>OZ004704.1:208167028-209563209 GCA_963924515.1 Vespertilio murinus
TCACCTCTCTGCTTCCATTTCATTCATAAAATAGGATTAGTCATGGCTGGTGAACGCATGACAAATCATTAGCTAATACCCCATATGCATTTTGATGACAGGACAAGAAGAATTGGCTGTTTGTTTTCGGCGGGTAAGAGGCCCTCTCTCTGGTAGAGCAGTATTTTGTGGCCGGGACAGGAAGCACTCCTTTCTAAGACAGCTGTACAGTAAATACTGTTTTCACTTGGGCTTACCGAGCCCCTACGATAATGCACTGATCTCCTCACAGCCCTACATGACCTGGGGCTCCAACCGAAGACAGCACGGGTAAGGAAAATCCCCAACTGCACTTTTCCAATGGACGTTCTCCTACGAGAAGGCCTGTAGGCAGCCACCATGGCGTCTAATTGGAATGGCACGATCTTGAAGCCCCACTTCCTCCAGGACTGGCAGTGGCACACTGTCACATGGTTTAACCAGCTGGCATGAAGGATCTGTGGGCACAAGGCCTGGCAAACCAAAGTGCCACATCGCCGCACACCCTGCATCTCGGCCCATCGTGGGTGAGTTAAGTGGAAGCAGCATCCAAATGGTGGCCCAAGCCCTCGGGACCTCAGTGGATCTGTTGGTGATGATGTTAGACCTCGGTCCTTGAGTTCAGCTAAGAAAGAATTCAAAGCCAAGAACTCTAGTGAAAGGTGCTGATATAGCCCTTCTAGAAAGAAAGTCACAGAGGCAGGGACATGAGCTAGCTGGGTGGCGTGGGCTCAGGAAACAAGTTACTGAGGCAAAAGGAGGGCCCTTGGAACTGAGGAGAAAGAAAGGAACATGCACCTCAGGAAAGGAGGGTAGAAAGGTGCAGGTGTGATCTAGAAAGAGCACGCTGGGTCCCCTGCCTTAGGGATTTTTAATCTGTTTTCTAAAGGTGGGAATTTCAGGGGAGGTCTCCGGAGAGGATCTCCATAGACCAGCTGTGGGCAAACTACGGCCCTCGGGCCGGATCGCGGAGCCGAAAGAGCAGAGGGTTCTCTTGCTCTCCCCTCCGCTCCTTCACCAGCAGCCCAAGATGAGAGTGCCAGCATGGTCAGGTTGCTTTTGTTCCGGCCCTCCGGTCCAGTGTAAGAACCCATTGTGGCCTTTGAGTCAAAAAGTTTGCCCACCCTGCCATAGGCTATTCATCAGCTTTCCAGGTGTGTGCTTTCAGGGTGGTGGTCTCTACAGACTGGTCAGTCAGGTCAGCACTGAGGCAGGGGGTCCTTAGTCATCGCATCTGGTCCTGAGCTCAGCCATAGCACCACTTCCTCTGCTTTTGCTGCTTTTCTGGGCCTGGGCCTGAGACACAACTGAGGCCTAGATGTTATCTCTGGTTTGACCAAAAGTCTGTCTCTGTGGACAGCATAGATTATTTGATGCCGACCAGAACCTCATTGTCCCGAGGGCTTACTGCTTACGGGAGTGGGGAGGGAGCGGTGGTGCAAGGGCCTGTCTGGGTCCTCTAGGCTCTTCTCCAGCCCCTGTTCCCCCTCTGAGGGGGTCTCACCTACAGGACTGAGGACATGCTCGGGGAGGAAAGGTCGCCTGGGGGTGAGGCCCTCTCCTGTAATAGTTGTTTTCTCTGGTTTTTGCCCACTGCCAGTCACTCAGGACTTTCTGCCCGGATGACATTCCATACCTGGCCTATCACCCCTGCTCTGCTCATACCTGTCTGACTGCCTATCCTATCAGATCCGAGGAAGAGGAGCAAGTCCACCAGGTCCCGAAGGCCAACGGGCAGCGGCTAGGGAGCGATGCTCTCTCTCCTCAGGAGGCCCCCCGGCGCCCAAGAGGGGAGAGAGCTCTGCTGAACTCATGCTGGCCATCCCGCTGACAGGACCGGTCATGCCCACAGAGGAGTCTACGAGAGGGAGGAGGCCAGGGTCGTGGCAGAGGAGGAGGAGGAGAACTGTGAGGCGTAGTCTTAGCGTGGCCTCGGCCAATGCTCGGCTCTTTGGCATCCGAGCAAAAAGAGCCAGAGAAGCTGTAGAACCGAAAAGAGAAAACAAAGTGCTTATCGGCAATCTTGACTTTAAAAAAAGGAGAAGGGCCGAAGCCGGTTTGGCTCAGTGGTAGAGTGTGGGTCTGCGGACTGAAAGGTCCCAGGTTCAATTCCGGTCAGGGGCATGTACATTGGTTGCGGGCACATCCCCGGTGGGAGTGTGCAAGAGGCAGCTGGTCGATGTTTCTCTCTCATCAACATTTCTAGCTCTCTATCTCTCTCCCTTCCTCTCTGTAAAATATCAATAAAAATATATTTTAAAAAATAAATAAATAAATAAAAATTTAAAAGGGAGAAGGAAAGAAATCCTAAACTGGATATGCAAAAACGCTTGGTTTAAAATAAAAAAGGAAACACGGATAGTTGCCTGAATGGTTAGGACTCAGAAAAAGGAAAACATTCCCGGTTGTTCTTCACAGAACAGTATAACAAAGGCTCGGAGTGAGAAAAGTCAAGGATGCTTTCAAAGAGCCTCGGCATAGACCAGTTCATCGGGCGGAAGATGGCCGGAAAGGTAAAGGTGAAGCCTGGTTAGGGAGGGATCTGCATTCCAAGCCCACAAGTTTACATTTTATCCCAGACAATGGGGAGCCACTGCATATTCCAGGGAAGGTAGGCAGAAAGATTAACCTGGCCGTGGTAGATAAGATAAATCAGGAGAAACTGAACTATACAGGAACTGACATCGAAACCCAGGAAACAGGAGTTATCCTATGGAGACAGGCTTTGGGTGGAGAAAAGAAGCAACTCCTCGTCCCCATATGGTATCTCCTATATGTTTTACAATCTTTTAATATACCTGTTTTAATATACCTTTTAATAATACCTGTTAAGTAAAAGCTGGACCCCAGCAAGGAAAGTATTCCAACGAAAAAAAGTCAGGTCTTGGTATAAGCTACCCCTCTTTGGGGAGCTATAGGTATATGAGGGGTAAGAGTGGTCTTTGATGTGACACCACCAGCAGGGGGTAAGGTTGTTACAGTGAGCACGAGGGTGGCTGCTCCCCAACCCCACCGCCATTTTCATCATCTCATCCTCCCAGGAAAGGTAGCTAAGAGTGCTCTCTCTGTATCAGGCTACATCAGAGATAAGATTCTGCCATTTCTAAGCTTCTGCATTCCTCAGGCTCTCGTCGATCAGCCACTAGAAGCATTACTACACCCCCGCCCACACCCTGGCTTGAGACATCCGTTCGACGGCTACAGTAGAGCTTGCCTTTTGAAGTGGGGGGCAGAGCTGAGCAGAGGTGAGCATGCTGCTTCAGAGCAGATGAACGGGGGTTTGAATCCCAGCCTCCTCTACCCGGGGGGCCCGCTCAGGACACCTGCCTCTGAGCTCAGGTCCCCACCTGCCAAATGAGGTTGAAGAGGACCTACTTCAGAGGGGTCCTGAGTGTGAAGGAGGAGGATGTCTGCAAAGTGCTTTTACACTCTGCCCGGCGTCCACCCAGGTAAGGCTCAGTCAATGGAGCTGCCGCCATTTGTTTTCCTGGGTGCAGGGACAGTGGGCTCCTGGGCTGAGTTAGTCCAACTTCTTCTTTTTTGGGGGGGGCCAGGTGAGAGGCACTCCTTTAATTTAATTTTCATATGCCTAATACAGAAACTCCTTTCCCCATATGAGTGCATCACCAGATTCCTAGAGGACCGGAGCCCCAGAGATCCAAAGTGCCCAGGGACTGGGGTTTCAGCAGCCTGGCTGCTGTCTTGTCTCTGAGGACAGCTTGCAGCCTGCCAGCGCTGTAGCACCACCCCCCACTGACCTCCACCGCGCCCCCCAACATACACACCCCGGTGTCTTCAGAGGAGACGAGAAGTGGAGATTTAGACCCCAGAGCTGGAGGCCTCCGATTTTTAGGATATTCAGGACGGTTCTCTGACTCACTCAAGATCTCACCACCTGCTTAAAGAAGAGTTGGATCTAGAACCCAGATCTGCTCGTTTCATTTTCTCCCTTTCTTCAAAGTCACATTTTTAAAAATTCTAAAAATCATACAGTCTCCTAAGGGAAACTTGGAAACGAGAGAAAAGTTAAAAAAAAAGGGGGGGGGGGGAGGCATGTATCTATCCTCCTCGCCCAAAGCTTCTAACCTCCATTAATACTTCAGAGTGTCTTCCAGGGTTTCTCCATTCCTATAACGAAAACGAGGCCTCACACTGTAAACACCCTCTGTACTTCCCAATGTAGGAGATCTGTTTCTACAACAGATTTTGACTTTCAGGGGGATTGAGACCATGTCAGCCTTGATATCACACCTACTATGTGCCAGGCACACAGTAGGCACTCAATAAATAGTTATGGAGTGAGTGAGCGCCTGCGTGGTATTATGTGATATAGCCAATGACTTTGCCATCCTCATTCCGTTCGATATTTAAGTTGACGTCAGCATTCTGCTGATACAAAAACAATGTCAGACAAACAGCCTTATTCATACATCTTGAATGTAGCTCTGTGTCCTTATGATGAACTCTTAGAAGAGTAATAACTGGGTCAGTGTACTCACACTGTAAGGCCTGGAATCGCTGCTACCAAATTGCTCCTCAGAAAGGTAATTCTCGTTTACATCCTCCACCAGTGCTGCAGGAGAGTGAAAAGCACAGGTTTTCTCCGCGGCGTGAGTGTGTGAGTTAAGGGGAAATTGTAGAGTCTCTCAGTGGGTGTTGTAATGAGGAACTGAGGGCTGGACTTGAAGGGCACTCAGTATCTAGCAACCCCACAGCAGAGAGTGTCTCCACACATTCACCAGCCTCATCTGACAGCCTCTCAATTGAACACTAACTCTCGTCAACCTCACATTGCCAAGAGAATTATCGATTCCCTACCATCCAAATAAACACGTGCCATCCTAGGAAACACACCCACTCCCCCAGGAGCCCTAGGTTTCCTAGGCCGCGGGACGAAAGAGCCAACATTTCCGTATAAACAGTGGCCCACACCGAGTATGGGTCCCTGGCACCAAGTCCGGTTTGCCTGAGCTTGTCTATAAATATCTACAGTTCAAAGGAAACGTCCGAAGTGGTTTCTAAATGTCTTCTTGCGTGCACACATGCGTGAAAGACGCCCTGTGAGCCTCAAAAATGCATTTTTAATATTAGTTTCTTAGAAAAAGTTTAGTTCCTCCTCATGTAAAATCAGCAAAAATAAATTTCAAATGGATATATCTATCAATGGATTTGTCTCTCTCAAGGTCAAAGAAGTCATCTGTGAAAATGGAAAGAGCTATGTAGGTACTGGTCCAAAAGCCCCAAGCCCACACTCCCTGCGGCCAGCGATCACTCAGAAGCATCTCAAGGAAGAGGCTCCAACATCCACCTGTGCCTTCCTTCCTTGCACCCCATGTGTGTACCAAGAGAAATACTCCTAATAGGACATGATGACTTTGATTCCTCAGCCCCACTCATCTTCCCAGTCCTTCTCATCTCTCTTCCCACAATGCTGAGTTGTCCGCTCAGGGTAATCTCTAGCTTACCTCCAAAACCTTTACTTGACAGAGCAAAAGAGGAACAATTAGCTTTGTTTTCTACATAAGAAAGCCTGGATTCAAATCCCAACCCTGTCCCAGAATCACTGCATCCACATTACCTTCGGTGTCTTCACTTCTCCACCTTCAAAATGGGGTGATTTCTACATGTCTCTTGGGTGTTTCACAGGACATTTACAAGAAACTGCAGCATAAAAATCTTTCATGCGTTCCGAGAAGCAAAGCATCTCTCTAAATGCAATGTTTTCCTTTATTAGGACTTCTGCTTTCTTGATTTAATCAAACAGTGCTCTTCTTCCACCCAAATCTGTCCCCACACCATAGTCTCCAATGGCAATGTTATCAGGATATCTCCTTTAAAAAAATAAAACTATATATATATATATCTTTTAAAATATGTATTTTATTGATTTTTTATAGAGAGGAAGGGAGAGAGATAGAGAGCTAGAAACATCGATGAGAGAGAGACATGGATCAGCTGCCTCCTGCACACCCCCACCAGAGATGTGCCCGCAAACCAAGACATATGCCCTCGACCGGAATCTAACCTGGGACCCCTCAGTCTACAGGCTGACGCTCTATCCACTGAGCCAAACTGGTTTAGGCAAAACCATATATCTCTTCACAACCAACTAACATTAGCTACATATCCCCTTATAGTCTTTTCCTATAAACATACACATACACACCACACAATATGGAGTCCAAAGTCTTTTTTTTTTTTACTCAAACTACAAGACTCCAGTCCTCCATTCATAAAAATCTCAAAGCCTGTGTTCACATTTGCCCACGAGATGACCCTAACAGTTCAGCATGCCACACAGCAGTTAATCAGAGGACTGAGAAATACACACCAAAGTTCCGAATCCATGTTTCCACTTTTCTGGTGCTATGAATGAGAAGGAATTTATCTGAGCCCAAACCGGTTTGGCTAAAGGTCCCAGGCTCGATTCCGGTCAAGGGCATGTACCAGGGTTGTGGGCACATCCCCGGTGGGGGGTGTGCAGGAGGCAGCTGATCCATGTTTTTCTCTCATCGATGTTTCTAACTCTCTATTCCTCTCCTTTCCTCTCTGTAAAATCAAAACAAACAAACAAACAAACAAAAAACACAATAAAATATATATTTAAAAAATAAATAAAAATAAAATAAAAAATTTAAATATTAAAAAAAAGAAGGAATTTATCTGAGAAGAAAATGCCAAGGTGACATTCGGAACTACCACGTTTGTGGGGGCAGGAGACCAACATAGGGGACATTTTGCATTCTCTTCTGCAGCAGCGGCATTGCCAGGTCTGCAACCCCACAGGCACACATTCAGTCAGCTCACTCTCGGGGCCTGGCATCCATGCCCACGGAATCTGCTTCCTTCAGCAACTACAGAAGAATCTGCCACCGGGAGGCCTCTCAGGGAGGGGGGCTCAGGGGGAGAGCCAGAAAGCCTGCCTCTAAAGAAGCCCATTGACTACAGTGTGAAAGTTGGGGGGGAGGGGAGGGGAGGAGAGGGCAGAAGACCAACACAAGGGCACGCCTGCCACCAGAGGCACACTGACCACATCCCCTTGTTCCTAAGCCACTGAAGTGCTACCTTCACAGGAGGGTCTGCTTGTAGCATGGGCCAAAGCCAATGGCTCATCTCCACCCCTTTTTTAAAAATATATATATATATATTTTTTTAATATATATTTTATTGATTTTTTATAGAGAGGAAGAGAGAGGGATAGAAAGTCAGAAACATCGATGAGAGAGAATCATCGATTAGCCGCCTCCTACACACCCCCCACTGGGGATGTGCCCGCAACCATGGTACATGCCCTTGACCGGAATCGAACCCAGGACCCTTCAGTCCGCAAGCTGACGCTCTATCCACTGAGCCAAACCAGTTTCGGAAAAAAAAAAAATTGATTTCAGAGAGGAAGGGAGGAGAGAGACAGAAACATCAATGAAGAGAGAGAATTATTGATTGGCTGCCTGTTACACACCCCCTATCAGGGATCGAGCCTGTGTTCATGATCAGAATCAAACCGTGACCTCCTGGTTCACAGGTCAATGTTCAACCACTGAGCCAAGAAAACGGCCTTTGGCCGCGCCCACCTATGGGAGCTCCCTGACAGACCGAACGCCCAGAGGTGCGTCCAGACCAGGACTTAGTGAAACATGTACAACAGGATGCGTTATTTGACTGAACTCCTAACACCACTGCTTCTCGGAGGAGAGCAGGCCAGGCTGAAAGCCTTCTAGATATTATTGCTTCAGTACCAGCCGCTGAGCTGCAGACCGGTGGAGGCCTCCTGTGGCCCGCAGCTGCCACACACACCTTCTCCGAGCTGCGTCAGAGCCCACGGCGCCACGGAAAGGTTCCCTTCTCTTCTGCTCTTTCCCCCAGGCCTTGGTTAGCGCCCTCTGCCCAAACTTCCGCAATTCCCTGGAGCCCGACCCAACCCACAGGCAGGGGGCCTCGAAGCTCTGCCCCCTAGAATGAGTCCTGGAGCCAATTGCACTTCGGGGTCTTGTCCCATCACGAGGGACAAGACCAGCTCTTTCCCAAAGTCTCTTCCAGCTGAGAAAACGAATATTCTCTATTTTATCTTCTTCAAACTCTGTCCCCGTGCCTTCGACAGAAATAGCTCTGCAGGGCCGCCTGTGAAATGAATCTGGAACAGGGAGCGTGCCAGGGCAGTCCCCCGGGGGCGGCCTTTCCTCCCTGGCATCTCTGGGGCATCGCGCGGCGTGCAGGCCACTCCCTCCCGCCAAGGGCTGGAAGACCGAGTTCCCGCTTTCCCATTTGCAGTTGGTGGGGCGGACCCAGGGAGCCCGAGGCCTCGCTCAGAGCGAAGAGCCCAGGATTCCGTGAGCAGAAATTTCAGGCAAACCAGCCAAGGCCAGGGCAGCAAGAGAGAAGAGCCAGGGGGGACCCCACACCCCAAAAGCAGGCATAGACGTCAGCTTCCTCTCACTTTGCTCCTGACGCCAGGATGTAGATGATGTCCATCCAGGTAAAAGCTGAGCCAGCCAGTTCCCTACCTGAAGGCACCCACTGGTGACCAGTTACACTCAGTGGAGGCGATGATCACCCAGTCCCGGGATGATTTCCATGCCACGCCTGGTTGCCAGGATACGTCATTCTCCAAACCCAGGGCCTGAGCCCTGAAAACGGCCACACACGTTCTACCCCTCGCTGGCCCTTGTTATCACTTAACAAGGCTTTCTCCTCGGCTGGCCTTCAGATTGATATGTTCCCCGTGCTTCGAGTTACCTGTCAGTAACCTGTCACTATGTGGATGTCAGCCCCGGAACCGGCCAGGATGTGTGGGACGCAGGCTGCCACGTCCCTGTTCGTTCCGCAGGTCTCACCGGAGCCCGAGCATGACAGTCCTGCGGGTTAAATCTTCATCACTCCCGGCCTGCCTGTCTCGACACTTTCCATTCCCTTTTTTTTTAATCGTTGAGTATATTCACTCACTACCCGTTTGGGAAAAAAAAGTGACACCTCGTGTGTGTATATGATTACACAGCTCCAAGGGGAAGAGCTTTTAAAAGGCACAAAGGGTATTTCTGGGAGTCGTCACTCCAGCACCGGCGGCTGGGGACGGCGTGGCTTCCGCAACGGTTCAGATTGCAGAGGAGGATGCTATTCCCCCGGCCTCCGCCTCGACTAAACATCTCTCTCGCCGAATCCCCCTCACACTCCGGAGAGGATCATCTCGTTGGCGTGGGCTCAGAGAATAAGAGGAGCCACGCGCACTCCTTAAAAAGCCCCCATGGGAAGCTCGTTCCCCAGCCCTATCAGCTGGCGTCTAAGATCCAGTAGCCTTTGTTCATTTGCACCTCTCGTGTGTAACGCACTGATACCACGGTCACTCCCCGGGGCAGGCTGGAGAGAAAGCGGGGGTCCCTGAGCCCCAGGGGGTGTAGAGGTATATTGCCACAGTGTGTCCTTAGAGGCAGGGAGGACAAAAGACACGAAGAGCAGGCTGTGACACCCCGAAAACGAGGCCACGGCACTGTATTCCCGAGGTGATCCCGCCTCTTCCCAGTCTGGTTATAGCAAGAGGAGCAAGCCGTTATCCAAGGAAGGGTCATCTGTCTCCTCTTGGCTTACCTGAGCGGAGCTGGGGAAAGGCCCCCTGGCCTCGCTCACCTCCGTCCCTCTCCCCCCCCCCCCCCCCCCGCGTTCCCAGGAGGGCGGGAAGGAACGCTTGGAGACCATGGGCACCGTCAGGGGGCAGCACTGATGTGGACACGGGAGGTGCCGGCTCACGGCCCCAGCCAGGTGTCCAGGCCGGCCCGGCCATCCGGGGAAGGAAGTGTGTGCTCCAGAGCCTGCGGGGGAAGCCGTTTTGAAGGGGAAGCTTAGCTTAAAAAACCAGCCAGCTTCCAGAAGTTTCCTCAGCCCTGGTCCCCCTGACAAGGTGGGGCCTCCGAACTTGGCTCTTCCCCTCATGCAGCTCGGGGAAGACCGAGGCGTCCATGTCCACAGCCTGCGGGCCGGGGGCCAGGAGACGAGGCAGCGCCAACAGGAAACGCTGGGGAGAATGCTGGGAAGGGACTAGACTTCAGTTTCAGGTTTCCAAAACTCTGGCATGGAAACCTTTTTTATTTTTCAAATATATTTCTATTGATTTCAGAGGGAAAGGAGAGGGAGAGGGAGATAGGAACACCAATGATGAGAGAGAATCATAGGTCGGCGGCCTCCTGCACACCCCACACTGGGGATCGAGCCTACAACCCAGGCATGTGCCCTGACCAGGACTCGAACCATGACCTCCTGGAATGTAAGTTAATGCCTAACCACTGAGCCACGCCAGCCAGACTGAAAACCTTTTTTGAAATTGCTTATCTAAAACATAACCACCAACATGAATATAAGCCTAACCAACGGACATGAACAACAGGGGGTAAGGGCATGAGTGGGAGGGGGGCTGGAGGGGTAAATGGAGGGATGAGGACACATATGTAATACCTTAATCAATCAATCAATCAATAAACGTAACCGCCATATCTTTAATGCTTTGTACCCCAACACCAGAGATCAACATTCAAAAATAAACTTAAATTGTACCAAATGGTCACGTTATCTACTCAGAAATACTTCAAGATTTAAAAGATCAATTGAAAAAGAAAACCCACGCTGAAATCGGTTTGGCTCAGTGGTAGAGCGTCGGTCTGCAGACCTAAAGGTCGCGGGTTTGATTCCGGTCAAGGGCATGTACCTTGGTTGCGGGCACATCCCCGGTGGGGGGTGTGCAAGAGGCAGCTGGTCGATGTCTCTCTCTCATCGACGTTTCTAGCTCTCTATCTCTCTCCCTTTCTCTCTGTAAAATATCAATAAAATATATAAAAAATTAAAAAAAGAAAAAAAAAGAAAAAGAAAACCCAGCTGAAACTGGTTTGGCTCAATGGATAACGCGTCGGCCTGCGGACTGAAAAGTCCCAGGTTCGATTCCGGTCAAGGGCATGTACGTTGGTTGCGGGCACATCCCTAGTTGGGGGTGTGCAGGAGGCAGGTGATCGATGTTTCTCTCTCATCTATGTTTCTAACTCTCTATCCCTCTCTCTTCCTCCCTGTAAAAAATCAATAAAATATATTTTTTTTAAAAAAGAAAGAAAACCCACTGTGGGTGAAGATGTATAGCAATAGGCACCCTTCGGGTGGAGGAGAGCCTTAACAAGTCCTGTTCTTTTTAGAGGCATATCCAACACTTTCTATTAAATTTAAACTACACCGTGGCTCTGACCCAGCAATTTTCCTTCTAGGCACTCACTGCCCAGAAATACACGACTGTGCAAAAAAAAACAAAAACATACATGCATGAGGATTATGTCAGCATCATTTATAACCTTGGAAAACTGGAAAGAACGCCATGTTCACCCAAAAGGGATCAGTTAGCTAAATCCTGGTTCATCCATGTAATGGAAATTGGCAGCTTTTAAGAGAAAAAGGTAGAGTGAGGCACCGGAGGAAAAAGGTCGGCGAGAGGAGCATGCTTCAGAGCTCACGTCAAGTGCACTGTCTGCAGAATAGTATCGGGTATGTTAATGCTTGCCCAGAAGGGCTTTGACGGGAGGGTCAGTGGGGACTTCAAACTTTCCATGATGAGCACTTCTAAACTGGCTAGGATTTCAATGTCTTATTTTTCACACTCAACAATAACTTGCAAATGTAAAAGGGGAAAAAACTAATTCCTCCAGCTTCAGGCTGTTAAACTGCCCATTCCCCGTGTCCTGGCGGGGAATGAAGACTGTGCTTGTGTGTTGGGGAGAGCACTGGCCATGGCTAATGTATTTTTTTAATATATTTTATTGATATTTTACAGAGAGGAAGGGAGAGAGATAGAGAGCTAGAAATGTCGATGAGAGAGAAACATCGACCAGCTGCCTCTTGCACACCCCCTACCGGGGATGTGCCCGCAACCAATGTACATGCCCTTGGCCGGAATCGAACTCTGGACCTTTCAGTCCGCAGACCGACGCTCTACCACTGAGCCAAACTGGTTTCGGCCATGGTTAATGTATTTCATCTCATCAACTCCACTGGATAAGTGGCTCCGAACGCCAGCTCTCCCAGCGCCTTCCTACTAAAGACATGTGGTGCTCGAGTAGTGGCCAAGTGGCCGGGGTGATGGACAGACCGCAGGACTGTGACTCAGGAGGGTGGGCTTGGCCAGTTTCCTTCCCGTGGTCCAGTCTTGTCATCAGCAAGACTAAGGGCCTGCAGGGCTCACCTGATATTCTCGCACCCGAGGACCTGGACTTCCCTGACCAGGACTCACGGAAGGGGTGGGTGCTCAGGCGGTCTTTGCTGAGGGGCTGGAGGGCAGAGGCGGGGCCTGAAATCAGGAAACCGTGGGGAAGGGACCCCATGAGACAAGTCTCCCTCTCCCCCGTGTCAGCGGCTTTGGTGTAGTGTGAGCCCAGGGAAGAGGGCAGAAGGGTTTTGTTTTTGTTTATTTGTTTGTTTTAATATATTTTATTGATTTTTTTTAAAGAGAGGAAGGGAGAGGGATAGAGAGCCAGAAACACCAATGAGAGAGAATCATTGATCAGCTGCCTCCTGTACACCCCCCACTAGGAATGTGCCAGCAACCAAGGTACATGCCCTTGACTGTAATCGAACCTGGGACCCCTCAGTCCGCAGGCCGACGCTCTATCCACTGAGCCAAACCGGTTTTGTCAGGGCAGAAGGGTTTTAATGCAGGAAAAACACAAGCACGCCTTTGAGGTTCTCAACTGGAGAACCGAATGCTTAGAGATGGTTCGGGTTGTCACAGAACGAGCAGAAAGAAGGCAGATGCCACCAGCACGTCGTGGGTGGGCACAGGTGCTAACGTTGCCACAAGGGGGCCAGGTCCACACGGGTTCCATCCGCACAGCCCACGAAGTAACACTACGGGGCACTGGCAAGACCAGCAGCCATCGGCCTCCTTACCTGGCAAAGGGCTGGGCAGGGGCTGGGTGCTGGGCGGGTGGCGAAGGAAAGCCAGGAGGCAAAACTGCAAACTGCCTGACCCCGAAATGCCCATTCTGGATCTTCCATGATGATCATCGTACTTTCCCTTTAACAAACACTGATAAATAATGAAACCTCATTGAAGGCCCCACATCGCTAACGTTACTGATCAAGCCCTAGCCACAAAAGGGGCTTTGGACCCTGCAGACTGAAGGCCTTCATATGACATCCTGTTCTCTCCTTTGCCTAGTGTGAGTGGGGGTCCCAGGCTCTGACAGACCACCGATGTCGTGTGTGAACTCCCGGAAACAGAGATCCATCTACCGTATCCCCCAAGGAACCCCTGGCACTGGGAACCATGCTGGCACATAGTAGGTGGCAGTAAATGTTTTTATGAAGGAATCATGTAGCATAAAGGGCATAGTCTGCATAGGCAGCCAGAGCTGGGTTAACTGTAAGTTGTGTGGCCCTGGACAGGTCACTGAACCTGTGAGCATCCGAGAAGCAGAATCACAACAAGCCCTTTCCAGGACTCCGGGAAAGACGGGACCAACCTGCGGAAGACTGAGGATGAGCTGCCCGGCCCACAGGAGGTTCACAGAAAACGGGCACTAGTATACCTGAAACCAGTACAAAATAAAATTGAAAGGGGAAAAAAAATAGGAACTGATATTGTGTCACCTTTATTAATAACTCCAGCTCACACCGCAGCCCCGGCAGCTCCTGAAACCGCGAGTGTCACATAAAAGTTACACAATTCGGTCAACTTGCCCTTTGGGAGCTACTGGTTAATAACCAACACAGCAACGGCTCTTCTGCAAACACCACGCTCCTCCTGTCTCCTGCAGAGCCGCTTACTCAGAACACTCGCAGGTGTGCCACGGCCTCCAGAACCTTCGCTGAGCGCCCAGAGAGGTGTGGGCGGCAGAGGCCACGCAGGTCAGCCAGGAGGACCAGCCAGTCCGCGGGCAGGTCTGCGGGCAGTTCTAGGTCAGCCGAGGCCCAAACTGTTGAGGTTGCATTCTGAGCTGGCATCCCGATCCCGGAGCCTGTTCACGTAGGAAAATCGCGTGCAGCAAGTGTAGAACCAGGAGCCGGGTACCCAGGTTCAAATCCTGGCTCCGCTACTCTCAACTGCATGACCTTGGGCAAGTTATTAACCGCTTGAAACCTCAGTTTTCTCATCTGAAAAATGGGGAGCAACAACAGTGCCTACCAGGAGGAAGGGGTAAGGGAGGCAGGCGACTGTATTTCTCCTGGCTTTGTGGGAAATCATGGAAATCAATCAGCCCATCGGCAGCAACACTCCCAGAAGCGATCCCTTCCAGGGAGACTAGCTCTCCTGAGTCTTTCCTTTATGCTAATTCTACAATCATCCCCGGGTCCTCTCTGAAGTGTGGGGGAAAGAATTTGCTGGGGAAGCAGTGGCTGCGTCTGCTGGAACAAAGCAGAGTGAGTGACACATCCAGGGCTCCAAAAGATGCCTGTGGAACGACGGACTGGCTGATTCCTAAGTCACACCCGTTGGACCCGACTAAGTGCAAACCAGGGCGAGTGAAGTTCTGAGCATTTCTGAAGCCAGGGCCTTGAATCTGTATTTATAGAAATCTCTGTAATGACTACCTTTTTCTTTCCTTTTTTTTTCTTTTTTTTTCTTCTGGGCATTGAACTATAGTTAGTCAACCCAGAGAAGGAATGAACCACTTATCCAGCTAGCAAATATATAGTGATGTCTCTTAGGCATAGAAATAAACAAGTCCATGTGACTGTCAGAGGGCCGGAGCTCATTTGTCATGCTCACAGCCAGATCTTCAATGCCTAGAGTGCCCAGAACGTTGTAAGTGCTCAGTAAGAGCGCGTGGAACAAAAGACTGCATGCACAAACACATGGAAACCTGGAGGGAATATTCAAAACGGGAAGATGGTTGTTGCAGAGTCCAGAACCAAAATTTTCTGAAGCCCCATTTGGTGGCCTTCACTGCTTCTCCAAACAGCTTTCAGAAGAGGTGGGGGATGGCGAATACCAAGAACCCTGGGCAAGAGAGATTTGCAGAAATCAGCAGTGGATGCAGGTGAGCTCCTAAGGAAACGGGAAGGTCATTCAGGACGTCTGTCTTGTGGGCACAATCATCACTCTTGCTGCTAGAGTGCCGAGGAGATGTGGAGGAAGGAGGTGGCATGGTGAAACATCAGGTCAGAGATGACTACGGCTCCTACTGCTTCTGCAACCCGGCTCTCAAGGCTTCTTCCCTTTAAGAAATATCCATCATTCCCCGGCCAGCGTAGCTCTGTGGTTGAGCATCAACATAGGAACCAAGAGGTCACTAGTTGAATTGCCGGTCAAGGCACGTGCCTGGGTCACAGGCTCGATCCCCAGTGAGGGATGTGCAGGAGGCAGCCCACTGATGGTGGTCCTCTCTCACTGGTGTTTCTATCCCTTCCCCTTCCTCTCTCTCTCTAAAAAACTCAATGAAAACTTATTTTTAAAAATGTCTATCATGTCCTATGTCGCTTACCAACTGCATCCTTTCCTTTGGCTCTTTGGGCCTTGCAGACTCAGCTCTACTTGTCCCTGTATTAGAAACACGCAAGGTGCATTTGTGAAGACAGCCCCCTGGGTTCTGCTGAGGGACTTCCTTTCCTCCTAGGATGAATGTATTGCTCTCCCCAAAAACCCAGTATGCCGGTCCACCGCGCACACCAACGGCCTTCTTTGATGCCCTTTTATAAAGTGTTTTCCCACGGATTTCTCAGAAAATCACCCTTATTTTTTCTGTTCTCGGCAGGGCGACACAGCGTAACTGTGAGCTTGGCTATTATGCTCGTGAATAATTTGAGGTTCAAGTGCAGCCTTGGCATGCCTGAGAGCCAATAATTCCCAAAAAAGTTTTCCAGTGGCCCCCCACAATCTGCCCGCTACTTAGTCTCGAGGGGGGAGCCCCCTAACGAGCTCTGTGGGGGCCTCAGAGCGCAGAGCCATCCAGACCCCTCTGGCTCCCGGTCAACAAGTACAGCCACAGGTTTTGGCCAACGTAGCCCTGGAGGAGATAAAGTTCTTAACTGGAGATTAGCCCCGCTCGTGCCAGCCCCCGCTCACAGCCAAGAGTCAAAGTCGGTATCTGCCCAGTGGAAAAGGACAAAAGGAAACACATTCCGTCTGCAAGCTCTCCGAACGGGCCAGAAGAGGTAAGGATTCCCTACCTCTTAGCCCATCCGGCTCCTCTCATACGAAGGCTAAGCGAACAGATGCTGACTTGGAGAGAGTCTCAACATGTTGGGTCTGAATCACAAACTCTCTGTATACAGTTGTGGACAATGTGCCCTTTACAAAAGCAATAAGGCAATTAACAAAAACAAAAAACCTACGGTCACTTATAGAGACAATGACGCCGTTGCCACTTGAGATCAGCAAAGGCTTGGGGAACCTTAGGAAGCGAACTAACTCCTAAAAGGTCGCACTATTTCTTGATAATTACGGGGGGAGCTGGGTTTAAAAAAAAGAAGCGCCCCCCCCCTTTTAAATATATTTTATTGATTTTTTTCAGAGAGGAAGAGAGAGGGAGAGAGAGTTAGAAACCTTGATGAGAGAGAAACATCGATCAGTTGCCTCTTGCACAACCCCTACTGGGGATGTGAGCGCAACCAAGGTACATGCCCTTGACCGGAATCGAACCTGGGACCTTTCAGTCCGCAGACCGACGCTCTATCCACTGAGCCAAACCGGTTTCAGCCAGAAGCGCCCTTTTAACGAGAACAAATTGAAATCTGCACCCAAACCATTAGCCGTTGGTGGACTATGACAGCATATTTGTTTTTGGAAGGCATCTTAGGGTTCTCTGGTGTGAAGCCGTCAATGTACAGATAGGGAAAGCGGGGGTCCAGCAAGGTTAAATGATCTGGCCTAGAACTTGCAGGGATGGGGCTGTGCGGAGCCTGGACCACGAGGCCTCGCGCCTCTCGCACCCGCTATGCGTGCCGCACGCCACACCGCCTGCCAGGCAGCGGCAGCGGCAGCGGCAGCCGGGGGTGCTTTTGCTGGTGGAAGTCACCCCTCACTCAAGCTCCTGCCAGGGCACAGCGGAAGGTCCCGTGCCAGAGGGCAGCAGCAGCACGCCCGTCCTCACGCACGTCACATGGTCTCACTGCCCGGCCTGACCCCGCAAGGGCCGGTGGATTTGGAAGGCGGCTCCATCCCCTGCATCGTGGGACGCAGAGCCCTTTGCCGGGAAGGTAAATGCCCGCATGGTGTCAGATTCCTTCCTACTCGGGGCTGCACTCCACCTCCTGTGGCCGAGGAAACGGTGTGATGGGCCGGGGAGGCACCCGTGTGCGTGGGATGACGTCCGGCTCCGGGACCGTCAGCCTGGCGGCCGGAGGGGAAGATGCTGTAAACTCCGCCAGCTGCTAAGGAGCGCGCAGCCCACTGGGCAGCCCGGTCCCGGCTGGAGTTCTCCCAGGAGCCCACGCACCCTTATCTGGAATTCACGACTCCCTGTCCTTTCCCGGACAACCAAGCTACTTCCCGATGGGGGAATGGGGCGTGGGAGGGGGCTTCTTTTGCTTGCATTTTGCTCGAAAAGACAGGGACATCCCAGTTACACCGTTCGCTCGGCGTTTCAGCACAGCCCTGCGGGCCGTCTAACGGGCTGCCGCCCCGAAGTGACACGTTGGAAAGGTCAGAGCTAAATGCCAAGTGCTTCGACTAAGCGGGAACATTCCCTGTTCTGGTGGACGCGGTCACTGTACACAGAGGATCTGTGTAATCTGCGTGGATCCGGCAGTTGACAGGTGTCTCTCTCCCGCCTCAGAAAGCTCGAAGTCAACATCTGGCACCCGACACCCAGTTTCCTCGTGTACAACCCACGTCAGTGATACACACACACACACACACACACACACACACACACACTATATACAATGAATACCTATAAATACTATTGAAGCCCTAGCCCGGTTGGCTCAGTGGCTGGAGCGTTGGCCGGGGTTTCATTCCCATAAGGAGCAAGTGCCTTGGCTGTAGGCTCCTCCCCGGCCTGGGATAGTGTGGGAGGCAATAAATCGATGTGTTTCTCTCACATCAATATTTCTGTCTGTCTTTCCCTCTCTCTTTCACTCTCCCTAAAAATCAATGGAAGAACACCCTCAGGTGAAGATTAAAAGTAAATAAATAAATAACTATTGAAGTCTTCTAATAAGGTCTGGAGTCCAGTTAACAGTATCGCACCAATGTCCACGTCCTGGTAGATATCATTGTGGGGAAGCTGGAGGAAGAATGGGTGGGGGGGGGGGTCGTATCCACACTCTTTGCTCTATATTTGTTTGCTTGTTTTTGCAATTTCCAAGCGTATGGTTATTTCAAAATAAAGAGTCGCCAACAAATATGCCACACACCAAAGGCACCAAATCCCAACCGAGGAGGGACGGGACAGCCTAGTTCCCCTGCAGGGCCCCGTCACGTGGCACACCTGCCACCCTCCCAGGTGAGGAGCGCGACCCTCCCTCTCTCTCCTGCTCCCTCCCTTCCCTTGGGTCTCGGCTAATTTCCTTCTTTCAGAGACCTCTCCCCAGACACCAGCACCCCAAGCCCCTCCCCACCCCTCTTATCTACTTCCCTTCCTCGCCTGCTGGCTGTCCGGTCTTCCCCCGCCAGACGCAGGCGCACAGGCCACGAGAACGGTGCGTTGCCCCACTGTGGGCGGGGCCAGGCCACCTCCTGGCCCACAGCACTGCAGGGATAGCTTATGCGTGAATCATAAATACATTAATGACAAAGGTGTATCAGACCCAATCCTTTACAAAACACAGCCCTTTCGGCAGGCCTCACAGGAAAGGACTTGGCAGCACACACGTGAGGTCTGGGGTCGGTGCCACCAGCACAGGCGTCCGGCCGGCAGCTCTCCGGGCAGACACAGAGATGGGCTGTATTTAAAGTGAGAGAAGCTGCCGAAACCGGTTTGGCTCAGTGGTAGAGCATCGGTCTGCGGACTGAAAGGTCCCAGGTTCGATTCCGGTCAAGGGCATGTACATTGGTTGCGGGCACATCCCCGGTGGGGGGTGTGCAAGAGGCAGCTGGTCGATGTGCCTCTCTCATTGACGTTTCTAGCTCTCTATCTCTCTCCCTTACTCTCTGTAAAATATCAATAAAATATATTTTAAAAATAAATAAATAAATAAAGTGAGAGAAGCGGGGAAGGGGGAAGGGTGTTTCAGAACGTGGGAACCAGCGTGGAAGAAGACCTCAGAGGCATCCGGGCCCACACCTGTCCTTTCAGGAACCGGTGACCTGGCGGGAGCAGCGCCGGGGCTGCCGCAGAGAAGCAGAGACAGGACAGGCCCTGCCCACAGGGGCCTCTGCTCTGGCCCAGCAGCCTTCTGTCTGGCGAGATAACCCTGTCGGCATCGACGTTTCCACTCATGAACACTTCCTGACACGGCAGGGAGCGGGAGGCTGCGCCTCCGCACTCTGAGCTCGCTGGCTGCAGGAATGCCGGGGCTACTTCACGTGGGGAAGCGGCGACCCTTGGCCCTTCTGGGGACCTCTCCACCGCAGGGAGGGCCACCTGGTGAGCTCTCCTGACCACGTAAGGCACCCGGCCTCTGTAACACGAGCAAGGAAATTCAGGGGCTTGGGCAGCTGAGCAAGAACCCGGACCGGTCCGAGCTTTTCCCTTCTCTGGGGGCATCCCCAGTTCAATGACTGCTCCAGTCACCACTCGGATCCCCCGAGCATACAGCCTCCTGGTAGGGAGCACAAGGTTTCACGATGGGGAAAGCGAAGGCAGCACCAAGGGGCACATCTTCATCTTCATCTAGAACACGTGGAGAAACCCAGGAACGACAACGCCCGCTCGGAAAGAGGTCGCCACGGCCCCTGGCACCGAACATGCGCCAGTTCTCGCTGCTGGTACACCGCCCTGGGCGGTGCCGGTAATCAGGAATTCAGGAGGATCCGGCCTAGGCTGGGACCTGCCCGGGGGCCCCTAAGCACAGACACTGCACAACCCGGGCCCCTTCCCTCCATGGCTCTTGCCTTCCCGGACTCGGACACATCCCTCTGCGGGGAAGGAAATGAGTCCTGGCCCAGCGAGACCGGCCAGCCTCTCGCAGACAGAGGAGGGTGTGATCCGGGCACTCTACCGGCTCAGGTGCGTTTACTGCCGCCCACCGTCACCTGCTGCGGCCCAACTGCCTCGTGGGCAGAGCGCGGTTTCAGCACAGGCCGCAGAGAGAGGCAGGGCTGGTCACACGCTGAACAAACACAGTCAGGAACCGCCTCCTCTGGAAGGGGCCCTCGAAGACCCCAACTTCTCATTCAAAAAAAATGCAATCATTCACTAAATAATTTTAAAATACAGAGAGAAAAAACTGTTTACGCTAAATGGTCAATAGTCTCACCACCTAAACATATTAGTCCTATGTAAACATTAAAAAAATATAACAACACTGATAGATACACCCTTGTTCTTTTGTTTGTTTTGTTTTTTAAGAGAAAATGTAATGTGTAAAAAGTTGCCTTCCCTCCTACCTGGAATCCTCTGTCTTCCCTACTTTGTTCTTGTGTATCCTGCCAAAAATAGTTATGAAAATCTGAGCACATACATGTATGTGTGTGTGTGTGTTATACATGATTTTTATATATACATATACATTATATATTATTTATATATACATATACATTATATATGATTTAATTTTTTTACATACATAGACCCTACTTTCCTGCAACTTGCTTTTTTTTAACTTAAGAAGGTGCATGGTCTGCATGCTTGTGTCCCACCCAAATTCATATGTTGATTTACTACCCGCAATGTGATGGTATGGTATGGGAAGGTGAGGCTTTGGGAAGGAACGGGGTCCTAGCGGCAGAGTCCTCACGCATGGGATCAGTGCCCTTGTCAAAGGGGTCCCACAGAGCTCCCGGCCCCTTCCTCCGTGTGAGGACACCGGAGGTCTGTGACCTGCAAGAGATTCCCCCAGTGAGCCCCCCTGGCACCTTGCCTTTGGACTTCCAGCCCCCAGAGCTGTGGCAAATAAGCCACCCACACCCAGTGTGGGGGCATTTTGCTACAGCTGCCCAAACGGACTAAGACAGAGGCAGCCAAGTCCTGAGACCAGAATGCTTGCTCTGTGCTCCTGTTAATGTTACACACAACATTCACCAGTTCCTGCTGCTGCAGTGGGCAGGCCCATGGCAGGCGTTTCTCAGGGTGCACTTGCCGGGTTAGTGCATGTAACTTTTTTTTTATTAACACTTTATTAATTTCTAACAGAGAGGAAGGGAGAAGGATAGAGAGCTAGAAACATCGATGAGAGAAAAACATTGACCAGCTGCTTCCTGCACCCCCCCTCCCCACCAGGGATGTGCCTGCAACCAATGTACATGCCCTTGACCAGAATCGAACCCTGGACCTCCTAGTCACAGACCAATGCTCTATCCACTGAGCCAAACCGGTTTCGTAGGTGCATGTAACTTTAAAAAAATATATTTTTATTGATTTCAGAAAGGGAGAGAGAGAGAAACATGAATGATGAGAGAGAATCATTGATTTGACTGCCTCTTGCACACCCTGCCCTGGGGATGGAGCCCACAACCCAAGCAGCATGCGCCCTGTCCAACAGTCTAACCACGACCTCCAGGTTCATAGGTCGATGTTCAACCACTGAGCCACACCGGTCAGGCATATAACTTTAGAGATACTGCCAATGCCCTCCCAGATTCTCTGTCAGTGCACCCTGCCTTGAACACTGAGAGGGGCTGTCTGTCTCCCAAGCTCTTTCCAGAACTGGACATTCTCAAACTCCTTCAGATTTGCCATTTGGGGGAGGTGAGTGCCATCCCCAGGCCGGTTTCCTCTGCCCAACGGGGGAGCCTAAGCCCTGTCCCCAAACCCCCCAAGGAAGGCTGCTGCTCCAAGCGAGCAGAGACAGGAGCATGGCCTCCACACTGCCCGAGGTCCCAGGGTTCCTCCTGCTCACGTCCTCGCAAACCTCGCTTCTGCCGGAGAGCGAAGCAGTTCGTGTTGTGACTGGCCCTGTGCATTCCTCCCTCGCCGTGGCCCAGGCTTCTCTGCCCGGGAAAGAACGGGGAAAGAGCTGTGGGGAAGGGAGCTCCTTCCGCTCCCCTCGGGGCCTCCCCAGGCAGGAGCAGAGCAGGTGTTCCCCACGCGCTGGGGGGCGGGCACCTGGTCTGGGGGGGCGGCTCAAACCCTTTTCTCGATGGCCTGGGGTGCCCTCCGCCAAGCCTGGCTGTCCTCACCTGGAGGGTGGAAATGACACCGACGTCTGCTTTGCCAAGCACACGGGACTGAGCTGGGCGGAGTGCTTTGAAACCAAAGCGCCCACAGACCGAGGCTCTCGGAGTGTCCAGAGCGGGGGCCGCTGCTCCGAGGGGAAGGCTCGGGGCGAGCAGCTGTCCCCCCGACGGCCCTGCCCCAGCTCCGAGGTCCTCCCGCAGCCTCCCCCGCCCCCCCGAGCGTGCCCGGGCCAGGCTGCGTGCTCCTCATGACACAGGCTGCGTCAGGGCCTCGTCTCGATTGTGCAAAGACCTCTTTCATAAGCGCCTATTTATAACCAGCCAAACGAGATGTTCGGGAGAACTCCAGGAACTTCACATTCGCTGGCAGGACCGGGAGCACAGCTCCGCTTACTCGGTTCTCTCGGCCAGCGAACGCTCCCCGCGCCCTGGGATGGAGAAGGAAAGTGGCCATTTCGAAGGGACTCGTCCTACAATCGCTACATATTTCTCTACTGTGTTCGTTAAAAACAAGAAGAGAGTTAAATTCGGTTCCATCTTTTCCCTTATCTCTCTGCCCGCCGCCGTCTCAGACATCCAACTCAGTCCGGCCTCATAAGAACCTGTTCTGCCACTTACCACACCGAGACTGCAGGCAAATCTTTTAACCTCTTTGTGCCTCCGTTTTGTCACCTATAAAAGTAAAAGGATCAGAACGAACAAGCAAGAGAGGGGCGGACTCAGAGAGAGCAGGCAAGCAGCTCTCTCTGGTGGGGGTGGGGTGAAGGAGACAGAACTCACAGACATGGGCCACAGTGTGGCCATTGTGGGGATATATATATATATATATATATATATATATATATATGTTTTAAAGCAAAGAGAATCATAAAACCAAGTTAACCAGGAGTGTGGCTGCTCTGAGAACCATCCCAAGGACTTCTCTGCTTCAAGGTTAGTGCTGGGTTTGGAGAAAGCCGTCTTGTCCTCTGAGATATTTCTGGCTTCTTCCTAACTCTTGGCTCTACGCCAGGTCGCCGAATTTGCTGGCTACGTGAGGCTCTCTGGTGTGGATGTGAATTCCTTGGGGGGCCTTAAAGAACATCATTAAGGCCCCAATGGAACTCGTTACCCCAACCACCCGAGCCCAGACCCAAGGGCTCTGATCCAAGCAGAGAGCAAGCACTCCACAGCTGCAGCCGGACGGAGCGGAGAGAATGGAGGTGAAGACGACAGAATGTCCCCGAGCCACCTGGCCAGCGAGGACAACGTCCCTGCAGCCAGCTGCAAACACAGGCCAATGCCCCAGCCAACCGGGCTTTGTCTCTCTAGAAAGAAACCTTCAGGTGCTCACTTAAGAAAATGAAAGCTGGCCTGGCTGGCATGGCTCAGTGGTTGAGAGTTGACCTATGAACCAGGGGGGTCACAGTTCCATTCCCAGTCAGGGCACAAGGCTGAGTTGCGGGCTCGATCCCCAGTGTGGGGCGTGCAGGAGGCAGCCAATCAATGATTCTCTTTCATAATGTTGCTATTTCTCTCTCTCTCTTTCTTCCTCCCTCCATCTCTGAAATCAATAATAAAAAAAAAATCCTATAATAAAAGGGTAATATGCAAATGGACCCTAATGGCAGAACAACCAGCTCAACCAGTCACTATGAGGTGCACTGACCACCTCTTGGTCTCGTCCCCCAGCTGGCAGGCTCCAATTGCCCAATGGCGAATGGGGAACCAAGGGTGGGTGGTGGGGAACGCGGGCGGTGCCAGGCCAAGGCCCCCCACCCCACTGGTCACCCCACATACAGAGGGTGACCAGTGGCAGCAATGGGGCTGGCAAGCGGGCAGGAATGGGGGGAGGGGAGAGGAGCGGGAGCCGTGCTGACTGCTTGCAGCTGGGGAATGTGGTCCTGATTGCAGGCCAGGCCTAGGGACCATACCCGCACAGGAATTCCGTGCACCAGGCCTCTAGTATATTATTTAAAAAAAGAAAATGAAATCTAAAGGATGACTTCCAACACTGGGACATTGCACAGAAAACACCCAGGAAGGGAAGCAAGGACTTGTGGCCATTCCAGAATGTCTCTGCAGGACAAGCTTAGAGGTGGCACTGGCTTGGGCTGAGGTGGCCCAGAAGGATGGCCGGGGGGACTCCATGTGCTGATGCACCCACATCACAAGCACATGGTTTTTTGTGGCTTATAACTGTGTGTAAGCTGGAGAGTGGAGAGGGGGGGGGATGGGGTACAGTTCCCTCCAGACAAGACAGTACTGAAGAGATAAGACAACCCCACTTCAGGTGACCGGTGCATTCTGCTGAAGGTTAGAGAGAATTCTCTCCTAAGTGTTCCTCACTGACTCCAGCTGAGCGAGGCCTCTTGAGTTCTGGCTCTAATATTGAAGGCATGTACTGTGGACATCAAAGAGCTGTTTATAAGCATTTCAGCTCTCTCTCCTTCAAGAATACAGCTGCTGGAGGTTAGGGGTGGCCACGTGACTAGCCTTGGCCAATAAAATGTGAGTGGAAGTGACACATGTCACAACTAGACAGTGTGTGTTCCACACCCTCTTCTCCTCTCTCTCGGCCATGGAGATGGGGACTCGGCCTCCATCTGAGAATGAGAATAAGGATGGGCATCCCCAGCCAGCCTCAATAGATACGTAGAGCGAGCAAGAAATAAATCTTCATCGTTTTATACCCCATTGTTTTATGAGTTTCACGCGCGGTCTGTCAGCACAAGTCTGGTCTACCCAGAGGGACACGTATGGGCCACTTAGCCACCAAAAGGTGACCTTCTTCTCCTAAATTTGTAACTTACTATCCAGTGTTTAAAATAGTGTATTCATGGAGTTCACAGCACTAGGAACTACATTGCTTATTACAGATGTAAACACAATTAAAATTTTTTTAAATTAATCTTAGAGATAAGGAGAAAGGGAGGGGAAAAGGAAAGGATGAAGGAGAGGGAGAGAGAGGAAGAGAGAGGGAGGGGGAGGGAGGGAGGTAAGGAGGGAGGGGGAGATAAATGAGGTTGAACCCAACTCAGGGCATCAGCCCATAGTGATGTTCCAGCCACCGCACTTTAAAACTCTGGATTCCACAGGGAAAATAAAGGCAACAAAGGACTCCCATTGGGCAGACCAGCCTGACATCTGGAGGATGAGCCTCTATCAGTTTTTTACTGATTTTCAGAGAGAGGAAGGGAGAGGAACAGAGACACAGAAACACCAATGAGAGAGAAACATCATCGATGATGGGCTGCCTCCTGCATGCCCCCCACTGGGGATCGAGCCTGAAACCTGGGCATGTGCCCCAACTGGGAAATCAAACCAGCGACTTCTTGCTTCATAGGTTGATGAGGCACCCCGGCCGGGCTACATCCTCCCATTTTCAAAGAACAGACACAGACACAGACACAGACACAGACACAGACCAGACACAGACACAGACACAGACACAGACACAGACTGGGTTTGCATGAAGCCACCGATGCAACCCTTCTGGGTCAGATGTATTGTTTTCACCATCATTACCTTTTAACTTACAAACTAGTTTCAATGTAGTCATTTTAGTGACCCAAATAACTATGCCATGATTGAGTTTCTTAGGTTGTTAAAGTGATCAGATCAGAGTTCCTGCTGATGAATCAACAACGTATTTGGGAATAAATATGAGGGGAAATGGACAGCCAACCAATTGGAGGTCAAGGCCACAGCACCTGCCTGCCACCCAGACACCCAATTTATACCTAAAGTCCGCTTCCCCAGGTGCCCAAGGCCCATCTCTGAGTACGTGGAGATATGTGTCGCAGAACCACTTGGATGTAATCGCCAATTAAATTATTAATGAGAGAACTATACACATAAAAGCATCGTGCTCTTTTATGTGGCAATAATTATTATCATAAGCAATGCAAATTGAATAATAAGAATTATCGGGACAGTTCAGTGATAAGCTAACAATTTCCGGCAATCAGACCAAACATTCCCGCTGAAGCTGTTTAATAAAGTAAATAGCAGCTTGTTTACACTTTTGTTGAGTTCAGCACACATACATCCAGAGGCTATTTATGTGTCCTGGGTAGAAGAGCTAAAAAAAGAAGTGGAAAATGGGCAAAGGACCCAAATAGACACTTCTCCAGAAAGGACATGCAGATGGCCAGTAGACAAATGAAAAGATGTTCAGTGTCACTAATCATCAGAGAGATGCAAATTAAAGCTGCAGTGAGGTATCACCTCACATCTGCCGGAATGGCTACCGTCAATAAATCAACACACAGCAAGCACTGGCAAGGATGTAGAGAAAAGGGAACCCTAGCACACAACTGGTGGGAATGCAGACTGATGGAGCCATTATGGAAAACAGCATGGAATTTTCCCCAAAAAATTAAATATGGAACTGCCTTTTGTCCCAGCAAACCCACTTTTGGGAATATATACTAAGAATCCCAAAATACCAATCAGAAAGAATATATGCTCCCGTATGTTCATAGCAGTGTTGTTTACAATAGTCAAGATCTGAAAACAGCCCAAGTGCCCATCAGTAGATGAGTGGATAAAAAATAAAAAAAAGGCAACAAGATGGCGGCAGAGGTAAACGCCTAGCTGCAGCCGCACTCAACAATTTCAAAAAATACAACTAAATTATAAAGTGGACACTATCCAGAACTACAGGAAAGTTGACTGACTGGAAATTCTACAACCAGAAGGAAAGAGAAAACCTGAAAGACAATCAGAGGAGCTGTAAAAGCCTAAGGTACGGAGGCGCGGTGCGCGCGCGGGGAGAGGACGGAGCCGGAGAGGAGGGGCGGCTGAGTGCCTGGCTGGCGTTCCCTAGCGGGAAGGAGATAAAAGCTCCGGACTGTGCTGAACCCCAACTCCGACTGCACTGAACCCCAGTTCTGGGCGAGACCCCGGGGTCCAGGCTCATACAGAGGGAATCTGGGCTGTAAGGCGGAAGCTCAGCCAAGCAGCGAGAAAGGCAGAGCTCCGGAGTCGCGCACATTGCGCGCAGAGGACGGACTGTTTCCTGAGCTGCTGAATTGCCCCAGCAGGAAGAAGACAAAAGCTCAGGACTGTGCTGAGCCCCAGTTCTGACTGCACCGAACCCGTCCTGGGCAAGACCCTCGGGTCCCAGCCTCATACAGAGGGAATCTGGGCTGTAAGGCAGAAGCTCAGGGAGAGCTGCAAAAAGCAGATCCCCTGAGTCGCGCACATTGCACGCACAGAGGACAGACTGTTGTTTGGGCCGCGAGATCGCCCTGGCGGGAAGGAGACATAAGCTCCAAGCTCCGGACTGTTCTTAACCCCACTTCCAACTGCTCTGAACCCCAGTTGTGGGCTTGTTGGGGGAGAGACTAGACTGTCTGGTAGCGGGCGAAGCTCTAGGGCGCCTTTCTCTCAGAGGTGCTTGCAGCGAGTACCAAAGGACACTGAGGTACACTGAGACTCAGGAACCTCCGAGGGTGGGGCTAACCGGAAGCCAAGGCTGTAGGCTCCACCCTGAAGCTCCGCCCCATCCAAGCTGAACTCAGAGAGGCTTTTGCAGGTTTCCAAGTCTAGTGGAATAAGGTTGTCTCCTGGCATAGACACAGCTGATCCTTCCAACCTACCAACCCAGGGAAGCAGCGAAAATGTCAAAACGAGGAAACAGATCACAAACGAAAGAAATGGAGGACAAAAAGCGACTGGATATAGAATTCAAAACCACGCTTATAAGGATGTTCAACAATCTCTTAGAAAAGGCCGATAAAATAAATGAGACCTATGAGGATATGAAAAGGGATCAACAAGAAATAATAAAGATTCAACAAGAAATGATAAAGGATCAACAAGAAATGAAGAATACATTCTCTGAAATAAAAAATATTATGCAGAGTCCTAAAAACAGATTGGAAGATTGCAAGAATCAAGTCCAAGATTTGGAACACAAAGAGCCAGAGGACACTCCTCCACAGAAGCAAGAAGACAAGAGAATCCAGAAAGTTGAAAATAATGTAAGAAACCTCTGGGACAACTTCAAGCGAACCAACATCAGAATTATGGGCATCCCAGAAGATGACAGAGAGCAAGATACCGAAAACATATTAAAAGAAATAGTGACAGAAAACTTCCCCCACCTGGTGAAAGAAATAGACTTACACGTCCAGGAAGCACACAGAACCCCAAACAAAAGGAATCCAAAAAGGACCACACCAAGACACATCATAATTAAAATTCCAAGAGCTAAAGACAAAGAGAGAATATTAAAAGCAGCAAGACAAAAGCAGGTAGTTACCTATAAAGGGACACCCATAAGACTGTCAGCTGATTTCTCAACAGAAACCATGCAGGCCAGACGGGAATGGCAAGAAATATTCAAGGTGATGAATAACAAGAACCTACAGCCAAAAATACTCTACCCAGCAAAGCTATCACTCAGAATCGAAGGCCAGATAAAGAGCTTCACAAATAAATTTAAGCTAAAGGAGTTCATCACTGCCAAGCCAGAACTATATGAATTGCTAAAAGGGGTTCTCTAGGAAGAGGAAGAAAATAAAGATAAAAATTATGAACAAACACGTAACTATCAACAAGTGAGTCTAAAAACCAAGGGAAGTAAAAATCCTGATGAACAATATTAACTGGTGAATATAATAGATTCAGAGGTATGGAAGGGGAGTGGACTGATGATTCTCGGGGAAATGGGGAGTGGGGGGCGGGGCGGGAAGAGACTGAATATAAACTGCACCTATGGATGAGGACAATGGGGGTTGGGGAAAGGGCAGAGAGTTGAATGGAAACTTGGTGGAGGGGAGCAATGGAGGGGGGGGGAATGAGGAACATTTGTAATAATATGAACAATAAAGATTTATTTAAAAAAAAAAAAAAATAAAAAAATAAAAAAAAATAAAAAAGTGGTACATTTACTCAATAGAATACTACATGCCTGTAAAAAAAAAAAGGAACTCTTACCTTTTGATACAGTACGGATGGACCTAGAGAGCATCATGCTAAGTGAAATAAGGCAGTCAGAGAAAGACAAATATCATTATCTCACTAATATGTGAAATCTAAAGAACAAAATAAACTGATAGACAAAATAGAACCAGAGGCATAAATATATGGAACAGACAGACTGATCTTAGAAGGGTGGGGGGACTGGGTGAAAGAAGATGAGGAGATTAGCCAAGGAGCACATACACATAGCCCGTGAACAGAAACAGTGTGGTGAAGGCCATGGGTGGGGGTGGCAGGCGGCAGGGCTGGGTAGAGGTGGGCAAAGGAGGGAAAATAGGGGATGTCTATAATAGTGTCAACAATAAAAATATTAAAAAATAGAAGTGAAAGCCAAGTAGTAAAAAAATGGAACTAGTTACACTGGGGATAATTTAGATATTTCTCATCTTAAGAAAATATTGAACTCTATCAATTGTCCTAGAATAAAACAATTTATTTATCCATACATACATACACACAGGCACATATACCTACCTACACATATCATCTATAATAATAAAAGCATAATATGCTAATTAGAGCAGACAGCCAAACAAACTTCCGGGTGTCCTTCCAGAAGTAATTCCAGATAACCTTCTGGACAAAGGTGGGGTTGTGAGGGCCAAGACAAGCCACTGTGGCTGTGAGGGCTGAGCCCCTTGCACAAAATGTGTACCCTGGGCGGGGAGCAGGGTTGGGGTGGTCCATCAGAAGGGCCTGTGTCCTCTTGCAGTCCGGGAGCCCTCAGGGGATGTCTGACTGCCTCCAAGGCAGGAGAGACTCCTGTCACCACCACTGTGCTCTCCAGCTGTGAGCCCCGCTTCTGGCTGAGTGGCACTCCCCCTGTGGGAGCACACTGAACAACAGGGGACAGCTCTTGCTTTGAGTGTCTGCCCCCTGATGGTCAGTGCATGTCATAGTGACCAGTGGTTTGGCCGTTTGGTTGATTTGATGTTAGCCTTTTATTATCTATACCAGTGTTTCCCAAAGTGTGGTACACGTACCCCCAGGGGTATGGGAAAAGTTTGGTGGGAGTACACGTTGCAATAGTCTGGGGACTATTTGGTGGGGATATGCACTGCACCGTGCTTAGCTGCTCCTAATTCTATGTTCTCATGAGTCAAGTCAAGACAGTCTTGTGAGGCGTGAGATGGTCTGGTGTGCAAATAAATGTTATTTATAATATAACTTTTATTTATATTTTATTATGAATAATTTTATTTTTCGTTTATTATTATTTTGTGTATGTACCAAAAAAAGAAAATATAAATATATTTTGATTGTTACTAAAATACATCCTTTTTTTTTTTTGATGAGGGGTACTAAGCGTTACGAAAATTATAGAAGGGGTACACATATGTCAAAAGTTTGGGAAACACTGATCTATACTAATAAATGGGTAATATGCTAATTAGACCAGATAGAGCGGATGTCTTCCAAAGGCTTCGAGGGCCACGGCAAGCTACAATGGCTGGGAGGGCCCATCGCATAGCTCTGGCTGAGTGGGCGGGGCCTCCCTCTGCACAGCAGTGGTCACAGAATCCTGGCAGGGTGGGCAGGGCAGGCAGGGCCTCCACCACGGAGCCTCAGCAAGATGGGCAGGGCCTCGCTGTTGGGCGGGGTGTTCCCGGACTTCCAGAGGGTGCAGGCCGGGCTTAGGGAACACCCCCACCCAGTGCACAAATTTTGTGCACCAGGCCTCTAATAAAGAATAACACTATAAATTCTTGTAACTACAGATAATGTTCCATTCGCATTCAATGCCATAGTAATAATAGGCTGTCACTATTTAGAAGCACTCATCAAGCACCCACCTACCTATCACTTAGCCACACAGGGCTCTGTAAACAAGCAGGCCATTTCCTTGTTTACCTGCGGGGGGGCTCCCCTGGAACTCTCCGGAAATCACTCAGTCCTCGGTCAGAGCTCGGCACTGCCCACTTCTCTACCCGTTCACCCAAGACTGATTCAGCAGAGGTATCCTTCACTGGATCAAACTAATCACAGGGACAGTCTGTTAACTCCCACTGTGAGCAATCGGGACCTTCCAGGAAACCTATTTCCTGCCTCCTTTTATTCACCTGGAAAAATATGTGCTATGTGTGAGGTCATGATATCCTCTGGTACACAGGAAAACGCGTCAAAGGTGGTGAGGCCTCCTCAGCTTCCAGCAAGAATAAAGGAATGGGGGAGAAGGGGTGTGACACACTTGCCATCAGATGTGCTCACCGCCCAAACACACACACCTTCTGCGAGGGTCGGAGGGTCAGGTACGAGCCCAGCTGTTCAGAGGCCACTGGACTGGGCTGGGGTGATTCCATGCCTTTTACATATTTTTTAAAAATAAATTTTATTGAATTTTGCAGAGAGGAAGGGGGAGGAATAGAGAGTTAGAAACACCGATGAGAGAGAAACATCGATCACCTGCCTCCTGCACACTCCCTACTGGGGATGTGCTTGCAACCAAGGTGCATGCCCTTGACCGGAATTGAACCTGGGACCCTTGAGTCCACAGGCCAACACTCTAGCCACTGAGCTAAGCCGGTTAGGGCGCCTTTTCCATATTAACCAGGCCAGTTTGGATGCCATTCTCTCAAAGGGTACCAACTTCAACACAGTGCTTCCTCTCCTGCCTCCCTAGGCGGGGCCCCTGCGCTGAGTTCCCGTTGTTCCCCTTGAGCCTAAATCGATGCCATTAAACAGAAAGCTCTCGCCTGCGCTGCGTGGCTGCCACCTCTCAGAAGCTGTGAGCTCTGAGCACAGTCATGAGTCGGGGCCCAAAAGACCCAGTCCCTGGTTAACGCCAAAATACCCACTTAAGAGTTCCTGTGCCCACACCACACTTAGAGAGTGAGAGTGAAACAAAGGTGGACACACAAATAATGCACTCCAGGGAGATGGTGACACAGGACAGCATTCTCCCTGGAGAGGAGCCACACTCTCTCTGCTTTGCAGGGGCCGGGGCTGCCAGGTTTCGGCCCCGAGATCCACGTGTGACTGCGGATTCTTACCCAGAGTGTTGTGCACAGATGCCTTGCTATTTCCCGCCTCCTTCAATCAGGAACAAAAGTTTTTAAAATTTTTTTTATATGTTTATTTTTTATTTTTTGAGAGAGTGGAAGGGAGAGGGATAGAGAGAAACATCAATTGGCTGCCTCCTACATGCTCCCTACTGGGGATTGAGCCCACAACCAGGGAATCCAACCCTGACCTCTTGGTCCATGGCTCCTCAACTGCTGAGTCACAACGGCAGGGCAGGGAAAAAAGACTTAATTGCTGGTAGGTCTTAACACTTGCTAATCTCCTTTTTAATAAGGAGGACAGGCCACAACAGGCTGGACCTCCAGTCAACAGTAGTAGGAGCCAGTGAGGAAGAGAGAGAAGGAGGTGAGACTAACCCAGGAGAAAGAGTAAGAGAACCCACTCCAGCAAGTGCCCAGATGATTTTGCACGGCAATAAAATGTCAAAAATAGTTCCGGGGACAAGCATAGGTTGCCAACGTTTTGTTTTGCCAAGTAAGGATACTGAACTCACTATCCCGTGCTCATTTTCCTCTTGGCCTTGGACTCGGGGGAAGGTCATGTCTGACCACTTGCTTGGGCACGTATGTCTGTTTCCCCACCCGCACCCTCACCCCAACCTCAGCATTACCCTGCAAGCTCAAGCAGCCCACCTCAGGACTCCCTCTGCCCTCCACGCAAGGGGCCCCTTGAAATAGACCGGAATGGATCTGGAATCTGAGAAATATCACTAATTTCCTCTGTTTTACATTTCCTTATCGTCCTTCAGAGAATTTCTATGAAACAGCCTTCCTAAGGTGACTTAACTACGGAGCCGTCTCAAAAAACCCCACCAAAAAGCAAAACACACATTTTATACACTTCAACCCTTGATAAGAAAGCGGTATACATGCCGAAACTGGTTTGGCTCAGTGGATAGAGCGTCAGCCTGCGGAATGAAAGGTCCCGGGTTCGATTCCAGTCAAGGGCATGTACCTTGGTTGCGGGCACATCCCCAGTGGGGGGTGTGCAAGAGGCAGCTGATCGATGTTTCTAACTCTCTATTCCTCTCTGTAAAAAATCAATAAAATATATTAACAAAAAAAAAGAAAGAAAGTAGTATACATACTACTCGTGGAAATGAATTCTAACAAAAGGGTATTCGCACTTTCAGCCTAGGGGCCTGACCTACAATGGCCAAGAATGTGCGCACAAAGAATGTGAATGCCTTCTATGCAGAAGCGAATGACCAAAGACTTTCCAACCATTCTTCCTGACATAACCGACTCCACAGCCAGCCGAGACGACGGCTCTGAAGAAAACCAATCTGCAGACCCTGGACCAGAACCAGGACCTGCAGCGACAATGAAGGATTTAGATGAGCTTAATTTCTGAGTGCTTGGGAGGCAATGGCCACATCGATTAGCGTGCCCTGCACAATGCCCACTGGCCACGTGCAGAAGTCTCCCTCATCCCTTCCCACCAGCACTCCGGATCCCGCCTCCTCCTCCCTCACCGACATCTTCGCAAGGGGCCCTCTGGACAAACGAAGGAATTCACAGTTATCTTTCAGGACACAGAGACTCAGAAATGTCTGAGATGGATTCTCAATTAAATGGAAATGGGTTTTAATTTCACTTCCCATTATCGGGCAGGCCCACACACTCTTACGTAAGGACAATTAGAGTCATTCTAAGAGCTACTCTAAACAGAGTGCTCGCTCGCTGCCACACACTCTGCCAAATATCGTATATCAATTATTTTATTTCGACCAGGCTGGCGTGGCTCGGTGATTGAGCACTGACCTATGAACCGGCCACGGTGACCAAGGGAGACAGTAAAAATGTTTTGAGAAAACAACGGATGCCTTCCGCAACGAAGGTGTTAACACCCCACCTTTCCCAAGCAGCACAGGTTTCGGCAAATACTGGGCACCGGCGAGGCAGAGCTTGGTTGGGTCCAGAAACTCTCTGTTACATATATGGGGATTTCCACCTAACTCAAACGCTTCCCAGAAACACCTAGAGCCCTTCGCAAAGGTTCTCACCGGGCAGCCAATCGGAAAAACCCCTGTGGGCCGATGAATCAGTCTTTGGGAAACTATTTCGTTTTGTGTTGAACATTTGGGTCCCGTGGATGACTCAAGCATAACCTCCTTGGCATTGGAGGAACTGGGAACGGAGACGAACTGCCCAGTTTTCCATGGCGTTTGGCCTCTGTGTTGTCAGCGCCCCCTCTGTCGGGGCACCAGGAGAACGATGACCTGTCACTGACTAGTCTGAAAGCCCAGCCGGTGTGGCTCAGTGGTTGAGTGAAGACCTATGAAGCAGGAGGTCAGGGTTGGATTCCCAGTCAGGGCACATGCCCCAGTTGTGGGCTCAATGTATCTGTCTCTCACTCCTTCTCCTTTCCTCTCTGAAACACACACACACACACACACACACACACACACACACACACACACAAAAGAGCTTTGGTGTCTGAGTAGTCTAGGATCCCTAAGATAAAGGGTCCTAGCCTTCTAAGTCTCTCTCTCTCTCTCTCTCTCTCTCTCTCTCCCTGCCCCCCCCCCCCCGCTTTTAAAATGGCTTAAACAATGAGAGCATCACAGGAAAACATATGGAACTGCATTTTTGACTATTATATACCCTCCACCCTGACCAGCTGACTGCCTCTGGACGCATCAGACTCCATATTGAACATGGATCCCCCCCCCCTTCCTGGAGACTCTCATTTCTCTCATTTTCTCCGTTGCATTCATTCAGAGGACAAAGCAATTTGCTATAGGCAACTACACCATTACTTTGTACAAATAAATTTCCATAAATCATTATTAGAATGCTTTATCTTAGCAACATTATTTGGTTCCCAGAGCACAAATTAAATGCATGCTTAAAGCAGAATATTTCAACGTTATTCCTATATTGCTCATGAGATAGAATTAGAAATTTCCTTTCTCTTCCGTGATGGAATTTTTTGTTTTTGTTTTTGTTTTCTTTGTACATTTAGAAACCACATCTATAATGTTCTGGGGAGGGGACGGGTTCCTGAAGCAAGCAATGCAATCGATGAGTCTGCCACATTCGGTTCATTTTTCAGAGTCTGTTCCCTTTGATTCCCTCGGTTTGGTTCTGAACGCTGATTAGGAAGGTCAGGAACCAGGGAAATTAATACCAGCTTGTGAGTCGATGGGTTTTTGTTTCATGCGATTCTGCAAGCAACAACTGGTCTTTGGTTGTGGTGTGGCTTTTTTTTTTTTTCCCTTTCAAATAAACAAATTTGTACATAAACTTCCTGAAAACAGAGCCTGGTTTTCCCCAGCTGTTTGTGTTGGGAAGGTGCCTGTCTGAACCAACTGCACAGCACATGGCAAGTCTTCACTGGCTGGAGTTTGACTCCACCCTAGATTTCAAAACGCAGTCTTTTCTCCCTATGCACAGCGCATGCCCCGTTTTAAAGCCAGCCGCACCGTCCACTGCAGGGGAGTGGGGACCGAGGGGGCTGCCGGGAAGTCAGGAGACACGCTAGCCAGTCCCGTCCTGCCCCTTTCCGATTCTGGAGATGCACGGGGTGATCTGGTGTCTCTGCTGCGTGTCTGGGTCAGAACAGGCTGAACTCTCCACTCAGGGCTGTAACCTTCCACCAGTGTGTGGTCTGGGAACAGATCCCTGTGTCAGGAAAGTGTGGGCCCCACGGGGCCAAGGGCTCAACCTTGTGCCTAAGAGCACACAGCGTCAGACAGGCCTGGCATCAGAACAGAGTGCTGTCCCTTAATAGCTGTGTGATCGTGAACAATTCAATTTGTGCTGCCTCTGTTACCTCATCCTATATGATAAAGGGCTAATATGCAAAGTGTCCCTTTGGAAGTTCCACCGAGAGACCAGGAGCCCGATCGCTCACTATGATGTGCACTGACCACCAGGGGGCGGTGCAGAACATGGCGGGGACCAGTGGCGGTAGCAGCAGGGTGATGAGGGAGCGAGGGAAGGAGGAGGCGGGGAGGCAGGGAACCTGATCCGCCCTGAACGCCAGCCAGGCCTAGGCACCCTACCTGTGCAGGAATTTTGTGCACCGGGCCTCTAGTCTGAAAATGAAGAGATTACCCATATTTACTTCACATGTTTGGGGACTGAATGAAGCAATAGAGGCAAAAGCTTAGAACAGAGTCAGACACTTAGAAAAAGCTTAGTAAACAGGAGGTAATAATCTCAAAGGATGACCAGTGGGGTCAAACTGGGATGATCACATAACTCACTGTCCACACCCGGATGTTTCTGGGTATGAAAGGGAGGGCTGTCTGATGATTATGTTGTGTTAACTGGCGAATGCTAAGACTAGTCCTGAGAGTGTGTAACCGCCCAGATGCCAGCCCATTGCCCTTCAAGATGTGATAAAGAAATTAAGTAACAATTACATCTTAAGGTATTTTACAACTCATGACACCTTTCCAAGTGCCTCCATACATCTTATTTGCACCTTTAATAAACATGACTTAGGAACCAGAAGGGTTGTGGGCTTGATCCCCAGGTGGGAGCATGCAGGAGACAGGCGAACAATGATTCTCTCTCATCACTGATGTTCCCATCTCTCCCTTTCCCTTCCTTTCTGAAATTAATTTAAAAAATTTTTAATAAAATAAACTATGCGAAAAAAATTATAGGGCTGGGTTCATGACCCCTTAATAAATGAGCAAACACATGGCAAGCATAGGGAAAATGTGGGTTTTCGCGGAAACCTGTTTGGCTCAGTGGTAGAGTTTTGGTCTGAGGACTGAAAGGTTCTGGGTTCGATTCCGGTTGGAGGCATGTGCATTGGTTGTGGGCACATCCCTAGTGGAGGGTGTGCAAGAGGCAGCTGGTCGATGTTTCTTTCTCATCAATGTTTCTAGCTCTCAATCTCTCTCCCTTCCTCTCTGTAAAATATCAATAAAAAATATTAAAAAAAAAAAAAGAAAATGTGGGTTTTCCCACAGTGACACAGTATTGCAGGGACCGTGGGGGCTCCCAGCATTCCTCTGCTCTGCCTTACTTCCCAGCCTCGGGGCAGCAAGACAGGGTCATGTGACTAATTCTGGCCAATGGGCTGTGGATGTAGAGCTGGTTTGGGTCATTTCCAGGCTAAGGCAGTTAAGAATGAGAGTGTGTTCTCAACTCCCCCACCCCAACACACACACACATGTTGCAGCAGCCAGGAAGCCGTGTTTGAAGATGTAGGTGTCACAAGGGGGAGGAAGCTTGGAACCTCAAAGCACTGGCTGTGGGCAGGCACCCTGGTGGCTGGTGACCCAGGCTCTGCCTCCAGGAGGGCCCGAGCTCTGGGGTCAGCGGGACTCAGCTGAGGGTGCGGGACAGCGAACTGTGGCCTGACAGGAAGAGCAGGTGCCTCAGAAGACAATTCTCAGCACCACCTTCAAGAGCAGCCCTGGGAAAGAGCGAGGCGTGGGCAGCATGTACCATATTTGCTGGCGTATAAGACGATTTTTTGGCCCTGAAAATACCGTATTTGCCGGCGTATAAGACGACCCCCTAACATTTCCACTCAAAATACAGAGTTTGTTATATACTCGCCGTATAATACTACCCCCACTTGGAGGCATATTTTTCAGGGCCAAAAAATCGTCTTATACGCCGGCAAATACGGTACTTGGCCGGCTCAGGGTTAATCAGGGCATGTGCTCCCCATCCCTGACCGTGGCCCCTCCGCAGCCCTGAGACCCACCCTGACTTCCGGCTTTCGGAACTCTCTAGATATGCCCACGGCATCAACTTACAAATACGTGTCCTTGGCTTATGCTCCCTACCTGTCAGTTCCACTCCTCAGCTCAGAATAGCACCTTGTGAATCACCAGGTACTGACCTCACATGGTCCCGGTTCATCCCAAGGCCTTTTCAAGCCACGCCTGCCAGGCAGAGCTCGGAGGGCAGGGGTGAGGGGTGTGAGGGGAGAGTCAGTAATCAGGTAGACAGGCAGCGGCCGGGTGTGGACAGACCCAAAGAAGCAGAGAAGGCCAGCAAAGTGGCGGCCAAAGCCAGGGCTGGGGCGACAATGACCGCTGTCCCTGAAGGAAGCTGCCGGCCAAGGCCCCACCGTAACAGGGCAGGTGGGGATCAGGGTCCTGGTCCAGGCAGCCAGGCCCCCATCACCTGGGCTCACTGCGGGCTCATCCGCATCTTCCCACCCAGGCGCCAACCTGCTCCCCTCCCTGCCTCCCGGGCTACTGATCCACAGGGATAAAGCCCAGCCGAGGCCCTCCCTCTCCCACGGACTCTTCCCTAGTCATTTCCGTTCCACTCCTAAGTCTCTCAAGTCCCTGCACCAGAGAGCTACCGTCACTGCCCAGCCCCAGCCCCAGCCCCACATATCTGCCACCCCACAAATGAGTGGGCCCTGGGTCTGTGGCTAAGCCGTGAGCCCCACGTCTGTCCTGGGAACACATATCTTACACCCCATTTGACCCAAGAGCACATAACCCATACTCAATAATATTTAGGACCTCCATTGAAAGGTATAACATAAGTAAAGATTAATTCGAGTAACATGTGGTCAGCTGAGAAAGAAACTGATTTAGAGGAACTACGGTAGAACCCGGTTCCACACGAAAAATTCCCAGCGAGGTTCCCTTTGCTCTGTGTGCCAATGACACGCACCCAAACTTCCAATGAAGATGTGATTCGATGTTTTCATTATCTTAATGCCTAAATTGGATTGACCACATTGCCAGTCTGATCAGCTGCATTCGTGGATCATTAAGCAGATTGGGGGGAAGAGGGGCGGATACCAGTTGATGGAGAGACGATCAATTCGGCACCTGCATTTACATACGGGATAGCGCTGGTATTTCATTTATTCCGTGTGGCCGCTAGGTAAAGACCGACGGGGGTTACCTGAGTCAGAATGGGTCCAGGAAACCGAGGTCAGCATTGCTCCAGTCACGGGAAGGACAGAGAAGCCTCCATTGTCACCAGAGCCATGGTCTTCTGGGAGATGATGCTTCTAGTGGCTGGTGGAGAGGAGCAGAAGGAAGATGGGATTAGAGCAGAGGAGGAGAGAGGGCCCCTCAGCCTCGGCGAACACCCTCTCTGGCCGGGCTTTAAAAGATGCCACACTTCAGTGACAGCGCCGATCGCAACGGCGCCTCTTTGCTGCTTGGAAAGTTCAGTGAAGCGCCCGGCCTTTCATGACGGAGTGTTCTTGAAACTGCCTCACGGGGCACAAAAGGCGCCAGAGATGTGAACACGCATGCCACAGACACCGCGAGATTATCTCCTGTTACTGCGACTGCGATCGAGACATTTGTGATGTAGATAAAGGAGCCAACAAGCATGCAGGCCGGTGGTGAACCATGTGGACGGGCCTTCGTCTATTGGCTTATGCTTCCTACCTGTCAGTCCCACTCCTTAGCTCAGAACAGCACCTTGTGAATCACCAGGTACTGACCTCACATTTGGTTAGGCCAGGTCCACAGGCGCAAACTCAAGGCCTCTCGATCCTGCTGCTGTGAAAGAAAATGTCTCCGGCTCTACTCCTGGGGGGAAAGGTCCCATCTAGCTAAAGCTCACTGCATGGGCTGCAAGCTTCTGAGCCACAGTTTACCCATAATGTTGCAAAATAGGAAAGTTGGTACATGGGGTGGATTGCATCATGATTTGATGGGAGGTATTTTTTGTTTGTTTGGTGGCGGTTGTTTTTGGCCTCCGCCTCAAGGAAGACAGATGAGTAGACTGTCTACTAAAAACAATGGTATTACCCGATGAGGTTAGTGTGAGAATCCTAGGAAATAAATCCACTGCGTCAGAGGTCCCCAAATGATGGTCCCCGGAACAGCAGCATGAACATCCCCTGTGAGTTTGTTGGAAATGCAAATTCTTGGGCCCCACCCAAGACCATCTGAATCTGAAATATTTGGAGGTGGGGTCCAGCGATCTGTTTTAACAAGTCCTTCAAGTGATTCTGCTACACGTTAGATCTTTCATTTGTCCACCCATCCAAAGACATCCAATCTGTGGTTGGAAACCAAAATTACCCTCTCCTGATGCATGTCACATTTCAAAGTACAGTGAGCTGGGGATTGGAAGGAAGATGGAAGGGTCACAGAGAGAAGATGATGAAATGGCCACCCTGGAGAAATGTTCTGTCCACTGTGGGAGATAAGACAGGGACGCAGGCAACTCAAATACAGATAGAATGCGTTATTTCCTGTAACAAACAGAAGGTTTCGGAGGTGACATTTGCTTCTGGCGGAGGTGAGGAGCGGGGCAGGTAGGAGAAAGCATCAATACAACAACAATACTAATGGGCCTTGAGATTTGACCAGGATTTTGACCAGGAGGACCAAGCAATAGCTAAAGCAAAGGCCCAGAGAGGAGCAAGCATGAAGGCTATCAGGGTGCATGGAGCAGCCAGGTCTGGCCGATCCTGGAGACACGTGGAAAGTGATCCAGGGGAGACAAAAAAAAACCACACAAAACTTTCAAGTACAAACAGGTGAACGCTAGGGGCCTGTGGCATCTGTTGTTTATGTTTAGAAACTGGCATCTAATAAATCAGGGGACTCAAGGATTTCTGAGCCCAGGCTGCTTTTCTGTCCTGTCTGTAACTGCATTTTCTAGAAGGGAGCTTGAAGAAGCAACTGTGGGAGGTTTGCCCAGGAGGAACACACAAAAGAACATTTTAAAGCAGGCACAGGGCTCTGGATGTCACGGTAGCCTCAGGCCATTCTGCAAAGGGGCAGAATCTTACCAGACCTGAAAAGCCCCCGAGGACATCTATGGCTTTAGCTTTATGAAACAACGCCAAGGGAATGGTGCTGTGCCTTAGTCACAGGGAAAAGTGAAGGGGTTGGAGAGGAGGAATGGAGGAGGGTAGTCAAAAGGTACAGACTTCCAGTTATAAACAAGCCAAGGCAGCGGTCGGCAAACAGCGGCTCTCGAGCCACATGAGGCTCTTCGGCCCCTTGAGTGTAGCTCTTCCATAAAATACCACGTGAGGATGTGCGCATACAGTGCGACTGAAACTTCGTGGCCCATGCGCAGAAGTCTGTTTTCGGCTCTCAAAAGAAATTTCAATCATTGTACTGTTGATATTTGGCTCTGTGGACTAATGAGTTTGCCAACCACTGAGCCAAGGGAATATAATGTACAGCCTGATGACCCCAGTTAGTAACATTCTATCGCGTATTTGAAAGTTGCTAAGAGGGTAGATCTTGAAATTCTCAGCACATACAAAAATGTTGTAACTACGTAAGGTAATGAGTGTTAACTAGACTTATTATGATCATCTCGCAATATATACAAATATTGATATATACATTATGTCGTACACCAGAAACTAATATATGTCATATGTCAATTATACCTCAGTTTAAAAATATTGAAATTATGTTTTAAAAAAATGTTAAACTGACACTAAAGCTCTCCAATTAGAGAAAAAATAATTTTCATGATCCAGAAGACATGGCTTGCCCAGCTGGCAGGATTCAGTGGTTGAGCATTGACCTATGAACCAGGAGGTCACAGTTCAAATCCCATTCAGGGTTCGGGCACCATCCCCAGTGTGGGGCATTGGTTGCAGGGCAACCAATCGATGATTCTATCTCATCATTGATGTTCCTATTCTCACTTCTTTTCTGAAATCAATAAAAAAATTTTTTAAAAGAAGGTATGGTATTTGCTTCTAGAAAACGAACATAAATAGAATGCTTTCTTTCCTGATGCTGCCAAATGAATGATGGAATACTGAACATGTGTGTGACATCACACAAGGCTCTGATGGAAACAAAGCTGGATTCAGTACTGGTGATACCTGCTCGCTCATCCCAGCTCTGCCATTTGGCCATTGAGTCATTAAGGGCAAGGCATTCAACCCCCTAAACCTCAGTGTTTCCTCGATCAAGAAACGGAGGCACTGGCTTGCCCCAACTCCTTTGAAATTTAAATAAGAAAACACACATGAAGTTGCTGCGAAAATGATAAAGTTGCAATACCGCACAGAAGCATAGAATTATCCGACTCCTTGGGACATTTGGGTACTAATTAACACTTGTTACTGTGTTTGGCCTTTGAAAATATAGAAATAAAACGTTTCTTATGCCCTTGAGACTCCTTTTAAATATTTCAGATATAAGCACTTCTAAGGAGCCAACTTGGCATCAACCAAAGCGCTCTCCCATGAAACCTTTCACGGCGAGTTTTTTACTTGTGATTTTTGTTTTTAATCTCATCCCTCTGACCACGATGGGGGATCCAGTTATCTCTCCACCGCGCCTGGGGAGCAAGCTCAGTCCTCAGCAGCACAGATGTATACGATGGCGATGATTTATCATCTCTGCAGTAGTGTCGTCCCAGATGGGCCATTTACTGATTTATTTCCATATGTAACTGGCAGAGAGATTAATCAGGCCTCCAACTTGGAAAGCCGAATTGCGCTTTATTTCCTTAACTGGCTAACTCTGGACAAGAGGAAGTACACAGAAATCATACAGAAAACCAAGAGTTCCCCCTTGCAAAGCCTGCTGACCTCCAATGCCTTCACACACACACACACACACACACACACACACACACACACAGCTTGTTCCTCCTGGCAACTCGGAGGGCTGGCTCTTTCCTTAGATACTCATGGGCTTCCCCACAGGAGCTGAGTCTAACAGAACTGCGGGCGCTGTGAGCCCAGAAACGTTGATGCCAAATCAGGTCCAGTTGCAGCCACATTTCCCTCCCCGTGTGCAAGCTCAGGCTCATATTTCCGAGACTAAAGAGATCCCTTTGCCACGGCGCTGCACCCAGCCGGCCCCGCTGTGCGGTGCCCAGGCCCTGGAAAATATGCGCTTTCTTTTTTTCCACTCTTTTTAAGGGTCTGAACTTGACTGAATTCAGCAGCTGCCATAGCCTCAGCCAGGCCATGGCTAATGACCTGTTAGCGTTGCTCCCTGCCTCCCTACCCCAGGTCAGCTCTCGGCCCACTTTTGTTAATTCCACCCCCATGATATTAGCTTTTAGCAAGGACTGTTAATGGGGCTGTTGTCACGGGACAGTGTTTACATACAGAAAGCCAGCCAATCGCAACCCAGGGCAGAAAGCAGCAGCTGACTGCGCCCTCTCACGTGGAACCCAAGGCCTCAGCCAGGAAGGCTCAGTGCACGGGGCCATGAGATTTATTATTATTTTTTAAATCCTCACCCAAGATGTTTTTTATTGATTTTTTTTCTTTACAGACAGAGATAGGGAGAGAAAGAAGAGAGAAACATCGATTGACTGCCTCCCACACTGACCAGGAATTAAACCCGAATCCTTCGGTTGTACGGGATGATGGGATGATGGGATGATGGGATGATGGGATGATGGGATGATGCTCCAGCCAACCGAGCCACCAGCCAGGGCAGGACCATGCAGAGCTATCACTGGCTCCCCACACACCGGGGTCACTAACCCCCGAGGGGCTTTGGAACAGTCCCTTAGTTTGGGTTCACGGTTCTCTCCTCTGTGGTTTGAGTTTACTCTATCAGGTTCCTTCCGGCTCTAAAATCGTGCGATACTATGAATATGGGGTGGGGGGTGGGGTGGGGAATCAGCCATGCCCTTGGTTTCTGTGTTTAGATGACGCCTAACAGCCAGAAGCTTGGCAGCCTCTGAGAGTGGCTGGATCGATCCAGACAGACAGAGCCACGGGAAGCTCGGTACCCAACAGGCTCTCCTTCAGCAGAGAGCATGCGCCCTGGAAGGTTGCACAGCTTTACAAGTTTTCAAGAACACGATGCAATACAACAACAGTTCGGAGTACTGTTCTAGGGATGGCAAAAGCTACAAGATACAGAAGTCATGGACCTTTCTCTTTCATACGCTCACATCTCAGTTAAGAAGAGACATGACTGATCCGAATACAGTGAATACATCATGGAAGACAAAGAAACTGTGATGGGAACATGGAAGCTGGAAAAGTCCTCCTGACGAGGGGGAAAAGGGGAGGGCTGTGAGGCTGCATGGAGGACGTGGGACTGAAGCTGGGTCTTACAAAGCCAAGATGGAGGTGAAGGCATTGGACAAGCACACCAGCGAGAGCCAAGGCCTAGGGCTTCCTGGCCAGCCCAGGACACGGTACCTGGTACCCTAGGGCAGCCGCAGGATGCTCAGGGGAAGAGGGCTGGTGGGAGGGAAGGCGGGGCTGGAGCCGGTGGGAAGCCCTGTGGGCTCGCTGTGCCCCGCGCCCACCGAGAACCGTCAGAAGCTCCTGAGCAGCGGAGACTCCAAATGAGCTGCACCTCAGGAAGTTGATTCTGGCAATTCCGTTACCATTTAGGACTGGTAATAAGATCTGTCTGTACCTTCATTTTTCTCTTATTCATTCCATGCTGCCACTATTTGGGAATCCCTCGCATTTATTTTTTTTTTCCAAATCAATTTCCTGGCCCTTCAAATGGAAGCAATTGAATTTCCTACAAGCACTGCCAGGATTTAAATTTGAATGACTGATTCGGCCTGGGGCTTGGCACTTAGGTGTATGTGGTTTTCCTATTCTTACAAAAGAGTTAAATAACACGGCGCAGACTGGTGGGCTTTTGTTTTGTTTTGTTTTTTGACACTGGAAAATATTTCTGGGTGGTGAAAAAAGTATACCTAGTCCCGACTGTTGGAAGGGCCCGCCTGCTCGAATACTCCCAAACAGACAAACACTGAACTAGTCATCCAAAGTAGCTCGTGGAGGCCCTGGCCGGATTGCTCAGTTCATTAAGAGAGTCATCCCCATATGCCAAGGTTGTGGGTTCGATCCCTGGTTAGGGTGCATACAAGAATCAACCAATGAATGCATAAATAAGTGAAACAACAGCCCTATCCGGTTTGGCTCAGTGGATAGAGCTTCGGCCTGCGGACTGAAAGGTCCCAGGTTCGATTCCGATCAAGGGCACATACTTTGGTTGCAGGCACATCCCCAGTGGGGGATGTGCAGGAGGCAGCTGTTTGATGTTTCCCTCTCATTGATGTTTCTAACTCTTTATCCCTCTTTCTTCCTCTCTTAAAAAATCAATAATATATATATATAATTAAAAATGAAGAGAAAAAAATAAGTGGAACAACAAATTGATATTTTTCTCTCTCTCATAAATATCTTTTTAATTGTTTAAAGAATTACATGTAGTAGTACACAACTCATCAATAAATTAAAAACAGCCAAAACCAGTTTGGCTCAGTGGATAGAGAGTCGGCCTGCGGACTGAAAGGTCCCAGGTTCGATTCCGGTCAAGGGCATGTACCTTGGTTGCAGGCACCTCCCCAGTAGGGGGTGTGCAAGAGGCAGCTGGTTGGTGTTTCTTTCTCATCCATCCTCTCCCTTCCTCTCTGTAAAAAATCAATAAAATATATTTTTAAAAAATAAATTAAAAACATTTTTTTAAAGTAGTTCATTGAAACTTTTCTGATTTCCGGTTCCTGAGCCCAAGGTTTCCGGGGCCCCTCCCAGGGGCTAATAGCGGAATGTGACGTAAACCTCATGCCAGTGGCATTTGGCTCCTCCGCCTCGGGGGCCAAGCACAGGTGGTTTCCTGCAGCTGTCCCAGAGAGGAGCTGGCCACCACGACACACAGCGCCCGGGCCAGGATAGCCAGGGCTCGGGGGAGCGGTCTGCCCTCCCCTGGGCCCCCCGAAATGGGCCGGAGCCTCCAAACTCCACGGGGATGAGCGTGGGAGTCGGCAGGCGGGACTCCGAGAAAGGGCTGCCCTTTGGTGTGAGCCGCCATTAAAAAAAAAATCCCCCTTAGGAGACACAAACTTCACTTCCCATCTCTGCGTGGCTCCGACTACAGAGGGGCATAGATGGGAAGCTTCAACATTAGTTTCACTTGGGGCCACTTTATTTAGAAAGGCAAATTGTGTCTACCCACTGGGGCATCAAATATTCTAGGGTTCAGGTCCCTGATTTATAATGCAAAACCTGTCCCGTCCCTCCATATTACCAGCGCATGCAGGAAGCTCCAGACAACACACCCCTTCCCATGTTCTCTTAAAATCTCATCCAACAGTTACTGTGAGGGACAACATGTAGTAGGCGCTTGCAGGCAGCTCCCCACGCACATAAAAAAAAAACAGTCTCACACACCACAAAGGAGTTGTGTGCCTCGGGGGCCGCTTTTTGTAAAAGTCCACCTCTGGTCAGAAAAAAAAAACACACAGAAACGAATCCTCCTCAATCGAACAGATTAGCTTAAATTACCATGCCATTTTACGTCCTTTTCACTGGAACACGACTAGCGAAACTATAAGGTAAGTGCAGGCTCACACTGAATAATGGACACATAAAAATATTTTGACATTCCAACCTCAGTCTAAATTGAGCTACAACGCACTTGAAAGCTCCCGCAATCATACCGTGCACGCTGAAATCTATTAACCTAATACCCAGGCTGCTGTTCAAAAAGCAGGGGTCTGGCACGTAAATAAACACCCATTCGAACACTTCTCCTAAATTACTTAACTGTACGACTTGATTGCAAAGTCGCCCATTTACAAAGCCCGTCATCTTTACTTGGTGGCTCTCCACGCTCGAGTCTCGATCAGGTTACAACGTGGCAGCATCACATAAACACAGAGACCAGCGCACGGTACCCAAAAGTAGCAGCAAATGTCAAAGACAAACCAGGGTCATCCGGGGAAAGAGACATATTTACATAAGCATTCGGAAAAGACAATGGAGCCCTAATTCCCCTCTAGCTGCTCACCCAGTCAACCTCTCTGCGTCTCACCTGACCATTTTCCCCCCTTTAATAGAAAAGCAATTTCTACGACGATACATGCAAAGACCTTAGTTGCCATAAACTCAGAAGCAAAGATTCTGTGGCACATTAGAATTGCTTTAAGACTCGGCTGTCTTCAACCTGAGCTTTCATTCCTGACCCATTCCTAAAGCAACCCCCCCACCCTCTCTCTCTCTCTCTCAAAAAAAAAAAAAAATTAGCTTCACTGGCAATATCCTCCTTAAAGATGCCATCTGCCAAGGTCCGTCTTCTTACCTTTGCAACTCACACTGGTTTCCTTTGATGATATTTACCCCAAGCGAGGGCAATTGCTTGACTGGAATCCTGCAACTTGCAACTTTGTCCCGGTTTTTGCCGTTGTTGTCGTGGTGAGGAAGGGGGGGGACACCGAAGACCCCCCCCCAGTGCATCTCCCTGCTGAATCAGAGCTGTATTTTACATTCTTTTACACTTAACTTAATATAGTGTGTGCTGCCTGTCCACTGATGCGATATCAGAAACCTGCAAGCTACTATTTCTGCAACTGTGTCACTGTAGATAGTCTGAAACATGTACGTCGCTGTTGCCATGGAAACAAACACAGCCAGGGTAGAGTGCCACGCTGTGTTAATTCCTTCACCCATGAACCCCAGGGGAAGGCTAACATTCATCTTCTTTCTCCTTTAGTCTCACACTGCTCTAATATTTTTTTTTTTTAGCATTATCAAATGATGTACTAAATGCACAGGGGTACACCTGAAAATGCGGAGGGCTGAAACCAGCCCTGTCCGACCCGGCCGGCCGGCGGGGGATCTGCTCCAGGCGGGGCCGCCGGGCAATAGGTCCTCTCACCAACTTCTCCTGGGAGAGATGGAGAACTTTCCTTCTTTAAAAATGGTACGGGCAGGACCAAAACACAAAACAACACACACACACACACACACACACACACACACACACACACACACACAAATAAAACGGGTGCGCATCTCGGTCTCCTCTTAGAACAGCGATCGCAGAATCGCGCCAGAATAAAGATGCCCTCTTCGCATTGTGCCCGATCGGTCCCATGAAAGGCAGAGGGAGGTTTTGCAAACTTTGTGAAGTGGATCCAAGCTAAGAGTTCTTTTCCCTTCCCCCGAGAGCCGCACGCGCAGGCTGAAAGCCCAACAGTTTTAATTAGCCAGAAGCACACACCCTCACAAGGGCTTCGCCCGCCCCCACTGGGTCTTTGTTTCTAAACTCAAAGAAGGAGGCTTTAGGATGAGTGACAGGATGGAAAGCTGACATCATTCAGAGAGAAACGCGCTTTCTCCCGGAACCTGAAAGTTCTCTCATTTGCTGCAAGCTCAAAGCTTTGACCGGATGCAGCATTTGGACCGGTGGAGGAAAAGTCAGATTCTCTCAGTACACCGGGAAGCCAAAACGTGTAGAAACCGGTGCGCTGGGCCATCCCCCGATTATTCAAACCGGCACGCCACTTTAAATAATGGGGTTATTCAGCACAGTAGACACAAGTAAGCTGTTCAAAATCTTAATTACATCCTATCCCTTGGGCTGGTTAATAATATTCAATCCAGATGAAAATGGCCACACTTTAGATCTGCATGCTGATGTGCTTCACTTGAATATAATTTTCGCACTAAACCATCAATTGTAGGCTGTGAAAGTGCAGATCTGCCACTCTCAACTGGCATTTAAAAAAAAAGAAAAAAGAAACCACTACTTTATTTGTGGGAATCATGGCAAAATTAACCCACCAAAGCTAAGCCAAATTTTCCTATTATTTTTTAAATTGGACCGTGCTCAGCTATATTCTATGATGATAATAATGCACTCATCCCTAAAGAGAAAGCCAAACAGAAAAGAGGTAAACAAACCATACTGGTAAAAGAGATCACATACTTTTTAAAAATATATATATTTTATTGATTTATCACAGAGAGGAAGGGAGAGGGATAGAGAGCTAGAAATATCGATGAGAGAGAAACATCGACCAGCTGCCTCCTGCACACCTCGCACTGGGGATGTGCCCAAAACCAATGTACATGCCCTTGACCGGAATCGAACCTGGGACCTTTCAGTCCGCAGACCGACGCTCTATCCACTGAGCCAAACCGGTTCCGGCGAGATCACGTACTTTTTATAAGCAATCTCAGATGATGTGAGGATCCACTAGCAAGCCTGGTCTGCGAGCAGGAGCAGGGCAGGAGGAGATGACTCTGTAACCCATCGTGACCAATACTCACAAACTTCACTAGCCACAGAAGCGACATTTTCACGTGGGCCATCCCATCTGACTATCGCAGGTTAACACTGTGAATTCGAGAGGCGAGTAGCCACAGTCTCATCTCATGGCAGAGAGGGCGGAGGTTCCGTGGATCAGTGACTGGCCCAAGGTCACACGTTAGGCGGCAGAACCGTGTCCCTGTGGCCTGATCTGGTGCTCGGGCCGGGTGCCACGCCGTCTCTAGATTGCTCACACATGCAGATGGTTGTAAAGGACTTAAAGTACCGTATTTGCCGGCGTATAAGACGATTTTTAGCCCTGAAAAATACGTATTTGCCGGCGTATAAGACGACTGGGCGTATAAGACGACCCCCTAACATTTCCACTAAAAAATACAGAGTTTGTTATATACTCGCTGTATAAGACTACCCCCCACTTGGAGGCATATTTTTCAGGGCCAAAAAGTCGTCTTATACGCCGGCAAATACGTAACTTAAAATGTAACTTAGAAAAACAAGGCAGATAAATTAGTGCATATGTTAACTATGGCTGCCGGTTAAGCTCACGCTCCTCGCTGATCTCGCCCACCCACTCGCTTCTCCCGAGGGTGGAGGAGAGGAACCAGCCTACAGACTGAGTTCAGCACCAGCCCCAACGCAGACCATCTCAGCCTGCTCACAAGGCCCAGAACCCCTTCCTTCCTTCCCAGACACCCCAGCCCTGAGTGCCGCTCCTCGGGAGAGTCGCACAGGGAAAGACGGTTGGAGGTCCCTTGGGAGAAGAGAGGGGAAAGCAGGATTGGGAGAAATAAGAAGCAGCAATAAGGTAGTTATTCTCCTGTGATGGTTAATTTCATGTGTATATATGCATTTATATGCATCTCTGTGTATGCATGCATATACATGTGTATATATGTATATATGTGTGTATGCATACATACACACATGTACACATGCCCATGTGTGTACATGCATCCTACTAGTCATGCCTCTCCAGGAAATTCTAACACACTTCCCTGAGGTAGCGAGTAATCGGAAGTGGGTTCCGCTGTGATCCAGGTTATGCAGGACCCCTTAGTCTGGCTGAACACCAGACTCATTCGTTACCCTCAGCAGCACGGATGAAATGGATCTGGTCACGCTGCGTTTTGGGGAGCAAGGACTTCCGAGAAGTAAATTTTTCCAGAATGACTTTATTCCGGGTGCTCCCGAGGCAGCAGGGGGCTTCCCCAGGGGCAGTGTTCTGGGGAGACCTCCCAGCGGGAGCGGGGAAACGGGGTGCCTCCCCGCAAATGCTCCAACTCAAGGCAGTGACGTGGTCCCTTTTGGTAAAAACTTTCCCAGATGGACTGTGTGAGAAAACAATGGCTTGGGCAAAGTACACGGCACGTGGCTTGGCCTGTCCTAGTTTTCATGACTTGGCTGGCACCGTGCACATGATGATACCGAGTTCTCAGCAGCCAGGCGAGCGTAGGCGGGAGGGAGGAGGTCACCACACAGGGGCAGGCCCCGCCCTCCCCGCACCCCCGATTTCCTGCGCCTCCTATTTACATTTTCATTTTCTCTGGCCTCCGCTTGCCCCTCCCTGGCTGTCGGGGTACCAGCTGGCCTTCCCACCACAGTGTGGCCTGGCTCTCGCTGCCCCCTCCCTGTTCTGACTCACATCTAATATGCCAGGGGCTGGGAAACCAAATAAGAGAGCTGATTAGCATTTTGTCTGAAATAAGATGAAACGGGCCTCAGAAAGTATCCCCGAGCACAGAAGTGTCAACTTTCAGATGCCATTGACTCCAGGTCAATTAGCCTAAAGCCAGGCGCCTAATGAGCGATTTGCCTCTAATTTAAAACCCTTTTTGAGTGTTTTTACATGGCAACGTCTTTCCTTTTTTCGTCTCTTTGGCATCATAAGGTTTATAAGTCAGGTCTTCTAAGGGCATACGCAGCTTGTTTTTACATTTTAGTTTATTTCATTTTTTTTTAATTCAACAATTTTTTTAGAACGCAAAAACACTCGAAATGGAACTGAGTTTCCGGGGAACTGGTTCCTCGGCAAATCGACCTGGGCACCCACCGGCTTTGAGGACGTGCTTACGTCCGCTTTTCCCTTTCTGGGATGCGGCGCCTGTCCCGGGGCCGCTGATGCCCCGTCCGACAGGAAGGCGTGGCCTGCCCTGCCCGGCTGCCTGCACCGCTCCGGCTCCTCGCTGCACAGGACTCGGCACAGCTGTTTCTGGCCTCAATGGCGGGAAGGAATCCATATGCCTGGCTTCGTTCCTTTCCACCGGGAACTTCATGGATGGGCACTGTTGAGCAGGCTCAGCTTGCTGAGTCTCCCCAAAGCAGGGCTCCCCCTCCCGCTCATTCCAGGAGCCCCCGTCGTGTGTGTCCGATGCTTGTTCGTCGGCACAGGTAGCGGACCAGGCACCCTGATTTTCTGCATCAGAGCCATGCACAGGCTGCAGAAGCCAGAGCAGGACTCGCCTGACAACCCGATTCTTTTTTTTTTTTTTTAATTTATTTATTCATTTCTTACAGAGAGGAAGAGAGAGGGATAGAGAGTTAGAAACATCGATGAGAGAGAATCATCGATCAGCTGCCTCCTGCACACCCCCTACTGGGGATGTGCCCACAACCAAGGTACATGCCCTTGACCGGAATCGAACCTGGGACCTTTCAGTCCGCAGGCCGACGCTTTACCACTGAGCCAAACCGGTTTCGGCCTGACAACCCGATTCTTAATGTGGAGGGGGAAGGCCCAAGGTCCAGAGGTGTCCGGCATGCCTGGAACGGACGGCACCAGCCCTGTGCCAAAGGCCAGGCCAGGGGCTTTGGGCCCTGCTCCCCGCGCCCTTTAGAGGGAAAGCGGACATTAGACCTGCCGGTAAGACCAGAAGCCAAGCTGACCTGGGAGATTAGGACAAGCTCGGGGCGTGCTCCTAAGCAGGCGGGATGAGGCCTGCAGGCACCGGGGACAGGAAAGAGCTGAGGATGGTCCCTGTGCACCCCGTGTCCCATCATCCACCTGGGCTCTCACACAGACACTGCCCCTCTGGGCAGAGCCCGGAGCCACTTAAGCACTCTGCAGGAAGCCAGCCCTCCAGCCAGCCTGGTCCCCTGGCATGGAGCCGCGAGGATGCCCGCCAGCCACGAGGGCGGCCTTTTCCCTGAGCTGCCATGCTGCTGCTGGTCTGGCAGGAGTGAGGCCATGGGGCCAGCTGCTGCAGAAGAGGAAGGGACCAGGCAGGCTCACGCTCCACGCTCACAGGGATGCTCAGTCAAGGTGGGAGGCGAAAGTTCTCCTGGGGATGGGAGCTTTTCAGGCTGAAATGATCACTGTGAGGTCTTTAAACGTCTCCAGGAGGGGGCTGTCCTTGGCCTGCCTGCACTTCCTCTATCTGTATATCTCCTACCGGTTAATAATGCAGATTTTTTTCCCAATAGATGGAGTTACACAGATGTTGATACATATGCAATTTGATACGTACACTATTTTGTTGTATTGACAGCAAGCTTCCAAACGTCATACGTCAAATTTGCTGAAGGTGTCAACATCATAGATACTTTTACACTTAAAAACGTCAACTTTTGTGCCAAAAAAAGAGCATTTGCGGGAAGTTTTAATTCATGACTTTATTTTGAAGGAAAGTGCTGCTGAATACTTTGGGAAGCTTATGGTGGACATGCTCCATCTCAAGATACTTGTGAATTTTGGCTTAAACTCTTTCAAAGTGATGATTTTGATGTGAAAGACAAAGAACGTCCAGGTCAACTGAAAAAGTTTGGAGACCAACAATTACAAGTGTTATTGGAGGAAGATGCGTGTCAAACTCAAAAATAACTTGCAGAAAGATTAAATGTTGCTCAGCAAACAATTTCCAATCGTTTAAAAGCCATGGGAAAGATTCTAAAGGAAGGAAAATGGGTGCCACATCAACTGAATGAAAACCAAATTGAAAACCGAAAAGTCATCAGTGAAATGTTGCTTCAACAGCACAAAAGTAAGTCTTTTTTGCATCGAATTATGACTGGCGATGAAAAGTGGATTTATTTTGAGAATACCAAATGCACAAAATCAGGAGTTGATCCAGGTCAATCATCAATATCGACTGCAAGGCCAAATCGCTTCAGGAAGAAGACAGTGCTCTGCGTTTGGTGGGATCAGGAAGGTGTGGTGTATTATGAGCTTCTAAAACCAACTTAAACCATTATATTGATCACTACTGACAACAAATGATCAATTTGAATCATGCTTTGATCATAAAACAATCAGAATGTGCCAGAAGACATGGCAAAGTCATTTTGCTTCATGATGGCGCATCATCACACACTTCAAAACCAGATAAAGAGCCGAAACCGGTTTGGCTCAGTGGATTGAGCATCAGTCTGAGGACTGAAAGGTCCGGGGTTCAATTCCGGTCAAGGGCATGTATCTTGGTTGTTAAAAAACAAACAAACAAACAAACAAACAAAAAACAGTTAAAGACACGTTAAAAGATCTTGCCTGGGAAGTATTAACCCACCCACTGTATTCACCAGACCTTGCTCCTTCAGATTACCGCTTGTTTCGGTCAATGGCACACGCACTTTCTGAGCAGCACTTCAAAACATACGGAGAAGTGGAAAATTGGGTGTCTGAATGGTTTGCCTCAAGACAGGTAAAGTTCTATTGGGACAGTACCCACAATTTACCTGAAAGATAGGGGAAATATGTAGCTAGTGATGGACATTACTATGAGTAAAGCATTTTTTATGTTTCTTTTGAAATTACTGTGTTTTCTTTAATTATACAATCGGCATTATTAACCGGTACACCTGGTATATGGATAATAACCAATGAGCTCAACTCATGTACCCTCAAAGTGTTCACTTCAGAATTGGGCATGAATACCTAGCTATTGGGAAAGTTGTAAAAAAAATATTTTTGCTTTTCAATCCAAGCCTACAGTGAATTGCATTAATGTGTTTTGCCCTAACCTCTCTCCCCTCCCCCGACTTAATAAAAATGGAAGTTGTTAATAGAAAAGTTGTCTCTAGTAATGTATATAATCAGGCTGTACATTAGAACATTTTGGGGCCCGTAACACTGACTTATATAAAAAGACGGCTATTAGTTTACTTCTCACATAACAGCCCACGACGGTAGATGGTTGGTGGTGGAGCAGGGGTGGGGGTGGCTGGGCAGCTGGTACCCTTAGGCGGACACCCAGGACCTCTCTCTCCAGTTGCGCTGCTGTTTCCTAGCCTCTGTCCCACATCTGCATGGTTTTCAGTATCAAGTAAATACCTTGTCCCCGCCCTCATCAGAAGCACAGAAGAAAGAGAACACGAGGGCTCGCTCGTTCATTTTAAAGGTGGAATCCACACATCACGGCCATCCCTTCCACGGTCCTCCGTCAGCCAGAAGGTAGTCACTTAGCCCTGGAGTGAAGGTGTCCTCCTAAACCCCAGGGTTCTACTACTGATAGCTCCTAAAGGTTACACACGTGCAGGGGAATGAGAAATACCAAATTCAAGGTGGTGGTTACATGGGGCACAAGGAAGAGATGAGGTCCTGGGACTGGGGAAGGGATAACAGGGACCTGCAATTATATCTTCCATGTCTTATTTTTCTGAAAATGTAAGAGTGGGCAAAAGTAGGTTTACTGTGCTGCTTTTTTCTTTTCTTTTCTTTCTTTCTTTCTTTTCTTTTCTTTTTTTTTTTAGAGACAGTGGAATGGAAGGGAAGGGAGAAATAGAAAGAAACATTGATGTAAGAGAGACACATCAATTGGATGCCTCACAAGCCCCAAAACCGAGGTACGTGCCCTTGACTGGAACCGAACCAGAGACCTGTCTGTCTGGGAGCCAATGCTCCATCCACTGAGCCAAGCTGACCAGGGCCAACATAGTTATCTTAATAACCATAACCTGCATGTCTTTTTCCATATGAACAACTGTTAGCCTACTTTTGCTCATTCCTGTATATGAAGATCTGCCAAAGTTAGATAATGGGAAAAGGGTGTTTTAGTTTTTCCTATCTACATCAACAAAAGAGTAAGATGCAAATTGACCATACCTTCACGATGCCCACCAGCCAATCAGGAGTGAATATGTAAATTAATACATCAAATATAGTGGGTTAATTTGCATATACAGGTGCTGAGCAGCAGGGAAGGAGGCTTATGCCATTGCCATGGCAACGACACAGGCGTTGGTCATCACCCCAGCTGCTCCAGGCCTCTGGGCAGCGTAGGAAGGCAGAAAGGCAGCTCCAGCTGGAGCAAAGGCAGTGCCGGCAGCCAGGGAAAGGAAGGCCCATTCTTGCATGAATCTTCATGCATCGGGCCTCTAGTGTCAGAAATAAGTCGTCATAAAACCTACACAATTTAGCATTATCTCAATGACCCAAATGCAACTCAACTCATAATTAACATCTGAGCCCTCTGAAATGAGAGCATCGAATTATATTAGGCATCATTTTTCTTAGTAATTCACAAAATAATGTTACATTTTACAACGAATGCTAATTTGAATGTGAAGATGTACAATGTATAAATTGCATTTCAAGTGGAATGTGGTGCATCTGACTATGTTTGGGAGTGGGGGCAGGCTTTCACAGGCATGTATCCCAAACCTTATGAAGCCCTTTGAGCCCCAGGCCTGGACTCCCTCTGTTGGACAGTTTTCCGACCATCGGGAGACGTTCTTTTCACTGATAGAGTCTCTGACTGAGGTCACGCAAAACAACACACGTTGGGACTAATTTTCTCTGCGCCTGGGGAAAGCCTAGCAGATAAAAGTCCTTCTTTATTGGTTCTAAGATGCTTGAGAACTCTCACCTGGTAGGAGATGAAAGCAGAAATGGCACCTACAAATTAAACTCAACCGGAGGGAGCAGAAAACAGATAATCCCTGGGCCACAGTGTGTGCAGGCCGAGCAGACAAGGCGGGTGAGGACCAGGAAGACTGTCCCATCCGCCCACAGCTGAGCCACGTTCCTGGCCAGCAGAGCGGACAGAAGAGACCACGTGGTCCACTCTCCTTTGCTGTCTGCTATGTGCTACGACAGAGCAACCTCACAGAAAATTAACTAAGGCCCAGCCGGTGTGTCTCAGTGGTTGAAAGTCTACCCATGGACCAGGAGGTCCAGGTTTGAATTCTGTTTGGGGCACGTACCTGGGTTGTGGGGTTGATTCCCAGTGGGGAGCATGCAGGAGGCAGCCAATCAATGATTTTCTCATCATTGATGTTTTTCTCTCTCTCTCCTTCTCCATTCCTCTCTAAAATCAATAAAAATATGTTAAAAAAAATAAAATTAACTAAGAACACTGGTAACATAGTTCCCTCATTATTATCAAGATGTACATGAACCAAAGTGTGTGTGTATGGGGGGGGGGGAATCCATACAGCTGGTTTATATGAATGCAGAAAAATTAATCACTGCTATTTTTCAAGACCATTTATGAAAGTGTTCCTCATTTCTCACATTCAGCGAGCACACAGTTGGCATTTTCAAAATTCAAACCTGATGTGGATTTGGAATTCAATGAAGCACATTGGAAGACATCTGAGTGAAAAAGTAAAAGTTCTAGCCATATGCTCCTGGTGCATGGATTTGAATATTTGAAAGGTAATCTAGAAATGAGAATGTTCCCAGTTCTCCTTACCAACCACAGTCCCTCCTAGCAACCACACGTCTTACGGATCGAGCCACTTCACCATCTGAGAGACAATAGTGGGACAGACGGAGCCGGGGCTGGGGGTCTGGCGCAGCCTGGCTGGCGATGGGCACGTGACTGTCACTGGGTCAGGACCACTCAGAAGCTCTGCTTGGCCACTGGCGAGGGCGTAAGAGTGAGAGTCCTGCTCCACGGGGCGTATTAACACATAAAGAAGTTCCTAAATCTTTCAAGTTTGATTAACAATTGGATGGGAACCAGGAGACCCCTCACAATGGCTGCTCCCAAAGACAGATGTGCGACACCATGAAATAAGCTCTAGCTTTCGGCCCATCGGATTTTCCACCCGGCCAGAGAGAAAATGACCCAGAGCCAACTCTCCTCTCGCTCTCACACTTGTTTGCACCCCTGGCTAGGATGGCAGGAGCCCCCGTGCCCCAGCTGGGAGGGCTCCCTGACAGTGCCCAGCTAGCCTGCCTCATCCTGTCCCGGAGCCAGGCCTCTAACTGGGTCACTCAAGAAGGGAACACGCTAGCCAAGTGCATTACTAAGCCACTCAGGTGCGTCCAGCGGATACCAACCCGCAGAATACTGAAGCCCGTGGCGTTGCTAGCTCACTCCCCAGGGCAAGTGTTGAGAATGCAACCTGCGTGTTAGCAGCACGGCGACAATGTCATGGGGTTGGGGGGGGGGGCAAATGATGCCAGTTCTGATTCCTATGCACTTGGAGATGGGACGTGGGCGGCAAGGCTTGTGACAGAAGTGAGCGCTCTTCTACCAACGTGCTGATACGCTGGGAGAATAAAATGATAGTATTCCTTCTGGGTCTGTCCTGGAAGAACCCCCCATGGGCTGACCCTTCCATCTGCCCCCTTTGTGAAGGCTGGTGCTCTTCTCAGGGAACGAGAGAGGGCAGGGGCGTGGAGAAGAGCCACGTGTCCGTGTGAGGAGAGCTTTGGGGTGTCCACAACCACCCAGCCCAGCACCAATGTCTCCACCTGGCTCCCCTACTGCCCCAAACCTTAACCCTCACCCAAGTCCCGTGTCTGGGGGATTCTCTGAAGAGTGGCTTCGCATTGCTTTGGAGAGATCTTCTCGGTATAAACCAGGGGTGGGCAAACTTTTTGACTTGAGGGCCACAATGGGTTCTTTAACTGGACCGGAGGGCCGGAACAAAAGCAACCTGACCATGCTGGCCCTCTCATCTTGGGCTGCTGGTGAAGGAGCGGAGGGGAGAGCAAGAGAACCCTCTGCTCTTTCGGCTCCGCGGGCCGGATAGAACAGCCGAATGGGCCAGATCCAGCCCGCGGGCCGTAGTTTGCCCATGGCTGGTATAAACTTTCTGTAAGATGACACGTTACAATATTACTAGACCAACTCCCTCCAGAAGCCACCATGGCCCACAGGATCGGTTGTTACACTTCCTCAATGCCAGTGAGCGCTCCCAGACACTCGGCGCCCCGGGCGCTTAGCTCCAGCCCCCACTCGGGCCAGGAGCCTCTGGACCAGACGGGAACTTCTCGTGAAGCTCTCTCTCTCTCTCTCTCTCTCTCTCTCTCTCTCTCTCTCTCTCTTCACCCTCACTTGACAATCTAGTTTTTATGGATTTTCAGTCAGAAAGTTGAAAGAGAAGGAGAGAGAGAGAGAGAGAGAGAGAGAGAGAGAGAGAGAGAAGAAAGAGGAACATTGATAGGAGAGAGAAACATCAATAGGTTGCCTCCTGCACACTCCTTGACTGGGAATCGAACCCACAGCCTAGGTATGTGTCCTGACTGGGAATCCAACCCACAACCTATTGGTGCACAGGAAGGCGCTCCAACCAACTGAGCCACCCAGTCAGCCAGGGCAGGAAGCCCTTTCTTCCTCACAGGCCTCTATGTATGCTGGGGGTCCAGGACAACCAACCCTCTGACTAGAAGGAACAGCTAAAGGCAGGAAAGCATGCGTGATCTGTGACTTAGCCCCCCTGCGGTTTCCACCTGGCTAAGTTGCAATGGTTGCATCTTATCTCCACAGCCTGGACTGGATCGGAGACACGGACGTGGCCAGAGGCGTTTTGGTGGTGGCTGTTAATGTTGCGTAGCTCGCTTGCTTGCTTGCTTTAATCGGCAGGTGGCCTAAAAGGACACGCTAATGGAACCCGGCCTTCCTCAGCAAGGACAGCAGCTGATCAGTCGTTGGTCAGTGAGCCCGGAAGGCCATCTCTCAGCTCCAGGGCAGAAATCTGAACACTCCCGACCCCAGCTAGCAGTGGGGAGATCTGGACCAGGTGGTAAGGTAGGTCACAGGGCCATGGCCCCTGTCCAGTTGCCCCGCCGATGGAAAACGGCAGTGACAAACGAAGACTGCTTTCGACTGGAGTCCTCAGCAGGACAGGAAACACTAGAGAAACCTGAGCATCCCACCACATCCAGAAATCAACGTTGAATACACACGCCCAGGCCGGGCACGTGCTTTGCGGACAAGGCCTTTCTATTTTTTTTTTTAATTTAAAAATATTTTATTGATTTTTTTCACAGAGAGGAAGGGAGAGAGATAGAGAGCTAGAAACATCGATGAGAGAGAAACATTGACCAGCTGCCTCCTAGAACATCCCCCACCGGGGATGTGCCTGCAACCGAGGTCCATGCCCTCGACCGGAATCGAACCCGGGACCCTTCAGTCTGCAGGCCGACGCTCTATCCACCGAGCCAAACCGGTTTCGGCGAAAAGGCCTTTCTAGCTGATGGCAAGCCCTCCATCGGATTGCCTTCCCTAAGCAGGAATCTCAAACACATTTTGAAAGATGTTTCCCCACCCGAACTTTTATTTTAGGTCATCCTGCTGACACCCACAAACGAAGGGAAGTGTGACTAATTCAGAAACAGCCAAGAAAGGTCAATGCCTAATTTGTTTCTTAACCCATAATAAGCTGTGAGTAACGTTAATAGGCATTCGCCACTATCTGCCGTCAGCGCCGCAGTCATTAAGTGAACAGAGGCAGGGGAAGGATTTCACACTCATTCTTAAAAAAAAAAAAAAAAAAAAAAAAGGCGTGCGAGCGTGCGGTGACTCAAGCCTGGAAATCGCACGTTTAAGAACAGCTCTCAGCGGCATTTATAGAACGAAGCCTTCCGCAACCTGTCTGTGAAGTCGGAACGGTTATAACCTCGTTCTATCAATAAGCAGCCTGGTGCCCAGATATGGGGAGGGATTTGCCCAGAGGTCCTCAGGCGTCCCGAACAGTCCAACCAAAATGAGATCGCAGAGATTCTAGGCTGTGTGCTCTGTGTCCGGGGAAGGGGGTGATGGTGGGGGGAGGGAGTGTGGAGGGGGAAGAAGGAGGGGAGGGTACCTGAAGCCTGATGCTAGGATGGACGGACCCGCCCACACAACCAGCACTTGGGCGCTTGCCATGAGAAGCAACATTTCCAGGGACACTCAAAGGCAATCAGCCTTCCTGCATCTGGGACTGCTGGGACCATCTGGGACCCGGCAGAAGAAGATGGGAACTTGGTCTACAGGTAGAGAGACTGTGCCTGTGGGACACTCTGCGAAGAGGAAAGAACATCCCTCAGCACATGGAAGAGACACCCCCGTGGTTGCTCACTGAGCAGACTCGCAGGCTCCCGATGCCCAGGGCCACAGGCGCCCGTAGCTCAGTGCCTCTCCACGGGAAGGTGTCCATGGATCACTCGAAGGCCCTGTCAGAGGCAGGGTCTCACTTCTGGGGCCGGGCTGGGGTTGAGGTTCTGCATTTCAAAGCGCTCAGGGGTTGCCCACGCTGCTGGCCCGTGGACCACACGCTGAGGAGCAGGATCTGGAACACCACACAGGCTGGGATGTTATGATTTTTAGGCTTTTCCTCTGATCCAAACAAGAGGCTTTGCACGAGGCAAAAAAAAAAAAAACAAAAAACTGCCGCCATCAACTGGCCCTTTTAAAGCACAGGCGACCCTCGAACAACACGGGTTTGGATTGCGCAGGTCCACGCATATGCAGATTTCTTTCAGGAAATGCAGTAGAGGCATCTCCTCTTCCCCATGATTTTCATAGCATTTTCTTTTCTCTAGCTTATTTTATGGTAAGAATACAGTAGATAAAACATGTAACATGAAAAATACTGCCGGTGCTATCAGGAAGGCTTCCGGTCAACAGCTGGCTCTTAGTAGTTAACCTCTGGGGGAGTCAAAAGTTAAACTCAGGGTGTCGAATGCGAGGTAGGTCGGCTCCCCTGACGCCCGCCTCCCTCAAAACCTTCCCTTTAGCTTTTACCATCTGACATCCATGCCCACCGCCACCAACTGTCCGGCTGAGCCATCTCCTGTGGATCTCCTCCACCCTCCCCGGCCTCTTGCTCTTCCTGGACCGGACCAGACCCCCTTTAGGACCTGAACCTGCAGAATTCCTCCCCCAGACAGCCACCTGCCAGGACCTCTCACCTCCTCCAGCGAGGGGACCTACCCTGGCCATCTGGTTTAAAGTTCCAGCCCTGCCCATGCGTCATCCTTCTTCACAGCATGTATTACTATTTACAAATTATACATATTATTTATTTTGCTCCTTTCCCATCTCCCCACTAGCAGATCAAGCTCTAGAGATTAGGGTATTTTTTTTTTTTTTTTGGTCTGTTTTGCTCACTGCCGTAGGACTCCAGTGTGTGGCATACAATAGGCCCTTAAATATTTGGGGAATGAAGAAAGACTTTAATTTTTAATGAAAATTGTAAAGTGCCAACAATCATCCTCAAGGACTTTGCTGATGGTGTGCTTACGTCTAATACAAATGGTATTTTCCAATCTGAAAAAAAACCTACTTCTTCGCAATTTCAGAAGGACCGGTTGTTACAGATTGTAGTAGCTATTTTTATCTTGTCATGCAAATAGGAGCTTAGGATTTGCATTCCCCGTTTCCCAGCTCCCATTCACCACTGAGCTGATCCCTCCTCCTTCCCGCTCGCAGGACCCACACAGACAAGCAGCAGAACAAAACTGGCAGGCGGACCTCCCCCCGCACTCGGGGACTCCCGCGCCTGCACACAAGTGGGGGCCCCGTGAGAAAAGCTAGAAGGCAGGGAGGGGAACTCCTCGTTTGGCTCGTGAAGACCCTGAGGCTCACCGGAGCGGCTTGCACAGGTCTCACCGCCGTCTGAGGGCAGGGCCGGGACTCGAACCCATGCCTCCTAAGTCCCAACACCCTTTGCACTCGGCTTCTCTTTATAAACAGAATCCGGGATCAGGCTGGGGAATGGCTTCAGCTCCACGACCCAGGACAGGGACCCCGAACAAGCCTCAGGGCATCATCCTCGGAGCCAGAGACAGTCCACGGGTCCTGGGAGCTGGTCCCGCAGATGCCCCGGCGGCCGCTGCTGCTGAGCGGGTAGAGCTGTGTGTCCCGAGGAAGTCCCCTGACTGGCTGAGCAGCCCACCAAGGCACATCTCCCACCATGTCGGAGACCTGTGTGTGTGTGTATGTGTGTGTGTGTGTGTGTGCACGAGGGTGCGGGGGGGGGGGGGGTGGTGTGTGCAGCTGCACCTCAACTCCCAGACCACCCGTGATCGCAGTTACCGGCACATTCAGGGTGGCAGGGCATTCCTGGAGATTGGCGACGGCAACTGTGCAGCCACGGATTTAAAGGAGTTACCGAGTTCACCTCCATGCCTTTCCCCAAAGGCTACTTCCGTTCCTGCTTCATCAGCCCGAGTGTGCACACCCGGCCAGCGTGGGCGTGGGGGCCAGCGGGAGCGTCCAGCGGGCTCCCCAGCTCACATCCACACCATCCCGGCGCAGGCTTTCCAGAAGACCTGCTGGGTTTCTCTTTCACATCGTAGCTCACATCCTCTCAGAGCCCAGCGGGCCTGAACCCCAGGTCCCCCCCAACGCACGGGACCTCAGCGGGCCCAGGCTGCACGGGGTTTTGCCGGCCAGACGTGAACAGTATGAACAGCGCGGACTCTCAGAAGGAAGGGCAGGCCGCTTTCTCAGCACGGCACGCCCATTCCCGGCCATTCGCCCACAGCGCCGAACAAACAACAGTATCTGCATCCCTCCAGGGCCGCAGGAAGCCCCACAGGGGGTCCGGGGGCTCGGGCAGCAGGACCGCTGCTTGAGGACTCAGGGAAGGAAATATTTCCTCTGTCCTCTTAGGTTCTGCACCTGGGGCCTGTGAACCAAACTGACAGAGGACAGCTTAACAGGAGAAAACACACTCAAAGCTTACTTGTTACCGGTAAGATTCTCACATGGCACAGGGGCTTCAGAGAAAGTGACCCCTCCCCTAATACACACACACACACACAAAGTGGTTAGACCCGGGTCTCACATGCCAGCCTGACAGAGTGACAAACTGTGGAGACGGGACAAGACCCAGGAAGAGGTTTGCCGGAACGTGACTAGGAATACGCGAGGGAACCCGGTGGGAGACAAGGGCTATTCCGGTGAGGTCGCTTTGTGCTCGGCTCTTCTCAGCTTCACCTCCCTGTCTCCGTGAACGATGCAGGTCTGATGCAAGGGCTGTCGGGAGGGGGGGGGGAGTGAAGAGGGTGGCAAAGGGAGGGCACGGCAGACTTTCACATCTTGAGTAAGAAGAGTAAACATAAGACAGAAACTAAGCAGCCACGGCTCCGCCTGACCCCACTTCCCCAGTGCAGCTTCCACGGTGTCCAATGCTGTTCCCAACGCAACTACTTCCCAGTTTGTTTTGCTGTTAATGTCAAAACCCTAACCACTGTTTCACCAAATGCAGCAGTCTCTTTCTCTTTCTGTCTCTCTTACACACACACACACACACACACACACACCCTCTCCTACATTAGAGGCAAAGTTGGTAGCGTTTCCAGATGAGCTAGAACAGCGGTCGGCAAACTGTGGCTAGCAAGCTACATGTGGCTCTTGGGCCCCTGGAGTGTGGCTCTTCCACAAAATACCACGGCCTGGGCGAGTCTATTTTGAAGACTTGGGGTTAAGAAGAAGTTTAAGTTTAAAAAATTTGGCTCTCAAAAGAAACGTCAATGTTTGTGCTGTTGATACTTGGCTCTGTGGACTAATGAGTTTGCCGACTGCTGAGCTAGAAGGAAGGGGACATGGCCCTGCCTCTGTTTCTTCCAGGATGTAAGGTGCTGGTGGAGAACCGGCGCATGATGCTTATCACGGGAGACACGGTAATAACCAGGTACACAGGAACAGAGGAGAAGATGCTGGGAAAAGAGGAAAGCGGTGAGTGGTGGAAGAGGAGGGTGGAGAAGGGAAAGACCCTGCCCTAACAGCGGGGTCAGAGAGCCCTGGGGCGGAGGGGCCCTGGCTAGAGCGATGGAGCAACGTTCTGCCACCCCTCGGGGTCCGAGGGGCGGATCGCTTAGGGAGCAGGCTACTGCGGATGAAGACCTCGGCATCCCTGTTTGTAGCTCAGGGCTGTCCTCACCTCCTCCCTGGGGCCAAGCCCCGTAAATCACACGCCAAGATCACAGCAATGTGGCCTCGGTGAAGTCCAACTAAATTGCCAGGGAATGCTCCTTATCTCCCGATCTTAGAGTCAGGCGCTTAGAGATGGACCTCATCCACTAAAAACCAGACTCTATCCACACAGGAGCCGAGGCCCAAAGAGGGTGGTCAAGGTCACGCGAGTTAAGAGCGAGCTTACGCTGTCGGGACAGCCCTCTCTCCGCTGCTCACACTGCCTCGCACCACCAGATTTAATTTTAGTTCATCACACATTCCGCGTGCGCTTTCGAGGAATGCTATAGTCCCCGCTCCATCTGTGCATCCTGCCGTTCTACTAGCTGCGCTTTACTCGGTGCCTCCCGTGGCTCTCTCTGCCGCACGCTCCTTCCAAGAAGAAAGGCCCAAACGTTTACACGGATCACCATCCGTTTGTCATTTCCTCAGCACGGAGATGGCGAAACATTCACACCAAGCATGTTCCCCGCTCGCCCGAAGGGCCAGCGCTAGATGGACAATCCACTTGGGCGAGGGCAGAAAAAAATTTCTTCCGAGGTTTACAGCCTCTAAGAACACAATCGCCGTTGTCCGCTGATGGTACGCGCCGTCATTCAGAAAGGTATTCGGTTTTGTTTTTCAGAAACGCTTCAAGTTCAGTGAAGACCATCTAGGAAGAAACCCACCAGTCGGTATGTACTCACGTGCAGACGGTGGGTCCAGAGGGTATTCTGCTCCGTAAAATAAACCAGACAGAGAAAGGCAAATACCACGAGACAGCACTCATAGGTGGGAGCCAGAGAACAAAATAAATGAACAAGCGGAGCAGGAACAGACTTACGGACACACAGAGCAAACGGACGGAGACCTGAGGGGAGTGGTGCTGGGGGAAGGGGTAAGAAATGGTGATGGGGTTAAGAAGGACCAATCCGTAGTTTCAAAACAAGCACGGGTAAAGCACAGGGAACACAGCCAACAATACTAAACTGTCTACGGGTGTCCCCGGGTGGGCAGCTGAGTCATCGGAGGGGCATTTTGAAGCCTATGTGACTGTCTATCCCAGGGGTGGGTAAACTTTTTGACTGGAGGGCCACCATGGGTTCTTACACTGGACCGGAGGGCCGGAACAAAAGCAGCCTGACCACGCTGGCACTCTCCTCTTGGGCTGCTGGTGAAGGAGCGGAGGGGAGAGCAAGAGAACCCTCTGCTCTTTCGGCTCCGCGGGCCGGATAGAACAGCCGAAAGGGCCGGATCCGGCCCACGGGCCGTAGTTTGCCCACGGCTGGTATAGTGTCTCCTCTCCTCTCTGTGCATCTGTGTGTTTTTTTTTGTGTGTTTTTAAATATATATATATATATATATATATATATATATATATATATATATATATATATTATTGATTTTTTTACAGAGAGGAAGGGAGAGAGATAGATAACTAGAAACGTCGATGAGAGAGAAACATCGACCAGCTGCCTCCTGCACACCCCCTACTGGGGATGTGCCTGCAACCTAGGTACCTGCCCTTGATCGGAATCGAACCTGGGACCTTTCAGTCTGCAGACCAATGCTGTATCCACTGAGCCAAACCGGTTTTGCTCATCTGTGTTGTTTTAATCTTTCATATTCTTACACAGACCAGGTGGAAATGGGCGCTTCCACTCTTCTAAGGTGCAGAGGTAAGTAAGCAAACAAAATTTCAAGGATGAGCACACACTCAGTGTCCTCCACGCAAGAACCTATCCTTCTGCTGCGGCCTAAGTTCTGACTTCTGAGACTAAGTGCCACCCGGGGTGCAGGAAGATACGATACCTCATGGCCTCCCAGGGCAATGAACTCTGTGCGAGGCACCAAGTGAGCGTCAGGCATCTAGGAGCTTCACAGCACAGACGCCTTGAAGAAGAGACACTCTGGCCACTTGTCAATGCTCTCAGTCTCAGTCCGGAGTTGCTGCCCTTGACCTGTCCACCGAGCTGGGCCTGCCCTCCTCCACACTCTCCCCAGCGTGACTTTATCAACTGCCTTGCTATTTGCACTGCTTCTCTAGGATCGGTCACATCGGTTGTCTTCCTGGCCACCACCGAGGCTTTCCTGAAAGCTGGCTGCAGTTTCAGGCTCTGCTCACCGGAGGACCAGGTCCTCCACCCGCAAGCACCCCAACCAAGTGGGTCAGTGTTCCCCCAGCCCAGGCAGGGCATGACTCCAACAGCATGAAAGATTAGAGAAATAGATGCTGTACCCTAAGCCGTCCAGAAGTTTACATTCTTGTTAGGAATAAAAACGTACCCACATCAGATGCCATGCGCCAAAGGAAATGATATGGAAGATCCTAGAAAATACTAAGACCAGCCCAGGAAGGCACCAGAAGGGAGATTTTAGACATATGCCAGGCTTTTCAGAGAGAAGAGCATTCATTTCTTTCTTTCTCCCTTTCTTTCTTTCTTTCTTTCCTTCCTTCCTTCCTTTCTTCCTTCCTTCCTTCCTTCTTTCTTTCTTCCTCTCATCCATCCATCCATCCATCCATTCAACAAACATGATTTCACATTTATGATGTAATAAGGTAAAGGGGAGTTTAGTTGATACAGAGGTAAATACGCCAACGAACTTAAAGGAACTGGCATGTACACCGACATCTAGGGGTCCCTACTTTCTTTAGAAACTGTCTCCTTTTCCTTCCAAATCCTCTCCCTGCTACCAGAATTAACAGGGATAAGTCAGGATGTTATATGAATGAGCCGAAGATGGCCCATGTATACTGGCGCCTACATTGTTTATTTCTTTTTTTAAAAATATATATTTTATTGATATTTTACAGAGAGGAAGGGAGAGAGATAGAGAGCTAGAAACGTCGATGAGAGAGAAATATCAACCAGCTGCCTCTTGCACACCCCCTACCGGGGATGTGCCCGCAACCAAGGTACATGCCCTTGGCCAGAATCGAATCTGGGACCTTTCAGTCTACAGACCGACGCTCTACCACTGAGTCAAACCAGTTTCGGCCATTGTTTATTTCTTTATTTCAGTCTAAGAACTGTTAGCACAAGGGCCTGCTTGCTACCAAACTCAAACTTTTACACATCCAATTATTTTTTAAAATAGCCCAAACAAGCAGATTTTTAGCCATTTAGAGCCTGCCTGCTTTACACACCGCACAAAACTACACCCAGCATCTGCTAGCCAATGAAAAGATAGAGCTTTGTGGTTTTAAGACCCTAAGTCACAACCGGCCTTTCAAGGAACTCTTTGATCTAGAGACTCGCCAATATGATGCTGGATGACATCATCTAGACCAGCCGTGGGCAATTACGACCCACGGGCCATTACGACCCACGGGCCGGATCCGGCCCATTTGGCTGTTCTATCCGGTCCACGGAGCCAAAAGAGCAGAGGATTCTCTTGCTCTCCCCTTCGCTCCTTCACCAGAAGCCCAAGATGAGACCAAGTGCCAGCATGGTCAGGTTGCTTTTGTTCCAGCCCTCCGGTCCAGTTTAAGAACGCACTGTGGCCCTCGAGTCAAAAAGTTTGCCCACCCCTGACCTAGACACATATAGCCCTTCTCCAATGACCCTCTACCCCGTGGTTCCCTTACCCTCCTCCCTTCCTTGGTACCTACCCTCAACTCTCCCCTTATAGTCTCTGGACAGACTCCTATCCTGACTGGCTTCTCCTCAGTTCCACCATGCACACCTACCCAAAGTTTTGCCCAATAAAGCTCGTGTGTGCTACTGCCACCTTGTGGTCACATCTTTTCCTTTGACCAAGCCAAAATCACTAGAACCACCTTACATCAGGCTGCCATGTTTAGAATCATGTGACCTTGCTTTCCTGCCTTAGAGGGACAAGAGGAAAGGAGCATACCTGACCCAAGCCGGGCCAATCATATCATCTTTCTCAGGAACATAAAATCAGGATTTAGAGACCGTGAAACAGCATGTTAGATACCCAAGTCTCCTTGTAATATATTCTCCCACACTCCAAGAAAAAGTAAGTTTGCCTGAGGGGGTCTCTGCTACTTGTAATGAAGCCATGCTAAATAACTTAAAAGCAAGTCAAAGAGCCCAGCATAGGGAGAGATGACTTTCAGTCACTGGCAATCAGGGAAGACTTCGTGTAAGAAAAAACAAACAAACAGGAATTGGAATTTGGCTTTAAAGAATGAGTTCGTCACAAGCACTCATCCACAGACAAGTGAATGTGCATAGTGTGCCTGCTGAAAAGCAGGGAGGGCCACGGTGGAGGAAATGGTGAATCAGGAGAGGTGGGTGGACACCGAGGTAAGACAGGTAGGCTGAGCCCAACTGTGGAGACCTGCAGATGCTCAGGCTTACAATCCAGAGAATGCCAATACAGCCGAAGGAAAACCATGTTTGTTTGTTTTTTTCACTTCTCCAAAGTTCTAAGGTGCTACATACTGAGAGTAAAGTTTTAAGAGTGGAGCTGAGATAACATGCTTTCATTCTTTCTGCCTCCCTTACCTTCAGCGAAGCTAGAAAGCTATGGAGAAAGGGCTGTAAAAAGAAATGCCAGGACAGCTGACTTTCAGAACTACTGACATATCACCATTTTTGAAGGAGGATAACAGGATTTGCCCAGCCAATGTGGTTCAGTGGTAGAGTGTCAACCAAGAGGTCACAGTTGATTCCCAGTCAGTGCACAAGCCGGGTCATAGAATCGATCCCCAGTGGGGGACATGCAGGAGGCAGCCAATCAATTATTCTCTTTCATCATTGATGTTTTTCTCTCTCTCTCTCTGAAGTCACTAAAAAACATATTTTTTAAAAGAATAACAGGATTATTTACAAACCCAGGTTTAATCCAAAATGTCTAGACATATGAAGAAATAAGAAAATATAAGCTGTACTCTATAGAAAGTTCAAAAGCAATAAAAAGGACTGACCTCATGATGACCCAGATGTTAAAATTAACAGAGCCTATTAAATGTTACAACCCTATTAAAACTATGTTCAAAATGAATTAAGAACCAAATGAAGAAAAAAATATGATATTCAAAAAATCTCTTAAATGGGTTCAAGAGAAGAATAGAGAGAATTTATGAAGACAAAGCAGACTTATGCAGTCTATAAAACAGAGAGAAATAAATACTTAAAAATTAGAACCATGGGGGCGTATGAAACTGATCTATTTTTCTATCTATATATCTCTCTATCACAATTAAACTCTGAGAAGAAGAGGGAGGACAGAAGAGAAAGATTGAGGCATAAAGATTATTTGAAAATATAATGCCCCCAAATTTTCATATTTGATTAATGACTTAAATTTTCATCTTTAAAAAGATCGGCAAACATCAAGCAAAATACATATAAAGAAAATCATGCCTGAACATATAATAGTCAAACTTTGGGGTGGGGGTGGGGGGATGATTTAAAATCCCAAATCAGAAGACATCATGAGTGCACCCAGAATGGGTGGGAAGCATATTAAGTACAGAAGACTAAAGATAAAGATGACAGTAGACTTCTCATCAGAAACAATGCAAGTCAGAAGACAGTGGAGCTTCACTATTAAAATGCTGCAAGGGGGAGAATAAGGGGGTGAGGAAGCATTGAGAGACTGGATTGAAATCGTATAACCAATGGATGAAGACAATTGGGGGGAGAGGGGGTAAAGGCAGAGGGTGGGAAGGGAACTGGGTGGTAGGGAGCTTTGGGGGAGAAAAAGGAGAAACAATTGTAATAATCTGAGTAATAAAGATTTATTTTTAAAAAATTTTTTTAAATGCTGCAAGGGGTAAAAAAACATCTGTCAAATTAGAATTTTATACCCAATGAATATAACTTCTACAAACAAAGAGAAATACTGTTGCAGACATACAAAAGGTAAAAAGAATTCATCACAAGCAGACCTGTACTATAAAAAATGTTGAAGAAGTCATTCAGGTAGAGAAAAAGTGACAGCAGATAGAAATCTGGATATACACACACACAAAAATGAAAAGTACCAGAAATGATAACTAGGTAGGTTAATATACTAGTAAAATACATTCTTCTTATTTAATAACTTTAAAAGACAACTGACTGTTTAAAGCAAAAATAATAACAACGAATGGTAGGGTTTATAACAAACATATAAATGAAACATATAACAACAGAACAAAGGCTAGGAGAAAACAAGTAGCAGTGTACTCTTTTACGGTTCTTACACCATATGTTAATTAGTATAATGTCACTTGAAGTAGTTAAAGATGTATGTTATACATACTAAATCAATTACTAAAATAATAAAGAAATGTAGCTATTAAGTAAACAAAAGAAATTTTTTTTAAAAAGAATGTTCAATCTGAAAGAAGGCAAGGATAATAAAGAACAGATGACTGGATATTTGAAAAGCAAATGACAAAGTGAGTGGTCAGTTTAAACACATACAAGTCAATAATCACATTATATCTAAATATCCCAATTAAAAGATAGATTTTCAGACGAGAGAAAATAAGACGCAATCACGTTATTTACAAGAAATATACTTTAAATATAAAGTCACAAGGTAAAAAGGATGGAAAAACATATACCACACTAACATTAATCTAAAGAGAGCTGCAATGGCTCTATTAATATCAAAGCAGATTTTCAATCAAAGAATACTACACCAAGGGAGGAATTTCATAATGATGGAGAAATAAAAACAGACGATCACACATAGATGTGATCACCAAGACAAATGTGCATAGTAGTTTTATTTCTGATAGCCACAAGCTAGAATCGACTCAAATAACCATCAAAAGGTACCGTATTTGCTGGCGTATAAGACGATTTTTTGGCCCTGAAAAATACCGTATTTGCCGGCGTATAAGAGACTGGGCGTATAAGACGACCCCCTAACATTTCCACCCAAAATACAGAGTTTGTTATATACTCACCATATAAGACTACCCCCCAACTTGGAGGCATATTTTTCAGGGCCAAAAAATCGTCTTATACGCCGGCAAATACGGTAAATGGAAAAACAAAGTGTGATATATCCATGCAATGGAATATTACTGAGCAGTAAAAAGGTTAATAGATTCTATATGTATGAATGTATATATACATCTTACATACATGAATGAATCTTAAAAAATAATTCTGCTGAATGACAGAATTTGCTTTTTTTTAAATGACAATTTGTACTTTTATGACGCTTTTTACATTAGTAGGGGGTATCTGTTTTTTTGTTTATTTGTTTTGTTTTTTAATCCTCATCTGAGAATATGTTTTTTTATTGATTGGAGAGAGAGGGAGAGATTGGACCCACACCTGGGGATGTGCCCTGACTGGGAATTCAACCTGTGACCATTCAGTGCACGGGACAAAGCTCCAAACAAATGAGCCACATTGGTGAGGGCCACATAAGTAGTTTTTAACAAATGCATGTCATCGTCTCTAAAATTATCAAAATAATTTAAAATTACTTTTTAGAATAGTATGGAATTGAATGCGTCTAAGCAAGTTCAACTGTGGCCAGATTGACCTTAGCTTGCCAGGGAAGACGATGTCAGAGAGATTAAGTAAGCATCCTAATTTCTTTAGGACTTTCTCTTTCCCCCACCTCCATGCTTTTGAAATCTCTGTGCTTTCATCAGAGCACATGTGATGTTGCAAGTCACTGAAAGGAAGATTCCTCAAGCTTGGATGTGCACACAAATCCCATGGACTCTTGTTAAAAATGTAGATTTGGATTCAGGAGGTGGGGTCTGGAGTAAAAAATTCTATCGTTCTCACAACCTCCCAGAGGATGCATCAGCAAGGTACAACACAGGGTGTGACAAAAGTAGGTTTAGAGTTATTCATATAAGATATACAACAATGATCTATACTAATAAAAGGATAGTATGCTAATTAGACCAAGAGATCTTCCAGACATCCTTCCAAACAAAGCCATGGTGGGGGGGGCCCAGGCAGAGGTGTTTAGAAGCAATCAGGCCAGGAGGGGAGGGCAGTTGGGGGTGAGCAGGCCAGCAGAGAAGGGAGGTAGTTGGAGACAAGCAGGCCAGGAAAAGGCTGGGCGGGGCGGGGCGGGGCAGGGGCGGAGGGGACGATCAGTATGGCAGGGGGTAGTTAGGAGTGATCACGCCAGAAAGGGGGACAGTTGGGGCCGATCAGGCCAGCAGGTAGAGTGGTTAGGGGCAATCAGGCAGGCAGGCAGGTGAGTAGTTAGGAGCCAGTAGTTCCAGATTGCCAGAGGGATGTCCGACTGCCGGTTTAGGCCTGATCCCATAGGGGTCCCAGATTGGAGAGGGTGCAGGCCAATCTGAGGGACGCCCCACCACCCCCATGCACGAATTTCATGCACTGGAACACTAGTTAAAAAATAGTAATACAAGAATAAACTCTGTGTTTCACATACTCACAACTGTAAACCTATTGTTGCCCCACAGTGTACAGACTGCTGGCTCTGGACTACACTTCACAAGGGCTTAAAATGCAGTGGTTCTCGCCTGGCCCACGTGGCTCAGTGATTGAGCGTGGACCCAAGAACCAAGACGACAACAGTTTGGCTCCCAGTTGGGGCGCCTGCCCGAGTTGCGGGCTTGATCCCCAGTAGGAGGCGGGCAGGAGGCAGCCAATCGATGACGTTTCACTCCCTCATTGATGTTTCTACGTCTCCATCCCTTTTCCTTCCTCTTTCCTCCCAAAATCAGTAAGAATAAAAAACATATATATTTTTAAACGCAGCAGTTCTGAACCTGTGGTACCTGAACCAGCAGCGTCGGCAACCCCCGGGGGGTGGAATATGGGAGAAATGCAAGTCCTCAGGCCCCGCCCAGACTTCCTAAATCAGAAAGCCCGGCGGAGGAGTCCAGCAGACTGGGAGCTAATAAGCCTGATGCAGGCTGATATTTGAGAACCACTGGCGCAGAGGATGAGGAATAACCGGCTGCAGATCATAAAAAACAGCTCCATTTCAGAAGCTCTGCAGTTCTAGGAGAAAGCCATGGAAACTTTAAGAAAAAGCCTGGTTATAAAGGACTATTTTAAGCCACAATATGTTTAAGTCTTCCCGGAGACACCATCAGTTCTAATTTTTTTTTTTTAAAAGAAGAAAAATATCGCGTTAAACATACAAACATAAAAGCTTTCTTGTTGACAAGGTAATATATATATATATATATATATATATATATATATATATATCCGGCATAATCATGGGCTCTGTTTCCACATGTTTATAATAAACATGTCACAACCATATTTTTCAAAACCCTCTTCCCTTTCCAAACTCTATGTTTAAATTAGAACACATGCAACTACCTCTATTCTTAAACTTCACAAGCCTTAAATAATGTGTGAGAACATTACAGGACGATCAGGGAAGCTATTTTACGGAGGCAAAACAAAAATCTATCCGTTGGGCAAACAATACAACTAGGTCCTACTTATGATTATGCGGGCAGGTTGATTTTTACCCCGGGTCTCCACTGATAACCCATTGAGGATGAGGTCAACCAGATGCTTCTTTTGCCACTCACCTAGAGATTTTTTTAAACAATCATTATCACAGGCACCATATCAGAGAGAGCTACCTATCCATGTAGGTAACAAAGACTGGAGAGCTATATAAGGAATCACAGAGAAGAAAGGCAGGAGGCTGACATGCCAGAATTCAATAAAAATGGGAAAATATTAATAGAGGAAAACTAAATTGTTATACTCAGGCTCCTCTAAAGTAGAGGATAGAAGTGGAAAATGTGGAGAATGGAAAGTATATAAAAATGCGTATCTATAAAAAGGGGCAGTAGAGAACATAAATAGGCATTGATCACACCAAGTGGCTTGGGGCCACAAGAACTCAAAGCCAAAACATGACTTGTGTTTGCTCTTCGTTCATCTCATGCACAGAGGGCAGCTGCACACACCAGCCTTCTCGGGCCCGGCGCACTCCCTTCCAGCTGCCCTAAGCAAGCACTCACACCAGCAGACTCTGCGCTGCCCTGCCCCTCAGCGTGTGTCCAGTGATCAGTGTTGTCAGCATCTCCCGGAAATGCTACTGAATCATTGACTCTGTAATTTTTTAAATGTTCTTGTTGATTTTTTAGAGAGAGAGGATGGGAGAGGGAGAGGGAGAGGGAGAGAGAGAGAGAGATCAATGATGAGATAAATGTCATTGATCAGCTGCCTCCTACACACCCCCTACTGGGGATAAGCCTGGGACCTGAGCGTGTGGCCAGACCGGGAATTCAACCAGTGACTTCTTGGTTCATGGGTCAACACTCAACCTACTGAGCTACACGGGCTGGACCAGAGTCTGTATTTTACCATCTCTAGGAGGTCTGGGCACATTCTGTTTGAAGCCCTCATCGAGCTTGCTTCCGGTCTCCTGGATCCACCTAGACACCATGACTTTCCAATAGGTGTTGAGGTGAAGAGACCTATTCTCATCACCCCGAGATAACAAATCGTCGAGGGCATTCCTTGTAAAAAATTGCATGTCCTTCAACAAACTGGGTCTAATTTTGGAAGGAAGACAGAAGGGACTACATTACTCCTGTTTTACAGACTGAGGGCACCTAGGCTCACAGAAGTTAAGTGAGGGACTGAAGGTCAGCGCTGATTGTTAGCAAAGAACTCCGAAGAGCCACGTTTGTCCTTACTTATGTCACACCACGCTGGGAGTCCCGGAAAGCCCACAAAGGAAAGAGAAAAGCTCCCGCTTATAATGGGATATGTGGTTCTGACCGTCTGACCCGTATTCAGGAATGCAGCTCTGCTCCTTTGCTTTTTAACGGCAGCAAATTAGGGTCAAAGACGCACTTGCCCGTCACCCTGGTCCCTGTCACCTCGCTTAGCCTCCCATGTGGAGTGCTGCCTGCACGTGGATGTGGCTCTCTTTCCCCTTTTTTCCTATCACAGGGATCAGAGAGAAATCTCAGGACTCGTTTTCAAAGGAACGCTAGAATCTTACATTTTTATCCCTTAAAGAGAGGCGTCTGTCACACCAAAGACTCAACCCAGTGCTCTCTGCGTCTGGCCGTGAAGAATTCCGCTCCAGAGTCATGAAGGAGGCTTCCAAACTAAGTCCCTACCGCAAATGCTCCACACAGGAGGGGAACGCAACCAGTCACCTTCCGGGCCAGTGGCTCTCAAGCTCTGCGGTCCATCAGGATCTTCTGGGAGCTTTTATTTTTATTTTTATTTTTTTAAAATATATTTTATTGATATTTTACAGAGAGGAAGGGAGAGAGATAGAGAACTAGAAACGTTGATGAGAGAGAAACATCGACCAGCTGCCTCTTGCACGCCCCCTACCGGGGATGTGCCCGCAACCAATGTATGCATGCCCTTGACCGGAATCGAACCCGGGACCTTTCAGTCCGCAGGCTGACGCCCTACCACGGAGCCAAACCGGTTTCGGCCTTCTGGGAGCTTTTAAAGACCTCCATGCCATGCCCACGCCACACCCCAGACCAAGGAAGTCAGAAACCCTGAGCGTGGAACCAGCCTCACAGTTAGAACCCCCAGGTGATCCCGGTGCGCATCCAGGTGTGAGAACCAAGGAGCGAGGGGACAACAGCCACGCCCTCACACTGACCTCGCTGTGAGGTCAGCTCCGTCCGTGGCTCTGCACTGCCTCCGGTTACTCCCTTCTTCCTCCCGGCCAGGCCGCAGAGTCTTAAGGTTGTGGGGTGTATACTTTTACCCACGCTCCAGGGTCTGCTGTCCTAAAACAGCTGGGCTCTCTATATATTCGGAATGCTCTTCTATTTCATAATGAGATTCTTTCTCATTCCTTCAATAGCCCTTCCCATTAAAGCATAACCTACACGTACACAGTTAGTCTAAAGGACAGCTGTGTTACCTCGATAGAGCATTTCCTTTTTATGACTCCATTATTTCACGCTGGCAAGGCATGCCTGATGTTTAAAGTAAGGCACAGCCTTTTCTCTCTCTCTCTCTCTCTCTCTCTCTCTCTCTCTCTCTCTCTCTCTCTCTCTCTTTTTTAAAGTTGAGGTGAAATTTCAGCTGGAAAATCTACTCTAAAAGATCTTCAAGAAACAGTCCGTGTAAGAATACGGCAGTATTTATTTTTTATGAGCTGAAGGCTGATCAAAACATTCCTACCACGCCACAAAATGTGTAACCCTGGCATTTTTCGGGGCTATTTTGGGGCACACTGAACATAGGTCAAGACATGGAGCAACGTTTTGTTTGAATTCTTCTTCTTGAACCCCCCGAATCTTCAAGCAGCAATTCCTAAAGACACTCATTCATGGTCAGCAGGTAATGCAGCCTTTCACCCTCAGTGAAATACAGTAAATAAACTAGTACAGAGGAAATACAGTAAATAAACTCTAGACCAATGAGATGCTGTTAGCTTGCCCTTGGATTTGCAGCTACCTGTGTGTGAACGTCTAAAATATCATCTCCAGTGTTTCCCAAAGTGTGGTACTCAAACCCGAGGGGTACGGGAAGAATTTGGTGGGGATACGAGTTGCACCGGAGTTTGGTGGGGATAGGCACTGCACCGTGCTTAGCTGCGCCTGATTCTACGTTCTCATGAGTCAAGTCAAGACAGTCTTGTGAGGCATGAGATGGTCTGGTGTGCAAATATATGTTATTTATAATATAACTTTTATTTATATTTTATTATGAATAATTTTTTGTTTATTATTATTATGTATTGTGTATGTACCAAAAAATAAATATATTTTGATTGTTGTTAAAATGCATCCATTTTTTTTTACGAGGGGTACTCAGCGTTACGAAAATTATAGAAGGGGTCCACATATGTCAAAAGCTTGGGAAACACTGATCTAGACCATCTTTTCAACAAGCAGAGCTCGCTGAGTTTGCCAAACCTTTCCTTTATCTCTTCTGCTCTTTGACAACTCCTCTTGACGGGCCTACCCTATTTAAGGTCTTTTCCTTGCTCTAATCTATCTCATTACATCCTCTTCAATTTGGCTTTTACCTATTCATAACATGGATCTTCAAAGGAACTCCCCAAAAGGATGGAGTCAGAGTCCCAATTGATTTTCTGTTAACATTGGGAAGGAAGATTTATGTGTGTGCCCATAGAAACATACACTGTTTGTATTATCCAGTTAGTACAAAGGAATTAAAGTCACATATTCTACTCCATAAATTTGGTTCTATTTATAATAAAAGACCACATTGTCTAAGACAAAGATTAAATAGTTGTAAGAAGAGGCACATTTGCTTGGTGTTGATCTTGAGTCTTTCCAATACATCAATACTTTTGCTAAGGTCAACGGAGACAAAATAGAGCCACCAGCCAAGATGTTTCAGGTGAGAAATGAGGAGTAGAGGAAAGACTTGCCAGCGACTTAACAGCATTGCACAGTGACGAGGGGAATGGAGCTCCAGAACCTGGCAGACCGGGGTTCAAATCCCGGCTGTGCCTAGTACTAGCGTGTGTTCCTAGGTCAGGTACTCGGCCTGTGACCATCCATCACCATCTCTAAAATAAGAGCAACAATGACCTTCATAGGGTTGTTGTGGAAATCATCGTGCTTACAAAGTAGTGAGTGCATGTCAGCTATTATTGCATTTTAAAGAAAGAAATGCAACCCTAACAAACTCATGAGGTAAGAAGAGTAGGTATTATTCCTGTCCCTCTTACAGATGAGAAAAGTGAGGCTCATGGAGATTAAGTAAATTCATTCTCCATACATATCTTTCTAAAACACAAAAATGGCTGTGCCAATTCCCCGGTTAAAGCTCTTCAGTTCGATATGATATATATTCCCCACCCTCCACCCCCCAAAATATTTATATTCCCCACAAACACAAACCAAAGTCATTTCTGTCACGAAGCCTTTCTGTGGGGCCACAGATATTACTGCCCCTCCCCCCTCGGGGCTCTGCCTGGACACACTTCAGGTGAAGCACCCATTGGCACTTTCCTGAGCACACTGGCTTGTGTGGCTGAGTTCCCACGTTAAACAGGAAGTTCCTCAAGAATAAGGACGATGTCTTATTCGTCTTTGTAATCCTAGCCTCTTAGCCTGGCACCGGATACCTGGTAGTCCATAAGTGTCTGATGATAAACGAATGAATGAATAAATCAATGAATGAGTAAGTGAATGAATGAATTGTCCAAAGCCAGCTACCAGGGAAATAAATGGCAGAGCCAAAGCAGACCCCATATCGTCTGACTTGCCTGGGGCTTTGCCGATGTGTGTTGGTATCTCAGAAAAGACTTGGAGCTCAACTTCTGTACTCAGAACCGACTTGCCATATAACTTTAGGCCATGTTTTTTAAAATTTACAACAAAATTATGTGCATCCATTTACATGCCTGTAAAAGAGGGGCTCATACCTAATCCTGGACTTTAGCGAACGTGGGCGGTGGGGGATGAACAGAGAAAAATCAATGAGGTGACATGGACAAGTTCCTTCTTGATAAGGGCCTTAACCTGGAACTGTCACAATAGCAAATGTAATCAGGTGACAACAATAGTACCAAATACCACCGCGTCTTGCAATCCTTTCTTCTGAGGCTTTCACTGGAACTGAAAACACAATTACTAATTAAATTAGACAACAGGGGGTATCACTTTCCAAATGGAACCCTAGTGATATAAATGAATTACTGCAGCTTCTCCAATTTCTCACTGTCACCCGAAGAGAGGAGGCAGAGACATGGGTCCATGTCCTGCACAGGCTCTTTTATCCCAAATGCGGGGGCTCCCTCAGCGGTGACTGAGCCGCGAAGAGACCGAAGATGTCACAGCCGAGGTCCTCCCCTCAGGGAGCTTGGCATGCAGGGTGCGTGAGCAGCACACAGACGGCGGGACGCCTCGCCATGACTCGGGCGGACAGACAGAGTCTGCAGGCAGGAGGTGCCGATCAAGGGGCTCGCGTTTCCTGTCTTGCAGGAATCCGGGTGAAAAGTGAGGGCACACTTTTAACGGGGAGATGGGTGAAGCAGGAGGCGGACCTTTGGGGGAGGGGCCTGAGAACACCCTTGTTTTCTTTTCTCTTACATGCAATTGTACAGTGGAACGCACCAACCTCCGGGCTTGTCTGTTGGTTGACGGCTTTTCCAGATTGTGCTTTGAAAGGCACCGGGGAGTGAGGGGTGAGCGGAAGGTTCTCGCCAAGTGGAAATTTGGGGAAATGTAATAAAATAAAAAAATTTTAATTTTAAAATAAAAATATTTTTTTTTCCTTTTGGCTGAAGGATACTTCAAACCTTTTTAATATGTAAAGGTGAATTCAGACTCTCCTGGAAGAGCATATAATGTGCAGTTTTGACCACATTAATTTAACCAAAAATCCCTTGCTGGCTACTATTGTGAAAATAACATAGAAAATGCTGGTCTAGTAAAAATGATACATACACATCCCTTATTATTATAAGGACTCTGGCACAGTTAAAAAAAAAAAAAGAAGAAGGTGCATATAACAGAGAAATAAAGGGAGCATTATAGCAAGTGCTCATAGCAGTAGATGGACTTTAAAATTATATAAATGCAACTTTGGGTCCTGCTCACCACTTACACTGTGTGACCTTGGACTAAACTTTCTCAGCCTCAGTTTCCTCATCCCTCAAATGGGATCATGACATCACCAGCACCCTGGGGTGAGTCGGAGTATTTGAGTCAAACCATCCAGCAGTGACTAGCACAGAGCGAACCTTCGTGGTTGGAAACCATCCCGTGAGATACCCAGGGTGCCGGAGAGAGGCCCCAGAGAGCTTGCCAGCCCACTGTGCTGTCTTCTTAGGCTAAAACGAAAAGCCACTCAACTTGAATATGATTGGAAAGCTCCACAGGCCACAGGGAAACAAAGAAACACGCCAACATGGAAGGAAACCCCTCCGGGGCCAAATCTTCAAGGAAATGAATTTAATACGAAATCACAAAAACAGTGCCCTCAGCTGTTTCTCCTTTTCTATGAAATCTGATGCCCAGATAGCACAACGTTTCAGGAGAACAAAGGAAATGCAAAGAACAGCAAGATAAATACCTTTCGTTTTTCCCCTCCATTCCTTCCCCTGGGTGCCTGCAGCATGGTGGAGGAAGGAAATGCCACAACCATCCATGGCAAATTACATCAGCTCCCAGGATCCAGATATTCCTGAGCGCACGCACAGAGGTATGGGCAAAGCCAGCACCATGCCACCATGTGGAACGCGATAAGATCGAGACTTGGAAAACAGACGCTTCACTTGGCCAAGTCAATTAGCGTTTCCCACTGCCCTCAAAGGGACCTGCCTAATGCAGACCTAAAACTGGAGCGGTCCTCACACTGGAGTGTCATAGTACATGCTTTAAAAAAAAAAAAAAAAAGCACCTTGCACATAGAGTTGCCTGGGGGCACTAACGCCACCAGTGAGAAAGCAAAGCAATGAGCTGTATGACTTCAAAACTCAAATTTCATTATGATAAAGTGCCCACAGACTGCTGCGAACATAAGTTTGTATAGACTATTCCTCAATATACGTGTGTCAAATTGAGTCTTGGAAACATGTCCTCTGGGCAGAGATTTTCTTTTCTTTTTTTTTATTAAATATATTTTATTGATATTTTACAGAGAGGAAGTGAGAGAGATAGAGAGCTAGAAATGTCGATGAGAGAGAAACATCGACCAGCTGCCTCTTGCACACCCCCTACCGGGGATGTGCCCGCAACCAAGGTACATGCCCTTGACCGGAATCGAACCCAGGACCTTTCAGTCCGCAGACCGATGCTCTACCACTGAGCCAAACCAGTTTCAGCTGAGCAGAGATTTTCAATAGTGAGTTGTAAATGTATAATAAGAATTTGCAATGTGAATGGGTTGAATGAATAGGTGAACAAATGAACATACAAAGTGGCTGAGTCACAGTATTTATGGGTTGGAAGAGTTCTAGGTACGTAGCGATTCAGATTTTTGGTTTGTGCACCATGTCATGGGAAGAATCTCACCTACCTACCAGGCAGACCTCTCGGTGTGACACAACATAGTGTGTGTGACAATGAGTCACTTCCAGAGGCTTCCCTGTAGCCAATGTATTTTCTGTTAGCAGGTGTTCCCAAAGAGTTCAATACTCTAGTAGACAGCACTTTGTTATCTCATTGTCACTAACAGTCCTGCGTTCACCTTACAGCACAGCTAAGTGCTTATCGCAACCTGTCATTTTCTTACTTTTTGTTATTGCTAACTATGGGGTTCCCCCACCTCCAAACACAATTTCCGGAAGGGGAAGACCTTGCCTTTCCCCACACCTCGCCCAGCACCTCGGCACCCAGGGTGGGAGTGCATCACACACCTGCTGGGTATCGGCCTGGAATCGGAGCCGCGCTTTTCCTTCCTCATCGCATTTCAAACACATCACTTGGGTGGTACTTGTCATGGAGTCAACTGGCCAGGATTGTGGTCCCTACGTTGCCACTCTCTGCATAGCTTTGCATGCCTAAGTCAAATTGATGCCTTTCTGGTTTCCTTCTTTGTGCATCTGGGTGCCTGAACCATGCTCTTGAAGGTCCCTTGAGTCAGTAATAACCTATGATTACTTGGGAAAACATAAACCCAAATACCTGCGTTATCGTAATAGCGTTTAGAGTAATTGGAACAAAGAAATGCCGTCCGATATTGTTTTATTGAGTTTGTCGTGGTTTTCTTCCAAGATGGCTCACTTCACTGCCCTCGGAAAGAGCGGGACTGGTGAGGTGGCTGATGTCCGCTCCCTGAAAAAGGAGTCGCCCTTTCTCTCCTGCCCCGAGCATTCCTGCAGCCTCGCTGCCAGATTTCTAATTTGACACGCAAGTGCCATTTGATTAAGTGGTTCTTGGCCATTTGGATTTTTCCTGCCACCAACGAGTTAACGCCAGGAGATCTTCCTTTGTTTTACAAAGGGGCAAGAGAACACGTGGGGCTGATACAGCCATTATTAAAATTACATTTCAGCAGAGGCAAATCACTCCAGCCACCTGACCTGGGCTTAGCCATAGTCTTACCGAGCAACAACCCCGAGCTATTACATTAAAAGCATAAGCAAAACAACGGAGCTGACAGCAACGCACGCTCCCCTCGTAGATGGGAACCATCAATCCTGTTGGTGAAGTATTTAGCTACAAAAGGAGAAAAGACTTTTTTTTTTTTGATTGAAGGATGAGAAGGAGGAATACATGGGCGCTTTTCATTCAGAGCTAGAGCTAGACCATCTATACTTGAAGAAATCACAGCTTCGACCACCAGACGTACGTCTGCCTCCAGAAAGCACGAGCCTACAAGTGCTCCTGGTGAGGAGGCAGACCAGCCTGGGGGCAGGTGAAGACATTCAGTGTGGATGCTCATGGTCGCCACCCATTCCTTGGGTGGTCATTTCTACAGAAATTAAACAATGGGCTTCCTTAGGAGCCAGGCAAGCACAAGTCTGACCACCTCCTTAGCTTCGGCAGCGTCAAGTGATATTAATAAGCTGTCAGTCTTTAGGTAGAAGTCAATGAAATTACCAGTAGCATTTAGAAGCCAGAAACACGATGCTGGGTTAGTAAAAAACAAAACAAAACAAAACAAAACCAAAAAAAACTCTGACCATTCTTTTCAGCTAAATTCTGGCTCCGGTTGTCTGGGCTCGAATGGCGGTAGTAATAGATTCCACCTCAGCGGAGAAGGGAGCCGGTGGCAGGAAATCTATTCCTCCCGCAAGGTTGCCGGGCAACCAGCAAGCTTTTGGCATGTGGCTGACGTCTCCAGGCAGCCTGGACTATACAGAGTAAGCTCTTCCATCACTTATAACTAACTTGATTTTGATGGATTAAACCCGAATCAAAATGTACTGTAACTTGCTCGCTTCCAAATTCAGGAATCAGGGAGAGAGAAAATATCCCAACACACACCAAAAGACTAACTTGTCGGGAAAAGTAGAACTTGCCAAAGTTCATTTTACTGGTTGACCAATCTCTTGTGCCTTCTAGTATCCACGTGATTTTGTTTTTACAAGAATATTCCAACGCAAGGGGGGGCGGGGGGGGGGGATAGCGACCAAAAATATTTGGGGAAAATATTAGTGTTATAAAACGGTATGAGGAGTTCTAGATTCAAATCCATCTTTATGCCTAGAGTTGGTGAAGGTGTTTGTGGCTTCTCTTGCAAACACCGGAGCACTTTAGCCAATACTCAGCAAGGGCCCTGGCTGGTAGGTAGCTCAGTTGGTTGGGTGCCACCCAGTGCACCAGAAGGTTGCCAGTTTGATTCCAGGTCAGGGCATATGCCCAGGTGGCAGGCTCCATCGCCAGTAGCAGGAGGCAGCCAATTGATGTTTTTCTCTCACATAGATGTTTCTCTCTCTCCCTCTTTCTTCCTCTCTCTCTCTCAAAAAAAAAAAAATGCTACTAGAGTAGTAGAAACAGATCTTAGTTAAAAAGTGAATAATAACCAGCAAGGGTTCACTAAGGGCTCCGAGGTCCCATGCACTGTAGGTGTGATAAAGAAATGCAAGTCTCTGTCCAGGCCTTATTGAGAATACATTTACTGGAAGGACATAAGGCAAAATGGTTTCATTTAGGAAACCACCTCTAAGAGGTGACTGGGCTCCCCAAATGGTCAGGGTTGGCGGCTTGGAGGCCATGCCCATCTGTTCCCAGGGCTCCTGGTGTCAAGCAGGCCCACCTGCCAATGTCAGGGCTCTCAGTGCCACAAAGTACCCTCACACTCGATCGCCGACTCTTCCTTAGGAAAATAGCCTCCACAGCATTCCTAATGTATCAGCTCCTCCGATAACAGCCTCTTCAGAAAGCTGCCCGCCCTGGCCCCTACAGAGCGCTCCCCCCCCATGCAATCCCCAGCTGGCGATCGTGAGCGGGCACGGGCTGCCACAGGACCCTCTGAAGGCGGCCGCGCCGGGCCACGCAGACCGGCAATGCTGCCCACGCGTCTCCCGGGAGACCAGGGTGAAATCAAATGTGCCCGCGGCTCCTTCCGACGCGGGGAACGCACACGTGACTTCGAGCCACGCGCCTTCCTGCAGCAGCCAGGGCAGGGCAGGGCCCTTTTGCGGCCCCGCCAGCTCCTCGTCCATTATGGACCCATTATGCCTTTAGCCAGCTGCCATGTTTCTTGCAACACATTAAAATGCACCGCAGGAGCTAAGAGCAGCCTCCTCCATAACCATTATGATGATAAAATGCAGCTTGATGGAAATTGGTATATTAGTATTGCTCCCTAACGAGACATATGCCCTCAGGAAACAAAGAGTGGTTCGTTTTAATACGAAAAAGAGGCTTCACGGCTACACCCGGGAGCTGGTAGCGGCGGCTAGGCAGGTGCGTGGCACTGCCGCTCTCCACAAGTCCCAACGATGCCCACACTGTAAGATCAGCGCCGCCCCAGGAATCCTCTGCAGAGTCCTCCTCCCTCAGCTCATCTCTCCCTCTGTCTCCTATGGCTCTGCCCCATGCTCCCCACCTTTTCTATGTCGTATCCACCCTCTGCGGGTAACCATCCTCTCTCCTACCATGTTCCCCAAGTGCAAGCTCGGGACCGTATTCACCGTACTACCCTGTTTCCCCGAAAATAAGACAGTGTCTTATATTAATTTTGCTCCCAAAGATGCGCTAGGTCTTATTTTCAGGGGATGTCTTATTTTTCCATGAAGAAGAATACGGTACACATTTATTGTTAAATGAAAATAAAAGAGATTTATTAGCTGTATACGGTACGGTAGTACGGTAGTTAAGACAAACTGAATCCTACAGTACCAAGAATTTACTCATTTATTCAGTGACAATCATGTCTTCATCTTCTGGAACATCATCATAACAATCCAATTCCTGAATTTACTGGTGAATTTCTTGTGACTCCATTTCTTTCAGAATCAGTGGGCCAAATCTCTCATGTGTAGCAATAGCACTGTCTTTAAGTGAGCACTTCTTGTCAAGGTAGCCTGCTTGCAGTGCATTTGCAATGCCACTGTCAGTGATTTTCTCCCATGAATTCTTCACCCAAGTCACAACTTGTTGCAGTTTAGGTTTCACAAAGTTTCCACGCTGATTTCTCTCCATTCACACAGCAGTGATGTCAGGACTCTGCGTAACGTCACTGGTTGCTAGACGCCAGTCAGGGTGGCCCTAGCAACCAGTTTATGGTAAATTAATTTTCATTCTGAGACAGAGCCTGGGGGCCTTATTTTCGGGGGGGGGGTGCCTTATATTTCACTCAGAAGGAAACCTGTAAGTAGGTCTTATTTTTGGAGGATGTCTTATTTTCGGGGAAACACGGTAGTAGACGTTCAGTTAATGTGAGATGATTGTCGTTTTCATTGGAAGACGATGAAATGGCGTGTCAATACAACCCCTCTCCCCCAAATTTAACAATTACGTTGTTTAGTTTATGGCTAATCTGGGCTACTTGGTCAAACCACAGAGCTGCGTCAAGAAGAGTCCGCTATGCGGTCGGCCGGCCAACTGGCTCTCCCCCGCTTACTGGCGTGCACTTTGCTCCCTGTAAGCAGTCCAGTGAGTGGTGGCTTTGCAGAGGAATCACTCGGGAAATATAGGCCATGAGACATCTAGGAGTTCATGATTATTTTTCCCTAATGGTTTTCTTTCTTAAAATATATTTTTTGTTAATCCTCACCAAGGATAATTTTTAAAAATATATATTTTATTGATTTTTTTACAGAGAGGAAGGAAGAGGGATAGAGAGCTAGAAACATCGATGAGAGAGAAACATTGACCAGCTGCCTCTTGCACACCCCCTACTGGGGATGTGCCCGCAACCAAGGTACATGCCCTTGACCGGCATCGAACCCGGGACCTTTTAGTCCGTAGACCGACGCTCTATCCACTGAGCCAAACCGGTTTCAGCAAGGATAATTTTTTGAAATATACTTTTACTTATTTCAGAGAGAAAGGGTAAGACAGAGAACGAGAGAAAGAAACATCAATAAGAGAGAATCATCGATTGGCTGCCTCCTTGCACATCCTGCCCTGGGGATCGAGCCTGCAACCTGGGCATATGCCCTGACCGGGAATTGAACTGTGACCTCCAGGTTCCTATGTCGACGGTCAACCACTGAACCAGGCCGGGAGGGCCCAATGATATTTTTTCCATTGATTTTTACAAAGAGTGGAAGGGAGGGAGAGGAGGAAGATAGAGAGAAAAATCAATGTGAAAAAGGCACATAAATTGGTTGGCTCCTATCAGAGCCAGGGATTGAACCTGCAACCCAGGTAGGTACCCTTGACCGGGAATTGAACCTATGACCCTTCTGGGTGAGGACCAGTGCTCTAACCATTTAGCCATATTAGCCAGGGCTACAATAATTTTTTTATGTTATAAAAGCAGTACAAACGTACTGTGTAACTTTTGTCCTTTTCATATGTACACACACATTATCAGTTGTCAAATTTTTCTTTGCCTGATGAGTTTGCAAGTTTGTTTCTTTCAAGTTTACTGATAACAGTACCCCATTTGCTCTCTACCCAGAACTCATCACCACTTGTACCCAATTTTCTGTTTCCTAGTCTGTCTTTCTCCACAATGGTCTGTGAGCGCTCCAAGGTTAGAAACTATGTGATTGTGAGCTAGCTCCATTAGTATCCCCACGGCCCAGCCCCAACCTAAACCTGACTAGACGAGGCACCCAGTAAATGTGTGTTGAATGACCAAAGCCCGATGCAACGAATCTACTGGTTAATTAATGCCTAACTGAAGTTCTAGCTTGGTTGAGGGTCTTCAAAATAAGACTTGCCAATTTAGCAACGAGGCTGCTGGTCTGGCTACCGATTTTGCTTCAGAGAAACTCTTGCAGAGAGAATAGCAAAGCGCACGCCCTCTTTCAGGACACCTTGGGGAGCCGTGATCCTGGGAGAGAGAGCAGGGGCGGGAAGGAGAAGCTGGCAACGGGAAAGCACTGTATTGCCCTGCATAGGCAACGTTCAGAATCAGACACACCTACACTCATGCTCTCATGAGGCCCTAGTTGAAGTCAAAACACATATTTGTTTTTTAAATGTAAGTTTGGGACTAGAAACACCCCTATTTGCTTAGAGCAAAACTCTTTCACTTGCAGCTCTGTTTTCCTTGGTCCTCCTTCTCTTCTTCCCTCCCCTCCCCTCCCCTCCCCTCTCCTCCTCCTCCTCCTTCTCTTCTTCCCTCCCCTCCCCTCCCCTCCTCCTCCTCCTCCTCCTCCTCCTCCTCTTCTTCTTCTTCTTCTTCTTCTTCTTCTTCTTCTTCTCTCTCTCTCTCTCCTACTCTTCTCTTTCTCGCCTCCCCCACCCTCAATCCCTGCCCCACATACTCCTCAGACTCCCTCATACTGTATTTCAGATAATTATAGTATTCCCCACATGTGTATTTTTGCTTGTCAGAAAACATATATTTAACGTTTATTCATAAAAAGCCACCATAAATACGTGCATGTGCAGCGGAGGCTGTACATATGGCCACAGCGCTGTGTGCCTGTCATCACAGTATTCTGTTTATTTGCTCTTCCTAATATAGCAGGGTGAGAGCGACGTGGAGAAATCAAAGCAGTGGATGACTGAAAAAATTTTCATACTTGACTCTAGGACACTAACAGCTTAAACACTAGACTTCCCTTCTATTCTTAATTCTATTTAGCTTAAGCTATTAAGACTAATTTAGGTTGCAAAGGCATACGCTAACTGAGCATATGGGATAATATATGTGAAAGTACTCTGTAATTAAAAGCCTCAAGTAAATGTGACTTATTACCATAATCATTAGGATTTTTCTTTCCAATTTATGCATATGTATCTGTGTCTAATATACCACAGAATGCGTGTGGCTAGCACAATCGTTTCCAAATACCTTTCCACCCATCAGCACCGGTCGGTGACAAAGTTTTCACTGGCCAGAAGCACAATGACAAACATCATTGCAATGGATTAAGGTGATCTTTTGAAAAAAAAATAATGCTAAATGTATTAAACTGAAAAGACTGCTTTTACTCTGAAATTAAATTCTTACTGATTTTGGGGGGTTTCTTCTACGGTCCATTGTCCCATGAAATTATCGTGATAAGAAATGATGATTTTTCAAAGCCGCTACTTGCAAATTAAATAAATAAATAAATAAATAAATAAATAAATCAGAAAATTTTCTTGAGTAATTATATTAATCCACGGAATCTAAAAGTTTGGGGGAGGAAAAAAGCTGATCCAAAGCAACCAAAACACCAGCATTTCTACAGCCTGTTTGAGGAAAGAAAGCAGGTTCCGCTTTACCTCTGGTTCCTCCGCGTTGTCCCCATCATGGTGACTTCTGAATATGCCCAGAGATCCAGCCTGTGATCGGCCCACTCCTGCCTGCTACCCATACTCCAGCCCCGTGTGTGTGTGTGTGTGTGTGTGTGTGTGTGTGTGTGTGGCGGGGTGTGGGGGGGCCCCTCACTCTGTGTTTCCCAGCTGCCCCAACAAGAGGCGCCACTTTAGAAGAAAGCACCCAGCTTCAACTAGTCAAGGCTGGGGGGCAAGGGGGACCCTGAATCCCACTTATAATAGGCAAAGAGACTTCAAAGTCTCCATCCGATGGCTCAAACACCCATAACAGAATTGGTATTTCTTCCCGGACTCAAGGGGGTAGCCAAGCCACGCAGGCTGTCTTCCAGGGTCCATTTCCATCCCGGCGGCTGCAACCCAGGAAGGCTCTCCACCCTTTGATCTGGCTGGAGCCGAGTGTTACAAATACGCTCCTATTAAGCCATCTCCAGTCCGCCTGAGGGCATCGGTCTGGAATGCGAGAAAGAGGGCTTGGGCCTGAGAGGTTCCCAGTCTCGTTTATGTTAAATTTTTCTGGCAGGCCTGCGAATGCTCCCTCCACGGAAAGCAGCATGTGGTGGCCATGATGGACAGCAATGCACGAGGGCAGGGCTAGGGAGTTTGCCCTCTATCCCCGGAGCCAGGAATTCAGGTAAAGGAAGCACCAGAACCCTAAATTATACTTCCATGGAGCCCCACACAGGCATTCACTGAGCACCTGGGAGCTCCAAGCTCTGGGCTCTGAAGACACAGAGGAGGCCCGGCTGGCGAGGTGCAGTGGCTGAGTGTCCACCTATGAGTGATTCCCAGTCAGGGCACACGCCCGGGTTGTGGGCTCCGTCCCCAGTATGGTGTGTGCAAGAGGCAGCCGATCAGTGATTCTCATCATAGATGTTTCTCTCTCTCTCTCTCCCTTCCTCTGGAAAATCAATAAAATAGATATTTTTTAAAATAAAAAGGAATAGAGATGCGAAGGAGGCGCCACCCTCTCTGGCCAGTGAAGCACCGCGCTCTGCTCCAGCGCCCACGTCTGGGTAATGAATCACCCCCAGCACTCCATTCCTGCCCCCCCGAAGCCTGTCCTCCCAGACCCGACAGCACAGAAAGCAGGCCTCCGGTGTCACACGCAGACTAATGTAAAAACTCGTTATAGCTGGGAGACATTCCGTGTGAAAGAAGGTGTGGGCAACGGCACACATTGCCAGCAGCCGGCAAGGCCTTCCCTGCTTCCTAGACAATTTACTGCAAGTCTCCCCTCCCCTCCTCCATAGGTGAAGGGTGTCTGTGTGCCAAATCGTCTGCTCGTGACACAGAGAAACCAATATGTTCTGCATTGCCCCGGGACAGCATGGAAAAAGGAGACAGAGAGCAGTGTCCTTGACAAACAGTAGACTCTGAACTAACCCCGTGGAACTGCCACCAAGAGACTTTACGTGGCGGATGATCAGAGATGGTGAGAGAGCAGCTTGCTTATTTTTCACCGGCTTGTGCCACGCCAGTCATAATCCGAGAAATCAGAAGCAAAAACAAGGCCCCCTCCCTGGCCAGACGGCTCAGTGGGTTGGAGCAGCATCATGGGCACCAAAAAGGTTGCAGGTTCGATTCCCGGGCTGGGAACATACCTAGGTTTTGGGTTTGATTCCCGTTTGGGAAGCTATGGGAGGCAACGGATAGATGTCTCTCTCACATGGATGTTTTTCTCTCACATTGATCTTTCTTTCTCTCTCTCTCCCTCTCCCTCTAAAGGTAATAAAATCATATCCTTGGGTGAGGATTAAAAAGAAAACAAACCAGTTTGGCTCAGTGGAAAAGCGGCGGCCTGCGACTGAGAGGTCCCAGGTTCGATTCCGGTCAAGGGCATGTACCTTGGTTGCAGGCACATCCCCAGTAGGGGGATGAGCAGGAGGCAGCTGGTTGATGTTTCTCTCTCATCGATGTTTCTAGCTGTCTATCCCTCTCCCTTCCTCTCTGTAAAAAAAAAATCAATAAAATATTTTTAATAAAAAAAGAAAAAAGAAAAGAAGGAAAACAAAAACAAGATTCCCCCAGGTCGTGGGCGGCTGCTTCATGCAAACATGGAAATGGTGCGACGGGGACCACTGTTTCTCGGACCCCTCCAGACAGAGAAGGTCCTGCTTTTCATATCATGTCACTGGGCAGCCAGCACCCAACGCACAAAGCAGTCATTGTGGGGCAGACACAGAGAGAACACACTCCGTGGGGCAGAGGCACGCTGGCCGGAGCCCCCGCAGAGGAGCGGTACAGAAACGTTCTGCTTCTCCTCGGGAGAATGGTGGGACGTGCCCACAAACGTTTCTGGCCGGACTTGAAAGAAAGAAACTCTTTCAAGAGCAGCGACCTTAAGCATCTTATCAGCCTTTGAAGCTATGCACAATGACATCCTTTGGTTTCTTGCCCGGGGCAGAAGTTCAAGCTTTAAGTCTCCATTTACTTACCAAGAATGGTGGAAATATTTTCACTGCAGCGCGAGGCAAAAGGGCCAATTTTTTAAAAACAGCAAATGAGAGGAGGTGAGGCGGGGGAAACATCCTTTTCCTGGGCCCTCCCCTGTGCTGAGGGGATCTGCGGCTTCAGGCCTAACTTTCTGGGGTTCGGCTCCTTTGGTTTTCGTCTTTTACAACCGCTCAGGGCAGTTCTGTGGGATTCAGGTCAAGGCCATAAAGCAGAAACAGGCCCTGATGCTTCCACCTTCCTCGGTCCTGCCAACACCCGTCCTTCCTACCAACACCGATGTATCTTACCCCCCGAAAAAGAGGGCACCCCAGCTCCCTCCAATGTGACCTCTCAAGTGAGAATCCAAGGTGTTCATATTGAGGATCTTGTGCCCACTACTTCCTCCCACAGTCCTCTAGGGCATTTAGACTGGCGTTTATTCCTTACGATGGGTCCTGTCTACCTAATCAACCACCCCATCCCTGCCCACTGTGTGCCCAGGTGGCACAGTGCTGAGTAGACCAGGTCGGGGGAAAGCAGGTTGACGGTTGTGAGTACTCAAAGCACAGCTCATTATTGTATTATTCTTTTATGAATTATTACATTATTTTCCATACGAACAACTGTCAACCCACCTTCGTCACGCCCTGTAGAGTGAGTACTCATGACACGCTAATAGAACAAAGGCCTGGTTAGCCCCACTTCCAGCGTTTTCTTTCCTTTCTGCCAGATATCCGCCCATCTGGGGGTACATTCTGTTTCTAGGGCCTCACTCAGGATTCAGTCTTGGACATCAGAACCCCATCTTGCCAGAGCAGTTTTGTTTACTTGTTTTTGCTGTAATCTCATGGTGTGACCAAAGTTCTCAGGCGAGACTCCAGAAAGCTGGGAACCCAGAGGTCCTGGGAACCTAGCAAGTCACCTCGAAAAAAGGAATACTACGCCATCATCATCTTCAAGATGTGCTGATCTCTGCAAAACTAATTACTGACCTGGAGCCAGCACTTGAAGGGAGACAGGAGGCAATCTGTTGCCTTGAGATTTATCTTCTTCCTTCCAAGAACTTAGAGCGGCTGCTCCAGGACACGAGGTTTGGACCAGCCGAGGGCCAATCCCCGTCAAGGCTGTCTGAAACATCCCTCAGAGCTGCGTGCTTAGTGAGGGACACAGCTATTGGTTTGCTCAAGCGAGGCCTAAGGACGGCTGGAAAATATAAACTACACTCAAGTCCCTCCCAGCGAATCTGAGCCTGCAGTTCACCACCACACCCGCTACCTGTGACTTACAAACAAGCCGAACCCCATCAAGCAAACAAGTGGCTTTCGTTCACAACAGAAGAGTAAGCACAGCCTCGGTAGAAGCTGGCCTTCGCCTCCACAGTGTCTCTGTCCACAAGGAGCCAGCTTGAGGCTGTCTTCGCGTGGGCTGCGGTGCACCCTCCCAATGGAAGGTGACGGAAGACCATGCGGAGGGGCTATCTGTCTCCAACGCCCCATGAGGCACCGTGCATGGAGGGGCCTCTTCTTTTGAAAATCTTCAGGAGACCTGTCTGAGGAGGGGCAGGGCTCCATGTGCATTTCATAGCTCAAGAGGCCACGTGGCTCCCATAATTACACAGAGGACAATTCGGTACAGAAGAACTATAAAGCAGTGCCTGTGAGCTGGCTTAACAAGACAAGCCTAACTCAAGGAGCTCTCTGCTTACACAACAGGGAAGCTTAAAAAGAGTAAAATTAAAGAATGCAAATCTCCGGAAGCATGATCCCCATATATACAACTTGTAATTTCTTTTCTTTTTTAAGTATGTTTTTATTGATTTCAGAGAGAAAAGGAGAGGTTTAGAGAGCCAGAAACATCATCAAATGATGAGAGAGAATCATTGATTGGCTACCACCTGCACGCCCACACTGGGGATCAAGCACACAACCCAGGCATGTGTTCAGGCCCGGAAACGATCCGTGATCTCTTGGTTCATAGGTCGACCCTCAACCACTGAGCCACACTGGCCGGGCTACAACTTGTAATTTCTAATAAAGCAGGAAGGCAGAACTTGACTCACTTAACAAAATGTTCAATACCAGTCAGGACCCACAGCCCCACACAGCTAGCTAACCTGTTTTCCCCAAAATAAGACAGTGTCTTATATTAATTTTTGCTCCCAAAGATGCGCTAGGTCTTATTTTCAGGGGATGTCTTATTCTTCCATGAAGAAGAATACAGTACACATTTATTGTTAAATGAAAACAAAGGAAATTTATTACCTGTATACGGCACGGTAGTACGGTAGTTGTCAACACAAACCAGACAAACTGTGAATCCTACAGTATCAAGAATTTACTCATTTATTCAATGACAATCATGTCATCATCTTCTGGAACATCATCATAACAATCCAATTCCTGAATTTCCTGGTGAGTTTCTTGTGACTCCATTTCTTTCAGAATCAGTGGACCAAATCTCTCATGTTTAGCAATAGCACTGTCTTTAAATGAGTACTTCTTGTCAAGGTAACCTGCTCGCAGTGCATTTGCAATGCAACTGTCAGTGATTTTCTCCCATGAATTCTTCACCCAAGTCACAAATTCTTGCATTTAGGTTTCACAAAGTTTCCACGCTGATTTCTCTCCATTCACACAGCAGTGATGTCACTGGATGCTAGACGCCAGTTGGGGCCCCCCTAGCGACCAGTTTACAGTAAATTAATTTTCATTCTGAGACAGAGCCAGGGGCCTTATTTTCGGGGGGGTGGGGGTGCCTTATATTTCACTCAGAAGGAAACCTGTAAGGAGGTCTTATTTTCGGAGGATGTCTTATTTTCGGGGAAACACGGTAATTCCTGTGGAGATGAATTCCCTGGGCGGGCATAGGCCCCCGGGGACCTCTTCAGTCAACTCCACCGCTCTCGGGGAGTCAGGCAGAGGCCGCTAGGTTAGGTGTGATGCTCACGGCTGTCCCAGGGTTACTGGGACCTCAGAAGTAAAGACTGGCAGACCAAGGGAAAAGCACAGACGTGACGATTTGGCTCATTAGAACGGTGAACATAAAATCCCGTGCAACTTCGTTTCCCAAACAGGAAAAGGAAAATATTCTAACTTTAGGAAATATTCCTAACAAAGGCAAAGGCATCTGAAAGTCAAGCATGATAAAGGGCAGAAAGAAAAAAAATAACACACACACAAAAAAACCCACTGAATAATTCCCCGTACGTGACTTTCCTCCTCATTTCATTTTATTTTGTTTCAGCAAGAGGAAAACAGGAGAGGAGCAGCTTTTTCCATGTTTTCGTTATGGTTTCCTTGTTTTGTTTCTTTTTTTTTTTTTAATTGGCAATATCGCATGTGGTACAAGATTCAAAAGGATCAACAGGACACGCAGTGAGAAGTGTCACCCCTGACACCAGCCACCCAATTCCACTGCTCAGCTGGGGAAATTTTAAGAAAGCAAATAGGAAAAAGGAAAAAAACAAAAGAATACAACAAAAGAAAGAACAAAACTAAAACAATCATCTAAATCGGGGTATCCTTTCAGATATAATCTATGCAAATGCTAGCACTTCTCTCTTCTGTGGGAAAAACGCACAAACACAATGGTTTGCATGAACTGGCCCGCACTTTGCACTTTCACTCCACATTTCTCTGAGGGCATCCTGTATCAGCACATTCAGAGCTGCCTTGTTTTGTGCAAGTGCAAACACATCGGTAGGATACAGTTTGAGAAATGTAACGGCCTTCCCAGAGATATATGCGTTTTCTGCCTCAATTACTATTACCAATGTGCTTTTCCTAGAAACTGGATCAGCTTAAACTCCCATCAGCCTCTGCTTCTCCTCACCTTGGCTGATGCAGAGCATTATCAACTATTTTGAACTTCACTAATCTGACAGGTAGAAACCATCCCTTAAAGTTTCAGTTTATATTTCTCTTATCAGCACTGAGAATAAGCATCTTTTCATACATTTAAGAGCCACTTTGTGTCCTTCTATGTCAACTGCAACTTCATATCCCAGGTGACATTCTACCAATTCCTTTTCTTTATTAAAAGCAATCTTCCTAACTAATAGTATCCAAACTGATCTTTTGTATAGTGCTTTGCAGTCTTTTAAGCTGATTCATATATTATTCAACTTAATGATTACAATAAGCTAGCCAGGAGACATAGAAAGATTCCTCTTTTATAACACTGAAAACCGAAGTTTAGCAAGAGGAAAGCCGATTTGACCAAAGAGCTCACTGAATGTTTGTGGTCAGGACTAGAACTCACATAGTTTACTTCCTAGTCTAATGGTGTGTGTGTGTGTGTGTGTGTGTGTGTGTGTGTGTTTAGTATGTCACCATTCAATTCCTGGTCAAGGCATATGCCTGGGTCTTGGGCTCGATCCCCAGTGTGGGGCGTGCAGGAGGCAGCCGATCAATTATTTTCTCTCATCAATGTTTCTGTCTCTCTTCCTCTACCTTCCCCTCTGAGATCAATAAAGCTATATTTTTCATAAATAATAAAAAAAAAGAAAAATCAGTAAGTGCTAACCTTACACTATATGGTAGAAGCTGGATTTTTAACAAACAAAAAAAGCAACTAAAGCCAGAACAGAAGGTAATAAACAAGTGTAGACAAAATTACTTTGAAATTAAAAACTGCTTTTAAAATGAAATTATCTTATAGACACTAAAATCCACAATGTGCATTGTGAGTATTAAAGACATGCTTCTGTTTCACCAGATAATATCTCTCTATCATCTGTCTGTCTATTATCTATCTATCTATCTATCTATCTATCTATCTATCTATTCATCCATCCACCTATATTTGCCCAGAGAATGTGGTTAAAATCTACGTGAAGTATCTCCTCTGAATACAAAGGGCAGGGCAGTAAAGAAACAAGTGGGTGGTACAGGAGAACGGTGGTAAGAAGTCAGAGCACAGAATGCCGTGGCAGGGAGACCAGGAGGGTAGCAGCGCAAGCCTCAGAGCGGAGGGGCAGGCAGTCTGTGGGGACCTGTGCTGGGCTGGGCTGAAGGCTGAGCACAGGCCTTCGTTCCTGGGCTCTCCACCAGCCAAACAAGACAGGAAGCCTGGGCTCAGAAATGGTAGGGACCTCGGGACCAGTCTGGGGAACCAATGAAAAGAGCCAAGACTGAAGGTCAAGGTTGGACGAAGCAAGAACTCCAGGATCAAGCTCTCTAGCCACTGCCTCAGTCAAGATTTATCCTAGGTCTTGGGCAAGGCTGAGCCGGCCTCAGATGTGCAGAGAGGAAAGATGGCTAGCTCTGGAGCCCAGATGGCTAGTTCTGGAGCCCAGATGGCTAGTTCTGGAGCCCAGATGGTTAGGTCTGGGACCCAGATGGCTAGCTCTGGAGCCCAGATGGCTAGCTCTGGAGCCCAGATGGCAAGCTCTGGGACCCAGATGGCTAGCTCTGGAGCCCAGGGCAGTGTGAGAGAGGAAGCAGGCAGGTGCGATGGCTCAGCAGCTCCTGGAAAGGCTGCTGTGAGGCAGGGGCAACCACGGGTCAAGGTGGGCGGCGGCTTGATATTCACTACCTGGCTGAGACTCAATGGATCTCGTGCAACCTGTTCACATTAGAACAGGCTCAGGCCTCTCTCAGCACCAACCTTATCACCTCCGATTCTCGCTCGCCCTCTCCAGAAGACACTGTGCTCCCGAAGTAACAAGGAAAGTGTGATTACGAAGTCACAGGACTCATTTTTTTCGTTTCTTTTTTTAAAACACAATGCCACAGACTTCTCCTTAGGACAGAGGGGGGAGGGCGTCGGAACATGGTACAGTCTCTTTAGCTCCGCGATCCAGCAGCAACAGCAGAGGACAGAGGCCGTTCAACTAGCTCAGACACAGCCTCTGGGGAGGCAGCGGAGGTCGGTCAGGCCAGTCTTCCCGGAACAGACAACCGAGCACAGGCAAGGGGCTGGCCGGGCTGTGGTGCCGTGTAGCCCCTGGATCACTGGTGACGGGATGGGGAGAGAAAGTGGGGACCACCCCCTCCTCGTGCAGCCTGCCCTGACTGGTTGCATGGATAGGGAAGCCATACCCAGCCCCCGAGTTCCCTGTACAACTCTCGCGTGGTACAGAGCTCTGGACAATGAAAATCTAGCCCTGGCACACGCCGGCTTTACGGAGAGTGGTGTATGTCATCACTGATTCTAGAAGTCACCCCAGAGCCCATTCACAAGCCTAAGTCTCATTACTTCATAACGACCTATCGTTATGATCCAAAAATTACATTACCCAGCAAGTGTTACCTGCTGTCCAGGGATTTACTTGTTGGCATCTCTAAGGAGATTCAAAGGGACAAAAAACCCAGCCATCCCACTATGTGTGCTGTGTGCCAGCGACCAAGACAAGCCCATGATGTACACCCTTTCGGCTCTCAGAGGACACACAGCCCACCGCTGGACAAGCTGACATTGGAAGCTGGGTCTCCCCCTGGACTCTGCTCTGCGGCCTCCAGACATACCCTCAGTTCAGAAACTTCCAGAAGAGGGGCTCGAGATTTCAGACACGGCACCATGCCTCGGCCAACGGGAAGGATGCTGGCAGGCCATGACGGGTCCAGACTCCCGGTAAGTGCCTCCAGGGGGAGGTCAGCCCCGAGGATGACCTCCGGAGCACACGAGGCACAGTCTCAACGGAGAGGAGTGGGGTGCAGAATGGCCCCCCCTGGGCTTGAGCGGAAGGTGGGGACCCAGGAAGGCTCGGAGAGGAAGAGAAGAGAAAGGGTCGCGGTTGGAGGGCATTGCCAAGAGGTGGCTTCCATGGGGAGGGCTGAGGCTTCACAGTGGCCTGGAGTGACCTCGACGGCTTTGCAACACCTTCCAAGGCAATGCCTCGTTCACAGGCATCGGGGAAACGTGGCAGCAAAGGAGGGGGTGCTTCTCTCTCTGAAGGAGAGAGTTGACCGTGTAACTGTGAACAGTGGTAAATACGAGCACGGCTCTGGCATGAGGAACGTGTGTGTGTGTGTGTGTGTGTGTGTGTGTGTGTGTGTGTGTACAGGGGCTTGGGTGTGACTGTTATATTGACCCACTATTACATCAAAACCACAAGACTCTCCTTTTCTCCTTTCGTTCCTCCGGGGCCCTCTCAGTGGCAGCATCTACTTCTCTTCCTCGACCTGTATCTATGAAGTGGGACTGGAACATTTCCTCATTCAGCCTCTTTTAGGAAAAACGACTCCTAAATAAACATCACTCATTTTGCTGCCACACCATCGATTCTTGGTAAAATTACCCAAATCATATGTCCTAAGAAGAGAGTCAATTGTCCAGATTTTGAGTATTAGGGCCATTCAGGGCATCCTACTGGAATGTGGACAGAAAAGAAATACACTCGCACTGGCCCCCAAAGGGCTCTCTGTCTCTCAACCCAGGCCAAAAGCAGGGGCGAGTGCACTGGGACTTGGTGAGGAAAGAGTCTTGGTAAGATGACCTAAGGCAGGGTTTGGGGGTGGGGGTTTCAAGGGAATGTGAAATCTGTGTCAACAGCTAAAAGCTTGGCATTTACAAATTTTTGCATGAGGTAAGCAGATTGTGACAGGTATTTTTAAGCAACATATTAAAATTGTACTTCCAGGCAGTTATCTGCAAGGTTTTCCTGCTTCTTCTCGTTCCCTAGCTGTGACTTAACCAGCTACACACACACACACACACACACACACACACACACGGAACAGAAATTCTCTGTCCCCCGTTCGTAAGACAATTCTGCTCACACACACCTTCAAAGGGTTACCACGAGGACATCACACACACCTTGACGCTGTCAAAACTACGCTCAATTACACTAATAGAGGATGCTCCATTTCGAAACACGCCCGTGCCACATCCTGATGAGGAGGCATCAGAAGAAAATGAGTCGGGCCCACTTTTGGAGGATGACTCCGGCACCACCCCAGCCATTTACCTATCAAACTAATTTGGGTTGAGAGCCAAAATCAACACTGCTGTCAGAGAGCTGATTTCTATTCATTTGAAAATTTCCAGGCCAAACAGTGATCAGTGGGAATGTTAATGTCTGAGAAGACGGGGGTGGAAATGGAGAACGTAAGTATTGCACGCGGCAAAAGCATGGAGCTCTCCATGCAGCCAACAAGTGTTTACCAAGCAGCCGAGCCTAAGATTCCACCCTAAGCACGGAGGAGATCCCCCAGTCCCTTTCCTAAAAGGATATATAACCTATCTGCCCGGGTATGAGGAGGCGGAGGGTAATGATGACACAGCTCGTTGTTACTGAAATGACTCACAATACGCCGGGTACTGCCCTCTGTGCTTTATGAATTAACTGGAGGCCCAGTGCACGAACTTCATGCACTGCTGGGTGGTCCACCAGCTCGGCCTGTGCCCTCTTGCAGTCCAGGACCCCTCGTTCCTTACTGCCCGCCTGCTTGCTGCTCTTTACTGCTCAGCTGGCTGCTCCTTGGCACTGCCTCGGAGGTGGGCGAGGCTCCCACCACCACTGCTGCACTTGCCAGCCTGAGCCCAGCTTCCGGCTGAGCAGCGCTTGCTTCCCCTGTGGGAGCCCACTGACCACCAGGGGGACAGCTCCTGTGTTGAGCGTCTGCCCCCTAGTGGTCAGTGCACATCGTAGTGTCTGGTCATTCTGGTCATTCCACCATAACAGTCGCTTAGGCTTTTATTCTATAGATCCTCACTAGGCACTACTAAAATAGGTCCATTTCACAGGTGAGTAAATTGAGGCACATTTAGTAAAAAAAAAAAAAATGTCTGAATAGTACTTCTCATGGATGAGCTTAAAATAATTTTAATGATCCACCTCACTTGATCCTCACAGCACCCTGGTGAGGCAGCAATATGGGCAGTGTCCCACAATCACACAAGGAGAGGGAGGCTCTGTGATGGCTAGTCCACTTGCTTCCATAAAGAGGTGGCATGGGAAGGCAGTCCTGTGGGGGCCAAAGGAGGAGCTGACAAAGCCTTCCCTCAGGGGACGATTGCTTCCTGTTTGGGCAGCACCCATGGAGGATGGGTGATGGACACAAGCACCCAGGGACAGGTAGTATTCAGAGAGGCAGGAAGGGGACAAGAGGAGACAGAGCAAAGGCAGGTACACGGTATACTTGGAGATCAGACAGTAAATCCGTTTGGCTGCAGGGAGGCTCCATGGGCAACTGCCAGGAGGTAAGGAAGGCAGGAAACGGGCCACTGTGGGTCACGTGGGAGTGTGAGAGGCTCCAAGACATGAAGAGGGTCCAGCTTTCCAGAAGGTGAGCTGAGAGTGAGGGAGCATGAAAAATAATAGTCAGGGGAAAGGACAACGTGATTGCTGAATAAATTTCAGAAAATATAGAGTAAATTGTTGCACATTCTAAATGATAAACATAGAACAAAAATGCAAATAAGTAGAACCAACTCTCCAAATGGAAGGGCTTTTCCGGCGGACTGAGAAAGAACCAGGAGAAATCTCTGAAAAAAGTCTACAACGCAAATCCAGCCTCTGAACTGTTTCTAACTGTATCCTATTTTTATGGCTAATCCTCCGTTGCTCACATGCTCTCACTCCCTGCTGAAAAGTGAAAGCTGCATCACCATGAATAATAAATGGCAAGGATCAGGTTGCCACCCTGGACAGGAGAAGCAAGGGACAGAGCACACTCTGAAGGTGATGCTGATTCATCGCAGGGAAATGTCTCCCGGACCTACGTGAGCACCTGCCCCTACCCCACCTGCTACAGGCTGAACTCTGCCCCCTAAAGGATATACTGGCACACCTTAAACTGACCCAAAATAATACTGAATGCAGGCTGAAACACAACGAGATTCTCTGGATGTAGAAAAAAAAATTAAAGTAAAACCGCAAAAACCCTTGGGAGGAAAGGTATGTTGACGCTCTAACACCTGGAACCTCAGGTGACCTTGTTTGGAAACAGGATCTTGCAGATGCGATTCGTTGGGATGAGGTTTAGCTGGAGTAAGCTGGGCCCTCGATCCAGTACGCCTGGAAGGGACACTGATAGAGACACGGGGAGAGAAGACACCAGGAGATGCTGAAGCGGAGACGGAGCTACGGCACCACAGCAAGGGATGCTAAGGGCTGCCAGCACCTGCAGCTGCTGGGAGGAAGGCAGGCACACAACAGGTCCCTGCTGGGCTCACGGTCTGTGTGGCTCTGCCTAGAGTTTGGATTTATTTTTTTCTTATTTTTTTGTTTTGTTTTGTTAATCCTCACCTGATGATTTTCCCTCCACTAACTTTTAGAGTGAGTGGAAGGCAGGGGGAGAAACAGAAAAAAACATCGATGTATGAGAGACATATCGACTAGACTCCCACACGCACCCCAGTCTGGGGCAGGGAGCAACCCCGCAGCTGAGGTACATGCCCTTGACCGGAATCGAACCTGGGCTCTTCAGTCCAAGGGTCGACGCTCTATCCACTGAGCCAAACCACTGGGCTGGGTTTTGGATTTCTAACCTCCTGTGTTGGATTTCCAACACAGAAGAAGGTATGTTCATGTGGCTTTAAAGCCACCAGCCGGCAGCGCTCTGCTCCAGCAGCCCTCGGACCCTCGCTCCACCTCAGCGTCGGGAGGTGGGACAGCGAAGGAAGGCCACAGGGTCCCCTGAAGCTTGGGAGGCCTGGGTTCCGGGCTCCGCTCTGCAAATCCTCCCGGGGGAGGTGTTCGGGCCGGATGAGCCCTAGTCCTCTCTTAGGTTTAACACCCCGATCCTATCACCTCGTAGCCAAGAAGGTCACCTGCTCTCCTGTCTACTGAAGGCAAGAGAAACATGAGGCTGAAAAAAGGAAAACCCTTCCAGATTCAGGAAACCCTCTAAGACCCGCAGAGGTCCAGGAGGAAGGGGAAAGGCAAGAGTAATTAGCAGCGGCTGCTGCCTTTACCATATGCCACACAATCACTCCATCTTCACGTCAGATCTGGCCTGCAGCCCTCATGCCACGGCGAGTTAACACAAAGAGACGCCAGGAGCTGCCAGACGCAGCAAATGAATACGCGGGATGCGAGGAGGGTCCCTGCAACCCGCCCTTCGCCTCCCAGACCTGCTCGTGTCAAGGTCGTCCAACCCCAGAAACACGAAACCGCCTGCGCGGAGAAGAAGGCGTAAAAAAGGAAGAAAAGAGAGGCTGGCACTGAGATTGTGCCCCAGCCCTCAGCCCGGGAGACCCCGTGCCTTCCATCTCGCATGCTTCCCGGCTGGCGGGCTCCTCGGGATGACCAGAAACGAAAGATTAGTAAAACAAGCCCCGCTGGTAAAGACCAGCAAGAAATTCCTGTGAAAACCTCACACATCCACTCGATTCTATGTTACCTTTTTTTCCCTTCTTTTTCTTCAAGAGTAAATTGCGGCTGTCAGATGGCACCCTTTCATTACTGTCACGGATGCTTTTAGGAAGGGCTAATCAGAAAAGCCTACAGAGGCATTTAATCAGATTTTTCCCTCCAAATGACCTAATGTTTCTGTATGAGACTGCTGCCAGTTCACGCTGGGTGGAAACTTAGCACTGTCAGCATTTAATTATTATTTTTACCACGGATTTCCTTACCTTCCTACGGGGAAGAAATAACTTGGTTTTTATTTTTTTTTTAAGTGCAACAAATGCTTCGTTTTTTAAATCACAAGACATGGCCCTCGTTATTTGGCTCTGTCAGAAAGGACGAGCTCAGGACACGGGACATACCCCAGAGACGCACTTTTCCGTTAATAAGTGGTGTCCACCTTCCCGGACACGGAGACCACAGCGTGGAAACGGTGCTCGCTGCGCTGGTTTTCGGGAGAGGAAATTATTCACTGCGCATTCACGTTTGTGTGTGAGCAGCTGTTACATGTTTAAAACAATGTCCCCTCCCCAATGTCATCCCATGTGGCTTTGCTCTCCGGCTCCACCCCAATCACCCTGCTTTCCTCCCCCTCGAAGGTGGGACTAAGAGAGCAGGGCAGCCCAGCTGGTTCTGGCTCAGGGGTTGAGCGTCAACCTATGAACCACGAGGTCACGGTTCGATTTTGGTCAGGAGGTTAGAAATCCAAAATATGCCTGGGTTGTGAGCTCAATCCCCAGTGTGGGGTGTGCAGGAGGCAGCTGATTGATGATTCTCTTTCATCATTGATGTTTCTATCTTCTCTCCCTCTCCCTTCTTCTCTGAAATCAATAAAAAAATGATAGATAGAAGATAGATAGATAGATGATAGATAGATAGATAGATAGATAGATAGACAGACAGACAGAGAAAGGTAGGCAAAGAAAGCAGGGCAGAGAGAGGAGGATAAATGGAAAGGGAAAAAGAAGACAGGTGTGTTTATGTGACCCTGACTCCAGCCGATACTGGACCCAAGGTTACAAGTACAGAGGTCAAGAAAGGTGACACAAGGGCCAGACGTCTAGGTGTGTTCCCTAAAACTAGTTTCCCTTGCATTTCTACCCCCTCAGTCATCTAGAGCGGGGAGAACCAGTTTCCTGCCAAGGGCCATTTGGATATTGATAACATCATTCGCTTACTACAATTCACTTAATATAAATTTATGTGGCTATTAAAAAAAAAGCCCCTAGATTTATTGAAGTCCGAGTGCCATCTGCGGTTGCCTTGGGAGGGCCAGCCCAATGATTTCTCGGGCCGTATATGGCCCGCGGGCCAGACATTCCCCACCCCTGATCTAAAGTTTCTTTTTAGAAACTTAGCCATTTCATCCTCAACATCAACACACACAAAATAAACAACCCTCTGCATTTGCCTCTTTGCCTCTTAACCACCGTTCCTTTTTATTTTTTTAATATATTTTATTGATTTTCCACAGAGAGGAAGGGAGAGAGATAGAAAGCTAGAAACGTCGATGAGAGAGAAACATCGACCAGCTGCCTCTTGCACACCCCCCACCGGGGATGTGCCCGCAACCAATGTACATGCCCTTGACCGGAATCGAACCTGGGACCTTTCAGTCTGCAGACCGACGCTCTACCACTGAGCCAAACCGGTTTTGGCACCACCATTCCTTTTTGCTGCTTTGGCGTTGAGCTCCTCCAACAGGAGGGGGATGCTCGATGCTCAGCAATGATGCACTGAGCCTCCACTGTAAGCAAGGACCTCTTGGTTTATGGGTCAACCAGCGCTCAACCACTGAGCCACATCAGCCAGGCAGGAGCTCCCAGTTTTTAAGATTCTGCACATGTCACCTCCGCAGCGCTAGCCCCTAACATTTATGTCCTTCATTGCCTCTTATCGCAAGTTTCAATGGTTTCACTTGTCCGTTTACTTGTTAATTCCATATCAATTCCTTTGGGGCAAGGACCTCCTCTGTCCTTTTCTCTGCTGTTACCGCAACAACTAGCATGACGCCTGACACAAATCAGAGATTCAGTATTTTTTTTAAATGAATGAATCTAGTGTTTGTCTTTCACGTCCCGAGAACGTATATGTCTTTATATGTGGTTTGGATCAGGAATGATTTGGCCCTTTCTGGTTTAAACTGAAGTATAATTGACATATAATATTATATTACTTTCATGTGCACAACATAATGACGTGATATTTGTACATATTGCTACATGATCACCACAGTAAGTCTTAGTTAGTATCCGTCAACATACATAGCTATTAAGTTTTTTCCCCTGGTGATATAAACTTATTTTTTATTATTTATTTATTTATTTAAAAAAATTTTTATTGATATTTTTACAGAGAGGAAGGGAGAGAGATAGAGAGCTAGAAACGTCGATGAGAGAGAAACATCGACCAGCTGCCTCTTGCACACCCCCTACTGGGGATGTGCCTGCAACCAAGGTACATGCCCTTGACCGGAATAGAACCCGGGACCCCTCAGTCCGCAGACCGACGTTCTACCACTGAGCCAGCCCAGTTTCAGCTAAACTTTTAAAATATATATATATATTTTATTGATTTTTTACAGAGAGGAAGAGAGAGGAATAGATAGTTAGAAACATCCATGTGAGAGAATCATTAATTAGCTACCTCTTGCATACCCCCTACTGGGGATGTGCCTGCAACCAAGGTACATGCCCTTGTCCAGAATCGAACTTGGGACCTTTCAGTCCACAGGCCGACGCTCTATCCACTGAGCCAAACCGGTTTCGGCTGGTGATGTAAACTTTTAAGATATATTCCCTTAGTCACTCTCAGTGCAAGGCAGCACTGTTACCTGCGGTCGCCATGCCGTACAGACTGGCCCTTTCTCAGATGAGCGTCAAGTGGAATTGTATGTTAGCCTTGTTGTCGGTTCCCACCGTCTGGCCCACGTGACCCGACAGCAGGGGGGCAAAAGGGACGAGGTGAGAAGTGGGGCCAGCCTCGGGTCACAGAGGGGAAGGAGGTGGTGGAAAGCCGCCGTGACCGTGGGTGAGCAGCAGGCTCAGGCGAGATTTCCCACTGAGATTTCAGCCCCGCCCCACTGCAGCCGCCGCTGTTGCCTGCCTTCTATTTCTATATCCTAAAGGAAGGGTCACTCCCCCCACCTCCCCCAACCCCCCTCCAACATCCCCACACACACACCATGAAGTTTTCCCACTGAGCACTGTACAGGGAACAAGTTTTAAGTGGATGGCTACCGCAGAGGTCCACCTAGACACAGTTAACATAGAAACCTTAAAGGAACCTATACGCCACCAGAAAACACTGATCCTGACAAATCAATTCAGTGTATATTTGCTGAAGCGAGACGTTGTTCTAGTCAATGGAGAGCTGGAACTATAATTAAAAACCAGCTCCTGCCTTGAAGGAACTTACAGACCAGAGGGAGGCAGTCACCTACACCGCATCTAGACACAACTCGCGTCTCAGATCCTCGCCCGCCGAACAGCACCGCCATCTGTAGCAGACAGGAACTGGGGGTGGTGCTGTTAAGATGAGGGTCCCCTGAATGTCTGCAACTTGGGCCTTCCCCAAACTCCTCCCCTGACCACCGGGGCCTGCACACAGGCCCGGGGCCTAACAGGAATCCAGGTCTGACTTTACCACGGGCTGAGCCAATGCAGGGATCTCGAAAGACTAACTCACCTGGCCACACAGAGGAGGGGAAATGGTGGCGTCCCCTGTTAAGTGTGAAGGCACCGGGATCGTGCCCACCATGGCTCGTGGCCCATTTTATTTTATTTATTTGTTTGTTTGTTTGTTTATTTATTTTACAGAGAGGAAGAGAGAGGGATAGAGTGTTAGAAACATAGATGAGAAAGAATCATCCATCAGCTGCCTCTTGCACACCCCCTACCGGGGATGTGCCTGCAACCAATGTACATGCCCTTGACCGGAATCGAACCTGGGACCTTTCAGTCCGCAGACCGACGCTCTATCCACTGAGCCAAACCGTTTTCGGCTCGTGGCCCATTTTATTTTCTCTGATTTGGCATATCAGTTTCACATCTGCTGCATCCAGGTGAGGGAAGGGCAGCGGAAGGGTGCCGGGTGCCGCTGAAACCCGATCCCCTCGCAGCACACCCTGTGAGGACCTCAGCGTCCTTCCCCTTGGACAGAAGCAGCAGGCCAGGGGCAGGAAGGGGATGGCCTCGGGTCACAGGGACAAGATCAGTGGGCTCCTGTGCATCCGGCCCAACCCGAGAGCGACACCACAGGTACCAAGCGGCAGGAAGCGGATTCCATGGCAAATCCGTAACCACAGTCAGCAAAATAAAAGCAACCGTTTCTAGAAATTTCAAGTTGTGGTGAGACTTCAACTGCATAGAATAACTACTCAGAAACCCACATGAGAAAGAAGGGCCTCGAAGCAGCTAAAAAAAGGCCCCGCACTCGGCGCTATGGTCAAAGAGGGTCCCCTCCAACCTCTGCTCAGGACTCACTGACCCTTCCTCTGACCTTCATTCCAATGAGCTGTGCTGTCTGGGTTCTTAGCCTCCCGCCAGGTAGGCGAGGTACATTAGAGCGGACTCCCAGAAAAGTAACAATAGACTGAGAATGAAGAAAATATATGAAAATAAAGCAGAGTTGGTAAACTTTTCCTGTAAAGATAAAGAGACCAGATCAACCAAAGGACTCGTGTGCATGCATATAAGCCTAACCCCGTGGTCGGCAAAGCGCGGCTCACAGGCCACATGTGGCTCTTTGGCCCCTTGAGTGTGGCTCTTCCACAAAATACCACGGCCTAGGCGAGTCTATTTGGAAGAAGTGGCGTTAGAAGAAGTTGAAGTTTAAAAAATTGTGGCTCTCAAAATAAATTTCAATCGTCGTCCTGTTGATATTTGGCTCTGCTGACTAATGAGTTTGCCGACCACTGGCCTAACCAATGGACACAGACACCAGGGGGTGAGAGGGCATGAGTGGGGGTGGGGTAAGGCATATGTAATACCTTAATCAATAAATAAAAAATTAAAAAAAAACTAGCACACTGTGCGGAGGGTTTAAATCTGAAATATATAAATAAATAAATAAATAAGAGACCAGATAGGGAATATCTTGGGCATTCTGACTCGCACCTTCTCTAAGAGTCTGACTACTCCACTCGGCCACCTTAGCTCAGAAGCAGCCAGCAACATTATGCAAACGAACGAGTGGGCCTGTGTTTCAATAAAACTTTATTCACAAAAACAGGTGGTGGGTCGAATCTGGCCCAGAGATCATAGTGTGCAACCCATGGAATAGAGAAAAACTCCAAAGCCAACACAATGTCAAGAAAATCTGCACAACCGGGGCTACCTCATGAAGAAACACACAACCCTGGCCCCCAAAGCTTCCAGGACAACTGGCACTGCAGAGCAGCACGGCCCTTCGTAAAATTACAAAACGTTAGCCACCTAAACAGCCCGGGGGGCATTAGAGTCCAATCCCCCAGTTTTACAGGCGAAGAAATAAATCCTCAGAGAGGTTAAGAGGCTTCCTGAAGGACAAACAGCTAGTTAACGAGTACACTGAAATGAGAACCAGAGTTTGGGCTCCAAATTTAGAACTCTTTCCATTAGTTCATGCCTATTATGTTAGCCTTCTTGCTAACAATGGGATGCAGGAAATGCTCATTTAATTAAAACACTACACCCTTGAGTCTGTTAAAGATTCTGCAATCATGAAAGTGCACACGGCTCCAGATATTTACGAGGATGATTTGGAATCATCAAGACGGAGGTTAAATTAGGTTTAACGTACGCAGAGAATCTAATTTAAGGACTAGTGCTAAAAAGAATACATTTCGAATAATTTTTTTAAAAAAATAACACAGGTGGAAATTCTTATTCTCCCGGGTGGGTGGGAAAATGAGGAATCACTGTCCATTAGTCTAAGAAGAAAAGCTCGCCTTCCCATTTGATGGATGTAGCCATGTTCATAAGTTCTGACCAGTTCCAGGACAGCCCAAGAATCACCTAGGGATCACGCGGGCAGGTCCCGGGTAATTTCTCAACGTGTGGGCACCCGCATTCATTCAATCACCTCCTGTAACCGAACAAAAGCCACGCTCGGTCCCCCCGGTGCCCCTCCTCTCGCTTCTATCATCGGCAGTGTCTTCTCCTTTTCTGAATTAATTAGGAAACAAAAATAGAAACCTGGATGTGTTTGTAAAGATCCGGGGCGCTGGTTAAACACGAGAGAACGAAGGTGGAGAACACGACGGAGGTGACAGATTTTATTTCTGCGATGACACGTGAGCGCGGTCCTGCCAGCTGGCCCCGGCAGCAGCCAGGAGCACACACCTGTCCGCTTCCAAGGCTGAGAGGAGGGGAGCCGAAAGGGCTCAAGGGCCCGGCAGCCTCCCGTGCCCTGCAAATGAGCTCTCGTGGCTCAGGGTCACGGAGCCCTGCTCTTCCAGGAAAGGTGGCTGACACGGGGGGAGGCAGGAGGCCACTTCCGTGTTGCTGGCCCCGGAGCCCAGCCCGGCTCTGGTTTGGGGAGTCCCTATCTTCCAACCATCGGCTCTACAGGCAAAGGGTGAGGGGGGCGGGTCCCTGTGGCTGCCGCCTGCACACTTCCCAGTGTGACAGGCCTGCCAAAGGAAATGAGACGCGGTAAGTGATGGGGCCCCGATTAGATCAGCCACCTTGGGAAAGGTGCTGAGACAGAGATATTTCACTGAAATAAGGAGGAACCTGGGAATAGATTTCTGGCAAGCAATCCCCCACAGTAGATATGGTCTGAATTGGAAATGGATTTCATGGGCAGATAAAGTCTAATAAATGGCAGGTCACTCGAAGATCATATATCATCAAGTCTCAGACAGTGTCTGTGAAATTCGTTATCAATAATTGAACACCAGGAGAACCTCGCCCTTGGCAAATATTTAATTTCAAAAACACACCTGCTGATGTACGCGGAGACAGCATCCGCGGTATAGTAAAAGTATATTACGAGAAGCCAGATGCCAATAAAGCTGCATTTAGGGAAAAGCCAGCTGCACTTGTTGCTCTCCGAAGATTTCGTTAAAGAAGCGACTGGGCCCTCCAGCCAGCCCACGGGCAGCTTCTAAATTGCACCTGAGAGGAAAGGGACACGGGAGCTCCCCCGTCACAGGGCATGGACCTATCTACACGCCATTCCTGGGCCAAGCGATGAGCCAGATGTCGCGTAGACAGGCATTGGGGGGGCAAGAACTATGGGCCCATCCGACACGCTCTCCATGCCGGGGTGAAGGCGTCGGGAGGAGGGGGCATCTGTAGAAAGCAAGGTATTAAGTAGCAGAGCGTTGTTCTTAAGGGGGCAGGAGGCAGAGGGAAGTATCTCCATGGTTACTGATCGCAATTGCTGTTGATCTGAGCCATTCTCCCTGCGGCCCCCGCCCAATCGTTCAGTCCCCTCCAGAGGAGACCCTCACCTCTTCCTGGCTGAAAAGTGTCACCCTTCCTGTAGTCCGAGTATTTGCGTCCCCTTCAAAATCCTCACATTAGACTCTTAACCCCCATGTGACGGTGTTAGGAGGTGGGACCTCCGCAAGGTGATTAGGTCCCAAGGGTGGAGCCCTCATGAACGGGATTAGTGCCCTAAGGAAGGAGACCCCTGTCTGCCGGGTGGGGAGGATTCAAGGAGAGGTCTGTGGCCTGGAAGAGGGCCCTCAGCCACCATGCCGGCACCTTCATCTCAGACTTCCGCCTCCATCGGTGAGGAATAAGCTTCTGCTGTTTCTCAGCCACCCAGTCTGTGGTATTGTCACAGCAGCCTGAGTGGACTGAGACCCCGTGGGCAGATGGAGGCAGCAGCAAAAATTCCAGAAAAATGGGATGTTTCTAAGGGAATGGTCATGCATGTAACTAAGTTTAAAATGGAGGCATGGACTCAACAAGAACAGACTAGTCCTGAGGTAAACACTTCCCTAGTAAGGTTTTAGGTCTTCTTTGGGGTTGGAAAGGCCTGGAATGGATACGTTTGGTGGCTGGCAGGGAGAGATGAGGGAGGGAGGGATGGAGGGTGGGTGAGCGCCATAAGTCTCTGTAATCACCTTCTACCGCCAGAACGCCTTGAGGGGACAATGCCCTCAGGGCTGGGGGGACCTGGCTGCCAGTCCCAGCTCTGCCATCCTGGGCCTATGGCCCGGTGTGACCCCACAGTCCTGAAGACCCCTCCATTCTGGGGTGCTGGGACAGGACTCTTACCAGCTCTCAGCAAAGGCGTTCCTACCCCTCTCCACCCACCGCACGGGTGTTGCAATGGAAGCCTCTCCCATCACCCCAGGGGCAGAGCTAAAAGGAGAAAAGAGGGCTGGGCAGCTGTCGGGAAACCTGGCCCTCAGAGCCTCGCTGGGCTTATCTCTGTGTGCAAAGGTGGCCCAGACCTTCAGGACCTCTTCTGCTCTCAAAACCTCTTCCCTCTGAAGCCCCAAATTGCCCTGACAGCCGGAGAACTAGGAACTTCCAGTGCCTGTAAGGGGGCTTAAAGGATACACCAGAACTCTGATATAAACACCCTTCCCACACACACACCACCACCACCTCCACCACCACCACCACCACCACCACCACCACCTCCACCACCACCACCACCACCTCCACCACCACCTCCACCACCACCTCCACCACCACCACCACCACCACCACCACCACCTCCACCACCACCACCACCACCACCACCACCACCTCCACCACCACCACCACCACCTCCACCACCACCACCTCCACCACCACCTCCACCACCACCTCCACCACCACCACCACCACCACCTCCACCACCACCACCTCCACCACCACCTCCACCACCACCACCACCACCACCTCCACCACCACCTCCACCACCATCACCTCCACCACCACCTCCACCACCACCACCACCTCCACCACCACCACCACCACCACCACCTCCACCACCACCACCACCACCACCACCTCCACCACCACCTCCACCACCACCACCACCACCTCCACCACCACCACCACCACCTCCACCACCACCACCACCACCTCCACCACCACCACCACCACCACCACCTCCACCACCACCACCACCACCACCTCCACCACCACCACCACCACCTCCACCACCACCACCACCACCACCACCTCCACCACCACCACCACCACCTCCACCACCACCTCCACCACCTCCACCACCAGAGATTACTCTGTGCGCAAACGCACCTCGCAAGGCCAGCCAGAGCTTACAAGTAAGGAAATCACAACGTCCTCAAAGCCAAACTGAGGTGCGGAGAGCAAAGTTGTCTAAACTGATGCTGATGTGATGCTGATGAGGAGGCCAGCCCAGACTCAAAGTGTCTCCTTCGTAAACTGCAAGCGTCCTCCGCCTCATCTTCCCTGGTAACACTCCTAATTCCCAGAGACATGCAGTGGCCAGCCCACTAAGAGGACCCAGGAGATTGAGACTCCAGAGGGTCCCAGCTAAAAATCCCTCCAGTGGGGACCTCGGAGGGACCTTGCCATCTAGACAGGCTCGCACGCCTGCTGGTCACCAACCATGAAGACAGCATGGAAGGGACTGGAATGTTCGCTTGGGGTCACGCCCTGGCAGAGCTGGGAGGCCATCGTGGGGAAGGGTGGATGCGGGAATGCCAAAGGCCGGTCCTCTCTAATGCCCATGAGCTCTCTGGGAGAAGAAGAAAAAAAAAATCCCCGACTGCAATACATCCTTATAGCCAAGCACAAAGCCCAGCTCGAGAACACACAAACCACAAAGTATGTGGCAGTCAGCATTCCGCAACCGAAACTGCCACGTTCAGGCCCTTGGATACTGCCTAGGGGTAGCTCCTTTCTCTCCGGAGGCGTCTACCGATTCAAAGTCCAACCTAGACCCCAAGCTCAGAGGACAGCAATGTTCTCTCACAGCTGTCCCCGCTCAGGGCTAAGGACCCCAGACCTCGCGCTGTCTCCTTTTGGAAGCGCTAAGCTATGCCTTCGCCCTGTGATCAGCCCAGTCAGAGAAGTAATGCAGTTCACGGTGCTCGATGCTCAGAAGGGGCTCCCAACTGCCCTCCCACAACCCAGGCAGCCTGTGTTCCTGAAACTCTTCCTTCAGCAGGACTGGGAACCAACCATCAACTCCTGGCTCTGAAGTCCGTGCAAGCGGAGAGGGCGCAGAGCTGACCATTGCACCAGGTCTCCCGTTAGTGACTGCCACTCCTGACACGCTGCGACTCATCCCCGGTCCCTTCTGTTCGCCTCTGATGGTTCCCCCAAGTCAACTTTCCAGACCCCATTTTAAGTCAACTCTGAAAGCCCCGGAGGGAAGGAAAAAAAAGTGACAAATATCCAAACGGCCACGTGTGCCAGCATTTAGCACTTTGTAGCACCATTTGGGTTTCGTGCTGTAAGACCACTTTCTATCAACTAATTTAGAAAATTCCGCGCGAGCAGACTTAGCTGGCTGCCTTTCACTGCCAAACTAAATACTCCACTCTAAAATACACCCCTGCGTACACATGTGATTTCTCCTTTTGGGCTAGGAATGTGATGTTGACATAAATGTCAAATAAAATTAATGAGAGAATGGGCTCTCAAACGGTACTCCTGTGAAGGGAATTTGTTAAGACTGGGACCTTTGAGCCCAAATATACACACATATATATAATTATATAACACTCAAATGAGGAAAGAGTCTGAATGGTAAGCTTGAGCGAATTTATCACCTTTGTCAGAAATGCTGTTACCTACCAAAAAAAAAAAAAAAAAAAGCAGGTTGCAAAGTAAATGAAGATGAAAATGCCATCAGATTAGAAGGGCACAGTCTGCCACAGAAGCTCTCCCCCCCCCCACCTTGGCTGGGTATCGGATCCTCCCTTTATCTATGCAGGACGCAGATCCAATGTCTGCTGCGCTGCCTGCACACTTCCGCTACTGACTTTGCAATTCGCTTCTTCCCGCCCAGCCCAGCTCCTTCCCCCGCCCCTCATCCCCAACTGGCCACTTGGGAAGAGTAAAAAAATGGCAGTGAGAGCAATAACAGGTATTTTCACTCAACAGGCAAGGCTGTGCATGCCAGCAGAGCGGCCGCCTCCATCCATCCGCTGATATAACCACTTTGTCTCTTATTGGTAGTCTCCAAAATCTGCCCCAAGTACGGGTAGGATCACGGAAAATCGCTCTCATCATCGCAAAGAGCCCTGCTCCCAATAAAGCAGCAAGTCTCTCGTCAGAGTAGAAGGGGGTTGGGAAGGTGATGGGGGGATGAGGACAACTAGGTAATACCTCCATCAATAAATTAAGATGAGAAAAAAAGTAAAAGGCACCAAGTAAAGGGTGCTATAAATGCAGGGGGAATCTACATTTCCCCCCAGGCCAAGGGAAGTGGCAGGCAGGACCCACCTGCAGGCACAACAGTCCCAATTATGCAGAGAACCTGCCAACATCTGGGGTGGGTGGATGCCTTTAGCAGGAAGCGTTTCACAGAAAACAGTCATTGTGCTTTAGTTTTTTACTCCTGAGACTGAATTTGAAGGACTAGATACCACCCATCCCATTCCTTCTTCCTATACTGATCTCAAATAAAATTACAGAAATTTGAAAATCCATGATGGCTTCCCTAAATAAATTTAGAAGGAATTGCCCGTCCTGTGTGGCTCAGTGACCGAGCATCGACCTATGAACCAGGAGATCAAGGTTTGATTCCCCATCTGGCCACGTGCCTGGGTTGAGGGCTCAATCCTCAGTGTGGGGCATGCAGGAGGCAGCTGATCCATGATTCTCTCTCATCATTGATGTTTCTCTCTCTGTGTTCCTCTCCCTTCTCTGAAATCAATAAATATATATATATATATATATATATATATATATATATATATATATATATATATATATTTTAAAACATTAGAAGGAATTATTTCTTCCCAGTTACTTGGGTATATACCTCCGTCTCCTGGAAAACCCCCAAAACAACAGCACACCAGCCATGAAGGTCCCCGGAGGGATTCCTCCGCTGGCAGGAATCACAGACAACCTACACATTCCTACAAATTCCTTCTGATCTCGCACCTCCTCAAACAGTTCACAAGATCCACACATCCGGGGTAGGGACAGAGCTTCTCTGACAGTGAGGGGAAGAGAAAGCACGGACGGCGCTACCAACCTGGGACAGCTCCCACTGCTGTTTACTGTGAGCTAAGGCCTGCTCCGGTGATCGGAAAGGTCTGCAGAGGGCCCATGGAGCAGTCTCCATTTTTTTTTTTTTAATGCATGTTTACAGAGAGGAAGGGAGAGAGATAGAGAGCCAGAAACGTCGATGAGAGAGAAACATCGACCAGCTCCCTCCTGCACACCCCCCACCAGGGATGTGCCCAAAACCAACGTACATGCCCTTGGCCGGAATCGAACCCGGGACCCTTCAGTCCGCAGACCGACGCTCTATCCACTGAGCCAAACCGACCTCGCAGTCTCCATTTTTATTCTTCTCCGGGCAATCAGTTCATAACGAACAAATAATGGAGATTTTTCTGAGGAGGAAATCCAGCTCCCAAAAATAACTCCTTCATAATTCATATGTGCAAATCACAATGGTGATTAATAAAAAATCTGAAACAGATCCTAAAAGCCTAAAGCATTAATTACTCCGTTAGATGTCAGGACTCTCGCGGAAACCTGTGACAGCAGGTGACTCGGGCCAATTAAATCGTGTGAACCTAGGGCAGAAAAAGAGGAAGCTTCGCTTGGCGGATCTGCAGGCTGGTGGGCTGACCAGCCCCTGACTCTCGGGGCCCCGGATTATAGCCTTGAAAGACATGATGAAACAGGGGGAAAAAAATAAATAAAAATGCCACTGCAATTGGATTTATGCTGGGACAAAAAAATAAACGCCATCCCTTAAAAGATCTATAATCAATGAATGATACTGTTTACGGGAGGACTCACTCTCACCGAGTGTTTGCTGTGGGCCATCGCTGGCTGGTCAGTGAGATTCTTCTGGTTTCTGCGACACCCCATGCCCACATCTCCTTCAATGTCAATGAAATCTCCTTCTCAGTGGTTTGTCCCAGCGTGTCTTCTCTTGGTCCCGTCTCTATATTGCAGTGCTCAGGGCTCTCGCGTGGGCCCTCTTCTCTTCTCTGCCCCCTCTGTCTGAATAGCCTTACCCACTGACACCTGCAGACACCGCTTTGGTGCCAACGACTCTTCACCCACCCCCAACGCCTGGTGTAAACAGCCCCGCTGCCTCCTGACGTCCCAACAGGCATGTCAGCCGGGCCCTCCAGACACAGCCTCTGCCCGCCACCTCCCCACCCCACGTCTTTCCGAGGAAACGACACCGCCTTCCGAAATCCTAAATAACTCTCCCCTGCTCCTTTCCCCCTCACTCCCCACTTTCAGTACATCAGTTTTACTTCCGAAATACATCCCGAATCCTTCCATTCCCACCACCCCACGTTACCACTCTAGCCAAACCTCTTCTCTCCCACACACTGTCATACCGTTCCACTTCTCTGCCTGTTTCCATTCTCCACATAGCAGCCAGAATGCCCTTTTAAAAAAGTAAATCACGCTGGGACTGGTTTGGCTCAGTGGATAAAGCGTCGGCCTGCGGACTGAAGGGTCCCGGGTTCAATTCCAGTCAAGGGCATGTACCTTGGTTGCGGGCACATCCCCAGTACGGGGTGTGCAAGAGGCAGCTGATAGATGATTCTCTCTCATCGATGTTTCTAACTCTCTATCCCTCTCTCTTCCTCTCTGTGAAAAATCAATAAAATATATTTTTTTAAAAAGTAAATCACAAAAAGAAAAAAAACAGAAACAAACAAAACACAGATAGAGAGAACAAGCTGATGGTTGTCAGAAATATGGGCAGAAAAGCTAAGAGGATTAAGAAGTATAAACTTTCAGTTGTTTGTTTGCTTGTTTTTAAATGTTGTGGTTTTTTTTTTTTAATTGGTTTCAGAGAGAGGAAAAGGTATAGAAACAACATTGATGAGAAAGAGTCTTTAATGGGCTGATTCCTGCACACCCCCTACTGGGGATTCAGCCTGCAACCCAGGCATGTGCCCTGACTGGGAATCAAATTGTGACCTTCTGGTTCATAGATGGATGCTCAACCATTGAGCCACACCGGCTGGGCTGGAAATTAGTTCCTTAATCTATCTTTCTCTCTCTCTCTCCCTCCCCCCCCAGCTCCCTCCCTCCTCTCTCTAAATCAATAAAGAATATATCTTGAACTATATATATATCTATATATCTATATCTATAGATATATATGTCTAAGTGACTGAACAACCGGTCAACCGGATGCTATGATGCACACTGACCACCAGGGGGCAGACACTCAACACAGGAGCTGCCCCCTGGTGGTCAGTGCGTTCCCACAGCGGGAGCTGCTCAGCTGACTGAATGATGGGCACCAGACCAGGACTCACGGCTGGCTGCCGCAGCCCAGAGACCACAGTGGAGTGGCAGCGATCCTAGTGAGCAGCAGTGGCGGTGGCAGGCTCACTGAGACCAAGATGAGAAACAGCAGCGGGCAGGAGCAGCAGGCGGCATTGGACTGCTGGTTTCAGCCCGATCCCCACAGACTATGCTGAGGGACCCCACCAGTGCACAAATCCGTGCACTGGGCATCTAGTGTATATATGTGTGTGTGTGTGTGTGTGTGTGTGTGTGTGTGTGTGTGTGTGTTTTCCAAAGTTTAATACATGCATCCTTGACTTAATAGCTAATACAAATTAATTTTTTATTAGTTCCTAGACAATTTAAGGACGTTAGAATAATTTAACTTCATTAATCTCTCCAGACTTAAGTTCCAGTTTGGACATATACTTTATTCCCTATGTATTTTAAACTCCATAGGAGATAATTATTTTACTCAGTCAATATTTATTTCTATTTAACTATATAATTATTACTTTTATTGATCTTCATGCCTTCCTACATCTCTGAGCTTTGATCTGGAATACTTTTCCTTCTGTCCAAATGATGCTCTTAAAATACTTCCTTTACTACAAATCTGTTCATGATAATAAAAAAATGTTTTCAGCCTTTCTTCATTTTTGAGGGATCTTTTAGACAGAGATAGAATTCATAGTTAACAGTTGTTCGCTTTTAGCAATTTGAAAATATTTCCATCTCTTTCAGACATCTGTTATTTGAGTTGAAGAGTAAGTTGTCAATCTTATTGTTGCTCCTTTGAAAGCCAAAGGTACCCACTCCCCCAGGTCTGACTGCTTTTCAGCTTTTCTCTTTGTTTTTGTTTTCAGAAAACTTACTATCCTATTTACGGGTGAAGTTTCTTTATACTGACCTGCTTGGTGTCCTACTTCTTAATTCTGTAGCTTTGGTCATTTGTTAGTTTTGAAAAATTCTCAGCCATTTTTCCCAATTATTTTTCCTGTTCCATTTTTCTCCTCTCCTACTGAAACTCCAATGACATGTCTATTAAGGCATCCCGCCATATTTTATATGTCTTTCAAAATCCTTCATTTATTTTCTATTACTTTGCCTCTCCATGCTTTATTTGGGGTATTTTCTTCTGTCCTATGTTCTAGTTCATTAACTTTATCTTCAAATGCATCAACTCCATTTAACTCATAGCTTTATTAAAATTCTTAAAATTCATCCACTACAAATGTACACTCAATAGTTTCAATACATTAATTCAATTGTGCAGTCTTAGAGAATTTCCATCACCCTAAAAAGTTCATCTGTATATTTCCTACCTAATTCTTTTTAAAAAAAATATATTTTATTGACTTTTTACAGAGAGGAAGAGAGAGGGATAGAGAGTTAGAAACACCGATGAGAGAGAATCATCAATCAGCTGCCTCTTGCATACCCCCTACTGGGGATGTGCCCGCAACCAAGGTACATGCCCTTGACCAGAATCGAACCCGGGACCTTCCAGTCCGCAGGCCGACGCTCTATCCACTGAGCCAAACCGGTCCCGGCTCCTACCTAATTCTTATTTATAATTTTCAGTTCTATGGCAAATTTTTGAATCTTACGTTTTAATTCTTTGGATATATTTACCTCAGTTATTTTAGAGACCATATATTATTAAACCCACCACCTGAATCCTTATAAGGCGTATCTCTTTTGTCAACATTTTCCTCTGTTTTTACTCCTCTTCCATCATTTTCATTGGGTGACGGATATAGTACGTGAAAAACTCTAGTGATAACAAGATGTGCTTTTCTCCCAAGAGGCTTTTTACTTTGGCTTTTGGCAGGCACTTCGGCTGGGGACACTAATCTGAAAATATTTGATTTTTGGCTTCGGTCCCTCTGAGAATGTTTCTATTTCTGGCTCATCTGGACTTAGGGTTCCAAATGAAAGTCTCGATTGTTTATTAGGGCTCCTGCTCTTTGGCAGGGCCTGAATACAATTACCACGCTGTCACTGCCGTGGGTTTGTTGAAACTTCTGCTAAGTTTCTCAGCCGCCACTTTCCGAACGGACAGTTATCTCAAGAATAAGACCCAGAAGCCAGGCTCTCCAGATAGGGCTTCCCTCCTCCCGAATCTTGGCTCTGCGAGTCCTCGTTGCCTTGATGCCTCTCCAATGCTTCCACACTGACATTTTTTCATTTTCATCTTCATGGTAGGCAGCTTTTCTCAGCAACAGTGGGTCTGACCAAAGCTGATCCACTATTGAGAGACACATTGACTGCCATTGTAAGTGCGGTGATGACCATGCATCATACACACCAGGACACTTGACAAATGAAAGGAGGCGCTCACTGTGAATAACAACAGTGGAGCAGTGGGCACAAACCAAAACTATTACAAACAAGTCAGGGTTAGATGGTCCCCCCAATAATAAGGCAGGGAACACTTGGCTTAAAAAATACAAATTAACTTCACAATCACATTGGCCACATCAAGAACATGGAAGTCTTGTCTCTTCCCCTTGTAAGGACTGAATATTTGGCAGTTAGGGCAGAATGAGCCCTTGCTCAACGTGGGAAGAGACCCATTCAGTAGCTCACTGTATCAATAAAGGGAGTTAACTCTGCCACTCAACCTGCTAGTTCCTGAACTCTGTATCTCATTCAAATCCTTGGCTGAGACTTGGTACCTCCAAAAGAATAGCTTTTGGAAAGTTTTCTAAACAAGAAGAGAAATGTTTCTAAAAAAGATAAGAGAGATGCCTTCACGTTGAGAAGAAAGTAAACATAATTTCCAAAAAGAGCACTGTGTACTGTCCCTCCTGAACACGATCTACTTTATTAGAAATGCTGTGCTCTGCTCTCACATGTCAGAAATCCTATGCCCTGTTCCGTGAAGGAAACAACATAACAAGTGGAGAGCTTGTCTGTCTTGGCTCTTAGGAAGCTAGATTGACCACCTGAGTTGTCATCGGGAGTGGCAATTTTCAACCTGCGTGCTCAAGAATTTCCAAAATATGCAATCCCTGACTATTTAGTCAGGGGCCCAGACCTATTTTCTCTTAGATTGTTAGATTGAAAAATGACAGCCCTAGCCATTTTGGCTCAGTGGATAGAGCATCCGTCTGTTGACTGAAGAGTCCAGAGTTCAATTCCGGGCAAGGGTGCATACCTCAGTTGCAGGCTCCTCCCCGGCCAGGGCCCTGGTTGGGGCTCATGCAGGAGGCAACCAATAGATGTGTTTCTCTCACATCAGTTTTTCTCTCTGTCTTTACCTCTCTCTTAAAACCAATGGAAAAATATCCTCGGGTGAGGATTAAAAAAAAAAATGACAACAGCCAATGCAACAGTAGCTGTCCCCTGTGAATGAATCAAAATTATACCTATTTTTGTCAGATCAGCAAAATACATGTTTTGGTGTGCTGCAGAATTTTAGTAATTAGTCTATGTGTGCCCTGAGATGAAAGAGGTTGAAAACTGCTGATCCGGAGTGAAAGCCGCGGCTGGAGAGCTATTCTCTGACCAATGCCAGAGCCAAGCCCAAGGAGATGCGCAAACAAAACATGGTCGATACCTAAATATAGACTCACCACATCTTGTACTTTGTAGCCTGACCATTTCTGGAATTTTGATGATCCTATCCAAGATACAACACCCTGTGATTCATCTGCATATTTTAGATGGCTTGATTCAAAACAATGTTTTGTATATAAACAGCACAACATTTTTCCAAAACACGGGCTTTCTCGGCATAGAAAGTAATTTTCCACATGTACTGTGTTTGCATCCGAGCAGGTGGGTAATAGATTAGTTACTAAGACCTTAGTAATGTATTATGGGATTTTCCCATCCACGACACAGTGTAGTAGAGAAAGAAAACCACTCAATGAAAAGAAAACAAACCATGATTCCAACAATTTATCTCAGTTCCATATGTCATTCTCATTTACTAAGCCCAATAGCAACATAAATTAAAAATGAAACATTGTATCCTGGCTGGTGTGGTTTAGTTGGTTGGAGCATTTGTTCTATATGCTAAAAGGTGGAAGTTTCAATTTCTAGTCAGGGCACCTACCCAGGTTGCAGGTTCAATCCCCAGTCAGGGTACGAACAGGAGGCAACTAATCAATCTCTCTCTTTCTCTCTCTCTCTCTTTCTTTCTCTCTCTCTCCCCACCTTCCCTCCCTTCCTCCCTTCTACTTTCTCTAAAAGTCAATGGAAAAATATCTCAGGTGAGGATTAACAATAAATAAGTTGCAAATAGGATCAAACAGAGTAGATATAGGAAATGAAGAAGACTAAAAAATTAACTAGACTATAGCACATAAAGATATAAAGACAGAAAATATGAAAAAGAAATTAAAACATAAAAAAGGGAACTAAAATCTAACATACCTCATCTGAAATTCAAAAGTAAAAGAGAAGTGTACAAAGCAGGAACAAATTCTTAGAATCTTCCAAAAGTAGTGAAAAAAGCAATCCACAAAATCACACACACACACACACACACACACACACACACACACACAAACATCCCAAGATGATGATGATGATGATAATAATAAAGAAATTTATGCCCTGGCTGGGTTGCTTGGTGGGAGCATTTTCCTGTACACAAAAAGGTTGCATCAATGTGAGAGAGACACATTAATTGGTTGCCTCCCACACACACACTGACCTAAGCTGGGATATCAAACCTACAACTAAGGTACATGCCCATGACCGGGAATCGAACCCATGACCCTTTGATCCATAGGCCCACACTCTAACCACTGAGAAAAACCAGGCCAGGGTGAGATCACAGGTTTGATTCCCAGTCAGAATGCATACATAGGTTGCTGGTTCTATCTCTAGTTGGGGGCATACAGGAGGCAAGGATTTGATGTTTCTCACATCAATGCTTTTCTAGTTCTCTATTTCTATTTCTCTTCTGCCTCGCTCTATAAAAATCAATAAAAACATATCCTTAGGTGAGGATTAAAAAATAAAAAATAAATTCACATCTAGACAATTTGCAATATACCAAAGACAAAAAGCAGCCATGAGTATTCTTGAAAAAAGAATACCTTCAATGTCAAGTAACAATTAGACTTAACACTGGTTTCTCAGAAGCAGAAGCCAGAAAACAATGGGACATCTTTAATGATCTGAGAGAAAATAACTCGAATTTTATACCTAGCAAAAATATTTTTATACCCAGCAAAACTATATTTTAAGGAAATAGAAAAAAATAAAAATTTCCACCAAACAGTAACTGAAAATGTTTTCCCTCAATTGATACTCACTAAATGAAATCTAAGAAGAAAAGTAATTTGAGGCATAGGGATATGGGAAGGTATTATAAGGAAAGAAAGTAGTAAATATGTGGGTAAATCTGAATAAACATTTCTATTTTACAATGAAAATGTCTAACATGTGGGGCCTTAATTGTGGAGTGGGGGGTCTCAGTTGGTTGGAGCATCATGTCATACACAGAAAGGTCACAGGTTCAATTCCCAGTCAGGACACATACCTACCTAGGTTGTGGGTTCAATCCCTGGGCAGGGCACTTATGGGAGGCAACCAATTGATGTTTCTCTCTCACATTGATATTTCTTTCCCTCTTAATCTTCCCACCCCCTCAAATCAATAAACATATCCTCAGGTGGGAATTTAAAAAAAAATAGAATGGATGAGATCAAAGTGCTTCCCAGTGTAGCAATAATAATAATATATTGTGAAAGTTATGTTTCCTTTTTTATATGTTTCTTAGTAAAAACTTTGTGTGGCCTGTCCATGTCTACATATATCCTACTAGAGGCCGATGCACTAAAATTCATGCAAGAGTAGGCCTTCCTTCCCCAGCTGCTGACACTGGCTTCCCTCTGACACCCAGGACCCAAGCTTCTTCCCTCTTCTGGCCACCAGCAGGCACCTGGGACCCGGGCTGGCTTCCTTCACGCCCGCTTCATCAGGAAGGACATCCGGAATAACATCTGGAAGACATCTGGTCTAATTAGCATATTGCCTTTTTATTATCATAGATGTGCTTACTAGAATCTCATGACAACGTATGTGTATCTTACTGTAGGTCTTTGAAAACCACGAGACTAGACTATGCGTCATAGGAGCCACAGCCTTCAACTGCTGGTGCAGTAAGTCTTCAATATCATCAATAGGTTCTATGACTTTAAGGGGAAAATGTTATAACAAAACCCTGTTTGCCATAGGCTCATTGATATAAACAAGAGTTAAGTTCCCAGAGCATCTCATCAACATTAAAAATGTTATCATGTGACAACAAAACAACTCTGAACAAAATGGTGCTACCCAAGAACCTGCTGTATAGAACAGGCAGTACCGATGGGCCAGAGACCTAGCTCCTGAGAACAGAGGCCTGGGTTTGCTCATCCTCCATAAGGAATAATAGGAAGAAGTGTGCTCGCCACCCCGTCCCACACATGCCATTACAGGCCAAGGAGCGGACACCATGAAGGAAGGAATGGGCATTGTTTTCCTAAGAAGACACAATGATCTTAAGCAACTGTTTGGATTATCAGACCCAACTATGTTTTAAAATGGATGGGATTAAAAGTGATGATTCTTGCCGAAACTGGTTTGGCTCAGTGGATAGACTAGAGCGTCAGCCTGTGGACTGAAGGGTCCCGGGTTCAATTCCAGTCAAGGGCATGTACCTTGGTTGCGGGCACATCCCCAGTAGGGGGTGTGCAAGAGGCAGCTGATCGATGATTCTCTCTCATCGATGTTTCTAACTCTCTATCCCCCTATCTTCCTCTCTATAAAAAAATCAATAAAATATATATATTTTTAAAAAGTGATGATTCTTTTCCCTGATAACCAATGGGTGTTTACTGGGGAAGAAGATCTGCTGGGGACAAAATGAACAAACTGCGTGTTCCCTGCCCAGTGGCATTGTAGAGTGGCTGAAACGGGGATTCCACAACGCGTGAAGGGAGGAAGACAAGGGCTGTGGTCAGGGGATGAGATGAACAAAGGCAGGAGCCGGAAGAGGGAGGCCAGTTCAGAGACTTAGAGACGATAGACCCTGACCAGCTCTGGGGGCATTCCCTGAGCACTGACAGGTAGGGCCAGATTAAGGAAGGTCTTGAACATAAGGCAGAGGAGGGCAGGCTTGGTAAGATGAGCAACAGGGAGCCACCATAAGTCCCAAATAGAGATATGACAACAACAAACAACAGCTAAAAACAACATAAGCTGTTATTGCGTGCCAGGCTCTGTGCCAAGGGCTTTTGGAGGGCTTTCTGGTTAGCCTCCGCAATAATCCCTTCAGGATTTCCACATTACTGAGTCTTAGGTTATGGGGGAATGCAGAACAAGTGGGTACCCAAGTTTTCCAACCTGGAAAACAAGGACAATGGCTGAAACAAAGGAGAACAAACAGAACACAATGAATGTCCTCATCGGAAACTCTGCTCGAATGTTTAGACGCTGAACTTAGGTCAATTTCTCTTAGGCCCACTTTTCAGACTGAAAAAGACCACTGTCCCGGGATCTTCCTTCATTTTGAAGTCTGGAGGACCAGTACAAACAATTCTTCTCCTAACACGTCTACTGAGACCGTGGGAGGAGCCAAAGAGTAGAGACTGACGGTAGAAGATGCTGAGGCCGTGACGCGCCTATGAGGCCTTCCTGTCTTTGTGTGCACCCTCCTGGCCTTCAACTGCAGCCCATGGCGCCAACAAGGCCCTGAGGACCTTCTCCACCAAAGCCCACTCTGCCAACTTGCCCACCACCCCTGAGTGCTGGGAATCCAGGCCCCCTGAGAGGAGCCATCAGCCCGTGACTGAAAGCGGCATGCGGCCTGCTGGACACGAGCTCTCCGCCGGCTACAGCACCCCGAGCGGCCTGCACAGTGGTAACTGGCAAGACACCGACACTATTGGATGCCTTCTTCCTCATCGCCCACGTGCGCCCTACTGGTGTCTTCCTGGGACCGTCTCCCAAGTAAAGTACCTGCCCTGGAGGCCGCCCAGGGTCAGCTTGTAAACAAAACAAAAGGCACACACCTCGGGAGGAGCTCAGGGAGGGAGAGACACTCCCCCCCCCCCCCCGTCAACATTAGCTCAGAATGTGAACTTCAGAAGAGGGATATTTAGGGGGGAAATGGGGACATCTGTAATGGTGTCAAGAATAAAAATAAAAATAAAAGTATTTTTTAAAAGAGCGATATTTATAGTCTAAGAAGCCAATCAGAGTTACGAAGCAGACAATAGAATGTTCCGGAGTGATCTCTTCACTCTTATGTCCCGTTCACAGAGCACAGCTCCTAGTACACAACAGGCGCTCAATAACTGTTCATAGAATGAGTTCACAGAGCACAGCTCCTAGTATGCCATAGGTGTTCAATAACTGTTCACAGAGCACAGCTCCTAGTACACAACAGGCGCTCAATAACTGTTCATAGAATGAGTTCACAGAGCACAGCTCCTAGTACACAACAGGCGCTCAATAACTGTTCAGAGTGAGTTCACAGAGCACAGCTTCTAGTATGCCCTAGGTGTTCAATAACTGTTCACAGAGTGAGTTCACAGAGCACAGCTCCTAGTAGGCACAGGTGCTCACTAACTGTTCACGGAATGAGGAGCTGGATGGTTTGTCTCCCCTACTGTGAAGATATATCTTTGGCACGACCCTAGATCAATTCTTTAAGATGATTGCATGCATGTGAAATCTGTGACAGTATGCATGTGAAATATGAATTAGTTCCATCAGATTCTGATCATTCTCACCTGAAGTCTTTAAGAGACTGAGAAAGTGCTAGCACCCGCTTCACCAAAAATGTCTACCCTGTACCCACTGCAGTGTCAACTGAACGCCACGTATCCCGGGCACAGTGGGTCCCCGACTCCAGCACAAAAGCAGAGCTCCCTGCTTAGATGAGGAAGCCAGCCTGGCCTGCTCCACTGGGACTGTATAAATCCATTTGGGGAACCTTTTTATTTTCCCCCTGCCAAGGGAAAATTGGATATTTATAATTTCACTCACAGGCCTTACAAAATTATCAGCTTAAAAATCAGCCCATCTTATTTGGTCAAACATTTGATTAACTCATCCCTAATGCCTTGGCAGGGCCAGACCAAATGATATAAGGCTGGATGTTCCCTACCACTGATTTAGGGGTAAGGGAGATCCAAAAAGGGGATACTGGATGACAACCTAAGCCCATTTTTTTTTATTCAGAAATAAATAGAAGAGATGTCATTGTATTTACATCCCTGAGTTTGTTGGGCAGGTCATACGAAGTATAAAACTGAATGTGGTCTAGGAAATCCGTTTCTATGGATGCCACCAACAGAAAAACTTCAAGTAATATCTGGGTAATTCAGGAAAGTCAGATCCCTCTGTGGTAAGGGCCTTTCACTGACCAACCAGGCGAATGTGCTCAGAGGCAGAGGAAGGGAAATGCAGAAGGTGAAGATGATTTAAGGGAGATAATCACTAATGAGGGAACTGAAAAGTCCCTCCCATCACTAATGGTCAGAGGAGAACACACAATGACAAGAAGCATAATCCGATTTCTGGCCAGAATCACAACAGATTTTCCCCTCCCAGCACTGCCATTCTTCCCGGGAGGAGACTCCATTTTTAGCTTGGAAAGGGGAGTCATGGGCCCTGGAAGAGAAACAGAGGAACGGCTAGGAGAGTCAGTGGGGTGGATAAGGCCTGGAGTTTGGAGTCAGGGTGAGAACCACTTGCTACCAAAGAGTGGGGCTCTGAGAACATGGTTGCCTGCGTTTTCCATCTGTAAAATGGGATACTAACATACATTATCATTACTTAGTAGTGGTGGCATATTATTAATATTAGGTTATTATGAGAATCAGTTAAAATAATGTAGGAGCAGCACCAGACATAGGAAAGCCCCTTACCAGTGCGATGTGACTTTTCTAGATCACCCAACATTGCCAAACTTACCCAGAGTGATTTATATCTGTTTCAAGAGACCATTCTAGATGCTAAATCTAGTCCTACTACGACTGTTCTAATTTGGGCATGTATTCACTAGTCATTAAGGGGCCATTGTTTTCACTTTTTTTAAAACATACTTTATTGATTTTTTACAGAGAGGAAGGGAGAGGGATAGAGAGTTAGAAACACCGGTGACAGAGAATCATCGATCAGCTGCCTCTTGCACACCCCCTACCGGGGATGTGCCCGCAACCGAGGTACATGCCCTTGACCGGAATCAAACCCGGGACCTTTCAGTCCACAGGCTGATGCTCTATCCACTGAGCCAAACCGGTTTAGGCCATTGTTTTGATTTTAAAGGCTGTGCAAAAAATACTTTAAGTTCACCTAATCAGAAAATTTCAGAGGGCAGAGAAATAATCTGAGGTTATCTAACATCTAACCTTGTATAATATACTAAAATCCCTTCTCCAAGTAGGAGTTGCTACTATTGTAATCTCAAGAAAATAACATCTGTGAAGGTACGAGAAAAAGAAATCCGTAAAACATCTGGAATCCTGCAATAATCGGCAGCTTCAGCAATGTCCTGGTAACTGGAAAACACGCGTTCCAAAGCTAAAGTCCCCAAGAACATCAGAGCTTAAACGCTCACTCAAGAAGAACCACGGGTCTATTATCATGAATATACCTTGGGACAGTTCTGATGGTTTTCTATTTCAGGTGGGAGGAGGAATAAAATAGCTTCCAACAGGCTAAACAGGAAAACCTTATTCAACACAATTCAACAAATAAAAGTTAATCACAATCATTGTCATCCACTACCACAAGCAACTATTTTGTGCCTGTACTAGTTTCATCTTTGCAGAGGAAATATTTTTTTTTTTTTTCAAAAAGAAAAAGTTCCAGCACGAGCTGTTGGAAGACCTGTGGCTTCCTGGGACACTGCTTATTTTAATCGCCATCTCTAACCCCCGCAGGTAACAGAAACAAGGCAAAGGCGGTGGAAATGACAGGAGAATGGAGCAAGGGGTCTGTATTTTCTCCTTCTACAAGTGCCCCAACTGCACAGATTCCAGGAAACAATGCGGGGAGGTTGGCACGAGAAGCACAATGCCACTCTAGTTTGCCTGCCATCTCTGGGGACTTCTCCTCACCTCCGTATCAATGCATGGCTCAATGGTTGAGCATCCCACCCATGAACCAGGAGGTCATGGTTCGGGCCCATGCCTACACTGTGGGCTGGATCTCTAGTGTGGGGCATGCAGGAGGCAATTGATCAATGACTCTCTCTCATCATTGATGTTTCTATCTCTCGCTGCCTCTTCTTTCCCCTCTGAAATCAAATACACACACACACACACACACACACACACACACACACACATATACACATATTTTTTAATCAAGAGTAGAACTAAAGGAGATTCCTTTGTCTGCCACCCCTGGAAATCTTAATTCTTGTAGTTTCTGGAATGTAAAATAGGAGAACCAAGCCCAATCCCAATACTGCCATTTTAGTCAATCTCATAACAGAGATAATTTGAATATCTGTATATATAAAAGCCTAAGCGACCATCCAACCATTCGCCTGGTAGCTGTGGTGTGCAATGACCACCAGAGGGGCAGATGCTCTGACCAGTAGAGGAGGGAGCCCAGTTCCGCAGTGGGTTAGGTTGCTGCTGGGGCACTATAGTCTCCGAATCTGCTTCACCCACACCCTGGACCCAGAGAGGAGGGAGCCCAATTCCTTGCAGAATCGGCTGTAGGTTAGGTTGCTGGTGGGGCACCTGCTGACCCTAAACCTGCTTCACCCGCACCGCAGACCCAGAGAGAAGGGAGCCGGACTCCAGGGTACGTCACCCGAGAACTGCCCTCTAGCAACCTGGGACTCCTCGGGGGATGTCGGAGAGCTGGTTTCAGCCCAATCCCCACAGGCCAGGCTGAGGGTCCCCCCCCCCCCAGTGCACAAGTCCATGCACTGGGCCTCTAATATTTGACGATACGTAAATATCAACTGTGTGTTACCATTTTACTCAACACTCAAAAACACCAGTGAGTCTGCCAGGCAGATTACATGGCTTGGCAAACTTTCATGAATGACACTTAATATGAAATAATTTTCACTGACAGATAGGATAAGAGGGACATAACATATCCTGAGGTGGTAAGAGCCTAGATCCGTGCATTTGCGTACAGCCATAACCCACGGATCTCAAACACCCCCGCGCTATGTTTCTGTGACTTGTGAGGAAAGGGGGCGCTGGTCTGTACCTAACCCCATAAGACCTTCTTTGTCCTTCCCTCCTTATAGACTAGTCCAGGGCTTTTGTCATGCTTACGGTAGGCCCAATCTTTCACTACCTACCTGCTGGCTTATTTTAACACACTGTATTACAGACCTTTTTCCTGCTCACTCTGATCACAAGCACCCTCTTAAATTGTCAAGACAAAACTCCTCTCTGCAGCTAAGATGTTCCAGGACTCTGCAAGCCATCCCCTCTGGCCTTCTGTAGAGGGCATTTTGGGCACGTTAAACGCTTTTCAGCTTGTGTCCAGAGCAGCGCTAGGGTCCCAGGGCACGTCCCAGGCAGAGGGGGTGAGAGCAGGCGCCTGGTTCCCTCAAAGTAACTGTTTTCATTCCACTCATATAGCAGAGTCTCACATCAGATTTCATTTGGTGCTAAATATACATAAAAAGGAATGCCTTCAAAAGGGCGTAAACACCATTGCAACTTCTACAAATGGTTCTCTCTCAGGTGCTCCTGACCCCTCCCCAGACAGCCCCTTCAGATGGAGGTTGCCTCCTTTTTTCCTTTAAAGAAGCTCACCCTACTACTTCTTCTAGAATTTGAAACCTACGTGAATTAAAACAAATATATGTATATTTACAACATCCAAAAAGAAGCCAGACTGCGGCACAATAAATCTTTTCAAAGTTAAGATTTGTTTCCTTACTTGGATGCAAAACCCCACCCCGACCCCCAATTTCCAACCCTCCCCCAACATCGAGTTTTTTGTCATCAGAGATCAACCAAAGGACTTGTGTGCATTCATACAGGCCTAACCAATGGACACAGACAACAGGGGGGTGAGGGCATGAGTCGGGGGAAGGTTGAGGAGGGGGGCAATGGGGCAATAAGGACATATATATAATACCTTAATCAATAAAGAAGAAAAAAATTATAAATAAATAAATCTATTAAATCAATGAAAAGAAAAGGAAAGGAAGGAAAGGGCATATACCTGACAGGCAGTCTTTGCACATTCCCCCCCTTACACTCAAAGAGAACGAAGCTGCCCCTCTCTCCCTTTACCTCTCCAGGTTAACCCAAATCAAGACTGGCATGTGGTTGGTATTCGAGACTAATTATTAGAAATTGGGCATCGCTATCAAAAAATGCCTGCTACCGCGCGTATGCGTGCGTCTGACAACTGAAAATGAGTTGGAACGTGAGTGTCTTGTTAACTTGTATTGGTAAAAGACATTGTACATGGTAGCATAATGATCCCAAAGTAAAAAAAAAAACAAGGAAACAGACATGCCAAAGGTTTGAAGGGACTTAATGATGCTCCTCAAAGTCGCTTTAGGACTTTTGTTCTAAGCAAAGGGTCTGACAGACCATGGAGAATGAAGGCAGACTCTAGAAACCAACAAATCCCATTCATTTCCTTCTGTTTGTAAAAACAAGCAACTGACAAGTTTCCTGCCAATGAACACAGCCACAGATAAGAAAGCTCCCTACAGGAAATCCTTTGCTCACAGGGAACAGTTGTGCCATGAAACTTAACCTTTCTCACCAAATCCATTAACTACAGGACAACGTGGGATCATGAAATATACACCTAAATCACCCGGGCGAGATGTTAGGGTTCTCTCTACCTTCTCCCTCCCCCAATGCAATTAGTTGATGAAAACAAAGCAAATTTGCTGCTTTAAAAAAAAAAATCAGCGTTAATGAAATGCGATTTAAAACTGACCATTTTCAATTAAGATAAAGCAACCCCAGGCTCTCAATCATCAGGATTGGAAGCTATTAACAAATGAAGATCCAGAACTTAGCATGAGACGTCTACCGTCGGCAAGATCAGAGAAATACAGGAAACGCACTGGCTCTATATTTAGAAGGTTCAGTGTTCATCCCCAAAGACACCAGTCAGGAGAGGGCCTCCTTGGTATCTGTCTCTTAGCAAAGTGAAATAGGGGTGGGGTGGGGGGAGGGGGGATCTCCAAACTTCTCTTTACTCCCCTCCCCGCAACCAGTACCAACCAAGACACTGAAAATACTTACAACCTTGATTTGGGGGCACCTCCCAACGATGCTAAGAACTAAAGCATTCTTCTCTATTCACAAAAGAACGGGAAACTTTTTCTAAGTTCACCAAATAAGCATGGTTTCAGTTTTGAAACCTTTCTCATTTCAATTTCGGTTTCCCCTTCCTGCTCAGCTACGGAGAACACCTCCCCTATCCCCCCCCCCCCCCCAAAGCCCCAGGCACGGTCTCCGGCCTGGGAGTCCGGGTCCAAAATGCCCCCTTTCTTGGAATGCAACGGGGAGAAGTTCAACTCCGAACCCTCTTGCAAACAGCAGGCCCTCATGACTCCGTCCCCCCAGTGCCTCTTCCTCCGCAGGTATAAAGGGTTTGGTTCCAGCAGGAGACAGACACGTCAATTTGGTGCCACAATGAAGCGCTCAGAGACCTTCTTGGCCTTTCCATGCACAACTCGGAAACAGCAAAATGCCAGCTAAGCATGCGTGTTCCTCCTTGCTTTAAGGTTTCCCCCCCCCCAACCCTCACATATTTTCAATAAAATAGTTATGAAATCTAGGAGCCTGCATTTTTGCTTGTTGTTGTAAAATGACCTTGATTTGACAGGCACGGTCTCAGGTTTCAACAGATGCTGTGGGAAAGCTTACAGAGGCCAGCATGTTCTCCAGGCATCTGTGATGACATGCAGGGTTTTTTTTTTTGTTTTTTTTAAAGTGGTGGTTATGGGAGTGTATGTGTATGTATGGTGGGGAAGGGCGGGGGGAGCACTCCTCTCAGTTTCCATGGCAACCATGTCTCCACTCATGGTTATTAGATACCATCCACTTCCTGTGTCTAAATTTCTAAGCCAATCAGAAAAGTGTTTATACATTTAACAACTTCTGGGACGCTGCTCCTTTAATTGAGGCGGTTTAAGGCTCAAATGGAGGTAATCCCCCACCAGCCTTATATTTTCCTTCTTATGGATATAACATGCCACGGTATATTACTGACCCATATTCTTAGAAGGTAAAGAATGACCCTTTTTTTTTTTTCTTTCTTGGACTTGAAATGCATTCGCCTCAAACCAGATGTCACCATTTCTTATAACGGCGTGCAAGCCGATTTTGCCTTTATGTTTCCCTGTTGCAGACGGGGGAACTTCGTGCCTGCTCCATGCCAGTGCACAGACAGGGGACCAAAGTCAAGACACAGTTAAGCATCCATCCAAGGATAGTGCTATTTCAATATCCCGATTTAAAAAAATGCATACGAAAAATGATCCCAAGTTGAATAACTTAGCATTCTACAACTCCTGAGAAGAAGAAAAAAAAACGATCCAGAAAAAAAAAAACAACACTGTAAAGTGATACATCTCTACATGTGTGCTAGTCGCTGACATCTGCAAGGAAATTCGCCACCAAAATGGCCTACTTTAATCTGCATGGAAATAAAGGCACACACAAAAAATTACAAACTTAAAGGTACCTCGAGCAAACGGCACCTGACTTAACAATCAACCTGGCCGAGATCTGTGCACCAGGGGGGCTCATCTGAAGGTGCGGCGCGGCTGTAAAAGGTTTGGGGGTGGCTGTGTTCCCCAAGTCGCCGGGTCTCCCCGCGACCAATCAGTGCGAGAGTTCAAGCGAGCCCCGGTCCTCGCTCGGTGCAGGCTCCCCAGCTCTGCCCTCTCTCGGGGCCGCACTCCCCTCTGGAAGGCAGAGCTGGCGATCAATGAAAACCAGGGAACAAAAGGCACAACACAGGCTCTCTCCCTCCTCCTCGGCTCGCGGGGGGAGCGATGCCCTCTTACCTCCAGGAGCCGGCCGCCCCCTGCCCACCCCCGCTCCACGCGGGAGCTCGGGCGGCCCCGGTCCTTGCACGAGGAGGAGGCGGCACATTGTGCACCGGCAATCGTGTGTCCCAACTGCTGGGGGAACTCGCCGCCTTAAGCACATCCTGTGGCCGAGGGGCTCCGCGTCCCCAGCCCCCGGGGGGAAACGCATCCATTGAAACCAAGGAACCCTCCTCACCCTTTCCAAGCTGCCCGGGAAGAATGGGGGGGTGTACCCGCCCCCAAATGTCATCCCAGGAGTATAAACAAAGCCTGGGACGCGGTCCCTCCGGCCTCCCCCCCGCCTCCCGCCAGGCATCAATGGTTTTCTCCCCCAAACAATGTTTCTCCAGAAGGAGAGACGGCCTGACCGCCCTCCGCGGAAACTCTCCCCCGGGGGTGTCACGGCGGAGAGCCGGCCGCGGCCGGGGCAGGGGCCGGACCGCCCGCGGAGGCCGGCGCGGGGGTAACTGATGGCACACACAGTTGCGACGGCGATGCTGGCGGCCGCCCGAGCCCAACTCCGCCGCCGCCCCGGAAAATAAAAGTAGCGCCCCGGCGAGCCCACAAAAGTAAAGCCCGAGGAAGTCATTCACAGAATTACACCAATTATTGGGATTTTAAAAACGATCCATTTGCTTTTAAAAAACATCCTTTAAAAAAACCAAAACAACCACGACTAGCCACACATTCCTGAAAAACTTTTTTTTTTAAAATGAACTTACTTTTGAGACAAAACTAATGAAAATATGCAACTTGCCATCCCCGGATCGCTCCCCCACGGGCTGCGGCGTGCTAGATCCATCCACCACGCCAGGTGGAAATACGGGGCGGGCACCTTAAAAAAAAAAAAAAAAAAAAAAAAACACGCCGAAAGGTGCCCCCCAATGCAGCAGCCTGAGCGGCGAGGGCGGCTCGCGACAATGCTGAACCCGAGCAGACGAGCAGGCGGCAGGAAATGAGCCCCATTGTCGTTACCTTCGATCGCCGGCCCCCCCCCGCCCCGCGCGGCGTCTCGCGGCTACATCGGGGGGCTGCGGCGGGTGGACTCGCGGGTGGCCCGCCGCCGGGTCGCGCCGTCTCCCGGCGGAGCTGCAGCCCGACGCGGCCGGAACCCCGGCTCCAGCCCCGGCGCCCGCCCGCCCGCCCGGGGTCGGCGGCGGCGGCTCCTACCCGGCCCGGAGCCCCGCTGGGTCCTAGTGCGCGCCGGCCGGGGGCCGGGGCTGCGCCCGCACGTACGGCAGGCGGGCGGGCAGGCAGGCAGGCGGGCTGCTCCGAGAGCCGAGAATCCCCGCGAAAACCGAAAACACTCGCCTGTCTGCCCCTTTCACAACCGGACTCCGCCTGTGCGGGCGAGCCGGAGCTCACCGTCAAACCCTGCCCTGCCCCTGCCGCCGGGAGATGGGAAAGGAACGCTCGGCTGCAGCCGGACTCAGGGAAGGAAGGCGGCTGTGCCTACCAGCAGCCCCAGGTAAACCGAGGGTTTCCATATGTTCGCCCGGCGCACGTGTGATCGTGTACCGGTACATTCACAGACGGTAAGAGACGGTGCGGGGTCAACAAAGACAGGTTTCAAAAATATCACGCAAAAAAAAAGGAAAAAGGCTAACGATGTTGACAAGCGTTTTCCCCCCAATTATTTATTTTCCCCCAAAATTATTTATTTTTTTTTGCATTTTTGCCTTCTCTTATTTATATCATATGCTACTTTAAATAACAAAGGCCCATATGGCTAACCACGTAGTCGTCTGATTTTCAAAAGACCTCAAAAAAATTGCATCAAAGCATGCACTCGTGTGCCTCCTAAGAAATCAACAAGGAAGAATTAATGGTGGCATATGGCATGCCTCGTAGAGAAAAACTTAATTACAAGTTAAAACAATGGCAAAAATTTACAAATTCCGTAAACTGAACTTAAATTATGATCCTAGATGTAAACGCAAAGCAGAGTGTGTACAATTAGAGAAAGTGCAAGTTTTACATTTCTTTTTTACTGTGGAGAGGGTGTTCCGTGAACCCCCAATGACAGATTACCCACACTGCCCCCCCAAAAGGGCTTTCCGTGACCTCTCGGCACATTTACTCACTGCAGCCCACCTGGATAGGCAACTTTTAAACTCGCAAGTGCTCGTTGAAGAGGACAATTCTATTAGCCCTTAATAAGAAACAAAAGCGCTTTCGTTTCAAAAGCCTGTTTGAAGGGCTTTAAGACCGGGCGAGCTTTCTGGTCTATCTTTGATATCCCCAAGTTTGAAGGTCACGATTCGGTAAAACTGCTAATGACAGTGGTACGTGGTTTGACACCAGAGGGAAAATCAAATATGTGTGTTCTGGGTTCTATTTTTGGAGCAGAAACAGTCCCTTTGAAATGACTCTTGCCTTGCTCCTTCCCAATTATAGCTAAATAAATGTAACGGGAGATTTTTAGTATTAATTAAACATCAAAGGCATCTCTCCTGCTGCCTCACGTCCATGCAAAGGACTAGTCGGACTACGTTACACTTGTCGATCTTCAAAGAACTCGCACATACATCACATGTGATCTTGATCGCGTTCCTGGTGATACGACAGACCGGTAATTCCCAATTTGTAAGTGAGAAAAGTGGAGGTATGGAAAGGGAAAGTGACGGATCCAAAGACCACATTCCCGACAGGTCGCAGCTTTTTCGGGGGCACCGCTGGCTTCCAAACTACGATTTCTCCACAACTACTGTGGAATACGAGGTTTCCGAAACAAAAACAACAAAAAAAAAAAATGCAGGGAAGTCCCCGTAGTCATCCTGTATTAGGGCTGCCGTTTACCTACCGTGTTTCCCCGAAAACAAAACGTCCTCCGAAAATAAGACCTAGCGCATCTTTTGGGAGCAAAAATTAATATAAGACACTGTCTTATTTTTGGGCAAACAGGGTATTTGAAAATAGCTTAGTCTCTCCTGGTCAAGATGGCAAGGGAGGGCCCGGCGGGCCGGGTTTCTGTGCTGGGGCTGGTCACAGGGCACCCGGCAGGCGGAAAACTTCAGGCTCCCGGGCTGAGCCATGTGCCTGTCACCCACGCACTTGTCTGCTCTTTGTCAGACTCTAATCAGGGCCTCCACTTGACACGCAGAAGGAGTGAGGTTTGTTCAAGTGCAACTTAGTTTTCTAGGTGCCATCCCAGCACGGAAAACCCTGGAAAACTCCAGAACCTTGGACGTTTCAGAGACCCGGAGGCCTGTTCGCGATGTCCCCGCTTAGACCTGGTAACCACGGGGTGGGGGGGTCACTTCCCAGCTCTCCTGCACCCACGGGAAAGTCACCGGCGTTTCTGCTCCTGGCAATCCACTCCCCCCTCCCCTCTGCTGCAAGGAAATGTAACATCTCTGACCACGTGTCCCAACCTTAATGCCAGCCAGGTGAGGGATGGGTGATATTTAGCTGTAAAGACAGGAACATTTTTATTCTTAAAAATGAGTCGTTCCCTTGGGTGGTGCAGCTCCTAAGGAAGAGGCCGGCATGGCAGCCTCGCCGGGGATACGGACGACCTTCCTTAGGAAGCACGGGGAGGATGATGCACGCTTCGCTCCTTTGCTGAAAACTGATCTAGCCCCGGCCCGTGTGGCATGGTTGGTTGGGCAGTATCCTGGGCGCCAGAAGGCTGGCTGTTGGATTCCCGGTCCGGGGGGAGGAAGGGGCACGCAGGAAGCAGCCTAGCAATGTGCGCTCTCACATCTATGTCTCTCTCTCTCTCTCTCTCTCTCTCTCTCTCTCTCTCTCTCTCCCCCCCCCCCCCCCCGCCCCAATCCTCCCTCTAAAATTCAGTTTATAAATCTTTAAAAAAAGAAAAGAAAAAAGAGACTGGTCTACTTACTTTACAGTGACACCATCCATGTGGCTTTCAAATGTTGCAAATGCTAGGCTCAGAGTAACCTTCGCACCAATAGGAGGTGATGAAGCTGAAAAGAAATGCCGGTGTTGAGCATTGCTCAGAGCTAGAGCTAGAGCTAGTCAAAATAAACCACTCATTCATTCATTCCATTGTGTATATTTCAAACACGGAAAACCTACTATGAGCAAGGGCTACAGCTATAAAAATAAATAAATAAATACTGCCCTCAAAGCACTAGTCATCATTTGGAGCCTGTGCGCAGGCAGACAGTTGAATTGCAGAGTGATGGGGTGAGTGCTGCAATAAAATCATGTCGCACGTGCCGTATGTTCGATGCCAACCATCCCGGTGCTGGCCCGTTAGTCTGTAGAGCCATTCTCCTTGAGCTCCGTATTGCCAGGAGCAGCCTCTCATTGGCCGACTGGGGTTGAGAGGAAAGTACAGGCGAAGGCACGTCTCCCTGCCCTCTTGACTTTGCTGGCATTGCCAGCTTTGGCTGCATGTGGCTGAGGCTTCGGCCAAGCGACCCCAGCCCCTGGCTTAGGTAACACTGCCACTTCCTGTTAATACTCCAGCTTGGGATGGCAAAGGCTTCCTGCCGAAAAGCTTTCTGGGTAACTTCACCTTCTCCCGATTGCATCTCAGACCCTCCATCACCCATAGGAGCAATCCCCTGCATGAAATCCCTCCTGTGCACACCAGTCAGTTCCAGTGGAAGAGCATCTTACAAAATTCCTCGGCGGTACTCCTCAAAACGATCCAAGTCACCCAAAACAAGGATGCGCTGAGAAACTGTGACAGCAAAGAATTGGGGCTTTAAGAAGACATGCCAGCTGAAACCGGTTTGGCTCAGTGGATAGAGCGTGGGCCTGAGGATCGATTCTGGTCAAGGGGCATGTACCTTGGTTGCGGGTACATCCCCACTACGGAGTGTGCAAGAGGCGGCTGATGGATGATTCTCTCTCATCGATGTTCCTAATTCTCTATCCATTCCTCTTCCTCTCTGTAAAAAATTAATAAAATATATTTTTAAAAAGAGGAGGAGGAGGAGGAGACATGCCAATTAAATGTGTTGGGGTGTGCCCGGTGGGATCAGGTTAAAAACTAAGGAACTCAGAATGAGGATGGGCTTACCTAGTAATAATGTATCAACATGGGTTTGTGGAGTGTAACAGAATAGCACACGGTAATAAGCAAGATGTTATTAATAGGGGAAACATCATGAGATATGTGGGAACCCTTATACAATCTGATCTTCTCGGTTTTTCTGTGAATATAAAGCTATTATGAAAAACAAAGTATCTTTTTAAAAGTTCCTTCCACGGTAAACATGTGAAGTGGTTTTGCTTCCCGCCGGCAGAACCCCCTGTTGCTGCCCTTCCCAAGCCGGGCAGGCCTGGCCCAGCAGGCCCGAGCTTTTTCACAGGGAGATACGCAGGAAGTTTGACAGTCAGGATATCCAGAAACATCCCAGCAAGGGATCAGGCCGCTCTGGGAGACCAGGAAAAAGCCTGGATCTGAAGCCAGAATGGGATCTGGGACGAGGATGATGGGACAGGGGAGAGGGTTGTGAGTGAGGAAACCAAGGCAGCCGGCCATGGGGTGGAGCCATGAGAAGGGAGACTTGAGCCTGCTTTCACCACCAGACCCAACAACTTGGGGTGAGGGAGGGGCTGGCCCTGGCTCTCTGGGAGCCTAGATGGGGGAGGAAGAGGGAGAAGGGGCATGGGGTGGAGGAGAGGAAGAGGAAGAACAATCATCATAGCAGCTAAGGGTCACCGAGTCATTCTACCTGCCTTTTCTCATTTCTCGTTCCTCATAAGCAAGACACTATTTTATTCCCATTTGACAAGTGAACAAACTTGTCAAATGGGAACAATTACATGGATATTTAGGGGCAGAATTACAGCCCACAATTACATGGATATTCGGGGGCAGAATTACAGCTCAAATCCAAGACTGCTGGACACCAAAAGAGGCTCCAGAAAACACCCTGCCGGGCAGCCTGGGTAGAAGCTATGACATTGACCTTCAAGGACAAGCAGAGGCAGATGTAAACAAGAGTGGAGAGAAGAAGGTCCCCATGGAGGGACCTCCCAGGAGAGGGAGAGGCACGGAGGGGAAAGCGGGAGGCAGGTCAGGGCGCTGCATGGAGGGCAGCGTGGCCGGAGCGGAGGTTTCAGACGAGGAAGTGCCTGTGGATCCGCTGGGCATGAGGCCGGGCTGGTGCCCACCAGTTTGAACTTTATCTTGCTTTCCACACGGCACACCGCCTTATCTCCCTCAAACCTTTGCTCAAACGTCCCTGAGCAGCTTCTCTTGATCCTCCCAATCCTGCTCTAGTTCTTTCCTTCTTCCCTTGCCCTTACCATCTTCTAATACATTACCAATTATTCATTGTTTCTCTCCCCTCCGCCTCCCCCACGTCACACATCACACACACAAATAGAAGTTCCACAGGCTAGGAATCTTTGTTTTGTTCAGTGATCATTTCCAAACACAGTTTCTGGCCCCTTTGTAGGTGCTCACTTAAAAAAACAAACAAACAAACAAATGAATGACTGAAGTTAGTAAATAAGAAGGTGAAACAGAACCAGAAAAACAGAACCAATTGATTTTGAAAGCTAAGATTGGCAGTCAGTCAGCAAGACCCAGATCCAGTGCTGTGGTTCCGGTCCAAACACCAGCAGACAGAAGACCGGGGAAGCAGGAGAAAAACTGATGTCCCAGCTCAAGGCAGGCAGGCAGGATGATGCTCCCTTACTCGACCTTTTCATCCTATTCAGGCCCTCAACTGATTAGACGAGGCCCACCCACACTAGGGAGGGCAATCTGCTCTATTCAGTCTACAGATTCAAATGTTTATCTCATCCTGAACATGAAGGAAACCATCATCAGCAGTTTCAGATACTAACCACCTCCCCCCCCCCCCCATGACCTCTGGGTGCCACATACGTTACATGCACCAAAGGTATGTGCAGACACAAGTCCAAGAGGGATCTGTCAGAGTGCAATGTCCAGAAGAAAACAGATTGGAGGACATGTGCCCTGCAAGCTGGGGACAGAGCATCTTCCGGCCCCGCTGTTCAGAGGGAGCAGACACGAGCGGGGGTGTCTGCCTGCCTGCCTCTCCTTTGGGGGACTTTTCCATTTCCCATGATGGCCCTGGTGCTGAATGGGAGCGGGGTTGTTACGGTAAGACCCTCTCCCGCTGACCGTAGGATTGGCCCTGAGTGGGCCCCGGGCCCCAGGCCAGGCCGTCCAAGTCCTCCGGCATTCTCTCACCGAAGCCGGGGAGGGGGGGGGCTTTTTCCAGCCCGGCTGCCAAGCCGCAGGGGGCTTCCAGCAGCCACATCCTCCGTTTGTGGGCCCAGGAGAAGGATAACAACCCGCCTATTAGGCCAAGCAGGATATAAAACCAGGATGAAAGCCTAATATAAACGTTGGATTACCCAAATAAACCTTTCCCCCTCCATTGTCGTAAACAGTTTAGATCAGGCTGTACACACAGCCACCGGGCAGACACAGAGGCACGGAAGTCCTCCCTGAGCCGAGAGAGGCCGGCAACACTGATTTTCGAGACGTAGGCAGTTGTATCGGGCTAGCCCAGCCGTGGGCAAACTGCGGCCCGCGGGCCGGATCCGGCCCGTTCGGCTGTTCTATCCGGCCCGCGGAGCTGAAAGAGCAGAGGGTTCTCTTGCTCTCCCCTCCGCTCCTTCACCAGCAGCCCAAGAGGAGAGTGCCGGCATGGTCAGGTTGCTTTTGTCCCGGCCCTCCGGTCCAGTGTAAGAACCCACTGTGGCTCTCGAGTCAAAAAGTTTGCCCACCCCTGGGCTAGATGGACAGAAAGATTTTTTCCACTTGCTTCTTTGTATGCTCTCCATCGCAATCCAATGCCACCCGCCTTCCACCTGCGGAGTCGCAAGCTCTCACCTTCCCCGTGAAACCAGGAGGCCTGCCCCTTCGGGAACGCGCACTCAGGAGCCGGTGGAACAGCACGTGGCCCAGGCTTCATTATCTTTACCCACCACCACTTTCCGCGGGATTTATTGCCCCTCCAGGTGACAGTGCTCAATCACGGCTACGACTCCAGGCTCATCAAAGGGAATGCGCAAAGCTCGCTTAGCTTCCTTCCTATCTCTGGTATTTATCACACTGCCTCCTTCCCTGGACCCGTCCAGTTCTTCGGGGACCGTGCTGGGAGGATGGGCCACATCCCCGGGCCGTCTCCACGTGGCCAGTGAGGGGACCGGCTGCCGTGTGCATCCTCAGGCCCGTTAGTTCTCCTCGGCTCCGGTTCAGCGCCTTCGGAATTATTTATCCTGGGGTCTGACTCCCGAGCGGAGCTGCAGTGTAGGCCTTGGGAGGGAAGCATTGGGCAGAAGCTGCCAGCAGCTCTGGCTCGGGGCCAACCAGCTGGCTGCTGAGCCGAAGGCCCCCCTTGTCTCCCCAGACCCCCTTTGTCTCAGCTGCCTCGCCCCAGGTAATCGGCGCTGGCACTCTGCAGTTCCCCGGCTCCTTTTATTTCTGCACTTCAGATCACTTTACACACGTTAATTAAGCCTCGAAACACTCAGGAAAGAAAAAGCAAAAGGCACGTGGGGACGGGCATTCGGGCCCGCTCCTCTCGGCTGCTCAGGCAGGCGGCGCGCACTCCCGCCGAGGAGGGAGCCAGGGAGGGCTTCCGGCGCCCGCCTGCAAGGTCAGGGCCTCAGGGGCTGAGATGATTCCACACATCACACTTTCACTTCGAGTCACATGTCATCTGCACGGGGCAACCTCCCACCTGTGGATCCGGACAACCTTCAGAAGGCGAGTCCTGGGCAACGGCGCTCACCGACCGGGGGGACCTGGACCGCGCCTGTGACAGGGCCTCTGTCCGCACTGCAGTGCTTGGGGATCAGACAGGTTTCAGTCCACATCCTGGCTCTGCCACTCCCCGGCCGATCTGTCTGGCAAACATGGCTCAGAATCCGAAACCTGCCGCCTTAGCCGTGAAGGGGATCTGTCAGTATCCGCCCTCACCCCGCTGGTTTCTGGGAGGAGGACGAAGTCAGATCACGCATGCGAAATATTTGGGGCCGAAATTTAAAACCTACTTATGTTTGGCACATAAGACGGTCGATTGTATAGTCTTTCTGCGCCATCTCTACAACGAATCCCAGTCCTTCTGAACTAACATTGCACTATTCTTCTACTATAGCAAGCTGGACCCTCCAGCTCAAATTAGGACGGAAGACATTGACATGAAATGGAGGCGGGGGGGGGGGGGAGATCCAAATGAGATCTGCAGTTCAGTTGACAGCTGTCTCCATGTCAATTCCTTGGTTTTGAGAAATGTATCACAGCTATTTGCCATATTAACATTATGACAAATAACTGTGGGTGAGTGGTATTCGGGAAGAATTCTATTCTATCTTGGCAACAAATGCTCAACTAACAATAGCAACAACCTTATTAAAATGCATCCAAGTCGGTAAGGCCTCCCCCGTAGGTCTAACAGTTCACCGGTACTTTTATTTTTATTTTTATTTTTTTTAATTTATTTTTATTGATATTTTACAGAGAGGAAGGGAGAGAGATAGAGAGCTAGAAATGTCGATGAGAGAGAAACATCGACCAGCTGCCTCCTGCACACCCCCCACCAGGGATGTGCCTGCAACCAATGTACATGCCCTTGACCGGAATCGAACCCCGGACCTTTCGATCCACAGACCGATGCTCTATCCACTGAGCCAAACCAGTTTCGGCTCACCGGTACTTTTAGTGTACTATACTAAAACACCCCCTCGGGGTCCAAAAAGGTAGCAAGTTTTTGTTACCAAAATAAGAGGCAATTTATGTTATCTCTAGTTGTTATCACCTCCAAGAGAGAAGAAAAAAAAAAGTCATTGAGTTTCCAGTGTCTGCAAGGCACCTGTATTGCACGTGCAAATAGCCAACATTACTGTCAGGGGGAAAAATGGTGCCCGTGCGGAAGTCATTTTCAGGGAGCTGCTTGGATGCAGAGATTTGATAACCTTACCATTGAAGCCCCCGGCGCTTTCCCCGTTTCACAGGAAATGGATGGCTGGCCAGTCCGCCCCCTCCTCACTCTCCGTTTCGGTGGGCAGTGACAGACAGTGACTAGCAAGAACAATCTTGTCAAATGACACCGTGGGTTATACCGCTCCCGCCCTGAGCACAGGTTTTGAGATGTTCATCTGGAAATGCCAAGGGTATCTTTTTCTCTCTTCAACTTTAAATAGAGACCAGAGGATTTCAACACTTGTATTTCCTTATTTCTGATGCCATGCAAACTGTGATGTGCTCGGGAGTGGGGATTGAGGGGTGTGGGGATGGGGGGGGGCAGAAGGAGATTTTCACTGAGTGCAGGGTGAGTATTGTTAATGGCTTTGGCATAAATCCCATCAAAGGCCGTGAGTATTATATGGCCACATTACAACAGGTTCAGCAAAACAGCCACAACTTTAGAAAGTAAACACGGCCCTGGCCCGTGTTGGTCAGTGGTTAGAACACTGGCCTGCACAGCAACGGGTTACGAGTTCAATTCCTGGCCAAGGGCAAGCATCCAGGTTGCAGGTTTGATCCCCAGGGCAGACTGGGGTGCATATGGGAAGCAGCCAATTAATGAGTCTCTTTCATGTCAATTTCTCTCTCTCTCTCTCTCTCTCTCTCTCTCTCTCTCTCTCTCTCTCTCCTCCTCCTCCTCCTCTTCCTCCTCCCCCTCCCTCCCTACCTCTTTTTCTAAAAACCAACGGGGAAAATATCCTCGGATGAGGATTAACAACAATAATAACAAAACAAAAAGCAAAGACCACCGATGTCTTCCAATTGCTGGCTCTCTGTGAGCTGTAACTCACTCCTGAACATCTGTCGCCAGAGTATCCATGACTGAAAGACCTGCCGGCACCATGTTCTGGGCCTCGTGCTGGGTTCTGGGTCCAGCAAAAAGGGGAAGATACATTCCTAGTTCTCACGCACAAGATTGACATTTGTCACTCTTTTTGGTTGCCCAGAGTGTGACCTCCTTCCTGTGCCTGGGGAATCCCCAACTTGAGGAGGCAAAGCCACTTCCCCATTGAAGACTGGGAGAGAGAGCCTGAGACCAGTTCCCAGGCTTCCCGGCAGTGGTGGGGGAGGAGCATGGCCAAGGAGGGGACGGCGCCAGGTTCAGCAGCCACAGGGGCAGCCGCCGCTCCCAGGGCAGGGGGCAGCCGTATAGGGGGCATTGCAGGGCCATCCCCAGATCGGCCTGTGGCTTTGGTTTGGGCCTTGGTCCAGGCTGCATCACCTCATGGGTGGTAGCCCAGCCCTCCGGAGGATCCTTGCGGGCCACCCCCATGCTGTTCGTAAGTGCCCTTTCTACTCAGACCAACCAGAGTCAGCCTCCATCGGCTGGCATCAGGGTCCTGCCCAGAGGCTCCCTCTTGGATACCAACCGGCCACTGCTTTCCGAGCAGTAGCCCTGAGTTCGCATGGATCCCCCACTCTCTCCGGACTCCTCTTGTCGTAACCGCACACCCTAGGTATAGGGCTGCCTGTGGCCACAGAATTAGCCAGTAGCTCTCCTGGGGGATTTGGTGAGTTACCCTTGGCTGCTCCCAGCTCCACTGCTTGCACCCTAACTGCTCATCCATGCCTCCACTCTCTACTTCTGACTCTGCTTCCTCTGCCCGGAGCCCTCCTCTTACCCTACTGGACTTGTCTTCTGGAGTCGGTTCCCAGGTCAGCTCGAATGGCCAGCTGATCCTGAAACTTGGCCCCTTGCAACCTCCCAACAAGCTCTAGCCACCCCTTTCCTACCCTCAGCCTTGTAGCTCCTCAAGGACCTGGGGTCCTGGAAGACCCTGAGGACTACGGTGAGGTCCCACCAAGACAAGAGAACCTTATGGAAAGAAAGCAGAAACTCCTTACACTAGATCTATTGGCGAGGCTTGTTTGCTGCTCTTGATCCAACAAAGAGGGAAGCAGCCACAGTGTAAGCAAATGTAATCGCAGACACACGTTTGCGTGGGTAGAATGGGGAATGTGCTATGCACAGTAGCTCCCCTCTTATCCACGGTCTTGCTTCCCGCAGTCTCATGTACCCACGGTTACTTGCAGTCGACTGTGGTCCAAATGGATTAAATAGAAAAGGTCCAGAAATAAATAATTCGTAGGTTTTAAATTGCATACTGTTCTGAGCAGCCTGGTGAAATCTTGAGCCGTCCTGCTCCATCCCACTCGGATGGGAAGCATCCCTTTGACCAGCATATCCACCCAATACACAGAGCCCACCCGTTAGACACTTAGTAGCCGCCTCTGTTATCAGACTGACAGGAGCGGCATGTTCAAATAACTCTCATCTTACTTAATAATGGCCCCAAAGCACAAGAGTGATGCTGGCAATTCAAATACGCCCAGGAGAAGCCAGGGTGAAAAGGCATGTTTGCATAGGGAAAAGCATAGCCTATATAGGCTTGGTACTGCCTGTGGTTTCAGGTATCCACTGAGGGTCTTGGAATGAACCCCCATAGAAAAGGAGGGGTCTCCGTACATGATTCTGATACCACAGGACAGGTGGAGTCTTTTTATGACACTAAAGAATGTGATACATGAGAGTTTGGGCCAAAAACAAAAAGTAAAACAAACCTCCATAGTGGTAGAGAGAAAACACAATTTTCGCTGGTTTGGTTTTTTCTTGAATAGAGAAGAGACAGTTTCGATATTCAGTTCTTTATTCGGGCTTCCCTCTTTGTTCTACAGAAATCACCTTGTGGTGAATACTTTTAATCCATCTACTGACTCCTCTTGATGACATTGGACTTGACGATCAGGGATTTTCAACGTGAGATGGATCATTTTGTCTCAAGGAGCCAAGAACTGACTCTTCAAGAGATTCAGAAGATAAGACCTCTCATTGATGAAAACCAGGCAGGCAAAGTTTCCATATTATTCTCCCAGCGTGTTAAAAGCGGAAGTGGAATCATTTCTTACAAAACAAGAGAGCAAAAATATCATTAAGGCTTTCACTTACACTACTGCTAGCAGCCACGAACAAGACGGGGCACCAGGGCTCAGGGTCTTAGACGGAAGCTGGGTAGATGGGAGAGAGAGGAGGTCTCAAGGAAAGGCAGGTCTCGCCCTCTGCCTCACGTTGAATTCCTCTGCACTCAGTGGTCCAGAGGCTGGTGCTCAGCGAGGAAGGTGAGCATCCTCCACGTGCTGCAAAGATGGGGCCGGGGTTTCCACCACCATCCTCCCACGCCTCCCTCAGCCCGGCTCCCACTGAAACCACTCTGACTCACACACTAATGAATCCCCCATGGCTTACCCCACCGGCTGCGCTGCGTGAGCTGCTCCTTTCCTTTTCTGAAACTCTTGCCATCCTTGAGCTCTGCTTCCTTCTACCTTTCTGGCACGTCCTTCCCAGATGCTGTCGCTGGCTCCCCCTCCCCGACCCTTCTTCTTAGGCTGGGGTTCTATCATTGCCTCTTTCTTTTTTAAAAAACAAAGTATTTTTTATTGATTTTATTGACTTCAGAGAGAAAGGGAGAGGGAGAGAGAGGTAGAAACATCCATGATGAGAGAGAATCATTGATCAGCTGCCTCCTGCATGCCCCACATTGGGGATCGAGCCCGCAACTCAGGCATATGCCCTGACTGGGAATGGAACCGCAACCTCCTGGTTCATAGGTTGATGCTCAACCACTGAGCTACACAGGCCAGGCTCATTGCCTCTTTTTCTTTCCATGTGCTCTCTCTGGGTGATCGCATCCATGTCTGTGCCTCTGAATGATCACCACTAACCACGAACCAGCACCCACCTCCCTCATGAATTTCAAATCTGTCTCCAGTAGGCTTCTGGACTCCTCCACCTGGGAATTTTGCTGTCGCTCCAGATTTAATATGTCTGAAATGGAATTATTTATCCTCTTGCTCTCAACTTCTTTCTGCGTCCCTACGTTCAGTGCCCAGAAACCACAAAATGATCCGTCCTTCCCTCTGCGTCTACAGATTCTGCCTTGGAAACTGTTCTCAAAGCAGGCCCCTCCTCTCCATCCCCGCAGCCTATGCCTTTGTTCAGTCCTATCCATCTCTTGACCCATGCCACTGCTCCAGCCCCAATCCCCACTCGTGAACTCCACACTGTTTCCCGGTTATTTTCAGGCGAGATGACATGTGCTGCTTGGGTAGCCGAGGGAGAAAAGCCCATCCGACCTGGGCCTCCAAGCAGATGGGAGCTAGAAAAAGAACAGAGACTTCTCGGAGGGTCAGGACCCTGGACAATTCTGGTACTTCATAGAGTTATGAGATCTCAGCAAGTCCTGCCTCTACTTGCAGCTAAGCCAATCCCTTGCCATTCCCAGGGTCTGTATACGACCACCTGCCTCCACTCGCTTCCTGCCTCCACTCGCCTCCTACTTAGCTGTGGCCACACGCTTAGTTGCCCGAAACACCACTTTAGTTCCAGCACCTTCTGGCCTCCCCAAGCTTTGGTGACTCCCTGTCATCCACAGAGTACACAGCAGACAGTTTACATCCCCTCTGAGCAATCCAGGACCCCCCATAATCTCTCACGCCTTTCATCTACCATATATCTCCACTCACTCGCCTAAATTAATCTTTCTCCTCTGCCACTCTTAGCTACTGACCTTGGTTTTCCAGTCGCTGAAATTGTGCCTATGCCTTTTCTCCTCCTGAAATCCTGTCCTGTAATTCCTCAAGCCAGTTTGTTTAGATAACACAGGATTATTCATTTGTTGAACCAACAGTGATTGAGAGCCAACCATGGGCCAACTCAGCTCCAGCGAAGAAGACAAATCTGTCCCCTCAAGGAGTTCCTAATCCACTGAGGAAGATGGATGGGGAAGGAAAAGGAAGTTACCTTACAGTGCGATCCACCCTACAATGGTGCTAGCAAATGAGGGAATCCAAGAAAAGGTCCTCAACCTCAGCCCAGAGGCTAGGGAGCCTTTGTCACCCAATGGGGTATCTTCATATTGCCGAGTCTGTTGTCTGAGTGAGCCACGAGAGACTTCAAGGAAGCTGGGCACATGTGGTCTGAGTTTGAGGGAGGGGATGGAAGGAGGGCAGGAGGGGCTGTCTGGTTTCCTCCACTGAGCTTGATGAGTGTTCTGCTGCCCTGGATAATATAGATGATAGATAGATAGATAGATAGATAGATAGATAGATAGATAGATAGATCAGCCCTATCTCTGATCCTCCATGTGAGATTCAGAGAGGTGAACAGTGACCCATCCTAGGGCTGAAGTAGAACAGAGGGAGGGTAAACCAGGTAGCTCTGGATACTCTCCTAGGTCCAAAGGCCAACCGCCCAAAACATATAACATGTCTTTACTATGAAAATGGCACCCTTTCTTATGTCGTATGCCCTGGTTCATGCTATCTGAAAACGGGAATTGATCACCGTGGGTGTCTCTTCGGAAGAGGGAAATGAGGTTAGAAACACAGTGAGTAACACAACAAGAGCCTTATATTCATTCTCTCAGTTAATGTTTTCTTTTCACGGGAACTTGGTGGAGACAAAGACCTTTAGAAGCACCGATTAAAGCATTGACATTAGCTATAGAGACTATTATTTTAATTTCTAGGACAGAATTCCAAGGGCAGATCTACTGGTGTTGCCAGGAAAAATTAAAAAATGAAAAGTTCATCATTTCTGGTAGTTATGGGTTTAAACCCCAGGATGTGTTTATATTTTTTATTGGCAGGACACCATATAGCCTAGGTCACGTGGTGGGATTTGCTTTAATGTCAAAAAAAGAGACATTAACTTCCTTGAGTGGATATGCTTGAACATCGTTCCAAAAATTATTGCTGGGCCATCACACTAGAATGTATGTCACTAGAAAGTCCCAGTCTCAACGCTTGTTGGTGGATTACTCTATTGTCACACGGCTCATGGATTTAGGAACATGTGCCCCCCTACCTTCCCACTTTCCAATTCAGCTCACCCTACTTTATATAAGCTGCTTACTTCCCCCGCCCCTCCCCTTCTCAATGCCAATGGAGGGTTTCTGGTCATTCTTTCTCCTGCTGTAGCTTTGAAATTATGTCAACGTGGTTTTTTTCATTCACGTTTCCTTTAGGATGTTTGTTTGCGTTCAAGAACTCATACAGAGATAGTTTTGCCTCCCAGGGGATTAGCATTTTAGTAAGAGCAGAATAATAAAACCGATTGTAAGAGCCTGTCAGAAATGTAGTGGTGCGTGTCTTCCCATAATTGGTGCAGAATGATTGGGATTGAACTTTGTTGTTGTTGTTGCCCACAGTGGAAACAGGCACTTTCTCTCTGCTTGGATGCAAGAACAGGCATTGAGGGGGAAATGACCTGTGATGCCTTATAAAATGTAAATGCTAATTTTCTAGATAAAAAGGAAGATGTGGAGCAAAGTGAGATGGGACATTAATGAGCGGGCCACCAGGTCCATTCTGAATGTCTCTGAAACGTTTGTGGATCTCACACTTCTTTGAGAATTTGAGGCAACCATATACATACACAAAGACATATAAAATATGGCAACCATTTCAGGGGAACTGTGGAGTTCAAAGCCCTCGGGTTAAAAAGATCCTGTGAAATCATTCAACTGTTCTCCCCTTCCTCCAGTTTCAACCTTAATCCCGAAGTTAGAATTAGTGGATGAAACTTGGGTGGCTACTCCACATTGGATGGCTAGGGAATAATTCTTTGGGGGAAGGTGACTCCCAAGGTTCATTCAAGAAGGAACCAGCCATGTGATGATGGGGAAAGCATGTGAGGAAGTAGAGAGGACTGGCACAAGGACCCCAGGTAAAGAATTAGGATGGCATGTGCGATGGTTAAATTTCTCCGTCAAGTTGAAATGGGTCATGTTATATTGGTTGCCCAGATATTTGGTTAAGACGTTATTTTTGGGTGGGTGTCTGTGAGGGTGTTAGCACTTGAGTCAGTCGATTGAATAACGCACATTGCCTTCCCCAGTGTGGGTGGGCATCACCCAATCCATTGAGGGCCTCGACTATTGAGCTGGGACATTCTTCTTCTCAGGCCTGCAGATTCAGACAGCAATCCCCACATTGGCTCTCTTCGTCTCCAGCTTATGGATGGCACACTGTGGGACTTCCCCCCTCCATAAGCACGTGAACCAATTCCTTAAACTAAATCTCTTTATGAATATACATATAAATATACTATTGATCCTCTCTGGAGAACCCTGTTGAATACGGGCATGTTAAAGGGAAGGAAAGGTCAGAGTCCCTGGAGTGAAATGGGGGAAGCTGAATGCGAAGGAAGTGAGGCAGTGGACAAGACAGCAACCAGATCATCTGGAGCTTTAAAGTCAGAGTGAGGAGCTCAGCGTGATAAGACGCTGAGTGTGATAAGACGCCACTGAGGAGTTTCAACAGGAGAGAGCAGGGTCTGATGCGTACTTTTAAAAGCTCACTTTAGCTTCTGTGTGGAAAGTAGCTTGCAGAGAGGCAAGATGAGAAGGTAAAGAACAAGTCGGGCTGTAATTGTAGTGGCCCAGGAGAGGGACCATGAGGGCTTGGATGAGGGTAATGAAAGTAGAAAGGCTAAGGATAACTTTTGAAGTTATAGCTGGATGTTAGTGGGGAAAGAGAGAAATTGAGGACAATCCCTAGAATTCTGGCTTATGCGAGTAGGTGGACAGTAAAACCATCCCGCTGATTTGGGTAAAGTAAAGCAAAGATACACTGAAAGCTAGGAGGGTGGGCTGGAAATTCTGCTTGGCCATGTTAAATGCCTACAGTCCAAGTGGAGATCACAAGTACATACTCTGGTGTATCTAGCATTCCAGAGAGACACTAGGCTACAGACAGAGATTTGGAAATCGCCAACATGTGGATGCCATTTGAAGCCATTGGACTAGATAGGATTGGCCTTCACAGTCACGTGGTTCACCAAAATCTTCCATTTCCCTACTTGGCTCAGCCCGTTTTTTGTTTACCTTCTGCTTCTAAAATAACACCATTTAACTCCAAAGTCACGGCAAATATTTATTGAACAAGATAATTACATTCTGTGCAATATTGGATTTTAAATGATCAAACAAGTTAAAAAGAGAAAAGAAGTCACCAATATATCGCTTTAAAATATTTCACCACCAATGTGAATTCAAATAAAGGAGCAGTGTGCTGGCAGCCTGGTTGGCTCAGTGAAAAATGAATTTAGCAGAAACATTTTTATCCAGAATTTATTGTGGCTGATGCAACCTCCTTTGTAAGAGAAGGCTGTAAATTAATAGACCAATCATTTCCTCATCATATAGATGAAGAAGAAAGAAAAGCTAGTAATGTAAGATCCCCTTTGCTGAGTTGTTAAACGGGGCAGTAAAATTCCTGAGACCACTGGGCTTCCCACGTGCACACAGGCATACACACGCCTTTACAGTTTTATCAGATAAGCAGTGAGTGCATGTCCTGCTGCTAAAGGAAAGTGGTCTAGAAGAAAACCATGAGATTCAAAGGAACAACTCTGTGCATTTCGTGGTGGCCCACCTCCAGTGACGTGGAGGAGGCTAAGGTTGAAACTGATGTTAAGCCCTAGCAAATTTAGGAGGATAATAACGCTAATCTAGATAAAATGATGGGCGGATGAACCATCCCTTTGAGGAACGTACCTCTGTCTTGTTCATGAAACTCTCGATATCTACTAAGATAGCCCAGGTATGGTGCTCCAGATGTTCTGCCCGAAAGTCTTTTCTAAGAAAGAAGCAAAAGCTGTGCCTTCCGCAGAGCCCAGTCAACTCTCCCCTCCCAACACAAGAGACAGCCAGAGCATCAGGTAACCTCTTGGGGCTTCAGTTCCTGATTGGTAACATGCAGCAGGTGATCGCCTGTGAACCCCCAGGGTCTCTGAAATCATAATTCCGGGACTTGCCAAGGTAAAAAAATCAATAAAAAGAAGAAAATAAATGCTTCAATATAATGTGAGACTAACTATTTTTGTCTATGCTTTACACAAAGCTCTGACCAGCCACTTGGAAAGCCATCCCAATGACTTTGACCCCCTTTCTTCATGTCCCAAATTCAAGTACTTTTTCTTTGGTAGTCTATGGAAGCACCATTTGAAAATAAAGTCATCTTCTCTAGTAACTACAACATATAAACCCAGCATTCAAACATGGTCTCAGGTGAATGCTCTGATGAAAACATAAATGATGGAAATTTTTTTGGCATTATTGAGATTATTAAGGTATGACAGAAGACTGGCTCTAATGCTAGGTTGGTAAACAAGAGATCACTTGTCAAAACCAGGGCTTTTACCCTTTCAGTAAAAACGATTTCTCTCCTGCAGATCACACAATCTGCGAGGTCTTTACAGGGGGGTAATGCCACACCAGTAGAACCCTACAGTAGATGAGTGGAAGAGAAGTATTTTGCTTGCTGCTTGCCTACTCAAGACCAAGTCCTCTCTTCCCATAGCTTCCTTAGTTCAACTAATTATTTATATCTGGGAGGCAATCAACTCAACATCAACCCTGATTTCCTTTGTCACCACCCAATTTAACATCAACTCAAAGTTGACACTTGCCAAGTATTACAGTGGGGAGTTTCCATATTTGTCAGGATTTTGGTAGTGGTAAAGTAAGAAACACTCCTTACGTGGTTGTTATTATTATTTAAACAACTATAGTTACTCTACTATTGCATACCAAGCAAAGAGCACAGTACCTGGTCTGCAGTAGGCACATTACATTTATTAAACACAGAGTGAATACATGAATGAAAAGAGAGCCTTATAGCGTAGTGAAGAAATATGTGGTTTGAGGGTGGAGAAAGGAACTGCATTTCATTTAAAAATTTCACAAGCTGGCTCAGATCGTATCACATCACATACATTAAAACACCAACGAGATACCACTATGCACCTATTAGCTTGGCCAAAATCTAGAACACTGACAACAGCAAATGCTGGTGAGGCTGTGTAACCACAGGAATTCTCATTCACTGTTGGTGGGCATGCAAAATGGTTCAACCACTTGGGAAGATAGCTTGGCAGTTTCTTACAAAACTAAACATGCTCTTACCATACGATCCAGCAATTGTGCTCCTTGGTATTTACCCAACGAAGTTAAAAACTTATGTCCACACAAAAAAAACTGCACATGGATATTTGTAGCAGCTTTATTCATAATTACCAAAAACTGGAAATAACCAAATGTACTAAGTGAAACTCTCTCTCTCTCTCTCTCTCTCTCTCTCTCTATATATATATATATATATATATATATATATATATATATGACTCAGAAAAGAGAAATTAGGTGAAATGCTTCCTCAACTCCCTTTTCCCAACTTAAATACAGAGTCCGATGCAGGCACCCAGTGTCTCCACACCATGTAGAGACCTCAATTAAACTGTTTTTAAAAATTTCCCAAACTAGCTGGTGTCCTTAGTAATTCCCTCCCCACCCACAGGGTAGGTTGAGGAACCCCTCTTCCTTCTCTTGTGTATGGTGGCCTTTAAAAATCTTCCCATAGCTTAGGCTTTTCCCTCCCCCCCCCTTGATTTTGCCTTTCCTTTGTCACACCCTTCCCATTTGATTCTATTATTTTCTCTCTACTTCTGCCTTTGGACTTGAGATTTTAGATGGGGGGATTCCAGCACCCATCTTTATTCAGGCAATAGTATTTCATTGATTATTTCCTCTATTTTACAGACAAAGAAAATGAGACTAAGAGATGCCGGGTTCCATAGGAAATAAAAATGGGCAGGAAGCCAAGAGATCTTTTTTTCTTCCAGTCCTTTTTACCACATTACCTCCACCATCCAGGAGTCTCCTGAAGTAAATCACACACCCATCTTCTTAAACAGAAAGTATTGATCATGAAACAAGACTCAACAACTCAAGGACAGAGTTAGGAACGTGATTTCCGGTGTCGTGGAGATGACTACAGGACCACCTGAAAATCATATAAGGGCTCCTGGTTGCTATAAATTTTGAATCCTTCAGTCTGGTTCCTTTTCTATCTTCTCCTTTGTCACCAGCCATCGTGTTTCCTTCTAACTAGTTGTTTCTCATCTTCTACGGGCTAAGAAACTGGGTAACCAGGTTTGTTGCGACTATGTGTAAAATGGGAAAAGGCAGTTGCTGAATGGCAGAGTAAGAAGGGGAAAATAAAATGAATGAGATCTGTGGCATTCATTTCAACTTCTCAGAGGCCTTTTTTCTTCTAGCTGCGTTCTCTGTGACTGACGTTATTAGAAAAATGACCTCTGGGTGGATGAGTTACTGTTGTAAAAAGGCATTGTTTCCTTTAAAAGAAACAAGAATGGCAGCTAATACTGTATTCTGTCTTCTTTGTGGAATGGATTCTTTGTTTAAAAATAAGAGAACAAAAAAGCCCAACAATAAAAGATTTTTTTAAAAGGTGGAGCAATATACTCTAAGAAAGAAGACCTAAAGTGAGTCACAATACGAATAGATCAGCTGATAGGAAAATAAATGTTGTTTTGCTCATAACACTGAAAAGTCAATAAACAGTAAAAGAACTTCATAGTAGCAGGGCCAATATTAATTTAGATGTCCTTTGTAATTAAAAAACAAGAGCCAAGCAAAACAAAAGCAACAGCAATAAGCACAATGCCTAGAAGGGTTACATATACAGAGAACAAATTGGTGTATAAATAGATTTGTCAAACTTATTCATGAGACATCAAGTGCTCTTGAATGGAGAGGATGGGGGAAGAGATGACTTTATTCAGAATGGATTCCATTATTTAAAAATTCTGTAGTTTCAAGCATAGTAAGAAATTTGAAAATGAAAACTTCTGATAAAATATTTAGAACAGGAAAGAGGGAAGAAAAATCCTAAAAGCTCAGATGTTTATATTCTTGCTAATTATTCAATAAATTTTTAATTAAAAAAAAAAGTGTGCCCTGGTTGGTGTTGCTCAGTGGTTAGAGTGCAGCTGCACACCGAAGGGTCGTGGGTTCGATTCCAGATTAAGGATACGTACCTGGGTTACAGGTTCAATCCTGTCCCTGGTTGGGGTATGTGCCAGAGGCAACTAATCAGTGTGTGTGTCTCTCTCTCACAAGATTATTTCTCTCTCTCTTTCTCTCTCCCTCCCTCCCTTCCACTGTCTCCGAAAATCAATAGAAAAGATATCTTTGGGTGAGGATTAGCAAAACAAAAACAGACCAAAAATTTTGTAAATGATTTAGTGGCCTTTATCCAGTTTTAATGCTGCCCATTGTTTACCTGCCCCAGGACAAAACATCTTATTTACTGCCCCCCCCCCAGAACTATCTTTAGGTGGCCATAAGGGATATTTTACTGTAAAATAAGAGCAGCTTCTTATCTTTTAATCACTGTCTCGGAGGCTAAACCTTACTTTGTGTACCAGCCACGGTAAGCAGGTCTTCTGTTGTATGCCAACTCCTATCATTCGACAGTGCCTTCCTGGAGTGTTACATTTAGAAAGTTTCTGAGCTCACATGTGTGCTCAGCAGGAAGGAATGTAGTCGTTGATTAATGATATCCTTCATGGGCAAGAGAGAGGTAATGGAAATATGCATGCCAGAAAAATCACCATCCGACTCCTGCTTTCTGCCTGCAGTAAACCAAGAGAGGCCTGGTTCACGCTCAACTTCTCTCTCTGGCCCTGGGCTCACTGTCTATTAGAAAGACCAGCCACCTCTATCCTATGCCTTCCTTCCTGTGGGAAATGCAAGGATTTTGTGTCTTTTTTTTTTTTTTAAGAGGATGGTGTTTCTTGGGCACTTGGTGGGTGGATTATATAAAATATGGACATAATTTAAGGTGACTAAAGAATTTAACACGAATATACTTTTAATGCCACACACGAACACTCACAGAAAACAAAATCTATGTTTCAATGAAAGCGTTCTCATTTCTTAACCCTGACAGAGTCAGAGTCTCTCTTTTCGGAATAGTTTTTAAAAACGTAGATCAAAGAGAGCCATTTTCCAACCAGATTATAAGAAAAGGGAAAGTCTGACAAAACTGATCAACAGGACACGTGACTCAAAACATAGTCACTAATTATCCACATAACTCCATATACTTGAAGGTACATTTGACTGAAATGAAATGGAAGGGGGACAGCTCTTTAGAGAAATCAGAGGAGAAAAGAAAGAGAAGAAGGCCCTAACCGGTTTGGCTCAGTGGATAGAGCGTCGGTCTGCGGACTGAAAGGTCCCGGGTTTGATTCCAGTCAAGGGCATGTACCTTGGTTGCGGGCACATCCCCGGTAGGGGGTGTGCAGGAGGCAGCTGATCGATGATTCTCTCTCATTGATGTTTCTAACTCTCTATCCCTCTCTCTTCCTCTCTGTAAAAAATCAATAAAATATATTTTAAAAAAAGAAAGAAAGAAAGAAAGAGAAGAAGGAATGTCATACCGTCATCTGCCACTTAATGACAGGGATAGGTTCTGAGAAATGCATCATTAGGAGATTTCGTGGTTATGAGGACATCATAGAGTGTATTTCCACAAACCAAATGGTATAGCCTGCTACACAGCGAGGCTCTATGGTATACCACTGTCATATACGCAGTTACTTGTTGACGAAAACGTCTTTATGTGGCCCACAACTATCCTATATAATAAAAGGCTAATATGCAAATTAACTGAACAGCAGACTGACCAGTCACTATGAGGCACACCGACCACCAGATGCCAGATGCTCAACACAGGAGCTGCCCCCTAGTGGTCAGTGCACTCCTGCTGGCTCATAGCATGCAAGTGTAGTGGAAGTGGCAGGAGCCTCCACGGCAGCGCTAAGGATGTCTGACTGCCAGCAGTCAGACAGGCCCCAAGGGCTCCCGGACTGTGAGAGGGCAAGCATTTCATGCACTGGGCCTCTAGTATTTAAATATTCAAGAATGTTGGGCTCCTGAGTTTAGATTGGAGCATCCATGTACCTGGGCCATCCTAGGAGAAGTACCGGCTCATGGCTGCTGCCTTTTTTCTGGCTTAAGAGAAAAAAATACGCATCTACAAGGTGTTTTGAGATTGAAATCTCCTCCTGTCCTCTTCTTTATTAGTCCTGGTCATGCACTTGTGACAGTCCCTCCAGAAACCTAGCAGGCTTTTCCTAATGGCCACCATCAGTGCAACTTTTGATACTCAGAAAAATGCCAAATAACTACATAAGGATATAAGTATTTAAGTGAGAATTAAAGTCTTTCAGAACAGGATCTCTGTCTTTACCTTTGTAAGACTTAAGTAGCTTTTAAAGTTGAATGAACAAATAATAATAATAGAACGTAACAACCATCTGCTTTTCCTTGCTCACAGGCCTGCACTGTCCAGTACTGTAGCCACTACCGATGCGCGACTAATAGCACCTGAAATGCGGTGGACACAGGTGTGCTGGAAGCATAAAACAAACACTGGATTATAAAGGCTGAGGACAAAATGAAATGAAAAACAGGCCATTACTATTTTGTCTACTGATTACATGTTGAAATGACACAACTTTGAATATACTGGATAAAATAAAAATATATTCCTAAAATTAATTTTACCTGATTCTTTTTACTTTTTTAGTGTGGCTACTAGAAAATTTAAAATTGCCTAAGTGGGAGCCTAATGGTAGAGAACAGCACTGCTCTGGGCAGTTCTTCCCTTGGCATATTCCATGTGGATGACGGGATAGTTTATTTCTGAAGCTTCACAGAAAGAGAAGGAAGTAGTCTATATCAGCGGCCACCAACCTTTCAAACCTCACAGACCACCAGTGGTCCACAGACCATGGGTTGGAGACCACTGGTCTATATTATTTTACCCTTGGAGTCCATAAAATCCCCTCTATCTGTCTATTAGGACAAAAATATTAGTGCCTACAGCAGGGGGTCACAAACTTTTCTCTACCAACATAGACAGTACATATCATAGGTTTTGAGACTGAAATGTTCTCTGATACAACTGTTCTATTCTGTTTTTATGTCACAGAAGCAGCCACAACCAAGACCCAAGAGAGAGTGTGCTGTGTTACAATAAAACTTTATTTATAAAAGCAGGTGGCTGTGCTACAAGTCACTAGGAATACTAAGTCTACAACAACAGCATGACAAACATAACCCCATAGGATGAGAAAATTCAGCAAAGTGGTCAAGTTGTTCTTGTTCAAAAATAAGCATTGCCTAATTCTGTAATTATTGACCAAATTTGGCACAGGGAAAGCCGTTGGTCTAAAATCATGAAAGTCTGCATTAAAGATGATAGTTTTTCAAATACACACATGCTACATTTAGTACTGCCCCATGCAGCATGAATTTGTTATAAAGCTGCTTATCTCTGAAATGATTTCATATTCATAATTTTAAAGGGAAGCTATGTATTTCCATACGCAACCCATCAGAGCCTATTGCAGTGTCTATTTTCTTCACGCCCCGAGGAGATCACGTGTCTCAGCCAGTGAGAGAGGACATGATAGGCTGTGCTGTGTGCTCTGTCCAATGAGCATGACTATACTTTAAAGCATATACAGTTGACCTTTGGACTATGTGGGTTTGAACTCCACGGTCCACTTAGGTGCAGATTTTTTTCAATAAATATTTAAATGTATTTTCTCTTCCACATGATTTTCTTGCTAACATTTTGTTTTCTCTTGTGTACTTCATTGTAAGAATACAGTATATAATATATACCCCAAATATGTGTTAATAAACTATATGTGTTAATAAACTATGTTATGAGTAAGGCTATTAGTTAGTTTGGGAAGAGTCAAAAGTGATCTGCAGATTTGTGACTGCACCAGGGTCGGTGCCCAGTGTCTGTTGTTCACGGGTCTCCTCTCCTCTCACCCAGTCAGCTTTTAGTTGTGCTACTTAAGTGGGTTTTGTCAGGTGTGGTTTGGTTTGTGGTGACCTCTCTTTGCCCCGCTTATTTTTGGTTTTGGTTAACAGTTCTGACCCATTAAATGGCTGGCAAAGGTGTCCATGTGATAAGACTGGACCTGATTTCCAAGTATCACGAGGGATCTTAAATGTCAGTTTTATAATAACCCCAGGCACCTTCCTGGAAACAGTCGAGGAAACGTGAGAAGATCAGAAGGCGACTGGCTTTGGCGGGAGACCTCTGATGCTATGGAGGGCATCATAAACATCACCGCAGCCCGGGGTGGGGAGACCCCACAGAGGGGGGCCTGTCCCTTCCGGGGGATTTAGAGAGAACACACATGGGTTGGCCGCGTGGCAACGGGCAATGCTGGGCACACACTGCATGGGGTCGGAGCTTCAACAGTTTGCTCCAGCACCGGTGCGAGCAGCAGTCCCATTTCTAGAAAAGCAACCCCCGTGGTAAATAAGTTGATGAGCAATATTCTAATTCAGGGTAGATTTACAAAGTTTTTTTCCGGTTTGTTTTGAAAAAAAAAGACATCTTTGGATCTGCTTTAAATACATCTATTTTTTAATTGTAGTGTAACTTACATATTTCATTAATTAAATGTTCAATCACTTTGAAAACAGGTGTGTTTTTTTTTTTCTAAAGTGGGTTTAATGTTTCCCTCAGAAGTATTTTTAAACCATTCATTTCCATGACAAACCCTGTGATATAAGAGTACTCTCTGAGCTGATCTCTGGCCAAATCATGACAATTTAAATCGGAAGCATCTAAATTAGTGCGCCCACCAGCTAAACACTGGTGTCGGTCATTAATCTCTTTTCAAAGACAGTTATTTTTTCTGTTTAAAAAGAGATAGCAAAATAGTGTTCCTGTAAGTTAGGGTTTAAAATGGGAAAGGGATATATGATCCCTTTAAAGAAGACAGTCTGCTTCTGAAAGTACTTTGTATTCCATTCGGGTTGGAGATGGTTACCAAGGAGACAGCTCAACTTCATCAGTAGGCTTCTAGGATTGGGAATCTAGAGGACTCTCAGGAAATATTTGTAGAAAGGAAAAGAAAGAGTGAAAGAAAGAAGAGGAGGAGGGGGGGTGGAAGAAAGGACAGGTTTTTTTCCCCTATTAAGAAAGAACATTATGAAGGTTAATAGCATGTGTCAACTTGGCTAGGCCACCATAACCAGATGTTTGGTAAAACATTATTTTAGCTATTTCTGTGAAGATATTTTGCAGGCAAGATTAATATTTGAAACAGTAGACTTTGAGTAAAGCAGATTACTCTTCATAATGTGGGACTCGTCAAATCAGTTGAAGGCCTCAATTGAAAAGACTGTCCCACAATGAGAGAGAATTCTGCCAGAAGACTGCCTCTGGAGTCCAACTTCAGCATCACCTCCTCCCTGGAGTTGTGCCATGCCACCTTCGCTCTCCCAGCATGCACCTCAGGATCACCTGGAGGGAGAGAAAACTCTTCCTGGTTTACAATGGCTCTGCATCCAAGCAGATTGCACCCTAGTAATCCTGAGAGCTAGGAGCTTTGGGGAAAGCTACAGAGCAGCCAGAGGCTTTCCTTTTTAAATATTTTAAAATTCATTTATTTTTAAGAGAGAGAGAGAGAGAGAGAGAGAGAGAGAGAGAGAGAGAGAGAGACTGACTTGTTGTTCCACTTATTTATGCATTCATTGGTTGCTTCTTGTATGTGACCTGGCTAGAGATCGAACCCGCAACCTTGGAACAATGGAGCTATCCAGCCAGTGGCTTTGACTGAAAGCATAAAGACTCCCATGACTAAAAAAAAATGTTGTATAAAGCTTTCAGAATAAAACTAAGATCAGCAACGACTGAGATGAATTAAGAATGGGCGAGAAATGTAGCAAATATAGTTATATATTTTTTAGTAATAGACTCTGTGGGGCTATCTTCGTTGCTCTTTAATGTTTGCTATCTGTTTTAATAAAGAGATTTCTTCTTTGCAGAAAGAAGTTACAATTAGAACCTAAAACAAATTAATCTCTCCGCTAATCATACCTTAGGGAGATGTGGGTTTTCAGATTGTGAAGTTCCAATGTAAGAATCGTCACTTAGGTGGAGGTAAGTACCCTAATCACCTACAAAGCACTAAGAGGAACGAAGCAATCTTTTGAGTGCCAGGCTTACAAACTCAACCCCACAGAGCGAAAGAAATAGCAGAGAACCAACACATTAAAATGTGCATCTCTGTGTGAACGTCAAATGCTATAACAGGACTCTATTACCGATATGTAAAGTGGCACTCAGGACCCATATCTAGGGTTGGGAACTCTTATGAGTATGGGGACTCCCTATAATATTTCTAAAATCCCCGATCTCTTATAGAATGGTGGCCATATTTTAGTATAAAACACGGATGTAAAACATACATAATGACAACAAGTTACTAAGAATTTGGAATTTATTTTAAATGAAATTTATTATTACTCATAAACAACTGTGTATTCTTGGGAACAGTTGGCAATGGGCAGTGCTGAGCACCCTGTGTGCGATCCATGATTGGTTTCGTCTAGGTCAGCGGTCGGCAAACTCATTAGACAACGGAGCCAAATATGAACAGTACAACCATTGAAATTGCTTTTGAGAGCCAAGTTTTTTAAACTTAAACTTCTTCTAATGCCACTTCTTCAAAACAGACTCGCCCAGGCCGTGGCATTTTGTGGAAGAGACACACTCAAGAGCCAAAGAGCCGCATGTGGCTCGCTAGCCGAAGTTTGCTGACCACGGCTCTAGGTGGGTGGGTACCTGGGTCCACAAGCAAGTAATTCTTCGTGACCTCAGGGTTCCTCTGCTACTTTTCATTAATGGAGTGTGACGCCTCTCAATGACCTGGTCTTTAAGGTCTCTGCCTTGCAAATGCAAGGTTCTCTCTCTGGATCCCCAGTTAGGTATCACAGCTGCCACTGATGCTCTCCACAGCTTCCTAACTGGTCTCATGGCCTCCACTCACCCTCACTTCCTATCCTATTCTAACATACCCTCTCCATCCGGGCCAGGGATACCTTCCGGAAAGTCTAGAGCTGATCCAGCCACTAACATATTCGTGGCCCCTTATTGCCAAGAGCAGTGGTTTGGTTCTCACACCGGAGCGTGCATCAGGCTCACCTGAAGGTCGGATGATGGAGCTCCAATCCCAGAGTTTCTGTCTCAGGAAGTCTGAGGTGGGGGCCAAGGATCTGCATTTCTAACAAGTTTCCAGGTAAGGGAGAACCTCTGGCCTAGAGTGGAAAGCCCAGACTTCTAGTACCAACCCCTGACATCTCTTGGATTTTGTTTGTGCTCTGGCCAGAGATGGTCTGGAGCCTGGCATCTCTCAGATTTTGTCTCCTGCCTTGTTTGCCTTTTGCCCACTTGTCAAATCCCCACTCACCCGAAGCCTAAGCATCACCTCCCTCTCAGAGTGCTCTCCAGATAAAGTGAGTCAGTTAATCTTGCAAGTGCCCGTCAGCTTTGTACCCATTCTTTGGAGTCGTTTGTTTACACACATGTGCCTCACACACTAGATTATGTGCCCTATGAAGGTGGGGTCGGGTCCTCCATCTTAGTGAGATAGCATATGCTCAATAAGTATTTCTGCATGCTTTCATATCAGTTATAAATAGCAAATCAGAATCAGGAAGGAAGAAGCAAAACTGTCATTATTTACAGTTGACATGATAATATAGAGAACCCTGAAGATTCTACAAAAATAGAACTATTAGAACTAAGAAATGAATTTAGTAAAGTAGCAGAAATATTTAGAAATCAGTTGCATTTTACTACACCTACTAACATTACTAAATGGCTGTACTACCCAAAGCAATCCCTACCAAAATACCAATGGCATTTTTCACAGAACTAGAACAAATAACCCTAAAATTTATATGGAATCACAAAAGACCCTGAATAGCCAAGGCAATATTGAGAAAGAAGAACAAAGTGGGAGGTATCATGCTACCTGATATCCAACTACATTGTAAGACGATGGTGATCAAAACAGCATGGCACTGGCATAAAAACAGACGTACAGATCAATGGAACAGAATAGAGAGCCCATAAATAAACCCATGCCTATAGGGTCAATTAATCTATGATGAAGGAAGCACGAACCTATAGTGGGGTAAAGACAGTCTCTTCAAGTAATGGTGTTGGGATCAAGTAATGGTGTTGGGAAAACTGGACACTCCATGGGAACAAATGAAACCGGATCGCTTTCTTACACCATATGCGAATGTACAACTTTCAAAAAACATTGTCTTTAAGGCAGTTAGAAACCCTGCAGCCTACTGGCTTGCATCACTACGATTAGATTGTTGGCCGTGACTCAGAATTCAAGATGCTGCTTGCAGCAAAGAAAGCAATGTCATTAACACCCTGCAGCTATTTGTGATTCTGATGAAAAAGGACATGTATACACCATGCCTGCAAGGAAAATAAAGAAACATAGGAAATCTTTACTGGAGCCTAAGACTGACTAGATGAACTTCATTGTGTGGTGTTTGAAATTCTGTGTGGTTCAGTGAAAATCAGAGATGGTTCCACTTTCATCCCAGCAACGCAGCATCCAAGCAAGGGCAGCTATATTTTAGTGATCCTTTCCATATGCCTTTTACGAATTTCCAAAAAAACAAACAACAGAATAACTCTCAAGTAACACTCCTGAGAACATTGCTGAGTATTCCCAAATAACCAAATAATTTCCCTGGCTGGTGAGGCTCAGTTGGTTGGAGTGTTGTCCTATACTCTGAAAGGTGGCGGGTTCGATCCCCAGTCAGGGCACATACAAGAGGCAGCCAGTTGATGTTTCTTTGTCACATCAATGTTTTTTTTCTTTCTTCCTTCCTCTAAAATCAATTAAAAATAATTGAGTATGGTGATAGGAGATGGAGAGATTTTATAAATTTTAGTGATTCTGCCTAGACCCGGGGAGGGAAGGGAGGAAAATAGATTCTATTAGATCACCTGATATGGTTGTAAGTAAAAAGCAGACTTCAAGGATCTTAGAACTATTTGTCCTAAGTTGCCTCTGGAGAGACACCTAAAAAGCAGCATTTTCACATGCAAACCAGATGCTATAGTATACAGCCTCTATCATTATATTATTGGTTCCTATGTGAAGCATATTCTGGTTGATTACTCATTGACTATTGCAGGATTTTTGTATTATAGCTCCAAGGATAACTATACCTGGTCTGTGATTGCTAATACCTGTCAATTCTTCCTTCCTTCCTTCCTTCCTTCCTTCCTTCCTTCCTTCCTTCCAACTCTCTTGCTTTTATATATACAGACACACACACACACACACACACACACACACACACACACACACACTGTCCTATTTTTCAATTACTTCCCTTGACATTCATATATCAGCTTGTTAAATGATGTCTCCTCATGCTCCGATAATAGCTACCAAATGTTGCTCAAACTTTCACTATCTAGTCTCAGATCCTGCTTATCAGAACACATTTAGCTTTTAAAATGTTCTTTAGACATTTTGATTATTCATTTATTCAATAAATAATTGAGCGTCATAGTTTCTGGTGACACAGAAGTGAATAAAATAAATGTGATTTCTGACCTCACTGAGCTCACTCAGCATTATGGGGGAGACTATCAGTAAACAAATAATCTCATAAATAAACATACAATTACAATTACCAAGTACAAGTGCCTTGAAAGAAAAATCTTTCCTATGAGATATTAAGAATGAAGGATCCAGTTTAAATGAAAAAAGAATATGAAAGATTCCCATCATTGACCCCAATTCTTCACCCTTCCTGTATCTGAGCCCTGGGCCACAGTTCCTCCCACAAAAGGAGCAGGGTACACTTCTCACCCTTAAGCTCCGGCTTTGGCCTGGCGACAGTTAGACCGATAGAAAGAGGCAAAGTGATGTTGTATCAGTCTTGAGCCTACACCTCCAGTCCCTGTGACTTATACTTGCCTATTTTACTTCTGCCAGTGCCATGAGATGAACGTGCCCAGGCTAGCCTTCTGGCCCCCAGAGGAAGAGTGCCTGGCCCTGCTGATGTGTGCTCTAGTCCAGCAGTCGCCAACCAGTCGTCCACCGACCACGGGTGGTCCGTGAAATCCAAAAGGTTGGCAACCACTGACCTAGTCAAAGCAGTTTAAAGCAGAGCTTCCAGCTCACAAGGGTGAGACCAGTTTATATCAGATGACTCAGCTGACCCATCGGTGCACGAACTATATAGTAAACCATGATTTCTGGAGCCACTGAATTTTGGCATCGTTTGTTACACAGCCATAGCTGACAGATGCAGGGCATCGGGGAATTTTCTAAGATAGTGACACTTGGACTGATGGACTGAGACCTAAATATTAAGTCAGTGTTACTCAGGTGAAGAATGAAGGAAAGAGTGTCTGGATAGAGGGAAGCCCTCCGCAGAGAAAGAACTTGCTACAAGAACCCCTGTGGTTTGGAGAAGGGAATGAGCTGGAGCTAGATCATGCATGGCTTCTCATACGGTCTTCATAAAGGATTTGTTTAAGATTAAATTTCAAAAATGAAATTCAGAGGAGAGCCATTTGTAATCAAGAACACTAAAATCAAAGGATTGTTCTTTTCCTTATTATTAATCTAGATATGCACTGTTCAGTAGGGTAGCCATATACAGCTATTCAAGTTTAAATTCGTTAACATTAAATTAAATAAAATAAAAATTTAGTTCCTCAGTTGCACTAGTGCTCAATTGCCCCATGTGGTTAGTGGCTACCATATTGGCAACTTAATATAGGATGTTTCCATTGTGATTGCAAGTTCTATTAAACAGTGTATTTGTTTCTTATTACTATAGAAGAAATTGCCACAAACTTCGTGGTTAAAACAACACAAACGTTATTTCACAGCTCCCGTAGATAAGGAGCCCAAGTTCACTTAGTTGGGTCTTCTGCTCAGGGTCTCCCCAGACTGACATCAGTGTATGAGCTGGGGTCTCTGCTGAAGCGTGGGGTATTTGTCCAAGCTCACGTGATTGGTAGAAGAATTTTGTTGTATCTGTATGGCCAAGGGGGTGTCCACAGCTCCCAGAAGCCACCTTGAGGTCCTTACCACGTATCCCCTTCCTCTCACAACATGGCTGTTTGCTGTTGTTTTTTGTCCTGGAAGTCTTCAGGATATGATCTCTCTGATGCTTCCCCTGCTTTCAAAGGGTTGCCTGGTTAGGTCAGGGCCACCCAGGATAATTACCCTTTTGACTAACTCAGGACACTTTGCTGCCTAACCAAATGGAAGGTGTGATATTCCATCCTACTCACCGGGGAGGGGATTTTAGAGGATGTGTACACCAAGGGGAGAGGAATTTGGGGGGCCATCTTAAAATTCTGTCTGCCACAGACAGAACTCATCTACAAAGTAGAAAATGGCTAGAGAAATTAATAAACAGAGAAGGCACGTGGCGGGAGAATCTGGAACAATTAGCACAGGCTTACAGCACAGGCGTCATTGCTATTTAAATAATCTCGCCAGTGCGAGGTCTGCAACAGCTATCTTGTAATTGCAGGCCGGCTGTAGCCAGTATCCACATTTATCCATTGTAGTTTCACTCCAAAGCAGCGATAACCACTGCTCTGCATGCAACCGCAGAGGAGTATACACAAGACTCGTAAAAGCAAACACAAATAGACGGTAGCTTAAGGGCTGACGTTCCTATTCTATTTCCTCGCTGTTACTAATCTCCCAGAGTTTCTGACCTTCTGCTCGTCTTGATCTCCAAAACCCAATTGCTCCTTCTCAGATGAGCTGATCTACTGGCTTGACACACTCTGGCTTTGGCTTGAACTCCCTGGCTTCCAGACCCTTGGCGCTCCCGCCTGCAAACAACTGTGGATCCTCTGTCGCCTTCTCCCAAACCTGAAAATGGCCAGATGCCGCTGGGCGCAGACCCAGTCTCTCCCAGTCCCTGTCTGGCCGCCCCTTGACCTCCAAGGAGACGTGGGTTCAGGGGATGGGAGGACTTCCAACAATGATTTTCAGGGAGAGAGTGAGCTGGCAGAGAAATGCATTTACACCATTTGACTTGGGTCCCCTGAATGTAAACGTCAACCACTATGTGAGGCGAATTATTCATTTCCAAGAAATTCTCATTAAAAATCATGTCAGGAATATATTTATCATTTTGATAAAATTATATCTACATGATTTTAAATTTCTAAAAGAAACAGCTTTTTAAATATTGCACTTAGTTATTTTAAGAAATTCTATTTCAAAGCTATACCTGGTTCTGAAATGGCCTCTACGGTAGCACTTCCTTTAAAAAAGTTTTTTTTCCCCCCTCACAAGTGAAGAATAAGTGTTTGCATTCTAACTCCAATCAGTGTTTCAACAGAGTGGAGATATTTTAGTGCCTTCGGTGGCCATTTATCTTCTTGCCATCAGCACAATAGAACAAAAATGTACCCATATTAGCATTAATAATAAAACCAAGTCCATTATGCAGACTTTCTTGTCAGTTAAATTTGTTGCAGGCTCAGATTTGGATTCAATTTCATACATTTGGAAGTACTTTTGCTGTCAAGCAAATTTTTGTTTTATCATTTTAATTTCCGAGGGTTCTTTTTTTTCCCCCTCCTGTGCCTGAATTACCTTTTTTTAGAGGTTGGGAAATGGCTCTTTCCCACTGATATAGGAAAGATTTGATTTGGCAAACTTAGATATTTTTTCTCTGTGATGTGAATAGAGTTAATTTTAACAGAGCTGTTTCATTTTAACAACCTCAACTCACACAGTGTATGTCCTGCCAAACAGCTTTGTGTATGATCGTCGACTGATGTCAGCACAGTTCTAGAAATAGTATTTGATAGTTAACAGCTGCCACGGAGAGTCAGGAGGGGAACACGAGACATTGTCTTTCAGGGGGGTTTAAAAAACTGGTAGCTATTGTTTCAATGAATTAATTTAATTTTTGACAGCAGAAGAGTTCAAAATACCAAGTCTAGGCTTTTGAAGAAGACATGTTTCTAAGTAGGTCCAGGACCTTGTCGCTGTATATAGTGCAAATATTGTGCTCTGAAATAACATTCGATTTATTTAATGTAGATTTTACTCACTTTTTGATTCTGTATGTGGTCAACAGGTACAGAACAAAGGTTTCTCTTTAGGTCTGGAATTGGTAAACCTTTTCTTTAAAGAGCCAGATAGTAAATAGTGTAGGCTTTTTGGACCATCCAATTTCTGCTGCAACGACTCAGCTCTGCTGGTACAGGGTTTCAAGTAGCCATAAACAATATGTAAATGAGTAGGTGTGATTGTGCTCCAATAAAACTTTATTTACAAAATCAGCTGTGAGGATTTGGCCACGGGCTACACAGTGCTCAGACCCTTGCTTTGCACAGTACGTGGGGATGTGCCACAGTTTCATGCAGCATTCCATAAAGGTTAAAGATACCCACTCTCCTATGAATCAAGTTCCACATGTACTCCCTGCGGAAGCACATGCAGCCCTTTTATGGCCACAGAGGGGTACTTAATTATAAACATATATATGCTCTACAACCACTCTCATAATGGACTGAGAGTAACTGAGCTACAGATAAGCTTTTATGAACTGAGAGGATAAAGATCATGATCTCTGGTGTACAATGAACCTGATTTTCCTTCCCTCTCTTATTTCGTTTAAGTTAATATCACCCTTAAAGTTTGAATTATCCTGTAAGAATGTAGGTTCATTAACTCCAGTTCAGCTTGTGCATCATCTTAATGGGGAATAGTTTGTAATGATGTGAATCACAAAATAGTTCTATGCTCCAAATGACCTAAATGTTTCATTGAAGTCATTACAAGCCGTGCATACCAGTCAGAAAAGGGGTTTTATTATTTAAAGATAACTTATATGAGGGAGTTGGTGGTGGTGGGGAATTCCTAGGAAGAAAAGATTAAAGCCTGGTCTAAAAAAATTAAAGAATATGCTGGTTGTAAAATGTTATTGCAAAAGGCTTTCTATGCCACCCCCCTGCGTCCACTCTCAACCATGAACGTACTACCATAAAAATGACCCATTTGACTGTGTACAAAGACAAGGAAGAAATGTAACAATGACTTACACTTTATAGTTTTCTGCATTCATGAGCCACATCTGCCATGTTAGCCCTAGGCTTCTCAAAGGCGAAATGATGGCCTCATTTTTGCCCATCTTGAGTAGGATTCCATGCACTAGCAACTTCCTAACAAGTGATCGCTTTTTCCAGACGTGCCTCTTGCTCTGAGACTATATTTTCTTTTAACAACAGCTTCAAATCCTTTCCTCTCCATGTCTTCACAGTCTCTTTCTTGTTTTATCCTTCCTTGGTTTTCCTATTGGTTACTTTCTAAAGATGGAAATGTCATCCATGTGTCCAATAGAAGTCAGAATGATTTTAATGCTGCTGCTCCTCCTTTTAGCTTGGTCTGCTACTTGCCTTCAATACACAGGGATGGGATAAAAGTAGGTTTACAGTTGTGAGTACACAAAATGCAGAGCTCATTCTTAAATTATTATGCATTAATTATTATATGTATTATTATTATTATTAGCCTACTTTTGCTCTCCCTTATATATATATATGTCATATAATACCATAGTGGCACACTATATAATGCCAAATGCTAATATGCATCTTTTTCTTTAAGGGTTTATTTTTATAGCAATTTAAGTCAAACAAGTAAATCATTATACTTCAAGTTATTCTTATCCATGTACATAATTTATAAAACCTATGCCTTGTTATGATGTTACTCATTTCCTAATTTGGTTAGGGCCATCTGTAGATCTCTTTGCCTCTAAGTTATCTGAAGGATGCCGTGTTGTCAGCAGCCATTTTTCAATTTACTCTCACACTGTCATGAATAAACATCACTGGCCTCAATATTGATTGCTGGAATATCTCAGCCATAACTTCATCATCACACTCTTCAAGTGGCACAGGAGTGTTTTGGGGGGGCACTCGTCTCTCTCCCAAGCCCTCCATTTCATCCTTTGGAAGCTCTGCTAAATGCTAAGCAAATTTTCCAACATAATCCATCACATCACAAAATATTCCCCCCACTTCCTAGTTATCAATGAAATCTGCTCTCTTTTGAGGACATGGATGTTCTTTATAGTCAAGCAGAAGTTGTTTATTCTCACAAGACAGATGTGTGGTGGGGCAGGGATGTGGAGGTGGAGGTGGAGGTGGAGGTGGGGTGAGGGCCAGAAGGGCTTGGCATTCTCTAAGCTTCTCAAGTCATCACTCCTCTACCCTCACGTGGCCTTCTCTTCCTCCCTGAACCTCATGCCATCCAATTATGTGGCCTCTTACCACTCCTCATGTCTGTCATTTACTGGTACAGAGACTAGCATAGTAGAGGCACTTCATAAATGGAGAAGTTCGAGATAATCAATATAATTCCTATTGATCTCCATATTCATAAAAGAAAATTCAGTCTCCCTCTCCATCCCAGGTCCTAAAGTCAATTAAGGGTTCTCGATTTCCCTGTGGGTAACCTGTCTAAATCCTACCCCAACTCTTTTTACCCCACACAAACTCCAATAGCCTCTATTGCACACTCATGATTGTATTGCACTTTATAGCCATCTAGAGCATTATACTAACTTAAAAAAATAAAATTCTTAAAGCTTGTTTCAAAATAGTTCATGATTGTCTTTACTCTTCTCCCTATCAGGCTATCAACTATGTATTTCTCTGAAGCTGGATAACTGTAAACAAGTTTGTGGTCATTTAGACACATGTGGACATTCAATTTTAGGTAAAAATTTTTAAAAGGTTAATCAAAACTCTTAGCAGTGACTAATGAGGTGTTTTATATTAATACTCCTTATGAGAAAAAATAGAAACCTAGAGAGAATTTTAAAACACATATATGTCAAAAACTCTGAAGATACTATATAAGTATAAAAGTTAGAGATAATGTGAATGATCAGTATATGAATAAGAGAAAATCCAAGAGAGGTAAGCCTGGTATTTGGAGTGGAGTGTGGCTGTGAGAATGAGAAGGTAAGCAGAGATGTTAGTGGTCTTATAGGTTCAAAAAGTGCTGCAAACACCCAAGCATAATGCATACAGATGCATATGCTTAATAGTAAAGCAACTAAAAGTCAAAGACAAAGATGCAGCCCTGGTCATGTTGTTCAGTTGGTTAGAGCATTGTCCTGGTGTGCCAAGCTTGTGGGTTTGATACTCAGTCAGGGCACAGATAAGAATCAACCTATGGATGCAAGAGTAAGTGTGAAGCAACGAATTAATGTTTTTCTCTCTTTTTAAAAATCCTCACCTGAAAATATTTTTCCATTGAGTTTTTTAGAGAGAGTGGAAGAGAAAGGGAAAGACAGAAATATCAATGTGAGAGAAACACATCCATTGGTTTCCTCTTGCACATGCCCTGAACCAGAGCCCAGAAGCCTGCAACTAAGGTACATGCCCTTGAGCGGAATTGAACCTGGGACCCTTCGATCCATCCACATGCTGAAGCTCTATCCAATGAGCCAAACCAGCTACAGTTCCCTCTCTCTCTCTCTCTCTCTCTCTCTCTCTCTCTCTCTCTCTCTCTCAAAAGTCAATAAAGTAAAAAAGAAATAAAGATTTAATCTTAAACACTCAGAATAAAAATAACATATTAGTTTCAATGAAGCAATACTCTATAAGATTTACATCTGACGTTTCAACAAAAATAAACAATGGAATTTTTTTTAAAAAATGGTAGACTTATGTCTTCCAAGTGTTTAAAGAGCTGCCAATCTAAAATTCTATGCCCAGAAAAAGTATTCCTCAAAAATGAAAGTAAAATGAAAATACTTTCAGGCAAACAAAAACTGAGGTTTGGGTTGTTTTTTGTGTTTTTTTTTTGTAACATATGTTCTACTGAGAATATGAAAGAAAGATTTTTAGGACAGGGTGGCTCAGTTGGCTGGAGCATCATCACTTGCAGCAAAGGGTTGCAGGTTTGATTCTAGGTCTCTGACCACCGGCTAGGGCAAAACTACTGTTTTCCTCTATGGGATAAAAGGGAGTTTGGCCAGGCAACTTTCATGGCATCTTCCAACTCTCAATTTTGGAGATTCTACGTGAAGTGCTGCATAACATTCCTAAGATCAGCATCTATGCCTTACTCATTGCGAGTCCCCAGAACTCAGCCCAGGGGTTGGCACCCAGCAGGAACTCAAAGCACCACTCACTGTGGGGTGTCTGTGTACAAACCCAGCTCTGCCATATGCTGGCTGGGGAAACCTAGACAATCACGTCAGCCCCTCAGGGTCTCAGTCTCCTTTGGAAAGTGGGGATAATGATGGGATTCAACTCATGGAAAGCTGTCATGGAATGTGGGCGAATGTATGAGCCAGTGAATCTGAGATTCTAGACAAATTGCCCAGATTAAATAGCAAGCTATGCATTATGTTTTCAGTATCATGTTCTCTAAAATATTGCGTGATTAACAACTGTTTCTACTCTCCAGTTTAAAATTAATTCCTTGTATTTATGCTCACACATCGAATATTACTAAAATGCATGGTTAGTAATTACATGGGTATTGCTAATACATTTACAACAGAGGGTGTACATTAAATTTGTTTATGTTATTTTTTAGTATAAACATATATATAAACTCACTGTTGCACATTTAAATAAACAATTGAATAAACATTTCCTGAAATCTTTTTGTGGCCAAGAATTTTCTGTTTTTAATAACAGAACGACTTGATTGTCAAATTGTTACCTAATAATTCACATGTGAAATAAAGTCTGAACTTTTATTGGGTTAAATCATAATTCAGGAGTTACAATATCTTACAAACTGACATTCTATCTCAAATAAGAGAAAGTGTAAAAACAAATGTAATAATCAAATGTGGCTTTTTCTGCCAATTTTCCCCCCTCATTTGTTTATGCTGTCAGTTTGGCCCATCTGGTTTTCATTTGAGAATAGAAATCACTAATCCCACAAACCATCCACTGAGTCTTAATCCTAAAAAAGGCTGGTATTACGTTAGCAGCATAATATGTTTTTCTTTCCTCCTGTGGAAATAAATGTGCAGCTTCGTGGTGGATTCAAAAAGACAATTGAAAAATTTCCTATTATAAACATGCATGGTATCTTAATTTCCTAGTATAACAGCAGGCAGACTAACATAATTAATTATATTTTAAATGCAAATTGTTGACAACGGTTCATCTGGTTGAAATTATTTAAGCTACATCAAGTCTAAAGAAAGTCCTGCTTTCTAATTCCCATTGTTTTAATAAAAATAATTTCATAGTTCTCTCATGCTCAGCAATCACTTAACATTTCGCATGATATTTACTGCACCATCACTGCAACCCCCGTAGAGACAACTAGGCAAATATAAGTGATTTATATGCAGATTTCAACCTATTTACGGAGCTTAATAATAAGAGACAAAATATTATATGCAAAATGCATTCATTTAAATTTTTGATCGGATTTTTCTGCTGCTTGATGGAGCAAGAAAGTTATGTTGGTATAGGAGCAAATACATTTAAGCATAGAAGTCTCAAACCATGTTTATCTGTAATGAGAGACGTGGATAACAGTATGGCTATATGATCCACTAGTTTCCCTCATCTCCTTGATTGACAAGTGTCCCTGCAATGTGAATCAATCCTGAAATTTCCACAGTAAGCATCAAACTGTATGACAGCTTTCAAACCAATAACTCTGTGGACTCATAGATATCACCTCATCTGCAGGATGCTAGCTAGCCACATGCGGTAAATAGTTTTAGGAGGTACACACACATTAGTTAAATTTACAGTTATGTTTGTATATCACTGTGTATCTGGAAAAAACACATACAACTAGCATATTGAAGCTATGATTTTATAAATGTTTTACTTAAGAAAAGGCTCAGTATTTAAGTAAAAGAAGATGAGCTGATTAGAGAAAAATATTGAGAACAGAACAGTGTAGGTGGCATATAAAAATGACAAAGATGGCCCTCGCTGGGTGGCTCAATGGTGGGAACATTGTCCTATGCACCAAAAGGTTGCAGGTTTGATTCCCAGTCAGGGCACATGATTAGGTTATAGGTTCAATCCCTGGAGGCAACTGATCAATGTTTCTCTCTTAGATAGATGTTTTTCTCTCCTTCCCTTCCTCTCTCAAATCAATAAAAAGGTATCCTCAGGTGAGCATTTTAAAAAATGACTAAAATATTAAGAGTTATGTAAGAATGAGCAAATTTTGGAAAACACTGAATTAGTCCAACCCCTAACTTATAGATGAGGACAATGTGGCCTTAAGTAGTTGTAAAGGTTCACCCATGATCTCATGGCTTGTCAGAGGTAGTCAGGACTCTCATTTACAGTCTCACATTTAAGACCGACTATCTTGCCTTCACATCATTTATTTCAGCCCCACAAAGCTCTTATTTTTTTTCAGGAAGAATGGATCAGTGAGAAATTCAGATAAATTCTCAAGCTATTTATGTATTTAATATTTCTTTTAATATGGTTTTTTAAATTTTTTTAAATTGATTTTTCACAGAGAGGAAGAGAGAAGGATAGAGAGTTAGAAACATCGATGAGAGAGAATCATCGATCAGCTGCCTCTTGCACATCCCCTACTGGGTATGTGCCCGCAACCAAGATACATGCCCTTGACCGGAATCGAACCCGGAACCTTTCAGTCCTCAGGCCAACGCTCTATCCACTGAGCCAAACCTGTTTTTGGCTAATATTTCTTTTTATAGAACAACAGAGAGTAGAGTTGTCATCTAACTAGATATAAAAAAAAGTGCTAATGAAAGCTGTTCTTTTAACCACCTTTAAAAAAAATTGAACAAATTTGACAATGTGTTAGTGTTAGGTCCAGTTATCTACTGTGATAGGATGGAGTGGAATTTATCACATTACATAACTATAGTATGGTATTATTATCTCTTCACTGTACTGGGCAGGACGTCTTCATTCCAACTTATCCTTCACTCACCCCATTCCCTGGTAGCCACCACATTATTCTCTATTTTTTAGACTCCACATATAAATGGAATCATACAGTATTTGTCTTTCTCTGTCTGATTTATCTCATTTTTCACAGCCACATTTAAAGAGAGTAAATTGATTAGGTCAGTACTGTTAAGAGTACAGACATGGAATATAAGCATGATAAATACATACTGTGCTATATATTTTGTTAAGCTAATTTGTGAGCCTTCTGACTAAATTCAACTATGCTTAAAACCCCTTTTACCCAACACACGGAGCCCTTGGGACATTTCTGCTTTGTATGTGAAGGATGTTGTACAGGTTCCTAAAAATGGCGAGGGGCACATATACTTCCCCATTCTCTAGTGATGTGTTGGCAACATCTCCTGCCATATTGTGGGCATCTCTGCCAACCTCAGTGCTCAGAGACACCACATTGGGAGCTTGAAAGCATTGACCATAGTAGGAGTATTTACACGACAGAAGCTGGCGAATGCTACAAGTCAGGACTTCATTCTCAGAGTGAAGTATAAAACACTTATAAGCACACCGCTTCATTGAGCACTTTTGAAGGTGGGTGAAAGGTGGGCCTTTTAAAAATGAGACTTGGAAGCTTTAAGGAATGACCTGTAAATTCACTTTTACACCAGAAAGAAGTTTCCTGAGAGAGTAACATTGGGGCTGCATCAGGCAGGCGAGAGCATTTGACTGCTTTTCTTTGCTTTTAGGGGATGGTAGCGTAGTTTGAGCCCTGAGGAAAGGCAGGTCCAAATAGTCAGAAACGGGCTTTCTTGTTATTCTGCTAACTAGAAAGACACTGCCTAAGGGTCCTTAGAAAGTGAAGATGACAGGTGATGCATTCTTCAGAGAACAAATTTCTAGATAAAAATCCTCATGAATGGGCTACATATGCCCTGTGGAATAGAACCTCTGCAGGGATGGAAATATTCTATATTTATGCTGTCCAATAAGGTACCACTAGCCACCCACAGCTGTCCCACCCCTGAAATGTCTGAATCGAGATGCGCTGTAAGGGTAAAATACACACTGGATTTCTAAAAATTGTGTAAGAAAGAGAATGTAAAATTCATTCAAATGTATATGTTGATTACATGTTGAAATGATAATCTTTTGGATATATTACTAATAATATAATAAATATTATACATTATTAAAATTAATTTCACCTGTTTCTTTTTACTGTTTTTAAGATGGCTACTAGAAAATGTCAAATTACCTATGTGGCACACATATGACAAGAGATAAATTCTGAGATGTCTTCAATTAGGTGGGCCAGAGAGCAGGAGAGAGACAAGCGGGGTTAATCAGTTAACGGAGCCAAGGGCCCTCACCAACAAGACCGCTCAATTTGTTCAATTGTATGTGGAAACTGTGGACCGATGTCCAAGTGGCTAGTTCGGCTCTTATGTAGAGAAAATAGCTGACATTCACCGCCGTACCTTGTTTATGCACGAACTTTGGGGACCACTGGCTACAACCAGCCCCAAAGCGGTACATACTTCTTCCTCATGAACTACACACCTATTCCAGAGCTCACCCCACATCACCTTCTCCCACCCCCTTTATCTATAGCCAACGCAAATTCTTTCTGAATAACTGACATCTTTCTTCTCCAAACACAGTGTCTAAACGAGGCCCTCAGCCCCAGGATGGCCTTGGCCGTCTAGCCAAGGTGGTGGTTTAGATGGCATGCCCGGGGACCTGGTCACTGTTCTGGCTAACATAAGGCTCTTTAAACATTTCCTCTCACAAAACCTATCAGTTGTGAAGGTCTTTAACATATTATATTTTCACTAGTGTCCCGGTGCATAGATGCATGCACACTGAAACAAAAGTAATTAGAAGATATATTTTAATATCGCTATACACTCTTTATAATAGAAGTGTCAAGCAAATTCACAATCAACAATGACAGATCATTCAACTGAGTGAACTCAATAAACTGTTGCCCAGCCAAAAACAAACAAACAAACAAACAAACAAAACAACAATGACAGATCAAAACACATGCATGTGATTGACACCAGCGAGAGCTTTATATGTATCGTGCATGCACAAGTCAACTTAGTCTTTTATATATCCTACATAATAAAAGGCTAATATGCAAATTGACCAAACAGCAGAACAACTTGTCATTATGAAGCACACTTTCCACCAGAAGGAAGATGCTCAACACAAGAGAAACGTGAATGATGAGAGAGAATCATTGTTTGATTGCTTCCTGCATGGCCCCCACTGAGGTATCAAGCCAGCAACCCAGGCATGTGCCCTTGACCAGAATCAAACCTGGGGCCCTTCAGTCCACAGGCTGACACTCTATTTATTCACTGAACCAAACCAGCTAGGGCTTAGCCTTTTATATATATATAGATTAGTCACCACTGAGCTAGATTATGAAATTCTGAGAAAGGAAAAGAGTACAGAGGCTTAAAAGGGAGGGGCAAGTGCAAAGTGAGCCCAGCTGGCAGACCTCGTAAGACAAATTCTGTAACACAGCCTCCTCTTCCACACCGAGGGTTAGAGGGTCAGGAAAATGCACAACGAATTGCCGGCATGTTGCATAGGTGGAAACGGTGACACACCCAAATAGTTGAAATCAGGAGCAGTAAGCCTGAATCTCAAGGATAACCTATATTTCCCTCTAACCTTCCTCCTTTGGTGGATTGGCTCATGACACTGAGAAGGTACTATGGGGTTCGGTGAAAAATGAGGGCCGAATGTTTAGTCCTGCTTCCAACATGCATGTCCTATTTCCAACCCAGCAAGAGAAAGAACTGTACTGTGCTGGAGACTATCTGTCAGATCACACCTACCTTGGAATCCAGCACTTTTCTTTCATAGGGAAACCATAAGGCATAGACCAAGGTGTAAGCACCCTCAGTCAACCAGGAGCCATATTTTATTAAAAACAGTCACATTATAAAATTTCAGGTCTTCCATTTCTCAAGGTTTAAGCACAGTAATTAAAAATACTTGATGTCAAAGACTTATTGTTTGTTCATTTTTCAGAAGAAGGCTTGCTTCTGAATTTGGCATTGAAAGTATTTTAATCAAGGGCAATGCTTCAGCCAGTGGGAGAAAAAAGAGTTTAATTTCAACATTCAAAAGAAAAGGAGGGGTGAAGAGGATACATTTGTTTTGTATATATTGCATAGAAATCCAAGCCTTCAGCTATAAAGAATGGCCCCGTTAATGAGCCAAAGATGTTCCGATGAGAAAACTTAGATTAAGTTAAATAAGTTCCCATCACCCACGTCACCTGCAACGCTATGAAGAAGGAAGCAAACCAGGAAGCCCTGAACGGGAGCGTGGCTAGTACATAAATCGGTACTTTCTCTGCACGCTCCTCCTGGGACTTTAACATTCACCACAGAGAGGGGGAAACTGTAAAAATAGAAAGTGTGTTTCTGAAGAAGTGAAAGACTCATTGCATAATGGTGGAAAGCTATCTACTAGAACAGAACAACTGTGCACGCAGACGTAGAACTCAGAGAAATACTGAGCTAGACAAATGTATTTTTTAAAGAATATTCGACCTAAAGAGAAATGGATGGTACATTAGTAGAGCAAAAGCCTTGTTACCTGATGTTCAGAAACTGGATGGACATCAGCTCGTCCAGAAACCTGGCCAGAGTGTCTGGTTAATTCATGTTGACCTCTCCCCAGCCATTTGTCTCGGGTTATTTGTCTTCTCTTTACTTCCTTTTCTCTTTGGAAGACCTATACATAAATGGAAGGAAAATAATTTGTAAACAGAAAGTATTGATTTTGCCAGGGCCCTGCAAGGCACAGATCTATAGCTTCCTTCCTCCCGTTTCATCGTGGGGAGCAAGAGGAAGGAGAGAAACATTCTGACAGAGACATGACTGCCAGGCCGGAGAGGCATCTCCTCAGGTGCCCCTTTGCTCTCTGCCCTCCCCTTTTCCTCTGAGATTTCACATGAACTCTGCTGAGCCTGTTCTAACCTCGATAACTGCTCAGGTGCTGATTCACCAATCCATGCAACAAATATTTACGAAACAACTAATATGTGCAAGACCTGGGCGAGGACCTGGGGGAGGAGCCCGGGGGGAAAGGGAGAGAGAGAAAGATGCAAAGATAAGTAAGACACAATACGTTTCTTAAAGGAACCTAAAATCTAAGGAAGTTGGGCATGATTGCAGGAAAATACTGAGAGGATGCAGGGCTATGGTGGCGTGGCAGGGAACTAGAAAATGCCCTAGGAGAGGGTTTGTCTCAGAGTGTCTAGAAGGCCCATGGGATACACCCATAGAAATCTGTATGTCCAATGGACTGAGAGACCTTTCGGGAAGAAATAATCATCAGGGGAGATAGGGTAGGGATGCATTAGATGGCTGCAAATTCAGCCCTTCCAAGTCAGAGTAGTGAGACCGGTTGGGCACAAGATGGTCTTCAGTCCACTGTTATGACTCCCCTCTGAGTCTTAACAGTGAAGCCGGAGGGGACAAAATTTTTCCATCAATCACATGTCTGGGGAGAATCCAGTGCCCAAGATCACATTGTGTCCTTGGTGGGGTTGTTTCATCTCCCACTGGGGTTATCGTTGGAGCCCATATGGACTTGGCATAATCCACGGTTTTAAGAAGCTGGACAGTCCAGCCAGAAGTTGGAACAAAAAAAAGATGCATGGGAGGACTGCATGAATCTGCCCTGTGGTCATCAATGGCATCCTTGCGGCTTCAGAAGACAGAAGTTCTTTGAAAGGCTTGTCTTTGGCAGAGGCAGGTGTCAGCAATATTGTCCTCACAGTGACAGTAACATCAAAGGTAGCAGAACGGGGGTGGGAGGGTGGGGAACGAGAGATCCAGGAGGGTGAACAACCTGAGGCAACCATGGAGCCTGTGTTCATTTACGACCCCACCATGTACTGGGCATCACCCATGTGGGGGGCACTGGACTAGACCCTGGAGATACAATGACTCAGACATTGACCCCGGTCTCAAATGGCTTACGGTCTGCTGGAGGCAGACAGATGTATTAACTCGTTCTTGCATAAATGATTATTTCAGTGAGTAAGCACTCTGAAGGAAAAGTACAGGATTGGGAAAGTATGAAGAGGTTAGGATCAAGGTCATCTGGGAGGTTATAAAATTCCTTTCCTGAGGCAAAGGGAGTTGGGTGGAGAAGTTCCTGTGAGTGCAGGTAGGGAGGACTGGAGAAAAGCTGGTTGTGACTGCTCTATTATACTACCCTGTTTCCCTGAAAATAAGACAGTGTCTTATATTTTTGCTCCCAAAGATGCTAGGTCTTATTTTCAGGGGATGTATTATGTTTCCATGAAGTAGGTCTTATTTTCGGAGGCTGTCTTATTTTCGAGGAAACACAGTAGGTCTACGTACCTGGAAAGCCCAGGTTACAAACTGTGTGCATAGGGAGCTATGGGAACCCATGGGACATAGATTTGTAAGATCTGGGAAGCCTTCTTAGAGAAGAAGGCATTTTTACTGGGCTTTGAAATATGAGCAGGGTTTGACAAGCGGAGGATGGAGGCACCTAGCATTCCAGGAGGAAGAAACAGTAAAAGCAAAGACACTAAACATAAAGGAATGAGATGACAATTTTATAAACATGTAACATGCACATATATACACATATAGGTGTCTCAAAAAGTGTCTACACACTTTAACAACTGATCACTCACTTTATTTTCACTCCTTTTTCAGGTTTAATTGTCTTGAAATAATAGTGAAGCCAGACTAAGCTTTGAACAAAGAATATTTACACTGAAGTGCCACTTGGACTTTTTAATATGGAGATACATAAAAGATAAAGTACATGCTCCAAAACTGGTAACAGTGGACGAATGGAGGGTGCACAAATACTGAACGAAATGGTTCTTGATATTTGCAATCCCATTGCTTCAAATTATCGGCAGGGCCTGCACCAGAATGGCCATTAGTTTGAAAACAGGCATTGACCAAAAAAAATAATTCATTTTTGCAGATTCTTTTAAATTTTGAAAATGAACTACATGTTAATAGACACTGACTTTATAATCATTCAAAACATGCATACATTTTGGGGGGACACCCTGTATATTCCAAGACCACGAGGTCGTTTTTATTGCCATTTTTCAGATAAGGAAGTAGAAGCTCTGAAAAGTGAACCTGAGAACTCTGGGAGATGTGCCCAAGGTATCAGGTAATAGAACCCCAATTTAAACCTCGGTCTGAATCTACTGCATGTGGCCTTCCTGCAAGCATGTGGCACACAATGAGCCCTTAGCAATAGCTGTCATTCTAGATATACATGTGGAACAGAAAAAAAGATCATGCCAATGTGCCTGGAGGCAGCTGGATGAAGAAGGAGGTTAACAGAGACGGAATAGCACAGCAGAAAGAGCCAAATACTGAAGGGCTTTGGAGGCGTGTTAACATCACCCACATGCAGTGGGCATGAAATGGTCAACCTGCAAAGACTCCACCACATCTGTTCTCCCGGGACCCTGTAAGGCAGAGTCCCCTGTTTCACCGCTTTGTTGGATTTGCCAGGAATCAAGAACAATACAAAATAGGAGCGGATTAGAAAAATCTATTAATGGTAGTTGATTAATCTCCTCTAATGGAGGCGGGAAGACTGAATTTAAAGACACAGGTCTGAGAACCTGCAGAGAAGAGAGTTTGAATTCTCTCAACGAATTGGCGCATCTCAGCACCAATTCAAAGGGGGTGACGAATCTCATGTGGACATGAGGAGGTTTCCAGAAGTAAACTTCAGACAATGATGAGAGCTAACATAATGGCCTTGTAAATAAAGGGTGCTGACTGAGGAGAGGCAGGCAGTTAACACCACAGTTGCACACAGAACACAGTAGATCATGTCAATAATATGCTTTGTTTCAGAGGATGCTTGTTAACATGCTGTTCAATAATTATGTATTGATATCAACTATAGTTTTTCTTTAGAAATTTTGCAATAATTCCTTTTGTTTGTTGCTCCACTTTATGAATTCTTTCAAATTAAAAATTTTTTTTCATTGATTCTTAGAGAGAAAGGAAGGGAGGGAGAGAGAGAAACATCAATGTGAAAGTAGAAACATTGATCAGCTACCTCCTGCACGCCCCCTACAGCCTGAAACCTGGGCATGTGCCCTGCTCAGGAATCCAACTGTCAGCTTTTTGGTGCATGGGACAACACCAAAGCAATGGGACCACACTAGCCAGGGCTCTTTCAGATTTTAAAAGAAGGGATATCTAATCAACCAGAATTGTCTCTATGTTCTTGTCCTGGTAAACATTCTTGAGATAATTAGCTTCTAAGTTGGAGGAGAATGGGATATTGGGGCAAGCTAGGGTAGGACAGGGGCATTTCTGTTTGGATAAGCCAGATGAACATCCTTTACATTAAGGAATCTGATATTCTGTAGGAGACAAAGTCATCAAAGGCATTTGAGATGTGGGAGTAGCGAGGGGGTGACCTAATCAGCTCTATATTCTAGGAGGAAAATTCCAGTAGCGATGTGAAGAATGCACCATGTGATTCATACATCTTATTTTAGCAAGACTTACCTGCTCCCTTCTAATCAGTACAAGGGAGTACATTGTGTATTACAATGGCTACCTTAGTGTCTTATTCCTAGGCACTAAGTTAATTTAATTGAACTTCAATGGAATTGAATAGTTCCTAGAAATGTAATGACAAGCCTTAAAAAAAAAAAACACCCAAAACAAACAAAAAAACTAGCTTCCTGATGAAGGGTATTAAAAAAAGGGGAAAGTAAACATTTTGAAAGGGAAAACATTTGGTGCCAAAAGCACTACCAAGCAAATAAGTCAACCTTTGCTTTTGTCATCCAAGTGTCAACCAACAGTTGTTAGCACCAATTCAACCCCAATAAAAATCCCTAATTTAGGGTGCGGTGAAGAAGGAAACTTTATTCAGTGCAAAACAGGTCAACTGTGAAAACAGCAGGGCTGTGAAAACAGGGGTCCTGGCCCCCTCCAGCCAGGCAGCTCCGCTCTGCGCTCTGCGCTCTGCGCCATGCTTTGTGCTGTGCTGACCTGCTCTGCTGTGCTGAGCCATCTTTGGCGTTTCAGCTCAGCCAGGGAGACTTAGTGGAAGGGGAAAGTGCACTTTCAGAACCAGAGAGGGGCTGTCTTATACAGACAGAAGTCCCCACCCTGGTCCCTGATTGGTCCATCCTCCTGCAAATGAGGGCTTTGAATCCTGAAGGTTTGATTGACCCAAAAGACACTGTCAAAACAGAGCCACTCTGATTGGTCAGAGCTGCACAGCTCTGAGTGGATAGCAAAAGCCTCAATCATACTGGTTGAACCGGGATTCTAGGAACCTTTATAAGGCCTTGCTCCGATGGCAGAAACACTGTGCAGGCAGGCGTCCTGTGCAGGCCATCTCCACTGAAGCACACTTTGCCTAAGAAATGGCTGCTAGGCTCTGCTTTTTCAGTTGAGCCCAGCTAGCCATCAGGAACCCCTCTCAGTTGAGATGTTGTTTTTTTCCCCTCAGGGTTCACAGAAGTATTCCCACTGCTATAGTTCACTTAGATGCATTTGCTTCAGTGGAGGCTAATGCACTCTTTTGAATATTTACATTTTAAAGTAACAGAAATAGATTTTTCCTAGAACTCTTTTTTTCTGGAATAAATTTCTGGAAATGCAGCTTTTACTGTATCTAAATCAAATTGCTATAACTGCATGCTTGAATATGACTCTCGGCTCTTCTGCGTTTCACAGTTTTAACTGGGACTGTGGTTTACTCAGAAGTGACTAATACTTTGGGCAAGAATCTGTATAATAGATCTCTCAGTGGAAGCTGAAAACCAGGTTTTATTTCGGAACTTCATGTTTAAATTTTTAGAGTGAGGGCTCACGCTCCTGTTTCTTACTTTATGAAGACTGCTTACCACCTGCTACCTTTTTTATTTTTCTTCCTTATCTATTCACTCATTCATTCATTCATTCATTCAATTGTTCACTTAAGGAATACTGGTTGAGGTGTAGCATGTGGCAGGTTATGCACTGTGGATAGAGATAGGCAAGACCCAATACTTGCTATCCAGAACTGTGCGGTTTACTAGGGGAGATGATATGAGGGGGTAGGGAGGGGGTTCCAGCACCTCAGAGGAGTCGTGTCTAGCAGAGATTGTTGAGTCTAAGAGCAATTCTCAGAGAAACTGGTGCCTCACCTGTATCTTTAAGATGAGTAGATGCTAATGACATCAAGAGTATGGAAGTTCCTAAAAAAAAAAAAAAAAGAACAACAACAACAACAACCATATAAACCAGAAATTCCACTTTGCACATTTATCCAAATAAAACAAAAATCCAAATTGAAAAAGATATATGTAGCCCCTCCCTATATTTAGTGCAGCATTATTTATAACTAGAGGCCTGGTGCATGAAATTCATGCATGGGGGCAGGAAGGGGATTCCCTCAGCCCAGCCTGCACCCTCTCCAATCTGGGACCCCTCAGGGGATGTCTGACTGCTGATTTAGGCCTGATCCCAAGGATTGTATCTAAACTGGCAGTTGGACATCCCTCTCACAATCCAGGACAACTGGCTCCTAACTGCTCACCTGCCTGCCTGCCTGATCACCCCTAACTGCCCTCCCTGCCAGCCTTATCTCCCATAACCACCTCTGCCTGCCAACCTGATCACCCCTAACTTCCCCCCATGCCAGCCTGGTTGCCCCCAACTGCCCCGCTCTGCCAGCCTGGTCTCCCCTAACTGCCTACCTGCTGGTCTGGTTGCCCCCAACTGCCCCCACTGCCAGCCTGGTCACCCTATGCATCCTTCTGTTCAGTCATTGGTCGTCCCTCACTAACCCCCCTGCCTGCCTTGTTGCCCCAACACAGCCTGCTGTTTGGTCGTCCGTCTGGTTATTTCAGTTGTGATGACCCTGCCTTTTTATATATTAGGACAGTTAAGACATAGAAGTAACCTAAGTATCCATCAATAGATGAATGGATCAAGAAGATGTGTCACATACATACAATGGAATATTACTCAGCCATAAAAAGGAATGAAATCTTATAATTTGTGACAACATGGATGGACCCAGAGGTCCATCCATGAAATAAGTCAGACAGAGAAAGACAATGAAATAAGTCAGACAGAGAAAGACAAATACCGTACAATTCCACTTTTATGTGGAATCAAACAAAACAGACTCACAGAGAACAAACTGATGATTGCCATTGAAGAGGGAGTAAAAATGGTAAAGAGGAATAAAAGACAAACACTTCTAGTTATAAATTTTTTTAAAAAAAGGCATGGAAGTATAATGTACAGCATAGGGAATATAGTCAATGACATAACAACTTTGGATGGTTACTACATTTATTATGGTTATCACATCGTAAGGTATAAAAATGTCAAATCAACTATGTTGTACACCTGAAACTAAAATAATATTGTGTGTCAACTATACTTTAATAAAAATAAATAAGTAAGAAGAGGGAATTCTAGGCAGAGGCAAAGAGGGGCATTTCCTCTTGTCCCTTTCACACCCTCAACCCCACACCAATTCTCTTTTCCTTGGTAAGAATTAATGACACACCATGGGAGGAAAGGGAGGGGGAAACGTTAGAAAGTAGCAAAAGTATTTTGAAAATGCTTTTATAAAATGTCAAAAGAACATGTAACTCTACATGCGTTCCTAAAGAATATAAGTATGTGGAAGGAAGGCTGGGCTGTGTCTTTCTATATCATGAGTAATTCCTGGACTCGCCATGAGTTTTAATTTCTCAAGCCAGAAAGTTAGTCCCGTGTCCTCAGCGGATGACCTGCCTCTACCACCATACTCTCTTTGTTGTTCTGCTTATGTGAATGCCTCAAGTTGCCATTCAGGGCATTAATAACACACAGTCTTAGAGGGTCACTGACCGTGAAGGCCTAATGAAAACCACAAGGGAGATGGGAAGGCAACAAATCAGTAAAAAGCATTATGTTTCTAGGGCAGAACTCCACAGAATATATCCAACGCTCTAAAGGCATTAGGAAGGCTTGCTTTGTGGGAAGTGTGGTGAAGGGACTTGGAGGGAAGGTAGATGTTGTTTTTGTTAAAACTGACTAGGCATTTGCTGTTAAGTGAGTGCCAGAGCTGATCTTAATGAGAACCCTTGTGTCTGAGGCTCTCAGAACTGATCATAAGCCTGTGTAGCACTTTAGGGAGGGGCCAGGCATTGATTTGCGCATGGGAGGTGATTTGCTATTTTAAAATCTTTTTGAAATACAGTACTTGTGACTCTTCCTTAGAGAAACACCAGCTAATGTGCATGGATAATTATTTTTAAATCCTTAAAAAAAACTGTTGTAAGGCTTTTCACCATCAGTCTATACTAAAAGATTCATAGCCCGTATTGATTTTTCTTCCCCCAAAGACATCTCAATTTTCAATAAGCCGCTAGGCCTCTCTCTTCCCAAAGACACTTACCCTCGCTTTCTCCGCTATCTCTGGCCTCTGGCCACCTTCCCAGGCAGTCCATTTTCCAAACATGTATGCTATATATTTTTTTTAACTTTTAGTGACAATATTTGGTTTAAGATATTTTATTGCTCATTTGCTCTTTGAGGTGGTGTTGATAAACAGGTAACATTAGGTATGTCTAAGTATGGATGGACTTGAACTTGCCCATGATGATGAGCTAGCACAGCCAAAGGTTCTGCCAGAATTAGGGAGAAACACAGAGTCATTAGGGAAGCTTCTTAAGAGTATCCACAGTGAAAGCACAGAGAGGCAAACTTTTGTGCCCACCCTATTGTTACCTCCCTATTTGGTGCTATTCTGCCTCTCTAGGTTGGGCAGCCTTGTTCCCCAACCATCTAAGCCTTTCAGGGAATTAATTTTGTTGAGAAGCAGTTCCTGATCGGGTGTTAGTAAGACAAATCAATAAACAAACCAGAGTAACAATAATAAAAAAACACACAACCACCACCACATAAAAAAAGTCTCCTAAAGGTATTTGCAATGTGATTCATTTATTTCTCCAACAATCAGCCACAGAGTTCCAGATGCAGTGCTAATCTAGGAGATAAAGACGAATATTCAGAATGTAGTATGTTAAGTGCTTTGACATGAGGTGCTTATGGAAGCTCAAAACAAAATCCAGCATCATGGGCCAGGCTTTGCCTGGATTATCTCGTGTCCTTCTCATAATAATCTTAAGCGGTAGACACTTCCATTACTTTCATTATACACATGAGGAAATGGAGGTAAGGAAGGATACATAATGTACCCAAGGTCACACTTTTAGTACATGGTAAATTTGGAACCTGGATTTGACAGACTCCAAATCCAGGTGACACGTTTTAGCAAGACTGCTTTCCAGAAGACCCACGGGGACTCGGCTTAGTAAAGAAAGGGAAAAGAGTCTTCCAGGCAGATGGAACAGCACATTCGAGGGTTCAGAGGCGAGAGACTCATGGCATGTTCCGAGAGCCCCATCTGGATCACTGTGGCTGGGGAGTGATCTGATTAAAAGAGGAGTGGGCCAAGGGCAAGTCTGGGGAATTCCAACATTTGGGAGGGGAGGGAGGGAGGGAGAGGAACCTGAGGAGGAATCTGAGCAGGAGCAAACCATAAGGGAAGCCAAAGAACAAGAAACCTTCAAGCAGAGAGCGACTCAGCAGACTCCCAGAGCCTGGGAGAGATGGTTTGGAGTAAAGGCCCTTCCTTAAATATATAAATGAAGATATGCTGCAAAGGTGACCTCCTAATTCCTCCCACATTGCCCAGTGAAAGGACCGATGGTGGGTGGACTGGTGGATAGAATCACAGAACTTTAGAGATGGCCAATGAGATTATTTAATTTAACCACCTAATTTTCCACAAGAGGAAATGGAAACTCAGAACTCTGCAATGACTTTTTTCCCCTCTGTCATTGCATAGCTAATCAAGGACAGAACAGTGATTAGAACTCAGGTCTGTGGACTGTCTATCTCAACAGCAAAGATTTCAGATATGTATTCTATGTAAAGGACATGGCAATCCATAATTAGCCTCACTCATAATCAAAGTATACTCAACAATCCAGGGAAACAGGCACACTGATATATCACTGGTGGAAATCTAAATTGTAATAATTTTTTTGGGGGGGGATATATTTTGGCAATATGGAAGTGGCAACTTAGTGCAGTGGTTAAGAATAAGCCTTGAAGTCAGACAGACTTGGGCTGGGTCTGCCAACTACTCTCATGTACTAACCATTTTCTGGGCACAAGCCTCAGTTTCCTCTGGAGAAAAAATGTGGATGTTAACAGTGCTTATATTATACATTTATTATGAGATTTAAATGAGATTATTTGTATAGCACCATGCCCAGGATAGAGAGTCCAAAAAAGGGTATTATGGTGATCATTACATATTGAATTTTACAAATACTCATATTCCTCGGGCCAGCAATTTTATGCCTAGGGATTTATCTTATAAAAATGATCATAACTGGGCACAAAGATTTATGTACATGGATATTCATCACAACATTATTTACAAGAGTGAAAAATTGGAAACACAAATGTCCAACAATAGAGTACGTAAATTAATGATGGTTCATCTTGCTGATGAAATACTATGTGGCCGTTAAATACCACGCTGCAAAAGAACACTTAATCATCAGAGAAAACATCCATATTATGTGACAAAAGCAGGCTACACAACAATCTATAAGCATAATGCCAATTTTATGCCAGACCATATAAACATAAAAGTGTTCTGTGCATGCAGAAGATTCTGAATAGCAATTTGGTGAGGGGAAAGGTCTCCCAACTTATGCCGGTCATCCATGCTGGCCCTACAAGTGCATGTGTATCTATGTGAGACCTCTGTCCCCAAAACTGAGGAAAACCCAGTTGAACAGATTGTGTTATAAACTTTGTAAGAAGACAAAGGCAAAAGAAAAAAATGGAAAGAAGCTCCTTTTTATGATACTTTCAAAACTACATAAATATTTGAGTTTAACAAGCCATCCTCAACCTTCTAGATTTGAAAACACTTAGAAGGAAATGATATTTCACTGATGTAAACTTAACTCAGCATGCTGGGATTTCCACATTTAACTTCTATTAACGCTTTTCAATGCCAACATAAAAAACAAATACCTTTAGACAATCTTCCTCAGTGGCATTTCTTACAGGGACCCGATTAGACCAAGTAAGATAAAGAGGAAAACTAAATAGGCAAACCCTCCATGGACAAACACTGGAAAAGAATGTGAGAATTGATTTGTTTACTATTTTCTCCTATCAATATGCCCTAGGAAACCTACAGAGGAATTATAGCACAAATGAGAAAAATAAAAAACCCAAAGGAATGAGTGATCATTTTTTCCCCCTGCAGATGTGGCTCCAAATATTTTACTTTAATAGACTTTGAAAACGCTGTAGCATGCATTCTTAGCTGTATATCACTTATCTGCTCTTTCTAGTTGTACCTTATTTGTGTAAGGTTCAGATCATACACAGCAAACAGGCCCTAAGAATACAAAGGATCCATCATTATTGGTTTTGTACTTTAATTCATAACATCATTAAGTTACAAATGTGCTCCTATTAATGTGCTCTTGGGCAGCTCACTTAGCCCATCAAATCCTCAGGATTTAATCTGTAAACAGTTGTGGGGATTGCATAGAATTATTTTTAAGATTCTTTCTAGCTCTAAAATTAATGTAGCAAACTATGGTACAAAAATACAAATTAAATTTAAATACTTGGCACCACCCTATGGCCCACAGTGAAGATCTGTGGGGTGAATCGGGGCTGAGAGGAGGAGGAAAAGGGGGGTATAGGCATGGGAGATAGCTATAGTACTACCAACAATAAAAATAAATTTAAAAATGAAAAAAATACTGGGCACAAGTTGGAATTAGGAAACAATCCATGTTGAATCTGTAGAAATTATAGTCCCTATATTAATATTTTTTATGATAAAGAGACAAATTTCTATTAAATTAATTCAAATTCTAATTAGAGAAACATCACAGCTTAGTTACAACCGAGATGAAAAAAAAATTCAAGTGATAAATATGATAAGAAATTAGTTTAAATACCTATTATATTTTGTGGACTATAATTTGTGCAAATGCATTTATACTTTGTGATAATAATACTCTATTTCTGAAAGAGATGTTTTTGTTTCCATGTACACTTGCATGTAATATGCTTATTTGACTATCACCACAAATCTATGAGTATAGGTCCAGTGGAGATTATATTATTTTCTTTACAAACATCAGAGGCTAAATGATTTTCTCCAAATAGTGTAGTTACTTGAGTCGAAGAGCTGGAACTGGAAACCAGGTCTCAAACTCCAAAATTCACCTTCTTTCTGCTACAACACTTGTTTCCCAATACCATCTAGACCAGGGGTGGGCAAACTTTTTTACTTGAGGGCCACAATGGGTTCTTAAACTGGACCAGAGGGCCGGAACAAAAGCAACCTGACCATGCTGGCACTCTCATCTTGAAGGTGAAGGTCTGAGGGCCGTAGTTTGCCCACGGCTGATCTAGCTCATTACAGTCTGAGATTTTAAATGCTTTTAAAAGTGGCTTCTGTGCACAGGAAATATTATTCAGCAATTAGGTTTGTTCTTATAATTAACATTTGATTTATTGAAATTATATATTTTGAAACTTGCATTTGAACATTTTCAATAGCTTAGGTAAGAGGTTGGCAGACTACAGTCTGTGGGTCAAATCTGGCTGGATGCTTATTTTTGTAAATAAAATTCTTTTAAAATATATTTTATTGATTTTTACAGAGAGGAAGGGAGAGGGATAGAGAGTTAGAACATTGGTGAGAGAAACATCGATCAACTGGCTCCTGCACACCCCCTACTGGGGATGTGCCCACAACCAAGGTACATGCCCTTGACTGGAATCGAACCTGGGACCCTTCAGTCCTCAGGCCTACGCTCTATCCACTGAGCGAAACCAGTTTTGGCTGTAAATAAAGTTTTATTAGAACACAGCCATACCTATTTATTTATATATTTTCTATGTGCTATATTGGCATATTTGAGTTGTTGGAGCAGGTGCAATAGGGCCCATAAATCCTAAGATATTTACTATCTGGACCTTTACAGAGAGTTACCAACCCTTGTCTTGGATTCAACATACAGATCTTTACTTTTAATATGTCAAGTATATATCTTAACAAACAAAACATTCCCAAGTGTTTATATTAGTCTTGTAAATTTAATATGTTGGATCTTATATATTTATAAACATATAATTATATTGAGGTATTACATAATTATGTCACGTATAAAATACTTATATATTGATTGTAAGTTATTTATAACTTACAGCTATTATAATCTTATAACTATGTTGAGTCTTAAGCTCTCTTAAATGTTCCAGTACTTTGTATAAATATAGAAAGACTAGAGACACAATGCACAAAATTTGTGCACGGAGGGGGGGAGAGGAGAGTGGAAAGGGCGTCCCCTCAGCACGAAGCAGATTATTATTGTAGATCACGCAGGAAGAACAAAGGGTAAAATATTTAACTGCAGCAGTGTTTGGCTATATTCTGCACAGCGAGAAAACCTGAAGTCATTTTCAGGTTTCACCATTTCTTGCTTCTTTTCAGTCAAGTTTCTAAGCTTTCTAAATCTCTGTTTCCAGCTAATGAAAAGAAAATGGGATCCCACAGAGTCTCCTATCTGCCTACTCCAGGATTTCTGTGAGGATCAAATGAGATGAGGCACAGGAAAATGCTTCACAGACATTTGGTTAAAGTGTGAAATGTTTGCACCTGGCTATAAAGCAAGTCGTGTTCCTGGGCTGAAGAAACTGTGAGGAGGTTGGTGGACCTTAGAGAGAGGAAGCTGGGCATTGCTACACGTGACATCATTACCTGGATGGACACTTAGCATGTTTGCCTTTTATATATCTAAATATGAACGGATTTCTTTTGACATGAAATATTCAAACATTATAGGTTGAATCATTTTAAATGTTTATAAGCTAACTTTTAAAACATCTCAGGGTTAAAATAGTGCTACTTATTAAAGAAATAATTATGTCATCCCAAATGGTTTGGGGAACTTCCTTGCAGAATTATCAGTTATAGAGAAGATAATGACTTGACTTTTTTAGCAACCCTGATGAGACATGCTGAGCCCCACAATAAATTACAGGTAGGGGTGGTCACATAGTCTGTATTAGTCTGCTAGGGCTGCTATAACAAAGTACCACAACCTAGGTGACTGAAACAACAAAAAAATTGTCTTACAGTTCTGTAGACTAGAAGAAACCGAAGGATAGAAATGAGAAAGACACCTCTCCTTACTAAGCCTGATGACATGCAAGATTTTTATTTTACATCTCTGTGACTTCGAGTTTTTGTTGATTTAGAGGTTTGTGGAGTCCAAGAGGGAACAGATGGTTCTACTACAGTGGAAGTTGAGACTTACACTTGGTCACTGGGTTCCTCATGATCATTGGGTTCCTTACTATCAGGGAAAATTAAGGTTATGGCTATGCAGTGAGGGCCAATAAATTCTCTTGAGTGCCTCTTAGGACTACCATATTTACTGGCAAAAATTAGAAAACAGGTTAGCCAGCAACTCTAGAAATCAGACACTTCAGGAATAAAGATTTAGATCATGCCAACAGGCAGAGAAGTCTGGTCCACTGATCAACCTGCTGGAAGCAAAGACTCCATGGAATGGGTAGCAGAGGAAGGAAGCTACAAATACTGACTATAGACTTGTGACAGATAGCAAGAAGTATAGTAGTTACTCATGCTTTTTTTCTTGCTCTCTTTATATATCAGATCTCTATCATAAAATGCCTGTGGTCATAACTCCATCACGGCATCATGACCAACTACCAGACTCACCAGGAGGTGCATGGATGAGTCCCACAGCAGCCGTGACAGGTAGGACTTCTGGAGCATCACAGGCCACTGGCAGTGTCTGAAGAGTATCGTGAGCTGCAGGCGGGGTGGTGGACATGGCCCTGATGGCAGATTAGGCCTAGGGACCCTACACGCACACTATTTAATCATGCCTGGGCCTCCAGTATATATACACGTACATATATACATATGTATATACTTACATATACACACTAGAGGCCTGGTGCACAAAATTTGTGCACTGAGTGGACGGGATGGGTCCTTCAGCCCGGCCTATGCCCTCTCTCAGTCCGGAAGCCCTCAGGGGATGTCCAACTGATGGCTTAGGGTAGCCGTGGGCAAACTACGGCTCGTGGGCCGGATCCGGCCCGTTCAGCTGTTCTATCCGGCCCGCAGAGCCGAAAGAACAGAGGGTTCTCTTGCTCTCCCCTCCGCTCCTTCACCAGCAGCCCAAGATGAGAGTGCCGGCATGGTCAGGTTGCTTTTGTTCCAGCCCTCCAGTCCAGTTTAAGAACCTATGTGGCCCTTGAGTCAAAAAGTTTGCCCACCCCTGGCTTAGGGGGAGTGGGTCTAAGCCAGCAGTTGGACATCCTTAGCGGTGCCAGGGAGAGGCTCCTGCCACCGCTGCTGCACTCACCAGCCATGAGCCCAGCTTCTGGCTGAGCGGGACTCTCCCTATGGGAGCGCACTGACCACCAGGGGGCAGCTCCTGCATTGAGCATCTGCCCCCTGGTGGTCAGTTTGTGTCATAGCGACCGATCATTCTGCCATTCAGTCAATTTGCATATTAGCCTTTTATTATTATATGGTGTGTGTGTATACATACACACATATATTCCACTTTCCTTTTTATTCTCCTTTTTGCCCCTAATATTTTATAAAAGGTTTTATGGGCATAGTTCCTGCCATGGCCCCATTCTGTGTGGGAGTTTGGAGAATCAGTCCTAAAGCTCAACCTAGAGTCTTTCCTCAATCCTAAATACAAATCTGGAGGCCATTTATCACCTGTAACAAATTTCTTTCTGTTTATACTCCTTATAGATCTGATTTCTGCCAGGGAATTCTGATCTATATCTATATCTATATCATTCATCTATTTATTATTCCCATCTAGGTCTTATGTCTTTGTCATGCATCAGAATCCTCACTTTTTTCATGTGTGTGTGTGTGTGTGTGTGTGTGTGTGTGTGTGTGTTTCTATATGGTATGTCTCACAATCTTACATAAAAGTCATGGCTAATTTTATGAACATCATTCTACCTTGGCCTCTGACTATTTTGAAGTTCACTTTCTTGCTTTAGGTGCCTGGTGACCCCATGCTGTGTTTTAACTTTTCAGGATATATCTGTGCACTCCACCTCAAGCATTGGCTCATGCTCTGGACTTTTCCCTTCTCATTGTCCTCCTCACCTCCTTAACTAAAATGTCTATTTTTTTGCCCTGTCAGAAACCTATCTATTTGTGGATAGTCTAATCAAATAAATTAATTCAGACTATGTTAATTGGAGACAATGTTTTAATGTTGATAATAATAATGATCACCACTGCTGACATTTATTGAGTGTTGACTCAGTGGTTGACTGTCAACCCATAAACTAGAAGCTCACAGTTCAATTCCTAGTCAGGGGACATACCCAACTGCAGGCTCTATCCCCAGCTTGGGGTAGGGGGGAGTGTTTAGGAGTCAGCAGATCAATGTTTCTTTCTCTCTCCCTCTCTCTGAAATCAATAAAAACATATTAAAAAATCTCTAAACCTAGTAAGTTAAGTGCTATTATCTCCATTTTATAGATGAGGAACCTAAGTCCCTGAGAAGTTTTTGTTGTTGTTGTTGTTGTTGTTGTTGTTATTGTTGTTTAAACCTTGATTAAAGTCACATAGCTAGAATCAGAACTTGAATCTTGGTATGAGTCCCTAATCTGGTCTCCTATTATACTCTATTGCCTCTTCAAATCCAAAAGCATGGTATGAAAATATTGCGTAGCCTTACAGCTTGACTGGGATAATATTTTAAGATTTCAGGATGGGGGAGTCTAGCAACAAAAGCATTTATAATTTACTGAGCTCAGGAGAGTTAAATAAGTCATTAAGAGTTCAACAGGATCCTATAACAGAGAGAAATAGACAGAAGTGTTCCAGCCATGAAGACAGAAGAGACACAATTCAGAGATGGAAGATGCTGACGACGCCTCACCATACCAGCAGACAGCAGCTGTGTGTTGCTGAAGGATGCCCAGGACCAAACCAGAGACGGTCGGACCTGCATCACCACCATTTGTCCACCAACCAGATCTGAAATATCATGGCTGACATGTACACATAAGGAACTATTTGACATTGAAATTGGGACTCAAAAGAACTGTTGAGCCAGAAAGGAACTCACTACAGACTGATTCATTTGCCTCTCAGCATAACCATAATTACTTGTCACAGTTTAAGTTCTTACAAGGGTATTTCTTGGATCACATGATCTCACACATCTAGAGGAAATAATGAACAACATAAACTGATGAACAAAAACAGACCCAGAGAAAGAGAAGCAGCAATCAGACTCTCAAACCTCAGAGGGAAAGTAGGGGAGGGTGGGGGTCAGGGGAAGAGATCAACCCAAGGACTTGTGTCATGCACATGGGCCTACCCAGTGGCCATGGACAACAGGGGGGTGGGGGCATATGTAGGGAGGGGTTTGGGATGGGAATGGGGGGATGAGGACAATTATGTGATACTATAATCAATAAAAAAATTAAAAGTTAAAAGTTAAAAATTAAAACAAAGTGTTCAACAAGAGCATTCCACATATTGAGGTAAAAATCATTCTGTAGTAATAAGATAAGCATTTTGGTTTATTTCATTGCATACAAAATGAAACTGGGAAACTTATGAATAAAGTTAAAGAAAGATAAAGGTATATAAGTAAATGAGAAAACCAAAGGAATCTGGAAGAATGAAGCAAGGTTAGCTTATTTTTATGATAAAATATTTCATTAAAGAGTGCATATTAGAATAAGCTTCTAAAAGATTAAAATAGTATAGATAAAGCAGTAAATCGAGTTTAATGCAGGATTAGCTAAGCGGCTGGTAGTCAATAATGATAAGATGCTGAAAGTTTAAGGTCACTGATTATTTGAGAGAGGAAAAGGTGAGCATGCAAGGTAGGGACCTGGTTCTTATAATTATAAGGTTCCTGAGGAAACAACTATCGTAAGTGATAAGGTAGAAACCTTGTAAAACTGGAAACTAAATGGACCAGATGTATGGAGATCATTCCCATGTTAGCAAATTATGCAGAAAATCTAGTGAGGTTTTCGACATTCACATATTATCCATAAAGCAGGACATGCAATCAATCCTATGGGCTCCTCTGGTGTCGACTGAACTCTCCAAAGTGGTCAATGAAGTCTAAAGAATGAAGGTTGGGCTAACTTATGTGTGTAACTAAACCTCTCTCTACAGAAAACAACCAATCAAATAGCTGATCAGGTCAGTTGTATTTGCTGCGCCAGGCATATGTAGGCCCTTACCAATGTCTGGCAATCAAGTGGTTCTGGGCTTATACTGATTAATAACGTCTGTGAAAAACACACACACACACTTTTAGAATAACAAATGAATAATCAGACACTATGAAAATTATCAGATAAAAATTAATACACAATATATTGTTATTATGTCTGCTACTGTAACATTTAAACTGCCAAATCTGAAACAGAATAGTTTAGTGATTTGCCTTATGCACAAAAATGTCATAGGTACAAATCAGTCTATGAGTCCCTTCCCAACCCCAATAGTGCTAAACATAAAACTTTTATTTTCAGATCCTTGAATTAACTTTCAGAATTTATCCTCTATTCTCCAGCTTGCAAATTAAAGGTTCTGTTTTGATAGTGGGGGGGGGGGGGGAATGATCTAGGAGTGAGAGAATAATATATATTTATATTCATTATAATTTATTATATTATAAATTAAATGATTACTTGTGTAACCACAGTCACATTTTCAAACTAAAAAGTATGTGAAAGTGATTTTTTAAGAGATTAAATACTCTGACAAAGTGAAGAATTAAAAAAAGTTCCAAGTGAATGATCCTTTGGAGTGGAAAAGGTTAGCTGTGAATATGCTTGTGAAATAATGCTATGGAGGGTTCCTCTTCTAAGATTATGGTCTTTCTTGCCTCCAGGTTCAAGTGTTGCTCAATCAGCAAGGTGCTCAATTCACAGTGATTGCTGCGCATTTTCTTGTTGATCAAGAAAATGCATAATCTCAGCTTAGACACATTTACCATAAAAATGAATATAAGAAATAGGATTTTGATTTAAATTTCCCAGTTGCAGCAGATTGAGGAAAAAATATATGCAAGAGAAGATTCTATTTGAAAAGCTCTGATTCAAATACGTCCAAAGAGAATGCATCTCCACGTACCTAATGCTGTCTTCGCAGGAGATAGCAAGCTTTTCTCGCTCGGAGCCCTTGTCAATTTGATTAAACTCACAAACACGTGACTGACTCCGCCTCTGTTAAAAATACTCTCAAGCCAGAGAGTGATTGAGATCCTTGTTGCTTTGTCTTTGACAGTGGGCCCTTCAGCAGAGTAATCATAACACTAGCTAGAGGAGGAGATGCTTTAAACTTAATACTCTCATAACTGGATTCTCCAAAGGTGGCTCACGGCAGAGAGGGATTGAGGAGAATGCAAATTTATAAGTCCGGAATCCAGAAAACCCTTCCGGGCTTGGACGTTTTCAATTGAAAATGGCCCTTGAGAAATAGGATACTACTTATTTTCGGTGTTGTTTTTGAGAGGCTGATTTTGGAAACGGATCCTTTTTTTCTGCATATTCTCTTTCCAAGATTAAAGATCCTTCGGTGAAACACGTGAGAGAACAGGTCAGGAGGTTAGGCCAAGCGCTGTGTTGTGTGTGTGTGTGTGTGTGTGTGTGTGTGTGTGTGCACACACGTCTCTGAAGGTAGGGGAAAGGGTCCCACGAATTGCCCAAACCAAAACAATTCACTCAGCCTAGCCCAGCCGAGCCCAGGCCCTGAATGACCAACTCCTCCCCACAAGACGAGATGAAAAGCCTCCAGGCCTCTGAATGGCCCGGCGGGCGGGGAAGGGAGCGGGGCCAGCCTGCCTCGCGGCCCGGCCACGCACGGAGACAACTCTGCCCCCCGCGGCTCCGAGCGAGCGAGCGGGTGCTCCGGCCCCGGCTGGAGCCCGAGCCACGGCGGGGACGCCGCCCCGCCGCCCACGCGCGGCCGGGAGCCCGGGCTCCCGCAGGCGCCGCCGGCGTCAGGCGCGGCGGCCCCGCTGCCATGGCAACGGCGCCCCTCCCCCCTCGCTTCCCGGCTCCGTCGCGTCACGCCAGGCGGGACGGGGCGGGGCGGGGCGGGCGTTGCTAGGAAACCGGCGAGGGCGTCCGCCTCCGGGGCGCGTTGTCTGGGCGGCCACCCTTCACCTACTTCAGCCCGGGGAAGGGGGAGGTGGGGGAGGGTACGGAGGGCGGTCGCGAAGCCACGTGGGGGCCCGCGATCTCGGGCTCTTTCTACGGGGCGGCCGGCCCTTCCGGCCTCGCTGACGGCCTCCTTCCCTCCGGCTTATAAGGACTGTCGTGCTCTGGGCTCTGGAAGGAAAATGAACGGGCACCCTTGGGCGCTGCCTTTCCCCGCGCTGGCTCTGTAAGGACAGTGAGGTCCCCACACTCCCCACTCCGAACCACTTCTCCAGTTTTACTATATCAAGGAGCAACGCTTCAGTACGTGGCACACACACGAGCTCGTTTTCAATTCTGTAAAGGAGGAACCAGTATAACTTCATCTGGACATGGATAATAAAATGCGGCCAGGGTGTTACAGCTGGTTGGAGTGGAGCAAGGATTTGAGGTCCGGTCTTGCTTAACTTCAAGGCCTCCCTCGGAGTGGTTACAATGCTTCAGGAAGTGCCCTTCCTCGGCGGCCTCTGGGCTAGCACATGATCCCATTTGCTGTCCAAACAGCCACACCAACTGGGATGCACTGCCTGGAAATGGTCTGACAAGGGGATTTGAAAAACCGAAATCAGGATTGCCCCCCAAAGCTGGGACATACCGTTTATAATGCTGGGTCACTGATAATTTACAGATGTCCCAGTCTGTAACGTCCTACTGCAATCACCAGTTAGGATCCTCAGATTGTTACCAAAGCAACAGAATCTAAACCAAAGGTTTTGCCAAAACCCATACTGACTCTCTAGGTGTCTATCCCATGCTGGGCTAGATACTGAGGTTAAAATAAAAACAAACACAACAACAACAACAACAACCGGTGTCTAAATGGTGTCTGTTCACAAAGAATGTGTATTCTACTAGGGAACTGTCTTGTGTTGTCAAGGATTTGTTTGCAAGCAGTTTATTAAGAAAATGCTTCTGGGAGGAACTAGCAAAGCTGTAAAGGAAACAAAATAGGGCAGGAGAAGAAGCCAAGCAAGGGAACAATTTAAGGTCAAGCTTGATCCAAAGGCAGATCTGGAGCACAAATTGCACAGTGAGAGTTGATCCCACCTTGAGGCAAGGAAGCTATGTTTTTACACCCCAGCGCCTGTCAGTCATTGGCTACAGGCCTTCCTGGAGTGGGTGGGAGCCATAAACACCCAGCACTTGTAGTTCTGGGGTGAGTCTGAGTGGAGAAGCTTTTGTAGATTGAGGGAGGATAGCTATCTGCAGTAGGTTAGAGGTTTAAGTCATTAGGATAGAAGCACCCAGAAGCCAGGGAATGCATCCAATAAACCAGTAAAGGGGGTCTGAAGGGATCTGGGTAGAGCACAAAAAGCATCAACTCTAGTCCACCCCTTGCACCACCCAGATTCACATGCTTCTCTTGTTATTCTCATCGTGTCACAGCTTATACTAGATTCTAATTGGTCACAGATCTAGTGGGACCAACCACAGCCCTGCTACTGCAGTTAGTCCTAAAGCTGTCACTAATACCTATTATCTCTCTTCTCCACCATCCATTCCTCTCATTCTCAGCTAGCCCTTTTGCAAGTCTAGGTCACTTGCCTGGTGGAGTAATCCAAGTCTTCTTCATCTGTGAGGGGTCTGAATGGCTGCAATTGCCTATTTTCAGTTAAAATAGTAAGAGAGACTCCAGTAGATTAGTTAAGTGTCAAACACATTTCTCCCTGGCCCCATTTTGTAGCAGCAGCCTTATCTCCCCATGAAGATCAGGGTCCGTTATCCCCGCCATTGGGGTAACTGCCTGCTTTGACTACACGGAGTCCAAAGGATAAAACTACAGCTGTAGCTGGAAGTTTGGTGGGACTCTTCACATGTGCCCTGTGTGAAGCATTCTCACTCTTGCAACTAGAACCTCTGGATCCAACGCCTGGCGTTGTGAAGATGGGAAGGATACATTTCCCAAGAAAGTCACCGAGAGTGATGGTGAGCCAGGCCACCCCTCTTCCCACCCCTCTTCCCAGGCCTATGCATTTAACTTGCTGGAGAAACCACACAGTACAATGGCTAATGGTTTCATGCACATGCTGCATCCTGGAAGATGGTGCCCCAACCTCACAGGGTATCATTTCTAAGCTAGTGCTTATCCATACCTTCAAAAGATGGTTATAATATATCATGTCAGAAGCTTCTGCATGGTGGGGTATGCTGTGGGATCAGTGGATCCCACAGTCATGTGCCCATTACCATAATTCCTTTTCCAAAAGATAGGCAGAAAGTGTTTTGTGGGACTCCATCTCCGTAAATCAGACATTCTGTGTCCTCAAATAGTGGACCGTGCCAAGGTACTGCAGGCAGGCAAGGCAAATTCTTACACTGGATTTGTGTCAATTGCAGTCAAAACAAAATGCTGCCATATCCAGGGTGAAAGAGCCTTACCACCAAGTCTCTAATCTCCTCAAGGAATGGCAGTATACTGGGGACTCAGAGTCCGTCTCTCTTGTTGATAGAGACGCTCAGCAGTGCCAGCAGCTATCAGCTCTGGTGAGAGGGGGCTTATGCTTTGGACTCGTGCATCGTCTCCATGTCTGTCACTGTACCTCCTACATTCATGGGCCTGCGCCTACTGGACAAGGATTATGGCAGCTAAAGACAAAGGGACAAAGGCTGGCTGACATCACCCTGCCCATCTAGTTGCTTAGTGCCTCTTCTGCCATGATTGCTCTCAGGTAGGCATTAATGTAAAAAACATTACATTAGGCCCTCTTTCCCAAACCCCCTTCCAACTATGCTCCTTCCAGTCCCTTGGCCATCCAGTGGAGTTATTTCCTGCTGACCATAGTCTATATCCTTAGATTGGGCCACCTTTCTCCTCAAACAAAGTGGATGGCCATGTGCAGTGCCCAAAGCTCTGCTTATTACAACAGTGTAACCCTATGAATCTCTCCAGAGCCACCTCTGAAAGGGACTCTAGTGTACAGCTGTTCATTCTTAGTTGGCACCAATATACTGAGTCAATCCATTTGTGAACCAAACTTGGGATATTTCCTCTGTTAGATGGTCACAGGGGACACCCTGTGAGGCCACAGGTGTGAGCTGATGTAGATGCATTGGTTAGGGAATAACATAGAGGTTTGCACACCTCCCCACATTTGATGCAGTTTACTCATATATTCTAGGCCTGCTCAGGTCCAGTTTCACCTAATTACATAGCCCTTAAAATTGTTTTTTCCTCTGTATTTCTCAAAAGCTAGAGATATTGCATCTCCTACCATTTATATCCTATCACAGTTCACCAAAAGTAAAAGTCCTAATAACTGCATTGATATCAAGATACAGGTACATAAAAACATCTGCCTCCTTCATGCTTTATCATACAGTACTAATTAAAGGTTTATTTGTATATATCTCTTAAATCTAAGTAAAAATGAGATATTCTTCTATGCAATTTGTCTTTATATGAAAGCCTAAGTGACCGTTATGACTAGTCGACTAAACAACTGGTCACTATGATGTGCACTGACCACCAGGGGGCAGATTCTTAAAGCAGGAGCTGTTCCCTGGGGGTCAGTGCACTCCCACAGCCAACCTCCCACAGCCAACCTCCCGCCGTTCCTTCCCAGGATGGCTGGGAACCCCTTATCCCCTTACCCCCCAATCAGCCCCAATCGCAGGCCAGGCCAAGGAACCCCACCCATGCAGGAATTCGTGCACTGGGCCTCTATTATAAAATAAAGATATGCTGAATTTCTAACACATACAGAAAATGCAGGATGCCACCTACCACCAAGAATGGGATTCCCATTCTCGTCTTGCTGATGAATGAGCTGCATCTCTAAAGTCAGCATCCTGGGACTACTGGTGGCACCAACTGTCTCAGGCACGTTCCTCAGATGCAGACCCTGAGGAGAGGATTTGTATTTAAGTAGTTTATTAAGCAAGTTACCCCAGGAAAAGTTCATAAGGGAGTAGGAAAGCCAGAATAGGGAAAAAAATTAGCCAGGCAAGTTTGTGCTACAAATAAAGTTCCAGACTCAGTCTGAACCTCTGAGGAGCTTTCAAGAATAAATTACCCAGCAGAGGGTATCCTGCCTGAAAGTAGGGGAGTTAGGTTCTCACACCTCTGCACCAGTTTCCCATTAGCTACAGGCCATCATGGGTGTTTGTAAGTTCCCGGGCTCTTTTGGTTCTGCGGCATCTGAGTGAAGTGGTTCTAGGGTAACTCCCTGAAGGAAGTTACAGAGATGAGCTCTCTGGAGCAAAGGCTGTGGAAAGTGGGGGATGGGTACACTGAACCAATAAGGGGGACTTGCAGGGATCTAGACAGAGTACCACAAGAGCTTCTGCCTCCTTCCAGAATCTAACTCTGAATAAACCAATAGGGAGACATAGACAGTTTGACCCACATGGGGACCCAAATGGGGACCCTCATGGGGGATGAGGGGTGTTGGGCACAGTGCATGGAAACTCAAAGCACCAGAGAGATGGGTACTGTGGAGCATTTTGCATTCCTCGCTGCCCTGAGCAGATCATTACCTACTGTGACCAGGTTATGTACGATTGTGATTTCCATCTTGCTGGTAGACTAGCTATTGTGTGTTTAGACTGCATGCTTTGATAAAGCAAGCTGCTGTGTTGGAAAGGCTAACATGGCAGGCCTCCAACCAACAGCCAGCAAGGATATGAGACCCTGATTCCAAAAGCCCCCAAGGAGCTCAATTCTTCCTGCATGACTTTGGAAGAGGATCCTTTCCCAGCGAAGTCTTTACACAAGAACCCAGGCCTAGCCAAGACCTTAATAACAGTCTGTGAGAGACTTTTAAACCCAGATCCCTGGCCTAAATGACCTCTGAGATAATTAATGCATGTTGTTTCAAGCCACTAAGTTTGTAGCAATAGATAACTAATACTAGCATTCTGCAGCTGGCCTGTAGGCTTGAGGACATCTACTTTACACATAAATGGTTTACCTATACACAGGTTATATCTACCTGACAGAATGCAAGGCCCACCATTGGGTCCCCACGTGGCAGCTGGATCTGCCCTGCACATAGTAGTCACACAGTAAATTATTCCTAGGCAGGAACTCCAGGCATTTATGATGATAACAGAAATTGATTGAGTCCTTACTAGGTGCCAGGCCCTGTTCTAGGCACTCTACAAATTTTAATTTATCTTCACGAACGATCACATCAGAAGAGTCTACGAGGATTTTCATTCCAGAGGAGAAAAATGAGGCTCACAGAGGATGGATAACTTGCCATGGTCCAACACTGATGAGTGCAGGGCTGGGATTCACCCCCTGCAGAGCCTGGCCTGCGAGCGCGTGCTGCTTCTTAGAGAGAGAAGAGACGAGATCATGCCACACATGCATATCCTCTTTTGGTGCATTACTAACAATTCCAACTCCTCAGTTGGAGTTGTTAACTGTTGGAGGTCAGGAATATCTCTTTATCAGACATGGAGTCTCACCTTTTATGTTCAAAACAGGGCTATAGTAGAACCCTTAAAAAGCTGGTTGAATGAGTGAATGAGTGAATGAGTGAATTAATGAAATACCTTGAGTAGGATGGGGAGAAAAGAAAAGGGAAAAATAGATATTAAACCAGCATACACACGTGTTTCACTCAAACACACTCTGTACAGTTGCCATCAATATTAGCTCCTATGGCGCTTATCTGAGAGTGTTAGGAAACATGATGTGTCTTTCTTGATATGGAATTGAGAGGAGAAATAATTCATAAGAGATAAGTGAAGTGGAAGGCAGCTATTGTCCTTAACAGTGTGTTTATTTCTTATTGGTCTGACTACATATGCATGCACAAGAGCTCTGGGTTATAACTAATTTTCCATTTATAGCAGTTTATTATCTGCAGGGATAAGTGAGGTTATATAATGGGTTGGTTCAAAGAACATGCTCGCTTGTATATGCAAATATATGTCCAAATTGCTTAAAATAACAAGTTGCTTAACACCCTCCGCTGAGAGAACTTGGTTTGAAATGTTCAAACATCACCTTTCATTAGGCCTGCCCTACGAAGGTATCTGAAATGAAAGCTGGTAGCCATACCATGTTTTCAGAGTCAGAAAAAAAATCTAAAGTCTTTTCTCAGCTTTTATTCATTTCAGTAACTAGATTCAAAATAATAGTTATTTATTTAGAGATATTATGATCAAGTGGTTTTGCTTTCTTAACACAGACAAAATATGTATGGGAGAGTTCCATTAGCAATGTGGTCATTCTTTACTTAATAAAAGTGGACTAGCTCTAGCCATGGATAGAACTTTGGTCTACAGACTGAAGGGTGCCGGATTCACTGCCTGTCAAGGGCATGACCTCAATTGCAGGCTCTATCCCTGGTCCTGGTTGGGGCACATGCAGGAGGCAACCAATTGATGTGTCTCTCTCACATCAATGTTTCTCTCTGCCTCTCCCCTTCCCTTCCACTCTTTCTAAAACTTGATGGAAAAATATCCTCAGGTTGCCAAAACCGGTTTGGCTCAGTGGTAGAGCGTCGGTCTGTGGACTGAAAGGCCCCGGGTTCGATTCCGGTCAAGGGCATGTACATTGGCTGCGGGCACATCCCCGGTAGGCGGTGTGCAAGAGGCAGCTGGTCGATGTTTCTCTCTCATCAACGTTTCTAGCTCTCTATCTCTCTCCCTTTCTCTCTGTAAAATATCAATAAAATATATTTTTAGAAAACATCCTCAGGTAAGAATTAATAAAACAAAACAAAACGAAGTGGACTCTACCTTTTGAGGGAGTACACTTTTGCTCCCTAATAAGCCTCGTGCCTCTGAGCTTTTTTTCCTTAGCCTTTCACTTCTTTTACTGCCATTTCAGATGCACTACACAAAACTAGTCATATCCCACTCTGCTGAGAATGTTTTACTGACTCTCCCAGTGCCCTCAAGACAAAGAGCACACTTCTTGGTCTCCAGGCTTTTGTCATCAGACTCTCAAAGGTTTTCCCCCCTCCCCAGCCTCCATATTTCTGTCCTTCTGCTCTATTCTTGATTTCTCACATTTTCCATGACCTCCAAAGCCCTAGGCTTTTGAATATGCCATTCCCTCTGTCTTGTCCCTTCCTTTCCCACTCGATGGCCTTGACTTAGTCTTCAGATTCCCACTTAAATGTTGCAGCCTCTTACGTCAGGGCGGCCCTGAGGTTAGGTGCCACCCCGCCAAAATCCCACTTCATTAGCATTGTCCCCTCTCCTCCTGGCCTGTGAGGTCCTGGGAGGTCAGACTTTAAGCACCCAGCACAGGGGCCTGGTTCACGGGAGAAACTAAACAACAAAAATCTGCCCTGCCAGCCTGACTCAGTGGTTGATCATCGACCTATGAACCAGGAGGTCACGGTTCAATTCCCAGTCAGGGCTCATGCCCGGGTTGTGGGCTCAATTCCCAGAGTAGGGCGTGCAGGAGGCAGCCAATCAGTGATTCTCTTTCATCATTGATGTTCCTATCTCTCTCTCTCCCAACCCTCTCTGAATCAACTTTAAAAAAAATATCTTTAATAAATATTCTCATTACTTCTTGTAACCTTCATTTCTCTGCTTTGCATCTACACTGCAATTAGTACAGTGTGTAAATTTCATTCCAAAATGAATGACATTTTAAGTAAAATCAAAGCTATTAGCACAATAGAAAATGTCCTGAAAACAAAATTAAATTAGCTTTGGAAATTTAAACTGCATGGAATCCATTTCTGTAATTTAAAGCACACATTTTAAAATAAGTTTCTCAAATGCCTCCACTACTGCCTCCAAATCAATCTATTTTCAATTTGTACAGACCCCTACACCCATCATCATATGAGAATAAGCCCACACAGAGGATGTGCCTTTCACCCTCCCTTACAAAATTTCCTAGAAAGTGTAACATGCATTTTTTTTCCTACTGGCATAATAATGAAAAGAAAGGAAAATACAGCAAGATTTGCTTCATCTGGTGCTAGTTCAGGAGAGAAAAATAGCTAAGAAGATCTAAAGAACTCTTCTCAAATGTAGTGCTATGAGCAAAATTGATTTTTATTTAGAACAGAATTCTCTCCCTGCAGTAGACACGATTGCCTGTGGTATCTCCTCGGCTAGTATCAGCAGCAGCAACAGTCTGACCAAAGAGAAAAGATGAGACAGTCATTTACTAGCAGGTGTGTTCCTATTTGGATCCAGTGACTTTAAAACTGGTACCTGATGAAGTCCTGGCTCTATTTTCATTTTGAAGATTCTGTTGAGCTTTGGTCTAAATACTTGATAAAACTATAAATCACTCCTGGGGTTCCATATAGTCTTCAACTGCTTTTATCAGTCGGATGTTTGAGAGCCAGGGGACTCAATTTGTACACCATGCAGTTCTTACTCTGGGAAAAACTCCAGTGACATTCTTGGTCAGGAAACTGAAGTAGTCCTGACCCCACTTACCAGAACTGACTTCCCAGGTTTGCTGAAAAGGCCTTCAATAGCTCACCAGGCGAGCCAAGAAACAAGAACGAAATGAAAGAGTCTAAGAGGCGGAGGTTGTATTGGCTTCCTAGGGCTGCCACAGGAAATTAACTTAAACTTGATGACTTAAAACAACCCAATACCATTCTTTCACAGCTCTGGAGGCCAGAAGTCCAACATCGAGGTGTCCGCAGGACTGGCTCCATTCAGAGGCTCTGAGGGAGAAGCCATTCCACACCTCTCTCCTAGCTTCCGCTGGTTGTCCACATTCTTCGGAGTTTTTGTTTTGGTTTGTAGCCGTCTCTCTCTAATCTCTGCTGGATTGGCACTGGTCTTTCCCTCTCTGTGTGTCTGTCTGCATCTCAAATATGCCTCTCCTTTCTCTTCGAAGGACACCAGTCACTGCATTTAGGACCCACCCTTCTGGAAATATCCTAGTATCTTATCCAGGATGACCTCAAGATCCTTCATTACATCTGCAAGGACACTATTTCCAAAGAAGGACACATTCACAGGTCCCCAGGGCTAGGATGTAGATATGTTTGGGAGGGTGGGGAGGGGACACAATTCAACCCACTCTCAGAAAGAGTTCCCCTGGATAAAATTCCTCCCTGCTGCCCCCTTCCCAAGGCCTCTTTATATTTTGATCCTCTGAACCTTCTCCTCTGGCCACCGAGGCAAACGCTGGCCTCTTGTCCACAATGTTTGCAAGAAAACCAGAATCTGAGATTCCATTGTGAGGAGTGAGAACTAACCCAGATAAATATAACCAAAAAACAAACATGGAAGAAAGACATCCAAAAAAGCTAAAACATCAAAATATAGCTCTATTGATGTCTTAACAAGTTCTCATTTTTTAAACAAAAATAGAAGAAGAAGAAGAAGAAGAAGAAGAAGAAGAAGAAGAAGAAGGGCATATAAACTCAGAAAACATCTGGAATGATATATTTTTTTTAAAGTAACAGAGGTAATCACTGGCTTTTAAGATTATTAAACCTTAAATTTTTTCATATACATATCCTATCCTATCTAATAAAGAGGGAATATGCTAATTGACCCTCACACCATCACAAAGATGGCAGTCCCTACAGCCAATAAGGAAGGAATATGCCAATTGACTGCCATACCCTCAAAGATGGCAGCACCTACAGACACAAGATGGTAGTGCCCAGTCCCCTCAGCCCCACCAGGGTGCCTGCCTCCAAAGTCCCCCAGTCTCCTCAGCGCCCACCCCCTCTGCCCCCCGCAGCTGCCCAGGGCTGCTGAGGCTCAGGTAACCAGGGAAGGCCAAAGCTTGCGCTTCCAGCAGTGACAGCAGCAGAGGTGTGATGAGGGTGTCACCTTCCCCTGATTGCCAGGTCACCTCCCACCCTGAGGGCTCCTGGACTGTGAAAGGGGGCAGGCTGGACTGAGGGACACCTCCCCACACACACACCAGTGCATGAGTTTTAATGCACCAGGTCTCTAAAATATATATTAATCTTTGTTGCTGAAAGTATTACACATGTCTCTTTTTTCTATTTCTATTTTATAAGTTATAAGTTTAGGTAATTTTAAAACATCTCTAAACATTAGAACTAATCATTTATTAAAAGACTACAGGCCCAGTGCATGAAATTCATGCACAGGGGTGGGGGGTGGGGTCCCTCAGCCCAGCCTGCACCCTCTCAAATCTGGGACCCCTTAAGGGATGTCCAACCACTCGTTTAGGTGGGATCAGGCCTAAATGGGTGATCGCACATCCCTCTCCCAATCCAGGACTTCTGGCTCCCAACTGCTCACCTGCCTGTCTTCCTGATTTCCCCTAATGGCTCTGCCTGCCAGCCTGATCACCCCCTAACCACTCCCCTGCCAGCCTGGTCGATGCCTAACTGCTCCCCAGATGGCCTGATTGCCCACAACTGCCCTCCTCTGCAGGTCTGGTCCCCCTCAATTGCCCTACCCTGCAGGCCTGGTCTCCCTCCCCCCAGCTGCTCTGCCCTGCAGCCCTGGTCCACCCAACTGCCCTCCTCTGCAGACATGGTCTCTCCCAACTGTCCTCCTCTGTTGGCCCAGTCACCCCTAACTGCCCTCCCTGCTTGCTTGATTGTCCACAACTGCCCTCCCCTGCTGGTCTGATCCCACCCCACTGCCCTCCACTGCCCTTCCCTGCAGGCCTCTGGTCTCCCCCAAAAAAATTCCCTCCCCTGCAGGCCTGGGTCCCCCACAACTGGCCTCCCTTGCTGGTTTGGTCTCCCCCAACTGCCCTCCTCTGCCAGCCTGGTCACCCCCAACTGCCCTCCTCTGTTGGCCTGGTCACCCTTAACTGCCCACAACTGCCCTCCCCTACAGGCCATCTTGTGGTGGCCATCTTGTGTCCACATGGGGGCAGCCATCTTTGACCACTGGGGCGGCCATCTTGTGTTTTGGAATGACAGTCAATTTGCATATTACTATTTTATTAGCTAGGATAATGAGATCCTAGGATGGCAAAGTATTGTTCATCTGGTCTCATCTCTCTGAGAGGCAACTGTTCTGAAATCAGGTAGAAAAAGAATGATAGTCAAGCTGCATCTTTCTCTGAGTCTCCTTTTATCACTATGAATTCTACACTCCATATCCTGATGTTTGGTCACTATCTGGATGGTGTTACTGAATTGTAGATGTGAGAGCTGGAAGATACAACACAGGTCATCTGGTCTAAACTCCTAATTTTACAGGCCATGAAAGAGAATTCTCAAGAGGGTGATAGGTGGCTTCTGTCAAGGGCTTGAGCATGGACCTCTGAACTAACACAAGCCCTAGGGTCTATTTCCAGCGTAACTTCTAATGAATAAGCCAGTTATCTCTGCCACTATCAGGTATACGTTTGTGAGGGCTTATTCATTGAGTAATGATTGAATACCTGTACCCTATCCCAGCATAGACAGTGACTATTATCATCCTTACTTCATAGAAGAGAGTGAGGTGTGAAGGGTTCCCTAACTCACTGTCTCCAAGGCCTGCATTGGACAGACTCCACTGAGCAGTTGGGAGCCACAGCCAATTCTGAGCAGCAGAAGGATGGGTTCGAAGCTGTGCTTTTGGAAAATTAATCGCACAGCAGTGTAGGAGATAGCCTGTCTTTTCTCAGCTCTGCAGCACCAGCTGGAAACCTGACCAGGGCGGCAGCGAGTGGCAGAGCTGATCCCAGTGGCCCTGCTCAAATCCCCCGAGCCAGGCAGACTGAAGCTGAAGGCTGTGGGCTCCATAAGCCCCTTTCCTCATGTGGGGGCTATGGCGGCTCACTTCCTTGCTGCTCTTTCTCTCGTCTTGAACCCTTCTGCTGGCCCATCTCGGCAGCAGGCAGTTCCTCTGAGTAGAGTATCCTCTAAAAAGCCCAGACCTGCCACCAGCTGGAGCTGGCAAGGCTGCCATACTACCTGTTGAACTGGGTCTTGGGGACAGAAACCTCATTGTTATTTATACCTGGAGCCGGGCTACTGTGCATTATTTAACATATTGATTACTTTTCTAATCAAATATTTATCAAACACTTATGCTGTGTCAGGTACTACTTCGGGGCATCAGAAATAGAGCACTGAACAAAAAGTTCCCACTTTCGAGGAGTTTTCATTGTACCGGGGGAGATAGACAATAAATTCGACTAACCTATTCTGGTCAAATAATTAGAATTCTCTATGTGAGACTCAAGTCTTTAGTAAAAAAAAATAATTTAACATGTATTTCTGTATCTAAACTGTGCTTAGAACAATATCAACAGTACAATGACTGAAATTTCTTTGGAGAGACAAATTTTTTAAACTTAAACTTCTCCTAACACCAGTTATTCAAAACAGATTCTCTCTTTTTTTTTTTTTACATATATTTTATTGATACATTACAGAGAGGAAGGGAGAGAGATAGAGAGCCAGAAACGTCGATGAGAGAGAAATATCGACCAGCTGCCTCCCGCACACCCCCCACCGGGGATGTGCCCGCAACCAATATACATGCCCTTGGCCGGAATTGAACCCGGGACCTTTCAGTCCGCAGACCGACGGTCTACCACTGAGCCAATCAAAACAGATTCTCCCAGGCCGTGGTATTTTGTGGAAGAGCCACACTCAAGGAACCAAAGAGCCGCATGAGGCTCGAGAGCCGCAGTTTGCCGACCACTGCCCTAGGGCATGTGCCCTGATCAGGATTTGAACCTTAGGACCACAACACATTTTTCAGTGAGTCTTGGTTCTGAAGGATAGAATTCAGAGCTTAAGCCAGAATGTCACGGTCCTTGATGGCTGAATTAAAAGGATCGCATGGCGGTAAAGTAAGGTTGTTTCATTTGCTCTAATAAAAGCAAAGTTAGAAATTACTTATGATAACACAGTCACCAGTGGAATGAGTTCCGGTGCATTCTGAAACAATGAAGCCTCACTTTGAGTCTTACTATTAAGTCCTTGCTGTGAAGGGGTGGCAAGTGTTATTAAGTTGTTAGATTAGCAAGGTTCTACTGCGTTTTCGCTTTAAGCCAGAGTGCTTTCACAGCTGAGCAGTAATGCTCTGAAAATGCCTACATAACAAGATCCAGACATGGAGCTGAATCCCAAATGGTAAACGGCCAACGGCATTTATACACCATTACCTTGCTGAAGCCATAAAAAGCCAGCACGTCTGAAAAGATACTATGCCTAAATCCAAACACAAAGAGGAAGCCAACACAGGAAGTGGGTGGCTCTTTCAACAACAACACACCTCTACGGGGCAGGAAGGTTGTTCTGTTTCTCAGAGAATGCCAGCGTGAACCCCAATCCATTCTTAAGAAGCTAAGTAGAAAGAATGAACCTAAATTATCCTATTGATGACTAAATGTTAACTTTAGCTCCCCAGAGTTCATGCTTAGAACAGAATTTCAAGGAATCACATTTAGCCTGCTGGCCAAGTGGGATTTGCTGTATGCTTGAGTAAACACAAGGTTTCCTAATAAACTGTCTTTCTTAGAAATCTAAATTGCTAAAACCCTTAAAGTCAAGAAAAATTTGAATTTCTTGGAGGGACAGGAAAAGGGATCGAGTTGTAGAACAATAGAGCTAGAAAGAAACCCAAGTGCACCGTAGGGCATAGAGCTAAAGAGTTTGAGAAATGACATTGAAATGAACACAATAACAAAAGCGGTACTACGGTAAGTGGAAGCTGTGAATATGAAATCAAATTCAAGAATATAACATTCTTTTTTTTTATGTTTTCACTCTCCTTATACAACATTTGGAATAATTAGGAAACAACGCACCGCAAAAAAGCTAATGTCCAAAAAAAGTCAGAGATACTTGAAAGTCTTTGAACACCTCATCACAAATAACTTAGCCCAATTCCAGATCAAAGGTAGCAAAAACCCAGAAAGGGAAGAAAGGAAGTTTTAAGATTTCCCATTCCCACACACACGATTACCACCATACAAATGATTAATTATGAGGGGTTCCCACTGCAAAGAATTCCATTCCCACCACATATAAGAAATAGCTTTACATCATTATTCTTGAAAACATGGCTTCCATCACTCATGATATGATTGGTCGAGGAGCAGATATTTATCGATAAAAAATAATGATACAGAAGGACTAAGCTTTACCATCATAGAATCAATAAGCAAACATACATTGACTATTTGCTACTTTTTGAAATTCTATCCATGGTGTTATAGAAAAATCCAACCTTTTATGCAAGAGCTTCATGTGATTTACATAATTAAGCAAATCTACATCAAATGGCCACAGACATTAACCCACTCTGGAAGGTGAGCGAGGGCTATGACTCACTTCTGTATTGCAAGGTCCTCTCATATCCTTAGATTTCCATTAGTATTTGTTGAATAAATGAATAGCAAAATAAAAGTAAAAATATGGCAGTGACTCAGTTTCTTGAGTGATGCATGAGTCATGAATTCAAAGCTGTTAAAAATCTTTAAAAGGACTTTGGTCAGCAAGCTTTGTAGGGAAAAAACAACAAACAGGCTACTGGACATCCAATCTAAGGACACAGAGATTCCCAGTACTCCACTGAGGTCACATAATATCCAGTGTCCACCAGGGGCTGCTATACGGGCAGCAGCAATGAATGTCAGTTATTTCTGTTTGTCTGCATATGGAATCTTCCTTTTTGGGATAACAGCAACTCAATTTGCCTCTGTTGCTATTGATTCCCACCAGTGGGGTGGAGGCAGACATGAAGATGGGCAATTGGCTCAGCCAGGGCCAACCCAAAATTTCCTTCCACTCGACCACAATGATTGGTTTAAGGCTACTGGGCAACTCAAGATAAGCCCATAAGAAAGACAGAGCCACCATTTGGTTCCTTGGATATAGCTAGGATACACTCAGTTGTCTTGGTTATAATAGTAATAAATTCCCAGACTTACTTGAGCAAATTTTTAGTTGGCTTCCCGTGGCTTGCTAGCAAAAAAAAATAAAAAATAAAAAAATAATTTTTTTTTTTTAGTAATACAGCAACACAGAGCCATTTTCAAACCAGTCTGCTTCTCAGTGGAACATCTCATGGTGAAAGTAGTTGTCAAGAGAAACAAAACATTTATGGACGAGCGTGTGACTGGGAAAGTCTCCTCATCTGTGACATGGAGATAATCATAAAACCTGCCTGATAGCATTATTGTGAGAATTAAATAAACCAACATGTGGAAAGTTCCCCAATTGTCACTCCCATTTTAAAAATTACTACATCAATGCCGGAGACCTGTTGCTCAATGTGAAGGCACCACTTTGGCTTTGGATTTGAATTGTTACCATGTTTAATGAACTATCCAAGGGGTCTATTACGGTAGTTATTGGCTATGTTAATCACTTATCCAATGATTTGAAAAGTCTATAAGTCTGGGATCTGGCCTGACACCTGAATTCAAGAGGAGCGCCCAAGGATAAACCGGAGGCCCCGGAGGACAAGGTCCTCCATCACTGCAATAGCCTATCAGGAGTGGCAGATCCAAGGGCTCCACCTGCCCCTGCAGGCCCAGCCAAAGCTCCATTCCCTGCGGAACCCACTGGGGAAATGGGTATTTTTAGAGGAACTGAGGGAAAAGGATAATGGTAGCTTTAGCTAGAATCTTGAAGCTGTGTTAAGAGAAAATAACAGTGTTGGTAATTTTTCCTTCCTGTTTAAGCACTTTGGTAAAGTGCCTTCCCCTAAATTAAACTGGGAAGTTAAGAAAAAACTAGTTGACATGCCAGCGCACACACCCACAGGCCCACTTGGCCACAGATTTCTAACACACAACTCCCTCAGAGGGGAACTGGGCCAGACTACAATATAAGAATGTCAGTATGATGTGGGGAAAAAAAGAAAGAAAAAGAAATGTAATAATCACAGTCAAAACATATTGAAGTTTTTATCTCAAACTCTTTATTTTTCTCTTCCTCCTCCTCCTCCTCTTTCTTCTCCCCTCCCCCCACCTTTTTATTATGGTAACATACACTTAATATAAGATTTACCATAGTAATAATTTTAAAGCATAAAAAAATTCAGTGGCATTAAGTACATCACATTATTATGTAATTATCACCACCATCATCCCAGAACTTTTATCTTTCTCCTCTGAAATCCTATTACACCCATTAAATAACAACTCCTCCTCATTCTCCCCCTCCCCCACCCATCCCCTGACAAACACCATTCTACTTTTTGTCTCTATGAATTTGATTATTTCAGGAATCTCATATTATAGGAATACTAGAGTATTTATCCTTTTGTCACTGGCTTATTTCACTTATCACAATATCTTCCAGGTTCATCCACGTTGGGACAGATTTCAGAATTTCCTTCTTTTTTTAGGCTAATATTCCATTGTATGTATGTATGTATGTATCACATTGTAATTATCCATTCATCTGTTTGTGGACACTTAGATTGCTTCCATGTTTTGGCTACTGTGACCAATGCTCCTATAAACGTGGATGTGCAAATATCTGTTTGACTGACAGCTTCCAATTCTTTTAGCTAGAAGTGGAATTGCTGATAATTCTGTGTTTAATTATTTGGGGAATCATACTGTTTTCCACAGCAGCTATACCACTTTATTTTCCCACCAGTGATGCACAATGAGCCCAATTTCTCTACATCTTCACCAAAATGTATTCTTTTCTGTTCATTTTTTGTAGATAATGTTAAATAACCCATGTTAATGAGCGTAAAGTGGTATGTTATTATGGTTTTCATTTGCATTTCCCTAATGACTAGTGATGTTGAACATCTTTTCATGTGTTTATTGAATCATCTGTATATCTTTTTTGCCTATTTTCAAGTCCTTTGCTCATTTTTAACTTTTTTTTTTTTTTTTTTTTTTTTTTTACTGCTGAGTTCTAAGAGTTCTTTATATATTCTGGATATTAATCCCTTATCAGATGTATGATTAGCAAGTATTTTCTCCCATCTCATGGGTTGTCTTTTCACTCTGTTAACAGTGTTCTTTCATGGACAAAATTTTTAAATTCTGATGTAGACCAATTTATTTTTTGCTGTTGCCTGTGCTTTATGTGTCATCCATAAAATCATCACCAAATCCAATGTCATGAAAATTTTTTCTCTCTCAGTTTTCTTCAAAGAGTTTTATAGTTTTAGCACTTATGTTGAAGCCTTTGATCCATTTTGAATTAATTTTTGTATATAGTGTAAGATAAGGGTCTAATTTGTTTGTTTTGCATGTGGATATCCAGTTTCACCAGCACCATTTGTTGAAAGAAAGAAAAAATACATGCTTCGTTTTGAAATCACTCATCCCTGTGAATTTTTAAATCTTTTTTCAGTTCTTTCATTGTCTGTGTATTTTGAAGTTCTATGACTAGGTACATACACATTTAGGATTGTTATATTTTCTTAATGAATTGATCCTTTTATCATTGTGAATTATCCCTCTTTATTCCTGGTTATATTCTTTACCCTAAAATTTACACTTGTCATGTTAAATATAGCCACTTCAGTTTTCTTGTAATGAATATTTGTATAGTATATCTCCTTCCATTCCTTTATTTTAACCTATCTGCATCTTTATATTTAAATTAGACTTCTTGTGGGCAACATTTAATTGCATCTTGCTTTCTTATCCAGTCTGACTTTAATTAAGTCTGTGGCTTTTAATTAAAATTTTATTTAATGTAGTTACTGATATGTTTGGATTTAATTCTACCAACTTACATTTTGTTTCCTATGTGGTTCTCTATTATTTTTCTTCTCTTTTCATGTTTTCTTTTGGATTGAGTATTTTTAGATTCTATTTTCCTTCTACTGGCTTATTATCTATATCTCCTGCGCTATTTTTTTGTTAGAGTAGATTATAGATTTTATAATATGCATCATTAACATCACAGTTTACTTTCAAATCAGAATATACTTCTTACTATATCACCTAAGAACCTTACAATAGTATACTTCCATTTCTCCCCTTAAGCCCTTTATGCAATTGTTGTTATACACTTTATTTCTACATATATAATAAACTCCACAATAGTGTTATTTTTGCCTTTAACATTCAATTATTTTTAAAAAGAACATTGTAAATTGGGGAAATATAATTCATATTTATGCACACACTCATCACTTTCAGTGTTTTTTCCTTTGTGCAGATCCGAGTTTCATTTTCCCGCAGCCAGTAAAGCTTTCTTTAACATTCCTTGCAAAGTAGGTTTCCTGGATGAAAAGTCTTATTTTGTTTTCATTTTTGAAGGTTATATTTTTCTGTATATAGAACTTACTTAGATAATTTTTTTTCCTCCAACACTATGACAGTTCATTTTTATTGTCTTCTGACTTTCATTGTTCCTGACAAGAAGTCTGTTGAAATTCTTGTGTTTGTAATGTAATGGTCTTTCCTTCTCTGGCTACTTGTAAGGACATTTCTATCACTTGTTTTCAGCAATTTTATTCTGAGATCCTGTAATGTGTTTTTATTTGTGTGTGTGTTTTTTTTCTGCTTGGGATTTATTAAATCTCTTGGGTCTATACTTTATAGTTTTGATTAAATTTGAGAAAATTTTGGCCATTATTTCTTCAAATAGATTTTCTGTCCTCCCTTTTCTGGGTCTTCCATTTCATATACATTAGATCACTTGATCTTGTCCCATAGGCCACTGGAGTTCTTTCATATTTTATTGTTCTGTGTGTTTCAGTCTAGTTTTTTTCCTAATTTCTCCAAGTTTACTCATCTTTTCTTCTGTGGTATCCAAACTCTTGTTAAATATATCCTGTGAATCTTTTCATTTCATTTGGTCATATTGTAATTCCATTTCTTTTTTATAGATTGTATTTATCTCATGATAATCATGCTTCCTTGTGAATATCTATAAGAGCTGTTTTAAAGTTCTTGTTTGATAATTCTATTATTGCTATCATTTCTGTGTCTATTGATTATTTTTCTCCTGTTATGAATTATATCTCCCTGCTTCTTAGAATATCTAGTAACATTTTATTGTGATTATAAACATCACATTGTTTTATGTATGGAATTTTTTGTCTTTCTATAAAGCATATTGAAGTTTATTTGGACAAGCATTAATTTACTTGTTTAATTCTTTTAATATTACATTTAAACTTGTTAGATTGGGTCTAGAACAGTGGTCAGCAAACTCACTAGTCAACAGAGCCGCAAACCACTGACCTAGAATATCCATTACTTAAGTCTAATTTATCTCTACCACCATGGCATAACTATTCTGAGGTCTCTATTAAATGCCTCAGTGGTTTTAGTAAACAGAATAATGGCTCCCCCCAAATCCAAATCCTAATCTTTGGAACCTAGGAATATGTTAGGTTACAAAGGGGAATTACAGCTGGAATTAAAGTTGCTAATCAGCTGACTTTAAAATAGGAAGATTATTTTGGATTATCTGGGTGTACCCAAGGGTTCTTAAGTTGAAGGAGGTAGCAGAGAGAACCAGAGAGTTGTGTATGAGAAGGACACAGCTCAATTTTGTTGGCTATGAAGATGGAGGAAAGAGGCCACGTGTCCAAGGAAAGTGGGTGGCTCTGGACGGTAAAAAGAAAGGACAAAGAAACAGATTATCTTCTAGAGCTTCCATAAAGGAGTGCACAATGGCAACACATTGGTCTCAGCATAGTGAGATCTGTGCTTCTGATCTGTAGAACTGTAGCATAATAAGAATGTGTTGTTTCAAGACATTAAATTTATGTCTATTGATCATCCTTAAATGTCCTCTTTGGAGAAGTGTCTACCAGGTCCTCTGCCCTCTGCCCTTTTTTAATTGGATTGTTTGCTTTCTGGATGTTGGGTTGTAAAAGTGTCTTATAATTAACCCCTTATCAGATGTATTATTGGTGAATATGTTATCCCATTCAGTGGGTTGTCTTTTCATTTTGTTGATCGTTTTCTCTGCTGTATACTCCCATTTGTTTATTTTTTCTTTCATTTTCCTTGCCTGAGGAGACATATCAGAAAAAAATTTCTTTGAGAAATGTCCAAGATTTTACTGCCTATCTTTTCTTCTAGGATTTTTATGGTTTTGAGTCTTACATATAAGACATTCATTCATTTTGAGTTCAACATCACTAATCATCAGAGAAATGCAAATTAAAGCCACAATGAGATAGCATCTCACACTCGTCAGAATGGCTATCATCAATAAGTCAACAAACAACGAGTGTTGTAGAGGATGTGGATAAAAGGAAACCCTCGCGCAATGTTTGTGGAAATGAAACTGGTGCAGCCACTGTAGAAAACAGTATGAAGTTTCCTCAAAAAATAAAAAATGGAACTGCCCTACGGCCCAGTGAAAACAGTATGCACACTTCCAGGAATATATCCAAAGAAACCTGAAACACTAATTCAAACAAATATATGCACCCCTATGTTCACTGCAGCATTATTTACAATAGCTAAGATTTGGAAGCAGCCCAAACGCCCATCAGTAGATGAGTAGATAAAAGAGCTGTGGTGCATTTACACAAGGGGATACTATTTTGCTATAAAAAGAAAGAAATGTTAACTTTTATTACAGTGTGGATGGACCTGGAGGGTGTGCTAAGTGAAGTAAGCCAGTCAGAGAAAGATAAGTACCACATTATTTCACTTACATGTGGAATTTAATGAACAAAATAGAAACAGACTCATAGATACAGAGAACAGACTGACAGCTATAAGAGGGGAGGAGGGTTGAAGGGGGAGTTGAAGTAGGTGAAGGGATTAAGCAACGAGAAACCTCATAGACACAGACAACAGTATAGTGATTACCAGAGGGAAAAGTAAGGAGGGGCAGGCAGAAGAGGATAAAGGGGGAATAAGTGGTGACAGAAGGAGACTTGACTTTGGTGAACACACATCAGATATATAGGTGATGTATCATAGAATTGTACACTTAAAACTTACATAATTTTACTAGAGGCCTGGTGCATGAAATTCATGCATTGGGGGGGGGGTTGTCCCTCAGCCTAACCTGTATCATCTCCAATCTGGGAACCCTCAAGGGATATCTGACTGCCCTCTCAGAATCCAGGACTGCTGGCTCCCAACCACTAGCCTGCCTGCCTGCCTGCCTGATTGTCCCTAACTGCTTCTGCCTGCCAGCCTGATCACCCCCTAACCACTCCCTGCCAGCCTGATGGACACCTAACTGCTCCCCTGCTGGCCCGATTGCCCCCAACTACCCTCCCCTGCTAGCCTGGTCCCCCATAAATGCCCTCCCTGCAGGCCTGGTTCCCCCCAACTGCCCTACCCTACAGGCCTGGTACCCCCCAACTGCCCTCCCCTGCAGGCCTGGGTCCCTCCTAATTGCCCTCCCCAGCTGGCCATCTTGGGACAGCCATCTTGTGTTGGAGTGACAGTCAATTTGCATATTACTTTTTTATTAGATAGGATTAACCAATGCCACCCCAGTAAATTCAATAACATGTTTTTCAAGGACCTTAAAATTATAGTGTTTGTTACAGCAGCCATAGAAAACTACCAGCGTAGTGAGTGAGATTTTTCCACAGTGACTCGGCAGAACTCTGCTGTCTCTCAGATAATTGTGAATGCTGAGAATGTTTCCATTTATAGCTCCCATTTGGTTTGTTTACCTTGTTTTTCTCCCTTCTCTTGGGAATTATAGTTCTTCTATTTAATGTCTAAAAATAATTGTATCATATAGTTTGTAGAGTCCTCTTGCTGTTTACAGCAAGAAGAAAACAAGTAGTACCAGGTACTTAGTACTGGTTATTCCAGTATGACTCGAAGCAGAAGTAACATGTTCAAATTTGCATACCGAGAAACAAATTTATAGAGTGTGACTTATATAAAAACTTCCTCAGCACAGAACTGAAGATGCATCTCAGTCCTATGCTGACAAATTGTAGCATGCCTTCTTTGGGCTGGGCATCCACTGCAGAGGATTAGCAGAACTCCCTGTGTCTTCCTGTGATTCTTTCCTCATGTGTCTGTCTTCTACTCACCTCTTCTTTTAAAACACCCATTACAGTGATCTGGGGCCCACCCTAATGACCTCGGTCTAGCTTACCAGTAATCGTCTCTTTAAAGGCTCTGTCTCCAAATTCAGTCACACTCTGAAATACTGGGGAGTAAGGCTTCAACATATAAATCTGGGGGAGACACAAGTCAGTCTTAAGCCACATCTTTCTACCCTTCAAGTTACTATTTCAAAATGGAAGGGAAATCTTTTCCTCTTCTGTTTCTGTGGCCCACAGACTGTTCTTTATCACTCAGTAGCAGAAGCCAATATTTAATGAGGTAAACTTGATTTACTCTACAGAGTACCAGGATAGGGTACAGTGCCTACACCCAAGGGTCTTTCTTTTTCTGGTGGAATTCTATTTTTGAAATACCAAAATATTAACTGATTTTATTTTGTCCTTAGTACCTTCTTCTACCCACTGACCCCTAGACATATTTCCATACACCTTGGACTCTCACACAAGCCTCTCTACCCTGTTTCCTTGAAAATAAGACAGTGTCTTATATTAATTTTGCTCCCAAAAATGCGTTAGGTCTTATTTTCAGGGGATGTCTTATTTTTCCATGAAGAATACAGTACACATTTATTGTTAAATGAAAATAAAGGAAATTTATTACCTGTATACGGTACGGTGGTATGGCAGTTGTCAACACAAACCAGACAAACTGAATCCTACAGTATCAAGAATTTACTCATTTATTCAATGACAATCATATCATCATCTTCTGGAACATCATCATAACAATCCAATTCCTGAATTTCCTGGTGAATTTCTTGTGACTCCATTTCTTTCAGAATCAGTGGACCAAATCTCTCATGTTTAGCAATAGCACTGTCTTTAAATGAGTACTTTTTGTCAAGGTAGCCTGCTCTCAGTGCATTTGCAATGCAACTGTCAGTGATTTTCTCCCATGAATTCTTTACCCAAGTCACAACTTGTTGCAGTTTAGGTTTCACAAAGTTTCCACGCTGATTTCTCTCCATTCACAGAGCAGTTACGTCAGGACTCCGCGTAAGGTCACTGGTTGCCAGATGCCAGTTGGGGCGGCCCTAGCGACCAGTTTATGGTAAATTAATTTTCATTCTGAGACAGAGCCTGGGGGCCTTATTTTCGGGGGGATGCCTTATATTTCACTCAGAAGGAAACCTGTAAGTAGGTCTTATTTTCGGAGAATGTCTTATTTTCGGGGAAACAAAGTACCTTCATGTACCTATAAGCCTCATGAAAATGCTGAGACTTGGACCAATGGAAGGAGGTCTCACAGTCAAGAATAAGTGAAAACTCAGAGTTACCTGACAATGAAATACCAACAAAAATGAGGATACTTGCATCAGACGATGACATTAAAGACCAGATGCCCATCCTCACAATCCAGAACTTAGATGTAACTTCAAACAAAATTGTGAAAACCCAAATATTAACTGGAATTCCTTTTCTGCTCTACCAGTAACTCAAGGAAAAGAAATTAAATAAAGTTACATTTTGCCGAAACCGGTTTGGCTCAGTGGTAGAGTGTCGGTCTGCGGACTGAAAGGTCCCGGGTTCGATTCCGGTCAAGGGCATGTACATTGGTTGCGGGCACATCCCCGGTAGGGGGTGTGCAGGAGGCAGCTGGTGGATGTTTCTCTCTCATTGACGTTTCTACCTCTCTATCTCTCTCCCTTCCTCTCTGTAAAATATCAATAAAATATATATTTTTTAAATAAATAAATAAATAAATAAAGTTACATTTTAATGTGTTTTTTTGGATCCTGAAAGCAATACCTGTGATATTATCTAACTGGGGAAGCAGGACATTTCCATAAAAGGAGAAACATTGGCACTGGTGAAAAGATACAGAGAGTGAATAAGCTACATAGGAACTTATTTCTGCAGGAGTCTATGGCCTCTGAAGCCTGCAGAGGGGGAGGGAGGGTATCACAAGTGGTAAGTGACCTTTTTTCAATAGTAACTGACCACATTGGTTAAGGTGATACAGTGCCTAACAAGCTATAAAAAGGAAACTTCAAATTGAAAACGTTAACCAAAATAGTAGTTTACTTCCTACCTAGGTAATAATTTGACAGGAGTAACCTTGGTTGCTAGGTGACTTCCTCCACACAGTTATTCAGGGACCCAGGATGCTAGGTCTCTTCAGCTCAAGGAGGAACACTGTAACAACAACACAGAAAATACCAATGAAGGAATCGCCCCAGTGCCCACTCACCCAGTGCCTCCTGAGTGCCGGCCACAGTGCGGAGAGTCCCCATTCAGACTTCACAATAACCCTTTGTGAAGAAGCTGGGGCTTGGCCAACCCCAAGCCAGATTCTTAAGCACTCTACTCTGCTCTACATCAGCCTTTTGATTTATGCTGATGTTGCATGCCTGAGAAGGAATTGTACATTAAAAAACATGTAGAGCACAAATGAATTTTCTCACCATAAATGAAGGGAATGAAAAGCAGGAGAAATGCTCTAGTAGACTTAAAAAGACTCTAGTCATATAAATTTTTTTTTGCCATATTGCATTCATATGAGCAGTAAATAAACAGTTTATGGGGAAAATGGAATATATTAAAATTTATTCATAGAATAACAACAAGAAAAAAAATAGCCACTGACTAATGGCACATTGGCTAATATAATCTGCAAATGCTAGCATGTAAAGATCCACGTTCAACGCTATAAGAATTCTAATGTATGAATTCTCTCAGCATATTAGGGGTGTTCCCAATCAAACACTCTTGATGACCCTTCTTAAACTTTTTCTTGGCATTTTCATCAGAGTGAAGCATACAGCCAAAGCCTGTGACAAGAGTAAATTAATAACAACAATAAACAATAGTAATAGTCAAGAGCAAACACTTACTGAGCGCCATGTGCCAACACTTTCCTAAGCACATACATGGATTCATTTGGTCTTCATATTCACCCAATAGGATAGATTCTTTCATTATCTCCACTTTACAGATGAGCAAACTGAGGCACTGGGTGATTGAGTAGCTTCCTATGATGGTTACTTTTATATGGCAACTCAGCTGGGGCATGGCGCCCAGATATTTGGTCAAATAGTATTCTGCATATTTCTATGAGGGTGTTTTTGGATGAGCTTTACATTTAAATCAGGGGACTGTGAGTAAAGCAGATTGCCCTCCATAATGTTGGGTGGACCCCATCCTATCAGTTGAAGGCCTGAAGAGAAGGAGAAGGGCGGCCTTCCTGAGCAGGAGGACATTCTGCCAGCAGACTGCCTGGGACGTCATCTGCAGCACTGGCTCTTCCCAGTTCGCCAGCAGTCTGCATTTGGACTTGAATCACATCTCTTTTACTGTGTCTCAGGACTGCCAGCCTCCCCTATCAGATTTTGTATTTGATAAACCTCCAAAATCACATAAACCACTTGCTTACAATAAATCTCTTTATAGACTAGATATATAGACATAGACATAGACATAGACATAGACCTAGACACAGACACAGACACAGACACAGACACAGACACAGACACAGACATAGACATAGACATAGACACAGACACAGACATAGATATCACATCCTATTGGTTCTGCTTCACCAGAGAATACAACCTAATACACTTGCCTAAGGCATGTAACCCAGAAAATAGTAGAACTGGCTTTCAATCCTGCGGTCTGTTGCCAGAATCCATATTCTTGATGGAAACTGTCCTGTTAGCCTGTACCAGTGCAGCTGGTAACCTCTATTTTGACGCTAGTAGTGATAGCTTTTCCCCACTTCTTCATATTAACTGAGCGTGTTGATTACAATGATGCAAACTGCCTATGACGCTAGCTGCTATAATAAACAAACCCTAGATTTCAAAGGCCAACAACAATAGATGCTTACTTCTCACATTTGTAGCCAGTTGACAGGGACCCTCCTGGTTGCTAGGTGACCTTCCTGCACACACTCATTCAGGGACCCAGCTGCCAGAGGCTTTGCCCTCTTCCACATGTAGCTTCCAGGATCCCCTGGGGCTTGACTGCACTCCAGCTCAGCCAGAAGGAAAAGGGGGCATGGTAGATCATGCATGATAAAGTTTTTGCACTCACTATTGTGAAGGAATTTTTTTGTTCAAAAAATTGGCAGGCAGCTTAAATTTGCTGTTCTGAAATTATTTCATGCGTATGTGTGTGTTGCTCATCTCTCTTTCATTAAAAAAAATGTTATAATACTTAAAAGCACATTTTAAAATTGCTCATTTCTCTTTTATTGTATTTCAATTAATAGAACATAAATTGAGAGGCAGGTGTATTTCTTAATGACTCCACAAAATTGACTGGAAGGACTGTTTCATATAGCAGATATTAAGACAGAGGTTGGAGATAAACCTGGCGTGAGACTATGGAAGGCTCTGAATGCAGGGCCAAGGAGCTTGGACCTGATCCCATGAGGGATCTCAAGTTGTTTCCTTTAATCCTCTAACAGATTTTATATTCTATACCCGTGGTCGGCAAACTGGCTCACGAGCCACATGCGGCTCTTTGGCCCCTTGAGTGTGGCTCTTCCACAAAATACCATGACCTGGGTGAGTCTATTTTGAAGAAGTGGCGTTAGAAGAAGTTTAAGTTTAAAGGCGTTGGCTCTCAAAAGAAACTTTAATCGTTGTACTGTTGATATTTGGCTCTGTTGACTAATGAGTTTGCTGACCACTGTTCTATACCAACCAATGTGGGCCACACTCACCACCATATGAGACTGATACTATTTAAGTTGTCTTTTGTTTGTTTCTTATTTCCTCTTCTCCCTCCACACCCATCATCTGGATAAACAATTTGCATGTCAAGGGTAAGGACCTTAAACCTTGTTCGGTGCTGCAAATGCCTAGCAAAGCATCTCATACATGAAATGTAAGGACTACCTTCTGTTGAAATTCAAGAGGTAAGTATCCCACAAGCTGTTCAATATAACTAGCATATAATTTCCTCCCCAAATGCAGTATATTTTAACTGGGGGAAAAAAGCATGAATGATGCTTCAGGCTACTAATGACTTTATAAACTACTATGTTCTGGTTGGGGTTCTCACTAAAATGGCTTAACCAATTATGCTCCCTGGTTTGGGGATTGCACATGCCAATTCTTTTCACATTATACAGCCAAGCTGCCATCACATTTGACATCCTGTACTTTGAAATTTCTGTTATTGGGTGGGGAATCTTGCTTTGTCAGTCTTGTTTAATTTTTCTTCATTCCTGTCACTAAGATTAGCAGTCATCTGGTATTTTTAAAGCTGGCTGTGTGTGTGTGTGTGTGTTTATTTTGGTGCTTGTATGTATGTTTTTCTTTTATTTTTAGAAAGGAGCAAAACAAGCACATCATAAAATTTACTGCATAAGAATCTATTAGTAGAGAACAGTACCCTGTCTGTGCTGGTAGTCAGCTAGGGCCACTTGCTACTGAGAAACTCACTCTCATCCATAAGCCTGTGACTCAGATTCATGGCTCAGCAAAATTACGAAATGACCATACATCATGGATCTGGAATTTACAAATAATCAAACCAGGCATGCTGACCCTAGGGATGGCAAGTGTCTATGATGTAATAGTAAATGTGGAAATCATACTATTACCAAGCCTTGCGACTATATATCTCTCTCTATATAAAATCCTAATATACAAATAGACCAAACAGTGGAACAATAACCGAACAACCGGTCACTATCATGTGTGCTGACCACCAGAGGGAGCACGCAGAACATGGCAGTCGTTGGCAGCAAAATTCTTTGCTCCCACGCACCGCGTTCCCGCCTGGCACTCGCACCAGCTGCCAGCACCAACCCTACTCACACTCACTGCTAGGGCCGGAGCTGCTGCTCACACCCGCTTCTGGTGCCAGGCACTAGCCCCAGTCATTTGGCATTGTCAGCGGTGTGAGCAGCCAGCCCTGGTCACCCCTGAAGGCTTCATCACCTCCCCCTGCTCCTGAGGGGACACCAGGGAAGCAGCTGCCGCTCATACCCACTGACGGTGCTGGTCCTGCTCACTCCTGCTGCTGGCAATGGCCCTAATCACTCAGCACTGTCAGTGGGTGTGAGCGGGGCTGGCACCATCAGCACATGGGAGCAGCGGGAGCGGGGCTGCTGGAAGGCAGGGGACTGGGAACTACAGCTGGAGGAGCCAGGCAGGGGCACAGAGGATGAGTCCCACCCCTGTGCCCACTGCAGCCTTGTGACCCACAGTTCCTTTAAATTCGTGCACTGGGCCCCTAGTTTTGTATATAAAGCAGAATATATGCCCATGTTGCTGTATATGCATAGAAACATTGAGTTTGGATATGTGTATATTTTCAAGTTTTCCATTGCTACCTAACAAGCTACCTCCGGGCAACGGCTTAAAACAATAACAATCATTTCTCCTTCTCTCACACAATGTTGGCAATTGACTGAGCTCAGCCAATTGGGTGGTTCTCGCTTGGGATTGATCTCTCCATGGTTGCAATCAGCATGTTAATGGAGCTGGAATGTTCTGTAGGGCCTCATCACACACATGTCTACCTCCTGCACGGGAAAAACTCAAATAGCTGGTAAATAGGCCACTCCATGGGCATCTCTCTCTATTTCTATTTGGTCTCTTCATGTCTGCATTCCAATTTGGTGGCTTCAATGTAGATGAACTTCTTACATGGTATCTTAGGGCGAGATAGAGAGAAAGAGAGAGAACCCCTCTACCAAGATGGGTGCTATGCTCTTACATAATCACATGCATCTCATTACCTTTGCCAACTTCCACTGGTTAGAAGCACAGCACAGGTCCCACCCACACTGTGGTGAGGGGGATGACACAAAGGTGTGACACTAGGAGGCAGGGTTCTTGGGGCCACCGTAAAGTCTGCCTATCACATTTAGTGAAATTAAGCAACGTGCTCCAGGCCACTTAGCTAGTGAACAGCACAAAGCGTATCTGACCCCAAGTGGTCTGACTCCAGGGTCTCTGTTCTCAATTATTTCCCTAGAGGGACACGATGTATAAGTGTATATTTTTAAATTGTTGTAATCCTCATTTCAAATGGCTACAGTCTCCTCTGTGTCCTCACTTAGTAAGAAACTCTGCTACTCTCTGACACTGATGGAACTGAGCTTCTTGCACAGCTGAAGACCAGATCCCGGAACATGGCGGTTCCATGCAGATAATGCCACATCATTCTACGAGGCTTGCCTGGTGACACCTGCTCCACGGTTATACCTTTGGTTCACAATAATATACCAACATATTTGTATAAACAGAGAAAGGTATATTGTCAGAAGACCGTACTTTTCTTTGGAACATCTTCAGGCCAGAAGGCACATAGCATGACAAATGGGTAGTGTCTCAAGGGAAAGCAACTGGGGAAAGTCCTGTAGATTTCAGCCTTGGAAAGGACTCCACAGCAGCTGATTTGCCACAATACAACAGGCTGAAAAAATACATCTCGGTAAAAATAAAGCAAAGCCTAACCCAGTGCAGCTGCCATCCTCCCAATAATTAGATTTGGAGGATTATTGCCGAGATGAATGGAAGGTATCATATGGTCACTGCTAGAAATATTTGCCATCCCTGTCTAACTACACTACTACACACTAGAGTTCTTAGCAGCCTCACATATGTTTGTTTTTAATTAAAATGTGCTGAATGAACCGTTAGCTGCACTGAAATAATGAAGAAAAGCTACACAAGACAAATTAGCTAATTGACAACTCCAAACATTCTATTTTATACCCTTCAGTTATGTTAATGGAGATTTCTAATATGTTCTAGTTGAAATAATAATTACACAGACATGGTTACATAATAATCTAAGAGGTAAAAATATATATATATAAATAACTACAGCAGCAAAACCCGCAAATGGGTCAAAGGATTACAAATTCATTTACTCAGTCTTTAGTCCTATAAGTATTTATTTATTTATATTTTTAACATATTTTTTTCTTGACTTCAGAGAGGAAGGGAGAGGGAGAGAGAGATAGAAACATCAATGATGAAAGAGAATCATTGATTGGCTACCTACCTCCCGCATACCCCACACTGGGGATAAAATTGTGCCCTGACTGGGAATGTTCCTTGTCTGGGAATTGAACTGTGACTTCCTGGTTCATAGGTTGACGCTCAACCACTGAACCACAGTGGTTGGGCCTGACAAAAGTATTAATTGAGTGCTTATTGCTCATTATGTGCCAGGTTCTCCTAGGCTAATGATTAGAATGAAATAGTCCTAGTATTTTCAAATACACATTTTTGTTTGAGATCACATGTTCTTCAAGGATTGAGGTGCTATGCAGGGTTCATCACCAACCACACAAGTGAAACAAAACAGCAAGCAAGTCTCCAAAAGGAGAGACGATAATTTTAAGTCATTTTCAAAAGCTAGTTTGTGTGAAAGCAGAGAATCTGGCCAAGATCTTGACAAACGACATTTTATTCAGTGCACCAGAAACTAGCACAGCTGCCTGAAGGGAAACTGTCCTGGGATTGCGCGCACAGAGCAAGGCCAAAGGGCAGCCATATTCCAAGTAGACCGTGAACAGGAGGTTTGTTGGAGGCCTTTGCAAAGACCATGGCAGAATTTCAGCTGTGAGGTAAACCAACATTCTGGCTGCAATTGGGAGGGATGGGAACTGTCACATATCTTTGGATGATTTTTTAGAGATTAACCCCTTGGCCCAGTCATCTGTGATGAAAGGAGAATAATTCAGAGTCAGCCACTGAACACCCTTGCTTTTAACTGGAGGGGCAGGATATCAATGAGGTAAATTAACTCCGGTGCATTTAGAGTTTATTTACAACTAGGCTGCAAAGCCTCCATCTCATCCATATTCAATCAGAGAAAATTGTGGCTCATCCAAGAAAAGACGTGAGCAAAATTTGGGGTGAGGCAAAGGGTGACATCATCTGAAAGGGCTGGAAATGAAGTGTAAATTTGAATGTCATCTGTATGTAAGTAATACTTAAAGCAGTGAGACTCAAGGCCCGCCAAGAGAGAAAGTCAATAGAAATGAGGGACAACAGTGTCCCAAGCCACGTGTTACTTCCGAAATGAAGATTTTAAAAGATAATAATAATAATAAAGTGTTAGGGGCAAGATTTTCTTTCTTGCCAAATGATCTAAAAACAGGCGCACATCACTTGCAAGAAAGACTCCCGTCCTCTACAGATAGTCACTGAATCACTGGATTGTTCAGCAAAGTGGAGGCGTTTTCCTGCAAGATTTATATTCCCAGGAAATAAGAATCATTCATTCCATTCAGTTTGGGGAAGACCACTCCCCCGGGTCCCAAATAGATCACTTTAGTAAATAATGATACAAAGAATCACCAATTCAAGCGGACACTGGATTGTCCTTTCCAAGTCTGGTGTTAAATTTGGGTAGGAAACACCAAGCAGCTTTTATCTGAGTGGTCCATGATTTCATTCATGCCTTAAAGAAGTAGTTTCTCTTTTTTCTCAGCTGTGTTTGAACACGTTAACGGTGGCTTACCTAAAGTAGGATGCAGCGTGAATTAATTGAAATGAAGACTAGTTCATAAGGAATTATTCATTATGAAAGGGGCAGCCTTTTCCCCTAATCATCCCTCTAGAGATCTATGACTTAGGGCTCTCTTTTCCTTTCCTTTTTCTTTCTTTCTTCTTCTTCTCCCTTTTTTTAGGGTAATTACCAGCTTTCCAGACCACTTCCTAAAGTAATCCTATTCCTCAGTAGCCTGGTCTGAGCCCAACCATGAATGATGGGTGTCATGGGCTGAACTGTGTCTCCCTGAGATTCAGATGTTGGGAGTCCCAACCCCCGCGCCTCAGAATGGGACTGTATTAGGAGACAGGGTCTTTAAAGAAGCAGGTAAGTTAAAAAGGGGTCATTATTACGGGTCCTGATCCAATATGACTGGTGTCCCTTTTTAAAAAAAAGCCCATGAGAAGACATTGGAAGAAGACAACCAAGGAAATCTATAAGCCAAGGAAAGAGGCCTCAGGGGGAAAAAAAACAACCCAGACAGGCACACCTTGACAGGAGGCTTCTAGCCCGTAGCATTGTGAGAAGGAAAGTTTCTCCTGTGTAAGTCCCCCGGTTGATATGGCAGCCCTACATACCAATACAATGGGACAAAGGAAGTAGGGTCCATAGGCATTTTCCATGGGAGATCCTTATTGTGAGCCTTTCTCCCCATCCTAAAAACAGACCTGCCTCCTAGATGCATTTATTGTGTCATCTGGAGGGGGACAAAGTATTTTTTTTAAACCTCTCTAAACTTTTGTCTCTTCATTTCAAAACTGGGATAAAAATCTTTGGTTTACGGAATTGTTGCCCTGGAAGTAGATTCTCAACAAATGAGCAAGAACTTGTCTCATCCCCTCTTCCATTCCCAGGGCAATCCTAAAACACCATGGCTTCCCAAATATTTCCCCTCCCCCCTCAAAATATCCTATTATAATTAACCCTGGTTTAATTAAGTCATTTACTGTGTGACTTTGGGCAAGTCACTTTGTCTCATTACTCCTCATAACCTGCTTCATAAGGTTATGAACATTCAAATTCAAATGGCAATTAGTTAAACCCTCTAGCAGAGTGCCTGGCCTGTGGTAGGAGTTCAGTACAGGTTGCTTTCATCTCTCTAAAGGCCTGAGCCTGTTATCCACCGGCAGAGAAACGTTTTATGGCATTTGCTATTATACTCACTTATTTACTTGTGCCCTTCTTCAATGGAAAAGGATTTTAGTCAGCTCATAACAACATCTCCAGAACAAATTATCCCCATAAAGTGTGAGATAGTAGCCGAGATCATCAACCACCTTCCTAGAACAAACTCAAAAGGGCTAATCTATAAAGCATACATGAACCTTAGATACATGAGCCCCAAATGCAGGGAGGAGGAGCAATGCTTTCTGGGGAACTAGAGATGAAGTGAAGGCCTACTTTGCAGCTCCCTCATGGTTTGACTTCACCCAAAAAAGAGATTTAAGGTATCTCGAAGAATGGATGAGTTGGTCACCGTTTTGCTTTTCAAAACATTTTTAAAGTTTTAAAATATACAGAAAAAATACCAAGAATAGAATAAGGAAACTCCCATGTTTTACTCAGGATTAGAAACCACTAACATTTTACCCTATTTGCTTTCAATATATTTTTAAAGATTTAAAACATTATAGGTGAAGTCACGGTTAACCAACAAACACAGAGGCCATCTGCGATGGGTTTGAGATGGTCCTTCCCAACGTTGACATGTTTATATACAAGCAGCCCCTCTTCTCCTCAGGGGATCTATTCCAAGACCCACGGTGGATGGCTGACTTCCGTAGTACTAAACCCTGTATGTCCTGTGGGGTTTTTTTTCTTTTAAATATGTTTTATTGATTTTCCACAGAGAGGGAGGGAGAGCTAGAAACATCCATCAGCTGCCTCCTGCACACCCCCTACTGGGGATGTGCCCGCAACCAAGGTACATGCCCTTGACCGGAAACGAACCTGGGACCTTTCGGTCCACAGGCCAAGACTCTATCTACTGAGCCAAACCGGTTTTGGCGTCCTATGTTTTTGTATATATATATATATATATCTATATATATATATAGATATATATATATATATCTATATATATATATAGATATATGTGTGTGTGTGTGTGTGTATGTATATATACACATATATATATACCTATGCTAAAGTTCATTTTATAAATTAGGCATAGGAAGAGATCAACGACAGCAACTAATCACAAAATAAAGCAACTCTTGTGTTAAAGCGATGTGATAAAAGTTCTGTGAATGGGCTCCCTCTCACAGTATCTTTCTGTAAGGTGCTCACCTTGTCACGTACAGGAGGCACCTTACGGCCTCTCTCTGGTACCTTACCGCTACTCTCGCACTTGGGGGCCATTATTTGGTAAAATAAGGGTGAACAAGAGCAGGAGCACCCAGCCGCCCAGCCGGCTCCTGAGTGACTGAACCGCGGGAACGCCCCGGTGGGGAGCGTGCCCAGCGTGCTGACGCTGACTTTACGTCTTCGTCTACGTCTCCTGGGGAGAGCGGCGCGGGCCTCGCGAGATTTCGAGATGCCACTCAGAATGGCCCACGGTTTAAAACTTAGGAAGTGGTTCTTTCTGGATTTTTTTTTTCATTTAATATTTTCAGCCCGTGGTGGACCTAGGCAAGGGAGGACTGCTGTGGACACACGAGGCCTTTGTGTAGGGGTGTGTGTGTGTGTGTGTGTGTGTGTGTGTGTGTTTCACGCCCGTAGCGGTGAGCAGTAGCCGATGGTATGTACCTGAGCCTCCTGCCCTTGTGACTCCACGAAGGAAGCTGCGTTGTTGCACTGTTGCACGTGGATCTGGTTCATTCCTTCTAGGCCAGTGGTCGGCAAACTCATTAGTCAACAGAGCCAAACATCAACAGGACAATGATTGAAATTGCTTTTGAGAGCCAAGTTTTTTAAAGTTAAACTTCTTCTAACACCGCTTCTTCAAAATAGACTCTCCCAGGCCAGTGGTATTTTGTGGAAGAGCCACACTCAAGGGGCCAAAGAGCCGCATGTGGCTCGTGAGCCTCAGTTTGCCGACCACTGTTCTAGGGGTAGTTTTATGGAGTGAATTGGGCCCCCGCCACCTCCACCCCCAAATTACACGTTGACTTCCCAAACCCCAATGCCTCAAAATGAGACTAAAGATAGAGTTTTTAAAGAGAAACTTAGGTTAAAATGAGGCCATTCGGTTGGACCCTGATCCAATGATTTGTGTCCTTACAGAAGAGGAGATAAAGATACAGACACACACACAGAGGGAAGGCGGTATGAAGACTTGGGGAGAAGATAGCCATCTACAAGGGGAGGATAGAGGCTGCAGAAGACAGCAACCCTGCCAACACCTTGATCTCCAAATTCTGGTCTCCAGAATTGTAAGATGATAAACATCTATTGTTTAAGCCGCTCTATCCATGGTAGCCTGAGCAAACTAAGACTAGGCAGCAAATATTCCACCGAGTACAAACACCACGGCATTTTTAGCTAGTCCCTAGTGGTGGATGTTTACATGAAAACGTTTACATGCACAAATATGCACCTTTGCACATGGCTCCTTTTTCCACTCGTGTGAGGGTGCCTCTAAGGTAATATCTAGAAATGAAATTGCAGTTACAGGGGAGGCACATCTTCAAAATTTTAAGAGGCTGCCAAAATTGCTCTCTAAAGCATCTGCATCAATTTACACTCTCAACAATAGTGAATGAGAATACCAGTTTTCCCACATCCTAGCCAACATTTAAACTTTTAAAATTGTGCCATTATGATTGGCAAAAAAAAAAAAAATTGTGTTGTAATTGCACTTCCCTAATTATATGTGAAATTGAGTATCTTTTCATACATGCATTGTGCATTCTTATTTCCTCTTGTATAAATTCTCAATCCATTTCCTTTGGGTTATATGCCTTTTCCCACCTGGTTTGTGGTAATTATATGCATTCTAGATTATAATCCTCTGTTAGCTGATTTGGAAATACTTTCTTCCAGTCTTTTAATTTTGTTCATGGTGTTATTTTGACAAAAGCATTTAATTAGGTGTAATCAGATGTATCTTTATTTATGGTTTTTCTTTTTTGTGTCATCTTAAAAAAAAGCATTATTTTACCCAGCCAGTGTGCTCAGTGGTTAGGCATCAACCTATGAACCAGGAGGTCACAAATCAATTCTTGGTCAGGGCACATTTTGGGTTGTGGGCTTGATCCCCAGTTGGGGGTGTGTGGGAAGCAGCTGATCAATGATTCTTTCTCATCAATGGTGTTTCTCTCTCTCTCCTCCCTTTCTCTCTGAAATAAAAAATATATATATTTTAAAAAGCCTTTTCTCTCCAAAATTCATAAAGGTGTCTCTTCTGTTTTCTTCTGATAGATTTAGAATATTTCTCTCTTCCCATTGAAGTCTTCAGTACATTTTAAATTTATTTCTGTGATGGGGATAGATAGGAATATTCTTTTCTTGCCCATCTGAGGATGAATTGTCCCAACACTATCTATGGAAATAGCAAATACTTACCATAATAATCTTTTTTAAAAGTTAGAAAGTACCTACTGACCATCTCATTTTAAGCAGTGTAATTTCTTGATAACGCCTACAAAATAGGAGTATTAGGAGAAAAATGGCCCCCTTGGTAAGTAAATAAGCTGACCTCAATGGGCATTTGGATATGAGCCAAGCAAATGCTAGAGTTTGTCTGCCAGAAATGATTTTGCTATTGAAGAGTTGATGTTAAGCCTTTCTTCCTGACAGTCATTGGATAGCAGGGCCAGGTGCCTTTCCGGGACCACTCTGAGTTTGTGATGATTAAACCATCAGTGGCATCTAGAAGGCCGTCCTTCCATTGTCCCTAGCAAGGGGATGTCCACCTTCCCACCAGAACACTGACCCCTGCATGGAAATCTCTGAAATGACACACTGCAGCCAGCTACGGTATTAGCCCTGAAGGATGGGGGAATGGGTGTTTGTGGAGGCTAATATTTCACTGCATTTCTTTTTTAACCTTAGTCCTATATTGCCAATTCAAAATAATAATTTCTTTTTAAAGCCAAAAATAAAAAAAAGAACATGTCACTAAGACATACTAAGCAAAACCAGTAGAAAACATCTCTGTGCTCTTCTGCTTAAAGAAGAAATAGAAATTGCTGAGAAATTTTTTTGGGGGGAAGAGTAATCAAATAGATATTACCCTTTACCTTAATAATTGAATACTTTAGACCATTGGTTTTCAAGTGTTTCTTACCCACAAAACACTTCGTTCCAATGAGACCTTTCTCAGAAGACCAACATATGAAATAGATGAAATGAGTATTCCTCTTGTTTAAAATGGAGATCCCCACTGGGGGCCTTTGATGGGGCTCTGTGAGATAGACCCCCAGGGTTCTTTAAGAGTATGTTGAAAACCATTGAAAAACTTCTTTTAAAGCCAATGAATTTGAGAGTTAGAGATAATCCTTTCACTTGCTTCACACAGTAATTCTAGTCCCTCTCTGGAGTTCATAGCCATTGTATATTCATTCTGTAAACATTTCTTGAGCACACCCACTGTTTTCCAGGCCCTGGAATGGGCCCTGAGGAGGAGGAGGTGACTTGGGAGATGGTGAGGTTTGAGCAAAATTTTGAATGTGAGTAAAAGACAGCTGAAAGTCAGGGAGGGCATTCCAGGCCCAGGAGACTGCAGGGGAAGGCAAGGAGGAAGCAGGCTGGCAGACTAGGAGGATGGTGGTGGGGATGGTGAGATGCGCAGGGCATCTGTTGGCAGCACTGAACAGGTGCTGAAACCAGAGAGGCAGGGAGGATGAGTTATTACATGCCTGGTGGACCTTTCTAAGTTTGGACTTGGAAGGCCACGAGGAAGCGATTGAAGAGTTTTAAGCAGGGGATTGACACAGTCATATTTGTGCTCTGGAATGATCTCTCTGGCCAAAGTGAGCATTGAAAGGGGACAATATTAAGACAGGGAGAAGGGGACATTTTTTAAGGCAGGGAGACTGGGTAGGCGATTGTTGCAGACATCCAAGGAAGGGAAGATAATGGACTGACCTAAAGTCATAGAAATAAAACAGAAAGGGGTTGACTAAGGCAGAATGAATTGGATATTGGTCACAGGAGGAAAAGTGTCTAGGGCAGCAGTAGGCAAACTACGGCCCGCGGGCCGGATCCGGCCTGTTCGGCTGTTCTATCCGGCCCACGGAGCTGAAAGAGCGGAGGGTTCTCTTGCTCTCCCCTCCGCTCCTTCACCAGCAGCCCAAGATGAGAGTGCCAGCAGGGTCAGGTTGCTTTTGTTCCGGCCCTCCGGTCCAGTTTAAGAACCCATTGTGGCCCTTGAGTCAAAAAGTTTGCCCACCTTTGGTCTAGGGAATCCCTGGAGTTTGGTTTGTGTAGCTGAAAGGGGTTGGATAGTTGGTGCTATTCAACATGGTGGGAATGATGGAAGAAAGGGTTTTGGGCAGTACCATAGATGATGAGTTCCATTTGGGGCAGCTTTTGTTTGCAGTACTTATGAGATGTTAAAGTGGAAATATCCAATAGACAATTGAATATCCAGTCCTGGAGCTCAGGAAAGAGATCTGGGATAGAAATGACCATTTGGGAGCCATCCTCAGGGAGATGATAATGGTGGTCAAAAAGGTGGTTAAAATTCCTGAGATAATGTGAACAATATGGAGATGAGAGTCTCAAGAAGGCCAGGGAAGGGTGCCCCATGAAGTAGAAAGGGATGGTTCAGCAGAGAAGAAGAGAGAGTGGGGCTCAAAGAAAGTAAAGGAGAGAGTTTAAGATGGGAAAGTTTAAGATGGGAAGATCTGTCAGGAGATTCAAATGCTATGCTGAGAAGAAACCTGACCCCTCTTGCAAGGACTGTGATGATGAAGAAGGTGTGAGCTGCCTTGAGGTGAACCTGTTTCAATAGTCTGATGAGAATACATGGGACTACTGGGTCAGGGACTGTCAACTCTAAGCATAGGATAGAAACACCTGGGAATTTTTAAAAAATATTAAAGCATGGGCCGTAGATTTCATTGGTCTGGTAGAGGGCCCGGCAAGGTTATATTTTTATTTATCTGTTTATTTATTTGTTTATTTTAATTTTTAATATATTTTATTGATTTTTTTACAGAAAGGAAGAGAGAAGGATAGAGAATTAGAAACATCGATCAGCTGCCTCTTGCACACCCCCTACTGGGGATGTGCCCACAACCAAGGTACATGCCCTTAACCGGAATCAAACCTGGGACCTTTCAGTCCGAAGGCTGATGCTCGGTTTCAGCAAGGATATATTTTTAAAGCCCCATCAGAGAGCCTATCGTGTGACCACAGCTGAGAATCAGTTAGTCCCTATTTTGAGCAACAAAGGATTGAAACATCTGGGAGACTTCAGACTCACGTTGATCCATGTTGTTGGGACACAAAGGAGTGGGAAGAAAAGGAAATGGAGTCGATCAGATTTAAATGTGTCTGTGTGGACCCAGCTCTTTTTGGTGTAGGCAGGTCCTGAAAATGAGGGAACACCCGGGCTGTGTTCTCTATTGCTGGTGAGAGGAACTTCACTGGGCTTTCCCAGAACACAAGAGTCTATATCCACCAAACATCCTCCGGTTAAGCTTTGCCTAGTGACTTTAAAATTATACATATTTTTCAAAATTTGAAAGGAATACATGTACGAGGTATACCAGTTAATAATGTGGATTTTGTAATCAAAGAAAACACGGTAACTTCGAGAGAAACATCAGAAGTGCTTTATTCAAAGTAATGTCCATCGCTAGCTACACATTTCCCCCATCTTTCAGGTAATTTGTGGATACCGTCCCCAACAGAACTTTTCTAGTTTTGAGGCAAACCATTCAGAGACCCAATTTTCCACTTCTTCCTATGTTTTAAAGTGCTGCTCAGAAAATGCGTGTGCCATTGCTTAGAACAAGTGGTAATCTGAAGGAGCAGGGTCTGATGAATATGGTGGGTGGGTTAATACTTCCCAGGCAAGATCTTTTAACGTGTCTTTAACTGGTTTTGAACATGTGATGGTGCATTATCATGAAGCAAAATTACTTTGCCGTGTCTTCTGGCATGTTCTGGTCATTTCATGATTAAAGTATGGTTCAAATTGATTATTTGTTGTCAGTAGTGATCAGTATTAATGGTTTCACATGGTTTTAGAAGCTCACACCTTCCTGATCCTACCAAACGCAGAGCATTGTCTTCTTTCCGAAGTGATTTGGCCTTGCAATCGATGTTGATGGTTGACCTGGATCAACTCATGATTTTGTGCATTTGGGATTCTCAAAATAAATCCACTTTTCATCCTCAGTTACAATTCGATGCAAAAAAGACTCTTTCGTGCCGTTAAAGCAACATTTTACTGATGACTTTTCGGTTTTCCATTTGTCTTTCATTCAGTTGATGAGGCACCCATTTTCCTTCCTTTAAAATCTTTCCCGTTGCTTGTAAAGGATCAGAAATTGTTTGCTAAGCAACATTTAATCTTTCTGCATGTTCATTTGTTTTTTTAATTTGACACACATCTTCATCCAATAATACTTGCAATTGTTGGTCTTCAAACTTTTTCAGTTGACCTGGATGTTCTTTGTCTTTCAGATTGAAATCATCACTTTTAAAATGTTTAAACCAGTGTTCAAGTATCTTGAAATGAAGCATGTTCACCATAAGCTTCCCGAAATATACAATAACTTTCAGCGCACTTTTCTTCCAAAATAAAGAATTAAAACTTCCCGCAAATGCTCTTTTTTTTGGCACAAAATTTGATATTTTTAAATGCAAAAATATTTATGATGTTAACACCTTCAGAAAATTTGACATATGAAGTTTTGAAGCTTGCTATTAATACAACAAAATAGCATACATATCAAATCACATATATATCAACATGTGTAACTTCATCTATTGAAAAAAATATGCATTATTAACCGGTACACCTTGTATAGGATACAAAAATAAAATGCTATAGAAGCAGCATTCTACCACCTTGACCCACAGTGATATCCCAAAGCCAACGGCTTGGCTATTTTTTGTGTGTGTGTCTTCTGGTGGTTGCCCCATAACCATAAGCAATATCTGACTTCTCTTTTTCATAATTTATCAATACTATACATTATCACTATTGAAAATAAAAGTTTACTTTGCCTGTGTTCACTTCTTCTTCCAAAGTTTGGTAGTCATAGTATTATGTTTAATTCTTCTGGTTACTTTTATAACTTTAATGTACTTAAAAGTGTATTTCTCACCCCATGAACTTGACACAATAATTCTTAACTCCACAGGGTGTGAGATGAAGATATCAGCTCCCCATGTTCCCCTTTCAACTTCTGTCAGTTTGATCTATGCTGTTCCATCATTCTGATTGACAGCTTTACAGCCTGTTCTATAACCATGCTACTAGTAAGTCCTCTCTACTTGGTCTACAGGATCATTCTGAGTTGAAAGTCAAAAACTGCATTTAAATTATTTTGGGTAGGTAGATGCTGGTCCCTGGAGAGACAAGGACTGTGTTAAGACCATATTTCTTCCATTTTAGTTCAATGTCACACCTCTTGGGTGAGTCAAAGAAGAGTGTTCCCAGTAGCCTGATCAAATTGATTATTTTATTACAAATTGATTTTCTTTTATAAGCTCACTTGTGGACCAGTACATGAATTCATGCATATTGAAAGGGAATTAATTAGAATAAATATTTTAATATTGCTGTTTGCCCTTTTTCTATAATAGAAGTGTCAGAGATGAAAGAAAATTAGTAAAATTTATATGAAAATAATATATAAATTTATTAATAGACAATAACAACATGATATTAAAACAACAAAGACATGATATAAAAACAATAAAAACATGACATAAAACAACAAAAACATTATATGAAAACAACATTGATATAAACAATAACTGATAAATTGAGTAAATTAATTCTAATATCTCCCTGTATACTACATTAAGAGTAAAAACAGTTTCAGAGTGCTTGAGTAATTTCCCTTGTGATGAAGTATTTACAACTTCAATGTCATACACTCTTGGAACTTGAGAGAAAGTAACATATAACTGACCATGTCCGAAAATGACTTCAGGAAGGAATATTCCTACTCTGTCTAGAGTTTATCCTTGTGAATTATTAATAGTCATCGCAAATGTCTGGGTCCAGGGTACAGGGAACCAGATTCAGGCTGTCAGGGCCCCAGAAGCAAGGTCTGGATCACTTCGCGTCATAGCTACTGGCTGTTCATCTGGCTGTTTTGGTTGTTCACTCATTCGGTTGTAATGGTCATATATATATATATATATATATACATATATATATATATATATATATATTTTAGTGTGCCACTATCTGGACCGTGATATATTCTCTCTCTCTCTCTCTCTCTCTCTCTCTCTCTCTCTCTCTCTCTCTGTTTTTCTTTTGTTTATTGTTGTTTTTGCTGTTGAGAGTAAAAACATTTTGTCTTCACCATGTCACAAACATTTCTGGCTTCTTACTCATTCCAACTAATGCATCGAATGCCTTCTGTTGCCTTTTTTTAGAGAGATTTCTTAGAGCCCACTCATTTCCTGTTTTAATTCGGACCTGGGAAAAGGGGTGTTAGAGGTAAAGAACCCAAATACTTTGATCACTGCAAAAGGATCACCTTATTGTAGACAAATCAATGTGCATGTATTCATTGGTTTTGTCTGAATTTGGTGAGTGTGGCTTTATCATGGAGAAGCTGATTACATATGGACATATACAGATAATTCAGGTTCTGGGCCTCAGAGATTAAGTATCAGACTCTGAGGGTAGTCACTTAACCACCCTGAGAGTCTCACCACAACCAGCCAAAATCCTTCAGTCCATCTTTGGTGGATCCTATAATGTGTTGCCAATACACTCAAAGATCTAAAGCCCTCAGCTCCTTGCCGAAATTTGAGACATGTCTGAAGGACCATTCCATTTTTCACAGTTCTCCGTGAGTTGGTCTGAGCCTCTTTTGTAACTGCTTTAAACTTCAACTTCTTTCTGTACCCAATTTTTCCTTCACTCTCTTATCAGATGTTGTCCCCAAAAGCATGTCCCAATGCATATCTGCCTCAAAGTCTGTTTCCTGAGGAACTGTACCCATAACCCTGCTTTTCTCTCATACCTGTAAACAAACAAACAAACAAACAAACAGTATAAATAAGCAATATAACATACTGGTAAACAACAACCATCAGCAAACAAAAGGGTTAATTTCTTGCAGGGGCTATTGGGTTGCTGTAAAGGTGGCTGTTCATCACATTGTCATCACCACCCCTGCCACCTTTTAAGGTCAAGCCAGCTATCTGAACCTACCAGGAGCACCCTGGTTGGCCACAGGGATATCTCCACCCCCAAAAACTGACCCTGTACTGAAGAAATGAGCCACAGGCTCTTGTTGCCTGGCTGCTTGGGAAAATCGCTAAGCTATTTGAAACTTCATTTAAGAAAATGTATTCCTAAAATCCTAACACTAGACAGTTATGGAATTAATAAAGGTGTATTAAAATTACAAGCCTGTTCCACTCCAAACCTGGAAAAGAAAGAAGAAAAAAAAGCATTCTAGGGACATTAAAAAAAAAAAACCTGAAAAGGAGAAATGCCTGCTTCCTAAGGAAAGTCACTTCCTATTTGAATCATTTATTTAAGTAACAAGCCTTTCTGGGCTGATTAAGGGAACTGCCAATTACACTCACCACCCTTTCTTCAGGTTTGGGAGAAGCGCAGTTTTCCTCCTGCGTTGCGTACCTGAGACAGCCTGTGTGGGCTGGAGCTTTGTGTTCTGACAGCCAGCTTGTCCCCGCTTTTGTCAGTCTCCGGCAGGACTCGGTGCTCAAAGAGGAACACTTCTCACCTCCGCCAGTGGTTAAGGGGAAAAACACAGCCCAACGGGGTCCTGTCCACCCCACGGGCTTCTGCGCCTGCCTGATCTTTTGAAAATGGTCAGGAATCAAAGCACAGAATTCTCTCCATTCTCCATTCCTAAATTCTATGGCTTCCCATGCCCAGCTCAAAGCCCACGTCTGCTGTGCAGCCTTTTCCAACTACCCCAGCAGAGCATGCTTTTCCTTCCTCTGAACACCAGCTGATGCTTCCCTCATTGGCGCTGTCTTCGCTCCTGGTAATGTTGGCGAATTTTCTGGGTAGACTGTAGCAGTTACTAATTTTATAAATTCAGCCCGGCCAGCATGGCTCAGTGGGTGAACATCAACCTATGAGCTAGGAAGTCACGGTTCGATTTCTGGTCAGGGCACATGCTGGGGTTGTGGGCTGGCTCACTCCCCAATGTTGGGTGTGCAGGAGGCAGCCGATCAATGAGTCTCTCTCATCATTGGTGTTTCTCTCTCTCTCTCTTCCCTCCTCTCCCTCTTCCATCCTCTCCCTCTCCTCCTCCCTCTCCTCTTTTCTTCTATGAAAAGAAAAATTAAAAAATTAAAAAATTAAAAAATTAAAAAATCTCCTTCTGGGGTTCATGGCAATCAGTTCAGGGGTGAGCCTGGGATCCCAGCAGGATGGTTCAGTGTTTGCTCTGTGTAATAAAAATACACGTTGGAAGAGAGAAGCTCCTGTCTTCTCCTGAGTCGTGGGCTCTAAGGAGATGGTAAGCCTGGCCTCTCTCAAGGCCCTCCTCCCTAGACTTCTGCAGAAAGCGCATGTTGAGAGACGGAGAGCCGTAATGACATCATTTGAACCCCACAATCCAGCTCTGCCTGAAACTCTTGCTCAAACTTACCAATTGTGTGAGCAAATAGAGTCCCTTTTTTTGTTTAAGTGACTTTGAATAGGCCTTTATCATCTTAAGTGACTAACAGGCTGGCTCAGAGCTCCTTAGGGAAAAGGATGCTCACTGACCTCAGTCGCCAACACCTCTCCATCTCGCTGCTCCGCTCTTGTCCTGTGTGGTCGGAGCTGATAGTCTCCGTGTTCAGGGTCCAACTGGAAGAGGAGAGAACACGTGAAACGGTGCGCAGCTGGTGTCTGAAGGCCAAGCTCCGGCGCTGGCACAGCGGCTTGCCTTCATGGCTACGAGGGCAGCCACGTGCACAGCCACTAGTGACACGGCCACATCTAACTGCAGAGAAGGCTGGGACATGCAGTCTGTCCCGGCAGCTGTGTGTCTAACCATGACTCTCTTTCTGAAGGAAAGAAAGAGGTTGGTGCACAACTGTCAGTCTGAGTCACACCTGGTGCTTGCAGATTAAAACAAGGGAAATGCCAAGTCCCGTGTAAATGCGAGCGAGGTTGGAGAGAGGTGAGGAGGAGCTGAGGAGGTCATGCACTCTGTCAGCTTAGCTCAGCTGGAACAGCATTACCTAGGGCTCCATTCCCTATGCGTTTCCAAGTTCCAGTGGAAGGTGGCAGGGAAGCGACTGCCTTTACACTCTGGCCGTAGGTGCAGGGCACCATGCTTTGCTGCAGCCCCTGGGCATGGCTGCTGCTCCCTGCATGGCTGCGGCCCCTGTGCATGGCTGCTCACCTCTGGCTCACCGTGTTGCATGAGGCAGCAGCCCACAGCATGGTCCCATCTCCTTCTTCGGCTCCTCCGAGTCCTCCGCCAGGTGCAAGCATAGCACCTGCAACGGGCACCAGCAATTTCTGTGGAAGGCAGATATGGACTCCAGCTGACCTCACAGGACCCAGACTTTATCTTAACCTCCAGGTTTCTCAACCTTGGCACTGTTGCCATTCTGAGTCAGAGAATTCTTTGTGGTGTGGGGACTGTCCTGGGCATTGTGGGATAGTTAGCAGGTCCCTGGCCTCTCGTCCCTCAATGCCCGTAGCAACCTCACCCCAGTATGACCAGCCAGGCTCTCCGGGTGTCTTCTTGGAGCGAAATCATCCCCACTCGAGAGCCACTGATTTCACACCCAGCTTTGCTTTGCAGTTGTTGGCCTGTGACAGCAACTTCAGGCTCCCCACCTGAAGGCCTACGCAGGCTTGCTGGGACTCTCCACCAGCTCCCCCGGCCACACAAAGTCTAACCTCACGTTCCTCACGGCGGTTCCGCTCAGGGCTGCGTTCCTGGGCCCAAGACACTGCCTTTATGGGCCTGGCTCCTGCCTTCATTAAAAAGATATTTATTTTATTTTATTTATTTTTAAAAAATATATATTTTATTGATATTTTACAGAGAGGAAGGGAGAGAGAGATAGAGAGCTAGAAACATCAATGAGAGAGAAACATCGACCAGCTGCCTCCTGCACACCCCCCACTGGGGATGTACCCGCAACCAATGTACATGCCCTTTGACCGGAATCGAACCCGGGACCTTTCAGTCCGCAGACCGACGCTCTACCACTGAGCCAAACCGGTTTCGGCATCATTAAAAAGATATTTTAAATTGATACGTTAAAGCTATTTTGGTATAAAAACAAATACGATTTAGGCTGGATTCGTTATTTTATACTCATTAGTATACTCTTTTTAATGAAACGCTACGCTTTTGTGGGCCCCTACAAGCATCGGAGCCCTAAGCATTGTGGGTCTAATGGAGACGTTGGCCCTGGGCCTGTTTCTCTCCCCTCGCCCTGGCCCACAGGTGCGCTCTCTTCACACATGGCCTTCTTTGTAATCGGGAAAAAACCAGCAGTGGTTTGCTCCTTTCCAGACCAACCTGAGTTGCAGGGGTGGGCAAACTTTTTGACTCAAGGGCCACATGGGTTCTTAAACTGGACCGGAGGGCCGGAACAAAAGCAACCTGACCATGCTGGCACTCTCCTCTTGGGCTGCTGGTGAAGGAGCGGAGGGGAGAGCAAAAGGACCCTCCGCTCTTTTGGCTCCTCCGGCCGGATAGAATAGCCGAACGGGCCGGATCCGGCCCTCGGGCCGTAGTTTGCCCACAGCTGGTTTAGAGAGACAACTCCAAGTCCTTGATGCTGCATTCGTGGAAACAGAGCGGATTCAGCCCAAGACCCTCTGAGAGCCTGCCTTTTAGTCTCTACTAGCTGGGCCAGTAGGCGTGATGGTCATCATTTAGGGATTTCAGGACAAAAGATGAGTGTGACAAAACTCCCCTTTAAAAGCACATCAAAGAAAACAAGTGTGTCTCGAGGTGAAACTGCAGGCACATGTTTTCTATGTACTTTCCATTAGATTGTTAGTAATCAGACATAAATCATTGAGTGGACTCAGACGGACCAATCCTGGGGTCCCGTTCCCCACCCAGTGACGGCTGTTTCTGATTAGCGTGGAGCCCGCTGCCCCTACAAACAATGGGCATCTCTCGGGGGCTGGGGAGGACAGGAAATTAAGCCATCAGGCCTCTTGCCTACTATTCCCACAGCTTTCCTCAAGCTGTAAATCCATCAGCTGTGAGAGGGGGGGGATATAAACTGGGCAAAGTGGGAAGAAGTTGGGGATGCAGTTTTATTCCACACCTCCCTCAGCACGTTTGTCCACCATCATCACTTCGGAATTAAAACACCTGCTTTACGTTAGATGTTTTTCAGCTGGGCACCACTGTGATGGGAGGAAGTTTGTATCAAAGCACAAAATTCTCCCTGCAGCAGGAAATTTTTTGTTTTGTTTTGTTTTCATGGAAATATCAGGAAACCATTTTGAGTTGAACAGCCGAACTAAAAGTAGTTGAGTTTAAGATAAATGTTATGAAGATTGCATAAAACATTATATCAAAACCCTTGGCAGTGTCAAAAAGCAAGATTTCTGATTCCAGTGAGTAGCTGAAGAAGAAAATTCAATTCCATTTTTTCACGTTGTCTGCCAATTTTATAGCACTTCATTTAAAATGGAATCTCTAAAGAATCAATTCAAATTAGCTTTCCAGTTCCCCCCAAAGAATCTGCTTTAAAATAAATTGAATTGGAGCCTGTGACATAATAAGTGAGCATAAAATTCATGTTAACTAGTCCGAAGGAAAAACTCATAATAAGGAAACAAATAATCTCACATGACTGAGCTAAAAATAGTCTCTAGATTGCCAGTTTCAAAATTGAACAAAAATATGGGGAGTTGTTATAATAATGATATGGCGCATTTCTCCCTAATGAAATGGCCTTGAATTTTGTAATAAATTACAGAAAGAGAATCCTTTGGGCAAAAAAAAAGAAGACGCCAGACATGAGTTGCCTTCACAAGTAGAGTGACAGCAATGGAAATGCCTTCCAGCCGGGGCTGAGCGGCTGCTCTGCCAGGTGGCTTCCCCAGGGAAGGCAGGGCGGGGCGGGGGCGAGCCAGTTAGAGGTTGACCCGTCCTAGCCTGCTGCCCGTTAAGAAGGTGGCGTTTGCGTCTGTAGTTTTGCTTTGATCCGGAGTATATGCATCCGAGGTATGAATACGTCTTTATTGGTAAAATCTCTTTGAGAAGCACTAAGTCTCTGAGCGGCTTGAGGACGGACACAATACCTTATTTGACTTGATGACCACCCCATACCTCATTCACAATTCTTAGATTAACAAATGTATTGTTCAAATAAACTTAATTTTTAAAATGACACCTTTTAAAAAACTCACAGATAAGTTGGGAAATATGCCATACGTTTAATTAAGGAGGAAATGGTTGGATTGTGGTGATGTTTTGCTTTCTCATTACTGAAGTCAAGAAACAAATAACTTGACTGAACCGGTTTGGCTCAGTGGATAGAGCGTCGGCCTGCGGAGTGAAGGGTACCAGGTTCAATTCTGGTCAAGGGCATGTACCTTCGTTGTGGGCACATCCCTAGGAGGGGGTGTGCAGGAGGCAGCTGATTGATGTTTCTCTCTCATCAATGTTTCAAACTCTCTATCCCTCTCCCTTCCTCTCTGCAAAAAGTCAATAAAATATATTTAAAGAAAAATAAACAAATAACTTGGTTTATCATTGAAGAAGGCTTGATAGAGATTCCTTAAGGCGCTGTTTTAGTGAGACTCAGTGTCTTAGAATTTAACTAGGTCTTGACATGTGGGGTCAGTCCTCCTTTCCACAATACCCATTTGGGCGTCCTTGCTCTTCCACTGAGCTCACTCAATATGGCTTTTAGAAGAGAATGTTTTATTTCCTGCAACTTAATCAACCTTCTATCCACTCATTCATTGGTTCATTCATCTGATCACCTGTCCATCAAATATTTAAGGATATAGTGATGATGATGAATAATAACTAACATTTATTGAGAACTTAATTATTTGTCAAACACTGTTTTAAACATTTTATACTAATTCACTCATTTAATCATCCCAACAATTCTATGAAAGCTCTACTATCATCGTCCACACTTTACATACAAAGCAATTGAGGTACAGCAAAATGAAATCCCCCGCCCAAGTTCACACCACTTGGAAGCTGGGGGGGGGGGGGAGTGTCAAAATTCACACCCAGAGAGCCTGGCTCTAGAACCACCAGCCTGCTGCACTAGATAGACAGACACAGTCTTGGCATTCATAAGCCTCTACCATTGCCCTTAGGTAAAAGACAAAACGCCTTTTCCGGACTACAAAGCCCTGCCTGGCCTGGCTTCCTTGATAAAGTCAGCAGCACCCAGCACCCGAGGCTCCATGCTGTGCCCCACAAGCCCTCAGCCACAGGGTCTGCCTCCCTTTGGCCTCTGCTCCCTGCCAGGCCCCTCCTACCAGAGGCCTTCCCTCTTCTTTGTTTGCTTAGCTCTTTGTCATCCTTTAGATCCCCATGTAATCTTCAGCAAGCCTAGCCTAGGTCCCTGCTTGGGTATCTCCCCCACCCTCATTTATTTCTCTACTAGAAGCCCGGTGCACAAAAATTGTGCACTTGGGAGGAGTCCCTCGGCCCAGCCTGCACCCTCTCACAGTCCAGGAGCACTCAAGGGATGGGGAGCGGGCCTAAGCTGGCAGTCGGACATCCTTAGCATTGCTGTAGAAGTGGGAGAGGCTCCTGCCACTGCCACTGCGCTCACCAGCCGTGAGCCTGGCTCAGAGCTTCGGACTGAGCAGCACTCCCCCTGTGGGAGCGCGCTGACCACCAGAGGACAGCTCCTGCATGGTGGTCAGCGCGCATCATAGTGACCAGTCGTTCGGTCACTTGGGCTTACATATATATCAGGTACTTGTCTGTTATGTCTGAATTGTGTGTTCATTCCCTCCTCCCTCCCCAAATTCACATGTTGAAGCCCTAAGTCCTGGTACTCGGAAGGTGACTGTATTTGGACACTAGGCCTTTAAAGATGTGATTAAGTTAAAGTGAGGTCATTAGGGTGGGACCTAATTCCGTCTGGCTGGTGTCCTTACAAGAAGAGGAAATTTGGACGCAGACACGCACACCCACAGGGTGAGCACGTGAGGACGCTATGAGAAGGTGGCCGTTGTCAGCCAAGAAGAGAGGCCTCAGATGAACCTAAACCTGCTTATCCCTTGAGCTTGGACTTCCAGCTTTCGGAATTATAAGGAACTCTATTTCTGTTGTGGAAGTCACCCAGTCAGTGGTATTTGGTTTGGGGCAGTCTGAGCAGACCTTCTCCTTCATGGAGCCTGTCATAGTTGCAATCGAACTTTCATGTCGTTATTTAATTACCGTCTCCCTGAGAATAATGCAGGCTCCACAGCACTGGGTTTTGCTTACCCCGGTATCACCAGAGCCTGGCAAAATGCCTGGCATGTAGTAGGTGCTCATTAAATACTTCTGCATGAGTGAATAAAATATCCGAGTGAATGAATAAGCACATGCATGAAAGAAACAGTAATTACACAGTGGTTTTTACCTCTGGGGAAGATTTACTTGTGGCATGGGTAACAGCCAGAAACAAGGGCACCTTGTATTGGCTAATAGGGGTATTAACATGCATTTAGGTACCTTCAGTAGAAACGGCAAATTCCTGGAATTTCAAGTTTTTAGTCCCTCAGAGAAACACTGCTCAATGAAATTTAATCTTGTGGATTTTACTTTGAAAGAGCCAAATATGTCTCTCTAAGGTAAAAAAAAGGATAATTTAAAGAGACATAAATCCAAAAATCCTTGCAATTGGAAGGAAATATATTTGTAGCAAATCATGTAGATTAAGGTCATGCTTGATTTTGGTTTGGAAAATGTCCTTTCTGGTTTCCCCGGGAGCCAGGACACCCCCGTGAGGACGTAGGGTAATTCCACACGGAGGGAGGGGGGGGAGTCACGTGAGAATTTCTAGGTCGTTCTCTTTTCTGAGAAACTCATTATTCACTTAATTATTCATTCTGTTTATTTACTGTATAGTTATTACACATAAATATGGTGCAAATCCCCAGAATCCTCACACACCAGATGCCAGTTTCCTTCCGCAGTCCCAGAAGACATCGCCAAGCCATCACTGTGAGAATTAAAACAACAACAACTAAAACCCAATTAAAATTGTGCCAGCATGTTCATTTCCAAAAGAAAAACCCTGCAAATGAACAAGCTTTTAGTCACTCCCCTGACTGCTTCTGCAATGGAACAAACAAACAAAAACCCCTTAAACTAAAACTGGCACCGAATTAGTGTTTAAATCACAGCCACCGGGAACTTCCTATCTGCACAGAGAGGGGACTGGCTAAGTCAACTTCGTTATCTTTTCTCACTTCGCAATCCAAGGATTAAAGAAAACGTTTTTTGCTTTGCAGCATGTCAAGGTGTCTGGCCAAGCCCGGTGATGGCAGAAGGAGAAGCCAAGATGGCGACGTGATGGTTGGGGTCTCGGAATCTGTGGGTTACACAGCCTTTTCCTCCTCATGACCTGAGCGGAGTGGGCTGAGGTATACCTCACCCACCTGAGTACATGACTGGACCTCCTCAGGGAGTTAACACGAGACCCAGGCTCTCTGCACAAACCCAACCCAGTTCAGGTCACCTGGCCAGTTGGGGGGGGGGGGGAGGGCAGAGAGATTCCCAGACTCAGGGCAGTGCTGGGCTGACGGCTGGGATGGCGGGTGGGTGGGAGGAGGAGCGTGTGCGGAGAGGCTGGGTGCATGTGTGTTAGTGTTCACAGGTCACCAATCCTCTGGGGATATTGGCCTCATTCAGGACAACGTGGCCTCTCAGATGAGTGTGTGGCTGTGGTCATCACCTCTGGTGGACAGTTGCGGTGTAGTTGGGAGAACTGTCTGGACTGCTACCCCCATACCAACGTAACAGTCTGCCTGGGGTGGAGGCGGTGACCTCTGAGATGAGGTCCATTAAGGGAAGCCCCGAAGCTCCTCTGGATAGGCCTGCCGTGCCCCCAGACCTGGAGCTCACACCTGCAGGGCCAGGGCCTCGGTTCTTAGTGCTGGGTTGTGAGGGTGGACTTAGGAGTCAGACTGGCCGGGTCCAAGTCCCAGGCCACCCCCTTCCCACTAACACCCCTCCACGTCTCTGTGCTCATTCCCCTCCTCAGAGCAAAGACACTGCCTCCCCGTTAGCGCTGCCATAATAAGAATTAAATGTGCCCGTGAAGTGCTTAAGACAGTCTGCCAATGGCAGGCGCACAGTAATCATTGGTTTTTACTATCAATGTTAATAAGTTCCAGTGCATGGAGCAATTTAGCACAGGACGAAGCTTTGCGGGAGCCATTTTTCCTACTTTTCATTTCCAAGGCAGCTGATCGAACCGTTTGTTTCACTCTTGAGCAGCAAGAATATTGCTATTCCTACAACCTCAGCTTCAAAGAAGTCCACCCCCTCTTATCCCACAATGCCTCACGGCCATTTTTTGTTACCAGTTGCAAATACTTCTAGTCACAAAGCCTAACTTGGGACCCTTTTGCTGAGAAGGCAAAAACATTCTCTGAGTCTAATCTATTCGGCAATTACATCATCAGGTATTGGGCCCACCAAAACACAAAAGGCCTTCATTAATTATATATGAAATAGGAACTCTGCAAAATTTCTCGTTATTGGTTTCTTGTTAATGTAAGATTAATAATCTGTTGCTGCGTTAAGAATTCCTGGGCCCACTGATATATTAAGTTATGGCTCAGATTAGATATATTAAGCAGCGACACCCATGGTATCATGAAAGAAACATGGTAGAACTGAGAAAATCAATTTTAAATTAAAATCATTCTGTTTTATGATTCAACTTTCAAAGCAGCTGCTCTTTCAGATTAGCAGTGACATGACCTCAACTATCAAAGGTTCAATGGTACATGTGTGTGCCCCAGCCCCTTCCCTGATGACAGGCCTTTCAAGTAGAGTTGCTCCAATTCCGTCTCTTGGGTGGGGCAGGGGCACAAGGGGAGAGGGAGGAAGCCAGGGAGGAGGGATTGTGGCTCCATGGATTCACAGTCACAGCTATCCAAGTCAGGTGCCAGGGAAAGGAAGCACCTTCATAAAGTCATAACAACACGGGCCTGGAAGACCCCACTGAGATCAGCTAATCCACCATTTCCCAAGGAATGATCATGGAACATTAGTTCTTTAAGAGATGGCTCTCTCTCTCTCTCTCTACACACACACACACACACACACACACACACATACACACACACATAGTTCTGTGGTCCATCAAATAAGTCTGAGAAACTCTGTACATTTCTTGGGATGCCATATGGACTTTAGCATTTTAAAGGTTCTGTGAACTCTTACAGTAAACAAACCAACCAACCAACCACATTTATAATCTTTAACCCAGTATTTCTCAAGTTTCCTTGGCATGGCACCCTTTGCTCATATCACGTTTATGTGTAGCAGGCAATGAGCAACCTTACCTAAGTCAGCCTCCTCACGGAAATTGATAAGGAAGAGGAAACTGAGGCCTCAGACAAGTGGCTTGTTGAAGAGCATAGGAGGTAGGGCCTGAGTAGAGAGAAGAAGTCAGATCTTCTGATGCTTAGCTCCATGGCACACGGCCTCTCAGAGAAAGTTCCCTCTCACTCGTCAGTCTACGCAGAGCCATCATGTTCCAGGCACGGTGCCAGCCACCAAAGACACCAAGATAAAAAGGACACACAGTGTCTGGCTTGGGAAAGCTCATAAGCTAGCTAGATTTGGAGATAGATATGGAAACGTACCCATTGTACTACAACACGGGAGAACTCTGAAGCGATCGCTGTAGGAGTCCAGGAGAAAGTAGGACTAACCTCCTAAAGGAGCTGGGAGAGTAGCCGCACAGGAGGTGACATCGCTATGGGGCCTTGAAGGGGGACCAGGAGTTTGCCTCAGAATATTTGTCCCTCACCTCAACCCCTTCCTAAGGGGTTCTTACAATAACTCCCTTGGATGGGGTAATGTTTGCATAAATCACCATGCTGGTGTCACATTACTTTGTCACCTAATTGGACCAGGATCAGAGCCATACAGCAGCCAATGTAAAGACTGGCCAGCACCCTGTAGGATGTCCAGAGAGCACTGTCTAATAGAACTTTGTTCAAGGATGGAAACGTTTTATTGGGCAATGTTCAATATGGCAGCTGCCAATCACATGTAGCTGCTGGACACTCATACCATGGCTATTGAATATGGCTATGCGTTGAGAAACTGAATTTTTAATATAATAATTTTTGATCAGTTAAAAATTGAGTTTAAATAGTCACACATGCTGGTGGCAGTTTTTGACTGGTGAACAATTTAAAATACAAGTTGCTCTAGGGCAGCCATGGGCAAACTACGGCCCGTAGGCTGGATCCGGCCCGTTTGGCTGTTCTATCCGGCCTGCACGGATCTGAAAGAGCAGGCCATACCCTTTTATGTAATGATGTTTACTTTGAATTTATATTAGTTCACACAAACACTCCATCCATGCTTTTGTTCCGGCCCTCAGGTCCAGTTTAAGAACCCATTGTGGCCCTCGAGTCAAAAAGTTTGCCCACCCCTGCTCTAGGGTTATGATTTGATGTTGAAATCTAAATTTAAAAGTAGTGTTGGAACATTAAAGAGAATTAAGAATTATCAGACTATAGAGTTTAATTAAATATAACAATGCAATACAAGGGAAGATGTGTTTTTCATTAGGCAATCAAAAACATTTAAGGAATTAGGTAGAATTCAATAATGAAACTAGAAAGGAAAAAGTTTTTAACTTAACAATTCAGTTTTGAGTAGCCTATGCGTCACAAAAGAAATCACAAGAAATTAGAACATATTTTGAAGATAATAGTGAAGATAGGGCATATTAAAACTTGTGAGATGCAGCCAAAGCAGTGTTTAGAGGACATTTATAGCCATAAATATAAGCATTGGAATAGAGGCTGAAACAATGACCTTAGCCTCTCACATAGCTAGACATAAGAAAAGCAAAAGATAAAGGAAATGATAATAAGGGCAGAAATAATGAATCCAACGCTAAAGAAGAGCAACAAGCCCCCAAATTAAAAGATTAATAAAATTGATAAGCCCCTAGAAAGACCAATCAAGAAAAGATGACTGAATATATTATTTATACATGCAGTTAAAACTTAAGGAACTTAGCCGAAACCGGTTTGGCTCAGTGGTAGAGCGTAGGTCTGCGGACTGAGGGGCCCAGGTTCGATTCTGGTCAAGGGCATGTACGCTGGTTGCAGGCACATCCCCGGTAGGGGGTGTGCAGGAGGCACCTGGTCGATGTTTCTCTCTTATCAACATTTCTAGCTCTCTATCTCTCTCTCTTCCTCTCTGTAAAATATCAATAAAATACCGTATTTGCCGGCGTATAAGACGATTTTTTGGCCCTGAAAAATACCGTATTTGCCGGCGTATAAGAGACTGGGCGTATAAGACGACCCCCTAACATTTCCACTAAAAATACAGAGTTTGTTATATACTCACCGTATAAGACTACCCCCCACTTGGAGGCATATTTTTCAGGGCCAAAAAATCGTCTTATATGCCGGCAAATACGGTATATTTAAAAAAAAAAAAAACTTAAGGAACTTAGGGATCGAATTATAAAAGCCTTAATCACCTTAAAGTGATTAATAAAATTTCATGGCATAAATAAAGCAATATGACCTGCATATGAGATGAAAGCTTAAGGAAGAACTAGGCTTATTACCACTTGCTCTGGTCTGAATATTTGTGTCCACCTTAAAAGTCTTATGTTGCAATCCAGGAGGTGGGGCCCTTAGAGGGTGATTGCATCCTGAGGGCAGAGCCTATGTGAATGGCATTAGGGCCTTTATAAGAGAGGCCCCAGAGAGCTTCCTTGAGTGCCTGTGAAGGGACAGTGAGAACACTGGCATCCATGAAGAAGCAGGCACCCACCAGACACCAGACCTGCCAATGTCATTGTCTCGGACTCACAGCCCTCAGAACTGTGGGAAATTGCTGCCTATTATTTATAAGCCACCCAGTCTATGGTATTTTTTTTATAGCAGCTGGAACAGACTAAAACACCATTATAACTTTAATGAATAAAATATAAACGTGGTAAAAGCAAGCTTGTCCCTGAATAGTCTCACGGTGACCATGCTGGCTACGGTGGGTAGGACCCAGTGCCACGCTGAGGCCAAGCTGCTGTGACTGCAGAGTACACATGCTCCATCATTAGCAGGCACTTCCCCCAGCTTTACTGAGATATAATGGACATATAACATTGTAAGTTTAAGGTGCATATGTGATACTTGATACATATATGTATTGCAAAATGATTATCTCAATAAGATTCGTTAACACCTCCATCACTTCACGTAATAACCTTTTTTATTTTTAGGGTGAGAACATTTAAGATTGACACTCTTAGAATCTCACTTCACATAATAGCCTTTTTTACTTTTAGGGTGAGAACATTTAGGATTGATGCTCTTAGAACCTTTCAAGTATACACTGAGTGGCCAGAGTATTATGACCATCCCATCAGTACTTCGTTGGGCCACCTTTTGCCTTCAATACTTCGGTGTTTCTTCCTGGCATTGACTCCATGAGATGTTGAAAGATAATGGGAGGAATCTGACACCATGCCTGATGAATGGCACTGTCCAGTTCTATGAGTTTTGATGGTGGTGGAACCAGCTGTCAGATGGCTCTTTTAACTTTGTTCCACAAATACTCAATTGGACTGAGATCTGGTGATTGTGGGGGCCACCTAAGCAAGGTAAATTCTCCCTCATGTTCTTGAAACCACTCTGCACAATACGAGCACCATGGCATGGTGCATTGTCTTGTTGGAAGAAGCCTTCTCCATTGGGATACGCCATCAACACGATAGGATGAACTTGATCAGCAATGACACTTAGGTATGTTGTGCTATTCAGACGTTGTTCCGCATGAATTAAAGGGCCCAAATCATGCCAGGAAAACATGCCCCACACCATAACACTTCCCCCATCAGCTTGAAGGATTATACTCATGCATGTGGGGTGCATGCTTTCATGCCGTTTCTGTGAAATTCTCACTCTGCCATCTGCCTGATGCAACTGGAAACGTGATTCATCGGACCCCATGACTTTTTTCCAATGCTCGACTGTCTAATCCTTGTGTTCCTGGGCAAATTGGAGATGTTTTATCTTGGTAACTGCAGACAACAAAGGTGTTCAAACAGGCCTTTAACTTTCATATCCCATACAAAGCAGTGTACGGCTAATTTGCCTACAAACATCAGGTGGTCATAATAACCTGGCCACTCAGTGTATAGTTAGATATAGTCACCATGCTGCCCCTTGGGTCCCCAGAACTTACTCATCTTATAGAGACTTTTTGTGTGTGTTCTTTTTTTTTTAAAGGTTCTCCAAATGCCACTCAAAAGCAAATGCTTTAAACGACATGAGGTCTCTTCTTTGTCAGAAACCAGCCCAAATCATAGGAAAGGCTGGGAACGTACTTCCCAGTGGATCATCATTGAGAGGTGAGAGATTCCTATAAAGGTGCCATAAAACGATGGTCATTAAAGTTTTTTTGCTAATAAACAAATGTATCCTATATGAAAGGGATAGAAATTCCACCATAAAAATCTAAAATTAAAAACAATAAACCTTTAATTTTAGAACAGTTTTAAATTTACAGAAAAAAATGTGAATACAGAATTCCCATACACCACACACCCAGTTTTCTCTAATATTAACATCTTTCGTTAATATGATACATTGATCATAACTAATGAAATATATTGATACATCATTATTAACTGAAGTCTATACTTTATTCAGATTTCCTAGTTTGTTTGTGTTTTTGTGTGTGTGTGTGTGTGTGTGTGTGTGTTTTTTTACCAAATGTCTTTTTACTGTTCTAGGATCCTGTTCTGACTCTCACATTAACAGTTAGTCATCCTGGGTCCTTAGACTCCTCCTGGCTGGGATAGTTTCTCTGATTTCTCTTGTTTTTTGATGATCTGGACAGTTGTGAGGAGGATTGGCCAGGTATTTTGTGAAATGTGTCTGAGCTATGATTTGTCAGGGTTTTTTTCTCTGATTAGACTGGGATTGTTGGTTTTGGGCAGGAGAACCAGAGAGGCAAAGTATCATTGTTATCACCTACATAAAGGTGCATAGTGTCAACATGATTCATCACTATTGATATTGACCTTGATTACTTGGCTGAGGTAGTGACTGTCAGGTTTTCTCACTGTTACTGTCCTGCCATCTGCACTGCACTCTTGGGAAGAAGGTCACCTTACGCAGTCCACGGAAAAGGGAGCTACGCTTCCTCTTTGAGGGCAGGGTACCTACATAAACGACTTGGAATTCTTCTGTAAGTTGAGATTTATCTCTACTCTTCAATTTATTTAGTTTTTCGATTATTTATTTGAATCAGTATGGACTCATAGATACTTATTTTAGACTTTGGGTTATAATACAATACTATATTTTGTTGCTCAAATTGTTTCAGGTTTGGTCACCAGGAACTCTTTCTGTTGGTTCTTGTGTCCCTTTGACTTATGTCCTACCAACCTAGGGTTTTTTTGTTTGTTTGTTTTTAAGTACTTCCTCACTTTCTGGTACTACAAGATGCTCCAGGCTCAAAACAAACAAACAAACAAACAAAAAAAACAGGTTTGGGGTTAAGCAAAGGTCAAGACTGAAGGAGAGATTTGTTTGTGGAGTTATACTCAGGAAGGTGACAGCCGAAGTCCTGGGTTGAAATCAGCCTTGGTTGGAGAAGGTGTTGATCCAGAAGATTGGCCAACTACAGGACCGTGGAGAATACTAACACTCTGTGGAAGGTTGTAGGAGAGAAAACAGGAAAAGACAGTGGGAGAAAATGGACATAGAAATACCACAAAAGGCCAATGTTATGGAGGCCAAAGAGAGAAAAACCGAGGAGAAGGGACAAGTGTGACGGGGTCTGAGAGGGGCTGGTGGGTTTGACCTTTAGCGGGTCACTGGTGACCCCTTTGAGAGCCGTGGCTACAGAGGAAGCCTGGAGCTGATTGTAGTGAAGGGCAGGTTCAGGCTGGGGCACTGGAGAGAGAAGTAGCATCAGCTTCCTCTTCCATCTTCAGTTACTCCTCGGTCTCCTTAGAGGCTCTTTTCTTCGCTGCCCAGTAAATGTTGATGTTACCTAGGACTTTATCCTTGGCTCCTAACAGTTCGGATTCTCTTGGTTTCAAATAACAGCAGCAACTCCAGCTGGCTTGCGCAGAAAGATTTATTGGAAGGAGACAGGGTTACCTCACAGGACCTAAGGGTTATGACTGGTCTTTGCACACAAGCTTTAACTAGAAATCAAGCACCATAGGGTTTCTGCAGCTTCTTTCTTATTCCCCGCGTGGTGTCTATTTCATTTCCTGCCTCCATCACAGATCAGCTGTCTCAGATTCCAGGCCATGTGGTGGAAAACGTCGCTCTGAGTCATACCCACTCCCTCAGCCACTCAGAGGAGCCCTGCTGTCTCACTTCCATTCCTAATGTCTTCCAAAGGAAGAGGAGTTGGCCAACTTTGAGCCATCCAACTAAGGGCAGACCCACAAGGTCATGCTGCATGAACAGGGCAGGGACTGGGACCTGGGGGAGAAACTCAGGGAAAAGCTTACAGGATGGGCCTAAGGATTGGGCTTGAGGGAGTGATAAGGAGGGGGAGGTGCCATGAGCAACTTCTCACCTCCCCTCTTGCTTTCTGGTCTGTGCTCTGAAAGCTTGGGTCCTCCTCAGCAGCATATTCTACGGGTGCTTTCCTTCCTAGATCAGGTGCCAGTCATATTTTTTTCTGCTAAGAAAGAAAACCAAACAACTGCTCAGCTCTTATCAACTTCGCCCAGGACCAGGCAGCCCTCCGTGGACCTTGGGGAGCACCCACTGGCCATGTCTACTCTTGGGGAACCAGAGTTGACTGTTTCAGGGGCCAGCTGAGCCTGTTTCTGTGGTCTTTGAACTTGGGACTGGACAGATCCCAGGACAGGTGCGATTTAGAATGGTGGGAGGCTGATGGTGACTATGGCACAGAGACGGAGTCAGGGGTGCTAGTCCTCATTATCTTGGACACCAGTTGTGCCATTGCCCTCCCCGTGTAGACTCTACAGATGGGCCCACCACTTTCCAGTATATCCCCTCTATGTCTAAGCCAGCGGTCGCCAACCTTTCGACCTTCACAGGCCACCAGTTGGCAACCACTGGTCTAAGCTACTGTGAGCGGGTTTCTGGGAGGCTGGGCTAATCTAACATCGGGGGAGTTATCCATAGCTGTTCACAGCCTGGCCTCTAACCTCCCACTTCAACTGGAGAAAGTGACCCCTCCCTTTCTCTTGTCCCATTTCCTGGGAGAAATGAGGTCCAACATAGCGCTTGCAATAGGAGGTTCTGGTGTGCCGGCAATGACTGACATACTGACACTGGATGGTGTATTACTCCAACTTTGATATTTAAAAAACTGAAAATCAGCATGACTTATGTATGAAGATAAGGATCAACGACTCAATGATTCAATTTATGATGAAAATACTTGCTGAACAAAAACTCTACCTAAAGTCAGAAAGCGCTTTCACCAGCCAGAACAATCTGAACTATAACACACACGATACCATGTTGGCCCCATTAGCAGGAGTAGCTTTAGATTTATAGAAAATGTTTGAAGATGGTAAGAGTTCCCATAAACTCCTCAGCCAATTTCCCCTATCATTAACCTTGTATATGGTATGACATATTAGTCACAATTAATGAGCCACTGCTGATACAATATTATTAACTAAAGTCCACACTCTATTAGTGTTTCACTGATGTCCTTTTTTATTCCAGGATCCCATCCAGAATACCAGATTACATTTAGTTATGTTTCTTTAGGCTCCTTTGATTTATCACAGCTTAAGACCTTATTTTTACTAAGTTTATCTGCTAATAATTTGTTTTAGAATAATGCTTACTTAATGGTTCTGTTTTACAAATTTACATTTTTGTCCATCTTTAAATACTTAATACTTTCATAATTTGAATTACATTAGATATTTTCCTCATGTTAATGTTAGGAATTCTGAACATCTAGAGATAAAATATTAGTTATTGATGCCAGTATTTATTTTAAATAAACGCTGAATATCTAGTGTCACAGTTTTTTGTTTTGTTTTGTTTTGTTGTGTGTGTGTGTGTGTTTTAAAATATATTTCATTGATTTTTTTTTTTTACAGAGAGGAAGGGAGAGGAATAGAGAGTTAGAAATATTGATCAGCTGCCTCCTGCACACCCCACACTGGGGATGTGCCCGCAACCAAGGTACATGTCCTTGACCGGAATCGAACCTGAGACCCTTCCGTCTGCAGGCCGACGCTCTATCCTCTGAGCCAAACTGGTTAGAGCCAGGGTCACAGTGTTTGTTTCAGTTTAGTAACAAATTGGCCAAGCATAAAGGGTTCTGCAATGTCCTTCCCCAATATCTTTACTCCACTAAGTAAAACTCTCCAGAGTGGAGAAGACTCACCTGTGTCTGCCTGGCACAGCCAGCGCCCTGGGGGAATGTTTTGATGCCTTTGACTCTGGATACATTATCGTAGAGAAGTCTTAAGGCCCTGCATCCCCAGCACCTTGCTCATTACTCCGCACCTAATGAGCACACAGTACAAGCAGATGCTATTTTTATTCAACCAAATTGAAGGCATGAAGGAAACTGGCCCATTGGCAGGAGAAAGCGGCTGTTCTCCTGAAATTAGGAACGGATGAGAATCAGGGAGCCCAGGTGGCGTGGCAAGGACTAGTGGAGACGTGGAGGGTTGCAGAGTGGGGGGTTCAGAGTGAAGAGGAGGGGGTGGGGCCTCCCCAGTGGCAGAGCCTGACTCAGGGCGGCCAGCCACATGCTGGAAACCACCTGTAATGACTGCAATGACCGCCTCTAGGATTCGGAGACGCTACCAATGATCAGCATCCGAAAACCGAGAGGAAGAGTTTAATGGCAAGTATGCAGAGTGAGTGCTGACGTTTAAACACAGGACAGTCCGCTGGGCTCCCTGGACGTTGCCGAGAGCCGCTTGCAGCGTCGGGCGTCACATCTGTCCGTAGTTCATGGCGTACTCGAAGTCTTTAAAGCTGACGTGGCCATCCGAGTCTCGGTCTACTTCCCTGGAAAAGGAAACAAGAGGTTACTCACAGGTTTCTTCGGCCCCACGTGTGCCTCGGGGGGCGCCTCAGAACAGGTCTTTGCGAGTTTATGGGAGAGGCACCTGTTCATTGACTTGAAGGCTAAGGTTGATCCGTTTTTCGCTTACACTGATAAGTGGGATGGAAAGAGAAAGGAATTGTCGAAACCAGTTTGGCTCAGTGGATAGAGCATCAGTCTGCGGACTGAAAGGTCCCAGGTTCGATTCCGATCAGGGGCATGTACCTTGGTTGCGGGCACATCCCCGGTGGGGGTTGTGCAGGAGGCAGCTGATGGATGTTTCTCTCTCATCAATGTTACTAGCTCTCTATCCCTCTCCCTTCCTCTCTGTGGAAAATCAATAAAATATGGGTTTTTTTTAAAAAAAGAAAGAAAGAGAAAGGTATTGAGGAAAACCTACTGAAATAATACATTCCACACACTGCGAGGAATGAAGCCAGCCCACAGGCTATGTACGCAAAGCAGAACGGATGGTTCTTCCAGTCATTCTGCAAATTCTTTCTGTGATACACATATATGCCTTACCCCACAGAAATTAGAAATAAACCAACAAGAGGTCAGAACATGTGGGGAACAGTAACGGAGGGAACAGTGACTGACATCGTGCCTCTCACTGCCTTTCCGTCCCTCCTCTCACTGAGTGCGTGCACCGAGGCTAGGAGGGGTGCCTTAAACAGATAGAAACACGAGCTTCAAGACAAGAGGTTCATAAGTTCCACAAGATCACACTGCTGGTGAGTGGCAGGCTTGGAAATCAAATCAGGATCATTAAGTTCCACCACCAGGGCTCTATATGCTACTGCCTGCTGCCCCCTACGTGAACAGAACGTTCAGGAGACAAGAGGTTGTACTGCGGTTTCCACGGGGCTCACTCTAGCTCCTGAAGTTCTCACTGGCTTCCTTTGTGGCCTCGTGAGCTCCGCTAACTCCTCACAAACACCCCAGCACCTTTTCTGACTCCTCTCAAGAGCGGTGAGGATGTGAGCCTCCGGCTGGCAGTCCGAGGGGGTGGGTGGCCTCCGTAGGGTTGGCCCTGCGCGCCCCTGAGACGGGAGGACTGCCACCCAAACAGGGAGCAGGGGACCGGCACCCACGTGGGTAGGCTACCCCATGGCGGAAGGACGTGATTGCCGCCCAGGCCGCACATCCGGCCCGTCCCAGGAAAAGTCATGTTGATTTAAACAGAGCGAGTGGAAGGGTAACTGATGAGCAGTGGCCACAGGTCCTCTCTGGGGGGCGTTCTAAAACACAGCTCTCCATGACTTCTGGAAATTACATTCCGTGGAAACAACGAACGGGTTTCCGCCATGACACAGAGCTTTGTAAAACCAACACTGGCCCGAGGAACAGAGCCACTCATCAGCGGGACCGCTTTTTTTAAAGCAGGCTTTTAAAATATTGAATTCTAAAATAAACTTTCTGAATATTTCATGCCAAAGTCTCTGAAGTCTTTAATGGTCCTGGATGGAGCGATGATAATTTCTCATTCTTTTGAAGTAGAGAAAACCCCCACTTCTCCGCCCCGGGGCACAGCCGTGTTGCCGTGTGTTAGTATAAAATGATTGCTGTGGAGGCCATTATTCTTGTTACTTCTTTTGGTAAAATATACATGACAATTTCATGCTACGCGGGACCAAAAGCAGACTGTCAGGTCTCTTCTAAGGGATTAGAAGTAATCAGTATCACATGTAACTGACTACAGAGCAGAAACCATCGCTTGTATTAAATTAGGTAATTGAAGATTCTTAATATTGCCTAAGTATATTTTTCCCTCCAGGAATTGGATTAGATAAATGGCCTCCCCCCGCCCCCCCTTCTTTCTGCTCTGAACTGGTATGGTTGAATTCTACATCTCAGAGGGTGAGTTAAGTGGAGAATAGAGAAAAGTAATGTTCAGAATAAATGGCTTCTGATAATATTTTTTTGGTGTGTTTATTCACTTACGGGGACACTGCATGCTTGTAGAAAAAGGGAATCCCTTTGCCTGATTTTCTAAGCAAATGGCCTTCACTGAAATAGCATCCACTTCTTTCTATTTTTTTTTTTTTTTGCTGTCCTTGTCAAAGCTTCCCATCCTAAAATGGGCACGGCATAGCCGAGAGGTGCTAAAACGGAAAGGTTTATTCATAAGGTGTGGAGTGGCATTTTATTTATGTGATGAATGGAGGAGCGTTATGTTTATATTTAGAAGGAGACATGGTAAAATACTTTCCTGCCTTCCAACTTTTCTTCCTCACCGCACATCTATATGAGCAGATCTGGTTGCTTCGGGGAGTGTGAAGAGGAAATTCGCATTTGAGAGCTATCATTTTAAAAGCTAAAATATACTGTTGAGCATCACAGACGGAATCATTGCAATGAAGGAAGGTTTAACGGCACCCACACTCAAGCATGGTGCGAAGGAAGAACAGATGTGGCCGGCGGGTGGATCGGTGGCGTGGGGAGGAGGTGGAGATAATGGCGCTGGGTAGAAAAGTTTTATTGCTTCCGTTTGCAGCATTCAGCCCTACAAGGAGTGTATTTAGGTTATGAAATGAGAGTGTGTATTCAGCAGGAAGCCAGCCCGCCACCCCTCACCCCGACCAGAAGGAAACTCTGCCATGGCCAGAACTTACCCTTGTTCACCCCACCCCCCATGTCCCCACTTCTTAGTGCAAAGCAGGCAATGAATGGACTTGTGGGGCGAATGAATCGGGGCAAACAGTGGGAAATCTGACGGGATACCTACAGCCCTCCAGGAGGTACTGGGGGGTTAAAGAAAGAGTATATCACCGCTGTCTTTACAGAGTCTGATCCCTAGCCAGAGAGATAATACACACCGACGAGGCCCCCTAGGGACCCAAAGCAATGGCAGTATGGTCTATACCCAACCACATTATACAAACCCAGATGAGGCACAAGAGAGACCAAGGCTGGGGTGAGCTCTGGGGAATGAGCACCAGACGGAAGGGACCCCACTGAGGGGCAGGTTGATCGGTTTAGAGATAAAGAGCAGGAAATTGGATGCCAAGGCAGAACAGGGAGAGTCCTGCCTAGAAGAGAAATCTGAGCACTTCAATCCAGGTACCTGGCTGCTCTCTCACCAGACATGTGGATCCAGGTAAGGTGGCCCTTGAACAACGCTGGTGTTAGGGGCTGTCTCCCCGACAGACAGTCAAAAATGTTGCATGTAACTTGACTCCCCCCAAACTTAACTACTAACAGCCTCCTACTGACCGGAACATAAAGAGTCAACTAACACAGATTCTGTATGTTATATGTACTATATACGGTAGGCTTAGAATAAAGTAAGCGAGAGAAGAGAAAATGGTATTATGAAAATCATAAGAAAGAGAAATTACATTTGAAGTATTTATTGAAAATAATCCATGTATAAGTGGACTCCTGCAGTTCAAGTGTCAATTGTAAACATATAAACAAGCTTATATTTCAGAACTGGCTTTTCAAAGGAGTTAACAAAGCTTATATAGATGTGTGAGAGAAATATAAATTGTTATCGATAATAACTGCTTTTAGAAATGTAGATTTAATTAAATGAAAACCTTTCTGGTTTGCTTGTTTTGTTTGTTTTTTAAAATATATTTTTATTCATTTCAGAGAGGAAGGGAAAGAGAGAAACATCAATGATGAGAGACAATTATTGACTGGCTGCCTCCTGCATCAAGCCCACAATCCAGGCATGTGCCCTTGACTGGAATCAAACCCAGAACCCTTCAGTCCACAGGCTGATGCTCTATCTACGGAACCAAACTAGCCAAGGCTGGTTTGCTTTATTTTTTTGAGATGCAAAAGGAAGATCCAGAATTGATTTTGGAAGTAGTCGTTCAAGAGAGCTGAGCTGCTCTATAATCAGTGCAGGCCTCCTAGGACCATTTGGGTGGAAGGGGATGACAAGCAAAATAAGAGAGGATGAGGAAGAGGGGGCTACCAAGAGAAACGTAGGGGGAGGCTAGGATCCTGTACAAGTAGAACTGGACCGAGAAAAAATCCCCAGTGGCGCAGTGAGCAGAAGTCCTTGAGTTTCCTGCAGCTGTTTGTATCCCTTCACCTCTCCCCACCTTCGCCAAGGGGTGCAACAGGCAGACACTCTACAGGGAGGTGGTATGTGGGGGTGTCTGTGTTGAGTTGGAGGATGAGTTTGGTTTGAGTGGGCACAAGAGAGTGCAAGAGAAGCAAGAGTGGAACAGTAAGATGATCTACCCATTGAATGAATTAAGAGAGAGAAGGATTCAGAGCCAAAGGCTGTCCAGAACTTTGGGGGGGGGGGAATCTTGGGAGGTGCTTTAAAATCCCATAGGGTGTGGAATGGGGGCTCCTGGCAATTCTATGAAGCCTTGGAGGTGTGGGAAGACCTCGGTTGACCCTGGGATTCATGGAGAATTCAGGCAGGAGTAGACTCGGTCTATTCAGCTGAGTTCTGACGGTTTTCATATCTGTTAAAATACATTTTCTGACTCATCACAGAAGTGGTTATAATTACTTTCGTCAGCATGAGCCTTCACATTTGCCTCTTTTACATCCCGATTTGTTAGCCAAGATTTTGTTCTGTCCCTCTCTGTGACGCTGTGAGAACTTCAACAGCCCAGACTAGGTGGGCCTGGGTGACCCGAGAGCCGAGTGGTCCCTCCAGAAGGAGCCAGGGTTTCGCATGGAGAATCTTTAAGTGAAGCCGTAATGTTGCTCTAATACACTCTGAAGAGAAACATAAGTTGTTGCTTTTTTTATTTAAAAAATATGTAAATAGTGAATGTTCCTCACAAGTAGTAAATGTTTTCTTTTGTAAAAAAATATTTACATCATAACATTTCTTGTAATGTTCTGAAAGTAGTTAGTTATTTCTTTGAAAATATTTTTTGCTGTGAAATAAGTTGAGAGAGTCCTCCATGGCCAGCTCTCCAAAGCCAGATTTTACACTGGAATAACTGTTTTTGGCCAAGTTACTTTAAAAAAAAAAAGAAAGAAAGAAAGAAAGAAAGAAAGAAAGAAAGAAAGAAAGAAAGAAAAGAAAAGAAAGAAAGAGGAAATGGTTGAATTTCATTACCCTGAAACAATAACATACTTTCTATTATAATGATATAAAGGCTATAAAAGTGACATTTTCCAGTGGAAACAAGAATACAAACTAGCACATATATTACAATTGCGATGCCATACACATCTGTATTTATTTGGGTAAAAGTTGAAAGTTATATGCTCGCCAGAAACTTGGTCTCATGAGTAATCTGCCTTAAAATATTCTTCAACATCGATCTATTTTTCAACTAAAGGAACATTTTCTTTCTCGTTAGTCTGAATATTCTAAACAAGTGACCTTATTTCTCAAGGATAGATCCCCAGTAGCCACATGAGGGGTTTTGCAACCTCAGCTGATGTTTTGGGCTGGGTAGCTCCTACAGGTAGTTGGAGGGCTGTCCTGCGCACGGAGGGTGTTCGGCCGCGTCCCTGGTTTCTACCCACTAGATGCCAGTAGCCCTCCCCTCTCCAGTTGTGACGGTCACAATTGTCTCTAGATATCGCCAAGTGTCCCCTGAGGGACAAAATCATCCCAAGTAGCTCAGGTGGTTAGAGTGTATTCCCCATATGTCAAGGTTCTGGGTTGGATCCCTGCTCAGGGCACATACAAGAACCAACCAACGAATGCATAAAAAAGTGGAACAACAAATCAATGTCTCTCCCCATGCCCTCAAGTCAATAAATTAAAAAACAAAAACAAAAACAGAAAGCCACTGAGCTAGAGGAACCAAAATTGGAAGCAATTCTTTGGAACATTCCAGCTACACCTGCACTTACTATAACCGCTTTAAAGAATTTTTTTTTTTGACAAGTGATTTGGGGGCAGCGGAGGCATATGTGTTTCTTGGGTGGATTATGCAGGGAACTGCCTCTCCCTCACGAGGCTCCGAATGGAGAGGAGAAGACCCCCCTCAGAGGCCAGCTCCTGGCGGCGGTGCCGGAGCCAGTGATGGGTGCGTGGACCTGTGCTTCCCTCGAAGCCACCAGCAGGCAGCAAGTTCTGGGCCCCTGTGACAGGCCCGCGGGGCTGTGAGAGCTGATGCCTCACGGACTCACCTGAAACATCCATGAGCAGTGTAATGGGGAGGCAAAGATCTCCACGAGCGAGGTTTCCTTAGAGGAATTTCTGGGGAGCGGCAAAGGGAGACTCTCCTTCCCTTTGACTCTTTACAGAATAATTTAAACTCGAGTCAAAACTGCCATTACGTGGGGACAGGGCTGTCACGCTGACTGCAGAGTGAGAGTGGAAATCGCCCTGCACGCAGGCAGCCCCTGCTGGGCCTGAGAGGGCCCGCCACGGCAGATGCCACGATGATTCTGACGACTGCTTCTCCCCAGAGCAGCCTGCTCTCTGGGAACCCGCTGGCGCCTCCCACCGGCGTCCTTGCCTCTTTGTGGATGAGAGTCCTGCAGGCTCTTCTCATTAATTGCACCTTCCTAAAGACACATGTCGGGAAAAGCCACTGAGGCACGCAGGAAAGACAAGGAGACGTGTAGGTGATTTCCCTCTGGTCTGGGCCCCTAGGTTCGGCGTGTGCCCGACTCCCTCGGCGCCCCACCTGTCACACTGCCGGGGTCCCTCGCCCAGCTGCCCCCCTGCACCAAGGGCCCCTTGCGGGTGGCCTGAGGGTGCTCTCACTCCTGGGGTGGCCCTCACACAGATCGGAGAGCTCTCTGGAAGAATGAAAAGAGGAGGACTTGGTCCCATAGGCAGCCCTAGACCAAGGAGGGAACAGGTACCAATGGGTGAATGCTCTGGGTTTTGACCCTCGGGCAGGCGCCTCGGTTCTGGTGAGATTCAGCTTCAGTCGCTCACAGAGGTACCAAACTGGGTACCGGACCCTTGAGTTGGCTTCCCGTCACTCTCTGTTCCACTGCTGCTCCTGTATCACCCAAACAACCTGCACGCAGCTCTCATCTCCCGCTCTGCTTTCAGGAGGAACCCTGAGACACCGCAGAGAGCTTATCTGAGGGGTGACATTCTCATGGGGCGTTTTTTAAAAAATTAATTTTAGAGAGAGAGGAAGGGAGAGGGAGAGAGGGGCATTGATGAGAGAGAAACATCAATCGGCCATCTCCTGCACAGCCCCTACCAGGGATTAGGCCCACAATCTAGACATACCAGGAATTAAACCAGCGACCTCTCAGTGCACCGGACGACACTCAGCCAACTGAGCCACACTGGCCAGGGCTCATGGGGCATTTTAAACTGCCATCAGCCATAGCATGTCACGTGCTCAGATTCTCACTCGGGTGAAGGGGATCTATTTGAAATGATCTGCTCTCTGGTCCAGAGTGTTCCTCTATTTGGAAAATTGTAGGGAGCGGCTATAGGGTTAAGTCTCTGCCAACTGACCTGTTGGCAAAGCCACAAACAAGTCCCAGCTTAGAAGGCACAGCCCTCTTGGCATAATTAGGCTTGACCTTACACACTCTCTAGATCCTCCCTGGGTAGCTAATGGGCTGTGGGAGGGGCAGCAAGTGCTGCCAAAACAAGTGAAACTCACAAGAACACTGTAACTATGAGAATAAAGGCTCAGCTTGCCTCTGGATCTTTCTCTGTGGCCTTAGCCCGCATAGACCCAGCTTATTCTCTTTGTCTGTCTTTTCTTCATCCTTCACCACCCTCCTCAGGCTCACCAAACACTTGGCTGAGCTGGCCCAGCACAGAAAATGATTTCAACAGCAAGTTACACATTGCCTTTAGGAAGAGCTCTGAGTTTGAAGTTCCAGGCAACTGGAGTTAATCCGGGAAAAGATAGCAGCCATCTTCTCTTCTCCAATATACGTCTGAATAACACTTAGTCTGTTAACAATACACAGTGTTATTGCACTTCAAGTTTTCCTTCAGCATGGGGTCATCATATTCCTGAGGGAGTTCTTCCGTCTCCTGGATGTACAACTACAGCCACGGACTGGCCATGAGCGGGGGGTGGCTTGGCCATTTAGGATGAGCTGGGAAGGATAACGCGATCACCACACCATGAGCAGAGAATGACACAAGCCAGGCAAAACTCTGGCCTTTCGAGGACCTGGCTCAGCTACTAGATGACAGCGGGCATTGGTGGCTACTTCCCCAGCACCCACCCCAGCCCCGCTGTGCCAGGCAGCAGCTGTGTGACTGGGTCCCCACCCGAAGGAGTAGGATTTGACTGGCCTACGCCAGTCTTCATAATCCCACCCTCCTTAGCATAGTGATGGTTCAAGCATCTGGTCAGGTGCTGGTTCGATTCCTGGTCAGGGCATATGCCTAGATTCAAGGGTTAATGGGTTGGCTTAAGCCAATCGGTACATGGCATCCTCCCCTGGCACCACTCATTGGTAAAGAGTTGGTCCAACCATAAGGGAGCCCAGGAACTTTGCTTGAGTTGAGAAAGCAGCTCTTCCCCTGGACAGCGGGGGTGCAGAAGTGAGGGTTGGTATTACAACAGCCCTTTGCCTACCGTAAGGTTGCAACCTCCACGAGTTCTTTGATCCAGTGGTGCACCGACCCAAACATGCACACACATGCTTTTACGTGTCGATTATCAGCCCGAGAAGGAAATTCTCCACAGTGAGGGGAAGAGTCGGAAGAACTGCAGAGTGAGCTAGAGCCCAATCGAACCGTGCCTGGCGCTGGAGTTCCCAGGGTGGCTACGGCTGTTTGACATGGATTTCCTGCCACTTGCAAACAAGTGTCCCAATACCAGGTGTCCCACCCGCAACCACTTAGCCTGGCAACATCTGGAAGGTGGCAGACATAGAGCAGACACTCGATACCCATAATATTGTTGAAATGACTATTCCATTTTGGAAAGAACTCTAAAATAAGTCCGTTTTCTCTTTAGGTGCTATCGCATGATTCTGGATGATTCTCCATAGTTCTGCATTCTAAAGTCATTTTTTTCCCCCTGTCTCCAGGAAAAATCTCTGTTCACAGTGCCTTAGCTGTGATTATGTGCTAAAAGAGGCTATTGATGGGACCAATATGGCTTTTTTCCCTAAAGAGTGACAAGATAGATTCTCTAGTCAAAAAAAATAAAAATAAAAAAGGAAGGAAAAGGAAAAAAATAAATGGATGTAAAATGCAGTCACAGCTGGCAAAAGTGATTATCCATAAATAATGACTCACTTTTTCCTATTTCCTAGGTTTCAAACATGAGGAGTCTTATTCACAGCTAGAAATGTTTTAAGAGCAGGCAAGAACGTTATCTCCCCGCATCTGACTACAGACGACTTGTGGGCATGTGGGCAAATGCAATCAACAGGGAGCCCGGAGGCTCATTTCCGGCAAAGGGTTCCCGAGCCCTCCTCCATCAAGTGTTTTAGCAGAGCCGCTAATAAATAGTGACACGGGTTCTTTTCTCAGCTTGCCTCTCTGGAAGAGAAAGCGGGATGTCAGAAAATAGCACGGATCGGGCGGCTCCAAAGATCAAGAACAAAAAAAAGCCCAAGTAGACATCTCTGAACGAGTCAGAAAAAGCCTGGCTCCTGTGCTTTGGGGTGCCGAGAGCTCCCATTACACACCCCCCTTCCCCCGCCAAGGCCAAATCTGGAAAATACGAATACTCGGTGGCCCACGAGGAACGGCCTGGGCGATGCACTGTCCTCTCAGCGAGGCTGCTGGCGAGCCGTGTGACCCTGGGCAAGTCACGTAGCTGCTGTGCGTCTCCAGCTCCTCTCTCGTCAAGCTGAAGGAGCGGGTTATGAATACGAAGTGTCGCTACAACCCTCCGTTTCCATGGCTCTAGGCTGGGTGTCATCAGACAGCGGGCGACTCTGTACACAGAAAATTTTTAAAAAGCACGGCAACTCCTGCGAGCCATCGGTGGCCTTTCAACCTGCGGGCAGTCGTAAGGAGCCGTAGGCGAATATAAATGCAAATGCGGGGGGAGGAAAAACCCACCCTACCTTCCTCGGCGCGAACTCTGAATGGAGATAAAGCCACTTCTGGCTCAAATACATAATCACTTCAGCGGAGACGACATCTAGTACCATCTTGAACTTGATTATGAGATAAAAAGAAATGGGACAGAGATGGCAATCATTTAATCTCTCTAAGAACAGCTATTCTGAAAAGCTTTTCACTCCGAGCTCAATAGATTTCTGGCAGGTTATGATCCGGCCAGAGAGAAAGCATAATGATGAGGAAAATGATGTTTTCAGTAACACACGCTTGCACAGTACAAGCCCTTCCACAAAGGAGGCAATGAAAGGGGCTCCGACCACTTTAACAGATGGCGTCACGACTGCGAGCACAGGCTGCGGGCGCAGACGCGGCCTCCCCGAGAGCAACAAGTCCCCAGCTCTGGCTGCGGGTGTAGGAATGAGCCGAGCGTTCAAGGGTAATGTAGGAAAGACGACCTCCTTCCAGACAGGAGGACTGGGCAGTCGTGGGTGCCGAGGCCGGGGGAGATGGACTAAGAGAATAAGGCTTAATGAGCTTCATTCTGCTAATGCAACCGATAGAGCTGCGGTGCACACAGGAGCTACAAGCATCAAGCCATTTACCCGGGCCCCGCTAATGGCTCTGTTAGCCGCCGCTGGATGGGAAGCCTGCTATTTTAAAAGCACATTTCCTCGGAGTCAGAAGACACCAATTGTCCGACAGCGCTTATTTCCTCTAATAGGATAATATTTTCCAAGTGGAATATGGTTTTAATACGACACGGGAGTTGTAGGATCTTTGTTTGCTTATTTTTTTCCTTTATAAAGGAAATTTGGTAAATTGAACCCTTAAAGTTTACCTGAAAAAAAAAAAAAAACCAAACACACACTATAATGTCAGGAGATTTTTCAAAAAATAGCATCAAAATAAAAACAAAATATAAGGCCTGGTCGATTAAAAGGGTGTGAATTAGGACCCAGGAATCGGTGTGTGGGAACAGCACCCAGAGCATGCAAACACACAGGAACCCAGCAAAGGTTGAAGGCAGCATTTCCAATTGGCGGGGATGAGGCAGGGTGGCAGGAAAAGGAGCTGGGGTCGGTGGCTATCCGTTTTGCAGATGGGTTGGAGTTTGACTTCATGGCAAAGCCTGCTATGTGTTCAACAAACCAACTTCCCAAGCCCCATAGTTAAGCCTCCCTTGCAATTAGACTCAACTAGTAATGGAATGATCATATATAAGAACACTAGAGGCCCAATGCACAAAGGTTTGTGCAACAGGCCTTCCTTCCCCTGGCTGCTGGCACTGCCTTTGCTCTGGCCTAGAGCCACCTTCCATCTTTCGCCTTGTTGCGTCAATTTGCATATTCCCTCCTTATTGGCTGTGGGCACCAGCATCGTTTGTTGCAGAGTTACGGTCAATTTGCACATTCCATCTTTATTAGATAGGATAGTAACAGCTGGCGTGGCTCAGTGGATTGAGCATCCTCCCATGCACCAAGTGGTCCCCAGTTCTATTCAGGGCCTGACAGTCACCCAGGGGCTGTGCCATGGCCAACCCCCAAAAGAAACTTGCAGACTGGGTAGCAGGGCCCCACGGGTGATCCCAGGATTTCCTCCAGATGGAAAAATTCTACCAGGTCACACTCCTCACTTAACGAGGATGCAGAAATTCACAAAAATGAAGAATTCTCCTTTGTTTACATGTTGGCTTTAAATAAAACACTTGGGAAAGTCAGAATTTTACATCCCAGCCCATTTCTCATTGATGTGCATCAGTGAGCCAATGGAAACTCTGGCCTTAGTTCAGCATAATTATTATAAATTATTTATGTTTTCATTTACAACATGCTCCCAGCATTTAAAAACCTCAGGTCTGTGGACAATGATAAACAACATAAAGAAATGAATATTTCATAACGAAACAGTTCCCTCCGATGATCAGAAGCACTATATTAATAAAAGCCCACCTATCATCACAAAGTCACACCAGATGGGATGGCTACAGGGCCACTGAATACGAGAATTTCAGTAGAAGGAAATGGAAGTTCAGAGGGCACGTGACAAGTGTTTAGAAAATTATGAAATGCACAGAGAATGTCAACTAACGGGACCAAAATAATCAAATAATCAAAATAATTCGAACCCTAAGCTAAGGCCAAGGGGCTCTAAGTACAAGTTCAGAGTGGATATTTGAAGACCGAAACCCTGGAACGGGATTTGCTTTCTATCCTTGAAATAATAATTCTCAGGATTGATAATAGGGGTGGGGAAGAAAAGGGATGTAGCCCCCCTAAATGAGGTCTGACAAACTGCATATGACACCCCCTTGCCCCAACCCTGACAGGCCTCTCTCCTGCTGCCCAGCATTGAGAATTATTCTTTAAAAAATATATATTTTATTGATTTTTTACACAGAGGAAGAGAGAGGGATAGAAAGTTAGAAACATCGATGAGAGAGAGACATCGATCAGCTGCCTCTTGCACACCCCCTACTGGGGATGTGCCCGCAACCAAGGTACATGCCCTTGACCGGAATCGAACCCGGGACCTTTCAGTCTGCAGGCCGACGCTCTATTTATTGAGCCAAACCAGTTTCGGCGAGAATTAGTCTTTTTTAAAAAAAAAAGTTTTTATTGATTAGAGAGACGGGAAGGGAGAGGGAAAGAGAGAAACATTGATGGGCTGCCTCCTGCATGCCCTCTGCTGGGGACCAAGCCCACAATGTGGGCATGTGCCCTGCCCAGGAAGCCAACCAGGGACCTTTTGGTACATGGGTTGATGCTTAACCATTGAGCAACACTGGCCAAGTGTGAACTGTTCTTAAAGCGTGGGCCCCACTGTGCCATCAGTTGGCGTGGCATTTGCCTTTAGTGGGTGATTGGGGGTCGGGGAGGGGGGAGAAGACTCTTCAGAGGTTTCAGGCTGAAAACAAAACCTGGCCACGAGGGGTTTCAGTAATGAGGGGGCCCTTCCTAGCCTTGGGGAGAAACTCTCCCAGAGGTGGCCACACTAATACCAATTTCAGGGATTCAAATGACTGGCCCCATCCAGCGTGACATCTCCTGCCGGTTATCCAGTCCCCCGTGCCTGCAGGCAGGGCCACATCATCGATTACCCTGCGCCTCGGCCACTAAAGAAGACCCGGATCATCATTAAAGACATTAAGTGTTGATCTGTGCTGGCTAAGTGAGTTAAAAGGTTCGCGGCCCTCTGGTAACAACTGCAAGAGGCTATTTCAGGATATTTATTAAACAAGTTAAGTATTTACATGATGCCCGAGCACACAGGCGCAGCCAGCGAGGGCGTCCATGGGAGGAGAGGAAGCCAAGAGGATTGATGTTGGAAGAACTCGGCCTTTTCGGTTTCCCAGAAGCAGGTGCCGCGGGCCCAATGCGCGCTTGGGAATGAGTCTGAGGTGGGTGGGCAGGCACCCATAGTGTCCTAACACAAATCTTCCTTTTTTTTTTTTAAGGTGCAGAAATGACTCGCTTCTCCTTTTATTGGGCTTTAACCACCTTGGCTAGCACATATATGAAGGAACTGATTTCCCAGCTACTAAAATCTTTTTAATGGAGTTGAATGAAGGCAACCAGGAGAAGTTCCCCCTGACCCCAGGCGTTTCCTCCCAGCGTGTACAGTCTACGTCTTGGAGAGCAGTGATTAAGGGTTGAAGATACGGTTTAGGAAATCTCCTACAAAGCCTAAAAACTAAAGAAAATGGGTCTATGACTCCTATAACTTCCCCCACAATTAAAATTTTAATGCAATAATGACGATGGATCCAACCCCCAAAAGTATTTTCCTTAGCCTGTGAGACCCACTGTGGAAAAGGAGCCGTGTTTTCTCAAATAACAGCTGCAGTCCATGAACACAGCACCATCTGTGTGATGGTGATCATCCATGTCCTCCCGGCTCCACGGGAAACTCACGGTGGGCAGAGACCACACACACCTGGTGCACCGAGCCTTTCTGTGCACCTGACACAGTGCCCGCCACACGCTGGCATTCAAGAAACATGTGCCGGCCCTGACTGGTCTGGCTCAGTGGATAGAGCTCAACGTGCAGACTAAAGGGTCCCAGGTTCGATTCCGGTCAAGGGCATGTGTCTCAGTGGCGGGCACATCCCCGGTAGGGGGTGTGCAGGAGGCGGCTGATTGATGTCTCTCTCTCATTGATGTTTCTAACTCTCTTTCTCTCTCTCCCTTCCTCTTTGTAAAAAATCAGTAAAATATATATTTTTAAAAACAAACATGTGCTGAATATATGCATATGTGAACAGAGTGTGGGCATGAGAGAAAATAAACATCACTTACCATCCCATAATATTTTTAAAAAATATGTTTTTATTGACTTCAGAGAGGAAGGGAGAGGGAGTAAGAGATAGAAACATCAATGATGAGAATTATTGATCAGCTGCCTCCTGCATGCCCTCTACTGGGGAACGAGTCCCCAACCCGGGCATGTGGCCTTGACTGGAATCGAACCTGGGTTCCTTCAGTCCGCAGGCTGACTCTATCCATGGAGCCAAACCGGATAGGACCTATCCCATTATCTTAAACCAATTGCTATGATCATTTTGGCACCTTTCCTTCTTATTAACAAGTGTATTTATATCCTGATATTCTAAATATAATATAAACATATCCCCTACATTAGTCTTTATTATTTTCATTTTATCCTCAGCCAAGGATATGTTTTTATTGATTTTTTGAGAGATATGAAAGAAAGAAGAGAGAGAGAGAGAGAGAGAGAGAGAGAGAGAGAGAGAGAGAGAGAAATATCAATGATGAGAAAGAATCACTGATTGGCTGCCTCTTGCACACCACCTACTGGGGATTAAGCCCACAACCCAGGCATGTGCCCTTGACTGGAATCAAACCCAGGACCCTTCAGTCTGCAGGCCTATGCTCTATCTACTGAGCCAAACTAGCAAGGGCAATGCTTTTTCTTCTTAAAATTAGGTTCTTGAGTTCACGTATTCATTCATCAGACAAACCAGGAGCCCATGCTGGGCCAGCTCGCTGCACTGGGTTCTGAGGTTGCAGGGGGGAGCAGAAAAGAAACAGTCCCTTGCACCTTCAGTCCAGCCAGGCGGGGGATGAAATGATCCTCTACACAAATCACAATGACCAGTCTGAAGGAGGGGCAGGAGGGGCCGCAACAGGGTGGGACAACGGGAAAAGGTCAGGAGGAAAGTCCCCGCAGGCTAAGAAACGGAGAAGGAGCAGGGAGAGCTCTGGGAGGTGCAGGTGGGGGAAGAGCTTCCCAGGCGGAGCGGACAGCGTGGGCAACGGGTTCGGGGCCCGAGAGAGCCAGGTGCAGTCAAGGAACTGGAGGAAGGCGACGTGGCCTCAGCACAGAGCGAGCGGAGCGTGGAGCGCGGAGAGGTGGGCGGGGGAACGCAGTGAACGTCTGGGGACCCTGTAAGCCATGTAAGGATCGGGCTGAAATCCAATGGGCCGTGAGGCTTGGGATGTTTAAGCTGCACACGTCCTTGAGACAACGGATATGGACGCGCGGAAGTACTCATCTACTTAGCTACTCTCTTCACAGGTTACAGGGTAGGTATAGAAATTATTTGACTTTCATAGAAGAAGACAACACAGTTCAGGTTGGTCCCAGTTCTAAGTCTCTGAGTTTATAAGCTTGGAAGGAAACAAATTCAATTTTCACTTAGAGTCCTGTCAGTTCTTGGCAATCGTTTGGGGAAAAGTGAACTTAAAAATAGAAACGAACTCATAGAGAACAAACGGATGGCTGCCAGGGGACAGGGAGTGGGGGAGTTCGGGGTGGAAGAGGAAGGGGATTAAGAAGTACAAACTTCCAGTTATAACGTAAGCTCACGGGATATAAAGTACAGCACAGGGAATATAGTCAATAATATCACAACAGCTATGTATGGTGACAGATGGTTATTCGACTTATTGTGGTAGTCACTTTGTAAGGTACATAAATGTTGAATCATTATGTTGTGTATCTGAAATTAATATACTGTGTGTCCACTATGATAAAAAATAAGTTTCAAAAATAAGAAATATTTTTTTTATAAATAGTGGGTTTAAACTAAAGGGGGGAGATTCCATTAAAAATAGTACCCCAAGCCCTAACCGGTTTGAGTCAGTTGATACAGCATTAACCTGCGAACTGAAGGGTCTCAGGTTTGATTCCGATCAAGGGCATGTACCTTGGTTGCGGGCACATCCCCAGTAGGGGGTGTGCAGAAGGCAGCTGATCAATATTTCTCTCTCGTCGAGTCGATGTTTCTGACTCTCTATCCCTCTTCCTTCCTCCTCTCTGTAAAAAAAAATCAAAAATATATATTTAAAAAAAACACAGTACCCCAAATATAAAATAATCTGGGAATACCTGAATAAGAAATCTGTCAAATTCATGTAAAGAAAACTGGAAAACTCCACTGAGACGTGCAAAAGGATGTCTGAAAATGCGGAGGGACAGCCATATGTGTGTTCCTGGCTGGGAAGACTGAACGTTGTAACGAAGCCAAGTTCTTCCCAATTAATTTATAGGTTGAATGCAATTTTCATCAAAACCCCAAAGGGAGGTTTTTTGGAACTCCACAAAAATGATTCCACTATTCATCCGGAAAATAAACAAGCAAGAACTGCCGAGAATAATTTGAAAACAAGAAGCACGGGGTTGGAGGGGAGGGGGGGGGTGCATCCTTGATGTAAGAATAAGGACGCAGGGAACAGACAGGTCAGCCTGGAGACGTCTCCTACCCTGTTTGCCCCCAAATAAGACAGTGTCTTATATTAATTTTTGCTCCCAAAGATGCACTAGGTCTTATTTTCAGGGGATGTATTATTTTTCCATGAAGTAGGTCTTATTTTCGGGGGAACACGGTAGTATGTAAAAGAACTCAGCACCGAGTATGATAATGAATTATTACTCACTTTTGTTTAAGGCGTTATTTAACAAATGATAATGGAAAAAACTAGCTATTTGGAACAAAAATGTTTAAATGACCACCTCACGCTATATACCAAAATAAATTCCAAATATATTAAAGGGCTAGAGAGTTTTAAAAGCCAAAACACAGATTCAAACCAACCAAGAAAATGGAAGTGAACATTAACTTGGTGGCTAGACGAGGAAAGGTTTCTTAGTAAAAACGAGATGGCAGAAATTGTGAAGGAAAGGATCACAGATTTGAGGACATTAAAATTTCTGCACATCAAAAACCATAAAACTAAAAAACAAACAATAAGCTGGAAACATAATTATCATAAAAATCGAAGCAGGTAAATGTTTGATAAAATCATCTTGAGCGCGATGGCCAACAAATGACATGAACAGATCAATGCACAGAAAAGGGAATTAAAGAGCTAGCAAACCAAATGCGTTCTCCATTACTAGCAATTAGTGAAATAAAACTAAAACAAAAAAATGAGACACTATGTTAAACTTTTAGACTATCAAAGGTTTGAAAAACATAAATTACCATTCAATCAGCGGCAAGAACATGGGGAAGGGCGGGGGCGGATGCTGCCAGAGGGAGTATATAATCTGTTAATTAAGTGATTTAGGAAGAAGAATCAGGAGTCATAAAAATGACAAAATAAATTCAGAGTCTCTGACATGGTGTTCCCCACATCTAGGAACCTCTCCTAAGAAAATAACCTCAAAGTGCAGACAACTATGTTGACTGTAGGGTCATTTATAAAGGGAAACTAGCAAAATAACAGACAAGCATGGGCTATAAAACTCTCATTTATTTTAATAGGAAGACCATGGAGAGAAATGGGGAAAAAACAAATACCAAAATACTTACAATGGTTATCTTTGGTTTGAAAGGAACATGGGTGGGTTTTACTTCCTTTTTCCTACCTTTCTCTAGGCTCAAAATATTCTAGAAGGAGCACTTGGCACCTTTGTCACCAGGTGCCCTCCAACCTGTACACACGCACACCTGTGTGGGCCCACAGGGCAGAGTGCCCAAGTCTCTCTCTCTCTCACACACACACACACATACATACAAACACACACACACACACACACACACACCGCCACTCTCTGTGATCCCGCCAGCCTCCCTGGCACGCAGCTGATAGCCCAGGGAAAAATTCATGTTTGATAAAATCATCTTGAGCGCGATGGCCAACAAAGGAAAAACATTTAGCACTCCGAGGGCTTACGTAACATGAGTTTATAGGAAAGGAATGAGAGGGGGAGATGTTACGGCTACAACCTTTCGAGAAACACGTGTGTTCCAATCCCAGGGTGCCCTGTCTGGGTGCCTTTCCCCGAGGCCCCCCTGCCCCCCGCCTTCCCGTGACCGCATGGTCTGACTATGCGGCTCGCCCGACACTCTTTTCGTAAGAAATACAGCCCTGTATGGAAGTTGTTCTGAAAACACCTCCCCGGGGGGAGAGAAAACTAAACAAAACCTTCTTCTTGGTCTGGACCAAAACACGGGGATAGAACACGGCTGAACTGCACGGCACCATACAGAACACACCGAGGCGAGGATGGCCATGCCTTCTCTTCCAGGGGCTTCTCTGTGTCCCAGCCCACGGCCGCCCCTGGCACAGCTAGGTGACCTGCTGTGCTGCGGCCCCAGGCCTGCCACCTGCAGCCCCACCGCTCCGGTGCGCTGGGAGAAAGGCCACTTCTTTAAAAAAAAAAAAAAAAACATATATATATATATATATATATATATATATATATATATATATATATAATTGATTTTTTTTTCCAGAGAGGAAGGGAGAAGGATAGAAAGTTAGAAACATCGATGCAGAGAGAAACATTGGTCAGCTGCCTCCTGCACACTCATTACTGGGGATGTGCCCGCAACCAAGGTACATGCCCTTGACCGGAATCGAACCTGGGACCTTTCAGTCCGCAGACCGACGCTCTATCCACTGAGCCAACCCGGTTTCGGCGAAAGGCCACTTCTAACTGTCCGCTGTCCTCCCAAATTCTGGCCCCCTCTCCAGAACAGCAGCACTAGTCTCTTTTTCCTGTAAGGGACTTTAGGAGTCACCCTGCCGGCTCTTTTCCCTTTACAGATGAGGAAACTGAGGCTCAGAAGCATCAAGCAACTTTCCTAACATTACATATCCAGTGGACAACATAACCAGGATAGAAAACCAGGTGTGTCTGTCTCTGTCTCTGTCTCTCTCTCTCTCTATTCTTTACCTGAGGATATATTTCCATTGATTTTTAGAGAGAGTAGAAGAGGGGGAGACAGAGGGAAACATCGATGTGAGAGAAACACATCGATTGGCTGCCTCCTGCATGTGCCCGGACCGGGGAGGAGCCTGCCACAGGGGTACGTGCCCTGGACCAGAACTGAACCGGGGAAAACCTTTGGTCCGCAGGCCAACGCTCTGTCCACTGAGCCAAACCAGCCAGGAAATAAACCGGGTCTCCACGCCCGGCTAACAACTCCGGGCTCCCGGAGACTGCTGGTCTTGTGTCACACAGACAGGAGGGCCGAGCTGCAGAACACCTCCGGTCCAAAGCGAGGCCACACGACCTGCAGGCCTAGGGACGAATTCGACCAGGAGCCTCCTCACCTCCGACTCCAAGGTCAGGCTCCGCTATGCAAGGGAATGGGACAGGCTCCGGGCCCCGCGCCCGCTGCCTCGCCGCCGCGGGGAAGCTTTCCACGGCCACGCAGAATCCCGGGCCGAATGACACCTGGACCTGGAATGTCCCGATCACGGCATCACCTCCAGCGTCCCCCCCAGAGCCCCGCAGAAGAGCCGCGGGGCCGGGGGAGAAAAAGCGCAGGAGCGTCTCAAAGCACTAGCACCTGGGAATGCTGTCCTCAGTGCACGTTTCGAAAGTTTCCATTAAAGTTCCTAACGCTGTCTTCTCCCCCAGATGCCGGGCGGCGCTTAAGAAGAGAGCCCTTGGCACAACTTGAATTTAACAGAAGCACGGGCTATCAGAATTAGAGGGGTTTCTTCATAAAATCCTTTTTAATTAATGCCGTGTCGATCGCTCTGGGCAACGGGGAGGAAGCGCACGGTGCGAGGAGGAAAGGGCTCCTGGAACCTCCTGAAGATGAGGGCTCGGACCGACTGCAGAGAGCATCTCAGGAAACAATGCGTGGCCGGGAAAGGCGGGCGGGCAGATCCGAGGCAGCGCCCTCTCCAGGGGAGAACGGGATCGTCCGCAGATGCCTTGGCAACGAGGCCGAGGAGTGCCCGTCTCCTCAAAGAGAAAAGCCTGGGACCTTCAGCGCAAACGATGAAAAAAAAAATGTGTGCAGCAGAAATGGGAAGTAATCAAAGAGAGTTAATCCACCCCTGGCATACTTGGCTGAAACCCATAATTATTTGTATATCAGACGGCTTAAAAGGGGGAATTTTACACAATGTAGCACCGAGTCTTGATTTTTTTCATTTCTGAAAAATGAAATAAAACAAAACCTTTAAAATAAAAAGCCAAATTTTTTTTTATTAAGGTAATATCTGTATACATAGCTTATCATTGCCCCCCCCCCATAGATGCCCTCCCTCCCCAGAGTTTTGTGTCCATTGGCTATTCATATATGCAAGCATACCAGTCCTTTGGTTGATCTCTTATCTCCCCCAGATCTCCCTACCCCCCCCCCTCCGCTGTCATTTGACAGACTGCCTGTTGTTTTACTGTCACTATATCAATCTTTCTGTTCATTCGTTTATAATGATCTTTAATATCCATAAATGAGTGAGGTCATGTAGTGTTTCTCTTTCATTGACTGGCTTATTTCACTCAGCATGATGCTCTCCAATTCCATCCAAGTTACTGCAAATGATGAGAATTCCTTCCTTTTTATGGCAGCATAGTATTCCATGGTGTAGATGTACCACAGTTTTCTGATCCATTCATCTGCTGACGGGCACCTAGGCTGTTTCCAAGTCCTAGCTATTGTAAATTGTGCTGCTATGAACATAGGGGTGCATATATCCTTTCTGATTGGTCTTTCTAGTTTCTTGGGGTATATTCCTAGTAGTGGGATTACTGGGTCAAATGGGAGTTCCATTTTCAGTTTTTTGAGGAAGCTCCATACTGTTTTCCACAGTGGTTGCACCAACCTACAATCCCACCAGCAGTGCACGAGGGTTCCTTTTTCTCCACAACCTCGCCAACATTTGTTGTTTGTTGTTTTGTTGATGTTGGCCATTCTGACAGGTGTGAGATGGTACCGCATTGTTGTTTTGATTTGCATCTCTCGGATAATTAGTGACTTGGAGCATGTTTTCATGTGCCTCTTGGCCTTCCTTCTGTCTTCTTTTGAGAGGATTCTATTTAGGTCCATTGCCCATTTTTTAATTGGCTCATTCATTTTCCTTTTATTGAGTTGTATAAGCTGTCTGTAGATGTTGGAGATTAAACCTTTATCAGTGATATCGTTTGCAAATATGTTCTCCCATACAGTGGGTTTTCTTGTTGTTTTGTTGATGGTTTCTTTTGACGTAAAAAAGCTTTTATTTTGATGTAGTCCCATTTGTTTATTTTCTCTTTAGCTTCCATTGCCCTAGGGTTAGTATCAGTGAAGAAGTTCTTTAGGCATATGTCTGAGATTTTGCTGCCTGTGGATGCCTCTAGTATTTTTATGGTTTCCCGTCTTATGTTTAAGTCCTGTATCCATTTTGAGTTTATTTTTGTGTATGGTGTAAGTTGGTGATCTAGTTTCATTCTTTTGCATGTATCTGTCCAATTTTCCCAACACCATTTATTAAAAAGACTGTCTTGACTCCATTGTATGTTCGTGCCTCCTTTGTCAAATATTAATTGAGCATATTGATTTGGGTTGATGTCTGGATTCTCTAATCTATTCCATTGATCAATATGTCTGTTCTTGTGCCAGTACCAGGCTGTTTTGAGAACAGTTGCTTTGTAATACAGCTTGAAATCTGGTATTGAGATTCCTCCTACTTTACTCTTATTTCTTAAGATTGCTGAGGCTATTCGGGGTCTTTTATTGTTCCAAATGAATTTTTGGAGAGTTCTTTCTAGGTCTGTGAAGTATGTCCATGGTATTTTCATGGGGAGTGCATTGAACTTATATATTGCTTTGGGAAGTATGGACATTTTGATGATGTTGATTCTACCAATCCATGAACATGGTATGTTCTTCCATCTGTTTACATCTTTCTCTATTTCTTTTTTCAGTGTCCTGTAGTTTTCTGCATATAGGTCTTTTACCTCCTTGGTTAAGTTTATTCCTAGGTATCTTAATTTTTTTGGTGCGATGGTAAATGGGATTGCTTTTTTAGTCTCTGTTTCTGTAAGTTCACTATTGGTGTAGAGAAATGCCATTGATTTCTTGGCATTTATTTTGTATCCTGCTACATTGCCAAATTCGTTTATTAAGTCTATTAGCTTTTTGATGGAGTCTCTTGGGTTTTTTATGTACAATATCATGTCATCTGCAAATAGTGACAGCTTTACTTCTTCTTTTCCGATTTTGATGCCTTTTATTTCCTCTTCTTGTCTAATTGCGATGGCGAGTACTTCCAGTACTATGTCAAAGAGGAGTGGTGAGAGTGGGCATCCCTGTCTTGTTCCTGTTCTTAGAGGGAATGGTTTTAGTTTTTGCCCATTGAGCATGATGTTGGCTGTGGGTTTATCATATATAGCTTTTATTATGTTGAGGTATGATCCTTGTACTCCCACCTTGTTGAGAGTTTTTATCAGGAAAGGGTGTTGGATTTTATCAAATGCCTTTTCTGCATCGATAGATATGACCATATGATTTTTATCTCTCAATTTGTTTATGTGATATATCACGTTTATTGATTTGCGAATATTGTACCATCCTTGCATTCCTGGTATAAAACCTACTTGGTCATGGTGTATGATCTTCCTGATGTACTGCTGGAGCCTATTTGCTAGAATTTTGTTGAGGATTTTGGCATCTATGTTCATGAGGGATATTGGCCTGTAATTCTCTTTCATTGAGTTGTCTTTATCTGGTTTTGGTATTAGGGTGATGCTGGCTTCATAAAAGGAGTTTGGCAGTGTTCCTTCCTCTTGAATTTTTTGGAAAAGTCTGAGGAGGATAGGTTTTAGTTCTTCCTTGAATGTTTGGTAAAACTCTCCTGTGAAGCCATCTGGCCCTGGGCTTTTGTTTGCTGGAAGCTTTTTGATGACTGCTTCAATTTCTTCCCAAGTTACTGGTCTATTGAGATTTTTAGATTCTTCCTGATTGAGTTTTGGAAGGTTGTATTTTTCTAGGAATATGTCCATTTCCTCCAGGTTGTCCAGTTTGTTGGAATAGAGTTGTTCATAGTATTTTGTAACAATCCTTTGTATTTCGGCGGGGTCTGTTGTTATTTCACCTCTTTCATTTCTAATTTTGTTTATTTGGGTCCTCTCTCTTTGTTTCTTGGTTAGCCTGGCTAGAGGCTCATCAATCTTGTTAATCCTTTCAAAGAACCAGCTCTTGGTTTTGTTGATCTTATGTATTGTGTCTTTGGTCTCTATGTCGTTAATCTCCGCTCTGATTTTTATTATTTCCTTCCTTCTGCTTACAGTGGGCCTTTCTTGCTGTTCTTTTTCTAACTGTTTGAGTTGTAGGGTAAGATAATTTGTTACCATTCTTTCTTGTTTTTTGCAATAGGCTTGTAGGGATATGAACTTCCCTCTCAAAACAGCTTTTACTGTGTCCCATAGATTTTGGATTGTTGTGTTTTCATTGTCATTAGTTGCCATGATGTTTTTGATTTCTTCCTTGATTTCTCTGGTAACCCAGTCTTTGTTCAATAGCATGCTATTTAGTCTCCATGTGTTTAATTTCTTTGGCTTATTATTATTGTAGTTGATTTCCAATTTTATGGCACTGTGATCTGAGAAAATGCTTGATAAGATTTCTATCTTCTTGAATTTGAAGAGACTTTGCCTATGTCCCAATATGTGGTCTATCTTTGAGAATGATCCGTGTGCACTTGAGAAGAATGTATATTCTGTGGCTTTGGGATGAAATGTTCTGAAGATGTCAATTAATTCCATCTGGTCTAATACGTCATTTAGAATTGACGTTTCTTTACTGATTTTTTGTTTAGATGATTTGTCCAGAGGTGACAATGGAGTATTAAAATCTCCTACTATGATAGCATTGCTATTAATCTGTCCCTTAATGTCCTCCAGCAGTTTCTTTATGTATTTGGGTGCTCCCAAATTGGGTGCATATATGTTTACCAGGGTTATTTCTTCTTGTTGGATTACACCCTTTAGTATTATGAAGTGGCCTTCCTTATCTCTTGTTATGTCCTTCACTTTGAGATCTAGTTTGTCAGATATAAGTATTGCTACCCCAGCTTTTTTTTCGTTTCCGTTTGCCTGGAAAATCTTTTTCCATCCTTTCACCTTCAGTCTGTGGGCGTCTGTTTTTCTGAGGTGGGTTTCTTGTAGACAGCAGATGAATGGGTTTTGCTTTCTTATCCATTCTGTTACCCTATGTCTTTTAATTGGAGCATTTAAACCATTTACATTTAAAGTAATTATTGAAAGGTAGGTATTTGATGCCATTTTTATTCTATCCCCCTGTGTTCCTTCTTCACTTCCTATTTCTTTATTATTACAGTAGACCCTTTAGCATTTCTTGCATTGCTGGTTTGTTGGAGATAAATTCCTTTAGTCTGTTTTTGTCGTTGAAGCTCCTGATTACACCTTCAATTTTGATTGACAGCCTTGCGGGGTACAGTATTCTTGGGTTCAGACCCTTCCTTTGCATGACTTTGTATATGTCATCCCATTCCCTTCTGGCCTGATGAGTTTCTGTTGAGAAATCAGTTGCTAGTCTGATGGGGTTTCCTTTATATGTAACTTTCTGTCTCTCTCTGGCTGCTTTTAAGATTCTGGTTTTGTCGATGTTTTTTGCCAGTTTAATTATAATGTGTCTGGGTGTTGATCTTTGGGGGTTCATTTTGTTGGGGACCCTTCGAGCATCTTGGATTTGTGTTGGTTTTTTCTTCTCTATCTCAGGAAAGTTTTCTGTCATTATTTCTTGAAATACTTTTTCCATATCTTGCTCAGTTTCCTTTCCTTCTGGAATCCCTATTATTCTAATATTGTTTTGTTTTGTATTGTCCCAAAGCTCCCTTAGGCTCTCCTCCTGTTTTTTAATTTTTTTTTCTAGCAACTGCTGTAATTGGGTATTTTTTTCCATTTTGTCTTCTAGCTCACTGATGCGGTCTTCTGCTTCATCTAGTCTACTCTTGATGCTTTCTATTGAGTTCTTCATAGTAGCGATGTCATTTTTCATTTCTTCTTGGGTCACCTTCATTTCCTCTTGGGTCTTCTTCATTTCCTCTTGGGTCTTATTCATATTGTCAAATTTGTCTTCCATTCTTTTTAGCCAACTTATGATCATTACTCTGAATTCTTGCTCTGGTAGGTTGCTTGCCTCTAACTCGTTTACTTCATTTTCTGGTGATGGTTGATTTTCTTTCACAGGCGGGTTGTTTCTTAGTCTCCCCATGATCTCTCTTTATAGGGTGCCTGGTAACGTAGTTCTCTCCCTCCTGCTTTGATTTAAAGGCACAAAATACAACACAACCAGGTACAACACACAAGGCACTGGACAGAAATGTGTTTGCAATATTAATATCCTCCAATAAAGGTGTCTAGAACCCAGATAACAAGAACATACAATCCAATAAAAAGAATAAGCAAACCAATCTTACACACACACAAAAAAGCATAAACCTTTGATATAGTTAGCATTCAACATACAACAACAAAGGGGTAGAGAGAAGGCTTTTTTTTTTTTTTGGTGGGGGGGCAGTGACAAGGTAGGTGTGAATGGGATTGGAGCAGGGGGTTGGGAATTATATATACACAGGACAGGTGAGAATTTTGGAGAGGGTAAACAGAAAGAGTAAGGAAAATCTATAGCAGTAAAGGGTTAAGATAAGCAGGACACCAAAGGTAAAGGGTTAGGAATAGAGAGATGTCATAAAGGTAGGTTTGAGATAGAATAGAGCGTTGGAGAAGGCAAGGTATGAATAGTTTTTAGAATAGTAATCCCGAAGGAGGAAATAGAGAAAAAAAAGAAATAGAGGAAAAAGGAAAAAAAAGAAAAAAGAAAGCAAAAAAAAGGATTATAATATGACACTTAAAAAGTAGTAATAAAAATAAACAAAAGAAAATAAGATAAAAAAGATAAAAAAGGTAAAATAGTAGTAGTAATAATGTTGATTACCTATAAAAATGAATTAATTAAAAAGGAAAAATCTAGTGATGGCAGATGAAAAAAATTTCTTGAGTAAACTTTGCAATTAAAGTAGGTAAAAAACAAAAATTCAACAGTTAAAAAAATAAAAATTAAAAATTAAAAATTAAACAAAATTTGCAGTAATGAAGGTCATTCACTTTCTGTGTTGCTATGTCTCGCACGCCTGTTCCCAGTCTGGGCGGTAGTGGCAGTTCACTGTGTTTCACCGTTCCTCCGTGTTGATTACAAGACCTGATTTTTAAGCCAATCTAGAGACCCTATGTGCTTTAGCCTCTGGGTGGCAGTGTTTCTGGATGACTTCCAGGACTCTAAAGCCTTTCTAGCTTTTTCCCCTTCTCTGTGTCTTTGATGGCTGGGGGTGGGGCGGTCCGGAGCTGGCTGCACTCCCCTGTAATTCTGCGGCTACTTCTTGGACTCAGATCCAGCTGTGCTGCTCCTTAGATATCCCTAGTCTTAGGAGCCCTGTCCACAGACAGGCGCACCTCCAGCTGAGAAGTAAATCCACGACCAGTCCCTCAGCCTCTGTGCACCGCGCGCGCTGGCACGCAGGGGGGGGGGGGTGTTGCTGCGCCGAGTGGAACTCAGTCAGAACTACCGGTCCGAGGGGAACTCACCCACCGGATCGCTGCGAAATCTGAGCTCCTCTGAGATCAAGGGTTCGCGCCGACTATGTTCATTTGGTGTTCCTTGGGGCTGGGGATAATCAGGCCTCCGACTCAAACCTCCTCCCTTCCAAGATGGCGAGATTTCCCGTCCGCGCCGGCAAGTATCTCCGGTAAGGGACCCAGCTGTGGGTGGTCAGCTGTTGGTGGCTCCCTGATCAGCAGACCCCAAATTTCCTCTGGTGTTTGCTAGTCTCCTGGCTTGTTGACGAGCACTCCTAGCGCGATCCTCAGCTGCTTTCTCTCTCTTCCTTGGGACAAGACTCAGAAACCGCCCATCTGCTCTTCCGCCATTTTCTCCTCTCAAAAAGCCAAAATTTTTGAACTATTGAAGCTATTTGTTCATATTTACACATAAAAACTTAGAAGCTTACACTTCATAACAAAAAAAACTATAAAATTACAGTAAATAAAAATTAACATAGACCTGCATCACTACCATTTGTCTACCAACCAGATCTGAAATAGCATGGCTGACATGTACACATAAGGAACTATTTGACATTGAAATTGGGACTCAAAAGAACTGTTGGCCCAGAAAGGAACTCACTACAGACTGGTAATTATTTGCCTCTCAGCATAACCATTAAGGCTTGTCGCAGTTTAGGTTCTTACAAGGGTACTTCTTGGATCACATGACCTCACACATCTAGAGGAAATAATGAACAACATAAACTGATGAACAAAAGCAGACCCAGAGAAAGAGAAGCAGCGATCAGACTCTCAAACCTCAGAGGGAAAGTAGGGGAGGGTGGGGGAAGGGGAAGAGATCAATCAAAGGACTTGTGTGCATGCACATGGGCCTGGCTAGTGGCCATGGACAACAGGGGGGTGGGGGCATATGTAGGGAGGGGTTTGGGATGGGAATGGGGGATAAGGACAATTATGTGATACCATAATCAATAAAAAAATTTAAAAAATATTTATTGTTTGACAACAAACAATAAAAATATAATAAATGTGTGGTGTTTCTCCCCCCCCCCCCCAAATTAACATGTAACTTCCCAATTTTAGGAGAAAGTGAAGTAATATATTTATCCTAAGTGGCTGTTTAGATTTACTATTTTAAAAACAGGAGAAATTACAAATAATAAGCGGCAGTTGGTTGGGGAGGGTGAAACTAAAATAAAAGGTCAACAGTGATATGAAAATATTTGTGATAAATGTTACATGTACATTTTAACTTCTAGATTACATGAAAACGATTACAAAGCTGTGAGAAACATTCAAAAGGCTAAATGGCAAGTGGTCAAAAGCTATAAAAGAAAAAAATATTTAAATATACATGATGTAAGTAAATGTTCAACTTGCCAGGTGAGTGGAGTGAAATAAAACTGTGATGTAACATTTTGCACTTGTGAAAATAGCAAACGTACAGACACGTGATAAAGACCAGAGTAGGGAAGTCCCCGGGGAATATACTATTATTCAATGACAGTGTCTCAAACCCTTTCAAAGACAGCCTCAAAGGAGGTAACTAGCACCACACACACGCACACACACACACACGCACACACGCACACATGCACACACACACAAGATATTTTTGACCCTTTAGTCTTACATCTGAAAATGTATCCCAAGAATAAAACACATTTAAAAGGCTGCTCTTCAAAAGATACCGTTAAGGAAAAGACAAGCCACAGACAAGAAAAACCTCTTTGCAAAGCATGTAGGCCCAATAAAGCAATAAAGAATTCTCAAAACTCAATAATGAGAAGGCAAACAACACAATAGAAACGGGCCAAAGACTTGAACAGTCGCTTCACTAAAGAAGACATTCCGGGGGGAAATAAGACACGGAAAGATATTTAACATCATTAGTCATTAGGAAAAGATGGCTGGAAACCATGAGATAACCACTAAACTGTAAGAATGGCTAAATTTGCAAAGACCAGGTGTTAGTGAAGACGTAGAGAAACGGGAATTCTCATTCACTGCTGGTTGAAATGAAAACAATTTAGAAAAGTTTGGCTGTCTCTTTAAAAAATATATATACACCTACCCTATCCATTCGGCCACGGACTCTTGGGAATTTAGCCAAGGTGGGGAGGGTGGGGGGAGCACAAAGACTTGTACCTGAATGTACATAGCAGTTTTGTTTGCAGCAGCCCAAATCCCAAACAACCCAAATGCCCCTCAGCAGGTGAATGGATAAATAAACTGTGGTACATCAATACAATGGAATACTACTTGGTATTAAAAAGGAATAAAGCCTGGCCAGCGTGGCTCAGTGGTTGAGTGTTGACCTATGAACCAGGAGGTCACGGTTTGATCACCGGTTATAGGCTCAATCCCCAGTGTAGGGTGAGAAGGAGGCAGACAGTCAATGATTCTCTCTTATCACTGATGTTTCTCTCTCTCTCTCTCTCTCTCACTTCCTCTCTGAAACCAATAAAATTACATGTTTAAAAAAAGAAATGAAGTTACTGATACACACTACAACATGGATAAATCTCAGATTATGCTGAGTCCAAGAAACCAGACAAAAATGAGTGCATTTAGTGAACTCTGTTTATAGAATATTCTAGACTATGGGAACGACTTTGTAGCGACAGAAAACAGCTTGGTGGTTCCCTGTAAAGGAGGAGCAGGGAGGTGGGGAGGGGCAGCTGGTGGGAGCAATGGCTAAGGGATACACGGAAACCTTTGATAGTGACCGGTACCTTCATTATTTGACTGAGGTGATATTTCATAAGTGCATACATGTCAAAACTTATTAAATTGTTTACTTTAGATATGTGCAGTCAATGATAGTGCACTAAAGCTATCAAAAATGCTTTAGGTAGGAAATAATTTATACCATTATCTGTTACAAAGGCAAACGCTCAGCGAGAAATCCAAATGTCCACTAACAGGAATAGAGCTCAGTGTCTAGCTAGACTGAGCAGAAGGAAAAAGCCCACAAATCATCTATATGAAGATGTGTCCATCCATTCAAAATAGTATGATGATATGCATAATTTGTGCTAAGGATTTTGACTTTGGGAGAAATGGACAAGTTTGTTTCACGTTTTAATATTTCATGAAAAAAATGAGGGAGGGAGGGAGGGAGGGAGGGAGGGAGGGAGGGAGAGAGAGAGAGAGAGAGAGAGAGAGAGAGAGAGAGAGAGAGAGAGAAGAAAGTGCAATCTGAAATAAACATGGGGAAAAAATGTCAAAGTCCATTGATTGGTTGGCAGGGGCCGGGGTTGATTATGGTTATTTCCTGCATTCTTAAAATGCTTCTAAACCAAAATTTTAAATTAACTGAGGGAAAATTATTTCCAAAACTCAAGTTGATCAACAAGTACTTATTGATCGTGTACTACTAGGTGACAGGTCGTGGGCCAGGTCCTGGGAAGACAGCAGCCAATCAGACAGCCAGGCCTCCGCCCCAATGGGGTGCAGCGTGGTGGGAAAGCCGAACAAGGAAATACACAGACGGGGCAAGTGCCATGGAAGAACTGAACCCATGAAGACACTTACGAGGGGAAGTGGTTGGAGGTTTGCTTCGCACAGGGAAGCCTGGGGGAGTAGGGAATATGAGGCAGGAATTGCAGGCACATGTTCGGAGAAGGGGGAGATGAATTCCGCTGTAAGCGGGGGTGGTCCCAAGACCAAAGAAAGCTAGAACTTGCCAACCGGTGGTCCGTGGACCACTGGTGGTCCATGAGATCCGAAAGGTTGGCGACCGCTGGATTAGAACACTGAGAGGAGGAGAGGGGTTTGAGATGCGGTTGAGGAGTTTCGATTTTAATTTAAAAGCAAGAACCGGTCATTGAAGATTGGAGCAGGGGAGCTGGTTTTAATGTGCTTGGGTCACCCGTATAGAAAGTGGGTTGAGAGAAGGGAGGCCTGGAGCTGGGAGGCCACTGGCAACTCCAGGGGAGAGAGGAGGGTGGCATATGGTAGGATGGTGGCCATGGAGTCATTTCAGATTCTCCACATGGTTTGAACTGAGTGTTTAAAGACTCAAGCTTGTCTTCTCTCTCTCTCTCTCTCTCTCTCTCTCTCTCTCTCTCTCTCTCTCTCTCTCTCTCTCTCTCTCTCTCTCTCTCTCTCTCTCTCCCCTTCTCTCCCTCCGTCCCGTCCTCCTTCCCTCCCTCTCTCCCTTCCTTTCTATAAACACGCTATCCAGACAGACACAGCCATGCCCTTCCAGCCTGCAGTCTCGGTCCAGTTTAAGAACCCATTGTGGCCCTCGAGTCAAAAAAGTTTGCCCACCCCTGCTCTAGGTCCACCCTGCTGTCCCAATGGTACGATTTCATCCTTTTTTGTGGCCGAGTAACATTCCATGTCATATATGTACCACTGATTCTTTATCCACTTGTCTATTGACGGGTACTTTGGTTGCTTCTTTATCAGGGCGATTGTAAATAACATGGCAATGAACATAGGAATGCATATATCCTTTCAAATCGGTGTTCTGTGTGGTGTTTTTTTGTTGGGGAGGAGGGGGGGCAGGAATATACCCAGTAGGGGAATCACTGGGTCCTAAGGCAGTTTCATTTCTGATTTATGAGAAACCTCCATTCTGTTTTCCATTCTGGCTGCACCAATCTGCATTCCCTCCAACAGGGCACAAACAGTCACGGGCATGTAAACCACAGCCTGGGGATTCTAGTTCATCAAACATGAAATGTGCACATGAGGCCGGGACACTAATGGGCCACAACCAGACAGGAGGAGGCTGCGTGTGCAGGTGAGGCCTGGAGCGGAGACAGAGACAGAGACAGAGACAGAGACAGAGACAGGGGGGCTGGCGAGCCACTGCACCTCAGCTCGGGCCGGCTCCCCACCCCGTGGCTGAGTGCAGGCCAACACAGGAGACGGCAGGCCCGCCTCCCACGGAAGCAGCGTGCTTCCTCCCGCCTCCTGCAGAAGCCTCACGGGTCCCTCCCTCCCGGCTCCTGCGGAGGCCGTGGGCAGCCTCCTGGGCGCGGTATCCCGCGATGGGCTACTAGGGTTGTCATAGTGATGTGTGGTGCCAGGTGGGTACTGGAAATACTGAGGGAACACTCTGCACAGTACACGACTGTCTAACCATGATGCTGCACCTCTGGAACGTATACAAAGTGACACTGAGTGTAAAACACAAGCAGGCTGTACAAAAGATGGTGGTGGTGATGAATACACGAAGCCTCCGTCATCGGCAGGGCTCAGAGACAACGGGAAAAAGAGCCTGGGGCTGGTAGGGCCTTGCAGGCCGGGGGGGAAGTCCTGGGGAGCAGGACTCTGGGGACAGTGCCGGAGGCGGGGCCGGGGTGGGAAACCACAGGAACTGGAACCAGCGGCAGGTGCTGGAGGGAAGGGCTGTTGCCGGGCGACCCTCCCCGGAACGGAGTGGACAGGAAGGAGCCATGGCTTCTCCATCCTGCAGCGTCCAGATCCCCTGCACCCGGGAGGACTAGCCTGATGCTCTAGAGGCAGCTGGTGAGGAATCCGCGCTGTCAGCCTTAGCCCACGCCTCAGCATGCGGAGTGCGATGGGGGTTGGGGGCTGAGGGGTCACAGCTCACCACCGACAGAACCCTGCTTTTTCCATGATCAGGTCTCACCAAATAATCTTATTCATTCTTGCCACATGCCCTCAGATATCGGTTTTTGTATCACACAGAGCCACTTTTGAGACACTGACTCCGGTGTTCAAGGCATGTGATCCTCACATCTGTTAAAGCTGCCTGGGGTAGAGGACGTAGTCATTCCGTGCCTGTTGCTGCCACTGGAAATGCTTACCTCAAGCCACGTACTAGCTATTTGCAGAACATTATAAAAGGGGTGTTTGGGGTCCTCCCCCCATTTAATATGAGCTACACATCTGTGATCTCTGATATGTAATCGCTCAGGGTATTGCTTTTAACGTGATGTGTAAAGGCTTGGGTACAAGGATGGCCAGTATCTGCAAAGGTGAGTTCACAAGACCAGGCATACAAGCTGCATCTGCATTAACTTTCTTTCCTCCTTTATGTGCCAGTTTCGTCGAGTGACCTCTGTGAGCATCAAACCCTCACACCGGAGGAGGCTGTCTCAGGCTCAACTACCGTTCTCTTGTTCAAATCAAAGTAACGGAGAGCATGCTTGGTAGTCTGAGCGACTCTGTAAGACAACTGATGCTTTCCAGAGGGGTATGTTTACAAGAAAAGCCTCATTTTATATTCAGTCCCATAAGTCAGTGCTGCTTAAATTCTCTGCGGTAAAGGGCACTGTTAAATTTTTTTCCAGTCTGGTGCAAACTGATACTTTGTAAAAATTAATAAAAATGAATTACTAGAAAAAAATGAATTACTAGAAAAACAAAATTAAAAGTAGACATGATAAAAGCTGTAATTTTGTATTATTAGTTCGACAAGTAGGAAATTATCCTGCAATAAATATCACCAGGGTAAACATAATAAAGAGGGTAAAGTGTGAAATTGTACATGTTGTTTATTCATTGAGAGTGCACACAGGCAATTGACATATAGGCCCACTATTACACTTGTAACACTTTTGTTTTCATTTGAGGCGGGGGGGGGGGGGGGGATGAATCCCCATATTAAATGTCTATAGATATACTTTGAATGAGCAAAGTGTTTATAAATATTTAAAGTTTTTAATATGACAAACTGAGTTGCTTCTTGCTTGATAATTTATCTAATCCAGATGGGATTGCCAACAAGTCTACCTGGAGAGGATAATGTATACCTAAACTGTTTCTGTCTTTATAATAATAAGAATCCTATCTAATAAAGAGGGAATATGCTAATTGACCATCATGCCCTCACAAAGATGGTGGTGCCCACAGCCAATAAGGAGGGAATATGCTAACTGACTGTCATGCCCTCAAAGATGGCAGCGCCCAATCCCCTCAGCCCCACCAGGGGACCTGCCTCAGGAGTCCCCCAGTCCTCTCAGGCCCCCAGCTGCCCAGGGCCAGCCTGAGGCACAGGCAAGCCTTGATTGGCAGCTGCCCAAAACTCAGGTAACCAGGGCTGGCAGAGGCTTGCACTACCAGCAGTGGCAGCAGAGAGGTGTGAAGGGACATTGCCTTCTCCTAATCACTGGGTTGCCTCCCACTCCTGACGACTCCTGGACTGTGAGAGGGGGAAGGCTGTGCTGAGGGATGCCCCCACTCCAGTGCATGAATTTTCATGTACTGGGCCTCTAGTAGCAAGAAGAAGAAGAAGAAAGAAGAAGAAAGAAGAAAGAAGAAGAAGAAGAAGAAGAAGGAGGAGGAGGAGGAGGAGGAGGAGGAGGAGGAGGAAGAGAAGGAGGAAAGGGAGGAGAAGGAAGGAAGGAAGGGAGGGAGGGAGGGAGGGAGGGAGGGAGGGAGGGAGGGAAAGAGAAAGAAACTAGTCTCATAGGATGGGACAGAATAAGAGATTTTTGAGCAATTTCAGTGAGTTTGGTTTATTCATTTTAAAACTTTACCTGGCTGGTAGCTCAACTGGTGAGAGCATCACTCCAATATACCAAGGTGCATAAAGAAGTGGAACAACAAATTAATGTTTCTCTCTCTCTCTCCACCCACTCTCAAAAATCAATAATATAAAATAAATAAAATTAAAAGGAGAAAGTGCAAGCTTTCACTAGAAGTCAGTTCCAGCAATGTATCCTGTAAGTTACAGTTACATTTAAATTGTCTTTTAATGAGAGAAATGGATTCTGGATCCATGCTTCTTTTTTTTTTTTTTTAATATATAAGACATCAACCTTCTTTTGATGGATAATAAAATTAGAAATGCTTTATCACACCCTAACGTGTTCACGATAGCTTTTCACAGATGTGCAACATCAAGATCACCACCTATGTCACTGATCTGTGTTAAATTATGGAACATGTGTCCTAATAATCTGTAGAAACTTTTATTCTGAGCTTCTAACTCCCTTTTTTGCCCTTTAATCTTATCTGCCATTGAAAACCAGGGTGCATTCTCCCTCCTATGAAAGCATGGAGACCATTAAAGGCACCGAAGATCTGAGACACACGAGCAATCCTGCTGGTCCAATTCATGTCTTCAACAAGCCGGGACCAGCCTGGCGTCTGGTTTTGCAAGAAACACCGAGTTGGCCTGAAGATCAAACGTTCTCGAACATTTGTCTTCTCGGTTATCATCCCTCTTCAGCACATGCTAACAGCTGTTGGAGATCCTTCCACAGGATCACATCACCCGCTTCTCCCTAATTCGTGATGTTCAGGAGCACACAGAGCCCACCATTGAGTTCCACCGACAGTCCTCCTCGATGGACTTCCTCATGAGAGAAGCAGCACAGTGATGTACGTCCTGACGTGGGCTCTTCCTCAGGGTTTCAAACGCCACAATGCTTCCTGCACCCTCAGAACACACTCCTCCACAAACCGTGAACACCAAACCACCTTCTTAAAAAATATATATTTTATTGATTTTTTTTTTACAGAGAAGAACGGAGAAGGATAGAAAGCTAGAAACATTGATGAGAGAAAAACATCAACCAGCTGCCTCCTGCACACCCCCCATCGGGGATGTGCCTGCAACCAATGTACATGTCCTTGACCAGAATCAAACCTGGGACCCTTCAGTCCACAGACTGATGCTCTATCCACTGAGCCAAACCGGCCTCAGCTTTAAAACCACATTTGTTGATGAAGTAACCGTTCACTGTTTTTAAGTTCAGACTTAGTTGATTGTCAACAACAAAGGTGCGTGAATGGAAATTCTTCCTTCATATCACAATGGCGGGCCAATTGCACGTACACAAGAATGAAGTGAAATTATCACGCTGCAGTAAAAAATGATGGTGCTAGCTCTGATTGCTCCGTGAGTTAGTCTTCCCTGTCATTAGCTGGTCCCTGAGTGGGCTGAGCGAGGAGGCCCTGGAAGTACCAGTGAGCCACCTGCTTTGCTGCAGACTCACCCAACCTTTTCGAGCAAATGCTCTGCCACAGTCCTTCACCAAGGCCTCGGCGGCTGTGTAGGGACTGTAGTCTTGGCAGCTGAAATTCGACTTGGTAAGGAGCCTGGAGTACCCTACCGTTTGTATGTGAGATATAGAACATCTGTGTCCATCAGCTTTTTGACCCATTCCCTTTCTTTCAATACATTCTTGCGGGTTTACACTTAATTTTTATAAGTAAATGCCCCATACATTTTGATGGCTCTATTGCTTCACAGCCAGTACATCTCTACACGGAACTCAATACTATTTTTAGGATGTCGGCACCAATAACAGCTATAAAGGGACCTCAGTCTGGGAGGGATCATAGTTATGAGGAAAACCAACATGAGCTCTTGGGTGTTTCTTCAGAATCACTTCCATCTTCCCACGTGGTTATTCTCGCCACATTCAGGGAACTAAGTATTTTCTCACCAAAAAACAACAACAGAAACTCCAGGGAAGCTAGTTTTACCTTCGGCAAATTGAGGGTGAGCATGACTAATACAACAGTTTTATCTCCCCAATTAACTAATAATGTTAATAAAGTGAAAAATTTTTTAAATGAAAATGTGTCAGTATGTTAAAAAAAAAAAAATACTGTCCTAGCCTGTTTGGCTCAGTGGATAGTGTGTTGGCCTGCGAACTGAAGGGTCCTGGGTTCAATTCCAGTCAAGGGCACATGCCCGAGGTGTGGGCTCGATCCCCAGTTTGAAGCATGGAGAGAGCTGATCAATGATTCTCTTTCATCACTGATGTTTCTCCTGCTCCTCTCCGAAATCAATTATATATATATATATATATATATATATATATATATATATATATATATGCTTATATTTTCACAGGTTTTTCTGCACTTCTAGCATACAGTTGTCAAACTAATCATAAAATACCACACATTGTAATAGGGTTCTACTGCATGTGGTGACTGACAATGCAACGTGCACCACGTATCTGAGCCTTGCAGGACTGAAGTGGTCTAGACCAGCGGTCGCCAGCCGGTGGTCTGTAGACCACTGGTGGTCCGTGAGGTCCAAAAGGTTGGGGACCACTGGTCTAGGCCCTCTTCAATGAGATGAGTTCACCACTGTGACAATTCCAAACTGTTTGAAAAGCTTCTAATGCTCACTCTCAATTTCTATACCTCCTGGATCAATAACCAATGGCACCATCCAGCCTAGTCACATGTTTCTGTTACCGTGGGCCATGATTTTACATCCCTGTACTAACATCCCTGAGTTCTTCCCCTCGGCTAGGCACCGCATGCAGCTCTGCCTTGTGCTGTCTTGGGCACATAGATAAAGCCAGCAGATTAAGAACATTAATCATTTTCCCCACAAAACCTTCACATGTCTCATCTACCCCTCTGTTAGCCGTATGTGTTTTCTTGGACAGGTCAAGAAAAATTAAAGTGACCCTGCCCTAGCCCATTGGTCGACAAACTCATTCGCCAGAGCCAAATATCAACAGTACAACGATTGACATTTCTTTTGAGAGCCAAATTTTTTAAACTTAAACTTCATCCAACACCACTTCTTCAAAATAGACTCAGGCCGTGGTATTTTGTGGACAAGCCACACTCAAGGGGCCAAAGAGCTGCATGTGGCTCGAGAGCCGTGGTTTGCTGACCACTGCCCTAGCCGGTTTGGCTCAGTGGATAGAGCGTCGGCCTGCGAACTGAAAGGTCCCAGGTTCGATTCCGGTCATTCAGTCAATGGCACATGCCGGGGTTGTGGGCTCAATCTCCAGTGAGGAACTTGCAGGAGGCAGCCGATCCATGAATCTCTCTCATCATGGATGTTTCTTCCCTCTCTCCCTCTTCCTTCCTCTCTAAAATCAATAAAAAATATGTATTAAAAATTTAAAATGACCATAATATCACCTTTTTGGTTCAGAATTATATCGTAACGATGCGAACTATACAAATCAGTAGGCAACGAAACCCTGACTATCAATTAACTTTGACAACTTCTTCTTTTCCTGGGCTGGCAGGATTTTCCCTTTGCTTGAGTACGGAGAAATCACAACCCAGATCATCATAAAGTGGCTGTGGCAGAGACCGAGGGGAGCATAGCAGTACCACGTGTGCCCATGCAAAGCAGGTCCTGCCGACTGGCACGCTCTGAAGGCGGGGAGAGGAAAACATTGGCCGGTGAAGGCCAAGTTAAGCAGAACATAAACTCAGCATCGTGTTTGCCAGGCGTCCTTCCACACATTAAAGAATGCTCACCCGTCCTCAGGTGACTCTAAGTGGCTATTACCGTAATTACTCGCTGAATGAATGATGAATGAATAAACAAATGAAGGCTCTGCATGTGGCATCTCTCGATCGCGATAAAAAAAAGAGAACACGGAAGCGTTCTGGGCGGAATTCTCTTCGCAAAGTACTGTTTCAAGGTCTAAGTACGGCCCCCAGGCTGCTGCCGGGTGTGTGGGCCCTCAAGCTCTGAGTGCGGAACACGGAGCTAAGGGAAGCTTTACCACAAACTCTGGGAGGGAAAGGGCCATAATGTTTCATCAGTTGTCTCTAGGGAAGAAAAAAGAAGGAAAAAAAAAAAAAAAAAAAAACGTCGAACATGTTCTATTTCCAATAATCTTGGGACCCGCATTGCCTTTTCAGATTGGATTCTCAGAACAACAGAAATCACTTACTCCAGGAGAACACACTTTGGTTTAATCATCTTTTTTCTTTTCTAGCATCGCTGCCAAGAACTACAGAGCAAAATGAAATGACAGCGTGGGGAGACAGCTGCTAAGTAATCTCTGTTGTATTTCTAATAAGATAGCTACATCATTTCTGTTGCTAACGTATGGCCATGTTAGTTCTGAAATAAGCTATTATTTTTTTTCCCCTTCAGTGGGCTCCGGTTGCAATAAGTAATACATCACTTATAATGGGAAATGTGTATCCCTCCGAAAAGTTGGTTCCTTCTTGCTCGTGCTTTTAAAGACGTTTGAGGATGTGAAACGGGCAGATTTGCATACCTAATCTGATGTTGATGGAGGACCTTCTTCGGGCCCAGCACTGAGCGTATGAGAAGAGAAGCAGAGGGCAGAACTCAGAGGGAGACCACATTGTAGGGATGGGGACTGGGGACAGTGGGCCGGGAAAGCAGGATGCCAAGGGCAGAGGGCATGTGTAGAAGGCGGTCACTAGTGTCAAATACCGCGTAGGGGACTCACGTACCCATGGGCCTCAGCGGCAGTGTTGAGCCTGGAATTCCTGGGGCAGAAAGAAGATCACAGTGGACTGGAAGGGACTTGATAAGAGAAGCAGAGTGAACGCAGCTTTAGTGCAATGCTTTAAACAGAATAATGGATGCAGTCAGGCCCAGAGGAAGCAGAAAGGGGCAGGATCCAAAGCTATGGTGGAAGGACTTGTCTGAGACCGCGGGAGGAAGAGGGGTGGGAAATAGCACCTTTACCACGTGACAGGAGGGGAGGCGTCACAGTGGCAGGTCAGCGGTAGTGGTGTAAAAAGATTCCCCATTACTCTCCGCCTTCCTCACCTCCAACGGTGTACAGTGACACGGTAGAGGGGAGTGGGAAGGGAAAGACATGGTTGCTTTGGTGACTTCTATTTTCTGAGGAAGCAGGGAGCAAGGCCATCGCTGAGAGTGGCAGGGAAGGTGGCGGGGCAGGGGCCTGAGAAGCGTGGCGAAGGTTGAAAGGGAAGAACCACTTGGGAAACCATTGAGGAAGCCCTGGCGATGCGGAGGGCCAGCTGGGATGGGTGGGCATGGACACACCGCTTATGCTATTTATTCTGCAGGTACTCAACAGCCTGAGCGTAAAGCAAGAAGAGGGAGAGTCGGGTGGATCCACGGTTGAGGTGTTGCCAGGTGGGGGTGATGGAAGATCAAGGGGGCCAGGAGGTGCAGGGCACTGCTAGGGTATGAGGGGTCACAGGCTCCGGACTAAGCAGGGAGAGGAGGGAGTCTCGCAATAGGCTGGTGGTCCGAGAAGAACACAGAGGGTCTAAAGGACTGCAGGTCTTGGTGAAGGTGAAGATCAGGTGCAATGGGGCCAGCTCTAGGCCTGCATTTTAGAGAGCTCTGCTCCGGCCCTTCTCCAGCTGCCTCCTTCTCCATAGAACAAGAAGTATGCAGGGTAAAGGAAAGGCTGCAAGATAAAAAGAGATAGACATGAAAAAGGAACCAACTGAAAATCTTGGAATGAAAGAATGTAATTGGCGAGGTAGACACTACCGGAGAGAGGGTTAATGAACTGGAAGGCGGAACTGAGGAAATCTCCCAGAATGCAGTAGAGAGAGGTTTTTAAAAAGGGAGAAAAACCAGAAAGGAAAAGTAAGGTGACACGGAAGATGTAAGGCAAAGCACTGACATTAAACTAAAAGAAGTCTCAGGAGAGAGAAAATAAAATGGATGAGAGAAAACATTTAATGCTGCAAATATCAGAATAAAGGAGAGAAAAAATATGAGCTTGTACATATATACAAGAAAAAAAAACCTCAAAGAAGTCCAACACCTATTTACAATGGAAAAATGTTTAAGATTTGAAATATAATAGATTTTCCCTTCCACTCAAACCCTATAGCAGTATCATACTATACGGTGAGACTTTAGAAGCATTTCCACAAAAAGCTAGAAACACAATATGGATGCCCACTACCGTGGCTACTACCCAACACTGTATCAGGGGTCCTGACTGAAAGAGTCATGTGAACGTGAAATGTTATAGATGTTGCATTTCTTGGTAACAGCCCAAGGTATATATCGCTCAAGGGACAGGCGGCTAACATGATGGAGATGAAATTACTAGAACAGAGAGGGAAGGACCTGGTAGCACCGAGATGAGGTCAGGGCTTGGAGTCTAGGGGGAGGCTACATGGGAGGTTGGTGGATGACAGTGCCATGGACGCAGAGGGAAAATCAGTCTGATGTCAGGTGATCGATAAGAAGAGCAGGGTGGGAGATGGTGGTCTCCCCAGGGGCACTGGGCTTCTGCAGCAGTGCTTGCTCCGAAGACCCACTGGATGAAGCTCTCAGGGAGGAGCCATGTCCCTTAAAGAAAGCAGATGCAAAGTTCCACCCCCCAAGGGAAGAATGTAAAGAAGTGTGTTTACAATGGAAAAGGGGTTCCAGGAATGTCTTTGAAGAGTCTGAAGGAGGCTGATCGAACAAGTGAAGATCAAAGTGGAAGGAGATGAGGCAGCCAGAGAGAATGGAGGGCCTTCCGTTCTTAACAGAGATGGCGGGTTATGAGCCTGGTGTGAGTAGATGGCTCTCTCCACAGCCTTGATGCTGACAGGAGAGTCCATCATATGGGTTCAGAAATGCAACAGAAGGCCTCGTAGGGGCGACAAGAAGAAGAAATAAACAAACAAACAAACAAACAAACTCTGGCCTTCAGGTCAGATCCATTAAACATTGATTGCAGAGTTCTCATTTAATGGTGCCCTTGTACTATATGGTCGTCCACGCTTACACATATTCAACACAGGTGTATTCCAATTTACCTGTATTAGAAATCTAGAAAAATTAGGATGTCATTCATGAATGCATCTAGAACAAACACCAAAGTCTTCAACACAATAACTACCTAGCAGAGGGCTCTAGACTGGAAACTGGAAATATTTCATAGATGAATCTTATATCGGAGCTACTTAAGATGATTTATTTTACCACTTCAGTGAAGAAATTGTTTTATCCTTTGCATAAGTAACCTCAGAGAAACAGATTTTGGAGACCGACCTCTTTCTTGACCATTGAACTGCTCCCCAAAAGCAATCGCCTCCATACCATCGGCCTGACCATTTCCCGACGCAGGTAATGGCACGTGCAAGTCTTAGGAAGCATCCCTTCCCACAAGGGACAGATATCACAACAAGCAAGGATTGGCACCCATGAGCCGATGAATCTGGACCGTTAATTATGTACAACAAACACGATGTATTCAAGGAAATAGTACCCATTCATCTGCCCTTTTTTCAAAATGGAAAAGCACTACATTTAATTTGTGGTTCTCTGCATTTTAAATAGGCAACTCAATGAAGCAACAAATGTGCTCATAATGAAGAGATTTTTCTGCATAGGAACTCTTCCTGGCAGGAACACCACTGAAGATTTAACCTGGTAACTGTTAAAGCAAACAACAGCAACGCATGCGGATTATTGGAATTGGCCACAAAATGATGTTTTGGTGGTTAAAAAGAAAAAGGAATCACTATTGTTGAGGGAAATTTTTAGGTTGTAATGCAAATGCATTATTGTGTAAAACGATAAGATCATTATTGTCATTAAGTTACCGATATCTACAATGAGATACAGCTTTCTGTCCATCTTGCTTGCCTGTCTCCTCCTGCAACTGTTATGCTCGGTCACTCTGGTGAGTCTCTGTGGCCGTCCAGTCTCCCCTGTCTTCTTCCTCCCACTGCTCTGTGTTTTCTCTCCTTTACTCTCAGCTCCCGCTCTTCTCCTAAACCTTCCCACGGAGCACCACCGAGCTGCCATTTTTAATTAATTGATCCTACATCTTCAACTTCTTCAGCTGATGCTCTTTCTACTCGAACCTTGGTTGGAACTTGGTTCTCCATGGAGACATGGCTTCCCTCCACCTGTCCCCCAAACCCCTTTCCTTCCTGGCCCTTCTGGAAGCTCACTCTATTGACTTCCCCTTCTCTTTTGTATCTTTGTCCTCTAAGGGTCTCTTCCACAGAATTGCAATGATCTCACGTCTCTCTCCTCACTCACTTCCCTCTCTCCCCCTTCCTTCACCACTCCTCTGCTCTGTCCTCTTCCTCGCTCTTCACACTGTTGGAGCCTACCATTCCCTCTGATTCAACAACTTCCTCTTTGTTGCTAAGTCAAAAAGACCCTTTCAACCCTCACTTTATTGACCTCTAGACAGCATTGGTCACCACTGACCCCTCCTTCCTCCTAGAAATTCTATTCTCTTGGTCTCAATGACCACATGGTTTCTGGATTCTCTTAGCTCTCTGGGCACTTTTCTCAGACACCTTTGTACACTTTCCTTTCTTTGCTCATCCCCTAAATATTGGTACTTACCACAGCTCTCTGTTAGGCCGTCTTCCCTTCTTGTTTAAATATCCTCTCTGGGACCTCTCACTCAGCCCATGGCTTCAGCTACCGTGTGTATGCTGGTGATGCTCAGGTTTATGTCTCTAGTCCAGATCCCCCTCCTCAGCCTCTGAACCACATATCCCAATGCTGACGGGGCATCACTCTTGGATAGCCATGGGCAACCAGATGGAATTCATCCCTCTCCTTTTTAAGCCTGCACCTCCTGCGTTCCCTCTGTTGAGGAACATTATCACCACTCCCCAGTCTAAACCTGAAACCTAGATTCAATCTTGATCCCATCCTACCTGCTTTCACCACACCCGGGCAATTCACCTAGATATGTACATTTTTCCATGCAAATATCTCGTAAACCCATCCACATCACTCCAGCAACTCAGCCATGCCCTAACCCAGGTTCCATCTTCTATGTGATTGCCACAATGACCCCTAATGGGTTTCCCCACCTCTTGATAGCCATTCTCTCTTGCCAGAGAGGTCTGCCTAAAATGCAATCTGATGTCACTCTTCTGTCATAAAACCCTCCGGGATCCTCCATGTGCCCTAGGAGGATGTGCTAACTCCTGAACTCACAAAGCCCTTCACAGTCTGGCTGCTGTCCTCTAGTTCAACTTCGTGCCTCACCATCCCCTCCACTCTGTGCTCCGGTTACACTCACTTGATCTTCTGCATGGGGGCTTTGTCCATGCTCTTCCACACTCCCCAAACAACTCTCCTCTTTGTCTGGCTAACTCATTGTAGGGCCAGGTGGCCCTGCAATATGCTCCCATGTCACCTAGTTACAACGGCTTCTCCTATCACTGCACCTCCCACACTCTATGGGAATTATCTCTTTAATTGTGGGCGACTATGCCATACTATCCCTGTACCAGCCCAGGCCCGGGACGTGGTGGGCAATCAGTATGTACTAGGTCAGTGGTTCTCCAATGTTTTGGCTTTGGGATTCCTTTAACTCTTAAAAATTGAGAATCCTAAAGAACTTCTGTTTACATCAGCTATATCTATCAATATTTGCCACACTAGTTATTAAGACAGAAAAAAAACTTAAAACATTAATTCATTTAAAAATAACAATGAGCCCATTGCATTTGGACACAGATATTTTTTATGAAAACTAAGTAAAACTTCTAAGACAAACAAAAATAGCAAGAAGAGAATTTTTTTGTGTGTGTGTGTGTGTTTTTCAAGTCTTTTAAATATATTGCTTAACACATTACAACTAGATTCTCATATCTGCTTCTGAGTTCTCTTTGTGACAGTATGATTCTTGTAAAAAAAAAAAAATACAGCCTCATGCAGACACACACCTGAACAGGCTTTTCAGATAATTGTACATGTTCTTTTTTTGATACGAAAACTTAATAAGTGGTAGTTTCTTAAAGGCTAGATATAACAAAATTAGAAACCATATCAATTAACTTTTCATACTTTGTTATATTAAAAACCACTGGTGTATCTTCTACTTTCAATAAATCTTTTACCGGAGCATTTTGTAGTGTCTACATCGGTTCTCTGAAAAAATATGAATTCACTGAGTTATATAGATCTTCCAAATGTTAACAGATTTCATTATACAATATAAGAAATCACGCTTGTTAATATCCTCACTGAATGCACGAGGAAAGTCTTTAAGTATTGAGAAACTGTCAAGCTCACAGTGGTGGACACAGATTTCCCAAATTCTAATTTTCACTTGCGAGCTTGAATTTGATCATTGGCAACAAACCCTGTCAGTTGTTTTCCTGAAATGACAGGCTTACTCCGTTCATTTTTTGAGAAAACGCCGGCGAAATACTTGGGTCTGAATAATGGTAGTTTTGCCTGTCAGTCATTCTTTCAAATAAAATCAGCGTCCCATTAAGACAGTGGCCAGTTCAGAGCTCAACTTCAACAGCCCGGCAAGTGCTTTTGGAGCAACGCCGTGCTTCAGCATGCAGCAGAAATGCCTTATGGGTACTTCCCACGCTTAACAAGAGGTGTACTTGAGGACTGAGATTTAACAAAATAATCTCTTTTTCTGTTTTTGTTTAAAGTATTACACATAGTAGTACATATATCTCCCTTTTCCCCCCCTATTGACTTTCCTCCGGCCTCCCTTACCGGGTAGCATGCCCTCATCCCAACCCCCCAGTGCCTTGTGTCCATTGGTTGTGCTTATTTGCATGCATTAACCAAAGAATCTTTATTTCTTCGTCAAGGATATTCTTCAGTGAAACTGTGAGCGGAAGGTAGTGAAGAATACGATGACGACTAGCGCATGTTGGTGCTTCTGCCTTGGTTCACGCAAACCGGGGAGAACGATTCGTGCAGCTTCACCTTGTGCATCGTCAACGTTAATGTCAAGAGATAGAGCCGAGGGAAACAGAGTCTTGGTCTTATGAACATGGCTTTGACCCTGGGTTAGATGAACGAACGCAGGGACGGAGGGAGGTCACAGGCCAGCTTGGGTACCTGGGACAAATGCTACCTGGGGCACTGGCCCACCCAACTTCACATCCACCCTGAGCGCCCACTGCACGGCTCACTCCTCTGCTCCTCATTCTCCAGCTTCCCAGTGGCTTCCTCCCACACCCAACAACTGGTTTTGGCCTCAACCCCTGGGTGCTGACACCTGGACCTTGGAAACACAGGAAGGTGGTAAGTAGAGGCCAGAGGTTTAATCTCTGGGGAACTCTGGGAAGGCGCCGCATGCTGTTGTGGGAAAGCAGTGTGGAATGCGGTGACGGGTGCTCAGAGGCAAGATGCGCCTGCGCTCCAGGGAGAAGCAGGCCGAAGACGGGCCCTGATTTGTAGCCACCAAGGTGACGCCGCCATGACAGGTGGGAAAAGACGGGCACCAGCCGCCTTCAGCACCCCACCGTACCCACTGAGCCCCCAAATCCTGTCAACTTGGATCCAGACAATGTGACTGAAAGCAATTTGCCGAAAACAACGAAGTCAACATCAAGTTGGTGAAGACAACATGTTAACACAATCTGGGTGAAAAGGAATCCTGCATAGAGGTAGGCTGTCATATTTTTATATTCTTCTTTGACTTTTTAGCTTACTTGTTTTCCCCCCTCCTAACTAACTTAATTTGGGCCAGTTATGGCCCAGGATGTCCAACCACAGGGGTTGGTTACAAGGCTCCCATCTCTCCAGCCTCCGCTCCCCCCGCCTGCGGGTGCTGCGGTCTCAGCTCCCCGGCTCCGTGTCAGCAGTGCCCTGGGTCCGGGACCTCCATTCCTCCACTTGCAGCCTTTGCCGGGCTGACCTCTCCTTTCAGACTGGTCAGCAGCCACAGGGCTACTCGGAACAGACTACGTATCAGACAGTGGGAGTCTAGGTGGACCAGGGCACGTGCCCGTCGCCTGGCAGGCTCTTAGATTCTACTGGTTTTCCAAGCATGCGAGGTCTGGCCCTGTCTGTGTCAGAAGGGGAAATGCACATAGATGCAGAAAAGGGCCTGAGAAGATCATCTTTGGGGGTTTTAGCAGAGATGTTCTAGATCAGCCATGGGCAAACTACAGCCCACGGGCCGGATCCGGCCCCTTTGGTTGTTCTATCCGGCCCGCGGAGCCGAAAGAGCGGAGGGTTCTCTTGCTCTTCCCTCCGCTCCTTCACCAGCAGCCCAAGATGAGAGTGCCAGTGTGGTCAGGTTGCTTTTGTTCCGGCCCTCCGGTCCAGTGTAAGAACCCATTGTGGCTCTTGAGTCAAAAAGTTTGCCCAGCCAAAACCGGTTTGGCTCAGTGGTAGAGCGTCGGTCTGCGGACTGAAAGGTCTCGGGTTCAATTCAGGTCAAGGGCATGTACATTGGTTGCGGGCGCATCCCCGGCAGGGGGTGTGCAGGAGGCAGCCGGTCGATGTTTCTCTCTCATTGATGTTTCTAGCTCTCTGTCTCTCTCCCTTCCTCTCTGTAAAAATATCAATAAAATATATATTTTTTTAAAAGTTTGCCCACCCCTGTTCCAGATAGTGTGTGTTGGGCTTATGTGAGGTTTTACTTATTTATTTGTCTACAGTATCTATTGTAAGCATGTGCTGTAATAAGAAAACCTGTTTTTGTAAGATACTTTTATTGTTAATGCCTTTGCATCCCAATTGTTAACTATTACAGGCAATTTGGAACCAAGATGACTGGCTGACTATTCACTAGATAGAAAAAGAACCCAGAAAATAATGAAAAGTGGGTAATTTCTAAGAACAGGTAAATCATCCTGTGGCATATAACAATGACCAGAACTGAAGAAACCAGACATTAGGGAGGTGAACTTTGAACTGAAGTGCGATTTGAGAGATATTCCCTGGTTGACTAAATTATATTTGGCCAAATGCTATTGTTAACTCGACCTCCTTGAGATTTCCTGTGAATCTTCCAGTGTTCTCTGTTCCATTCCCTTTGTTACCAGGCTAGGAAAATAACCAAATCCCTCAGGAGACACAGACCCATTATGATCAGAGCTCTGTCTGGTGCTTGGCATCTCTCTAGACACATGTCCCCCTCAACTCCCCTACCTTTTCCCCAAAACACCTGCTGGCTGGCCATCAACTCTTTGCTCCAGTAATGCAAACTCTACATTCAGTCTCTATGCCTTCACATACGCTGTGTTCTCTGAAATGCATTTAGAACACATGTGTGTATACACGCATGATACAATGGGGTTGTATTAAGTATTATTATTAACCCCCTCTGTGGTAGGGATATGATGCATTGTCTTTTAAAAATAGTTATTGCCCGGACCGGTTTGGCTCAGTGGATAGAGCGTTGGCCTGTGGACTGAAAGGTCAAGGGCATGTACCTTGGTTGTGGGCACATCCCCAGGAGGGGGTGTGCAGGAGACAGCTGATAGATGTTTCTCTCTCATCGATGTTTCTAACTCTCTCCCTTCCTCTCTGTAAAAATAAATAAATAAATAAAATACTTGTTAGTGATTTTTAGGGAGAGGGAGAGAGAGAGAGAAGAAACACCAATGATGAGAGAGAATCATTGACTGGCTGCCTCCTGCATGCCCCACATTGGGGATGGAGCCTGCAATTCTGGCATGTGCCCCTGACCAGGAATTGAACCGTGACCTCCTGGTTCATAGGTTAACGCTCAACAACTGAGCCACGCCAGCTGGGTGTGATGTGTCTTCTTAACCTTGGCGTTCTAAGGGTCTCAGGCACACCAGCAGTGTCACTATCACTGGCAGCTTGCTAGACAGAGACACTCATTTTCAGGGTCCTTCTGTCTTTGTCGGGCTGACGACCGCTCCTCCACATTCAGCCACAGGGGCTTGCTCCCTACTCAGTCAGCCGCTCTGAGGATGGGCCCCAGGGGGAAAAGGTGTTTAAAAAGCCTTCCAGGTGACTTCTGCACCTAACATCTGAGAAACAATTTTACTCTAGGGAACTGTTAACTGGCTAAATAAACGGACAAATGATGAGAAACTTGGGACACTCCCTTGATGTTGTTTTTTTTCTTTATAATATATTTTATTGATTTTTTACAGAGAGGAAGAGAGAGGGATAGGGGGTTAGAAACATCAATGAGAGAGAATCATCAATCAGCTGCCTCTTGCACAACCCCTCCTGGGGATGTGCCCGCAAGCAAGGTACATGCCCTTGACCAGAATCGAACCTGGGACCTTTCAGTCTACAGGCCGACGCTCTATCCACTGAGCCAAACTGGTTTCGGCATCCATTGATGTTTTTTTAAACCTACTTCCACCCCAAGCTTTTGCTTTTGTGTCTGTCCAGACAGGTGTCGATGTCAATACATTTTTAGAAATCCAAGCTTATCAAAATGGCCAGTGAAATTTTACTTAATTTTGCTGCAGGTCATTAAGCTTTCTCCGTGAAAAAAGAGGCTGGTGAAACAGGGCCTGTGCATCACAGTTCAGAATTTTGGTTAAAGCCGTGGTCGGCAAACTGCGGCTCACGAGCCACATGTGGCTCTTTGGCCCGTTGAGAGTGGCTCTTCCACAAAACACCACAGCCTGGGTGAGTCTATTTTGAAGAAGTGGCGTTAGAAGAAGTTTACGTTTAAAAAATGTGGCTCTCCAAAGAAATTTCAATCGTTGTCCTGTTGATATTTGGCTCTGTGGACTATTGAGTCTGCCGACCACTGGGTTAGCGGATCAGAACCCGGGGAAGTTCACCGTGCGATGTTTCGCAGGGGCCCACGAGGCAAGTGAGCAGGAGGCCGGGCTCAGACGCGCAGCCTGGGAATGTCCACCCCCAGGGGAGCCCACGGAGCCACGGGGCTGCTCTACCTTCAGCCGCATCGCAGCAATCCCCCGGGCGCAGAGACCTCGGGAGGTGGCCGCACACACTTTATTTTGCGGACAGGCAATGGACCTCGCAAAGGTCTCCCGCCTCCGTCTGGCCCTCACCTCCGGGGCATTCCAGTCGGGCCAGGTGTGATTTGTTGGCCCGGCACAGAGGCCGCCTTTTCGCATCTCCCTCTGCGGCTACTGAAATCTTGGCTCCCACCCAGCTGCCCCACTTGGGTTTTGTTCAGGAAAGATTTCTTCCAGCTGCTTTATTTGTTCCACGATTACAGGTTCGAGCTTCCAGAATGCACAAGATCACAAGTCAAATGAAAAGCTCCGGCTCCCAGTTCACCTAGAGAGATAAAATGCGAAACCAAGGAAACACCGAGAACTGGCGAAATGAAGAGCTGAGTGTAAATGAGACCGAAGAGTCCTCCCGCGGGAAGGTCAGCACCCGCCCAAAGGCGACAGGAAAAGAGACGCCGTGGGGTAATCACCGCAGCGCGGTGTTGTATTTATGGTCGCGCTTGCAAAGAGACGCACGCAGGCTTACTCTTTATCGGATAGGAACAAAAACAATGCATTTAAAAATAGACAAAAGTTTGCACGCCCGTGTTCATAGCATTATTCACAACAGTCAAAAGGCGGGAGCAACCCAAAAGTCTGTGGAGAGGCGGATGGTTAGACAAGACGTGGTGCGCACGCACAACGGAATATTATTCAGCCTTTAACCGTTTGTACGCCGTAAGGGTCTATAGGCGCAAGCCACGGTGTGTGTGTGTGTGTGTGTGTGTGTGTGTGTGTGTGTGTGTGGTGTGTTTGTGTGTGTGTTTAATGTTTTATTGATTTTGTACAGAGAGGAAGGGAGAGGGATAGAGAGTCAGAAACATCGAGATGAGAGAGAATCAGCGACCAACTGCCTCTTGCACACCCCCCACTGGGGATGTGCCTGCAACCAAGGTACATGCCCCTGACCGGAATCAAACCTGGGACCTTTCAGTCTGCAGGCTCTATCCATTGAGCCAAACCGGTTTTGGCGACATTGCTAGCATTTAATGAGCACCTACTACGTGCCAGTCACTGGGCGAAGCACGTGACATGCGCCCTGTCACTTAATCGCCATAATCCATGAGGCAAGAATTCCTGTCTTCATCTTTATGTACAGGAAACCTTTGTTTTCTACCGGCATCGTGCAAAATGAGAAAATACGCTGCATCTAGGTCTTACCAAAGACTGCAGTCTAACAAACAAGGGAGGCACCGGAGCCCTCACAAGAAAGGAGTGCAGGCAGCCCAATCTGCAATTGTTATTTGTTTACACAGGAATGATTTCACTTAATGAAAGGCAGAGAGTTGTAGGAACCGAAGTCAGACATTTTAATTATGCGATCAGATTAGCACAAAAGAGAGAGTACGCTGGGAAGTTTGGAGCCTGTAATAAAAGCTAAGTGTGTTATGTCTCAAGATAACTCTTTCAATCAAAATAAAAAAAAGGAAGCCGGCACATCTGAAATAATTCATAGTCAGACAGAAAGTGACTAATCAAAGAGGTCTCATTACATCCATCCCTATCAACACCCACATGGGGAAACCAAGCTGCAGCTTTATTAGAAGTGTTTCCCCAGGAAAAATAAAGCACAAATCCGTGGTTGTCTGCTCAGAAGAAAAGTGAATGACATTTCAAACAGATACAGGCATGAAAAAGCAAAACCCCCAAAAGAAAGACCGGCTTCCGATTGCCGCGTCAGAAAATCCCAGGGAGTAGAAGCGAGCTCCAGGCAGCAGCCTGCGGGAGACCCGGCAGACAGAAGGGCCGCCCCCCCAGGACAAACACACCTTCTACGTCGGCAAACAGGAGGCCACCATCGCTCCCCGCCTCGGCCAGGACACTGAGATACAGGCGGCAGCAGAGATTCCCCACACAACCAATAGAACCCCATCTAAGGACCAGGCTCCCTCCCGGATATTCTGGAACCATCTGACCTGGAGGCCCATTTCTAGACAGAGCACCTTCCCCTGGTCCCACAGACACATCCCCGACTGGCGGCGGCGGCGTCCACCCTGCACCTGCTCCTTTCCCTGTGTTCTACGTCACACCACCGTTCGCACGGGCTCCCAGGCCAGAGGCGCCAGCACCCTCCTCTCTCCTCCCCCCTCCTGCCTCCCTCCGCCACACACCCTGTCACCAGGTCCTGTGGATTCAGACATGAAACATCGCTTGACTGCATCTGCTCCTCCCTTCTCCCTTAGCTTAGGGACCGGACTCTCGCTCGGAGGACTCTTCTTAGCAATGCCCAGGTGGCCAGGGGGTCTGATGTCCGATCTTTCATTTTCTGAGCTCCCCACTTCACCCCTAAATACCATGTTCGATTCCTTCATCAACCAGGGCAAAATCCCTGGGGGAAAAATGGGAAAAGATAAAGGGGACCTTCCCATAGCACTTTACATTTATTTTTTCTTAATGCTCACCCAAGGATAATGCTTCCATTGATTTTTTTTTAAAAGTGAGAGTGGAAGGGAGAGAGAGAGATATCGATGGTTGCCTCCTGTATGCGACCTGAGGTGGAGAATAGAACCTGCAACCCAGGTACAAGCCTTTGACTGGGAATCTAACCTGCGACCCTCTGGTTTGAAATCCTATGCTCTAACCTCTGAACCACACCGGCCAGGTCACTGGTTCCATTTTTGGAGACGTTCTCCGTTTGTTGTAAGATGCTCCTCTGAAGGCTTGTTTTTTGGACACCTGTCTTCTAACCACCCGTGAGTGCCAGGTAGGTGGTGCTCACAGGTTCTCGGGAAATTGGGCAGGTTTCTTAAGCTCCGTCCCGCCTCCACTGAGAAGGCTCCCAGAGAGGACACGCTCTGAACTGTACTGTAGACGGGGAGAGCCTGTAGTGTGGGATGCAGAGAGAAACTGGCATCTTTTGAGTCTAACACTTCAGGATTTCTACCACCACACCTCATTATCTTACACCAGAAAATAAAAAGAAAATACTAGTAGGTACTAGGAATAATGCCGTGGGAAACAGAAATTCTGATATCCACCTTCTATTTGTGGATAAGAAATGAAATAAATAACTTGGCTCCCAGACACTTTCAGATCCTAGACAAAGCGCCGAAGGTAGCACACGGTGTTTTACGTTTCTATTGGCGGTGGTGGTTTTAAAACACGTCCACAGATTCCTTCCTGCTCCTCCCAGGAGGGGGCCTGAGCGCCCGCCCCTTCGCTGCGGGCCCTGTGCTTCCTCCGGCTCCTCCCCGCCCCAAGTCACCTGCTTTGGGGGAATGCCAGATGCCATGTCGTGAAGACATTCGAGAATCCCTGACAATGACCTCTTGGAACTCAAAGATGAAAGTCTTTGACTCATTGTGGAGAGACACTGAGGCCACCTGCAAACAGCAGGCACTAAATGCCAGCTGCCGAGTGAGCCATGCCAGGAGTCGGTCCTCCGGCCCCATTCGCCTTTCCATTGACCCAAGCGCCCGCCAGCGTCTTGAACGTGACCTCATGAGAGGACCTGACCCGGGACCACAGACTACGCCACACCTGGGTTCCTGACCCACAGGGGAAGTACTAAATGTTCACTGCTTTAATCTGCCTCAGAGTAGGGGTGATTTGTGGCTCCGAAATGTAGGAAGACCTTGGACATATTGCAGGTTTGGTTCCAGACCACCGCAATAAAGTGAGTATGTATCACAATCAGGCAAGTCAAAGGAGGGTCTTGCCTTAGGTTTGTTAAAAAAAAAAAAAAATGCCAAAACCAGTTTGGCTCAGTGGACAGAGCGTCAGCGTCTGGACTGAAGGGTCCCAGGTTCGATTCCGGTCAAGGGCATGTACCTTGGTTGCGGGCACATCCCCAGTAGGGGGTGTGCAGGAGCAGCTGATCGATGATTCTCTCTAATCGATGTTTCTCTCTAATCGATTATCCCTCCTTCCAACTCTCTATCCCTCTCTCTTCCTCTCTGTAAAAAACCAATAAAATATATTTAAAAACAAAAAAACCCAAACGCAATATCTGTGAATGGTGATCAAGCAAAAAGCGCAATAAAGAGAGGCAGGCCTGCAGATAACTAAGACACAGGTCAATAGGCTATTAGATGTAAGAGTTTGTATTCAGGATAGCACGATTTTCTTAGAAAACAATTCCCTCGATTTCTTTCCTCTGGAGCATAGAAACATGACATGCATAATGGCAGGTTGTGAGACAACACAGAGCTAATGACGGTTCCGCTTCATTCCCCCCAAAGAAAGAAACTACAGTTCAAAATATCAGAATTACCTAACTACAGAAGCGTGATGGGACGTGACTCCTTAAGACGCGATTTAAAACACAGGTATATGAACTCTGTAAAGTATGTGATTGTCTGACCGCCAGGAAACTAATACACTTGAAACTAGTACAAAATCATATTGAATGTAAACTGTAACTGAAAACCAGTGAGTGATACTAGAAAAAAAAAAAAGTAAAGCAAGGTACAGAATAGGCAATGACTTATCACAAAATTATAAGAATTGGGCAAATAGAGCAAAGCAGTCTTAGCCACGATTATTAGGTAACAAACCATGAGTTTTGAAGTTTATAAGGACTGGTGGTGATTCTGGGCACTTAAATAATTTATTTCATGTATTTAAAAATGTAGATTTTTGTTTTGCCCTGGCTGGTGTGCTCAGTGGTTAGAATGTCACCCCACACACAGAGGGGTCACAGGGTCGATTCCCAGTCAAGGGTACGTATCTGGGGTGCAGGTTTGATCCCCAGCCCTGGATGGGGCACATTTGAGAGGCAACCAATTGATGTGTCTCTCTCACATTGATCTCTCTCTCACCCCCCCCACCCTTCCCTCTTCCCTTCCAGTCTCTCTAAAAATCAGTGGGAATGCCAAAACCGGTTTGGCTCAGTGGTAGAGCATCGGTCTGCGGACTGAAGGGTCCCGGGTTCGATTCCAGTCAAGGGCATGTACCTTGGTTGCGGGCACATCCCCAGTGGGGGGTGCGCAGGAGGCAGCTGGTCGATGTTTCTCTCTCATCGACGTTTCTAACTCTCTATCTCTCTCAATTCCTCTCTGTGTAAAATCAATAAAATATATTTTTTAAAATAAAAAATAAAAAAAATAAAAATCAGTGGGAAAAATATCCTTGGATAAGGATTAACAAAACAAGAAGAAGAAAAAAAAAGTTTTTTTAATGGATAGAGTGAATTCGTAAAGTTTCAGGGTGTTGCATCTGCAGCAAACATCAAGGGCACTTCCTGCCCATTAATATTTATCTCAAAATTTGGATCCACTTTATTTCCAAACATGTACCGTATACCCAATTTCTGCCCGGCATTACCCTGGGGCCCGGAACGAACTGCGAGAGGCCAAAGGAGACGAGGACGTCTTTGAGCACCTTAAGGTCAAAGTATATTTCTCAATTCTAAAAAGCACAACACAATTTTCCTGCCGTTACTACAGGCATACTCTCTCAGGAGCTATCAATCTGGGGCGTTTTCAGAAAGATACAATCAACAAAGAAAAAGCAAGGCAGTTGTAAAAAACGTCTTTGAAGCTATTTCAGTTGTTGCTGTCAGAAAAAAAAAACAAAACCAAAAAACATATGAATTTAAAGTCCAGTAGGCATAAAATAAGCTTATAGAAAACACTGGTTTTGAAATCCAAATCAGTGACCTAGACATAAATCTCAGGAAGGGACGAGGGAAATACTGAAAGAGCAGAATCAAAGGAAATAAAAATGCTGGTGCCAAATGGCTTGTAAAAAATGATGTTTGGGCTTTCGGTGGAGAAATAGGTGCATTTTATATCTGCAGGTATTAATATCACACCGGCAGTTTGTGCCCTAACACCAGTTGGGTAGGGAATGGACTTCCTCCAAAGGTGCTTATTGCCGGAAATACCGGACGGATCCCGTGTTACCAACAACACAAACTCCTCTCCCTTTTCAGAGTCGCTGCCAGCCGCACCTCCGTCTACCACTCTTCTAAGTTCTCAGAGGTCAGCATGGTGTCCTCGGTCCCAGATCTTGAATTTCTTGACACCTCCGGTCACCATGTCTTGAAACACCGCCTTCCCTTTGTCTCTATGAAACTGTAGGATCCTGCTCTCCTCTGACCACCCCTTGTCTGGCTTCCCTCCGATCCCTGGGCCCCTCCCCAGGCTCCTCCGGTCCACGTTCCCTTCTAGTCCTCCACGTTCCCTTCTAGTCCTCCACGCATGCCGACAGGCACCAGGGTTCTCCTAGAGCTCACCTCCACGGCGCCCTTGGCATTGCTTCCCAATAGCCAATCGGAGTTCGAAGCTGTCAGATTCTTGCTGTGTAACATTTGCAAGATTTGGCCTTCCCTTCGCACGTCCATCTCCTTTACCCTCGAAACAGGACCTCGATGACTAAGCCCTAGTCGGTGGCAGTGCTTCCTGGGGACCAGTCCCTTCATTCTCTGGTACATCCTGCAGCCTGGAGCCAGGTACCGGTACGGTCCCTGCTGATGCCAACCTTACGTGGCATGACCTGCCCCTTTGCAAGTCCAATTCAATACTTACTCCAAGACTCAACGAGAAACTCCTTCTCAAACGTGACGCCTTCCCAACGAACCCCCTTCCGCGGTGAAGTTTAATTTCCTGTCCCATCTGGATCGCGCTCTCGCACCCCGGCTCTCTGCAGCCCGGGGGCAGCGCTCGTAGAGACCTCGGTAGCGAGGGGCCCACAACGGGGTCTCCACAAACGTTTGCCAAATTGAACATAATTACACCGCAGCGCCGCCAGAGCTTTCATTTTAATTCCATGAAGACTGAGGGGAAATAGAAAGCACATCTTGTTTCAAACCTAACAGTTACACTTTAATCTCTTAAAACGTGGAGCCGGAGAGGAATCCACACTCAGAGCATTTTGTTTTAATTGGAAATATCACTGGAGCACGATCGTAAGCATTTCCCGTCTCTCCTTGGATGTTTTAGGAAGAACCTATCGCCCTGAATGTAAAGGGGTCTTCTGGTATTCGAGGAGCTCGGGATTGATGGCAGTGGGTAGGCTCAAATATGTGAAAGATGACTTGTGTCAAAAATAAAAAAACCACCTGGGGGTCAGAGAGATCTTTTCCAAACGGAAAATGGATTCTGACAGGAGGCTGCCTGCTGGGGAATGAAGGGAGGCTGTGAAAACCGAGCCATCACGATCACATCTCAGTTGTGTTGACTGGTCTGAGATACACACACAGCATCATCAATACATACATTGTCCTGCGAAACATTTTATGCAGAAGAGGAAGCCAAAGATCTTCTCAAATGTGAGCATCCGCAGCGTCAAGTGCGTTAATATGCCACCGGTGAATGGGTCTGTCTTACAAAGTTGAGTGACACTCAAGAGTTCTTTGCTAGTAGGCGCCTACATCTCACAGCCTCCGTGTCAAGGTTCGCTGCTGGCAGCGCACAGCGGGCAGGAAGCTGGCTATCATAAGACGGGTTCGGAAAAAAAATCACTCGTGACAATGAAAATCACACACGTGTGCTTGCATCTCATTTCCTTTGCGTTGTTTCTTTCTCATCACACATGGAATGTCTTTTTTTGTTCATTCACGAGGCATTTAACGGAACACTGTTCAAAGGGGCAGATATTCAACGATCTCTGTCCAAAAGGCATTCACCGCCAACCGGGGGAGCTCATAGGCTTGGTGGGAAGAAATGGAGAGTCAAGGACAGGAAGTAACTATAAAAAGGGAAAGAAAACACTCACTGGAAAATGTTAGGTTTGCTCCTACAGGTATTAAAGGGAGGATACTCCAACAGCTGGACGCCAAACGAAGCCAGTGGAGAAGGTGGGCACAGCCTGATGGCAGGCTCCGTCCTCTGAAATGTCCCTGTCCGGACGGGTCAGGCCAGGACAGCGGGGAGGGGCGGTCCCGGGCCCGGTAAGACGCTGCGGAGCGGGGCCTGCGTAGGGACAGTGTTTAGCAGCCACCAACAAACCGTCCCTGCGTTCATTTCACGAGAAATAGCTGTGGATCGTTTTGTTTTCTAGTTTGCTCTTGGCAATACTTTCTTCATCGTTATTATGTCATCATAAAACAATTCTGAGAGAGTAACAGGAAATTACTACAGAAGCGCTGGGAAAACACACAAGTAGTGGGAAGTGAACCATACGGCCGAGTCCTAACGAGTCTCCGGGAAAATGCGTAACGAAGAAAATGGTGAGATTGAACGACATGCTCCCGCTATGATTTTGGGGGAAAGCAGAGTGAAAAGGCAGACTAACCCGGTGGCCCGGAATGGCCTCCCTTTCTTGCCAATGTCTGTGCCTCTCCACCCTCTGCAGCCCGCCCCTCACCCCCCACCCCTCGCCCCCACTCCCATCCCAGCAATTGTTCCCTTTCCTCAATTCCTTGTTTCAGCGCAGCCGGTGGAACTAGCAGTGAGTGACTATTTTCCACGTTCTTGCCTCTCTTCCCAAATAGATCACATGCCCTTCCCCGAGGACAGGAAGTGTGTCGCCTAGCTCTCTGGCAACTAGGAAGATTCTACACACGATGAATGCTTGTGGAGGAGAACCCAATACGCTAATTTCAGTTTCGATATTTCCGCACACAGGAACAAAACACAGTTGGCTGCGGAGAAAGTTTAAACGTGTTCTATGCTATATAGTTAGCTTTACTTGGCAAGATTTCTGAGGAATTCAGGGTAACCCTGTCTTATGTAGACAAGTAGGACTGGTGAGAAATGAAACCATTCCCATTGAAGAAAATGAAGATTCAGCTGTCTGAAGTTTTTTTTTTAAAAAAAAAGTTTGTTTGTTTTTATTGATTTGAGAGAGACAGAAGAGCGAGAGAGAGAAAGAAAGAAAACGATACAAGAGAAAACATCAATTGGTTGCCTCCCATATGCCCCTCAACCAGGGACCGAACCCCCGGGTGCATGCTGGGAACAGAACCACCAGCCTTTTGGTGCATGGTACAATATTCAACCAACTGAGCCACACCAGCCAGGGCTATTCTGAATTTTATTTTATTTTTTATTTTTTTAAATATATTTTATTGATTTTTTACAGAGAGGAAGAGAGAGGGATAGAGTTAGAAACATCGATGAGAGAATCATCGATCAGCTGCCTCTTGCACACCCCCTACTGGGGATGTGCCCGCAACCAAGGTACATGCCCTTGACTGGAATCGAACCTGGGACCTTTCAGTCCACAGGCTGACACTCTATCCACTGAGCCAAACCGGTTTCGGCTATTCTGAATTTTAAAACCTCTTTAAACTTTGGTAAGATATACAGAGAACAAAAGATCATCAAACCTCTCATTAGCCAATCACCTTTCTTTTCACCTTCTTCCCCCTCCTGCCAAACTCCAATTTACAAAGTAATTCTAATAAGCCCAATGAGGAATACTGTTTTAAAAATGTTAAAATGACAAATAATCGTAAATAATGCATAACTGTCTTAAACAGACAGGATCTGTGCCTTTTTAAAATCCCACCCACCATACCCACACACTCCGCCCATGTAAACTCCACAGACTCTCTGGTTCAAATGCCACAGGCACAGGCGTGTCAGAGGCAAAAATCCCGGGGCAATCAGAGCGGAACCAGCAGGTAGGTGACTGTCCGGGTGTGGGGAGCACAAGTTTCAGGGACTCTTAGATGGCCCCGCTGTCCACTCCTTTGCCCTTTGGTCCTACGGTCTACAAGTAGGCGTAGACTGAACATGCAAACGCCCCCGTGCTGCCAGCATTGCTGGGTGCTTCCGAGAAGCCACCAGATCCTGCTCCCAGTGCCAGCATCCAGGAGCCCCCTGGTTTGGGAGGGAAGGACCCCTCCTCACCCGTGGCTGGGGGGTGGGTTAGGGTTGCCTGCAAGTGTCCCTCCCCCAGAGAGGCCAGCGAACCCCGTCTCATCCTTTGCTTTTGGAACACAGCAGGTGGAGATTTTCAACCGTCTAGTTTGAGTGTAAACCGTTTACCCAGGTCTTCTTTCCTGACTCGCCTGTCCCTACGTGCCAGGGCAGGCTGCTCATCACGTGTTCAGGGCCTGGATCTGCTGACGGGTCTCGTGACTTCTGCTCTGTATTGGGTGTGACACCTCCGTCTCCGGGACCCACGCCTTCTAGCCGGCTTGTGCAAAACTCACACCCACACCGGGCCGGTGACGTCCTAGGCAGACACCCCGGTCCCTCCCCAGCCCCTCGCTAAACCTCTCCTCCACCGGGGACCTTCGGCTGCTGCCTCGCTGTGTCAGCATTTGGCCTTTTCTTTAATTTTTTTTAATTTTTTAATATATTTTATTGATATTTTACAGAGAAGAAGGGAGAGAGATAGAGAGCTAGAAACGTGGATGAGAGAGAAACATCAACCAGCTGCCTCTTGCACACCCCCTGCCGGGGATGCGCCCGCAACCAATGTACATGCCCTTGACCGGAATCGAACCTGGGACCTTACAGTTCGCAGACCGAAGCTCTATCACTGAGTCAAACCGGTTTGGGCACATTTGGCCTTTTCTATGACAGAGGAGTTCAGCACCAGGAAGGGGGGATGAAAAGCAGGACTGGCTCGGGAGGGGGAGGGGGGCGCTCTCTCTGGGGGACCAACTCCACATGGGGCTCTTCTGTCTCCTCCTGCCCCGACCTCACTTCCCTTGCTCGGCCCTGAATTCTTATTTCACTGTGTGCTATGCCCTGAATAGTCTACATTTGTTTGATTTAATAAGCACTTCATAAGAGTTATTTTCTTTTAATACAAATGCCTCCGGGAGGATGAGGGGTCTATCGGTCATGTACACTGTCGTATGAATTAGTGAAATCAAAATGCCTGCCCTGAACACCTTCCTGAGACCAGCTCGGCTGAGAAAACGAGAGCCCTGATGGACTGGAGATGGGGGGGTGGGGTGGGGGTTTGGGGAGGGGGTGCAGCCCGGGAGAAGAGGCTGGGATTTGGGAGCAGAGTGATCCACGGACATGGGAACCTGTGAGGGAGGACGGCACTGAAGAAAGGGGGAGCCTAGAGTCTAAGGTCCCCCCTCCTTTCCGTTCTGTGTTTTATTTATTTATTTTTTAAAATATATTTTATTGATTTTTTTTACAGAGAGGAAGGGAGAGGGACAGAGAGTTAGAAACATCGATGAGAGAGAATCATCCATCAGCCGCCTCCTGCACACCCCCTACTGGGGATGTGCCCGCAACCAAGGTACATGCCCTTGACCGGAATCGAACCCGGGACCTTTCAGTCCGCAGGCCGACGCTCTATCCACTGAGCCAAACCGGTTTCGGCCCGTTCTGTATTTTAACACCCACAGGACCCTTAGGCGTTGGCCTGAGTCAACCCCCCTCGGGATGAAGGGCCTGGAAAAATAAGCATCATTTGATTGCACTGTCCAGTCATTAGTGTCCAGGTTCCAGATTCAACTTTCCCAAACCCAGGAAACCAGTGCCCTCTCTGCTAGCAGCTCCACTCGCATGGATTCTTTCCAAGAGGAAAGCTCTGAACCAAGGCCGTGACAACTGTGCACCACACACCTGTCTGAAGCTATGTGCCGTCTGATCGCGGAATCAAAACAGCTGGCCTTGGTGAGCCCCAGCACTCAACGAAAACAGAGGTGTCCTTTTTATCACTGTCTGAGGCACAGGTCGGCAAACTGCGGCTCGCGAGCCACCAGCGGCTCTTTGGTCCCTTGGTAATGAAGTTAATAACAATGTACCTACCTATATAGTTTAAGTTAAAAAAATGTGGCCTTCAAAAGAAACTTCAATTGTTGAACTGTTGATATTTGGCTCTGTTGACTGATGAGTGTGCCGACCACGGGTCTAAGGCCTCCATGCAGTCTATGGGCTGGGGTGGCCTGCATTTCCAAGTAGGCATCCTGTTGCAACTATGAGTGCATACGGGGCTGTGTGGTGTTCAGGAAGAGCTCCTGACCCTCAGACAGTATTCCTACTACGAAGAAAGATATTTTGATTTTGTACCAAACCCCGCCAAAACGAGGCCTGGGTAAGGAGGACGTGTCCAGACGAAAGTCTTCCACGGAGTCCCGCAGGGAGCTGCTCCTGAGAACACGGACGAGGCTCCTCTCGGCTTCCTCTGGCTTCTGGAGCCGCGGGCTTGTCTCCCGGGCGGGCTCCCTCCTGCTGTCTGCACGCTGCACGTCCTCGTCTGGAGCGCTCCCTCCGTGAGTCACATGAAAGCATTTTTTGTTTGTTTTTTTCTGCAGCCGAATAAAGATATATCTGCCAACTAAGGATAAGGACACCTCCAACGCTGCCTTGGAGGCGCATTTCCCATTAAGTAATTGACTTCCCTCGCAGGGACCAATTACAAGTCAGGAGGAAAGGGCATCCGCGCCGTTCGCTGGAATGCCTGGGACCGAAACGCCATTCAAACCCGCCTCCTCTCTCACAGACACAGATGTGCGCACACGCGTCGCGTTCCAGCAGGTTGAAGAAACGTAACCTTGTTCAGCAAAACAAAAATATCTCTAATGTGCTTGTTCCCTCATCCTCCTCCCCCTCCCCCTACTTTAGAACGTCAAATCCAGTTTATAAAAAATATTAACTCCCCGGATTCCAACGATACCATTTTGGTGAGAAGAAAAGGCATGGAAGTCATTAAAAATGGGGGTAACGTGACCTTAGAACACCCCCGCTGCCGTCACCCTCCTGGAGGTCACAGAGCTGGGCCCACTTGTCCCTGCTACTGATGGCGACAACCGTGTGGAATTCTCACGTCCTTGGGATGGATATATATATATATATATATATATATATATATATATATATATACCGTGTTTTCCCAAAAATAAGATATCCTCCGAAAATAAGACCTACTTCATGGAAACATAATACATCCCCTGAAAATAAGACCTAGCACATCTTTGGGAGCAAAAATTAATATAAGACACTGTCTTATTTTCGGGGAAACAGGATATATATATATATATATATATATATGCTCATGTGATGTTATCAGAGTGGATTAAACAAGGTTCCGACATTGCTAAAAGCAGGAGTTTTAGAATCCGCAGAGCCGAGTTTGCATTCTGCCTAGGAGAACAAGCTAACATAATTTTAATTCATCTTAACCTAGGCAAACATGAGAACACTGAAATTGAAACAAAATTCATACCCCCTAAGAAAGGTCAATCACCCAGCCTCCCCAGTATGTCTGCCGTGAAGGTGTGTAGGTGCACCATTTTCCTGTTGGATCCCGGGGGTGCTTAAGGGAAGACATTATCCTCCCCTCCACCAGAATCCACATAGGAACCTAACAGATGTTGTGTAATTCATAGCAATCCGGTAATTCTAACCATAAACTGAATTTCCCAAAGTGGGTCATAAAAATGTATTACACACAAAAGAATGAGTGTGTGTAACGATAGCTGCATTACGAAGCAGGATAATAAACCCAAAACTTGTGAACCCACGCCCAATGTAGGAACCAGAAAATGACCACCGATATTATTGTAGCTAGCTGCGTGCTCCCTTCCTGACCTCAGCCCTGTGCCTTGCCTTCAGAAGTAATCGCTGCCGAAATCGGTTTGGCTCAGTGGATAGAGCGTCGGCCTGCGGACTGAAAGGTCCCAGGTTCGAGTCCAGTCAAGGGCATGTACTTGGTTGTGGGCACATCCCCAGTGGGGGGTGTGCAAGAGGCAGCTGATGGATGATTCTCTCTCATCAATGTTTCTGACTCTCTATCCCTCTCTCTTCCTCCCTGTGAAAAATCAATAAAATATATTTTTTAAAAGAAGTAAACATTCTCCCCAATGTTGCATTTATCCTTCCCTTGCTTTTCAAAATAATTATTTTTTTCCCCAAATATGGACCTTGAGATGCATATTGTTTAATTTGGCTAAACAATCTGAGGCCTTATTTCCAAAGTAGAGGCAAAGCGCGCGACTGAAATTGTGCAAAGAGGCACCCCGTGGAGGGCCCAGACCTGCGCCTGACTCGCAGTGTCCCCCGGCTCCCCGCCTGTGTCAGCCCCGAGGCGCCCCAAGCTCGGGCGGCCCCCGTTTCCTGTCTCCACTCCAGGCCTCACCTGTGCAGGCAACCTCCTCCGGCCTGGTCGTGACCCGTCACGGAGTCCGGCCTAATTTGCATATTACCTCTTTATATAGAGAGATGGGCCTAAAGTTTGTACCACAGGGTGTAGGAGGGCTGGGCTCAGCTGCTGACATTCTCCCTTCACAAGTGCCATGTGCCTGCCCCGACCCCACTTGTAGCATCACGGATTTCCTTCCTTCTCACTCGGGACAGTGTCTGCCTATGTAGCTGCTGTCGGAAATGGGGGAGAACCTTCTGCTCACCCAACAGGAATCATTGTGTGAGTGGCGCCAACGGAGCGGACACTCTTGTCTGGGCTGCTGTCTGTGCATCTACAGCCACCACCTCCCCAATCCCCTTCATTAACAGCTAACAAAGCAGAGGACCCTCACTGCCTGCTGGACCACATAATCTGGTCAACACATTCACTACTAGTAATTCCCACGGACTTCCTTCCAATCCTCTTAGGGACCGTGGTTTCCTCATCCTTCTTCCAGAAAACCATGTCACGGTCCGCAACCCATCCTCACCGATGAGAGGGATCTGAGAATTCAGCCTCCTCGAAAGCTATCCAGGAACCTGCCACAGCCTCGTGGTTGCTGGCAGAAGACCCAGGGCGACTGGGTCATAGACAAAGGACCTCACTGCTCAGGGCACAGCAAGGAGCAAGAGGATCACATTTTTCCAGTCCTCCCACCCCCTCCGCCCCAATTCTATGTGGGCTGCAGACACGCCCTGGTAGATGCCTGCACATACAGAGGGTGCGTTACAGGAGAGGAATCCTAAACCAGTGGTCGGCAAACCGCAGCTCGTAAGCCACATGCGGCTCTTTGGCCCCTTGAGTATGACTCTTCCACAAAATACTTGTGCGGGCGCCCACGTACAGTGCGATTGAAACTTCGTGGCCCATGCGCAGAAGTCGGTTTTCGGCTCTCAAAAGAAATTTCAATCGTTGTACTGTTGATATTTGGCTCTGTTGACAAATGAGTTTGCTGACCACTGTCCTAAACCATTAGTAAGCAGGCCTGCTTCTTGTTCTAGGGCAGTGTTTCCCAAATTTTTGACATATGTGTACCCCTTCTATAATTTTTGTAACGCTGAGTACCCCTCATAAAAAAAAAAATGGATGTATTTTAATAACAATCAAAATATATTTATTTTTTTGGTACATACACAAAATAATAAACGAAAAATAAAATTATTCATAATAAAATATAAAAGTTATATTATAAATAACATGTATTTGCACCCCGGACCATCTCACGCCTCACAAGACTGTCTTGACTTGACTCATGAGAACGTAGAATTAGGCGCAGCTAAGCACGGTGCAGTGCATATCCCCACCAAACTCCGGGGCAATGCGTACCCCGACCAAACTCTTCCCGTACCCCTGGGGGTACGCGTACCACACTTTGGGAAACACTGTTCTAGAGCAAGGGTGGGGAACATCCGGCCTGTGGGCCCCACAAGGCCCTGCCAAGGCATTAGGGGGGAGTCCATTCAATATTGGACCACACGGAGCAGGCTCATTTTTAAGTTGATCATTTTGGATGGCCCACAAATGTCAAAAATATCCAAATGTCCCTTGGCAGAAAACAAGTTCCCCACCCCTGTTCTAGAGGGAGACCCTAACTCTGTCTCCCAAGGCTGTTCACCACACAGGCATCCTTGAAAGGATATTCGGGAACAAAGGGCAGTCGGCACCTAGCTCCCAAGATGAGCTGAAACCAGACAGGTCCCCCGTCTCCCTCATCTGCTGTCCTTTAAAGTTCTTGCCAATTTTTTTTATTTTTTATTGTATGATTGCTTTAAATTCTATCTTGAGCCCAGAAATGCCATTCATATGTACAAAGCCTGGGGGAGGGACGCATGTCTATGGGTTCCCCAAAAAGGTGTGTGTTTATGAGGGCTGACAAATATGAGGTTTCTAGGTCCAGGCATTCAGAAGTTTAGAGAGGATCTTTCAGATTCCTCTTTTAGTCAAAAAACAGTTTTGCTCTCTAAGATTCGTTTGGAATGTAATTCATAATCCTAAGAGACATAAAGATCTGCTGTGCCACAGAACCATGAAAATGCTGGCTGTTCTAGCCGGGGTCTGCATGGCTAGCGAGCCTCCTTGATATAATGGGAGCTCATCCTTCCTGCTTTACATTATCCTACAATTTGCACCCTTTCCTCCCAAATTGTCCGTTTTCCCATGTTACTAATGCACTGACCTCTTCCTTACATCACCCTGCAATTTGCCCCTTTCCTTTAAGTCTGCCATATTCCTTGCATTACTAACGGGCTGACCTCTCCTTCCTATTATCCCGCAATTTACACCTGTTCCCCCGACCCCATCAGATTTCCCATGCCACTGCTAATGTACTGACATCTCACAATTTGTGCTGCATTTCTTGCAATTTGTACTCTTTTTTTTTCTTTAGAAAAAAAAAAGAAAAAGAAAGAAGAAGGCGCTGAAGAAATGCTGCACTGTTTACCGTGTGTCCGGGGCTAAGGAACAGACTGCTCAGAGCGAGGGCTTTGGACTGGGCTCCCAATTTAGAAAGGCGATAGGATGTGATTAAATATGATGAGCTGCATCCTGAGCTGGTGGCAAAGTAAAGGATGAGAGAGAGATGTAAAGTGTATCATCTGTCCTTTGAGAAAGCGCCAGGGACTCCGCAGAATGAGCAGAGTCTGTGACAACTAGCACACTTCACATTTACCGCCTTCTCTTCCATTGCATCCACGTGAGAGAGATGATTGCTCGTATGTGATCAGTTCCCCTCAGAGGGTCCCACGGCTGTTTGCCACATTTCCTCCTGGTCACTCTGAGGTGAGACTTCCTGCAGAATGTGCTACCTCCGCTGAGGCTCACGTGACTTAGAGTTGGCGAGACAAAGGGAGTCAAGAAAATTCCAGATGCAAAACGCTACGTGTGCAAAGGCACAGAGGTGCAAGTCTACAACCTTGAGGGAACTTTGAATATGTAGAAAGGGTTGGAGCACATTTGGGTAGGAAGGTGCTGAAGCTACTGGGTCAGGAGAGAGCCCCCTGAAGGAACATGGACATTACACTCAGTGTACACTGAGTGGCCAGATTGTTATGACCTCTGAATGCATAATAATCTGGCCATTCAGTATATATCCTATATAATAAAAGACCAATATGCCAACTGTCCCCTCGACCAGGAGTTCGACCAGCAGGCAGGCCAGCCAACCGCCCATGTCCCCTCCCCCTCACCAAACTGGCCAGACCCCACCCATGCACGAATTCATGCACTGGGCCTCTGAGACACACACACACACACACACACACACACACACACACACACCCCGAGTGGCCAGATTATTATGCATTCAGAGATCATAATCTGGCCACTCAGTGTAGGTGGGAGCCATTAAAGAATTTAAGCAGGAGAGTAGTGAGCTCGCATCTGAAATCAGAATAATCTCTCAGACGGTGGTAAGGAAGACATGTTAGAATGGAGATGATACTGGAGGTAGGACAGCAAATTAGGTGAGCACACTATTAGCTAGAAGGAGATGATGAGGGCATGTATCAATGGCTGAACTGCTGCCATCCTAAAATTCATATGCTGAGGTCCTAACCCCTTATTCCAAGTAGAGTCACATACCTCAGAATGTGACTTTACTTGGAATCATGGTCTTTATAGAGTTAATTAAGTTAAAATGAAGTCATGAGGTGTTCTTACAAGAACCACAAATGAGGACACAGAGAGAAGACCCTCAGAAGACCCAGAGAAAGATGCCATCTGCACGCTGAGGACAGAGGCCTCCAAAAAAACCAACCCTGCTGACACCTTGCTCTCCGACTTCTATTGCCCAGAATTCTGAGAAAATCCATTTCTGTGGTTTAAGCCGCCCCTTCTATATTTGTTACGGCGAACTAAGGGACAGACGTGGCTGGTGGAACAGACAAAATCTGTGGGCTAGAAGCAGTCAAGAAGTGGATCTGGAGGACTCTGGAATGGGCCTGACTGGGTAGATGATGATACTGTGAAGCCAGAAATGTCCTATAAGAAAAAGAGAAAGACTAGCAAGTCAAGGTAGAAGATGATATTAGACATTCACAACATGTGGAGTTTGAGGGGTCAATGGAGACATCCAGAGAGAGAGAGAACCAGTAGGAAATGAAGGCATGGGTCCGAAATTCAGAAAACAGGACTGAGATAAAGGCACGGCACTGAGTTGGTAAAGAGGAGAATATGGGGGAGGGGTGTGTGCAGCTGAAGGCCAGCCACTGAAGGAGGAGGGCGGGAATGGCTGCTGTGGGTGGGACCAGACCCCGGAACCAGTCCTGTCCCAGGCACCAGTGGAAAAGGGCGTTCCACGGAGGGAGTGGTCATCAGGGATGAATGCGGGACAGAGGTCCGAGACCGAAGAGTGTCCACTGAATCGGACAACTGGCAGATCGCTGGTGAACTTGGCAAACTGATTCAGTAGAGCTGTCAGAGGGGAAAGCCATGTGATGCTGTGTTGAGAAGTGAAGAGGGTGGGGTGGAATAAGAACAGCAAGCATGTATTTATTCTTGCAAGAAGCCTGGCTGAGTGGGAGCCAGAGATGATGCAGGGTCCAGAGAGGGCTCTATTATTATGACAGGTGGTGATGGTGATGGTGGTGGTGGCGGTGGTGGTGGTGGTGGTGGTGGTGGTGGTGGTGGTGTAAGCAGATGAGGCTCACTGGTCATACCCTAAGGTCAGAGGGCACTGGGTCTCTTGGACTTTATCAGACATCATCCTTACAATGAGTTGTTCCTGGGCCCACGGGGAGGGGCCTGTTAGGTTTGCATTAGAGCAGATTCCTGTTCAAAGCACGCTCAGGGGTGCAGGCAGTGCTCCTGGGGGCAGGCAGCCCACTGCGGCAGCTCCCCCCAGGCTCCTCGGCCATGTGCGGGGATGACAGACTCATGGGGCACTGTGAAGGGGTGAGCTGGGTCGGGGAAAGAGGGGACCAGTGAGTCAAGAAGGAGATGGGAGGAGCCTGATCCCCCAACAGAGCTACCTGCCACGGCTAACGTCAGGTGAACTCTAGTTGCTTTCTATGCATTTACTCTCCACCAGGCTGCAAGGTACGCCAGTGTCGTTCCCGAGTCCCCGCACGATGCAGGTACCCGGGAGCAGGAGCAACACCGGGTGAAAGCCCTACCGTGGCTGTGGAGAGGGGAAGGCCCAGAGCCAGGGCTGCATGCCGCATGCCGGGGCGTGCTCACGAGGCAAGAATGAGCCCAGGGAGGGTCCGCCCCCGAGGTCTGTGCCCTCTCATGAGACCAGGATGGGTCAGCGAGGGACGGATAACTGAGACGGTCAGAGAGCAACTCTCCGGGTAGATGACCAGAACTATGTCTGAGCGATGTCGAGTTTACAGCCAGGGAACTAAGACGATGAGGCCAAAGGAGGGTTTTAAGAGGCAGAAGAAAGGAAAGTCAATGAGGATAGCATGTAATATTCCGAATTTGAAAACAATTCAGAACACCATTGCTATGACCTGTTTGTTAGGGCTCAAGGCGCACATGATCTTAATCCGCTGCCTCTCAGGACACCTTTCCCACACTTTAAAATCCCTAAGATTGGGAAGCATCTTATAGTCATTGGTATCTTCACAGATGAACAGGCAGAATATTTTTCTCTCATTAGTGGCACCATCTACAGGGGACCCTGGAATCAATGGTGTCTCAGACTTCATGCTGTGGGATTCTCCTCTAGAAAAGGGGTGGCTCTTGCTTTGTGTGACCTGCTGCTTCAGCTAGAAGTACTCAGATTTAGCGATGGGCAGACTCTAGGGCTACTGAGGAGGGTACAATGTGGCCATCACTCCTGTAACACACAAGCTCTAAGTGGTCTCTCTCCACAGAGCGGCTCAAAGGTACCCCTTCATAGAGTACAACTCTGACTAACTCCCAGGAGACCCCGCTGTGCACGTAATTTACCCTCTCAAAACACTGACCAGCAAGAACTCCAGCTGGAAAAAAAAAAAGCAAAAAACAGTTATGCTCTATCATGACTGATGACATCCAGGTCCCACAACTCAATAAAAAGAGCCTGATTATTATCATTTTTTTTGTGTGTTCAATTATTTCTATGTTTGTGCTTTTGTTCCAACGCTGAGGAATGCCATTCCCTTATGACCCGGGGCCGGGGGAGGGTATGCCTTGGGGACTCTGCTATTTCAAAAGACAGAAGACAAATTCTAGCTTGAAGTTGGGACGTACTGAAAGACGGTTCTAAAAAAACATTTGAGACAGTAATCTTTTACCAGATGAACGCTGTGATAACTGTGGTATGTGGGGTTTCTATTGCCTTCAGTGTTTACAAGGTCAAATCTAAATTCATACATTAGAAATGCATTCTATTTTAACTGCTGAGTATGAGATGAATCGATTTATTTGCTTATTTTTAAATGTGTCTACTGGCCTTTAGATGCTATTTGTTATTTACATAAAGGTGCTTTTGAACTTTACAAACAGGTTGGATGCTACCTACGGCCCAAATATTTTAAGTGAGGTATTAAGTAAGTACAAAGCAACAATCTATATCCAAAATAAAAAAAATGAAAGGTGAAAATCATTGCCAAATGCCTTCCTAAATCATATTTTAAAAATAAACACTTTCACAGATTTGTTTTCATCATACTGAATTAGAATATGTCTTCTTAAATATGAAAACACAGCCCTAGCCACTTTAGCTCAGTGGATAGAGCCTTGACCTGTAGACTGAAGAATTGTAGGTTTAATTCCGGTCAAAGGCACATGCCTGGGTTCCATCCCCAGTAGGGGTGTGCAGGAAGCAACCAATCAGTGAATCTCTTTCATCATCATAGTTTCTCTCTTTCTCTCCCTCTCCCTTCCTCTCCAAAATCAATAAAAATGTATTTTTTTAAAAAATTGAAAGCATGAATATCTAGATCCATTTTCAACACTTTACATAGACTATTACAAAGTACATTTTTGCCAGCAATCAATTTGCCCACTTTGGGCAGTTTTGTAATGGTTATTGCAATTCAGTGCCTAGCTGCTTTTTCAAATTGACCTGAGAGACAATTAACAAATGTGAATATTCATCTTAAGCCTCTTTGAGGTCTAATTTCATGTTTCATCTTGGCTTTTCTCATTTTCACCTTGTGTGGATTATTTACAAATTTACAAGACATGTCCCTTTCTTCCTTTAATTGCTTCTTGTACGTCATTTTTCATTCTTTTTTTAAAAACAAAAAAAACAAATTGCCTGCTGTTAATGATATGCATAACATTAGGGTATACATTACCACCTCAAACACTGTCTGCTTGGGATTATTGTCTTCTACTGCTTCACCTCATTTGAATTGACCTAAACTGTACCTTCTGCTTTCTTTTGACCATTCTTTTTGTTAAAATACCTCCCCACCTTCCTCTCCATTGATCATTACTCAATAGCTGTTGTGTTCAGTGTTTAGCCACTTTTTTCCCTATTCTCCATTGTTTTTGTTAACTTCTGGTGGACAGACTCATAACATATGACTACTTTTCTTTTTCATCTACTCTCTCTGTCTTACGTCTTTCATTTGTATTTAAAGACACCAGTTCTATGAAATTTAGGTCACTTCCTCTTATGTTCCTTTTACCACGTCCTCTGCTGTTCCCGAACCTGGTTTCTTTCTGTACCATAACTCCTGTTACTGCTCTCTTCCTCATCTCACTTGTTTGCTTTAGTGATTGTAACATTAACTGTGGGATAATCCTATGAAACGCTACCATGTACTCAATTTAAATTTGCTCTATTTTTAAAAATGAGCTGTAAGCATTTATTTAGCTGTGGTAAGATGCCACCCCCCCCCCCCAAAAAAAATAACACATTCCCATACACACAACACACAAAAAGCAACAAAACAAAAAACAAATACCTCAATTAATTACAAACATACCATCATTTTCTCTTATATACATGTCTGAGTAAATATATATATATTTTTAAATTTATTGATTTTTTACAGAGAGGAAGGGAGAGGGATAGAGAGCTAGAAACATCGATGAGAGAGAAACATTGATGAGCTGCCTCCTGCACACCCCCTACTGGAGATGTGCCCGCAACCAAGGTACATGCCCTTGACCAGAATCGAACCTGGGACCTCTCAGTCTGCAGGCCGACACTATCCACTGAGCCAAATATTTTTTAAGAACACAATGAGCATGCTTTACCTTCACCAAACAAAATTCCAAGGCTAATCTGCACTGCTGGCCTCAAGGCTCTTGTTCCTCTCGCCACTCTTGTAGACAATGATTTCTAAGTAGAGTGTGGATGGGCTTATTATTCAATATTATCTGCTATTCTGGCCATAACCTTATACAGCCTTCCTTTTTCTAATTATAAAAAGGGGGGGAAAGGTGAATGATTCTTCCCCTATTACAAAACAGGAATTTTAAGCAAAAGTCATTGTATATAATAAACTCTCTGGAACAAAGCTGTTCTATCAGAAATGTCAGACAGGTATAAGCAGAAGTGTGTGTTAATATTAGCATATCCTCCTCTCACATCTGGCCTATTAATATCTCTTAGTTTCCATTTATTCTAAATTTTGCAAGGATAGCTTTCTTAATATTTGTTGCATGCCTCCTTTCTCCTCAATACTGGACTGCATAGCCAGGTGAAGGGGTCAAATTAGTTGATCTCACACTCAAAGGTCCTTACCATATTTCAAATTGATCCTAAACTGAGAATTTGCTTTCATTTTTCTTTTCTTTTGAATGTGGATAATAATAAATTGAAAAATATCAATGGAAACTAAATAATAAAATGGGGGAAATAAATGTTAATTACTTAAAAGAAAACAAGTGACTAAAATGTGTCAGCTCTGTCTAGGCATAAATGCTATGGCTTACTGAGAGACAGGTAGTTGAGTGAAGAATACAGACTTTAGGGCAGGCACTGAGAAATTAAAAGGAACTAACCACCAAAACCTGTTTGGCTCAGTGGATAGGGCGTCGGCCTGCGGACTGAAGGGTCCCAGGTTCGATTCCGGTCAAGGGCATGTACCTTGGTTGGGGGCACATCCCTGGTAGGGGGTGTCAGGAGGCAGCTGGTTGATGTTTCTCTCTCCTCAATGTCTCTAGCTCTCTATCCCTCTCCCTTCCTCTGTAAAAATCAATAAAATATATTTAAAAATAAATAAATAAAAGAAACTAACCGTGCAACAACATGGATGAATTTCAAACATTATGTCACGTGAACGAAACCAGATACTAAAGATTACAAACTGTGTGATTCCATTAACATGACATTCTGGAAAAGGCAATAATAGAGGGGCAGAAATGAGATCCATGGTGCCAGAGACTGGAGTAGAGAGAGGGAATAAAAAGGGGTGGAAATGTTTTATATGTTGATTGTGGTGCCGGTTACACACGATGTACAAATTCTACAATATGCGAATTATAATTTAATAAGCCTAATTTTAAAATACCGCCCGGGAAAGCCAGAAAGATGGAAAAAAAATACTACATTAGGATAAAACTTCAAATTGTTAAAGAAGATTGTGTTCGCATCGCTTTCAATGCTTGTTCACACATTTTTGGAAAGGAAGATGAAGAGTATCAAATCACTATGGCATTTGGATTCCACTGGATACATTCAGGAGTGATATAACAGCTTTGCTTTTAAATGCCAATATTTACAATACACTGGAAATGACATGCTAGGCAACCATAAGCGATCGAACTAAAAGCGCGCGAGGAAGTACACAGTTCCTAAGAATCCTTTTAGGGAAAAGCGAAGACCGCCGCATGAAACACTTCCCAAGGCTCAGCCTCAGAGGGCTCGCGGGTGTGGCATGATGCTGAGCCCCGAGGTCGCTGGGGCAGGCAGGCAGTTTCCTTCCAGCCCGTAGAAACGTGTCCATTTACCTCATTGCGCTTTTTTAAAAAAATATATATTTTATTGATTTTTTACAGAGAGGAAGAGAGAGGGATAGAGAGTTAGAAACATCGATGAGAGAGAATCATCGATCAGCTGCCTCTTACACACCCACCACTAGGGATGTGCCTGCAGCCAAGGTACATGCCCTTGACCGGAATCGAACCTGGGACCTTTCAGTCCGCAGGCCGACGCTCTATCCATTGAGCCAAACCGGTTTCGGCTCATTGTGCTTTATAAATAATCTCATTGTGCCTAGAGGGGGACAAATAAGGCGAAAAAGATCGGAAAGCACAGCCCCGGAGGAATTCTTGCACATACGCAAAACAGAAAGGTTTGGAAAACTTAAAAGACAACTTAAAATGTTTATGCCCATCCACAGGCAACTGGATTTAAAAAAATGTGTAATTATTTTTTCAATGAGATATCCTCTTGAAGAAATCTACAGAAAATCTGATGTGTTTAAATCAGTAAAAAATCAAATGCTGTGGCTAACCTAAATAACTTATTTTTTTGGCAGTCTTTAATAAACTCATTCATTCATTCATTCAACCAGAACTAAATGGCCACGTGCTTTGGGCTGACCTGAACACCCAGACGTAATCAAAACAGAACAGACAGCATTCCTGCTCTGGTGAGCTCTAGAGCAGGGGTGGGCAAACTTTTTGACTGGAGGGCCACATGGGTTCTTACACTGGACCGGAGGGCCGGAACAAAAGCAGCCTGACCATGCTGGCACTCTCCTCTTGGGCTGCTGGTGAAGGAGTGGAGAGGAGAGCAAGAGAACTTTCGGCTCTGCAGGCCGGATAGAACAGCCAAACGGCCCAGATCCGGCCGCGGGCCGCAGTTTGCCCACGGCTGCTCTAGAGTCGCGTGTGAGCAACGGACAATAATCAGACGGAGATGAAAGACCATCTCTGAGGCCGGTGAGTGCCACGAATGGCAGAGAGCCGGGTGGCAGAGATTTACTGCTGGGCGAGGGAGGCCGGGATGAAGTCACTTTGGGTAGGAAAGGCCTCTCGGATGATGCAATGTTTAAACGGGGAACCACAAATGCAAAGACCCAGAATAGAAAGAAGCAAATGCCGCCTCCAACGCCGAGGAGCTCGGGTCCTCATAATGAAAGGGAGAGACGTAAGCTTTCTAAGCCTACAGACACGCGGGCACATTTGTCTCCGGGCAGCAGTTTCCAAGTTTGACAGTTCTTCCTAAGAAGTTAAAAATAACTTCTTTCCTACCCACGAACATCTACATGAGCATCGCACCTCAGCCGTACGGCGTGACTTCTCCTGTGGCACGTACATAAAAACAGCGTGACAGTATTACACTGGCCTAAAATAACACCGAGAACAGCATAGCAAGGACTCCTGGAGGTATTCGTTGAGTGACACCGGCGGAAATCAACCTTTTTCTAACGGATGTACCATCCACTGAAAAAAAAGACAACAGACTGTAAACGTATTCTTGGGAACAGGTGTTAACGGAATGAAGTGAGCAAGCTCAGGCAGGGATCAAAGCAGGTGACTGTGAACAATAAACGAGTATTAAAGCGAGGCATTTCAACATCTGTGTCCTGTCTGAGCACATGTGTAAACGTTCAAACTTTTCTAGAAGCTATAATGTGTTTTCTTGGAAATGGATGGAAGAAACAGTTGATCTCTTCATTTCAGAAAAAAAAAAAGAGTCTGGATTACACTCCTAGAGAGGCAAGCTCTTCCAACGCTATGAGTTCCCATCTCTATCCCAGACCCAAGTCATTGTCCAAGATTCTAGATCTCATGATGAGAATTATGAGAAAGGAAATAAAACAGAAAATGCTGCCGTGTCTTCGTTTACAAACCACTAGAGGCCTGATGCACGAAATTCGTGCAAGGGGCTCGATCCTTGCAGCCTCATCCAGAAAGGCGTCTGGTCTAGTTATCATATTACGCTTTTATTATTATAGCAATTCTAAGAGACCAGAAGGAGGCACAGAAGGAACAGGGGGGCTATATTGTAGTCAAAGACCAGAGGACCCTCTTGTAGAAAAACAGAAACGAACAGCTCAGATCCTCCGACCCAGGAACAGCTGAGAAAAGTGTATGTGGCCAGGAAAGGTTTGTATACGATAATTAGCATGATTTTCCAAACTTGAAAAGTAAGAGCCACAAAACATGAAAGATTAGAAAAGGCTGTACAAAGACAATTTATTTTCATCACAGTTTTATGGAAATGTATGAAACATCTTATCCATGAGGTGGGATAAAATGAAACAAGAAACACACACTCCAATGCAGCATTTGCTAAATCACAGATTCTGCAACCCGAGTTTGAATGCTGATTTACTATTCGTTAGCTGTGCTGCCTTGGACAAGTTTCTTAACCTCTCTGGGTCTCAGGGCTTCACCTATGAAATGGCTGCTGTGAGGATGAGATCAATGAAGAACAGTGCCCGGCAAATGGCAAACGGTTTAAACATTTCAGCCGTAACTCCACGTGCAGAAGAGAGTTCACACACCAGCCCTGACTGTCCTGCTTACAGGAATGGCATCTGAAAACCTGGACTTCCGGAAGTTTAACTCGTAAGAATGGGTCACGGGGCCTGAGACTGTGCAGCCATAGGGTTTGTGTGGCACCCCTGCTCTCCTTCTGGGGGTCTGGAAATTTGGTTCACGCCAGACGGAGAAACTGCCTTCGTGATCGCCCCACAATGAAAACCCTGGGTGCCGGGTCTCTGGTGAGCTCCCTGGCAACATTTCACACGTGTTGACACACTTGGGGGAATGCAGCGTGTCCTGTGACTTCACCCAGAGAGGCCCCCGGGGACCGTGCACCTGTTTCCCCGGACCACGCCCATCGCCTTTCCCTTTGCTGACATGCCCCACACCCTCCCCCGGTAACAAACCACAGTCGCAAGGACAATTACATGCTGAGACCTCCTGGCGAATCGTCAGGCTGGTGGCGGTCTTGGGACCCATCCACACACTCAGACACAGCTCATTGTTGTTTTTTAAAAAAATATATTTTATTGATTTTTACAGAGAGGAAGAGAGAGGGATAGAGAGCTAGAAACATCGATGAGAGAGAATCATCCATCAGCTGCCTCTTGCACACCCCTACTGGGAATGTGCCCACAACCAAGGTATATGCCCTTGACTGGAATCCAACCGGGGACCTTTCAGTCCGCAGGCCGACGCTCTATCCATTGAGCCAAACCGGTTTTGGCACAGCTCATTGTTTTATCCTGGGTGTAAATATAGTAAAAAAAAAAAAAAATGCGCTTTAATAAATCTTGAAGACAAGTTCAAGGAGTGGTTTTTAGGCTTAATTCCGTGATGAAAAGAGAAAACGTTGCACTCTTTCTTCTTACGGATAATGTATGGAATTAAAAGGCTGAGATTTAGTGGCATGTCCATTACATTATATCACTATTTCCTGGTAAAGTGCTTTGCAACACAACAAAATAGCGTTCAGCTTCTCACTGACAGAGAACAGTGAATGGTCCAATAGCTGGGCACAGGCTTCACACAGCACAACAAAGTGCCGGAGCCACTGGGCTTTAGAAACGCATGGCTAATTTTAAGAGTTCTCTACATCTCTTACAGACAAGTGGTTCGTCTTTCCCAGCGCTTAACAGAGCCGGTGTTCTGCCCAATAAATCAATGTCTGGAAAAGAGAGTTCAGAAAGAAAAGTTTGAGGAAAAAAGTATTTAATAATTTAGGTTGAGTTTCTGTTTGGGGATTGTCAGATCAATGCCCCCAACTGAAGCGCGCGCACTCACACACACACACACACACACACACACACACACACCAAAATGCTGAGTAAAACAGCAGGGCGAGGCGATATCGTTGGGGTAGCTCAAGCCCAAAGCAGCATCCCAAAGCCACTTTCGCCGGAGGCTGTGGGCCCACACCTGCACTGGGACGGGGGTTTGGTGGCCGCTTGGGAGAAGGGACCAGGCATGGAGATTCGGGGCTTGCCCAATTTGCTGTTGGTGTAAATTAATGCTAACGCTCAGGAAACATCACTTGGCATTACATTATTTTGGCCCTAAGTGAGCATCTGCATACATCATAACGCAGGAATTGTACTCCCACGTACGTATCGGAGAGAAACACTTGCACACGGGCACCAGGAGTGGGGATACAAGACTGTTTGGACACTATGACTGGCAACAGCAAATACAAACAGAACCGGGTGAGGGGTAGTGGCAGGGGGGCGGGGGGAGGGGAGTAAAACCAAATGCTTGTCAATAGGAAAATAGATAACCTATGGTAATGTCACACAGTAGGATGCTATACACATTTAAAATGAGTGAATTATAACCTATAATAATAAAAGCATACTATGCTCATTAGACCGGATGTCCTTCCGGACGAAGCCAGGGCTGTGAGGGAAGCCTGGGTCCCGGGTGCCAGAGGGAAGCTGGTGCTGGCAGCCGGGGGAAGGAAGGCCTACTCTTGGATTAATTTCGTGCATCGGGCCTCTAGTTATAAACAAAACAAGGATAAATATTAGAAACAGCTGAAACCGATTTGGCTCAGTGGATAGAGCGTCGGCCTGCAGACTGAAAGGTCCCAGGCTCAATTCCGGTCAAGGGCATATACATTGTGCGGGCACATCCCCAGTGGGAGGTGTGCAGGAGGCAGCTGATCGATGATTCTCTCTCATCGATGTTTCCGGCTCTCTATCCCTCTCTCTTCCTCTCTGTAGGAAATCAATAAAATATATATTTTTTTAAAAATATATATTTTTTAAAAAATATTGAGTGAAAAATGTAAGTCACAAAAGACTATTATACGTTTGACTCATTTATATAGTTTTAAAATGAGGAAGTTTTAAAATTAGGGTAGGAAAGCTGGAAGACAGGATGGAGGAGCAAGTGGGTGTATGCGAGTTAACGGTAATATTTTAATTCTTAGATTAAATTCACTCATTGTAACGTTAATCACATTGACTTAAATAAACAAATGATAGCCAAGCATGAGAAAAAATACTATTAAAAAATTAACTGCACTCATTTACAAATTTGCATGTTGTTCCAATCTGATTCAAACTATTACAGCCTCGTTTTAATTTATGCAAACTGTGAATATGCCATTTTGGAATAATTTACCATAACATTTAACTTATTTATACAACCTATTGGAAAGACTAGCATGTAAACACCAGTCGAAAATAAGTCAGGAAGACAGTGAACGTTACTTCCATGGAGCTAACGTAAGGAAGTACGATACGTAGTTCCTTCAGTGCTAAGAAACAAAAAAGCTGCCAGCCACAAAAAGCCAAGTGCAGTGAAACCTCTCAAAGATACCTAGCTGTAAAGATCTACACTGCTACCCTAATCGGTTTGGCTCGGTGGATAGAGCATCTGCTTGCAGACTGAAAGGTCCCAGGTTCGATTCCGGTCAAGAGCATGTACCTTGGTTACGGGCACATCCCCAGTGGGGGTTGTACAGGAGGCAGCTGATCTATGTTTCTAACTCTCTATCCCTCTCCCTTCTTCTCTGTAAAAAATCAATAAAATGTATTTTTTTAAGTGACACTGTTAAAGACAGAGAACAAAGCTATGCTTCTATCTACAACTTATTGGCCATAGACTGAATGTTAGTGCTCCCTCCCAACCCCTCCCCCCCAATTCATACACTGAAACCTAGCATGTGACGGTATCTGGAGGTGGAGTCTTTGGGGGTTGCTTAGTGCCCTTATGAAAGGGACCCCGAGGTGAGGACACACCAAGACGACAGCGGTCTGAGAGCCAGGAATCGGGTCCGCACCAGACACTGACTCTGCCAGCACCCTGACCTGGGACTGCAGCCTCTAGAACGTCTCTTGCTTAAGCCCCAGCTTAGGGTCTTCTGTCACAGTGTCCCCAAGGGACTCTACACCCTTGCAATGGAGAGTACATGGTGACAAGGTGAGACCCGGATCATAAATTAATCTGTGCCCGCCTCGGTGTGTGACCTTGGGTGGGTCATTTACTCTCACGTGTGTAAAAAAAGAGATGGTATGGATTGCTCGGTATTTTTTTTTTTTTATTTTTTTTTTAGTGGTGAAAGTCTAGAACCCTAGAAGAAGCCATTCTTATCAATAATGGGCAAAATCAAGATGCATTTTCCAGCCTAGCCGCTGTGGCTCAGTGGTTGAGCATCAACCTATGAACCAGGAGGTGGCGGTTCGATTCCCCGTTCAGGGCACATGCCCGGATTTTGGGCTCGATTCTCAGTGTGGGTCATGCAGGAAGTAGCCGACCAATCATCCTCTCATCATTGATGTTCCTTTCTCTCCCTCTCTCTTCCTCTCTGAAATCAATAGAAATATGTATTTTTAAAAAGATGCAATAGGAGCATATATGTGACTTAGTACTTGAGTGCCTTTTGATGTTAACGACGTCCGCAAGCTCTAAGGAGAGAATGGAGCATCAGCTCGGCTCTACCAGGGGACTAGTCAAAGTGGGGGCGTTTTATTACACAGAAGAGTGTGCACGTGGTAGATAAATCTGATTTTTGGTAGAGCAGAGGTATTTTGCGGAACAGCCTTTTCATCTAACTACACTAAGGCAAAAATTCATAATTTAAGCATTAGGGTTCAAACATTAAGCATTCAGTTCTAGGATGTCAAAGAATTTGAAGAGTAAGGTAAATCTTGCAGAAATATTGTTCAAACCGCATAATGTAAGAAAGAAAGACGAGCAATTATTCAAAGACAATATGAACATTCCAACAGGCAGAAAATCCCAAGAGAGACCCCTATTCGTATGCTCAGGCGATACTTCACACATTCTCCACATAATCTTAGACTCTGGACAAGCAGAGTCATATATTTTCTCTCTTTATTTAAAAAAATATATTTTTATCGATTTCACAAAGGAAGAGAGAGGGAGAGAGAAACATCGATGATGAGAGAGAGAATTATTGATCGTCTGCCTCCTGCATGCCTCGCACTGGGGTTCTTGCCTGCAACCCAGGCATGTGCCCTGATGGGGAATCAAACTGTGACCTCCTGGTTCATAGGTCGATGCTCAATCACTTTTTAAAGTTCCCTCTAAGCCCTCTGGGGATAAATATATATAATGTAAATGAAATTTCCAAATCAGTCGTGTGTGTGTGTGTGTGTGTGTGTGTGTGTGTGTGTGTGTCAGACATGTATCAAAAGGTATCATATTTTTGAAAAGGAAAAGACAAGCCACAAAGAGGTAAAAAATTTTGTGACTCAAAAAATGAGAAAGGCTTAGTATCCGGAACATATAAAGAATCCCTTTAAACTGATATAAAAAATAACTCAACCTCTTTATGTGGTCCAATAATATGAATAACCGACCGAGGAATCAGGGAAACTGAGATCACAATAAGATGCCATTTCCCACCCAGGGGAGGCCCACACTCAAGAGCTGACTAACACGTGGCGATGAGGACAGGGTGGGAAGGGATTCTAACACGCTGGTAAGTGAGACAGTTAGGGGTGACCAGGCTGGCCGGGGAGGGCAGTTAGGGGCAATCGGGGAGCAGTTAGGCATCGATCAGGCTGGCAGGGGAGTGGTTAGGAGGTGATCAGGCTGGCAGGCAGGCAAGCGGTTGGGAGCCAGCAGTCCTGGATTGTGAGGGATGTCCAAGATTGGAGAGAGTGCAGGCTGGGCTGAGGAACACGCATTCTCCCTCACCCCCCCCCAACTCCTCTTACCCTCCCCCCCCACATGAATTTCATGCACCGGGCCTCTAGTAATACATAATAGAACGTAATATAACAATATGGGCTGCCATCCATGAATGATGTGTCAGCATGCCCCAGTCTGCCTTCCAAATCCCACCTCAGATCTTCCTCTTGCTCATTACAGTCCAGCTTCCTTTTTGTTCCTCATTCCCACCAAGGTTATACCCACTTCAGAAGCTTTTCTACTGCTTTTCCTCCTTCTGGGTGGCTCTTCTCCCCACGGCAGTCAGTTTTTCATCATTTAGGTCCTATTCAAATGTCCCCTCAAAATGCTTTCCTGCCCTGCCTGGCATTGCTCAGTGGTTAGAGCACTGGCCCACACACTGAAGAGTCTCGGGTTTGATTTCCGGTTAAGGGCACATAGCTGGGTTGCAAGTTCAATCCCTGGCTCCTGTCGGGGTGCCCGAGGGAGGCAACCAATTGATGTGTCTATCACATTGATGTTTCTCTCTCTCCTCCCTTCCCTCCACTCTCGCTAAAAATCAATAGAAAAAATATCCTCGGGTGAAGATTAACAACAACAAAAAAAATGCCTTCTTTCCCTAACCTCCCATCTAAAACTACCCCCCTCTCTCAATTCAGTCATTTATTCCGGTTTACTCCTTTACAGCCTATCTCTGCCTGAAGTCACCTGTTGACTCAGTCACCGTCTGCCTTCTTACTGTGACCTCTGTGAACCCTGAACTCCCGGGCAGCAGGGACCTACTTTGCTTTGTTCAGGGCTCTTACCCCAGCATCCAGAAAGATGCGAGGCGCACAGTAGGTGCTCAATAACCGCTGGCTGAATGGATTCGTGACTATATGCCTGCCCAATTCCAAAGTCCTCATTTCAAGGCTCCTAAGACTAGAGCAGATGCATCCCCTATTTTATCACATTCAAACCCTTTAATATTGGGTTCACTTAAAAAGGGGGGAGAGTGGAAGAAAATGGAATTCTTAGAAGGAGTATCCAAGAGAGGAGACACCACCCACAACACCAAAGTGGATATTATTTAATTTTTATCCCGCGGATCTTATCCATTAAAAACAAAACAAAACAACCCTTTCACTATTTTTACACGAGGCACTAATTTAATTATATTTTGTTACCAAAGCTCTTACATTATTTTCTATCCAAATTACCATGCGCTTTTCTAGCAATGATATAAGCTATCGCAATGCTGCAGGTATTCCTGTCGTCTGGGCAACAGTAAGAGGTGAAATGCAATAGGAACACATCACTGAGTGAAATGCTATGAGATGGGATGCCTTCTCTCAGCCAGAAAAAGGAGACACAACACATTAGGTCAGTCGTTAGGAGTAAGAGCCCATGAAGAGCCCTGCCTGTGCTAGGCATGAATGGGATGCTCCTACATAGCTACGGGATCTGAATAACTATTTTACTGAGTACACATTTAAAGGGGAAAGCGATCCCTTAGAAAAGCAAGCTCAAGAATCATTCAGACACAATTTACTGGCACGGTTCCGGAATCTAACTATCGTGAGCTACTTTGTCTATGTTAAACGCAGACGCCTCGTTGTTCAAGCTGACCTGCTAAAATGAATAGGTTTTGTTTTATTTTATTTTTTTAAAATGTTATTGTACGTATTGGGGTGACATTACTATAACCATATATAGGTTTCAGGTGTACGATTCTGTACTACATCATCTGTATATGGTATTGTGTTCACCGCCCCCTCCCCCATCTACCCTCTTCTACCTCTGCCACCCCCTTCCCCTCTGGCAGTCTCCATACTGTCAACAGTCTGTGTCCGTGAGTATTTTTTGTTTTGTTTTGCTTTGCTTAGTCCTTTCGCCTTTTTGACCCAGCCTCCCTTCCGCACTCCCCTCTGACAGCTGTCAGTCTATTCTCTGTATCCGTGAGTCTGTTTCTATTTTGTTAGTTTATTTTGGATAACCCCAGAACCACACACACGCACAAAAATACATTTCCACTTTTATAAAAGCAAAGATCATTCTGTCTGAAATGAAGTTACATTTTTTTAAATTTCATGATTTTGAAAAAACACATATATACTCCTGGAAGCCATCGCCATTTCCCGTGAAAGAAAATGTTACTGGGACACGGCAGTATCACAAAAGTGAAATATACCCTGTCAGATAAAGGCTGCTTTGCTGTTTGGCAGATACAGAGTTTGTTTCCATATAGTGGGTAGGAGAGGGGAAAAGAGGCAACTCCAGCTGTTTGCAAACCAAGAACACAAGGTTTTTTAAACTTAGACTTGTGAAAATATTAGCATTTTAAGCATTGATATTAGCTTTTGATTATACGCTGAGTGGCCAGATTATTATGATCTCAGAACACATAGTCAGCCACTGTGTGTGTGTGTGTGTGTGTGTGTGTGTGTGTGTGTGTGTATTAGAGGCCTGGTGCATGAATTCGTGCATGGGTGGGGTCCGGCCAGCCTGACCAGGAGGAGGGGACATGGGCGGTTGACCAGCCTGTCTGCTGGTCGAACTCCTGGTGGAGGGGGCAATTTGCATATTATCATTTTATTGTCAGTAGGATATACACTGAGTGGCCAGATTATTATGCGTTCAGAGATCATAATAATCTGGACACTCAATGTATTCAGGAAAGTATGAGACAAAACAGAATTATTGTATTGGGGCATGTATATAATCACAATGTATTATCACTTTTAAGACCCTTTGAATAGAAATGTAAATTTTAAAATGCATTGGCTGCAATTAAAGAAGTACCACAAACAAACTTCATCTTCTGGGTGCACACAGTGGGGACTCAGCAGCAGATGGGAGCCTCTGTGGGGGGAGGAGAATTCCCAAGATCACCCTCAGATACAGTGATTTGCTATTTTTTTTGCCACAGTCTTTGATCAAAATCAGTCACAGTTCAGTTCAAATTCAGAGAGCAGAGAAATCAACTCTACATCTTATTTTTTATTTATTTTTGGTTAATTCTCACTGAAGGAAATTCTTTCCATTAATTTTTTTTTAAGAGAGAGTGGAAGGGAGGGGAAAGGGGAGAAAGGAGGGAAAGATGGATGTGAGAGAGCCACATCTGTTGGTTGCCTCCCTCACGCGCCCTAACCAGAGCAGGGAACCTGCAACCCAGGTACATGCCCTTCCCAGGAATCGAACCTGCGACCCTTTGGTTCGCAGGCCTATGCTCTCACCACTGATCCATGCTGGCCAAAGCTCAACTCTACCTCTTGATGGGAAGAAGGCCAAGCCACTTTGCACTGGGCTTACTGACAGGGGTGGGGCGTTGTGACCATCCTTACAAACAACCAAAACCCCCAACCTGTGAGTGCGTGTGGGCCTTTCCCAGTGCAGTGACCCTCTGAGTAAGGCCTGGGGGATTCATGGGAGATTTTCACTCAGTGAGTTCATTTTGAGAGGTTTACTGCAGCTATCGTAAAACCTTCTACCCTCACACATGCACATGGGCACGGACCTTGCACTCGGGCATGCACAGCAATGTTCCAAATGTGTGAGGTAACTGGTTCCTCGGTGAGGGGAGAAGTTGGCAGAAGACCCTAAGAGGAGGGAAGGAGCCAGAGGGCAGGCAACCTTGAATTCTGAATTCAGGACTCAGGCCTAGACCCCCGGACTGAGGAGACGGGAAGAGGGCTGACAGCAGAGAGACACGGAGCACGCAGAGGGACGGGGTGATCGAATGGATCCGAGCAAAGACAGAGGAAAAATCAATGACGACTGCAAGAACGAGTCTGAGAAAATCGCAGTATCACTGACAGAAATCGAAAGACAGAGCTGACTCAAGGACAAGGACAATGACTTCCACCTCGAAGATGACGGACTGAAGGTGACATCGAGCACCTGGGGGCATTATCGGCCGTTTGTTAACGGTGCGACCTGGGGAACAGTGTTTACCGCTCTGAGCTCAGTGTTCGCATCTGTAAAATAGGAACAGTAAGAGTGCACACCTCATTCGGTTATTGTGAGGACTGGATACCTGGCACCCATTAAAGCACTAAAGAAAATGACATACTTTTGTCATCATTATCCAATTTATCACTTGATGAATAGCCCAATGATTCTTTTGTGTCACATGAACTCATGACTATCTGATAAACCTCTAATTGGGTCCTTTCTTTCCCTCTCTCTCTCTCTCTCTCTCAATACAACAGATAATTTAAAACATTCTATGCTAATGGCAGTCCTTATAAATTTTCCACAGCGTTTGGGTGGGAGCAATTTATAACCTGGAGAAGGCTCCAATTCCATGAGAAATTTATCACTGCAAACCATTAGAACCGGTATGTCAGCTGGCCCGTCAGGATTAGATGTGAACAGGGGGTGGCTGTGGTCTTTCCTGGAATCTTCTAGCCCGCGGTCAGACATGCTATCTATTGCGCCACTGGTCCAGGCTGCGACTGTGGTTTTTCCTAAAAAGATTTACCCAGTAGTTTATTTTTTTTAAAATATATATTTTATTGATATTTCACAGGGAGGAAGGGAGAGAGATAGAGAGCTAGAAACATCGATGAGAGAGAAACATTGACCAGCTGCCTCTTGTACACCCCCTACCGGGGATGTGCCCGCAACCAATGTACATGCCCTTGTCCGGAATCGAACCCGGGACCTTTCAGTCCGCAGACCGACGCTCTACCACTGAGCCAAACTGGTTTTGGCTTTACCCAGTAGTTTAAATGGGGCTTCTGTACATTGAAAAACTTGGGGGGAAAAATATATATATATATCTATATATATCTATATATATTCATGTCTATCTATCTATCTATCTATATCTATCTATTTATCTATCTATATATATAATATATGTATATATAAAAGGCTGAGATTATATATATATATATATATATATATATATATATATATAGAGAGAGAGAGAGAGAGAGAGAGAGAGAGAGAGAGAACACATGACTTAATAATAATTTGCAACATTCTAGGGCATCACTTTGAGATGAAAACTTTCTCTTTTGCTTTCTTTGTTGGGGATTTAAAAAAACTAAGATTAAATAGCATATGATAAATAATGTAGCCACAAAGGGGACATTAGAAATGGGGAAACTGAGGGAAGGCAAACCCCAGGGAAGTCTGAGAATTTAACACTGCAATTCTTAGCAAGCCCGGGAAGTGATGAGCACAAATGTGCATCATGTACACAGCAGGCGCTTAATAAACATCTGTTAAATGATGCTGAATGAAATAGACCTGCATTAGTTGCTTTGTCTTTTGTTCTTCATTTCTCGCCATTAGATTGTGTGCACTATTAACGGTCACTTTCTTTAGCGTCGGAAGACAAGAGGCATGGAGGCAGAGACTCGAAGTCCTTCAGGCGAGGAGGCTGAGACCCAGAGAGGCTGACAGGCGTGCCCACGTCGGTTCCCCCCAATATGGGAGCCGAGCCTGAAGAGCGGCCCCGAGGCCCCGGGCACGTCCCGCTGCCCCACGGTGGCGAAGAAGGAGAGATGGAGAAACTCAAGCCAGTCAACTTTGCGATTTGTTTCAAGGTCCAACAAAAGGCTGAGACAGATTCTGAGAAACGTGGGCTTCCATTATTTGAGCCATAAATGTTTCCCATTATGATGTTTAAACAGTTCACAACGGTCTAAAATATGGACTTTTTTTTTGCCATTAGCGCAGTCACATCTCACACCATTGCAGTGTGAGTTTTTTTTGATATTTTTATCAAAAGATTTTATGGCCAAATTGTCAGACATCAGGGGGAGGCGGTAAGATGTACAATTCAGCTGGTGTTTTCCTATATCCACAGCCGTAGGTCTATGAAAAGGGTTATAGCCATAGATTATAGAGCTCTATTTTTGACTGTGAAAATTTATATGCTGTCTAGATCTTTATTCTATTGAAATTGAACTGGAAAAGGGCCCTTCAATAAAATGATTCTTTCGAAATCTGTAAACTGTAGTAGATCTGACTGATAAAAAAAAACAAAAAAGACTCAAAATCCCTTCCAAAGGGTACGCATGGGGAGAGATACAAAAGGGAAGGCGAAGGTTGTCCCTGGATATGTTTATCCGTGTTTCCAGTCTGGAGCCAGGCTGTCCGCATCAAAGCCAGGTTCTGTCCGTCGATGTGACCTTAGCCAAGTTACTCGGACACTCTGCGCCTCCGTTTCCTCGTCTGTAAAACGGGGTGACCACAGCAGCCACTTCCGGGGCGTGTCGTGTAGATCAAATGAGTTGAGACAAGCAAGCATGTAGAACAGGTCTTGGGCACACAGTAGGCACTTGGTAGGTGGTAGGTATTCTGATCGATCGCTCTTGAAGAGACCTCTGCGGAGGTCACCACGTCCAGGTCACAGTGGAGAAATCTGCCAGCCTTCTCGTCTCCGTGTGCAGACAGGAAGACCCTTGTAAGTACATCCAGGTGCCGCCCTGGTATCTAAAGGGCAGAGATGGTCCTGACCGGTTTGGATCAGTGGATAGAGTGTTGGCCTGTGGACTGAAGGGTCCCAGGTTCAATTCCAGTCAAGGGCATGTACCTTGGTTGCGGGTATATCCCCAGGAAGGGGTGTGCAGGAGGCAGCTGATCGATGTTTCTCTCTCACCCATGTTCTAACTCTCTATCCCTCTCTCTTCCTCTCTGCATGAAAATCAATAAAAAAGTGTGTGTGTGTATATATATATATATATATATATATATATATATATATATATATCCGAAACCGGTTTGGCTCAGTGGTAGAGCGTCGGCCTGCGGACTGAAAGGTCCCGGGTTCGATTCCGGTCAAGGGCATGTACATTGGTTGCGGGCACATCCCCGGTAGGGGGTGTGCAAGAGGCAGCTGGTCGATGTTTCTCTCTCATCGACGTTTCTAGCTCTCTATCTCTCTCTCTTCCTCTCTGTAAAATATCAATTAAAAAATACATTAAAATGCTTAAAATAAATAAATTATTTATATATATTTTAAGTGTAGAGATGAAGGAATCCAGCCAGGTAGCCCAAGTGAAATGAGGTATTGCCAGCTACCTATGGACCTGGATGCCGGGGACAGGGTCCCCTGGGTTAGAGCTCAGCTTGCCCCTCAGTTTGCCCTGGGGTAGGCACAGCATTCAGAGCAGGGACTCTAGCAGTAATGACCTTCACCACCATCCAAACAGCCCCCCACCCCCCAGCCCCTGCCTGCGCATTTGTTCTGTGCCAGGCACAGAGCCGGGCCCTTAGCATGGATCAGCTCAGAGAACCCTCCCAACAACCCCTTATCATCTTCCTTCCATGGCCTCTCACTCTGCAGACAAGGGGGCCAAGGAGAATGGAGACCCTTTTCGAAGGCGTCACAGCCAGGAAGCAGTGGGGCAGAGCTTCAGAACGTGCTCTCTTACCACAGCCTTGGCCAGAGCCCACAGGAAGGCAGGTAATCAGCAAGTGCTTACTAATTGCAGCTTGGTATGCAGTGCTATGGACCAGGCGAGGTGAAACAGTATAAGATGGACTCCTTAAAAATAAGAAGACCAACAATTCCTTTCACTTACACTGTAAAAAAAAATTATTGAACTTTATTAGCCTCTAAAAAAAAAATAAAAACCTTTGACTCTTAATATTACCACGTCTACCCAGCAAATATTTAGATGGTTCCAACCCCTACGGAGACTAGCCAAAACAAAACAAAAGGAGAGTTGATGAGAGGTCGCTCAAATGCTTTTTTTGGTGGCAGGACCCAAAATAACAGAGTTATTTAGCTTTAAACGCTGGGAGACTTGAGAATCTAAAGTTCCTTAAAATCTCCTTCCTACAGCATTGCTTTTCGCTCAAATTTTACCTTGCTTTCTTTATTGAAATTTCTGTACACTAATGTGTGCTTTTTTCCCCCTTTTTTTCCACATGACCTATTTTCCGACGGGACTGAGGGGAGAGGGGGAAAAAAATCACAAATGCATATGGAAAGCCACAAAAATATTTAAATTCTCCCTATTGTCCTCCTACATTTTCAGTGCCTCCTGTGTGAGATGAAAGATAAAAACGCGTGTGCGCGAGATTAATTGCGACGATGAAAGAATGCTAGGCAGTTGCTTAAGAAACGAGAACAACAAAGGAATAAACTACTGCAGGCACCACCAGGACCGGAATGACACTGCTCTGTGTACTCCGTTTCCATGGCAACCGGCAGAGGGAAGATGAATGTTTCATAGTCGCTTGGCGCGGCGGCGAGCGTCTATAAATCAAACTTGCATAAAGAGCACACGGCGTCTGCTGTGGGCTGTGCTCCGAGCCGGTTTATTTCCCTGTTGCTGTATAATTATGGATAAGAAGCACAAAGCAATGAGGTCACTTTTCGTGGGGCACAAACTCAGAAATTACAAATACACCTGCAGCGGGGAATGCCATTCATCCTGCGAGAGGCAGAGGCAGGCGAGGCGGGGGCTGAATGAAATCCCCGTCTGCCCGGCAGGGCTCAGAGGCGCGGGGGGCGCTTGGCTGCTCGGGCTGAGCACTGCCCTCCTCAGAGCTCTCTCCGCTCGGAAACCGGTGGTCGGAGCACCTTAATGAACCGCCTCGGACACCGTCAAAGTTTGCCTGCCGACAGTTGGGCAGAAATGATGCTCCGTATTCAATAGGAAAGGTGATGGAGGCTGAACAGGCATCCACTTGTTTTTATTTACACTGAAAATGGCTCACCGTGTGGCCGTTAGGATGGGACAGTAATGCCCGGGCGCAGAGTTGGAGGTCAGGGGACCGGAGTTTTGACCCAGGTCTATGCCACTGATGAGGGATAAGTTCGCCTGGTCTCCGTCTTCTGAGCTACACAACAGGACGGACGGACATCTGTGATTGCTCAGGTCACTGCCACCACTGGATTCCATAATTCTGGAAACTCTTTCTTTCTTTCTTTTAAATATATTTTATTGATTTTTTTAACAGAGAGAAAGAGAGGGACAGAGAGTTAGAAACATCGATGAGAGAGAATCATTGATCAGTTGCCTATTGCACACCCCCCACTGGGGATGTGCCCGCAACCAAGGTGCATGCCCTTGACCGGAATCGAACCCGGGACCTTTCAGTCCGTAGGCCGATGCTCTATCCACTGAGCCAAACCAGTCTCGGCATGATTCTGGAAACTCTTAATTCCCAAAGGTCTGAATCTATCAACCCGATCTAACCTAAAGAAGTTAGCTGTGCTGCTCCTCAAAACATATGTTCCTGACCCCCTGGCAAGGGGCAAGGAGACACCTGATGGGGGTGGTGTTGCTCTTATATCGATCAGGGGGCAAGGCAGACGTACAGTCCTTAGTCTGGCGTGATGCCTGTGTCGGTGGCCAGAGCTGTTTCATGCCTGAGACACATAAAAATAAAAAATTAAATTAAAATTAAAAAAAAGAGAGAGATGTTCCTGTCTAGCAGGTGTGGCTCAGTGGTTGAGCCTTGACCTATGAACCAGGAAGTTACAGTTCGATTCCCAGTCAGGGCACATGCCTGGGGATGCGGGCTTGATCCCCAGTAGGGCGGTGTGGGAGGCAGTCCATCAATGATTCTTTCTTAATATTGATGTTTCTAGCGCACTCCGTCTCCCTTCCTCTCCGAAATCAATAAAAACATTAAAATATATACATTCCTTATACTGTCCATATAACAGTTAAATGCTATACTGGCCAAGGCACCTAGTTAATGGAGTTTTATGATTTTACTGTTTATGGAAGTCTTCTTTGGACTTGTTTCAACCTTCCAAACACAGAATATGCTGTGGAAAATGTAATAAAAACACTCAGTTTTGTTTGTTTTTAAAACATGTTTTTATTGATTTTAGAGAGAGAAGAAGGGAGGGGGAGAGAGAAAAAAAAATCCATCGGTTTGCCTTCCTGCACACATCCTGGCCTGGACTGAACCTGCAACCTGGGCACGTGCCCTGCTGACCAGAAATCGAACTGGTGACCTTTCGGTGCATGGGATGACCCTCAGCCAACCGAGCCACAGGGGTCAGAGTACAATCCGAGTTTTTAAAAGTCCTAAAACCAATTATGTGCCAGGCCGGCATGGCTCAGCGGTTGACTCTCCATCTATGAACCAGGAGGTCACAGCTCAGTTCCCGGTTAGGGCACATGCCCAGGCTGCAGGCTCAACCCCCAGTGAGACATCAGTGAGAATCACTGATCAGGTTGCCTCCTGCAAGCCCCCTACTGGGGGTTGAGACCGCAACCCGGAATCGAACTTGGGACCCTTAAGTCCTCGGTCTGACGGTCTCTCCGCTGAACCAAACCGGTTAGGGAGAAGCACCTGCTTCGGTAAGTCCGCAGCTCTCAGCGGCACTCCTGGTGTCATCTTTGGAACAGTGATGCTCAACCAAAGTGTGTGGAACGAGTAAGTGAGAGGACAAACTCTGAATAATACCTTCGCTCCGCCTTCAGCAATCCTGCATTCCCTTCCTCACACTGTTCCATGTTTAGGCAGATTCAGGCCAACACATGAATATTCCAGGACAGACGGGCAGATATAACTAGGTATCTCTTTTATGAGTCTGAGTCCTTACAAAAATCTGTGTGGAACTTTACAACCTAGAAAGATCTTTCCACTAGTGACACACAAGTCATTGTCCTAAGGCCCGGTCCATGCCTCGGAGTATGGTGCGGCCCCAAAAATAATGAGCCACTGCCCCGGCTGGTGTGGCTCAGTTGTTTGGAGCATTGTCCCATGCACGGAAGGGTTGCAGGTTCGATTCCCTGGTCAGGGCACACTCCCAGGTTTCGGGTTCAATCCTTGATCAGGGGGCATACAGGAGGCAACCGATCAATGTTTCTCTCCTACATGATGTTTTTCTCTCTCTCCCTACCCCAAACTGCCTCTCTTTCTAAAATCAATAAAACTTATCCTCAAGTGAGGATTTAAAATATATATCTGAGCCGCAGTCTCCTATCCAAGCAGGGAATGAAGGGTAAACAAGATCCAAAGAGCACTCCTGGCCCTCATCTAATACCTATGCCATCTCTGGGGAGAGCTGTTACTGCCCCCCTTTTACACACTGGGGAAACTGAGCTGGGAAGAATTTATGGAAGTGACGGACAGTTACGAAATAGGTGGGGAAATTCAAAACCCCCTCTCCCTGACTCCGAGGCTCTGAGTGCCTCTCCGGCCACATTCAACCAATGGACTAACTGCTCTACGGGACCTCTCGGATGCTGAAAACAATGGGCCAAAAAGGGTTTAACAAACCAATCCAGCCCCTCAGAAGCACATCAGTAGTGAAAAAAAAGTACTGGTGCTAATAAGACTCGATATTTCTTCCATCTAAACCTGGCACCTAAATAGGACCAGGCATACGTTACTGCCCGCACCTCCACTCCCCAGGCCGCGGGCTGAAGGCCGTTTCCCGGATGGAGCCAGATGCTACCCAACATGCAATTCCCAAAAGATGAATAGGACGAGAGCCAATGACATCTTTACCATTTAGGAACGTCAGAGAGATTTGGGGTAGTTCCTAAGCTGAGAAGATGCAATCATTTGGGCACATATTTTCGGTAAGAATTTTTCAAAAACTAATAACATTCATTAGGAAAAACGCTCCAGGTGAGCCTCCTCTCCTCCCAATTAATTTCTTACCAGAGTTTTTTAGCACCACCCACTGGTGGACTGGGTCTACTGCACACTTGCTTGGCTCTCCCATCTGCACTGTTCATTAAGAGAGGATCATACATTTATTTCACAATTAATTTACAGCAAAGTAATTTACTTCCGTCTCTAAATAAAATTAGAAATGACTTTCCTTGTCAGTCAAATAAATAACAATCCACTTTGGCTTTTTCACATAAGAAGGTACAGTTCTTGCTAGTAAGTCATTAGAGACAACGAAATCTACTCACTAGGGCTAATTTGATTTATTCGACCATAAGCTCACACTCCAAAAGCAAGGACTAATAAGACCTATAATGAAAATTAGAAACCAAGAGAGAAAGAGAACAAGGTACATGGTACGGAATACTATGCTGGCCTACAGTGTCTGTGTAAGACATGGATTTAATTGGAAATCAGAACGAAGAGGCAATTTCACATTTCAAGAATTTTGAGCTTTTTTCACCAAGGTCCCGGACTCAAAGATGGAGTCTTCCATTTGAGGTGTGGCTATGTTGCCATTTGTCCTCTTCCCTGTTTAATTGAACCATAGCTGGCAATGGAGAGAAGTAGACAGCACAACTGACCCCCGGGGGGCTCAAAACTGATATCCGTACAATAAATCCATCTGTGAGAAATAAGTATTCCTGAAGAAGTCCAATTTCCCCAAAAAACAACCAATATGTGGATACAAGATGTCTATGAAAAGTACATCCAGCCGCTTGCTGTCAGGACAAATTTGTAACCAGCAGAATGATTCCACACTGTAAAAATCTGCAGAAACTTCTCTGCTACACAGTGTACAAGAGAAGAAGAAAAAGTCCCCGTCCAGTTAACTGAATGTGACCCTGATGGCAGGGTTCTGTCAGCAAGTTTTCCCATCTATAATAAATGGGACGTTGCCGAAACCGGTTTGGCTCAGGGGATAGAGCGTCGGTCTGCGGACTGAAGGGTCCCGGGTACGATTCTGGTCAAGGGCATGTACCTTGGTTGCGGGCACATCCCCGGTGGGGGGGTGTGCAGGAGGCAGCTGGTTGATGTTTCTCTCTCATCGATGTTTCTAGCTCTCTATCCCTCTCCCTTCCTCTCTGTGGAAAATCAATAAAATATATTTAAAAATAATAATAAATAAATGAGGCGTAATATGCTAATTAGACCAGACATCCTTCTGGAAGACCTTCCGGAAGCCTGGGTCCCGGGTGCCAGAGGGAAGCCGGTGCAGGCAGCTGGGGGAAGGAAGGCCTACTCTTGCATGAATTGCATGCATCGGGCCTCTAGCAGAGTATAAAACTACTGTAGTGAGTTTATAACGATAGCAGTTTAAATCTCTATGCAAATGCGAGGTCAGATTCCTATGTTTTAAAAGCCTCTGAGTCTAAATCTACAATTGAAAGCCCAGGTAAGAAGACGATCCCTGTTAGGCCCAGATAAAATTAAGGGCCAGCAGCTGCTCTGCCCAACTCAATACTACATACTTTGAACATGCAAACTGCTCAACCTCATTCTATTCCTTTGCTCGTTTGTTTATTCACTCACTCATTCATTCCTGCATTCACTGAATACTTTCTCCAGCAAGCAGCTGAATTTCTGCAAAAAGGGAACAAGTGCGAGACTTCCACTGCCCCCTCCCCTTGATATGCCATCTCCAAGCCAGAGAAGATTTCTGCTTCAAGTCACAAATGAGCCCTAACAAGATGATGACTTGGGCTAAGACAAGAATTTTTTTTTAACTTGTATTTTTCTTCCTAAATACATTTTTCAACTTGAATGACACTTAATGTCAAGTGTACTTAGACATTTTGATGGTAAATTCCATCTACTGTGCTATTGTTATTAGGCAGTGGTATTCTTTTTCCAAAAGAATTTGTATGGGTTTCTAGAGAGAGAAGAGGGGAGAGGGAGGGACATAAAGGGAGGAAGAGGGAGAGAGGGAGAAAAGGGGAGGGAGGGAGAGAGAGAGAGAGAAACATCAATGTGAGAATGAAACATTGATTGGCTGCCTCCTGTACGCTCCTTACCAAGATCAAACCTGTTTTCTTACTGGGAATCAAACCGGCAACCTTCCGGTTCCTGGAATGACGCTCAACCGAATCATCTAAGCCAGGGCTAAGCAAAGGTATTCTTAAACCAAAAGAGACAGTAAAGGAGACCCAGGCAGAGGCCAGGACCCCATCAGCGAAGCAGAAGGCAAGGTCACATGCAATGCATAGCAGTGGAAAAGGCTTGGTACAACTGCGACAGGGAACAAGCCGACCCCTCGTGTGTGACAAAGCTAACACTGACGTGGGTTGTGGTCTCGGGAAGGACCCTGAGGCTCATCAGAACAGTGCAGGCCACGGGCGCAGGAGCAGGCCGTGACGGCACACATGCCAACTATGCGCCATCCCGGAAACAGGGAACTGGGGACAGGTGAGTGAAGGGTCTCCTGGACGGCAACAGGGCATGACATGACCGGAGGGACAGGTGCGCCAGGCCTCGGCACGGAAAGGAGAGCATTCGGGACCACACAGGCCCGGGGCTGGGGACTGTGCACAGAAGATGGGCTCGGGGAGTCCAAACTGTTGGGTCAAGTAGGCACAACGGTTTCTGCCTGGACTGAGAGGGTTGGTCCCATTCTGGGTCAAGGTCGGCTACAGGGGATCTAAGCAACAAGATCCAAAAAGGTTCAGACAGAGCTCACGGGTCTCTCAGACGTCACACTTGCTGAGAGGGGGAGGGGGAAGTGGATTGTGGTGTGGGTGTTTGGGGAGGAGGTAGACGCGCTGCAGAAAGGCATGTGGTAAGCTCGCTTCAGGTCTCCGACTGTCACAGAGCTACCGGAGCCCAGTTCAAAGCTCAGGCAGGTGTGGCTCAATAGTTGTTGCAGGCTCCATCCCCAGTGTGGGGCAGGCAGAAGGCAGCCAATCAGAGATTCTCTCTTATCAATGATGTTTCTATCTCTCTCTCCCTCTCCCTTCCTCTCTGAAATCAATATATATATATATATATATATATATATATATTTTTTTTTTTTTTTTTTTTAAGCCAAGGTCGGACTGCAAGCTGATCAGAACCAAGGTGGGGCCTTTGGTCACAGGCACAGCCTGAGGCCGGGGTCACAGTGAAGACAAGGAGGGGAGTGAAGGAGAACAGAGGTGGGGGTGGGGAGGAGAAAGCAGGGAGGAGAACCATGAGTCCAACATGAACCGGCAGCCAGGATCAGCCACCTGCATCTGCTGCTGGGCTTGTGAAATTCTAAGTCCCAGGAGTGGGAGGGCGTAGAGGTGAGTGATGGCAGGGGAGAGCGGGGAGAGATAGAGGGCGTCAGATGGGTGCCTGTCCTGTCTCTCCTGGCGACAGGCAGGGCCGAGGGAGAGAGCAGGAACCAGTAGGCGCCACGCGCAGTCTGCAGTGCACTTAATTACTATTTCGCCCTGAAATTTATGTTATAATAGTGTATAAAATTACTATTTTCTCCAGCAGCAGGTTGCAACCAAGGAGGGGAGACAGGCGGGTAACGCGAGCAAGCCGGGAATGATCAAACACCACGCTGAACTCGGCAGCTGAGGCGAAGGGTGTTGTTCCAAGTGAATCAAAGCATAATCCTGCCTTATAAAGAGACAATTGTGGATTCAGGTTAGCACCCCACCCCAGTCAAGATGATAAAAACCCACTTATTGATTTTAAATATGTTTTGTTTTTCCAGTGTATTTGGAAAAATACTTAGCAACTGTGTTAAGACTTCCAGAGGCAACATGCACATAACACATGGCTTCCCATCAAAGCAACCCCAACGGGGATGCCAGCTACAGTTTTATGGGATAAAAATGTCGCCTCAGCTCCCTTTCATACGTTTTTCGTACACCGTTCCTTTTGTTTGCATTGCAGATAACCAACCGAAATCTCAAGGATAACAATCAAACCAAACCAACTCATATGAACGGGGGAAAGCTACGTAATCACGCAACCGGCTTGTCGGGAGCATCTCTGGGCAGAGAGAACACGCCAAGGGGATAAGAAGGCATGGCTCCCACCCTCCGGACATCTATGCTGTGGAAAGAAGTGAGAAGGGGCCCACCCACCGAAGGGTCACCGGTTCAATTCCCGGTCAGGTCATCTATGTGGGTTGCAGGTTAAATCCCTGGCCCCAGTAAGGGAACATGCAGGAGGCAACCAATGGATGTGTCTCTCTCACATCGATGTTTCTCCCTCTCTCTTGCCTCCCTCCCACAGTCTCTAACAAAAAAAAAAACAAATAAAGAATTGATGGGAAATATATCCTTGGGTGAAGATTAACAACAACAAACAAACAAATCACACACACACACACACACACACACAGTTAGAAGGGAATTAAGAGCACAGGCCTGCCTGGGTATGAAACTTGATTCCACTGCTCACCAGCTGGTGACCTTGGAGAAGTCCTTGGAACTCTGAGGGCTTTTTCCTCATCTGTAAAATGGGGACAGACCCAGCAAGACGACACCCTCATTTCTGAGATGAGGGGAGTGCAGGCCGGAGAGGCCCGGAGATTTGGGGGAAGTCGGGGAAGTGGCCGAGCTGGGACTAGAACGCGAGTCCCTCGGTACCCAGGCGCTGGGGCTCACTGCACCTCGTGGCCTTAACATGGCGATCGTGTGGCATTTGGGGAGTAAAACAAAAATCCATCTCAAAAAGCACGTTCTCTACATAAGCCGCTCATTTACATAAGATGGAGTCACTGTTCGACACGGACAAAACCGCGCTGCGGGGAGCGTGATGACGCATGCCCTCGTGTGCCGGCTCGTGTCAAGCTCACATTCCGGTGCTGGAAATAATGTGGGCAGGCCAACACCGATGTATAAGCATAAACAGGAAATCTGTTTATGACAGATTGGGAGTTTAAAGCCGAAGCTGGAGTCGATTTCCTCTTAGAGGGCTGGAAAGTGGGGGGTAGGGCCAGCTTTCAAGAAAAATATCCTAACATCTGGGCCCTGAAGGAGGAGTAGAACGGACATCTGAATGGGCTGAACGTAAGAGAGGAATACAATCCTGGGCATCCCCAATATGAAAGAGATGAAACAACCTATCCGGGGCAACATGAACTAAGTTAGCTTACCTGAAGAAATCAAAATAACACGTTCTATTTGTAGATCTAAGCAATGAAGTCATTACTGTTCTCTACGCGTTTTCTGGTCCAGCTTCTGAGCTTTCATTCCTGCCTCACCCGTTCTAAAGTTTATCCTGGTAAAAGGATTATCCTCCAACACAAGGATATCATTTTTGTCCAAAGAGCAATATGGATTAAGAACCCTCGGAAACACAAACATTTTCTTGAAATGATCAGACTGTGATTGTTTCGGTAGCTGGGCTTTTGAAGTCCAGTTTTATTCGATGTGTTACATGTGAGAGGAAGGACAATCTGAGGTCATCTCGAAAAGCTGCACACGTCCACGGTGAGCGCGTGCGAAAGGGTAAGTAGGACAGGGGATCTCAGATAAGTTGATCCTCACCTGAAGAGGAATTTTAAAACCAAACCGTTGAAATGAAAACTCTAAAGCATTACCATTGCAAAGAAAATACACAAACTCGTGAAATGAAAACTGGAAACTCGAGAAGGCTCCTTCTTTGGCCATTACACTCACGCACCGGGTAGGGCTGGTGCCAGCCATGTGTGGTTACACAGAACGAGAGAGGATTTCTAGTCGTTTCTTTATACCTTTCCATATACAGAAGCATGTAGATACTTACAGACCAAGAATCGCATTCACCAAAGTAGGCCCTCACTATAACAACTGCGATTTTGTTGAGGTCCCGCGACTACACTGAGAAGAGAATCATTCTGAGGCATAAAACAATGACTGGGAAATTCTCTGGTTAGAGATTGTCCGAGAAAATGCTGTTTTACAAGTCAGAAAGGAAGGAGTCCTAGGAACCTGAAGAACGCAGTGAGGAATAACACTCAAAAAGAGAAGCAGATGATTTGCAAACATAAATGCTACCTTTACATCACTTTCCTATAGGACCCTGGGCTCGTTAAGACTCCCTTCCATGCAGCGTAACCAAAGAGTCTGTCCGTTCCTCTTATCCAAGCTCATGACAATCCTTCCTTTCCTAATGGCTGCGATATCAAGCTTAGATGAACTTTCTGCCAAGAGACTATCCATTACTCCCTTTTAAAAGTGCCTAAACCACCCTGGCTGGTTTTCTCAGTGGTTAGAGTATCAGCCTAAGGGTTTCAGTTGGATTCCTGGTCAAGGACACGGGCCTGGGTTGCAGGTCCCAGCCCTGTACCCGGCCCCACAGCAAATGCAGGAGGTAATCAATCGATTACACATCGATGTTTCTCTCTTTCTCGCTCTCTTCCCCTCCCTTCCGGTCTCTCTGAAAACCCAATGGGGAAAAAACATCTTCAGGTGAGGATCAACTTAACTAAATAAACAAAACTGCCTAAGCCCCACCCCCACTGACACCAACACTGAAAACGCATTAGTCTACAAGTCACGATGCTCTTACTGTCAACCAATTTTAAAACCCCAAAAAGGAGGAGTATATGTTCTATGTTTTCTGCCTTTCCCACGCAGCATGAAGAATGGAATTTTTACCCCATAAATATCGGGTATAACTTAAATGCCTCCTGTCGAGCCTGGAGAGCACTTTGGTGCCTCGGTGTTTCTGAGTTCCATTAATATCTGACGACCCGCCTGCACGTCGGAGCCTTGCCCGTCGGGCCAGGGAGTGGGCTCTCCACACACCCAGGTTTCATTCCGTGGCTGGGAAGCAGGAGATTCACAGAGCTTTTGGCCAATTGACAGGTGGGGGGGAAGGTGCAAATCTCAGGGCTTACATGCGCTGGAGAAGGCTCCTCAGCGTGGAGGATACATCGGCTCAGAGGAAATGCCAGCCAGGTATATCACAGGGCACTGCAGGCGGGCAAAGTCAAGAGAGACCATTAAGCCAGCTTCCTGACGACAGCAGAGGCTAAGTCACGAGCAGAAAATGTCCCTCAACTAAAGCAAAAGGGGCCACCAGAGATGGCTGCATAAAAGTCCCATGGAGAAAGAGAAAAATGGGAAGCAAAGCCACATGTGGCTAAAAAGCTCCTGAATGAATTTTAATGTCCTCTTTCTTCTCTGATAAGAAGTAAATTAATTATAGGGGAAACCGTTAAGTGGGAATGTTACCGTCACTGGGTATGTAGAGTGACAATGGACCAACACCACTTACTTGTTAAGTAACTACAATGCATAAAGCAATACGCTGGAACAGTGGACGCTGTAGATAAGCTCATAAGCTCAAGGAACCTGTAGCAGTCTATGGAGATAATCCTCAACACAGCATTTTTGTTTACGAGGTAAGGGATTGAAAAAAATTACACAACCATCCTATATAATAAAAGCCTAATGTGCTAAGTGTCCGACTGTTCAACCGTTCAACCAGTCGCTATGATGCGCACTGACCACTAGGGGGCAGATACTCTGATCAATAGGTTAGCTTGCTGCTGGGGCCTGGCCAATGGGGACTGGGCGAGACGGGCTGGACACGCTGGAACCCTCCCATGGCCCCTTCCCAACTGGCCAACCTCCTATGGCCCCTCCCTGGCTGGCCAGCCCTGATCAGCCCCAAAGGGGACTGGGCAAAATGGGCCAGACATGCCCTGGAGTCCTCCCAAAGCCCCTCCCCGGCCCTGATTGTGCACTGTGAGGTCCCTAGGCCTGGCCTGCACCCTCTTGCAATCTGAGACCCCACAGGGCATGTCAGAGAGCCGGTTTCAGCCTGATCCCGCAGGCCAGGCCATGAGACCCCACCAGTGCACGAATCTGTGCACCGGGCTTCTAGTAAATACAATAAAAATTTAGAGAGAGGACAGAAGAAGAACCAATGTAAGGGACAAAGGGCTCTATTTAGCAGGACCTTGAGAAGACAGGTCTACATTGGACAGATAGGAAGTAGACAAAGGCACGGTCAGCAAGGGAAACAGAACAAAGTTTAAATACACATCGCACACCCACAGGAACAAGCACCAGGCCAAGGATAACACAGGGATGTGGGACTCATGAAGGAGGAGTTTAGAAAGGTGACCAGATGTTAGCCAAGTTAAATATGTTTAACTTAACCCATTCGTTGTGAAAGATTTGGAATCTTTTTTTAAAAAGATAGCACTATAAAGTTTTCCTCAAGTCCTATTAATATTAAAAACGAAAGGGCCCTGGCCGGTTTGGCTCAGTGGATAGAGTGTCAGCCTCCTAACTGAGGATCCCGGGTTCAATTCCGATCAAGGGCATGTGCGTGGCTTGTGGGCTCGATCCCTGTAGGGAGCATGCAAGAGGGAGCCAATCATTGATGTCTCTCTCTCTCTCTATCTCTCTTCCTCTCCTTTCCTCTCTGAAATCAATAAAAATACTTTTTTTAAAGGAAAGGTATTTTTGTTTGTTTGTACCTTTCTGTGCTAGAAACAGCCTATGATCTCACATTGATTCTATTGTATAAACAGTATTGTCAGTCCACATACCGCTTAAACTTCTGCCATGGTGGTGGGTAGAAAAAAGCTGTTTCAGTTATGCAAACACACTCTGTTTTTTGAGAACACAAATACACAAATCCTGGTTATCGGCTCTATGTGGAAATTATGTTTTAAACACTGAAAGGAATCTCAAATTTTGAAATTCAAATATTAAACACTGTATATCTTAGAAATAACAAGCCAATACCAACTTTTTTGTGTTTGTTTTCTACACGAGATATCATCTTCTGGTTCAAGAAAGTAACTTGTTCCTCAAAACCCTTCCTTCGGTAGAAAACTTGCTATCCTTAATTTGAACGTAAGAAGCTGTAAGCGCGGGCCCCAAGCAATCACCCATTAAAAATAAAACCTCAAAAATCACTGCTTCTCCCAGCAAAGCGAGCGCCTCCATAAAACAAGAGTTGAAAGTAGATACAGAAAACCTTAGGGGAAACATAAAATAACAAGATACAGAAAAATAACAAGCAGTGGAACATCCGCAGATGTAGCTCAAGAAAGAAATGTCAGAGGAAAATACTAGTGAACTGTCACTGGCGGGGAACGCCGTGTTAGAGGCAGCCCGCGGGAGAACAGACACTGCGGGAAATCTGTGTGCCGAGAGGCATGAGCAAAACAAGCAAATGAAACAGACGTTCACATCAAATGTAAAAGGACTTCCAACATAAGCATGACCAGTGTTCTTAAAGAAACAGAATGCGCCCTAACTGGTTTGGCTCAGTGGAGAGAGCACCGGCCTGCAGACTCAAGGGTCCCAGGTTCGATTCTGGTCAAGGGCATGTATCTTGGTTGCGGGCATGCAAGAGGCAGATGATCAATGTTTCTAAGTCTCTATCACTCTCCCTTCCTCTCTGTAAAAAAATAAAAAATAAAAAATAAAAATAAATAAAAATAAAAATCAATAAAATATATATATTTAAAAGAAAAGAAACAGAACCTGACATGAAGTGTTAATGCTCAACCCATTATATACCTTTACTCAAGGACAACGGCCCAGATAAACATTTTTGAACGTGAAAGGCCCCAGGGAAATGCAGTTATTATGATCAACTTCAGCTACACAGAAGCCACATCACAAGGCCTGGAGGTGAGCTCTGAATCCATTTAACTGAGGAAGTCACATTGAGCCAAAAGAGGTTATGACTTGCAGGGCAGAATGTGACTGTCACAGACCCTGACCATAGATATTTAAAAATACTTTGATTTTGTTCATGATAAAAAAATAAAAAATAAATCACTAAGATAGACGTAACCAAAGCAGTCAGGCGGCAACTCACAAACGGGATCCAAGTCTCTCCTTTGGTCCCTGGAACGCCCTCGGATCTAATCAGTGACACTCCAGTGTCCCTATCGAGCTATAAAGTGAGATGCTTCTCTGGTGCCTCATGCCTGAGTTGTCTGGTTGGCTTCACTGTTGTGCTTGGTTGGTCTGGCTTGTGAAAGGGACGTGCAACGTGGGCAAGTACTTCTGGAAGAGGCGGCTCTTGACCTTCAGAAGGTTCTCTGGTGGGAATCCGGCAGCCCACGAATGGAAGAGGATGAAAACTCCCTCGGTGGTTACCACACAGACCACCCTGCTCTAGGGAGAAGGCTCTCACCGAGCTGCCTTCCCTCGGTCACCCTCAGACACCGCGTGCTCCTGGGCAACCACGGGCCTGGGCAATGACGCCCATTTGTGCTCGTCAGTGAAGTCAAATGCCACTCGGGCTTCTCCAAGAGCAAGTGTCTAGTCTTAGAAACATTGCGGGATTTGGCACCCCTGGTTTTCTTTTCCTTGTCCTTGAAGCCTGTTTGCGCCACTGAAACAGGGGTGTGTGTGCAAGGTACATGTCCGTCTCTTTGGCCTACTGCAATTTCTACTTGGAGGACATATTTTTCTACCCTTCCTTGGTTTCTTAACTTCCTTTAATACTTATTATGCATCATTTATTCTGGCTTAGGGGTTGTAGTGCTATAAAAAAAAAAGTAATACAAAGGAGAGTTTAAACAGGGCACGTTCAATAAACTAAAATGCCTTGCGAGGTTGTATACTGCAGTGGTCCCAAACTGTGTTGATCACATAATCCTAGGAAAGATAAACTGTATGAATCTATGAATACATTTATTTATTTTTCTTTAATTGATTTCAGAGAGGAAGGGAGAGGGAAAGAGAGAGAGAGAGAGAGAGAGAGAGAGAGACATCAATGATGAGAATCACCCATCAGCTACCTCCTGCATGCCCCACAATGGGGATCAAGCCCACAACCTGGGCATGTGCCCTGACCAGGAATCTAACCATGACCTCCTGATTCATAGGTCAATGTTTAACCACTGAGCCATGCCAGCCAGGCAATAAGTTTAGTTTTAGGTGCACGTTATAAAACATAACATAGAAATTCTAAAGAATGAAAGATGCAAATATTTTTCTTCAATGGCAAACAACATTCTGCTATCCACAGAAATGACTCATGATATTTATCAAGACCATGATTTAATATCCGTTATTATTTCTGAACGTCTCAGTTTAATCCTTTGTGGCTGAGCAATTTGTTTTAATCCTTGGTTTGCATAGCTGTCAGAGTCATGTCAGGAAGATATGCAGATATGAATGGAAAAGGGCACCACAGCACTGAGCCCTTGGTTTTGAGTCCAACCTCTCTCTGATAAGGAAAGGTTTAAAGTTTACTATTATTATTATTATTATTATTATTATTACCAGAGGCCCAGTGCACGAAATTTGTGCACAGGGATGCGGGATAGGGGAGTGTCCCTCAGCCTGGTCTTGGCCTGCAAAGACGCCAGCACCCCTCACCTGGCCTCTAGCCAGAGGCTCCTCCCCTCCTTCCGCACAGCCTCCGGGAAGATGCTTGTCCTGGGGCCTCCTCAGGGCCCCGGCCCATGATGCCCTGAAGCTCGGGTACTCGGGGGCTTGGGCTTTCAGGTCCGGCTTCCTCACCTGGCTGCGCATCAGCTGCCAGGGGAGCCTGCCTCAGGAATCGCCCCTTGGACCAGACTACTTGGGAGTGTGTGCGGGGGAAGGGGCAGCCTCAGCAGCAGTGATTTGATATCCGTAGTGTGCCTGCCAGACACACACACACACACACACACACACACACACACACCCTCCCCCCACAGCACAACACTAGTCCTGTCGGGACTGTTGGCAGGGGGCTTCCAGTCTGCGACTGGGGCTGCTGGGCTGCAACTGGGGGCTGCAGGCGGAGGACCCTGGCACCCATAGGGCTCCATCAGCTTCAGGAACTGGAAAGATCCATTTTTTCTGGTTCCTCCCCTACCACGGGGGACGATGAGCTTGGGGCCCCCACAGGCCTCTTCCCTCCCGCCGCAAGGCAGGCCGGGTGTGGACTCTGGGCTCGGGACCCCACAGACTCCTTCCCTTCCGCCGCTCGGCCATAGTGTGACACTGGGCTCAGGACCCCACAGGCTCCTGCTCTCCTGCAGCACAGCTGTGGCTGGGACACTGAGCTCGTGCCACCTTTGGCCAGAGACCCCTCCTCTCCCTCTGTGGCCAAGGAGCAGATACTGGGCTCCCGTTGCCTGGGTGATGCTGCCAGCATCTTTTTGTTGCAGAGTGATGGCTAATTTACATATTACTCTTTTAATTATATAGGATTATTATTATTTTGCCGTTACTGCTCACTGACATTCAGCCAGTAAATGCCCATCTTCCCCAATATCCGTCTCCCTTCAAAGCTTATGAAAGCCATCAAATGTTTATATTTTTAAAAACTGTGTCCTAAAACCAATAAAACATTATAAGACTTTTTTTCCCCCCACCAGATTAGGACATCCCAGTTTCAACGTATTAAAGGAGCCCAGAGTCCATACGAAGGGTTTTAATAGGTGACATGGATCTTTTTTAATATATATGTTTATTGATTTCAGAGAGGAACAGAGAGGGATAGAGAGAGAGAAACATCACTGAAGAGAGCCATTGATCGGCTGCCTCCTGCGTGCCTCCTACTGGGGACTGAGCCCACAACCCGGACATTCCTGGGATTCAAACTAGTGGCCTCCTGGTTTCATGGGTCAGTGCTCAACCACTGAGCCATGCTGGCCAGCCCACCCTTTTTCCTTTTTTTTTTTTTTAATCACATTTCCAAATACCCAATTCCAAAAATGTCCTCCACATAGTGCAGGTTTCTTTGGAGAAGCAGGTACTCGCTCACTCCCTGTTAAAACATTGCTTCTACCTGGAAGGGCTATGTTTACGTGCATCGTTAAAAATATTTTTTTTTCTATGAGCTCCTCCTGAAACCACTTAACACAGGAAGATCAGCAAATGCGGACGCCTGCCTTTTAGTAAAAGGAAAATAAAGTAACAATTCTTTGTTCTTTTGTTAAAACAACCCTTGTGTGGCAGAAATACATGGACGTCCATTATTCCTCTCATCGCAACGCATGCGCAGAGATTCCGCTATATTTTAAGGAACCCGCTGGTCCAGAATCAACTAAGCAAAACTGTTCTCTGGCGCTGTCCGCATGTGCCTTTAACTGCTCCCCTTCGGGTGTCTGCTCAACGGCGTGCTGGCGAATGACACAGCAAAGCCATGTCACATATGTCGCTATCAATAACGCTGAGTGCAAGTCCTTGTTTCAAATAACCTGCTTGATCATTTCTAACGGGCAGGGCTGACGGCCGGTCAGAGCTCATTAAATTATTTTTTATCCCAAATGGGAACCCCTGCCAGATGTCCCCCCCACAGCCATTCTCTCCCTCGCGATCAGAACCTCGGAGGGCACAGGACGGCCCCGTGCCCGTGGCCTCGGGACTGAGTCCTGGACCTGGGGACGATCGCCTCAGAAGGAGGGGCCTGTCTTCCGTTCCCTTCCCTCCTCCCTGGCTGGAGTTCCCGCTGGAGGGCTGAAATGTGTGCCATCCTCCAAGCAGGAGGGCGAAGCCAGGTGCAGAGGCCGCCAGAACCAGAAAGGAGGCGCCTGGGTCGTTGGTGGCTATGTCCCCATCAAGTCGGCCCTGACTGCCCGCCACCCCTCCGGGGCTGTGCTGTGCTGGGTCTCTGGCTCCGGCTGCTGTTCCGCGCCCTGCCCCATACACCTGGCCGCGGGTGATGCGAGCTCACGCTGGCAGTCACAGAAGAGGCGGCTCTGCTATTTTCTCATGTCAGCGCAGTACCTTCCGTCGGCGGCTTCCTAACAGAGACTGCTTCCAAGCCACTTGCCCACTGTGTCCAAATTAGTTCATAATATATACTCTTCAAATCTACTTTATCCCGTATGCATGCACTGCGACGAGCAGGAGTTAGGGGAGGGGGAAGGAGGGATGGCGTCCCTTAAGTAATATCGACTCCTCTCTCTGGAGAGGATGCACCGCCCGTGTCTGAGGAAATAGTGACCACGGGAGAACACCAGCATCCACGTCACACACCAAAGCTTCGTTGTTTCCGGTCGACACATAAATACACAAGCAAGTTCCCCCCTCTTCCCGCCCCTTTCCCAGCCCCGCAGAATGTTCTCACGCACCTCCCAGGTGGGCAGGCACCCGGCACCGAGGGCATCGGCGCGTGGAGAGCTAGCTAACTGTAAATAATTGCTCTCCGAGTCATGATCACATACTGTGAGATGAAAATGTTCACTCCCAAAGAAATCAGCATAAAAAGGGGTGCCCCATCAAACTGAGAACGTGCGAAAGGAAATGGTAGACCAACGGGCAGGTGCAGGTGAGGGTTCGGGGGCCTTACCTGAACACTTCGAGCGCTATCCTTTCTGGTAACCTGGGAGCCACCAGCTTGAATGCTTTCTGGAAATCTTCCAAAGTTAAATATCCACGGTCTATTTGAAAACAAATGTAAACATTCACTTACCTCGATTAACCCTATGAACTGTTACACCAGCCACACAACCTGCATGATGCTCTAAGACGTTATTAGGAAAAGAACAGCAATGTATGGTCGATTTTAACATGTTAGGTAATCTGAGATTGTCTCTTTGGGAGAATTTACGAATCCAGTGGCCACTTCCAGCCCGATCATTCTCAGACTCTCTGAGTCCCAGGGAGAGGAGTGCAGAGACACACACTGCAGTAACAGCATCAGTTTCGAGTCTTTGTAAATTGCCAAAACAATTTACTCTTCAAAATTCTTTTTTTTTTTCTTGCTTGATATTAGAATTATAATATAACTAGTAGCCTGGTGCACGAAATTCATGCACGGGGGAGCAGGAAGTGTCCCTCAGCCCAGCCCGCATCCTCTCCAATTTGGGACCCCTTGTGTAGTCAGACATCCCTCTCGCAATCCAGGACTGCTGGCTCCTAACCGCTCACCTGCCTGCCTGCCTGATCGCCCCTAACCACTCGGCCTACCGGCCTGATCGCCCCCAACTGGCCCCCCCACCAGCCTGATCACCCCCAACTGCCTCCCCTCCTGGCCTGATTGCCCCTAACTGCCTCTCCCTTGGCCCCGCCACCATGGCTTTGTCTGGAAGGACATCCAGGAGGTCTCCTGTCTAATTAGCATATTACCCTTTTATTAGTATAGATCATATTGGGAGGGAAGCCATAACAACAGCCAAGATACAGAACCTGGACTACATGAGCATTTTAATCCTGTGTGAGAGATATGGGGTGTAGGGAGACCTGAAGTCCCTCCTCTCGGCCACACCCGGTGTGGGAAAACAATTCCTCCAGTAAAATGCGGGTCACAGCAGGCGCCGAAGAAGATGCCATGTGTAGGTGGCTCGTGGGTGACCTATAACCCCACATGGCCAGCCCTTTTGTTGCCCGGATTATAACCACTAAGTACAATTATATATAACTGTTAACTTTATTTTATCCATGGTAAATGTCATCAAGAAATTAAAATCACGGCGGAGGAAAAAAAAAAATTCACACCAACGTCTAAGGTAATAGCTAACGAGGACCGTAAAAGAAACTTCCAAGTATATTAATTTCATGTACTGCGTCGATGTGCCCATTCACAGTTCTTTAACAGCAATTTTTACTTTCAAAACACCCTGAAGAGACTTACAGTGCCTGTCAAAAGCTGTGAAGATGTGTCTTATTTCATTCCGATACAGCTGAGCTTCCTTCTTTTTCCTTATAATGTTTAAAAACTCCTCAAGCGTTAGACCTAAAAGTTGGGGGGGGGGGGGGGAAATATTTTCTTAAAAAATTATTGTCTTAATTACTCTTCCAGAAAAAAACACACAAACATAAGTAAAAGGTAATACATTTCACAAACATTATCTTGATTTTGGTTAACAGTATTTATCCCTGAGACCTATAAAATCAAAAAGACATTTCGTTAGCCGAAACCGGTTTGGCTCAGTGGATAGAGCGTTGGTCTGCGGACTGAAAGGTCCTGGGTTCGATTCTGGTCAAGGGCATGTACCTTGGTTGCGGGCACATCCCCAGTAGGGGGTGTGCAGGAGGTAGCTGGTCGATGTTTCTCTCTCATCGACGTTTCTAGCTCTCTATCTCTCTCCCTTCCTCTCTGTAAAAATATCAATAAAATATATTTAAAAAAAAAAAGACATTTCGTTAATGGTAAGGAGGCCCAACACCAGCAGTCAACAGCAAAAAACAACAGACAGCTTTAGCTCACGGGGCATTTCCTAGGGGTAAAAGAATGGTGACCTTGCAAAAAAGGTAACACACGTCCCCTTAACAGATCTCACCGGCGGGCCCAAACTACATATCAAACAAGGGCTCATAATTTTTCTTTCCTTCTGCGGCTTTGATGCCTTTTTTTTTTTTTCCTCCTAGCCAGATGTCATTACCGCAGGTTTGTTTTTTTTCCAACTGCGAGATCAGGGCAAAGAAGTAGTTTCTCAGAAGTCAATACCAATTGCACCCCACAGATAAAAGTGGAGAGAATATTCCATAAACAATGGAGCTGGCGCGGTCCCCGGCCCTGGGTCCTGGCGGGGACGGCTCCGCCGCCTCGGGCTCGGCTTCCCGTGACTCTCGTAATAAAAGGGCCCAGCAGGACGGCGGGAGATTGGGCACTGTGCTCACGGAGTCTGTGAAAATGAATTCTAATGTGATCTTTGTGATAGGTTTAAAGAGCCGAGCCAAGAAGTTAAAACATCTTCGTGTCCTGAGCCCTGAATATATATATATATATATATATATATATATATATATATATATATATATATATATATAAAGAGCAGCTCATTTCTATACCTCAGGATTTCCATTTTTAAATAAAACATCACTGTCTTAAAAATAGCCCCAAATCACACAAAAACCATGGGCTGATTTCTAAAAACCTGCACCCCTCCTCCTTTCGGTGAGGTCACACAGAGCTGCATACCCTTCCTAAAATAGTTCCAAGGGTGGGGGCGGGAGGACGTAGAAAATCGTTTTCTTCATTTTCCACGTTTTTCTTGTTTGAAGTCAGAGATTTAGAAACTAGAATGCCCATCTGTCTTTATGTGTCGGAAGGATGCTTCTACAACTCTCCAGGGCTCGCGGTGTGCCGGGCGCTGTGTCTGGCTCTGGACAGAGAGGCGGGAAGAGAGCACCCAGGATTCCAGTCCCCAGGGAGCACCTGGGCTGGTGGGGAGCTCAGTGACTACACGGGTTCAGCTGCAAACGTGCCCACAATTATAAGCATGGCACGTGCGATGGGGAGGAAAGGGAGGCGGTCAGAGAGTCCCAGGAACCCTCCTACAGAGTGGACTCGTGAAGGAGAGGTCTCTCAGAGTGGGTAATACGTAAGCCTACGTGATAAAACACCGAGCGGCCGAAGGACGGGAAGACGAGCACTCCAGGCTGCGGCGGAAACAGCGGGCGCCCAGGCCGGGGCGGGGGAGAAGTGGGGAAACGGGAAAGGCTATCGTGGCTGGGATGCAGTGAGGGAGAGCGCAGGGCAGGATGGGGCTGGCGAGGTGGGCTGGCCCTCGTGGACCACAGGAAGTGGTTTGGTGTTCATGTAAGTTGCAACAGGAAGTCAATAAGAAATAAAAGGTTCGAACTGGGAAGTGGCATGATCTGATTTAGATGTTGTAAAGATCTTCCTGGCTGTCACCTCAAAAAGAAAGTGAACGGTAAAAGGGGAGACCCATTGGGAGCCTTGGGTAAGAGATATGGTTGCTAGGATGTCGGCAGTGGGAATGGAGGAGAGGAAGGTGTCCCGACCTGTTTCACGGCAGATGAAGGGTTAGATGAGGCAGGTGAGAGAGAGAGACATGTCAAGAAGAGTCCTTTGAAGGGCTGAGAAAGACCTGGGAAAGAGCGGGATTTGGGTTGAGATGAGACTTGTGATCTGCATTTAAGTGTCTGATGTGTTGGAGGCAACTAAGAGCAAAAGCCATATGCTCTAGCCCCTTGGTCGGCAAACTCATTCGTCCACGGAGCCAAATGTCAACAGGACAATGATGGACATCTCTTTTGAGAGCCACATTTTTTTAAACTTAAACTTCTTCGAACACCATTTCTTCAAAATACACTCGCCCAGGCCGTGGTGTTTTGTGGAAGAGCCACACTCAAGAAGCCAAAGAGCAGCATGTGGCTGGAGAGCCGCAGTTGGCCGTCCACGGCTCTAGGCAACAAGGCCTGTCTCCCAGCACCTACCAGAGAGCCTGGGGTGGGCTCAATACCGATGCTCTGCATGGAATTAGCACATGTAGCATTTCCCCTGACATAAGTCTGGATACAGCTTCGTTCTCATCCATGCACCCTCGTGAGCAGAGAACACATTTAAAACGGAAGTCATCACGCCATGATCCGTAACTAGCTTCACGGACACCAAAAGCTAATCAGTTAAACAGCGCCCAGACTAGTTGGAATTCCTGACTAACGTCCTCACTGGCCGTGGCATATTTTAGGAGTCCCCTCACAAACTGGCCTCAGTCTACCTTGCTAACCTCGCTAGCAAATGTCCCGATGTTTCCCCAGGACGGTCAGCCCTTTCACACACGCCTCCACACCTGTGCGCACGTTGGACGCACCGCCCGGGGTGCATGTCCTCCTTTTCTCCTGGTGAGTTTTCACGTCTCCCTCCAGACGCAACGAGGGCCTGACCTCCTCTTCGCAGACTACCCTGATTTCTTCAACTGAGTCCCTCCTTCTATGACCCACCAGCCCCGTATTGATAACAAGGACATAGCCAGCCCTGGTCAGGCGGCTCAGTTGGTTGGAGAATCACCCCATACACCAAAAGGCAGTGGGTTAGATTCCCAGTCAAGGGCACATTCCCGGGTGGACAGTTCAATCCCCAGCCGGGGCAAGTTCAGGAAGCAACCAATTGGCATTTCTCTTTCCCACGGATGTTCTCTCTCACACCAATGTCTGTCTCTCTCAACAGCAAGAACATAGTCATGCCCAGGCAGGTTTGGCTAAGTGGACAGAGCGTTGGCCTGCGGACTCAGGGGTCGTGGGTTCGATCCCCAGCGGGGGGCATGCAGGAGACAGCCAATCAATGATGTTTCTATCTCTCTCTCCATCTCCCTTCCTCTCTAAAATCAATTAAATATATATATATATATATATATATATATATATATATATATATATTTTATAAGTTCTCATCACAAGAGGAAAATAAAATTTTTTTAAAGTCATAGACTTGCCAAAACCGGTTTGGCTCAGTGGATAGAGCGTCGGTCTGCGGATTGAAAGGTCCCAGGTTCAATTCCGGTCAAGGGCATGTACATTGGTTGCGGGCATATCCCCAGTAGGGGGTGTGCAGGAGGCAGCTGGTCGATGTTTCTCTCTCATTGACATTTCTAGCTCTCTATCTCTCTCCCTTCCTCTCTGTGGAAAATCAATAAAATATAAAAAAATAAAAAATAAAAGTCATAGACTCTGTTGCCTCCTATGGTAATTATTTGGCCACACGTTTGCCCGAGACATGCTGAGGGAAAGCACTGTTTATTGGCTAAAATCGTATCCCCTGTGCTCATCACCATACCGCGCACATGGGGCAGGCATTCATTAACGTGTGCTGAATAAGTCGATAAAATAATAGGAAGATACCCCACATGCCCTTAACTCGTTTTAAGCTTCCACAGCAACCCACATGGAAGTGCAAGCCTCTTCTCTAACGGGCTTGCTCCCGCACTGCATTCGGCGTGGCTCTCACACCATGGTGCTGCAACCCCTTTCAAAGCCGACACAGAGCGGTCTGCCGTTCCTGCCTGCAGCTCTGAGGTGCAAACACACGAAGGTAAGTTCTGTGCATCCTGCTGCTCTTTGAATGACCTAGAAACAGAGGTCTTCCCACTAGCTCCACCTGCTGTTCTAACAGTCCAACCTAAAATGGTCACATCACCTCACGAACACACTTTCAGTGATTCTACTGCCATCGGCTTTCATTGCCAATGAAGCGTGCATTGCCTGTGTCCACTCCTGGAGGGATACAATATGTTTCAAACACAACACTGGGTCTTCCATGCATGCTGTTCACTAATCACAGTCGCCAAACGTACTTTATTATAGTTACACTAGAGGCCCGGTGCACAAGATCTGTGCACGGGAGGAGCGGGGAAGGGTTCCTCAGCCCGGCCTGAGCCCTCTCCCCCTCAGGGAGCCCTCAAGGCATGTAGCATCAGTTGGACATCCTTAGCCTCCCGACACTGCTGCTGCGCTTGCCACGGCTTCTGGCTGAGTGGAGCTCCCCCTATGGGAGCGCACGGACCACCAAGGGGCAGCTCCTGCATTGAGCATCTGCCCCCTGGTGGTCAGTGTGTATCATAGCGTCTGGCCATTCCACCATCCGGTTGATTTGCATATTAGCCTTTTTAAAAATACATATTTTATTGATTTTTTACAGAGAGGAAGGAGAGAGGGATAGAGAGTTAGAAACATCGATGAGAGAGAGACATCGATCAGCTGCCTCTTGCACACCCCCTACCAGAGATGTGCCCGCAACCAAGGTACATGCCCTTAACCTGGAACCTTTCAGTCCCCAGGCCAACGCTCTATCCACTGAGCCAAACCGGTTTCGGCTGCATATTAGCCTTTTATTATATAGGATGAGTATCACAAAAATGTCAGAAACCACACAGAACAATGTGTTTGTCTGAGTTCATTATTAATTTGTCTCCAGAAGATGTTCAGAAATCACCTGAGCAGTTGGGTTCTATCAGTAGTTTGCAGGCTTTTTTTCTTTTTTTCTTTTAAGCTGTAGGAAACCTAATGTGTATAATGTGTAGAGGGCATGAAAACAGCTATTTTGGTTTGGAGTGAGTTGGTCTCCCCACTATTCCCTGGCCAGCAGTGCTCCCAGAAGTACCCCAACAGGACCCAGGGCTGAGGATTATGCCTTAGAAACCCTGGGACCAATGCTCTTTACAAATCCTGCTAGACTCTACTAGTCTCTGCACTTTCCACAACTCTGGAAACAGTCCCTCCCAGTTAATAAACCACTCTTGGCAACCCTGGCCAGGTAGCTCAGTTGGTGAGAGCATCATCTGGATTCACCAACGTTGTGGGTTTGGTCAGGGCACTTACATGAAACAACCAATGAATGCATAAATAAATGGAACAACAAATCTATGCTTCTCTCTCTCTCTCAAAACAATCAATAGCCAAAACCGGTTTGGCTCAGTGGTAGAGCGTCGGTCTGTGGACTGAAAGGTCCCGGGTTCGATTCCAGTCAAGGGCATGTACCTTGGTTGCAGGAACATCCCCAGTAGGGGATGTGCAAGAGGCAGCTGGTCGATGTTTCTCTCTCTCATTGATGTTTCTAGCTCTCTATCTCTCTCCCATCCTCTCTGTAAAATATCAATAAAATATATTTTTTAAAAATCAATAAATAATTTAAACCACTCTTGGCAAAATGGACGCTTTTCATGCCTTATAATGAATGCATACATTTTACTTTCCAAACTACTTAATGCCTATGATATAGATATCCTAAATAATAAAAGACTGATAAACAAATCAACAGAACAACCGGTCGCTATGATGCACACTGACCACCAGGGGGCAGACGCTCAATGCAAGAGCTACCCCGGGGTGGTCAGTGAGTTCCCACAGGGAACCCTGAGCGAGAAGCCCTGAGCGAGTGCAACAGCAGTGGCGGGAGCCCCTCCCGTCTCCACGGCAGCACTAAGGATGGCTGACTGACGGCTTAAGCATCAGTCAGACACCCCCTGAGGGCTCAGGCTGAGCTGAGGGACCCCCTCCAAGTGCACGAATTTTGTGTACCAGGCCTCTAGTATCATATAAAGAGACAAACTAGGAAATGTTCTCTCTATATATATATCTCTCTTTTTGTTTTTTCTTTTTTGCTTCTAAACAATTTCCTAGGAAGGTAATCATCTTTCACTGCAAGATGGATATATTCAAAAAGTCCAATAAAAATGTACAAATATTAACTTTGAAAGTTTCATTATGTACAGATACTTTTTGTGGTTCACGGGTGTAAGCCTCGGGGTCCATGCCCAGGGAGGAACCCTGTGGAAAATGAAGCACTGTTCTAGGTTTGGCCGTCACAGGAGCTTAAATTAGAAACTGCAATAAACCTGGGGGGTGAAGGAGAAAACAATAAAAATGCCAAACTGCCCAAGACTATAAGTCTGACCCTAGATTTAGTAGAAAAGGGAGGGTTTGTGTCCATTATGCCACATGTTAATTTTTATAGGGATTGAAAATGAGGGTTTCAAAGGCTTACCTTTTAAAAGGAAAATGGAAATTTAAATTTAGACCGAGAATATATTTAATAATCAACTGTCTGGTTCAAAACACATCAGACAGGACAGTAATAAATAAAAGCACACAAGCCAACTGGCCATTCACCTCAGCACCCATAAATTACTTTTCAATCGAACTGACGCCGGAGAGCATGGCTGCGTCAAACAGTCCATAATCACCTTTATGATAAATCAATCTCTTTGATTTTGCCATCATTCAAAGTTAAAGGTTAAAAGTTCCTAGAAAGCTTTTTCTTTTTTAAGCGTGAAAGCAAAATAAGTTCATTGCTCCAAAAGGGTAATAATGGCCCTACACAGCTTGGCTCAGTAGATAAAGCATCAGCCTGCGGACTGAAGGGTCCCAGGTTCAATTCCAGCCAAGGGCACATGCCTGGGTTGTGGGCTTGATCCCGAGCAGGAGGCAACTGATCAATGATTCTCTCTCATCATTGATGTTTCTCTCTCCTTCTCCCTTCCTCTCTGAAATCAATAAAGAAATACTTATTTTTTTAAAAATAAGAGGATAATAATGTAAGGAAACAGAAAGGAGGGAGGGACAAAAGCCTCAATCTAATCACCCAGATAAAACAAAATTCTGTGTACTTTGTTCTGCCCTTTTCCTTAAGGCATACTCTATGTGGGGTAACACACAAACAGCTGTGGGCAGATTCCGTGGGGCGACATTCGTGTGGTTCTCAGCTGTTGCTACGTATACAAAATGCTCTATAATGTCTCCCACAACGAAGTCATATCATCTGAGGTCATACATGGTCTCTGTCCCTCATGGAACTGCCCAGACAGGTCTGATGTTAGACCCCTGGCCTACTACACTAAAGGAATGTTATGGAACTGGCATACAAATTCACTGATTTATTTATTGAACCATTCCGTGGACATCAATGTCCACTTATCAGTCTCTCCATCATGAGACATCACGGAAGAAACCTCCCACATCATGGAAAACAATGTCCCTCCAGAAAAGAGTTTCTATTGCAGGGACCGCTATTCTTGGTTGTGATTCCCTATTTGCTCTGTGCATTGGGTAGCTCAGAACCAAATCAGACATCAACATCTACCAACTAACTACATAGAACCTGCCTTTTGCATTCTGACCGCTCCTGACTTCAACTCATTAAGTTTCTAAGGGAATGAACATTGGCCTCAACTCTACCACAATGACTAATAGTGACTCATGGCACCATTAAAAGCAAGGGAACAACGGGTTGCTGGCTGCGTGAGAGGGTAAGCTTGGAGGTTAGACCACTACTAGCCAGCTGGGCCACCCTGGGCAAATTACTCAACCTCTCTAAGCTTCAGGGGTTTTTAAACTTATAGGGTAATCCCCATGTCATGTAGTTGCCTCAAATTTAACAATCCATGAATAGTGCTCATCATAGTGGTAGGCATTAGCAATCAGAGGTATAATATCCTATATAATAAAAGCCTAATATGCTAAATGTCCAGTCATCCAGTTGGCCGTTCAACTAATCAAAACATAATATGCTAATGATACGCTAAGGCTACTCAAACACTTGCTATGATGTGCACTGACCACCAAGAGGCACACAGTCAACTGGTCAACCAGTTGCTATAATGCGCACAAACCACCAGAGGGCAAACGCTCCAACCAGTAGGTTAGCTTGCTGTTGGGGTCCAGCCAGGACTGAGCGAGATGGGCCGGGCATGCCCTGGGACCCTTCTGCATACCCTCCCTGGCTGGCCAGCCTTCCTTCCCCATCCCCAATCGTGCCCAATGGGGTCCCTTGGCCTGGCCTGCACCCTCTTGCAATCTGAGACCCCTCAAGGGATGTCGGAGAGCCAGTTTCAGCCGGATCCATCAGGCCAGGCCGAGGGACCCCACGTGGGCCTCTAGTCTATAATAATAATAAACACAGGTAAACATCTGACATCAAATGTCAGGATTAAGATATTTTATTATTTCTCTCTGGAGCCCAGTTTCCTCATTTTAACAACTGCAGATTGTTAGGTTTCTTCCTTGCAAACTCTTTTAGGTTTCTTCCTTGCAAACTTTTTTTTATCCTCTGTACTTAGAGAACAAGGGTTGTAATGAAATAAAATACTGTAAAAGAGGCAACGATAGTGAATACAGGATCCAACCCCAACAGCAACCTGCAGCTTCCTTAAGCAAGTGCCTTGATTTTTTTTCTCCCACTAATTCAATCCCTACTTCCTGGTTCTTGGACAGTTTTTGCAGACACTCTCTTGTTAAAAGCATTACAAATGGCATTAGCAACTTTTTGCTCCTCATCCTGGCTGCCCTCAGATTCTTCCAGAGTGACTTTCCTTGAAACATTACATTCCTATTTTTAATAGCTTTAACTTAACTTTCCACTTTTGATTCTCACAAGGAGCCTCTACAAAAAACGACTGACTTAGAGAGAGACCAGGAGATCTTGGGGGGCAGGATCTGGGCACCAGGTTTAGGTCATGTGTGAAGCGTGTGCACCAGGTTTAGGTCATGTGTGAAGCGTGTGCACCGCCAAGTCTCTGCCGAGTCCAGGTCAGTCCAGGGTGTGGGTCTGGACCTCACCCAGGAAGGCTGGGCAGCACCTGGGCGCCACACAGAAGATCCTGGAAGTGGCACGTGCAGGTGCGGCCCCACCCGGTCTGGACGTAAGAAAAGCTATTGCTGGCAGGAGAATCCGCACGTCACAGCTACCCGGACAACTCTGGGAAGTGGATTACCTGAAAAACCTGCTCCCAGAAAGCCAAGGCCAACATTGCAGTTCTTCTTCAAGATCAAAACATTGAGAGAAATGATATATTTAGAAAAGAAATGAAACATTAAATGTGTGCATAAACCCTCCTTCTGCAAGAAAAAGAACATAAATATGACTTACGTCACTGAGAGGGAGGAAAAGAGGGAGCTGGTGGCCTGAAATTGGCTAGGTATTGGAAGTTCTAATAGAAACAACTGTTCGCAGTAACCAGAGTTCAGCAGTTATTTCCTGCTGGGATGGCTGTCTTCCTCTTTCTCTTGGATGCTTGAGGTCCTGAGTCTCCCCTTTCCAGGGACCGTGAATTGAAGCTAATTTGTCAGCATCCTGGCTGCAAGTCTATTCCCTTACAGCAGCGTTTCCCAAACTTTTGACATATGTGTACCCCTTCTACAATTTTCATAACGATGAGTACCCCTCATCAAAAAAAAGGATGTATTTTAATATCAATATATATATATATGTACATGCACAAAATAATAATAAACGAAAAATGAAATTATTCATAATGAAATATAAATAAAAGTTATATTATAAATAACATTTACTTGCACACCGGACCATCTCACGCCTCACAAGACTGTCTTGACTTGACTCATGAGAATGTAGAATTAGGTGCAGCTAAGCACAGTGCAGTGCATATCCCCACCAAACTCCGGTGCAACGCGTACCCCCACCAAACTCTTCCTGCACCCCTGGGGGTTTGCGTACCACACTTTGGGAAACCCTGCTACATCATGAAGAAAGTGGTACTGCGAGAAAGTTAATTGGACATTGGTATCCAGACCAGAAGAGGAAGGGGGAACACTGGCAGCCTGTAGACTAAGGGGAGGGAGTCCTTCATGGTAATTTCGGAGCAAGGTATTACACACCTACCTTTCAACCTCATCTCGCTAACCCGATCTCCCCCTGAGTTACATTGTAACCTTTTGGAATATATTTTAAAATTAATTATTAGGAAATGATGCTGGGAAGGGAAGCATCCTGATGATCTGATTGAGAAGTGGGTGTGAGAGCAGATGTAATATCCTGGATATGAAATGCAAGGGAGCAGGGGCGGGAGAGGGAGCAGGAGCATACATCGTCCAAGTCGGAAAGCCCTCAGAGGGAAGACTGCTTTCAGTACTAGTATAAAAATACCAGTTCAGCCCTAACCAGGTTTGGCTCAGTGGATAGAGCGTCGGCCTATGGACTGAAGGGTCCCAGGTTTGATTCCAGAAAAAGGCATGTCCCTTGGTTGTAGGCACATACCCAGTGGGGAGTGTGCAGGAGGCAGCTGATCAATGTTTCTCTCTCATCGATGTTTCTAACTCTCTTTCCCCCTCCCTTCCTCTCTGTAAAAAAATCAATAAAATACATATTTTTTTAAAAATCCCAGTTCTGAAGCAATCTTTAAGCCATAATGAATTTAAGAAAATGTTTCATAATAAAGCAGCCTTCAATATATCTGAGAGAACCCAGGCATGGGACAGACCCCATGAACATCAGAATTCATAGCAAAAGGAAGCTCTATCTCTGCAACATATGTGAGAAATATTTCTAAAAGAAGTAAAAATTCAATCATTAGAGAACTCATAAAGGAGAGAATATTTTTTTAAGTTTCATAAACATATATCTCCAGCCACAAGCCAAATCTCTCAAACATCAGAAAGAACGAAAACATGGGGGGGATGGGGAGGAACTAAGGATGGATACTTGGAGCATCCTCTTCCCACAAATCAGTCCTCACTCTACATCAGGGAAGAAGGTGGGAAAACCTCCTGCCAGAATTGCCTCTTCATTGTCTACAAAATTACTCACACCGGAGAGAAACCATATGAACATTAATATGTGAGTGACCCACACCCCGCGTGGTTCAGGTCTGGCCTCTGGAGAAGGGCCGCATGCAAATGACAGAGACGAGACAAGAAATAATAATTTGGAGATTGGGCCCAGGCAGGAGCCCAACGCAAGAGGAAGGAATCCACTTGTGCTCAGGCCTTGCCATCCTTTCATTCAGTTTTGGACACGTCTATAACCCTTAGGCAGGCAGTTCCAGTAGCAGACAGACTATCTTATCAGTAAGGATTTACATGACCATCTATCTAGTCAGGAAATTGCTTCAGCTACCATTGTCTCCACTAAAGAGTCCTGCATACCATGCTTTCCCCAAAATAAGACATCCTCTGAAAATAAGACCTACTTACAGGTTTCCTTCTGAGTGAAATATAAGGCATCCCCCCGAAAATAAGGCCCCCAGACTCTGAAATCAATTTTTTAAGATTTTTTTAAAGGCAAAAAAAAAACAACAATAATGTGACAATGGAATATAGACAAGAAATTAGATAAAAATATAGTAATCAATATAAACTTATGACAATGTTAAGTGTAATTATGGGCAGTGCAGCAAGAGAGAGTAGAAAGTGCAAATCAGGAGGCAAATGGGGTAAAATGTTAACATTAAGAGAATCTGGATAGAGGGTATACAGCTCTTCTCTATGCTACTTTACATTGTTTCTTTAAAAAAAGTAATTTTTAAAAAGCCAATCCAGCATGCACTGGCCCCTGTCTCCTCAAACTATAGGTATTCATCTCCCTTTCTCATCTTCCTCTTCCCTCTTCCCTCTTCATTCTGCTAAGCTTAGAATCATGTTCTCAAAAAATAAAAATAAAAAAGGAAAGATCGCTCTTGATCCACCGCCCCTCTGGACCTACTGAAAGCCCTAACTACGCACACTCTCACACTCACACCTCCCAGCCTGGCCTCGGCCATCACCACACTTACGCTGCTCTTGCTGGTCACCAAACACCCCCAGGCTGCCCACACCCAGGGGTCCTCTTCAGTCCTTATGTTACTTACTCTCCACTGCACCCCATAGGGCTGGCCACACCCTCTTCCTGGAAATGCCTACTTCTCTCGGCTTTGGAGCCAAACACGCTTGATTTCCCCCTGCCCCTCTGCCCCTCCAAACGCTTCCACTTCCTCATCCTCTGCCTGACTTGTGATGCTCCCAGCGCCTCAGGGTCTCAGGGGCCTCTGTTTCACGAGGCGGTCCCATCCATTCCATGGCTGCACTACCTTCTCTGCGCTGATGACTCCCAAATGTGCTTCTCCAGCCCACAGCTCTGCTCTGCGTCCCAGAGTCACACAGCCCAACTGTCTTTGCCCTCCCGGCTTGCATCTTCTCCAAATTGAACTTAGTCTCCCCCACGCTTCAGTAAATGCCACGTGAGCTGCCCACATCACAGACCCCAGGTCATCCGTGGGATATTGGAATGATAAACAAACATTTTTTTTCTTTACGCTTTTCAATGGTTTAAAAATTTTCCTACAATAAGCATACACCGAATGGCCAGATTATGGTGCTCTCTGAACGCATATTAAGCTGGCCACTCAGTGTACTTCTCTTGGGAACCTCATTTATTTGTTATCAAAGATACCATAAATCGTGCACCCGATCAGTTTTCCCCTTTGCACTGGCTGATAGGTGCAAATAGGTAGTTGGTCTCAGGCAAAAGTCTAGAATACGTTTGGTACCCATTGGAGATACAAATACACCGAGTGGCCAGATTATCATGCGTGCAGAGATCATCATCATCTGGCCACTCGGTGTATACATATGAATACATGAATTAATCTCAATGAAAAGGACCAAAACTTCTTTGAAACCGAAAACAAAGATGTGCTTAAACACAACGTTTTATTAGTCTCCAAGTGTGCCCTTAGTTTTGGTTTCATAAATGTCTCAATAAGAGTACTAAAAAATTAATATTAACTTCATGAATTACCGGAAGTGTTTGGATTCACTGAAGACATCACAGCATCGGCTTCTATCTAGAAAAGAAGAAAGAATAAGAGGGCACGTCATTTCACTGAATGTTTTCACGGTGCAAGTTCTTCATTCCTAGGGTGTGGGGACAGGGTTTATCTTATGAGAAACCCACTGTGTTGGGTCCTGCAGACAAGTCGTGTCACAGGACAGCGATAACAGTCACGTTACTCTCTCATCAGTATCTTTCACGGACCAGACTCTCACCTGCTACAGAATCTAATGACCCCAAAACTTCCCTCATTGACCACAACAGTTCCAGCGTGTGAAATCATCCTGGCTGTCACACAGGTAGTGTAACCGAATAGGTAACTTTTCCATTCTACACAAATACAGAAATTGGGACAACGGTTGTTGTTTTTTAATTTTCCCCCTAATTGTAAAAGTATGTAAGCTTCTTGAAAATTTAAACATAAAAAAAATTATGAAAAATTTTTTTTAATATAACTATCCAATGAAAACCATTGACATTTTGGTCTAACTTTTTTTGTCTATGCATTTTAAACATATTTGAGAACATACTGTAAATGAAGTTTAGGGATGTGCTTTCACTAAATATTAAAATACGGTATAGCTCGGCCAGCGTGGCTCAGTGATTGAACGTCGACCTATGAACCAGGAGGTCACAGTTCGATTCCCGGGTGGGGCACATGCCCAGCTTGCAGGCTCGATCCCCGGTAGGGGGTGTGAAGGAGGCAGCCTACTGATGATTCTTTCTCATCGTTGATGTTTCTATCTCTCTCTCCCTCTCCCTTCCTCTCTGAAATCAATTTTTAAAATATTGAAAAATACAGCCAAAACCGGTTTGGCTCAGTGGATAGAGCGTCAGTCTGCGGACTGGAAGGTCCCAGGTTCGATTCCGGTCAAGAGCATGTACCTTGGTTGCGGGTACATCCCCGGTAGGGGGTGTGCAAGAGGCAGCTGGTCGATATTTCTCTCTCATCGACGTTTCTAGCTCTCTATCTCTCTCCCTTCCTCTCTGTAAAATATCAATAAAATATATTTTTTTTAAATACAGTATAAACAGTATAGAGTTAGAACTTGGCAGCACCTGACATAGTAGTTCTTTTCATTTTGATTAACCCAGACCCAACACTTTCCTGGTTCCCCTTGCCTCCCCCAGATGGCTTTGACCACATTTTCTTCATGGGCCCCTGCCTCCCCTTAAACGTTGGTACACCTCCAGTGTTCTACCCTCAAGCTACGGCCCTTCCCACTCCGCATGCTCTTCCTGGGCAATGCCATCCAGTCTCCTGTTCTGCATTACCACCTGGAAACGGAGGAGTCTCCAATCTACCTCCAGTTCCCCCCTCTCCATCCATTCAGATTCTGTATCTCAGAGGCAGCGCAATCTGAGAGCAGGTCGTGGCCACCGCAACCCTGGCGCCAGCCCAGCACCTAACGAGTGAGTGCACTTTGCAGGCTCAGAGCCTCCTCACACTTAGCGAGCCCCCGTCTGAACGCACTGACTCTCCCCTGAATCTACTCCCGAAGTTCCTTACTTGGTGGCATCACAACTGCTTCAGTCCTGGTGACACGCCACTCTCTTACCTCCACCTCATCCAGTCAACCAAAGGGCACAATCCCTCCCACCGCCACCAGGTGCTCCAGCACTTCCTGTCAGAGGTTATTGTTAATCCTCCCCTAAGGATATTTTCCCCAATGATTTTTAGAGAGTGGAAGGGAGGGAGAGAGGAAGAGAGGGAGAGTGGGGTAGAGGGAAAGGGGAGGGGGAGGGGGAGGAGAGAGAGAGAAACATTGATGTGAGAGAGACACATCAATTGGTTGCCTCCTGCAAAAGCCGCCGGATCAATCCTGCAAGCTAAGTATGTGCCCTCGATCGGGAATCAAACCGATCACCCTTTGGTGCAATGGCCAATGTTCTAACCACTGAGCCCACTGGCCAGGGCTAGCTCCTTTAAACAATGCCTGGACTCCTATTTCAGTTGCCTCCTCTTGTCCCCTTCACTTTCTGTTCTTCTCTATCTTAGAATTTACCTTAGTTTTATAACTCCCTCTACATTAAATTGTAAAAAAGTAGGGTCTATGTTTTATTCACCTTTATATCTCTAGCAAGTAGCAAATGCTCTTTTTATTAAGTAGGAACACTTAATAAATTTCATCATGTAAATAGCTGCATAGGTGTGTAAGTGATTTATTACATAAATGTTTTACTGCTTCATAACCAGCATTCAGTAAATATTTCATTTGCTCAAAAGCAATACTCAAAAATAAGCCCAAAACCTCAACCCAGAATAAAAGTAAAACCCTATTAAATTTTACCAAGGGTACACGTAAGTGTTACTTATTTAATAAAACTTCACTGTATAAATGATTAAGTACATAGGTGATTTACTGTATCAGTACTTTACTGTTTAGTGATCTGCAGTCAATAAACATTTTATTAGGTTAAAAAATAAAATCCAGCCCTAGCCGGTTTGGCTCAGTGGATAGAGGGTCCTCCTGGTCAAGGGCATGTACCTTGGTTGCAGGCACATCCCCATTGGGGGGTGTGCAGGAGGCAGCTGGTTGATGTTTTCTCTCACCGATGTTTCTAACTCTCTATCCCTCTCTCTTCCTCTCTGTAAAAAATCAATATATATTTTAAAATAAATTAATTAAAATAAAATAAAATAAAATCCAGCCCTGACTGGGGTGCTCAGGGATTAGAGCATCAGCCTGCACACTGAGGGGTCGAGTGGAGGATTTGATTCCCAGTCAAGGGCATGTACCTGGGTTGTAGGTTTGATACTTGGCCCAGGTCAGGGCATATGCAGGAGGCAACTGACCGATGTGTCTCACTAACATCCATGTTTCTCTCTGTCTCCCCCTCCCTCCCTCCTTTTCACTCTCTCTTAAAAAAAAAATCAATGGAAAAAATAGTCTCCAGTGAGGATTAACAACATCAACAACAAAATCCAAAACCTCAATCAGTTTATGAAAACACAAACTAAAGTCTGTTAAATGCCATGGAGTGTACATACAGAAGTTACCACACCACCATCATTAAGTTCCCCTCTTAGGTTCTAAAATTAAAACCAACTAAGGCCCTGACCGGTTTTGCTCAGTGGATAGAGCGTGGGCCTGCAGACTCAAGGGTCTCAGATTTGCTTCCGGTCAAGGGCATGTACCTTTGTTGCGGGCACATCCCCGGTAGGGGGTGTGCAGGAGACAGCTGATGGATGTTTCTAACTCTCTATCTCTCTCCCTTTCTCTCCATGAAAAAATCAGTAAAATATATTTAATAATAAAAATAAAATAAAAAACTAAGTAGACACAAGGGTGATAAAGGCAAGAGACCTGATTTCTTTCCAGCTGAACCAGGTTGAATACAATGCTTCCAGGGCTGAGTCTGCTTAGCTGATCAGCTTTAAAATTCCAGGGGAAATGCTTGCAGGGAAACAGGAGCAGACTTTTTATGGAGAGTGGAGCCAGCCCTACCTCTCTGAGCTCTGGAACTGACCTCCCCTGGCAGCTGAACCACTATGAACCCACCGGGGCTATTCAGGAGACCTACTGGTGTCGATACGCCACGTGTACTGTGACGCTGTGAGGCATTTAAGCATGAGGAAGGATGGAGAAGTGAGCAGCAGTGGGTCCCCGTGGTCGCTAAGCTGCTTGGTTTAACAAGGCTACGATGATGGAGAGCGGGTCGGCAGAGTTCTGAGGGGCCCTCTGCTTGACCGCTGCAGTTAAATCTGTTAATCCTGACAAGGCCTTGTCTCGGTTAGTTCCAGTGGAGCAGCATAACGAAAATGCATTTCTAAAATATTATGTAAGCCGAGAACGGTTTGGCTCAATGGATAGAGCGTCGGCCTGCAGACTGAAGGGTCCCAGGTTCGATTCCGGTCAAGGGCATATACATTGGTTGCGGGCACATCCCCGGTGGGGGGTGTGCAAGAGGCAGCTGGTCGATATTTCTCTCTCATAGATGTTTCTAGCTCTCTATTCCTCTCCCTTCCTCTCTGTAAAAAAATCAATAAAATATATATATTAAATAAATAAATAAAATAGTATGTAATAGTAAGGGGAGCAGCACAAAGCTAGGGGTGGGAACCCAGCTGACTTGACTCAATGGTTGAGTGCCGACCTATGAATCAGGAGGTCACGGCTCAATTCCCAGTCAGGGCACATGTCCGGGTTGCAGGCTTGATCCCCAGTGGAGGGGGGGGAGGTATGCAGGAGGCAGCTGATCGATGATTCTCTCTCATCACTGATGTTTCTCTCTGAAATCAATTTAAAAATAGTAATACAAATATACTTTAAAAAAAAAAAAAAAAGATCAGGGTGGGGGAGGATAGGAAGCCTGCCCTGCTGAAGTAAGATATTCATTGAAACTCAGCTCAACCCTTATTATTCATGAACTAATGCAACCTTTCCTGGAGACTAACGTCCAACAGAATTTCAAATGCGCCTAGCAATTGTACTTCTGGGGATTTATTCCACGGAGGCGCGTCCACATGCACAGACACAGAGAGAAAAGGATGCGCACAGCAGCAATGTTTGTGGGACCAAAAAACAAGGGAAGGAATTTAAGTGACCCAAACCAGGAAACTGGCTAATGAAAACACTGTGCAACTTTTCTTTTATTTTTTAATGTGGTGATGGTGTGTGCTTTTATATTCGACTAGGGTTAAGTCAAAAACCAAAGTTATGTTTTCAGAAAATTATATGCATGTGTATGTTGGTCATGCATAGGAAATCTTGAATGATACACAATAAACTTATTAATGGTAACCCATAATATGGGACCCTCTAGTAGGGAGTGTTAATGTAAAAAAAAACAAAGAAAAGAAAAAAGAACACACACACACACACACACACACCATTCAAATCTGTAAAGAATTTTTGTGAGTTTATTCGAGCCAAACTGTTGACAACTGCAGTGAAGCAGAATCTCAGCGTATTGGGAGAATGCTCTGGAGAATGACAAGTTATTAACCTTGTTTTATATGTTACAATCAAAGGAGGAGATTCTCTAAGTGGATTACATGAAATCCATTGGTGGCAGATTAGGGAGGTGGGAGAAAGCAAAGGTGGTAGGGGACCCTCTTTGATTGGGTAAAAAGTGAAATGATAGCCACATACTTCTTTTACTGAGGCCTGTAGGACAGGTAATGGTCAGCAATTAACTCAATGACAATGAAGGGATGTGTGGTCTGTGTCCTGGAGCCCTCCTGCCTTTGGTTGTGGCCTGAGGGGTCCAGAAAAAGGGAAGTTACAAGCTACCCTGACATTTCACAGGTATGTTATTTTATTTTTTTAAATAGATTTTATTGATTCTTTTTTTTTTTTAACAGAAAGGAAGCTAGAGGGATAGAGAGTTAGAAACATCGACCAGCTGCCTCCTGCACACCTCCTACTGGGGATGCACCCACAACCAAGGTACATGCCCTTGTCGGGAATCGAACCCGGGACCTTTCAGTCCGCAGGCCGACGCTCTATCCAGAGCCAAACCCGGTAGGGCCACAGGTATGTTATTTTAGATGCAAAAAGACAATAGGCTCCGTCAAGGTAAAGACTGACCTTTGTAGGAAAGGCACGGGCTTAGGAAGTGAGTCCCCTCTCTAAACTGCTTTTAGCTGAAGGTTTAATTTCAGACCATCTTTTGTGGTGACTTTAGGTCTCTGAGTTTGCAAGACCGCCTCGCAGGCCTCCCCTGAGCTTGTCAGGTGAGCACGTGGTCTCTTTTGCCTCCACAGGCGGGAGGACATTTTACATTCACCTTTACACGGTTCTGCACTGTTTGAATTTTTTAGTTATTCATGTATAACTTTTTTAAAAAAATTGAGAGAAAGGGAGAGATGCAGAGAGAGAAACATCAATGAGATAGAATCACTGATCAGCTGCCTCCTGCACGCTTCACAGTGGGAATTGAGCCTTTAAGCCAGGCATGTGCCTTGACCGGGAATCGAACCGTGACCTCCTGGTTCACAGGGTAAAACTTAACCACTGAACCACGCCAGCCGGGCCACGTATTACTTTTATAATTTAAACAAACAAAACTATTTTTTTTTAAATTTCAAAACCAACCCGCGCATGTCACTTCCTCTGTGAATCCCTATTTCCAACACCGCCCCTCCCAGCCTTCCCTCTGCACATCTTTCTAGCAGCTCATATTTATTACAATTATTAGCAGTCTGGTGGCGAGATAGCTTTCTAAATCATCCCTGAATTGGGTTTTGAAGGGAAAAAATTCAGCACTGGGCACATCTCTGAAACTGCTTATAGGGCAGCAATTCGTTTTATAAAAACATTGTAAGCACGCCCTCGGCCCTTAACCGTTAGGATCCATTCACCAATAGCAGGATTGTTCTATTGCCCCCCCTCCCAACCCCCAAATACAGAAAGCTGTACCTTGGAGGGCTTGTAGCCAAACAGCATCACCACAGCAACCTTGAAGTCCTCTCGGCTTAGATAGCCTTTGTTATCCTCATCACAGGCGTTGAACACCTAAAGAACGTGAAGTATCGTTAGTTCAGACCGGAACTGTTCGTTCTATTATTCTTATTATTACCAGCTTATATTTGAACCTCCAAAATCTAAAACTCGGCCCACCAGTAGGCTCGGAGATGGGAGTTTCATGATCCTACTTTTAATTCTCCAGAAATCGTAATGACTGGGCTAACATGTACCCCCTCGAGAGTTCCAACGACCTAATCGCTAACCTGACACAAGTTAATTCCTTTAAATTCTTAGGATGATTTCCAACCCAAAATTCGGTACTAGCTGAAACCGGTTTGGCTCAGTTGGTAGAGCATCAGCCTGCGGATTGAAAGGTCCCAGGTTCGATTCTGGTCAAGGGCATGTAACCTAGTTGCGGGCACATTCCCAGTAGGGGTGTGCAAGAGGCAGCTGAGGGATATTTCTAACTCTATCTCTCTCTTCCTCTTTGTAAAAACAAACAAACAAACAAAAAAAACCAACAACAACAACAATAGAATATATTTAAAAAACAAAAACAAAGTTCGGTCCTAGACTCAGGAAGGTGGGTCAGAGGGGCTTGCTTTGAAAGGCGGGAGGAGAGATGCCGATTACTTCGTGGACCGCGCAGCGGAAAAGGGAAAGGACTGACCGGCAGCCAGAACACAGGACCGAGAGGCAGAGCCCTGCAGCCGTAGGCTCAGCATTAGCAACGTCACTTTTTTGCAAGGAGGCTGAGGCAGACCCAAGCGAGAGAATTCCGAACCAAGTTAAAACCCGAGACACCCACTTCCACCCATTTCTTGTGTTCCGAAGGGCTGGCTTCCCACGTGCGTGGCCGGGCCCCGGCCTCGGAGAAGAACATCGCGACCGTGCAACCAGCGGCCTCAGGAGTCAGACCCCGGTGCGGAGCTGCAGACCACCGGCCAGGGACGCGGCGGGTCTGGAAGCTGAAAGTGGCCGGGCACCGCCGACGTCCCCTCCCATTGGACGGCTCGTCCCGCAGTTCTATTGGCCGAGCGCTTTGTTTATAACGTTTCCCGGGAGCAGCCAGTGGCGGAGAGGCTCCCAGGCCCGCCCCCCAGCGCTAGGCCCCGCCCAGTCTGGCCCCGCTTAACCCCACGCGCGCCGCTGGGGAGCTAGCTCATCCCGGTGCTGCTTTCAATGACTCTTCTCAGTCTCCGCCCCCACACCCCGCAATAAATTGATCATTTTGATCTACAGCATTGTGCTATTATGAGACACACACACACACACACAAATAGTGTGAACAAAGCATACTAAGGAACTGAGTAAAAAGAACCAAGTCCGGGATTTGCGGACACATCAGCAAGCCGCTGGGGGTCGAGCCCGCCTGGGTCAGTTCTGTCCTCTCGGGCGCCCCAGCACCTAGTGCGATGCCTGGCGCAAAGCAGACGAACCAAGTGACCCCAGAGGACATTGACCCAAGTTACTTCATTCAGTCCCCGGGCGGAGGAGCTTGACAGGAAAGAAACTCCGAGAATAAGTAGCATAAACACAGCACCGAGCCCAAACTCCACAGCAAACACCCTTATTCAAGACAAGGACTATGGAGAGGGTTGCGTTTTGCAAAGGAGTTTATCTAGGATCCTTTTCTTTGGGCAAATCAGAAAGATGAAAAACCGCAAGCGCACACACACAGAAGCACGGGGGTGGGGGTGGGGGGAGGGGTTCCAACTAAGAAACAGGCATTGAACCTTTTATTTCACAACAGGTTTTACAGTGTGCACCCCAGGCAAGCCCGCTTCTCCCGGAGGACAGATCTCAGTCCTCAGCTGCCTCGAACCTCAGCTGGTCCTCCCTCTGCCTTTAAACATCTATCCACCACCACCACCATCACCATCATCACCACCATCACCACCACCACCACCAACACCACCACTACCACCACCACCAGCCTCCAGCCCTGGGAGCCTGAAGTTGTCCGTGAGAATCCCTGTTAAACAGGATGACTTTTGCTAATTAAGATAGAGGGAGGTAACAGTCCTTTTTCCCCCCTCCGATTTTTTTGTTTTGGTTTGAGACGAATGGCCAGGAGGTGAGCGAAGACCTAGAGGCAGCCAGGTCTCTCCCTCCCCCTCCCGGGAGAGCTCCCAGCAGCCCGTGGACACGGCGGTCTTTAGGACCCAGCGGCGGGCGTCCCGGAAGTGGAAGGGGCGGAGCCGCGGCCGCGTGGTGCGCGCTGGTCCCGGAGAGTTTGAACTGCGCAGGCGCCGGCGCCGTGGCGGGCGGGACCTGTGGCCGCGGGCTCGGGAGCCTGTGGAGGCTGTGGAGGCTGCAGGCGCTGGACCTGCGGTCCTGCTCGGACCCGGGAAGACGTGAGTGCGCGGCGGGGCTGGAAGCGGAGCACCCAGGAAAGACACGAGGCAGGGCCCCTGCCGGGCCTCGACTTCCTCCCGTAACTACCTCCGAGGTGGGAGCGGGGGGGCGCTGCGCCCCGAACCTGCGGGGAGGAGAGAGGGGGCGTGGGGGCTCCCCCAGCTCGGGTTCTTACCCCGCTGCTCCCCGGAGTGGGTGGGCGGCGTCGGCTGTGAGGAGGAACAGCTGGGCATGCGGAGCGTCCCCCCTGGTGCCAGGCACCGAACCTTCCCGAGCTCAGTTTCTCCATAAACGGCCCCTGTCGGGGTTCTCGGTGTAGACGAGTGAAGTGAATGAATGAGTTAGGCCCTGGTGAAGCCCCTCGAATTGTGCCTGGCCCGAAAGTTAGCAGCTGTCATTACTTCCCAGACGCACCCCGAAACCTCTCGCTTCCATCCCCACCGCCTGCATCCGTCTGCATCCCGATTCCATGTCCCAGCCCCATGCACTTCGACCTCTGTCTCGCTTCAAACCATTCTCCACGCAGATTTGTAAGGAACAGAATATTTTTTTATTATATATTTTATTGATTTTTTTTTTTTTTTACAGAGCGGAAGGGAGAGGGACAGAGAGCTAGAAACATCAATGAGAGAGAGACATGGACCAGCACACCCCCCACTAGGGATGTGCCGCTACCAAGGTACATGCCCCTAACCGGAATCGAACCTGCGACCCTTGAGTCCCCAGGCCGACGCTCTATCCACTGAGCCAAACCGGTTTCGGCAGGAACTGAATATTTTTTAAGGGCTCAAAAGGACCAAGGTGCACCCCTGCTTATTAAAACCCTCCCAGGGGCGCCCCATTGTTCTTAGAATAAAATCCAGTATCTTTTAACGCGCCCTGCTCCTCCTTTTCCCCACCCCCTACATCCTGGGCCATTGTATTCCTTGCCCAAGTGCTTCCCTCTGCTCTTGTAATGATTTCAGCCTCCTTCCCACCTCTTGGCCTTTGCAGGTTGGGTTTCCTTTACTTGGAATACTGCTTCGCCCCACCCCCCGCTGGTTCCTTTCATCCCTCAGGGTTCACTTAAATATTACTTATTCAGAGTGTTCCAGGGAAAGGCAGCCCTGATGCTGGCTCATGCCTGTAAGACTTAAGGAACGCCTATTTTAGGGTTTGTTTGTTTGTTTGTTTTTGTTTTGATCTGTTTTTAAAGTTTTTTTTTTTAATGTTTCCCCTTTTAAAAATATATATTTCATTGATTTTTTACAGAGTGGAAGGGAGAGAGAGAGAGTTAAAAACATCGATGAGATGAGAGAAACATCGATCAGCTGCCTCCTGCACAACCCCTACCGGGGATGTGCTCGCAACCAAGGTACATGGCCTTGACCAGAATAGAACCTGGGATCCTTCAGTCCGCAGGCTGACGCTCTATCCATAGAGCTAAACCGGTTTCGGCTGGTCTGTTTCTTTCCCCCTGAAATATAAGTTCTCCCAGGGCAGAACACATTTGTATGTTGTTAACTCTTAATTCCCAGTGCTTGGCACATAGTAGCTGTTAGGTAAGTATGTGTTGAATGAATGAACTCTGGGAGGTAGGTATGGTACCCCTTTTATGGAGGAGGAAGCTGAGGTTCAGCAGTTAAGTAACCTGTATGAGTAACCTTTATGGATCTGCAGGATCCATAAAGAGAAGCAGCTGGAAACATTAAAGAATTTCCCCCAGCTAGGTGTAGTATGGAGGGGGGAGAGGAGCTAGCAGCTTTAAGAGGAGTACCCATTTGTGTCCACAAATTGTTTAAATCCTTAATAGAAAAGCTCTTAACATTTCAAGTTGGCAGTTGGTGGGAGAATTTCTTTAGGTTTCCATCCTCCCTGGCATCAGTCTTCCTCTTGTCAGATAAAGAAAGTAGAGCCAAAACTGGTTTGGCTCAGTGGTAGAGCGTCGGTCTGCGGACTGAAAGGTTCCGGGTTTGATTCCGGCCAAGGGCATGTACATTGGTTGTGGGCACATCCCCTGGTAGGGGGTGTGCAGGAGGCAGCTGGTCGATGTTTCTCATCGACGTTTCTAGCTCTCTATCTCTCTCCCTTCCTCTCTGTAAAATATCAATAATATATATATATATATATATATATATATATATATATATATATTTTTTTTTTTTTTTTAAAGGAAAGAAAGAAAGTAGAAATTACCCAGGGTGGTTCACAAAATAAAAGTGTTTTTGCTTCAGCACAAGTTCTCTGTCTGCAGGTTTCAGCAGTTTGATTTAGGGCCAGGCCGGTAGGATAATTACTAAGTTAGATGGGTCCTCACGGAAGTACTTCTAGATAATGTAGAGACAGAATGGGTCATTTGACACTGTCTTGAGGGCTTTGTTAAGATTTATGGTAAGTAGCTTATCTTTGGGGAAGTAAGGAATAATCACTGAAGTCCTTTGGGCTCCGTGCTTCTGTGAGGAATAGCTATGTGAGTTGTGATTTGACTGAAAAATTTGAGCATACTCAGAATTACTCTTGAAATTCGCCTTAATCCCAGCGACAAGTTGGAAGCTTCAGGGTCAGCAATGAACATTTTTGTTTTGTTTTGGGCTTTGGCTCAACCCCCATCCAAGAACAAGGTCTAGATTGAAAGACTAAGGGAGAGGAGAGAGGGTGACCAGGACTTTTGCTGTCACTTTCTTGGCCAAATTCCATGTAATGTGCCTGAGAACACCTGCAGAGCAGCTGATGGTTACGGGACTCAGCGTCTGGTAGGTGTCAGTGGGCTGTACGTGTTCCAGACGCTCAGGGGGCAGGGAGTTCTAGAGCAGTGGAGGTAGTTTGCCAGTGGCCTGGGGAATCCTATCTGATAAAGAGGGAATATGCTAATTGACCATCACTCCATCACAAAGCTGGCTGCACCCACAGCTGAGGCCAGGTTCCCTTAAGGAGCCTTAGCAAGCAATCAGTAGGCACCTGAGGCTATGCCTTCCCTTGCCCTCCTGGTGCTTGACAGGGGACCTCGGCCCTCACCCCCTACCCCAGCGCCGTGCTAGGGGACCTCAGACTGCGACCCCCACCAGGTGGGGCTTGACGGGGGACCTCAAGGTGCACCCCCACTGCTGGGTCAGGGAAACTCAGGCCCCTCCCCTACCGAGCAGGGCTTGATGGGGTGGGGGGGGGACCTGAAATTACGCCCCCCTCCCTGTGCTGGGCAGGGGACCTAAGGCTGCGCCCCCACACACACACCTAGCCTGTGGGGCTTGACAGGGTTCCTCAAGGTGCACCTCCCCTCCCGGGTACTGGGCCAGGGGACCTGAGGCTGTGCCTGGCAGGACTTGATGGGGGACCTTGAGGCGAGCCCCCTGCCCTGGGCTGGGCTGGGCCACGCCCCCTGTCCTGACATCAGGCCAGGGAACCTGAGGCTATGCCCCCTGCCAGGTGTTACTTGACAAGGGTGGGACTGGTCAGATCTGGAGGGGAGGGTGAGGGGGGGGAGACGTTCTGGGTCTCACGCGATTTTGAGACGCATGTAGATTGGCGGGGACTTGTCTCTGGGTCCTGTGGTCCGCCCCAGACTCTGACAGGAGAGGGGTTTTCATATACATTTTACTAATTTTCTTTCATCTCTGACACTTCTATTATAGAGAAAAGGCAAATAGCAATATTAAATTATTTCCTCTAATTAACCCCCTTTTTAAGATGCACGAATCTCATGCACTGGGCCACTGGTGGGAAATAACGACATTTCGCCCTTTCCTTTCCAGAAGAGGGAGAATGTCTCAGGAAGGTGATTATGGGAGATGGACGATATCCAGTAGCGATGAAAGTGAGGAGGACAAGGAGCAACAGCCCACACTGGACAAGCTGTCCACCTCTCTCCCCCGCGCCGGGCAGGAGGCAGCCCGCGAGCCACGGTACGCCTGTTCCGAGGCTCGGAAAGCCGCCCACAGGAGGAAGATGTCACCCCTGAAATTCAGCAACACAGACGGGGTTCCAGAAGTGTCGCCCCCCAAGAAGCAGAAGAGCGGCTCCCAGGAGGAGCTGGGCTGGTGTCTCTCCAGCAGTGACGATGAGCCGACATCTGAGACCGCCGAGAACGTGGCCGTCAAAGAGGAGAGGGGCGCCTCCCCTCCCCAAGACCGCGCTGCCCCGGGGGCTGGGAGCCCCCGCCCTCCGGCCCGCCGCGCGCCCCCCGAGGATGCGGACGAGTACGAAACGTCCGGGGAAGGCCAGGACATCTGGGACATGCTGGACAAAGGGAACCCCTTCCAGTTCTACCTCACTCGAGTCTCAGGAATTAAGCCCAAGTACAACTCCGGAGCCCTCCACATCAAGGGTAGGTTCTCGGTGCCGGTGTCCGGATCTGTCACTGCGCGTGAGGGGGCCCCTCTGGTGAAACCACGAGGGTAGCTACCCTGTTTCCCCGAAAATAAGACATTGTCTTATAGTAATTTTTGCTCCCAAAGATGCGCTAGGTCTTATTTTCAGGGAATGTATCATGTTTCCATGAAGTGGGTCTTATTTTTGGAGGTTGTCTTATTTTCGGGGAAACGTGGGTAGAATGGTCTCCAAGATCCTCTTGGACTTAATCCCCCCCAGGAAAAAGAAAGAGCATTTGACAGCAAATGCAGGGAGCTCTTAGGAAATCAGAGGCTGTTTCTCAGGCCCTGCAGAGCAGTGCTTTGGAATATTTAGTGCAATGTTTAAAATTGTTTTTTAACGGTTAGCTTAAAGATTAAACTTGACCGGTAACACTTTATTAATAAAGTGGCCAATACTTGGCAGCAGCAGTTCTCTTTGGTCTCTGGATCGGCAGTGTCCGCATCGCCTAAAACCTGTTACCAGTGCGTGTTCTCGGCCCCTGAGAGCAAAGCTCTGCCGCCTGTAGTCACTAACCCCGCAGGGAATTCGGACGCCCAGTCCAGTTTGAGAGCTACTACTTGGAACCCTGGTTTTGGTTTCCCGTAAAGAAGCAAAAAGTGGGTGCCGGTATGCAAATAGGTGTTTCCGCTCTGAACCCAAAGATGGCCTTTTGTTGCTTTATCCCCCGAGGTGTGTGTGACTTACTGTTCTCTACATACCTTTGGTCTTCACCCCTGGCTGTACTTGGTCCTAGACCTAGAACAACTCCAAAGTAATTGAAGGGCAAAGAAGTGTGTTTTGTTATTCATAACAAGCCCCTCTCAGCCACACCTGGATTTATGCTAATGAGGGGACTTTTGGAAAGCCCCTAAGAAGGTGGGGGAGGGAGGCTGACTGCCCAGTGAACCGGCCACGTGATCAGAGTTGGAACTTTCCGCCTCACCCTTCACCTCCAGGGGGAGGGGCGGGATGGAGGTTGAGTTAACCACTAACGGCCAGTGGTTTCAGCACTCCAGCCTACGTATCTCTTCCACCTGGCTATTCCAAGTTGTATCCTATAATAAGTCAGAAATCTAGTAAGCAATCGTTCTCTGAGACTTTTCAGAAATTATCAAACCCAAGGAGGGGATCATGGGAACCGTCAAGTTCTAGGGCAGGAGGCCTGGACTTGTGGTTGGCATCTGAGGTGGGGGCAGTGCGGTGGGGCTGAGACCTTCGCCTGTGGGATCTGATGCTAACTCGAGGGTGGGGGGGGGGTGGCCACAGCTGAGAGCTATGGGCGCCTCTGCCCTCGCCTTCACAGGAAGGAGGTAGTCCCGAGCTGGGGAGGTTTCCTGAGCGGGACTCGAAGGAGTGTGTGAGGATGGTAAAAATCCAGGGATCCGGAAAGAAGAACAGCATGCGTCATTGTTGTCCTTATTGGCAGCTTCTACAACTGATCCCTCGACTGAAACCGGTTTGGCTCAGTGGATAGAGCGTCGGCCTGCGGACTGAGGGGTCCCAGGTTTGATTCCGGTCAAGGGCATGTACCTTGGTTGCGGGCACATCCCCAGTGGGGGGTGTGCAGGAGGCAGCTGATCGATGTCTCTCTCTCATCGATGTTTCTAACTTTCTATCCCTCTCCCTTCTTCTCTGTAAAAAAAATCAATAAAATATATATATTTTTTAAAAACAAAACTGACCGCTCATCCAGTATCGAAGTTGTAGCTTTTTTAAATTTTGCGCTGTATTTTATTGAAGAATACATAATAAGTATTATCAAACAGCACAGGGAAATGTTCTCTTGAGTGTTAGGGAACTAAAGCCTGGCTTTGTAGTAATTTTTAAATTCAGTTTTGTTTGTTTTTAATATATATATATATATATATATATATATATATATTTTTTTTTTTTTTTTTTTTTTTTTTTTTTTACAGAGAGAAAGGGAGAGAGATAGTTAGAAACATCGATGAGAGAGAAACATCGATCAGCTGCCTCCTGCACACCCCCTCCTGGATAGTGCTCACAACCAAGGTACATGCCCTTGACTAGAATCGAACCCAAGACCCTTCAGTCTGAGCCAAACCAGCTAGGGCTGGTTCACAGTTTTCTAAGCTAAATTTTTGAGCATTAGTGACAAGTCAGTTGTGATTATTATTGCTGGAGAATGTCTTTCAAAGTATGAACTATGTTTAAATGTTTCATCTTCACAGATATTTTATCTCCTCTATTTGGGACACTTGTATCTTCAGCACAGGTGAGTTTGCGATTGTTTTTTGGATGGAAGGGGACAGCTAAGTCAACAACTCCGTGAGGAAATAGGAGTGAGTGATGGGGACCCGTGTCTCAGTCCTGTGCAGGCTCCCCGAGATGGCAGCTGCCACAGCGCCAGCATGGAACTCGGATGCCACGACCAGTGGGCTCCTGGCTCAGGATTGGGCCACAGGGACTGGCTAAGGAGTCACTTTAAAAATGTCAGCCCCAGGAACTTCTTTTGGGAACACTGATAATCTCTTGGCACTCGGGTGCGACCCCCAAAGAGCTGTGGGTGGAGAGGTGACAGCCCAGTCGCGTTTGATTTACAAAAGCAAGCCATTTCCTGCACCTGCCCCAAAAAAGGAGGCGAAAAGTTATAGCTACTTCTTTCTGCATGTGTGCTTGCTCCTGCCCGACGGAGCCGGTTGCTTCGTGTTGACAAATCACCTTAATGCCCCAGGGGGTCAAGTAAAGGGTCAGGAAAAGGGCCACTTCCCTGAAGAAAGCAAAGCTTTCTGTGCCTCCACGTTTGGCGTGGCCTCACCATTCTTGGTCTCCGGATAAAACCTCTGTCCAGGAGGAGGGTGGAGGACTGCTCAGGTGTGGGGAGGAGCCCCCATGGGTAAGACCAGTGCAGAACCTGGGGGTTAAGCTGTAATCGTTGTAAGCCTAGTGAACGTCCAGTTTGCAAAGCTGGCTCCTCAGTTGGGCTGAAAGTGGATGGTCTCTTCTAAAAGTCTTTTTACAATCACTGAGGGGGGGAGGGGTACATTTATAAGCCCCTTTGTTTGAATTAATCAGAGAGCCCTCAGAAATAGCAGATACAAATGCCACCAAGCATGCAGACACAATTGCCCAGAACCTGCTTTCTCACGTGCCTCCATTGACTCAGACCCCCTGCGTCATGCGTTCCCTTCAGGGTGTATCGCAGGTTTGTTGGTGAGTCTTGTGGCAGAACTGTCTGGGCTTATAAATGAAACATGTGGTTCATCGTTATTTTAGAGTCTCTTTCCATCAAATAACCACCCAGCTCTCCGTATAGACTGCCTGGCTAAGTCACCCGTGACTGACCTGCTTTTCTCTCCCCCCATCTAGTTTAACTACTGTTTTGACGTGGACTGGCTCGTAAGACAGTATCCACGGGAGTTCAGGTGAGTCCCCGGGACCACAGGTGGCATTAAAACACAAGCTCTCTGCTTCTCAGGCAGCTGCCGGCCATCTTTAAAGAGCATCTTTTTAAAAAATATTAATTTACTTATTTTTTATTAAGGTATTATATGTGTGCATAGCTTACCATTGCCCACCCCCCCCCCCATACATGCCCTCCCTCCCCAGAGTTCTGTGTTCGTTGGTTGTACTTATATTCATGCATACCAGTCTTTCGGTTGATCTCTTATCTCCCCCCAGGTCTCCTTCCCCTCCCTGCTGTCATTTGACAGTCTGCTTGTTTTATGGTGACTTTCTCAGAATCACATGAATAGAATCCGCTCCTCATTTGGCAGTCTGCTTGTTTTATGGTGACTATCTCAGGACCACATGAATAGAGTCTGCTCCTCCTCTGGTTCACACCACCCCTACCCCCGGGTCCCACTGCTTCCCCGGGGCACACGGCTCTCCCGGGGCACACAGCACCCTGGGACACACGGCTCACCCGGGGCACTCGGCTGGTGAGCATCTTTTGAAACCATCCTGATCATACAAACGTTGGGAAAACAGCATTTTTCTTTTCCTATTCCAGCTAATTACTGCATTCCTTATACAGATTTAACCATTTTCTTCCATTTCTCTGTCCAGAAGTAGATCAGGACAACTTCCATCCCACATAAGTGAACTTTATGTCCGATGTTAGAGTGAAGGAGAAGGTCACTGCCCCCCATTTCACATCCTCTGGCCTCCTCAGGAAGAAGCCGATCCTGCTGGTGCACGGCGACAAACGAGAGGCGAAGGCTCACCTGCACGCCGAGGCCAAGCCGTACGGGAACGTTTCCCTCTGCCAGGTGAGCTGCGCCGTCATGCTTGGTCTGAGGGTTGGAAGGGAGTTTAGACATTTTCTCTTTCTACCTGCCGAGTGCGGGAATCCTCCCTCCGGCGTCCCCAACAGATGTTGTCTAGCTTTGGCTTCAGTGCTTCCTGAGGTAGCCCCTGTGCTTAGAAAGATTTTTCTTTATGTTGACCTCTTGTCTCTGTATTAGAGTTCTTCGGGGAAGCAACCTATGGGGAACATAACACGTCTCTGGGCATGGGGGCCGGCAAGTCCAAAATCCAGGCAAGAACAGATATTGCCGTTTGAGTCCACGGGCAGTCTGGAGACTCAATTTTCTCTTCCTTGAAGGAGTGGGTCCTTTTTTTTTCTCTTGAGGCCTTCAACTGATTGGATAAGGCCCACCTATGTTGTGGAGGGTAATCTGTTTTCATCTAAAAAATAACTCACTGCAACATCTGACCAAATGTCTGGATGTTGTGGCCTAGCTAAGCTGACATAAAATTAACCATCACGGTCTTCCTCTTTGTGACTTCCACCCATCAGTCCTAATTTTTCCCTCTGGAGCACATAGAGTAATTCTCCCCTAGCATGTGTCAGTGGTTCTTATGTTTGAAGACATCTCCCTTAGTTGTCTCACGGTTTTCAGTTGTAGTGGATGCACCCTGGACCCCCCCCTGTCTCTCCCCAACTTCCAGACCTCCTCTGGTTGCCTCAGGTCAGCCAGCTGCCTCTCAAAACCTGGCTGTGACTCAGCCACTGCCCTTTATGTTGTTGGAATTTGAAAGCATTCTTTTTCCCAACACATCTGTGGCTCACTTCACAGATAAACCTTTGCTTAGCCGTTGCTAAAATCCAATGTTTTTGCTTTTGTTTGCCCAAGCAGAAGAGGTTAAACGGCAATAGGATAGCTCTCATCAGACTAAAAAAAATAATAATAATAACAATGATTAAATCATTAGAAATCGTGTTTTTCAAAGACTCCCTGTCCTGAGAAGTTTTGGAGACATTGTGGCATGCCTGATGGCGTGCTTCAGACCGGCCACTAGAGGGCAGAACGAGCCACAATATTTCAAACCTTGTGCAATGAGCTGTTCCGAAGCTCCTATATAGTCCGAGGTACAGAAGGATTGTGGCCCCATTCTGGCCTACTGAACTACCTTCATGCCTTGTGTGTGAGATGAATTCTTGACGTAGATGTCAGTCAAAGAATCTGTGTAAGCTAACACTTCTATTCTGTACGTGCGGGGCCAGAGGTCGGAGATTGAGGCCCGGGTTCTGTCCCAGCTCTGCATACACTAACCGTGTCATCCTGGGCTCATCGCTGAACCTCGTTAAGCCTAGATGCTCCATGGTTAAGCGAACGGCTAATGCTGTTCTTCACTGGGTTGTTGTACAGGATGTGGGGGGCATTTGCACCAAAAAGTGCCCATAGGATATTATCTGACCCAGTTACTGTCGTCCTTGATTTTGTGCTTAGATTTGCCCCAAGTCACACAGCTTATAACAGAACAACTCAAAAGCCAAGTCTCTTGACCATTGCCTTTTCCCAGCTAAATATCACTTTACAGAGTGGCAGACTTCATTCTAATTTTGTCATTTTAAAAACATCAAATACAGTTCCCTGTTCTCTTCTGTGGCCAGACCACACAAATGCACGCTGGTCTGTGAGCACCTCCAGCCCAGGGCCTGTGTCCTCACCTGGGTGTTGAGTTGCCTATTACTGCCTCCAGCAAACGGATCGCCCGCCTGTCCTGTGGTTGGTGGGCGGGACTTGTAGCAGCACTGCGGGCCCAGGCCCCTTTCCTGCGCACTTGAAACACTTCTCATTTACTCCTGACAACTCCGAATCCCCGAATAGCACCATCATTTTAAAGAGTAAGATGAAGTACAGAGATTAAGTATTTTTCAAAGACATGCAAAGTTGTGAAGCTGGGATTTGTGCGTTCCTGACTGCTATTTTGACGTTTCTAGTTTAACTTTCCTAGCCTGCCTCTGGGGCATTGTCTGTTTAACCAAGGTCTTGCTATTCTGGGTGTTAGATAAAATGTTTTCTTTCTCCACTTATGCCCCATTTATACGTGAAGATGTCATTTTGTAACAAGACAGTGGATTTAACATGTTCTTTATTTTTATACTTGTTATGTTATTAATGTAAGAAAACTCCTGTTTTAACATCACAACACAAGTCTTTCTGATGCCACCACACTCAGTATTTTTTGAATAAGCGCTGAAAACGTTTTGCAGTTGTTAATTTCTGTATTAAGCCCATTTTCTCATTTTAAAACTTGCAAACGTTCATTTGTTTTTATTAGTTTTTGACAACTAAAGAAATTAGGCTTTTTAACTTCTAATTACTATAATTAAAAGTGCAGAAAGGCCAAAACCGGTTTGGCTCAGTGGATAGAGCGTCGGCCTGCAGACTGAAAGGTCCCAGGTTCGATTCCGGTCAAGGGCATGTACCTTGGTTGTAGGCACATCCCCAGTGGGGGTATGCAAGAGGCAGCTGATCGATGATTTCTCTCTCGTCGATGTTTCTAACTCTCTGTCCCTCTCTCTTCCTCTCTGTAAAAAAAATCAATAAAAATATATATATTTTTTTAAGTGCAGAAAGTATTGAATTATCCTGGGTAACTTTTTAAGAAATATGCATTTTTAAAAACAGGCCTCACTGGATATTATAAAAGCTGTATTGTTTATCAAAGGCTTGTCCACTAGAGGGCAGTAAACGCAATTTAAAAAAGACCTGAACGGTTTGTAATTTAATTTCCAGTAGGTAGGGACATTGAGTGGTTTTTGGTTTTTTTGTTTGTTTGTTTTTTAATAAGTGACTTGACTTCTTTTTCATCCTAGGCAAAGTTGGATATTGCATTTGGAACACACCACACGTAAGCAATTTTTATGAACTGGGGAGAGGGTATGGTTTTCATAGATCAAAGGACGCTATTCAGAAAGGCCCTCGGAGGAGTTCAGAGTTAGGGTGTGATGATCTTGCTGGGGGTGTGGAGCGGGCGTGCTATCAGTAAGGAAATAGAGGAAGTGGGGCTGTTTTCTAACAGCCTGAGGCTACAATACTTTCCACACAAAGCCTGGTTCTCTGGGTCCGGTTCTGCTTTTCTGGCCAGGACGCTCGCTGTGGGAGAGTAGGTGCTGTGGTGTGCAGTCCGTGGTCATGAGGGACTGTACCTGGGTCAGTAACGCGCTGTGGGTGCCACTATGTTAAAGAGAGTCTCAGCCGCATCAAGCAGGGAGTATCCTGTGATTGGAAAAAACAAACAAACACTATTTTACAAAAAGTTGTCAACTCAAGAGGCTGATGCCTGTCCCTGCTCAGAACAGCTCAGAAGTTTCTTCTAGAATGCTCTTCTGAGGCCTGCCGACCAGACAGGAAGAACCTGTGCTACTTCCTGCTCGGCACGTCGTGCGCTGGCCACTGGGCTCCTGCCTCAGGTCAGTCCTGCCGCCGTTCGTGCTGAGCCCTTTTGCGTAATTGGTTCTGCAAAGGAGCATCAGGACTCACTCGCCATGGTTGTCCCTATTTCAGCCTTTTTTTTTTTTTTTAACGAAGCACGTTACTCTGGGAAGGATTTGTGAAGTGAACGTGGCCGAGCCTCATCTGTCTTCTAGACCAGTAGTGGAAACGGGTCGCTGGCAGCTCCCGGCATGTTCCCTCGGCGTCTGTAGGGCAAAAGGGAATCTCTAGGAGGGAGTGTGAGTCCTTCTGTGATCACCGGTTTCCCGATATCACAGTGCCCTGAAACGAGGGCGTATCTTCATCTTTCTCTGTGTCCACTTAAAACTGTATTGTCCAGCTGGCTTTCAGAAAAATGAACCAGAGCGGAAAGAGTTGAGCCATTTTGTAAAGGCGACCTCCGACCCTACGTTATCTGCTCCTGGACGCTCTTGAGTACATGTTGCAGCCTTTGCCGACCAGCCCTGATTGGAAGCTTCAGTCTCACAGAGGACATCTGTATGGCTCAGGCACCGCAGGGTCAGTTACTGTTTGAGTCACACTGAGCCCACAGGATGCTGGTTCAGGCAGAGGATACAGAATGGCATCGTGTAGGGGGGCTCAGCATCTTCCCTATGCCCCCAGTGCCAGGCTCCTGTGCCGGCCACGCCTGCTGTGCCAGCAGTCAGCATCTCGTGGGCAGTCGCCCGGTGTTCCACATGCCAGCAAGTAGTCGCTGAGCCTGTGCCGTTCGTTGTCCAGGAGGGGCTGAGTGTGTTGGGCCCGGCCAGGGTCCGACACATAGATGTTCAATTGAGCCTTCATTGCATAGACCAGAGGCCCCACGCAGGTAAGCAGCGTTCCCTGGACCCATGCTGGGACATGGATTTTTGTTTGCTTGCTGCTCAGATGGACCCATTGTTTCCTGTGGTCCATCCTGCCCTCCCCAACACACAAACCACTTGGCAAATTTATTCCTCCTTCTATCCCTGACTCCTCTCCTCTCCCCACTCCTCCCCCAGATTCGCCCTTAAATGCCTAAGGGGGTAATTAGGACCTTTCCCACCCACATAGTATGTGTAGTTTGCATTTTGTTAAAATGACAGTGTCTTGTAGGAGATTGCACTCATATCTTGCATCCACTGTCCTTTACTCCTTTTAAAATGGTTTAGGAATTATTCATTAAATATCTAGTATATTCTTGAGACACATCTCTGGAAATATAACGGGTTTGGAACATAATGGGTTTTATGCTTTTAGTCTTTTGGTCAGAGAGGCAAGACAAACACGTGAGTTAGGAAGGGAGGAAAGCCTTGCGGCTCATGGTGAAGGGGTGCAAACCGCCTCCCCACGGGGCAGGGTGGAGCGGCCACAGGAGCGTGCAGGAGGCAGCCAATCAATGATTCTCTCTCATCATTGATGTTTCTCTCTCCCTCTCTGAAATCAATAAAAATATACTTAAGGAAAAAAGTACATTTGACCTTTCAACGTACCACATGCATCCATGCTTATGACAAAACAAGTTCCATAAGCCAATATTAAACTTAAATATTCAGTATGCAATGCACTGTTCAGTTTATTATTTATTCTTTTGCAATTTTTTAAATTTATTTTTTTAAAAATTTTATTGATTTTTTTTTTTTTTACAGAGAGGAAGGGAGAAGGATAGAGAGCTAGAAATGTCCATGAGAGAGAAACATCGACCAGCTGCCTCTTACACACCCCCCAGCAGGGATGTGCCTGCAACCAAGGTACATGTCCTTGACCGGAATCGAACCTGGGACCTTTCAGTCCGCAGACTGACGCTCTATCCACTGAGCCAAACCGGTTTTGGCTGCAATTTTTTAAAAAAATGCTAGTAGTGACACAAGAGGTTGTGACCAAATGTTAGAAAAACCTAGTACAAGAAGGTCCGTACTGTCCCTAACAGGAACAGCTGACGCTGAGAAGTCATACGGGGCCAGCCTGGAAGGGAGGGGTCCGAGGTGTCAGGACTGGCCGTGCGGATGGGACGGGCAAACGTCCATGGACCACCAAGTACTCAGAGCATTTTGGGAGGTAGTTTTCTACCTACCACTAAAGCAGACTTTGGTAGTGTGCAGAAGAAAGGAGGGTTATGGTTGTTAAACGTGTGGGTAATATAAGCGTTTGAAGAATTCCTTTAGCTATTACATCTGCATTGGAAAGGTATTCCATTTTTTTAAAGTAATATCAATGCCTTCTGGTGCCTCTGTCCCTGCAGGAAGATGATGCTCCTGCAGTACGAAGAAGGCCTCCGGGTGGTCATACACACCTCCAACCTCATCCGCGAGGACTGGCACCAGAAGACGCAAGGGTGCGTCGCTCTGTTTGTTTTACGGCAGGGGCAAAGGCCGGAACGTTTGCTTTATTTTGTTTTTCTGTGTTTTTAATTATAAAAATCCCACACACGTGGCATAGAAAAATACACATGCAGAGAAAAAGATAGCATTCTTTTATTATCTCCCCGCCCGCCCCCCCAATTTCTCTTCTGGTCTCCACCCCCCCTACCCCCACTCGTCCTCAGGCTGGCCACTTCCCCGGGCTTCAGGAAAACCGGGGGTTAGTCGAGTGCTAAAAACTCCCCTCCCCGCCATCCCTGGAGTTTCCCATGAGGCACATCTGCTTGGGTGTGTTTTTAAAGCCTTTCCTATGTTTATGGGTTTGTGAATCCCAGAGACTCCGGCGTGGGGTGGTTCAGGCTTAGTCTATGTCCTTGTGCACGGATGCTGGGTCTCCCTTTTTATCTTTTCTCAGAGGGGTTTGGGTTTAGTTTTAGGGATTTCCCCAAATCAGATTTTAACCATTGTTCTCTCCCGGGCAAGCCCTTCGTTGTGACTAGATGTAACTCACCTTTCTTTCATTTAAGCCGTGTTCATTTTTATTCCTTCATTTAAAAATTTTTTTTAAGTTAAACAAAAAATCATTGGCTGGATAGTAGCTTTACCTGGTTTAAAACTCAACAGGTACCAAGGGCGTGACACTGGCCGCCCGGATGGGGCTCTGTTCTGGGGCTAGTCCAGGTTCCCCTCCCCGAGGCTCTGCGGCCTCACGCAGTGCGGTGTCATCTTTTAAGAAAGACAGTTACAGGCGGTTACCTTATGTCCCCTTCCTCACCGCCCTGCTGTGTGCAGGTGTCCCTGCCATCCCTTCCAGCAGCCCCGAGGTCCACCATTCAACTTCTGGCTTTTAAACTTATTTGTGCCGTGACTATTTTCTCATTTCGGGAAGTGTGAAAAATGCCTCACACCTCGGAATCTGGTTTAGAAAGTCATCATACATCATGGCTGTCACCCAACACCCCCCCTGTTTTCCTTTGGGGGAAAAGGATTAATGAAATGAAAGATGTCTTTAATATTTCATTTAGTGTAGTGTTTGGAAGTCTAAGGTTTGTGCTAATCTAATATCACTAAATGTGGTATATGCTCATTCCAGGCACCAGGAATGTATATGTTATAAAAATACCCCCAAACTACTCTAGCTTATACGTTATGATGTGTGTGTTTATTGAAAGTAGATTTGTTTGTACATTTTTCTCAGTATAACCTTTTATCCGCGTGACTAAAGAGCCATATCGATATAGTCATGGGCACAGTCTTGCAGGGGTTACTCCAGGTGGTGTGGGTTTGTGGTCATCACGGCTCAGAAAGCGGTGTGTAAGGCGTGGGAAGGAGGAGGAGGAAGAAGAAGGTGTGGCGACTGGATGAGAGGGAGCGTGGAGGGGGGTTGGGCTGGGAGAGGCGGGCAGAGGCTAGACCTTACCGGGGCTAAACTCACAGTGAGGTCTTCAAAAATAATTCTGAATGTGGTGGGGGCTGTCCGAGCGGCACGGCCAGATGCCTGTTTGGTGAGGCTCTCTGCTCGCCAGGCGGAGACACAGTGAGAACTCCCTCCTCCTCAGGTGAGGGCAGAGTCCGTGGGAGAGGCCCTGCGCCCAGTGGCTTCCCTCCCGACTGCTAACAGGCCTTTCTCTCCCGTTCCAGAATGTGGGTGAGCCCCTTGTACCCACGAATGGCCCACGGCACCCACGGGTCCGGAGAGTCGAGGACACATTTCAAAGCCGATCTCATCAGCTACCTGATGGCTTACAACGCGCCTCCTCTCAAGGAGTGGGTGGACATCCTCCACGCCCACGACCTCTCCGAAACCAAGTGCGTGCCCTCTTCGCGGTCCGGGTGCTCACAGCAGGTGGCACCTCAGGGCCGCGCAGGGTCTGGACCGCAGGATCTCGGAAGGAGGCGGAGTGCGTTCGGCCGCCCTTCGTGGCATGAGGAGAGCAGGAGGCTGTCGCTGTGCATCTCCTGGTTCTGTGTCCCCGAAGCAATGGTTCTCAACCTTTCTAATGCCGCCACCCTTTAATAATACAGTTCCTCCTGTTGTGGTCTTAGGCTCTGCAACCGCTAGCAGGGTCTCGACCCACAGGTTGAGAACCACTAGCAGGGTCGCCTAAGACCATTGGAAAACACAGATACTTACATTATGATTCATTAACAGTAGCAAAAGTATAGTTATGAAGTAGCAACGAAAATAATGTTATGGTTGGGGGTCATCACAACATGAGGCACTGTACTAAAGGGTCGCGGCGTTAGGAAGGTTGAGAACCACTGCCCTGAAGTGAGGCAGGACGCTTCCCACGCACCCTCGGCCTCCTGCTGGGTCACTGCACACGAGCGGGCTCTCGGCCTGGCCCCTCCCCTTGCAGGTGCCCCATCCCTAGTGGGTGTGCTTGACAGTGAGGGTAAGTGTCAGCTACTCCTCTGAGGAAGGATCCCAGGAGAACGGGTTGGCCTTGGAACACTTCCTGGGTATTTTTATGACTGGCGGTTCACACATCACATCAATACTTTCTGTAATTTACATTTTCTATCTCTGTAGCGTTTACCTCATTGGATCAACCCCAGGACGCTTTCAGGGAAATCAGAAAGATAACTGGGGGCACTTTAGGCTTCGGAAGGTAACGGAATTTTTACTATTTTAACTTTTTATAAAAATTTAATGTGTATCATCTCCCTTTTTATTTATAATTGTATGATCTGATGGCAGCTTTAGAATATATCTAGCACAATTCTGGGCAAATAGTAGGCACATGATAATTTGATTGCCTAAGAGTTTTCAGTGATTTTTAAAGTTTTGTTTTGCCTGTTCTATAGACGTTGATTGTTAAATGGGCTTTTAGTTATATGTCTTGTAATAGAGATAATCAGATTCCATTTGCAGCATTTGATCAGCATATCAAGGACTTATGTAGTGTTGAGTAGAGGCTATAACAATTAGCTATAATATATTTTGTGTACCAAACCAGTGCCCTTAAGAGAATTGTTACTACAAAAATCACATTTGCTGCTGCTATGAAAATAAACATAGAAAGGTCTTTGACAAAATAAAACAATCAGCAAGTGGAAGATTAATGTCTTTGCATTGCCTTTTAGAAAACAGTTTACTGACCTCAATAATATAACGTCCCTAAAATGTCTTTGTTCAAAGCCTTACCTCTTTTTCCATAAATTATTTATGTTATGTAAGAATCCCCCTTGGTTAATGAAAATTTTAATTCTTTTTTTTTTTTTTTTAACTGAGACCACAGCTGAAAGCAGGCAGGATCTCATAGCCAACATCTTTATTTATTTATTTATTCAATTATTTATAGTAAGTTTTTATTGGTTTCATAGAGGAAGGGAGAGGGAGAGAGAGATAAAACAGTGATGAGAGAGAATCATTGGTCAGCTGCTTCCTGCATGCCTCTTACTGGGGATTGAGCCCGCCCCCCCGGCAGGTGCCCCGTCTGGGTCCCGACCCGGAGAGGGTAGAGCGCTCTGGCTGAGTGCACTCCGTGGCAGGTGGATGCCCACACCTGGGTTGGGGTCCTGACTGTGGCTTCCACTGTCACCCTTCCACAGATCCTGAGAGAGCATGCCTCGCCCATACCTCAGGCCGAGGCGTGGCCGGTCATCGGGCAGTTCTCAAGCATCGGCTCCATGGGGGCTGACGAATCCAAGTGGCTGTGTGCTGAATTCAAAGAGACCCTGGTGACCCTGGGGAAGGAGAGCAGGGCCCCCGGGAGAAGCACGGCTCCCCTCCATCTGGTGAGTGCTCCTCCTCCAGAGTCTCATCTGCATTCTCCCGTCCAGGAGAGGAGCCAGTGGACAGGCAGTCCTCCTCAGAGGGTTTGGTTCAGTGGGTGGGATGGAAACGGCGGTGTTAGTAGCCGTGATCGAGTTCAGCCAAAGCTCCCCTCAGCCACCAGCGAGCAGTGGTCATCCCTTCCAGGTTGTCAGGCCCAGGAAAAGATGTTGGAGAGGCACAGCCTGCAGACTTACGAGCATTATCACATACTTAGACACCTTTGAGTTAGTAGTTAATTTTGCATTCAATTCAGCGTTACTGTGGCACGTCAGAGGAAAAACTCAAATGGAAGTGTGCTTTCTAATCATCACACTAGAGGCCTGGTGCACAGTTTGTGCACTGGGGGTAGAAGAGTCCCTCAGCCCAGCCTGCACCCTCTCACAGTCCGGAAGCCATCAGTCGAACATCCTTAGCGCTGCTATGGAGGTGGGAGAGGCTCCTGCCACCACCACTGCCCTGGCCAGCCCTGAGCCCGGCTTCTGGTTGAGTGGCTCTCCCTCTGTGGGAGCGCACTGACCAGAGGGAAGCTCCTGCCTTGAGCATCAGCCCCCTGGTGGTCGGTGCACATCATCGAGACCGGTTGTTCCACCACTTGGTGGATTTGCATATTAGCTTTTTATTATATAGGATTAATTACCAGAAGTTGTGTTTTTTTACTGTAAGATGGGAACTTTTTAAATTTTAGGGCATGTTTTCTAAGCCTCAGTATTTTTAATTGCTATGTCATTTTCTTAAAAACTAATCAGCATTCCTTTTGACAAATAGTTCCTTCAACATGGTACCTTCCAAGTGTCATTGGGGATTTTTCCTTTTTAGATCTATCCTTCAGTGGAAAATGTGCGGACCAGCTTAGAAGGATATCCAGGTAATTGTTGGGAAGCCTGCCACAGTGTTACTTTTTGTGTGTATTTCACAAATGCCCTGGTAAACTTTTAAAAACAAGAAATAATTTTCTCATCCCCCTTGGGATGAGGAAAGTATGGGTGGGTTAGAAGTTTGGAGATGATCTTTCTCTTACCTGGGTAAGAATCACGAAGCCGGTGACATTGAGCACTGGTTATGTTCCCAGGATGGTGCAGCTGCAGGTCCTGGGCGTTATTCAGCCCTCACAGTCCCTCTGAACGGCTGCTCATCTCGCTTCTGCCAGTAAGGCCGCTCTAGCCTCTGCCACCAACAGGCTGGCTGTCCAGGCACGTCATCCAGCTTGATGAAACCAGCTGCCCCTCTTGCTCCGTGCCCTTTCAGAACAGTCCCAGCGTGCCTCGCTCTAATCTTTCTCTCCAGTTCTAGGAGTTCCCATCCCAGTCTGCCCCACCTGCCCGCCCGGGTCTTAGGCTAACACAGAGGCGCTCCACACCTCAGCTTGCAGAAGGAGGCTGAGGATGAGACGGCAGTTTGGGCCAAGATTCTTTCTAACCCTTCGGATCTGTGCTGTTGCAGATGTTAAATGACCGCCCCCTAATCCCTTCCTTTTGCGGACAGTGGACACTTAAACTAATGCACATCCCTCAGAAAGGAGGCCCACCGAGAGGACATAGCTGGTGCAGGGGCAGGCATTTCCTGTCCAGGACGTGTTTCTCTAAGATGAAATCTCGGAAGCGGTGTTGTTTTTCCCCTTTAACTTTCTCACTGTTGTTTACTATGGGTTTTGTTTACTATGCTTTCTAATGAAGCCTCCTCCAATTCTATTGCATCCGTTTCATTATTTATTTTTCTTGTTTCAAAAGCCGGGGGCTCTCTTCCCTACAGCATCCAGACCGCGGAAAAGCAGAGCTGGCTCCATGCCTACTTCCAGTGAGTAATTGGCTAGAATGCTGCTGTTGGCAGCTTTAGGAACACGATGTTATTTAAAGAGCCTTACATAATACGGCTCCGCTACATATGTTAGTGATGGGAATCATCTCAGACAAGGTTTTGAACTTTATTTTTTGGAATAGGTTTTTAATACCGAAGAGTAAAATTTATCTCTGTGGCATTCCTATTTATATAGGGGCACATAAAGAAAACGGTAAAGAAAAGAGCATGCTGGGTAGTTGGGGATGCACATGAGTACCTCTTAGTTCACGTTTCCAGCATGTAACATACAGTCATTCTCTCCACACCGTCTTTCCCCGCGTCCTGCAGGCTTGCTGAGGGTGGGATCCCCCCCAGCACGCGGGGCAGTATTGGGCTTGTTATGAGAGTTCGGTCCGAGGTTGAAGGGACTAGTGAAATGACTGCCCTCCGCCCTCGCTGCCGTGGCCGCACCTCTGCACACTCCAGGCCGGTTCCCGATCCGGGCCACTGCTTTGCGGGACAGCCAGAAAGGAAGGCAGTTTGCATCCCCTTGGCTTTCAGTCTAACCCGGGATGCCAGCAGGAGCCTTTCTTTAAAGCTTTCTCCGGAGGTGGCTCCTCCCAGAGGGTGTTTCTTCAGGCAGAGCGCCTCCCAGTATGGTCCGCCTCCCAGTATGGTCCGCCTCCCAGTATGGTCCGCCTGCCAGTATGGTCCGCCTGCCAGTATGGCCCGCCTCCCAGTATGGCCCGCCTCCCAGTATGGCCCGCCTCCCAGTATGGCCCGCCTCCCAGTATGGCCCGCCTCCCAGTATGGCCCGCCTCCCAGTGCGTTCCATCAGCTGGTGATGGGCCCAGTCCCGATCTGTCTCTGCACACAGTCTGTTCTCGAGGCCCGTCTTCTGATAAGCAAGGGTTGTTGCCTCATGATACAGGCCATTTCCCCCCACGGCTCCCGAGTCCTACAATGTTGGAAACTTAGAAACCAAATGCAAGATATTTCTGATTTATCTGACTTATCCCCCTGCTTTTCAACCTCCCATTGTGATTTTCGTACTCTTGGTATTTTTCCCGTTTTGTATTTTGTTTTATCAGCAAACTTTTGCTGAGCCTCTGCTGAGTAATGCATGTGGGAGCACAGTTTGAGCTTTTAGAAACAGTCCAGCTAGAAGACAAAATGAGAAGACGTACCGCCGAAAGCACAGCAGCTTTTGCATGCATGTGGGTACTCGTGGCATAGACGCCAAGAGACGCTTTTTTGAGTGGAAGTACATTTTTAGTCTACATACCTGCACCCTAAAGTGAACATGCATTGTTCTGTCTGAACCACAGGTCATATCGGAGAGAACGGTGTGCTCTGGTTTTTGGATGATGGGATTCTGCTTTTGGTGCAGCTTGCTAATATTAGGAGGGAGACCGACTTGTATTTTCTCATCCGTGATTGTGTCTTTCCTGTCGCTAGCAAATGGTCGGCTGAGACGTCTGGCCGCAGCAACGCCATGCCACACATCAAGACATACATGAGACCCTCTCCAGACTTCAGCCAGATCGCGTGGTTCCTGGTCACAAGGTAAGTAGTCCTTACGTTCCTGATGGTAGGGGATTTTGTGACTCCTGCCCTGAATACTGAATGGTTTCCAAAAGGTGATTTTCTGAATTGTCAGTAGTTTTTGCTGTGTGTGTGTGCGTGTGTGTGTGTGTGTGTGTGTGTGTGTATGTGTGTGTGCCTTGCATGAGCCTTATTTAAAGGAGGCCCATAACTGATCCCTTTGAAGAGAATGCACTCATGAGCTGATCTACCCAGCATCCCAGCATTATCAAAGGATCCCTGAGAGACGTAACTCAAATAACAGAACACCTTAGAACCCACTCTCAGCACTTCCATAACAAGGGAAGGGGTAGACAAATGTAAGTGACACCTACCAGCAACTCCCTTCTTTTTCTTCTTTATTTATTTTTCAGTTTTACTTTTTGGTTGTTTGCCCCTTATCTCAAAGTCAGAACACCCCAAACTGAGCTCCTCTGTCTGGCAGATTTCTTCTCCAGCCTGCCTCTGCTTTAAGTGACAGCGGCCCACTCCCACAGGCTGCGAGCCCCTGTGCTCTTCCCTGCTCCTTCCTTGGAGACTCTGCAGTGCTTACTGCAGGCCTTCCTGGGCTGCTGGGCAGTAAGGTGCACATAGTGGGTCTGAGACGCTCACAGTCTCGGGGATGTTGGAAAACAGACACAGAGGTGGTGACACCAGGAAGGATCTGTTCTCTGGTGGAGGTGGGCGAGTGGGTGCTTTGGAAATACCCATCAGAGCTTATTCATCCTTGAAATGCCCCAGACTTTGCTTTTCTAACCCCTGAAATTACCAGGTTAGATATTGCTCACCTGGACTTCTGAAACGGTCACCTCTCTGCTGTCCCGTCACATGGTTGTCCTCTGCCCAGGCCACCGTCCTAGTGGACCGTGTCCAATCGTCTTTCACGAACGTGGATTTTCCTCATTGTCCTGTGTTCAGCAGCCTCCCCCGCTTCCTCTGGACTGAAGCCCAGAGTCCTGTCCTCAGCGTGGCCTTCAGACCTTGGCCACGCCATTCTCACCGCTCTGCCCTGTATCCCCAACGTGTGCTTCTAGAAACAGCCAGGCTGTCCTCCTTGCCGCTGGACCGTCCTGCCAGTAGCCTGTAAAGTTCCCTCCTGATCTCTCTGTTGTCTCCCTGTCTGTCCAGTAGCTGCCCATGGAGTAAGAATTGTGCTTGGGGCTGGTCTCCTCTCTTCCTGGAGCTTCGCCGGCCGCTGCTGGTCTCCTGATCCTTTGAGTGCACATGCACTGCTGACTATCAGCTCCAGACATTCTTCTAAGCCAGCCGTGGGCAAACGACGGCCCGTGGGCCGGATCCGGCCCGTTCGGCTGTTCTATCCGGCCCGCGGAGCTGAAAGAGCGGAGGTTCTCTTGCTCTCCCCTCCGCTCCTTCACCAGCAGCCCAAGATGAGAGTGCCAGCATGGTCGGGTTGCTTTTGTTCCAGCCCTCCGGTCCAGTTTAAGAACCCGTTGTGGTCCTCGAGTCAAAAAGTTTGCCCACCCCTGTTCTAAGCACATTGCATTCTCACCCTCGCTGTCCTCACAACAGTTTTACAGTGTAGCTGTCAGTCCCCCGTACAGATAGGGGAACAGGAGCTCAGCATTTAAACCAGGGCCCACGAGCCCAGGCACACCCTCCAGCACTGTGCCCTCAGGCAGTGAGTGCCTGGGTCCAGAGGGCGGGCAGCTGTTCATCAAATAGATGGTCAGGGAAGGCCTGACTGACGTGACCGGAAAGGAGGGAGAGGGGCCTTGTGGATGGGTAGGTGGGGGGAAACGGTCTGGGCAGAGTAGGGAATATACTCAAACAACAGTGACAAACAACAGTGGTTTTGCTGCAGTGCACTGGGTGGGAGGGCAGGTGCTATCAGAGCAGGGGCTGTGACCAGACTTGGCGTTTTACCTGCTTTAGAGGCAAAATCACTACCGCCTGACGCCTCCTGGGTTTCCTGAAGCTTCGCTAGTCACAGGTCTGTGAAGGGCAGCTCTGTGACAACGCACTTGGTGATTTGAATAAATTAGAACCAGTGCTTTTTAATCACTTGTTCCGTGAGGCTTTCTGGAATAAGACATGGCTTTAATGTAGCTGGCTTTAGCTCTCACCTGATAAGGTCAGACCCACCCATGGTCATTCCAAACCTTTTGATTAACTTAGTCAGCTGATTGGTTACCTAATCGTGAGAAAGAAATCCCATCATGTTGACAACTTTGCTCACACTGGAGGGAAGGGCTTAGACTGGGTGCATGCCTTGAAGGCAGGGCAGGAATTCTGCCTTCCATCAGCCTCATTGGTATTTCCTGCCCAGTTTGGTTCATCCATCTTATTCTCCAGCTTTGATTTGAAGTAATTTCTTAATTATTATCTGTGTTCAAAATTGAGGTTTACTTTTAATATATATATATATATATATATATATATATATATATATATATATTTGATTTTTTTTACAGAAAGGAAGGGAGAGAGACAGAGAGTTAGATGATCAATGAGAGAGAAACATCAGTCAGCTGCCTCCTGCACACCTCCCACTGGGGATGTGCCCGCAACCAAGGTACATGCCCTTGACTGGAATCAAACCTAGGACCCTTCAGTTCACAGACCGACGCTCTATCCACTGAGCCAAACTGGTCAGGGCGAGTCAAGCAAAACTACCCTTGGACATACTCAAAAGACTAAACATCAAACTCCCAAGGCTGTGTGAGAAATGAAGTTCTCTGACTATTTGGAGACAGAGGAGGCAACTTTATTGGAGTGAGAGACTAACACTAAGTTTTATAAAAGGTTAGAGGCCCAGTGCACAAATTTTGAGGCCACCCTCAGCCCAGCCTGCACCAGTTCTCAATCCAGGACCCCTCAGGGGGGATGTCCAACTGCTGGTTTAGGCCCAATCCCACGTGGATCCCTGGGATTTGGCCTAAACTGGCAGTCGGACATTCCTCTTGCAATCTGGGACCACTGGCTCCTAATCGCTTGCCTGCCTTTCTGCCTGATTGCCCCTAACCACTGTGCCTGATCGCCCCCTAACCAACTCTGCCTCAGCCCTTGCCGCCACGGATATGACGTCTGGAAGGTCATTCGGCTCTCCAGTCTAATTAGCATATTATGCTTTTCTTATTATAGATTACTATAGATAGACAATTAGAATTCCAAAAAATCTTTAAAAAAACAAACAAAAAAAACCACAACAACAACAAAAAAACACTCATCACATATTTCCTACAATGTGTGCATAATACCGTATAAGCCTGTCATTTCCTTCGTCAGTAGAAGGCATTGGCTGCTGGTCATGGGGGCCTTGTTTTCCCCAATTGACGTTTCACAGCTGTGAAAACTGGCCACTGAAGATCAGGGACTGAAATCCTATAAAAATGCTTATAAAAAATGGATATGGATTTTATCTTCCAATTTACTTTTCCTTTGAATACACATAAATCACAGTTCTTCATTTCCTCCCCTTCACTGCATTGCGATTGGGGTTCTGACCAAAAACATTTTTCATAGATCCTGGGATGGATTTTATTGTCTAGTTGCCACATTCCTGAGCATGGTAAAATCTGCACTAAAACCAATTTTAATGACATTTCCATTTATTGGACTCTGCATTAGAAGTCTTTGTTCTCTAAGAGAAAATGAGTTTATGAAGATTCCCATACTTCTTTTCCTACTGAAATACTCATCCTGATTATTGGTAACTGATGTTGGTATTTTCTTTCAGACTAACAAATGCAGAGCCCAGTATAGTGCCTGGTCTATAATAGCTCTGAAAATGTTTTTTTGTTTGTTTGTTTTAAAGAATCATTACTTTTAAATATATTTTTTATTGATTTTTTTTTTTTTTTTACAGAGAGGGATAGAGAGTTAGAAACATCTATGAGAGAGAATCATCCATCAGCTGCCTCTTGCACACCCCCTACTGGGGATGTGCCCGCAACCAAGGTACATTCCCTTGACCGGAATCGAACCCGGAACCTTTCAGTCTGCAGGCCGACACTCTATCCATTGAGCCAAACCAGTTTCAGCTGAAAATGTTGAATGAATAAATGAACATCCCGTTTAATCTAACTACCATTCATTTTCTAATTGCTTCTCAGGTTTTAAGTTTGTCTGGTTTTTTTGGTTGTTGTTTTGTTTGGGGTGTTTTTTGTTTGTTTGTTTGTTTGTTCTCTAGGACGATTATGCTTATTGTTTAGGTCCATTTTAAATGTTCCCCTTTGAAACTTTTTCTAGCTCAGAAGCCATAATTCATTGTTTTTTCCTTTGTGTTTATAGCACTTTTTGCTTGGTCCCGTTTACATCTTCTTTGTTGGTTCTTATGGGTCCAGTTTCTTCAGTATATTATGAGTTGCTTGAGAGCAGGTAGCAGGTCTTACCCATCTATATATCATCAGCATCTAATACTGCGTGGCTTATGCTTAGTGACCAATGCGTGTTTGAATCAGAGCCCTTCACAACACTGGTTTTTTCAAACAGGTACTGTTTGCACAGGACAGGAAGAGGGTGTGCAGAGAGCTTATCTTCCCTCTCCTGTCCCCCGCCATCTACCTGTCAACCTCACACCACTCCTATGGATTTTAGGTTTAATAGCTCTAACCCCACCAACATTTTCAAACCCAGGTGTCTCCGAGGGTGATATTATCCAATCAGCCAAGACACTATGGAGGAAATAGAGTCCAAATGTTCGTGTCCTAATTTGGGATTGCCACTTACTAGCCTTGCCCCTTAAAGTTTGGAAAAGTCATTTTTATCACCTGGGCTTTTATCTTACTTATTGAATGCTCAGAGGAGGGTGATAAATATATGTATATATGGAATTTATCTATTAAACTGTAGTCTGGCCCTAACCAGTTTGGCTCCGTGGATAGAGTGTTGGCCTGTCGACTGAAGGGTCCCAGTTTTGATTCCGGTTAAGGGCATGTACCTTGGTTTCAGGCACATCCCCAATGTTTCTAACTCTCTATCCCTCACCATTCCTCTCTGTAAAAGAAATCCATAAAATATATATTTTTTAAATATAAAAAATAAATAAACTGTAGTCTGTATTAAATATTAGTTAACAGCTTGACTTTAGTAGCTGCTAGTTACCATATTATTAAGCTCATATTCATTGGCCCTCTTGAGATTTAAGCAAACAGCTTATAACTTGTCTTAGGGTGGTGAACACACAGTACAGTATACAGGTGATATATTACGGAATTATGCAACTGAAACCTATATAAGATTATTAACCAATGTCACCCCAATAAATTCCATAAAAAATAAACTAACACAAAAGAAGCTTATAAAACCTTTATCTGTTTTGTTTACATAACATATCAATGTATACTATGAGACCTCCTAAATACTTGTCCATAGATATAGTCTTTTCTAAGCTTAATGTGGTTTCTTTAAAAATTGCTCACAATTATTCTAATCAATTAGAACTTATTAGATGTCATGTTGGCTGGCAGTTTTCTCTTTTGTCTGGGTCCTTTTATGGAAAGCTATTTATAGTGTTTGATCCTACCCTGAAATCCTGCTGTGTTTGATGGCAGCCCGTTGTTATGGAAATTGCTGGGACATGATGACAAATACAGTGTTTAAGTTTTACCACCCGACTAAGCAGGCAAGAAGATGAGCTAGAAGAGGCAACCTTGGATGACCAGCAGTGCCTGGGAGTGATTGGCAAAGCCAGTGAGAACAAGTAGGAAAGCTGCGAATTGTGGGTGGGCAGAGAGCAATCTTGATACAGTTGCCTAGCAACTTACAGGCATTCCGGGATAGTTGGGATGAGCCGAGATATTGATGCTGCCACTTTGGGGGAAAGGGAGATAAGTGCTTGGCTCTGGAGCCACCGTGGCTTTCTGAGGAAATATAAGACGTTCTGCTGTCAGCATAGCTGTGCAATTCTTCTCTAGTGTCTCTTCCTTTGATTCAGGAACAAATCGTCTTTTTTCTCCTTTGCCTGAGTTTTTTAGTCCAAAATCAAAGTGGATCACACACAAATGACATTGGTAAATGTCATTGGGTAGATTGGTTTTTGTGCCATGTTCCTTGGCACCCCAAGAGTTCTGGACACCCCTTTCAGAGCCCACCACGACCGTGGATGGAGGGAGTAGAGTGCAGGTAAATCCTGGTTCACCTGGAGACCCTTACTGACCTTGGCCGCTTTCAATGCTTCCTTTGAATAAAGGACTCTGGGTTTGGTTTGGTTTGATTTGATTTGATTTGGTTTGGTTTGGTTTGGTTTGGTTCAGGTTTGGTTTGGTTCAGTTTTGTTAAACTCAGAGGACCATTATAATAGATAATCTCTCAGGGCTCACTCTAACAAACATATCATAGTCTTTTTATTGAAAACTTTTCCAAGTTTTCATTATGTCCTTCCACCGTAGGAGATGACCAAAATAATGGAACATATCAGTAGAAATTGAAATAGCAGTTTTTGGTGATCACATCGATTACTATTATAAAAACATGGTGGAATTTTTGGTAGGGTGTTCTAAGTACCAATTTTTTACCTAAAATTTGCCAAGCCACTTTTGATCCTGCTTGACAATATTTTTTGCCACTTTGGGTTTGGGATGCTGATGTGATGGCTTCTAAAGCCTCATAATTCCATTTGTGGGGTCAAGTACAGATGGATCCTTTAGATGACAGGGCTGATGGTGCGGCTGGGTTGAAAGCTAGCCTTCTGAACTCAGTGTGGACTGGAAAGCATTTGCTTGGAGTCATAACATGCCTGTGACTAAGGAAGAAGTCAGGCCCTTACTGGTTTGGCTCAATGGATAGAGCATCGGCCTGCAGACTCGAGGGTCCTGGGTTCAATTCCAGTCAAGGGCATGTACCTTGGTTGTGGGCATATCCCCAGTAGGGGGTGTGCAGGAGGCAGCTAATCAATGTTTCTCTCTCTCATCGATGTTTCTAACTCTCTATTCCTCTCTGTAAAAAATCAAAGTATATTTTTAAAAAAAGAAGGAAGGAAGGAAGTCAGTTTGCAATTAGATTTTCAGAATGTGCTTGGTGATTGTCACAGTCACTTGCAGGAGCCCACACCTTCCATCATGCTCTGTGCTAGTCTGTCCGGGAAAACGCATGTCATAACCAATCTCAATTTTCTTTTCCCGCTGGCATTTCTTTGTTTACACACTGTAATCCCCCAAACACAGCTGACGTGTTGCACCCCCTTTGGTAGTTTTACACTATTTTTGTACATCTGCAGAATTGGTTTAATTTTCACCATACTATTAAATTCCTCTCACTTCATCACTCATATTAAAAATTGGGAGACGTGGCCTGGCCGATGTGGTTAAGTGGTTAGAGAGTTGGCCTGCTGCCTGAAGGGTTTGATTCCTGGACAAGGACACGTGCCTGGGTTGCAGGTTTGATCCTCGGCCCTGAGGTTGGAGCACTGTGGGAGGCAAACAATCAATGTGTCTCTCTCACATCGATGTTTCTCCCTCTCCCACTCCCTCCCTCCCTTCCACTCTCTCTAAAAGTCAATGGGAAAAAATATCTTCGGGCAAGAATTTATCCAAGTTGAGGGGTAAGAGGGGATATATATCTGTATTAATGGGACCAAATCCTCTTTGCTTACTTTACAAAATAAAATAGCTCATTGTATTTCTGCCGTGGGAACTTGTGCAAGGGTTGTGAAATCCGTGAGGCAGTTGGGTGAATAATTTTTAGGCCCACCTCCCACAACACTTTCTGGGACTGGGAGGCCTGGGTGGACCTGCCTCGTGTTGAATTCCGTTGCTTCGTGATTCACACCAGAGAGGACTAGGGGTACCCTCCCACGAATCAGCAAAATACTGGTGATGTAAAGCCAACAGCTATTGAGCGTCACTCACGTGCCCAGGACTTGACTCACCCTCTCGGACATGAGGCAGGTGCGTTGCCATGTGGAGATCTGCAGCACTGGCCCTAATTGTGGCCAAACTCCTGTGAGCTAAGGCTCTGCTCTTCCCTACGAACCCTGCTGGGCCTCTCGTGCTTGTCAACAATCTGACATTTTCTCTGGATTTATGACTTTAAAGTTTTTAATTCCCCAACCACAATGAACAAATAGTTTTGATAAATTGTATCTTCTAAGCCTTTGCATATTAGTCTCTTTTCTTGAATTAATCACGTGTTTCTTGATTGCATAACATCTGCAGGATTCGCTCGGGAGACATCTGTGGGCTGGAGTCTCCACAGACAACTTCTGGAAAGAGATACGGGCGTGTGGGGGAAAGGGCTCACATAGCCACAGGGGTGGGCAGGGTGAAGGCACTGTGGACGCGGAAATGATATTTGCCAAGATGTGGAGGCAGGCGGTAATTCAGTTCAGTTCTGAGAGGAGTCGGGGAAAGGCATGATGGGAAATAAGACTGAAAAGCTTTGCTTTGGTCAGACTGCGGAGGGTCCTAAGGGCCAGGCAGTGCGTGTGTTTTGTGTTGAAGTGGAAAGGACGCCTTGATACTGAGAGCCCCTGGAGCAAGACACAGACCGAGAAACCAGAGAGGGCGATGCATTTGTAGTCTGGGGAGAAAAGCACTGAAGTAGGGATAGAAAGGTGTTACAAGGATAAAGTAGCCTGATGTCTGGTTGTCCATGGTTGCCTGTGGAGCAGACAAGTCCAGAAGGCCTGAGGTTTCTGAGCTTGACCAAACGAGGCTGGACAGAAGGGAACCGGGAGAGCTGGTTCTCGGAGGGGAAGGCATTGCGGAGTACGGGGCGTGAGGTGACAGTGTGACATCCCATAGAGAAGTCCAGCTCTGGATTGGATAGGCCATTTGGAAGTTGGATGAGGGACAATGCAGGAGAGCTCCGGGAGTCATCCTTGTTGAGGCGACAGCTACACTGGTGAGTGGGAAGGAGGCAGCAGAATGGAGCCAGTGACAGCATGGATTTAGAAGGCACGGGGTGGGAAAGGCAGCCACGGAGAGAGCAGAGGGGGCAGGTGAAGAGAGAGCTGGGGAAGGGAGGTCCAAGCAGTGGAGAAAACCATGCCCGGCAGCAGAGGTTCGGGGCAGGACTTACAACCTCGGCATCGTAGACACTTGGGGCCTGGCCCCTCCTTGTCCTGGGGACTGTCCTGTGCATTGTTGGATCTTTAGCAGCATCCTGGTCTCCACCCACTAAATGCCAGGAGCAGCCCACCCTCCACTGTGACAGCAAAATATGTCCCCGGACATTGCTAATGTCCCCCAAGGGCACCACTTCCTGCTGAGAAACACTGGTCTAGAAGAATCTATAATAATAAAAATATAATCTGCTAATTAGACCGGATATTCATGGGATCGAGGCAGCTGCCAGGGCTGCGAGGGAGGGTGGAGGCAGCCACAGGAGCTGCAAAGGCCTATTCTTACATGAATTTCGTGCATCGGGCCTCTAGTAAAAAATCCTATCTAATAAAGAGGGAATATGCTAATTGAACCTCACACCATCGCAAAGATGTTGCACCCACAGCCAATAAGGAGGGAATGTGCTAATTGACTGTCCCACCCTCAAAGATGGCGGTGCCCACAGCCACAAGATAGCGGTGCCCAGTCCCATCAGCCCCACCAGGGCGGCAGGTGCAAGCAAGGCCTCTCAGTCCCCCAACTGCCCAGGGTCAGTCCAAGGTACAGGCAAGCCTCCCAGAGTCACCTGGGGCTCGGGTAACCATGGCTGGCCAAGGCTTGCGCTGCCAGCAGTGGCAGCAGCAGAGGTGTGGTGGGGCATTGCCTTCCCCTGATCACTGGGTTGCCTCCTAACCTTGGGACTCCCAGGCTGTGAGAAGGGGCAGGCCAGACGGAGGGAACCCCCTCCAGTGCATGAATTTTTATTTTTTTTAATATATAAAATTATTATCTGTGCACATATTTTACCATTGCCGCTCTCCCCCCCCCCCCATAGATGCACTCCCTCCCCGAGTTTTGTGTCCATCGGTTGTACTTATATGCAAGTATACAAGTCCTTCGGTTGATCTCTTATCTCCCCCAGATCTCCCTCCCCTCTCTGCTGTATTTGACAGTCTGCTTGTTGCTTTACTGCCTCTATATCTATCTTTTGGTTCATCAGTTTATAATGTTCTTTATTATCCATAAATTAGTGAGGTCAGTGCATGAATTTTTCATGCACCGGGCCTCTAGAGTAATATAAAAAGAGGAGTTAAGATCATTTGAGTGAATCAGACTACAGAGAAGTGAAGAGGGAACGGGAAGCTGCCAACATCTTGCCTTTGGCCCAGCAGGCCCCACCTCAGAACGGAAGGTAATAAAGTTGTCTTGTTTCAGCCACTAAATTCGTGGCCCTTGATTAGCGCACTGCTGGGATGATGCCTGAGAGCCCGGCCAGTCCCCTGTCACCCAGAGAGCCCTCCTAGTGCCTCAGACCCAGCTCCTCCCGCCTGCCCGCCCGCCCACCTGCTGCCTGCTGTGATTTCAGCCATGTCTGGAACTCTGTTTCCCTGTAGACATGCCTAAGTGCACCGCTCTGATACTAGGTACAAACCCCAATCTAGTGCTTTCCTCCGGATTGAAAGTGGAAGTTAGCATACCAGGCCCAAAACAAGAGGCAAAATAAGGGGTGCGGTGCTTTAATAGTACATGAGATGATAGTGACGTCATTTCTTCTGATTGCTACTTCTATATACAACAAAACCAAACATCATGGCCACACCAGGGTCTTGAAAATTAAAAGGGTTGGGGCAGAAAAAAGAGTCTTTGTAAACGGGTAATTGTCTTAACGGCTGTCCTGGGGAAAACGCCCAGGAGGGTGATGCTGTCCCACGTCAGCAATTAGAGACACCCGAGGGCTGTAAAGACAACTCCGCCCCGAACTGAGTGAGCCTGATTGCGGCCCCCCGCGCCTGGCCGACGCCCTCGCAGCGGTGGAAGCTGCCCCGCGCCGACAGGCCTCCCTGAGTGAGCCCTCCTGTCCTGTGTCCTCTCCCTGCAGCGCCAACCTGTCCAAGGCCGCCTGGGGGGCGCTGGAGAAGAACGGCGCCCAGCTGATGATCCGCTCCTACGAGCTCGGGGTCCTTTTCCTGCCGGCCGCATTTGTAAGTTCACCTTTTAAACTTTTATTGATTTCAGAGAGGAAGGGAGAGCGGGAGATAGAAACACCAGTGATGAGAGAATCATCCGTCGGCCACCTCCTGCACGCCCCACACCGGGACGCTCAGTCCTAAGCCACGTCGGCTGTGCATGAATTGGGTGTTTATGTTTTCTTCCTTGGTTGGGGTGACCTTTCCGAGGCTGGGCCAGGTTCTCACCCACCGCCAGTGCCTGTGAACAGCAGGACCGCTGCTCTCAAGGACTGTATAACTCAGCGGTCAGCAAACCGTGGCTCTCGAGCCACATGTGGCTCTTTGGCCCCTTGAGTGTGGCTCTTCCACAAAATGCCACATGTGGGCGCGCACATACAGTACAATTGAAACTTCGTGGCCCGTGCACAGAAGTCAGTTTCAGGTCCTGGGTGAGAGAGTCTATTTTCAAGAAGTGGTGTTAGAACACTCAAGGGACCAAAGAGCCGAATGTGGCTCACGAGCTGTATACCTGAATAGAGATCGAAGGTATTGACATTATTTATTTTTTAAATATATTTTATTGATTTTTTAAGAGAGAGGGATAGAGAGTTAGAAATATCGATGAAAGAGAATCATCGTTCAGCTGCCTCTTGCACACTCCCTACTGGGGATGTGCCTGCAACCAAGGTACATGCCCTTGACCAGAATAGAACCCGGGACCTTTGAGTCTGCAGGCCGATGCTCTCCATTGAGCTAAACCGGTTTTGGCTATTGACATTATTTAAATCACTGTTGTGAAACACGGCACAACAGAGCATGTAATCTGCCTGAGTGGCTGGGGAAGGCTTCTTTGAGGAGACCACATTGGACCGTGGTCTGCAACATGGAGTATGAGTCTAACCCAGGCATGGGCAAACTGGCCCGCGGGCCGGATGGCTGTTCTGAACTATTGAAATTAAAAAATTAAAAAAGGCCGAAACCGGTGTGGCTCAGTGGTAGAGCGTCGGTCTGCGGACTGAAAGGTCCCGGGTTCGATTCCGGTCAAGGGCATGTACATTGGTTGTGGGCACATCCCCGGTAGGGGGTGTGCAAATGGCAGCTGGTCGATGATTCTCTCTCATCGACGTTTCTAGCTCTCTATCTCCCTTCCTCTCTGTAAAATATCAATAAAATATATATATTTTTTAAATTAAAAAAGACTGTACCCTTTTATGTAATGATGTTTACTTTGAATTTATATTATTTCACACAAACACTCCATCCATGCTTTTGTTCCGGCCCTCCGGTCCAGTTTAAGAACTCATTGTGGCCCTCGAGTCAAAAAGTTTGCCCACCCCTGCCCACCATCCAGAGAGATGAGGCTTCCAGCCAGAGAGAGCAGTGCGTCCTGTCTGAGAGACGGCGAAGCTCTGTGCCGGGGAAGGAGCGGGGTGTGGGCCGGGACCAGGAGGTGGGTTCCTCTTGGCAGGACACTGGTAGTGGGACACAGCGTCCCCCGCAGGCCGTGCCCAGCCGTCCATTTGTTAAGCAGGATCGCTGGTCCCTTCGGGTCCATTTCCCGGGAATTTGAACCTTCTAAAGCGTCTCCAATTATTATTATAACTTAACTTACAGAAGTCATTGCGGATGTCATCAAAAGCATCTTAAGACCACTGTTACAAAACTGATTATTACTGAAGTACTGTTGCCACCCTCCCCCTGTCCCAGCTCCGTGTGGAAAGCCATCCCGTGCCTCCTCTCTACCCCATGACTGTAATCATCAGGCTGTCATTCCCGACTCTAGTGCTGCTGGACACTGTCCTTTCTGACGTCCCCGCTGCCCTGCATCCAGTGCACACCGTCTCCTGCTCCGATAGCCGCTCCCTCCCCTCGGCCTCCCCGCGGCCCTGCACCCTGCTGCCAGGACGCTGTGTAGGCTCAGATTCGGTCAGGTCACCCATCGGCTTCCAATCCTGTGCGGCAGAAGCCAGACTCCCTAGCGGCCTACTTCCCCCGCGTGCCCTGACGCCGGAGCCCTCGGCCTGGCCTTCCCTCTCACTCCGGCCTCCTTGTCCAGCGGTGAGGATCAGCCGGTCTCCTGAGCCGGGCCCTCCTGCACCAGTGAGGGTTCGGGGAGCAGCCGGTGGCACACAGAGCCGGGTGAGAGATCCTACATCAGCCCTCGTCTTCCTGTGGCTGCTGACAGGAACCCAGTGCCGTGAGATGAGGCTGTGTTCTACCTTTAGGTTTCTCACCACAGTACATCAGGACGTGCCTTTTAATGTGTTAGTTACATGTCTGCCAGGTAGATGTGCTTAGTACCCCTTTTCGTAGTCCTCCTCCTGCCTGGACGTCATCTAGAATCTGGTTTCTTTGTTGAATGAACTCAAAGGGTCTGAAGGCTTTGCTAGAAATAAAAGATAAAGGTTTACTCAAGAGTCTCAGGGTTAGAGATCGAAGGTATTGACATTCGGAAACAGGCAGAAACCCAGAGTGTTCCAAAGAAGAAGCGAAAGTGAAGGGTTTTTACAGTGAGTGCATTCTTAGCTCCAAGAGGGCTGCAGGCTGGCTGTCAGCCCCGTGGCAGGCGTCTGGAGGATGGATTCCCGGCGGCCCGGCACGTCCAGTGGCCTGCTAATGGCCGCAGGAGGTCTGGGTATGAGTCCTCCGGGGGATGACCAGAGGGCCGCTGGCGGTCTGATGCATGTCCAGGCACTGATGCGAGACTGGAAAGTTCACAAGTTCACCTTCCCACACTGTTGCAGCAAGAATAGAACCGCTTCCTCATGCCTCTGCCTACTTGATTTTAGTGACTTAGCAGCTTGACTACAGTGACTTTATTTTTTCGCTCTGTTCCTCGCTTGCGATCAGCCCACCTTTGTGCTTCTCAGCACTCCACGTCCTAACGCCCACGTCTCGGAGTTATCGGCGGCGGCGATGCTGAGTGCGTCCCTCCCCGTGGGCCGTCCTGACCGTTGTGTCCTGGGAGGCTGACCGGAGGCCAGCACAGCACAGCATCAGGTTTTCCGGCCAGAACAGCAGCCAGTGCACGGCAGTCGGTCACGGAGGGAACCGGCTGCTCACCCCTCTCCCTCGGCCGCTGTAGGACCTGTCGCTCGGGAACCGGTGGCTGTGGCCAGTGGGCAGCAGTCTGGTCTTAGCACTAGTGGGCAGAGAGCCAGCTTTTCATAATAAAGATGCCCTTTGAAACCTCTGGGTTGCCTCTGGAAACGGACAAGTCCCTGGTAACCAAAGCTTGGTTTGTTCACATCTTTCTGCTTCTCTTAAGGCAGTGGTCGGCAAACTCATTAGTCAGCAGAGCCAAATATCAACAGTACAACAATTGAAAGCTTTTGAGAGCCAAATTTTTAAAATTTAAACTTCTTCCAATGCCACTTCTTCAAAATAGACTTGCCCAGGCCGTAGTATTTTTGTGGAAGAGCCACACTCAAGGGGCCAAAGAGCCACATGTGGCTCGAGAGCCGCAGTTTGCCTACCACGGTCTTAAGTGAATTAATCAGTAAGCATATCCTTTCGAGATCAACCCAGCCGGCCGTGGAGCATGGGTCAGCGACTTTCCCTTTGATTAGGAACGCTTGCAAGGACTTCGGGGATTTGTGTCCAGTTGCCTGGGACTGTACCCAGCGCTTAGCTAGTGCTGCTACATCGTAGGTGCTCAATAACCTTTGTTAACGTAGAGAGTTTATTCTTTTGAGGTCTGATATCAAGGACTGGTACACCCAGACCAGGGAAAAGCCCCAAGACTAAAAGTCGACCTCTGTAAGCGGAGGGCAGGGCAAGACCAAAGAAAGAGGCCCGCCACTCGGTCTGGCGATAGAAAGATTATTAAAGGAAACTTACATAGCGACACGTCTGGGGCAGCCAGACGCAACGGATGCCTGCACCGTTTGGCAGGCCCCGAGGAATTACACGGAACGGGGTCAGTCGTGGGCACCAGTCCGCGGATGCTGCCCGGGACGAAAATTGCTCTACGTGCTTGACCAGTCACGAAGGCAACCTGCTCCGGGAACCAGCACGCAGCAGGAGGCTTGGGAGGGGCCGATTGATGTCGGAATGAGCATCATTTACAACCAGACAGTCTCCAAGGGGGGTTCGCAGAAAGCAACCTTCATCCAGCCCAGGTCCAGCTCGGGGGACAGACGGAAGTCGTGTCATGGAACGGTCCCTCCTCCACATGTACTGTGTCTCGGGTTGTCCCTTTAGTGTAGGTTATTTATTTTAATATATTTTATTGATTTTTTAACAGAGAGGAAGGGAGAGGGATAGAGAGCTAGAAACATCGATGAGAGAGAAACATCCATCAGCTGCCTCCTGCACACCCCCTACTGGGGATGTGCCCGCAACCAAGGTGCATGCCCTTGACAAGAATTGAACCTGGGACCCTTCAACCCGCAGGCTGACACTCTGTCCATTGAGCCACACCAGTTTTGGCTAGTGTAGGTGTATTTAACTTGTAGAGTGGGCTAATTCATTTCTCGCCAGGAAATCTTAATATAGGAAAGATGAGCGATTTCAGGGGTGAGGAGCTGTATTCCGAACCCTAAGGATGTATCGGGGAAATGCAAGTATTTCTCACTTTGAACTTCCTGCGTTTTGTGTTCAGTGAGCACATGCCTTGCCTGCTGCTGGCTAGCCCTGGCCTGGAGCCTGCCCAGCACTTTGTGGCTGGACCTCTCTCTGCCCCTCGGGATAATGTGCGGAGTGAGAACTGTCCCCTCCAGCCCGAGGTGGCCTGCGCAGCCACCCCCACCCCGTCACGCCCGGCTCACTCGCCCCGGGATGCCCGGCTCTCTGTTTTCTGTGATCAGAATTAAAAAGGCTTCCACCAGATGCCCGAGAATTTTCAGTCTCCACGTCTCGACTTCCTCTTCCCGCTTCTCTGGCTCAACTATTTTATTGACTTTTGTTGCCAAAAATGGCAACATCATTCTACCTGTGGCTCTGGCTGGAGTAACACGCACACGCGCGCGCACACACGCACCCGCTCTGTGTACACGCCCTTAGACTTTGGGTCCGTTGCTTTCCTTCTGCAGGCCTGCCGTCTCGCCAGCACCGAGCGCAGGTTGTAGTTAACACTAGTCTCCGCCACAGCAGGTGGGGGGCAGAGACCACGATCCAGTCAGGATCCTGGCGTCGCGCCGTGATGATGTCATGGGGGTTTGCTCTCCAGGAGCTTCTCCTAAGCCCCCCGCTGGACACACTCGGTTGATGACTTACAGGAGGGACAAGACGGCCACCTCCTGCATCCACTTCCTTGTCCCTGAGTCCGTCTTTGGTTAAGTGTCCTCCTTCTAGAAGGTTCTGCTTCCATGACTGCTTTACCCAGGAAAATGCATAGGGACTTACTGCTGGAGGAGGCTCCTCGGACACAGCTAAAAATGTCACATCTCTCACCGAGAGTTGAGCACATTTCTCGTTCTCTGTGACTGAGCTAAGCCGCTAAACCTAATCCGTCAGCAAGGGCCGGCTCCTTTCCTCCCGGAGCTGATGAAAGGAAAAGCCAGCGATTTCTCGTGTGTGATGCATGTTTTATAAATGTATTGTCTTAACCGTCATTCAAGTATCCCTGCCTGGGAGGATGCCTTCCTCTGTTTCAGAAAGCACGGAGCGATGCCACCGTGATACATAAATAACGATCATTAGAAGACAGCTCCGCGTTGTTTGACATCCAGATTGAAGGGAAAAGTGGTACTTTTTTTTTATATAGTTGTGATACCCTAGAATTTGGATCAGAAATGGCATTCAAGAAAAGAAAAAAAAGTATATTGCTTCCTGTCTGACAAGGATGACTCAAACCTTGTATTTGAAGTCAAATACCACGAAATGGAGCCGTCAGAGCTGGGACCAGGCCCCAAGGCCCTTAATCCTCCACCTCGATGCCCTTGAACATCACAGAACTAAGCCGGGAGCAAAAGAAGAGGGAAGTCGTTTTTGCCTTTAACTCCGCAAAGTATTGACTAGGCATTAAATTGGCATCGCTTCCAACTGCTGGCCTCTTTGTAAAAACGTCAGAAACAAAGGTTTCCAGAATTTGGTTCATCCTGATTTCTTGCCTTAATAACACTTCTTACATTTGCAAGGAACTTGTCCTTTGCTGTGGCTCCTGGTGGGTGAATAGGAGACCTTTTGTTTATTTGGTGGAAGGAACTTAGGACCAGGAACTAGAAAGCCAGGGCTCAACTCCCTGACACCTACTTAACCCCCAAATCTGTTTCCTCCTTTGTAAAATGTAGTTACATCACAGGGAACACCCTGAATATACGTGTTATACTACTTTGGTTTTTTTAAATATATTTTGTTGATTTTTTACAGAGAAGAAGGGAGAGGGATAGAAAGCTAGAACCATTGATGAGCAAGAAACATTGACCAGCTGCCTCCTGCACACCCCCTACCGGGGATATGCATGCAACCAATGTACATGCCCTTGACCCGAATCGAACCTGGGACCCTTCAGTCCGCAGACCGGCGCTCTATCCACTGAGCCAAAAGGTTTCGGCATATACTACTTTTTTATTCATGTGCCAGTTATCCTTCTAAATAACGTATCCTCGCCGTAGCCATTGAATAAATGAGCACACCGAGGCCCAGAAAGGTTAAGGAGCTGACCTACAGCCACACAGCAATAACATACAAGGAAGAGACTGTTAGGGTTCTCCTCGGGTCCGAATGTCAAAGAGAGGCTGTGGGGGAGCCGCCGCGCTGGCCCAGGAGGAGGTGGCCCGCAGCCCAGTGCTGAGCGGGAGTACGGGGGGGCCGAGGAGAGCGGCAGGGCCCTTTGCAGGGGGCCTTGGCTCTGCCCCCTCCCTCCTCTGCACTCGTAGGTCGTAGAATCTTATTCATTGTCCTCCAGTCTCTTTCACATCCATTCCTTTCTGCTTCCAGCGGCCACTCCCGTCCAAACGCATCTCCTCTGCATCTCGGTTTTTGTTAACAAAGATGCACTTGTTTCCCGTTACCATTTGCCACTCCATCTTGCAGTTTCCGGCTCCAGCAAGGCCGCCCTTCTCCCGTCTGCCTTTCTAGTGGAATGTCTGCACCCTGTAACCGGGTCTTACACGCTTTGGGTTGTGAGTGACGGGCAGCCAGCTCGGCGGTGTGAGAGGAAAGGCAGGCACAGCCGGCAGGTCCCTTGCTTCAGGCAGGGCTGGAAGGGCCGTGTTCTGAGAGTTCGGTTTGAAGGCCATGAGGGCACCCAGCCGCTCAAGGCTCACCCCTCACTAAAGGAGCTTCCCTGACACCTCTGACTCGGGCCACATGCCATCCGAGTCCCCGTGGCCGGGGGATGGGCCCAGCCTCAGCCACAGAGGTCCATGCTGCTTCCCATTCCCACCCTTTCCCGCCCGGCGCTGGCTTTCCTCTGCAGCGCTCCGCAGCCCCCTCCACCCGCTTCTGTGTCGGTTCACGCACAGCCCCCGACGGGCCTGTCCTAGGCTGTACCGGCCCGGCCCCCCTGCTAAGCTGTGTGATCACCAGGGCGAGGAACTGTGGTCCTGGCCTTTGGCTTCTGAGACGTTAGCGCTGTTTGATGTGTGGGTACTTAGGTATGGAGGGTGGGCATGCTCGGGTGAGTGGGCACAAGGAATGGGAGCCTGCAAAGCGCCAGGGTGATCCTGGAAGGCAGCCAGGAGGTGTGAGCGGCGCGTGGCGGCGCGGGGAGGACAGCCAGGGCCTCGGGCAGCGCTCTCCTGCGGGCACACACTCCGGTGCCACGCCGAACCGGAGCTCAAGCCCGATTAAGGTCCCAAGTGAATACCCGATTCTCACGTTCTTGGGGTAAACCTTCCGTTTCCATTTGGTGGGTCTCGGAGTGTTCACTTTCATATTCCTATCACATGACATTGGAACGCTTTCCTTGCACATGGAAGCAACTTTTATCTCTTGCACCAGCGCGAGCAGCCTGTTACTATAGCAATGTTGAAAGCATTTTGAGATATTTTTATACGGTATCTTCTAAACTCCTGCAAACCTTACGCAGCGGTTCCTCGAAATGGGCTGTGATATCCAAAATTGTTTTTCCTTGTGTCTTCTTATCCTTTATTAAACTTTTGCAGACTTGGCTATAGTTTAGTAATCTGAGATTTGGCCCTGTCTTACTTTTCGGGAAGAGTCATTTGAGGTAGGAGGTGTAAGTGCATTGGGCCTATCAAACATGGTCGATAGCTCTGAGACCACTTGAATTGTGTTGTGAGCGCCCCAAAGACATGGTTGCTTCTTGAGGTCTGGCTTTTTCAGGGAATGGGGAGCCATCACTGATTTCTGTGTCTGCAGGGCCTGGACAGCTTCAAGGTGAAGCATAAATTCTTCTCGGGCAGCCAGGAGCCAGCAGCGTCCTTCCCTGTGCCGTACGACCTGCCTCCGGAGCTGTACGGAAGCAAAGGTGAGTCACGGGAGACGGGAACCTGGGTGTGGGACCAGCAGAAACAGTGTCGGGGGGAGCCTGGGTCTCCGAGAGGCTGGCTCCTAGAAAAATCGGGGTGTGGAGGCCCCACTGCTGCCGCCTGACTGGGGCCCGGGACCCAGCTCTCTGCACTCATCGTCATTGAGGGCACAAAGCTTTCATTACGGGGGAATGATTTCAGATCTACTGATATTTACTCTCTTAGCTATTAAGACCAAGAAACTTGAAAATATGTGTATTAGTTGTTTGTTTTTAATATTTTTTATTTTTTTACAGAGAGGAAGAGAGTGGGCTAGAGAGAGTCAGAAACATCAATGAGAGAGAATCATCGATCAGCTGCCTCTTGCACACCCCCCACTGGGGATGTGCCCACAACCAAGGTACATGCCCTTGACCGGAATCAAACCCGGGACCTTTCAGTCCGCAGGCCGACGCTCTAACCACTGAGCCAAACCAGTTTCAGCGTATTAGTTGTTTTAAAGTAGCAATAAACCCATTATGACATCTACATATTTTTTACTATTTCCCAAAAACAGTGGGAGAGAAAGGTGACATTGTTTACGGTTTTTGAAAATCTCTTTTCTACCCGGGTCCATGGCAGGCAGCTGGATTCCCGCGGCTGCTGTGGTGTATGCCCGCGTCACAGAGCCTCTGGGCACTCGGGAGGCAGGGAGGGGGGAAGTGATGATGAAATAGTAGTCCACCGCCCAGGCCACCCTGTGAAAACCGCTGCCCTAGGCTCGACTGTCTCAGGAGCAGTGGCCACGTGTTTCTCACAGTGAGAGGTCAGTGGGGGGCTGGCCAGGGTCACGGTTTCTGGAGGCTGGCAGGCGGGTGCGGGGGCACCACCTCTGACCCAGCCCACAGGCGGCCGTTACGCTTGCCACAGCACTGAGTGTCCGTCTTTGAGGTGAGTTCACACGGGGGGAGCGTAGGATCAGGTGGGGGAGGAACAAACCCGTCTGTACCCCGAGGTTCTTCCGGCTGCTCTAACAGTGGAATGGGCGTGAGACGGACTAGGGAGGGGAACAGCCTAGGGCTGGTGCAGGGCGGTCTGCAAACCTGCCGCCAGCAGCCCTGGCCTGAGCTGGGAATCCCTCCTCCTCTGGCTGGGCCGCGCCTGGCCTCCTTTCTCCCTTTCTCTGCTCTTCCTGTTCCTTTCACTTGTGTGTTTTGACCTGAGTGCTCCTGAGTAAGCATTTAGAGAGGGGGCGGCTGTGATTGCCTTCGGCTGAGGTCTGGCCTTGGGCCTTGTACTCTCCCCCCCTCCCCCCCCCCCCCCCCCCCCCCCCCCGCAGCCCTTGGCGGTGGACTTCTACCTCCTCCCTTCTACCCGGATTCCCAAAGCAAGAATGAACGCGGCAGAGGAGCCTTGAAAATAACCTGAGGTCCCTTCCATTCCCAATAGGAAGAGCATTCCAAGAAGGGAAAGTTTGGGCGAGGCACTGTCTTAGAATAACAGACATCCTCTGTCCGGACACCATTCCCAGCAAGGAGAGTGCTTCCCCGTGTTCCGCTGAGTTTCTACTTTTACCCATTTCCTTGGAGAGACACGTACACGAGGCTGGAGCATTTCTTTCATCACTGCTGTTACCTTCCACACTGCTTACGGGCATGTCGAGTAATGCCAGGCTGCAGAGATCACCACTTCGCATACAGGGAGTCACGTGCCCATTATAAAAAGGCAGTTTAGTCCTCCCAGTGTTTTCAGTGGTTAGAGCCTCGGCCTGCACACTGAAGGGTCACAGGTTCCTTTCCTGGTCAAGGGCACCTACCTGGGTGGCAGGTGCACTCCATGTCCCTAGTCAGGGCACTCGGGGTATGTGCAGGAGGCAACTAGTCTCTCTCTCTTTTCTATTTCTCTCTCCCTTTCTCTCTTATCAATGTTTTTCTCTCCCCCTACCTCCCTTCCACTCTCTCTCTAAAACTGGGGCGGGGGGGGGGGATCCTCAGGTGAGGATTAACCAAAATAAAATAGAATAAAGAAATAAAAATAAAAAGGCATTTTACAAAGACTTAGAAAAGTGAGTGGTTAAGAACATTCCAAAAGCACTTCATTTGAAAAAGTGATTTTCGAACCATTAACACATAATATGATCTCGTTGAATCAGAAGACTGTACAAAAAAATCTTAGCAATGACATACATAGCTCTGAACAAATTACATTTCATTACAAGAGACCAAACCAAGAAACTGACCAAGTAGAGGAAAGCAAAAACACAGACTGGCTTACGGGTGCACCTTGCTCCATGCAGTGCCTGCTGCTCACTTCTCTCCTCCGCGTGCAGACACCGCCCGGGCGCTTGGAATATGTCGGTGAGACAGACACCAGTCCTTGCCCTCGCCCGTTTACAATTTTCTGTTAACCAACCTCATTTTACTAATAGATGTTGTATTCTTAAAAGAAAACATGCCAAGCAACATCACCACATTTAAAGGTTTAACCTAAGTTGTTTCTATGTGTCCCCCTTGCTAGGTGACCCTACACCTGATGCTAAAGTGAAATGGAGGGGTGTGTGATCTCTCTCCAGCATCCTGCCAAAGGCATACCCGCTCTGTACTCCCTTTTTACCTTTTCTTCTTCTTCTTATCTGATATAGTACCGAGAAAGGTCAGGTAAGGCCTATCTTCGTGGATTTAAAGAATAAGTAGTTATGTCAAGTTTAAGAAGTAAGCATACAGCCCTAGCTGGTTTGGCTCAGTGGATAGAGTGTCGGCCTGTGGACTAAAGGGTCCCAGGTTCGATTCTGGCCAAGGGCACATGCCTGGGTTGTGGGCTCCATCCTCCCCAGTGGGGGTGGTTACAGAAGGCAGCCAACCAATGATTCTCTCCCATCATTGATGTTTCTATCTCTCCCTCTTCCTTCCTCTCTGAAATCAATAAAAATATATTTTTTAAAAAGCATACAGGAAGGTTTTATATACATTTTTTAAATATATTTTATTGATTTTTTTACAGAGAGGGAGAGAGATAGTTAGAAACATCTATGAAAAACATCCATTAGCTGCCTCTTGCACACCCCCTACTGGGGATGTGCCTGCAACCAAGGTACATGCCCTTGACTGGAATTGAACCTGGGACCTTTCAGTCTGCAGGCCGACGCTCTGTCCACTGAGCCAAACCAGTTTCGGCGTTAGTTATATTTTATTTATTGAATGGTCTGTTGCTTTTTTAAAATGCTCATGGTGTCTATATGATATTCTTTTCTTTCAAATTTTTACATAATTTCAGATTTACAAAAAGTTACAAGAAAAAGTACAAATAATTCCCACACAGTCGTCACAGGCTGCCCAGTGTCAGTGTTTATCACATTTCCTCCCCCTTTCCCTCGTGTTAACTGTTTTCTGAGCCATGTGAGAGGAAGTTGCAAGCCTAATGTCCCTATTTTTTTTCTAAATACTTCAATTTATAGTTCCTAAAATGAGACATCCTCTTACATAACCACAGTACTGGGGAGTGGACATCCTGGTCCCTCTTGGTTCTTCTGGCTGGCCGAATAATTAAAATGACATGAGACAGTTTAACAGGAGAAGGTGATGAGATTTAATTACATGTGTACATAAGGGGCTCCGTGTAAGTAGAGACCAAGGACAGGCGAACCAGGCAGGTGAAAGTGTGGAGCTCAGGAGAAGGGGGTTGTGGTTTGGGACTTCGGAGGGGAAAACGGCTGTTCACATGGAGATAAAGCAAATGTTCGGGCTTTCTTGAACAAGGACACTGGTCAGTTCCCTGCTGAATGCCTCCCCGTCTATCACACTCCATTACACTGTAGGGCCTGTGATGCTCTCTTCCTTCCTGGGCAGGTCCTCTGTCTAAATTCTTTCAGGCCATTGGAGGGAAGGTCAGAGGCTTTCCCTGAATGTTGTTTTTTTAAATATATTTTGTTGATTTTTTTTTTACAGAGAGGAAGAGAGAGGGACAGAGAGTCAGAAACATCGATGAGAGAGAATCATTGATTAGCTGCCTCTTGCACACTCCCTACTGGGGATGTGCCACAACCGAGGTACATGCCCTTGACTGGAATCGAACCCAGAACCTTTCAGTCCGCAGACCGACGCTCTATCAACTGAGCTAAACCGGTCTTGGCTCCCTGAACGCTTTGTTTCTTAAAAATAACCAACTTAAATTCAATATCTCAAAAGGCATCTTTTGAAGTGGCAAACTTTGCTCCCCTCAGTGTAATTTTAAATAAGTTCTTACATTTAGAGTTTTATGAGAATAAATCTCAGTCTAGACCTATCAGAATTATTGCTAAATAGTCGAGTCCACATTCATAAAGTATTTTTATGAGGGAAACAGAAATTTGAGCACTATAATTATTGTTGATATGTTTCATTTTAATTTTTAATTACCTGTTTTTGGAAGATCTTTAGAAATGAGGCTTTTTCTTTCTTTCTTTTCTTTTTTCTTTTTTTTCTTTTTTTTTTTTATGAGGCAGCCAAAAAAGTTTCTTAGATATGTTTTTGGTTATCTCCTTTAGGCATATCTATTTTTGTTTCATTGCACAAACAAGGCTGAAACTAAACTTTCAGCTTAGTTTTTAAAATGACTTTGTAATCAGGAAGCTTAAGGAAACCTAGACTTATCAAAGTTAAAAAGAGTCATTTATCAGTGATCTTGAAGTGAATAAGTTCTTGGTAAGGCCGAAGTGTTGGTGTTTATTTGAGATACAGAAGAACAGCTGTTCTGAAGCACTAGCTTTCTGGGGGTGGGTGATTCTCACATCGGCCGGGTTAGGGAACTACCCAGGCCGTTTCTGGGTCAGGTGTGCAGACCCGGCCAGTGCAGAATCCCAGACCATGGATGCCTGCCGGTCCCTCTGCCCGTCGGACTGGAAACCGGTGGGCCTCAGCGTTGTCTAGCAGAGAACTTGCTATCTACCCGGCACACAGCAGTGTCTCAGATGTACCCATGACTGGATCACGAGGCGAGTTCTCTTGATGAGATAGACAGTTGAGGCGGATTGCTGATTAATGCTGATTGCCAGTAGCGATGGGTAAAAAGACAGAATCACCCCCCTTTTCACCTCTCCTGTTGGCCTTGTCTGTGGCTTTCCCCCAAGAGAGTGACAGCCTGTATGCAGGTGCAGATGGTTGCTCCCTGACAAAGCGGAGCGTCGGGATTTCACGGACAGGCCGCTGGCGGGTGGCTGATTTCAGGGGAGGAGGAAATGCAGTGGTCCTACCCTCCTGGCTACTGGCCGGTGTTGGCTCACAAACCCTGCGCTGGTGAGGAATCTCTAGTGCCTGCTCAGGTAGCAAGAAGCGGGTGTCCTCCGTCTTGGGGGTGAAGCACACCTGGCGGCAGCCAACAGGGTTTGCAGGGGAGACTGGTGATACAGAGAAGTCCAGCTGCAGGAAGACGGGCTCTGAGGAAGAGGGCGGGCTTGGTGAGCCCAGTGAGTGGTGGGGCCTCTGGCTCCAACCCCGCCAGTCCCTCGCCTTTTATGAAACCAGCATGTGACACGGGCTCTCTCACAAGCTTGGTAATTAGCAAAAAGTGTGTGGTTTCACACTTCCAAACCATCTCAAGGCCAGGGGCAAGAGAACAGGGGTCTGATAACTTGTCATCTCTGGCATTTTTTTCCTGCTGTGTGTGTGTGTGTGTGTGTTTAATTGATTTTAGGGAAGGGAAGGGGAGGCAGAGAGACTGATTTGTTGTTCCACTCACTCGTGCATTCATTGTTTGATTCCTGTATGCGCCCTGACCGGGGGTCAAACCCGCAGCCGTGGTGTGTCCGGACGGTGCTCTAACCAGCTGAGCTACCACCAGGGCTTTCCTGCTGTGTAACTGCTCACTCCGCGATTGCTCAGCGCAGAGCGGCTGGGAGGAGAGCAGCAGGCCCGCTGATTGCCAGGCGCCCAGCTACCATCTGTGTCTGGGGGAGGAGGGAAGGCTGTTGGCAGGCCAGAGCGGGCAGATGCCGGTCCGTCTCCGCAGACCTACTCCGCGGCCCGTTCACTATCAGCTCGCCAAACCGTCCTCATACTCACCAGGACAGTCCCGTCAGGCCTCATTTTTGGTCCTTAACTTGTATTTGCTTCCTATTTGGACCCTTCCAGTTCCTTGAAATGGTTTGACTGAGGCAGTAGTGATATGTGCACACAGGGAGTGCTCCGATTTTCTCCATTTCTGACACGTCAGTTCCCAGGGAGGAAGAAAAGTTCACGTCTGTTGAGCATATGTAACCCTCACAGGTGTTCTGTCATTCACACTCCACAGCCATCTCCCGAGGCTGCTAACGTTCCCAGTTCACAGGTGAGGAACCTGAGGCCAAGTTCTACCCTGTTTCCCCGAAAATAAGACAGTGTCTTATATTAATTTTTGCTCCCAAAGATGCGCTAGGTCTTATTTTCAGGGGATGTATTATGTTTCCATGAAGTAGCTCTTATTTTTGGAGGATGTCTTATTTTCGGGGAAACACGGTAGTTGCTTACAAGTGTACATAGGAGGGCGAAGCGGGACTTGAACAGGTGTTAGGTGCTCTCTCTGCCAGACACTGTCCTGCACACCACACGGATTTGTCTCGTTGAACCTCATGACAGCCCCACGACGGAGGTACTGATAGGGAAACTGAGGCTTGGAGAGGTGAAGCGGTTGTCAGTGTAAGTGGCAACCAGAATGCACCTGGCTTCCTGCTTCTGTGGTCACTGGCCCTAACCGAACCTTTACTAAAAACCGTTCTCTGAAATGGGCTACGGTCAGGGCTGGTTCAAAAAAGATTCTTTAGAATTCAGATACTGCAGCTCCTGAGTGGTTTTATCTGAGCTGGTGCGTGGATTCTTGGTAATCCTGGGCAAATAAGTATTATGCAAATGTGATGTGTTTTTCTCCCCCAGATCGGCCATGGATTTGGAACATTCCTTACGTCAAAGCCCCAGACACACACGGGAACATGTGGGTCCCGTCCTGAGGGGTGAAGCTCTGTGAACCTGAGTGTAAGACGTGGAGCCCCAAACACTGGAGTCCTTGTTGGTACTGGATGTCCACGTCCCCCTAAGTGCCTCTGCACCCCGGGAACTTGGCAGAGGTCGCTGGTGGAACATGGATGTTGGTCATAGTTGTAGGAGTCATTGTTAACACTTCCCACTTAAAAAAAAAAAAAAAAGGTTCTATTTTCTTAATTCCCTTTTCTATGCTGCACTTTGGAATGAAGGCTATTAAACGTCAATGTGAAAAGAACATAGATATGAAGTTCTCCTGGCAGTGACTGGAACCTCGCCATGGTGTCGGCCCTTCTGAATCCAGGGTTGACTGTGAGGGGGGGAGCGAAGGGGGGGCGCTCTTGGGAAAGGTGCGTTCCCACCCAGCCCTCCCTCCGCCTCCGGGGTGTCTCGGGGTGGGGTTGAGGGCCCAAGTCTGCAGATTCCAGGCCTGACGCTGAGGCTGGTGGGCTGCCCTGCAGACCGGTGAGCCACGTGGCCCCCAGCCCAGCGGTTTCCGGAGGCTGTCCGTCCCCCAGCACCAGGCCGGCCACCTCACTGCCTGCCACGGGGTTCCCTGGTGGCTGGGGCCACCTGCCGTCATCTCACCTGTTCCCCAAGCTGCGTGGATGTCTCTTCCATCCATCCCCAAAGATTCCTAGCAAAGACGCCTCACAAACCATACAAAAGCACACAAGTGTTTTACTCGGAAGAAATCCCAAAAGGTGACCCAGTTGGGTGCCTTCAAATCACAGGTGAAACTGAGGCCCAGAAAGGTTCGGGATGTCCTCCTGGTCCCACAGCTGGCTTCCGGTCTCACAGCTGGTTGGGGTCAGAATTCCTGTAATGATTCACTTAAGATTTTCAATTTTCACTGTGTGTAAAAGAAAAATTGTAAGTACTGAGCTCATGCGGGGAGAAGTATTGGGGAGAGGGGGGAATGTACTGAGAGAGGGGGGATGTACTGATATCTGAAGGCATTTAAACCAGGTGGGTTGATGGATGCAAAGGGGACAGGTAGCTGTGCACTAAAGCATGTATAGTATGTGTCCATTGTGGAATCAAGGTGGTGAGTATATGGGTGTTTACATTTCTTACAACTTTGTTTGAAATTTTTCATAATAAAATGGGAGCAGTTGCAGGACTCACCTATGGTGTATACACATAACCCCATAGCCGCTGCCCCCAGTAGGCTAGATAAAGGGGCATATGGAGCTGAGAGTAACAGGAAGCATCGCAGAATGTTGGAATCCAGAGCTGTGGGGTTTTTCCTCTGCTCCCGGGGAGTGAAGGTGGGTGGTTGGGCTTTGAGCCTGAAACAACTCCCTTGGGAGGTGGAGAAACCTTGCTTCGCTCGGAGGTGCCCACATCTATTATTCCTTTACGGATCCATATTCACTCCCACGTTTCAGGGGCTGGTGATTCCGGGAGCAGCGTGGGGCTGGTGGGTGGGGGCGAGCCGTCTGAAGGGATGGAGCTCCCTCTTCCGGCTGGAGAGGAGCCCACACAGCCCGACCAGCGCTGGACCCGCCTCTTCAGCGCCCACTCTGTGCATCTGCGCGGCGCCCGGGGTGGGGAACCGAAGCCCCCAGAGGGCCCGCCGGAAGCCGGGCATCCGCGGCGGCCCCGCGCGTCCGAGAGGCGGCGGCGGGGCGGAGGCGCTGGCGCTGGGCCGGCCGCCGCGCAGCTACACCTGTTGCAGCGTCGGCCAAGCCGGGCAGAGCGCAGGGCAGGGCCGCAGCGCGGAGGGGACCGGGGACAGTCCCGATCCAGGGAGGTGAGACTGGAGCGGCCGCAGCGCCGGCGCCCTCTGGAAGGCAGAGTCCCGGGGAGGCCCCTGCCCCGGGCGGTTACCTAAGGCCCCGCCGCTGGTCTGCACGGGGCCCGGGAGCGCACTGCGCGGAGCCCAGATCCGGGTAGAGGAGATGGCCCTCCGGGGCCACGGTCTCCTGGCCGCGGGGCCCCCACAGCCCCCGGCAGCCTCTCGGGGCCCCCACAGCCCCCGGCAGCCTCTCGGGGCCCCCACAGCCCCCGGCAGCCTCTCGGGGCCCCCACACCCCCCGGCAGCCTCTCGGGCCCGGGCCATCTCGCGGCGCTCGCCTCGGCCCCGCAGAACCGACACGTGGGGGCGGGAGACGCCCCCGCGCGGGGCTCGGAGGCCAAGGGCGCCCTGGTTCCGGGCCAGGCGAGGGAGGCATCCGGGGCGATTCGCCGAACTTCCTCCGCTCGCTCACTCCCACCCGCCTTTCTGGCCTCCTCCTCCTCCGGCCGCTCGGGGGCCGGGTGGGCGGACGACACGGCTCAGTCCCGCAGGCGCGCCCGCCCGGAGCTGCTCCGGCCGCCGGGCCGGTGACCCGACGGGGCTGGGAGGCTGAGGGGCTGAGCGACGCCGCGACCGGGGCGCATCCCCCTCGGATCCACCTGCAGAGCCGGCCGTCGGGAGGGTCAGAGAGACTGAGGCCGCGGGCTCCGCCCCCCGCCAGGCCCCCCCATCCCCGACCCTCGCTCGCCCCGGGGAACGCAGCTCCCGGAGTCCGCCCGGAGGGCGCGCCACGCCCCCTCCCCAACCGGGCCTCCCCGCACCCCGCGCCCAGCAGCAGCGGGCTCTGCGTCCTCTCCCTCGGACCGTCCGCCTTTAGGAGAACTCACCGGCCCGGCGGCGGCGGCGGCGAAAAGCGGATTTGAAACCCGGAGCCCGGGCGGACGTGGGGAGCTGGCTCCGCAGCACCGGCCGCGGCCGAGGCGGCCCCGGGAGCCGCGGGGCCGGGGGCAGCGCGCGGCGGGCATGGCTGAGCCGGCCGTCGGGCGGCGGGGAGCGAGCTGAGCGCCGGCCCGCCCGCCGGAGCCCGCCGTCCCGGAGATCTGGGCGGCAGTCCGGGGGCCACCCCGGGCCCGGCCATGGCCTGCCGGGGCTGCGGCTGCGGCTGCGGCCCGGGCCACCTGAGCGAGGACAACGCGCGCTTCCTGCTGCTCGCCGCGCTCCTGGCGCTCTACCTGCTGGGCGGCGCGGCCGTGTTCTCGGCGCTGGAGCTGGCGCACGAGCGGCAGGCCAAGCAGCGCTGGGAGGAGCGCCTGGCCGACTTCAGCCGCCGCCACAGCCTGAGCCGCGACGAGCTGCGCGGCTTCCTCCGCCACTACGAGGAGGCCGCCGAGGCGGGCGTCCGCGTGGACCTCACCCGCCCGCGCTGGGACTTCACGGGCGCCTTCTACTTCGTGGGCACCGTGGTGTCCACCATCGGTACGTGAGCCGCGCGGCGGGGCGGGCGGGCGGGTGCTGGCATTTCTCCGGGCGGGGGCGCTTCTCCCCCTCCGGTTCATCCGCCGCGCCGCAGGCTGCCCCGGTGCGAACCGTTACCTGGCCCACAAGGTGGTACCGCTTCCCGGCGGCTTCTCCGAATGGGGGGTCCAGCTGCATCTGCATCGCTTGGGGGGCTTGTTACAAAGGCAGAGTCTCAGCCCCCCCACCTCCTCTGACCCCCCTGAGTCAGAGTCCGCAATTAACCAAGGGCCCCGGGGACTCGAAGGGTCCTTACGTTGGAGGCTCTCTACTCTGGGAGATGCTCCGTCTAGTTAGGAAGACATGGCTCGAGTTCGTGGAACTTGAGGAAGAAAGCTTAACCCATTGCGGCAGGGACCTCTGAACGTTTATTGAGTTAGTACCACTCACAAGGGGGGGGGGAACGGAGCCCACATTTAAAAAGAGGCTGTTCTCGGCCTGGCCGGTTTGGCTCAGTGGGTAGAGCGTCAGCCCGCAAGCCGGAGGGGCCCGGGTTTGATTCTGGTTCAAGGGCACGTACCTCGGTTAAGGGTTCCCCAGCCCTGGTCCGGTTGCAAGCAGGAGGCAACCAGTCCATGCGTCTCTCCTCACATGGATGTTTCTCTCTCCCTCTCCCTTTCCCTTCCAATCTCCAAAAATCAATGGGAAAATAATTCTCGGGTGAGATTGAACAAAAAAAAAAAAAGATAAAAAGAAGAGTCCATCCTTAACTTCAAGTTTACAGAGAAAATTAGATTAAACAGATTGAAGGTCAGGCAACATGCTAATGAGAATGGAAACTGTTTCCTTCCCTGAAAAATCGCGGGAGAAGTGACCTTGGGGCTAAGCCCGTGGTGTTAGGTACCGTTTGGGTTTGGGTTTTGCATCCTGGAGGACAGAACTGCACTCAGCGGCTGCCAACCTTTCGGACTTCCGGACCACCAGGGGTCCGGGGACCAGCGGTTGGTGAGCGCTGGTCTGTGGAATAACTACGAAGACCTCCCGGCTAGTGGGCCGGAGGTGTCTCTTTAATGTTTACTAAGGAGCTAGAACCTGTCTAGAGGCAGTTGGGAGCCACGGAAAGTTTTTGAGCAAACTGGCTGCAGTCAGTTATGCCTTTGTCCCCAGCAGAAGGGAAAGGTTGGGTGTCGGCACCACCTTTCTAAAGATAATTCATCTTTGAAACATAATCGAGTGATAAGGGGATTGGGGAAGACGCTGTAGACATCGTGAAAAAAGAAAAGAGCTGGAGCAGAGGAGGGGGCTCTGAAATACCAACGAGGCTCACGGTGGCACCCCGGGGGCAGGCGCTCTGCAGCTGTGGCCCCGGTGCCAGCAAGAGAGCTTGTCCGCAAGGCGGGTGGCAGGGCGAACTTCCCCGAAGCTCCCACACGAGGCTGCCGTAGGTAGACATTCTGCCAGGAGGAGGAGGAGCACAGTGGAACAGAGCGCAGCCGCAGGCCTGATTGGTCAGGAGGGGTGTCCCAAGGTCAGTCCGGAAGCCCAGGGCGGCAGTGGCTGAGTAGGAGGCAAGGCGGGGAGGACGGGGCGATGAGGGGGCGATTAGAGACGGGATGCACAGGCCGCATCTGAAGTGCTTTGTCCTAACCTGCCTGGCTCACAGCCCCCGGGCCCTGCCCATCAGCAGAGCCGCGAGATACCACAATAACCGGGGGCCTGGCAAGAAAAACTGCCAGCATTCTCCGTGGTGACCAGAACAGGGGCGCTGAGGCGGTAGAGGAGGAGGAATACCCTTCCAGGTCCTCTCCCCCAGCCCACATTCCTCGCAGAATTCTCTAAGCAGAACGCCCTGAGTCCCGCATTGTGTTGCCTCCCGCGTCTCATCGCGGGAGACCGCCCCAGAATTTGTGTGTGGGGAGGACTCGGGGGAGCAAACTGCTCGGCAAGTGTTGCCGAGGAACTCCCCTTGACTCTGCTGTGTTTGCACAGCAGGTACCGGGTTTTTATTTCACTTGAACAGTTATGTGGTGTCCTTTTAACGGGAGATTGGGGGGCTACACCCTCCCCACACATACACACACCCTACACATGTCCCGTCCTGCGCCTTCCCCCCCCCCCCCAATACTCCCCTTGGACTCGGAGCTAGAAAGGAGCACAGTGTGGTGACAGGCTGGTGAACAGCAATGCCTTAGGAACGGAGAATGTCTTGGGTGGCTGTGGGTATAAGAGGCTCAGTTTTGATAACAGAGCCTGGTGGATCTGTCCCATCTCCCGCCCACCCCTCCCCGCTAAGCCGCTCCCTTCTGCAGGGCTCTTGGGGGGGACGGTGAGCTCACCTAATGAATGTTCTTTAAAAAGCACAAAGCACTATATACGTATGGGCTTATTTTTGTATTTCCAGCCTTTCCGTTTAAACTGTTTCACGAGTTGCTGCAGCAATAGCACACTTGCTACACCCTTTATTGGGGTACACATTAGGCACATACTGTGATTATTGTGTGAATACGTGGATGCGGCTAATTCAATCAACACAACTCCATGAGGTAGATAAGATTATTTCCATTTTATAGATAGGGGAACTAAAGCTTCGTGTTCTTCGTAAAATAAAGTATAAAGAAGAAAAAAAGTTACACCATCTGTAACCACTGGTAACATTTGATGCCTTCTTTTGTGTTCTTCTTGCCCTAAGCATACTCATATGTGCATATGTGGTTTTAAAAAAAATTGGGGTCATAGTCTGTGAACCATTTATCTTGTATTTTAATCATCCCATTACACTAGAGGCCTGGTGCACAAAAATTCATGCACTGGGGGGAAGGGGGTCCCTCCGCCCGACCTGTGCCCACTTGCAATATGGGACCACTCCGAGAATGTCCACTTGCCAGCTTAGGCCCACCCCCTTGGGGATCGAGCCTAGGCTGGCAGTCAGATATCCCCCTGGAGCCTGTGGATGATGTCTGACTCCCCGCAGGGAGAAGGCCTTAGCCGCAGTCAGACATCCTTAGCGCTGCCAAGGAGGCAGGAGAGGCTCCTGCCACCACCACTGTGGTCAGAGCCGTCAGCCGGCTTGTGGCTGAGCAGCACTAACCACCAGGGGGCAGCTCCTGCATTGAGCGTCTGCCCTCTGGTGGTCAGTGCACATCATAACGACTGGTCATTCCACCTTTAGGGTCAATTTGCATATTACCCTTTTATGATATAGGACTAGAGGCCCGGTGCACAAAATTCATACATGGAGGCAGGTTCCTCAGTCTGGCCTGCCCCCTCTCACAATCTGGGACCCCTCAGGGGATGTCTGACTTCCTGTTTAGGCTAAACCGGCAGTCGGACATCCCTCTCGCAATCCGGGACTGCTGGCTCCTAACCGCTCTCTTGCCTGCTGGCCTGCCTGATCGCCCCTAACCACTCTGCCTGCCTGCCTACCTGATTGCCCCTTACCACTCACATGCCTGCCTGATCACCCCTAACCAACTCTGCCTGCCTGCCTCATCACCTCTAACCAGTTGCCTGCCTGCCTGCCTGATCACCCCTAATTGCCTTGCCTAAGCCCCCACTGCCACAGCTTCGTCTGGAAGGACATCCAGAATGATATCCAGAAGGTCGTTTGGCTGTCCGGTTTAATTAGCATATTATGCTTTTATTATTATAGATTGTGTTTTTTTAAAAAAATCAACTTCACTGTCCTTTATTCTGCATATACTTTGAGATAACGCAACAAGAAAGCATGCAGTAAAACAATCTTAAAATGTAAGTAAAACTTCAGAATCAGGAAAAAGAAGAACAGAAATATGGAAAGCAAAAACATCCTGGAAGTTGCTAGGAGGAACTTTGCCTTAGTTGAGGTTCCCTCAGAAGCAGAGCCCAAGCCAAGAATTTGAGTTCAAGCAGTTGATTGGCAGGTGCAAGGGATACAGGCAGGTAGACTCATAAGTCCACATAGGGAATTATGAGGTAGGAACCACCGTGAGCAACTAGTAGAGGCAGACCTCGGAGACATTACAGGTTCAGTTCCAGACCACCGTAATAAAGCAGGGATCACGATAAAGCAAGTTGTAACCTTTTGTGAAAAATGGAGCACAATAAAGGGAAGCACAGTAAAACTAGGTGTTCCCATACTTAATCCCATGTGGAAGCTGGACAGCGATGCAAAGCTCCCAGGCTGCACTGGGAGCCGGGGGGTGGGGGGCGTGCTGGGGGAATCTTTATATATCTACACCTGTCAGTAATTGGGTAAAAGGTGCTTGGAGGTCAGGGAACCACGAGCCCATGGTTCCCAGGTGCTTCTGGCCTGATTTTGCACGAGCAGCACCAGGGTAGCCCGTGGCAAAGATGTCGGCACTGGCCATTGGAATTCAGGCCCACGTGACTAGAAATGATACAGGGTGTTGCCAAGGGGTGTGGGCATGGGACCCACGATGACTATTCAGGCTTCAGATTGGGCTGCAAGCTCCATGCCTGAGTCCTGACCCACCCTGGAATTCTGATCCTCAGAGGAAAGGTTCCCTGGGGGTGGGGGTGGGGGGTTCATGCAGAAACCATTGCACAGGGCAGGGGGCGATGTTCACCAATAGCACTTTCCTGGAAAGTGCAGTTGAGGATTTCGTGTAACTGTTGTCTGGTGGAGACCTATGATTTAAAAGAGAAAAGGGAAAAACGTTTTGGCAGTTTCTCCAAAGGTTAAACACAGAATTACCACATGACTAAGCAATTCCGTTCCTGGGGGACATTTTCGAAAGAATTGAAAGCAGAAACTCAGACAGATATTTGTATAGCTATGTTCAGGGCAGCGTTATTTACAACTAGAGGCCCGGTGCACAAAATTTGTGCATGGAGGGGGTGTCCCTCAGCCTAGCCTGCATCCTCTCCAATCTGGGACACCTCCAGGGATGTCCAATTCCCATTTAGGCCTGATCCTACTGGGATCCAGGACTGCTGGCTCCCAACTGCTCACCTGCCTGCCTTCCTGATTGCCCCTAACTGCTTCTGCCTGCCAGCCTGATCACCCCCTAACCACTCCCCTGCCAGCCTGATTGCCCCTAACTGCCCTCCCCTGAAGGCCTGGTCACCCCTAACTGCCCTCCCTTGCAGGCCTGCTCCCTCCCAACTACCCTTCCCTGCAGGCCTGGTTGCCCCCAACTTCCCTCCTCTGCCAACCTGGTCACCCCTAACTGCCCTCCCCTGCAGACTTGATCGCCCCCAACTGCCCTCCCCTGCTGGCCATCTTGTGGTGGCCATCTTGTGCCCACATGGAGGCAGCCACCTTGTGTGTTGGAGTGACGGTCAATTTGCATATTACTCTTTTATTAGATAGGATATCCAAAAGGCAGAAACAACCCAAGTGTATATCAACAAATGAATGGATTCACAAAATGTGGTGCATACTTACAATGGAATATTATTCAACTATGAAAAGGTATGAAATTTTATGTATGTATGCTACAACATGGATGATAGACCTTGAAACCATTATACATAGTAAAATAAGTGAAATATACAGGACAAATATTACATAATGCCACTTGCATGAGGTACCTGACAAACAGGTAAATTCTACAAGGACAGAAAGTAGCATAGAGCTTAATGGGCATGGCATTTTTGATGAGGGTGCTAAAATAAGGACTGAGTGTACATCATGCTGATGGTGACACAACCGTGTGAATGTATTTAATGTCATGGAATTGTACACTTAAGAATGATTAAAATGATAAATATTGGGTATATGTCACCACGATTTAAAAAGTTGGAGCAGAATATGAAGACACACTCAGGGGTGCTGATCTGGACCGGTAGTCAGACTTGAAGCAAGAATGAATTTTGAAATCAACCTACAGCTCGGAGGAGTGGATTGACACTGTGGCTGGTGAATGATCCTTCTGTAAATGTCTTTTCTGTCAACTATGCTTTGGGCAGGGGTTTGCTTCTGTGTGTTGCCTGTGCATTTATAAATCAGCTGGCCACCACCTGGAAGAGACACACGTCACCTCCACAGCCATGTCATTGGCCAAATCAGGTCACATGGCCACACCCACGTGCAGGGACACTCCTCCTATGAGTGGATATTGGTGAACAGCACAGACACCTACCCCACGCACATGAGTGCCAGTGCACTAAAAGGGTACAGTAACGGAGTTAAAACACTGGGGAGATGAGAAACGTAGCAGGATAGGGCCCCTAAGCCGCAACTTGTCAACACACACAGGATAGGGCCCCTAAGTGAACATTGTCAACACACAGGTAGATGCCAGAAGGACCCCCGTCATTGCCAAAGGTGAGCCCGGCGTTTGGCTCTGCGTTTTCCAGTGGTCAAACTATTAAGAGGCGCAGACAGCCACAACTCCCCTCGCCCAGGCTGGCTGCTTGGAAGGCACCCAGCCTTTTCAGACTTGAATACAAATTTCTCCTAGAGATTGTCCCGGAGGGGAGTAGATAATGCGGGGAGTCACCGCCTCCACAGCATCTGCGCCGCAAACACGAAAGAGAACCGTGTGTTCCCGCCTCCCTGATGCAGGTGCAGGTCAGTAAACCCTCCGCCAAGGCCAGAGCCACGCGGGGCAAGCATGCAGCTCCCGGTGGCGTGGCCCAGCAAGGACATGGAGAATTTTCCTCCCGTGATTCCCAAGCTTTGGTGTCCATAAGAATTCACCTGGGGAAGTGTGCTCGTGAAAAGGCAGGTGATGGGCCCCCTTGCACAGCTCCGGGGAGAGCCCAGCTTCCCCAGATGGCTGTGGCGTGGGCAGCACAGGGCGCGCACGGGAGACGCACAGGGTGGGAGGTGGCGAGGGCTGGGCACGGGGACCACCCCTGAGGACCCCGCTGCCTGTGAATCCGCGGTGTCGGCGGCACTGGGACCTTGTTAGACATGCAGAGTCTCAGGGCAGCCCCTCACGCACTGGACACACCTGCTCTTTGATAAAACGCCCAGGCGCAGCGAGTCCCGGGCACACTGAGGTTTGCTGTTCTGTGGTGTGGCTGCCGGGGACCAGACCCCTGTGCTTTAGAGCAAGGTAGGCCGATGGCCGGGCTGGAGTGCAGGGTGGGGGGTGCTCATCGGTTGCCTGGGTGACCTCGCCACCAGCTGGCAGGTTCCTGGGTGAGCATCAACAGCAGCCTGCCCTGGCGAAGGGTTTCGGGTTCAAGTCCCAGTCAAGGGCGTGCACCTTTGTTACTGATTTGATTCAGGAGGCAAGCACTCCATGTGTCCACCTCACATCAATGTTTCTCTTGTCTCGGCCTCCCTCCCTCCCTCTCTGTCTCCTCCTTTCTCTCCGTCCCCTTCCTCCCTCCCTTCCACTGTCTCTAAAAAAAAAAAATCAATGGAAAAAATATCCTTGGGTTAGGATTAACACACACAAAACACACACACACACACACACACACACACACACACACACAAGAAATAAAGCCAAAACCGATTTGGCTCAGTGGATAGAGCATCAGCCTGCAGACTGGAGGGTCCCAGGTTCGATTCCGGTCAAGGGCATGTACCTTGGTTGCGGGCACATCCCCAGTGGGGGGTGTGCAGAAGGCAGCTGATCAATGATTCTCTCTCATCGATGTTTCTAGCTCTCTATCCCTGTCTCTTCCCCTCTGTAAGAAATCAACAAAATATATTTAAAAAAAGAAAAGAAATGAAGAGCAGCCCTGTTCACTCATAGGGATGCACTGGTCTTGGGCTGAGAAGGTGGCCTGGCTCCGGTGGATCTGAGGAGCCCACATGCAGAGATCCCGAGCCCCAGCTCAGTGATGGGCCAGTCGAGGCAGACACCAGATTTTCAACAACAGTTTTATTCATTTTAATTAAGCGGAGAGAATGGCACCGGCGCCCCTCGTTAGCTCCGGGTGTGGCCGTGATTGGCACCTGGGCAGCAGCCTTCTGCATGGTTCCGCGGGTGTGGGAGCCGGGCTGACAGGTGCGTGACGTGGCCTGGTCAACGTGCAGCCCTTCGTGGTGCCGAACGGAATATTGTTTTCAGATTCTGTTTGTTCCGGCATGGAAATCAGGCTGAGAAAAGAGCTCTTGAAATCAAGTTATATCACATCCAAACAGTATTGGAAAACACCATTTTACAGTATAAGGCTATGGACTGACATCAGAGATAACCAACAGGCATTCAGAAAGAATAAGACATCCCACTAATACATTAACAGATGTCACACATTAATGGATGTCAAACGAGTGTCAATATCTAAATCACTCGTCGAATAGGCACTTTATATTTTGCAAAGCATTTGCACACACACCTTGTGCAATAGGCTGAGAAGTTATTCCATCTTGGGGATAAGGAAACTGAGGTACAGAGAGCATAGATAATCTTATTTTAGACCATACATCTATGAAGTGACAAAGTCAGGAGTAGAAACAGATTTTGTTTTGTTTACCCCCTGGTGATAAGAGAAGTACTTATTCATTTTAGGAGACTGGGAATGCATGGGAACAAATGAAAAAGAAGGCAGAAATCCCCCGTAATTCCACCATCCATCAAGAACCCCTACTAACGGTTTGGTGTATCATAATATGTTGAACTTAAAAGTACTGAAGATTTTACTGGATTTAAGATGAGTCATTATTTTAAGTACCATTAAGAAAGAAAAGAATGCTGTCAGTTACGTTCTGACGAGCAATTTTGAGACCATCCTGATTTAAGAGCTACATTAGCGCCGGGAAAAGGCTCATCTTGAAATCACGGAAATAGATCATATCTGGTAAGTTTTTCATATATTCATTATGCATGGGAATATTGTTCTAAGTAGGTAAAAATGAATCTCATGATAGAATTTCTTGTATTTATGCTCACATTGACTCATTTTAAATATTTGTTTAAGAGACTTCTAGTTCACCCTAGCCAGTATGGCTCAGTTGGTTGAGCATCGTCCTGTGCACCGAGAGGTGGCTGTTTTCCCGGCAGGGATCATGCCTGGATTGCAGGCTTGATCCCCAGTAGGGAGCATGCAGGAGGCAGCTGATCAACTGGTTCCCTCATTGTTGTCTCTCTCCCTCTTTCTTTCTGTCTTCCTTTCTTTCTCTAAAATCAATTAAATATATTTTTAAAAAATACAGTTCATATTCTAATCCTTTCCTCTCGGGAGCAAGGGGGAGGGTCATGTTAGTCATTGTATGTGTGTGCTTTTAGATGTTAAGGATTTTAGGCCTTTGTCATCTTTGTCTTGCTTTTTATCTGTTATTACTTTCTGTTCTGTGTTTCTGTAAGACACTAGGGGCCCAGTGCACCAATTCATGCACCTTGAAAGGAACCGTGGGCCACGAGGCTGTGGTGGGCTCAGGAGTGCATCTCAGTCCATCCTCCACGCCCCCGCCCGGCCCCTGCTGCTGTGGCACCTGGTCCCCTATCTGCAGGCAGCTCCACTCCCCACCCCCCTCCTATGCACTGACAACACCAGCCCACACTCGCACCTGCTGATGGCATGGATCAATTGAGGCCGAGGCTAGCAGTGGGTGCAAGCAGGGCCAGTGCTATCAGTGGGTGTGAGCAGCAACTGCTGCCCCAATCGCCCCTCAGGAGCAGGGGGAGGTGGAGAAGCCCTCAGGGCAATCGGGGCCAGCTGCCACTGCTCACACCCACTGATGGCGCTGAGCAATTGGGACTGGTGCTGGGTGCCAGCAGCAGGTGCGAGCAGGCTGGTGCTGGCAGCAGGTGAGAGTGCCAGGTAGGACCACAGTGCACGGGAGCAAAGAATTTTCAGTAACCACCAGAGGCTCACCCCGAGGACAGCGACCAGCACCCACCTTGGTGTGGCACCCTCACTCACCTGCTCCCCCATCCCGCCTCGGCCGATGCCTGCCATATTCCATGTTCTGCTGATGCCCGCCATGGTCCGCACTTGCCTCCTGGTGGTTAGCGCACATCATAGCGACTGGTTGTTCGGTTGTTCTGCCATTCGGTCTATTTGCATATTAGGGTTTTATATACTAGTATATAGACTAGGGACCCAGTGCACTAATTTGTGTACCTTGGAAGGAATTGTGGGCTGCAAGGCTGCAGTAGGCACAGGGGCATTTCTCAGCTCATCCTCCACACCCCCGCCCAGTCCCTCCCACCTCAGCCCCAGTCTTCTATCTGCTGGCAGCCCTGCTCTCACCACTGCTGTTCCCATGCACTGACGGTGCCAGCCCCACTTGCACTGACTGATGGTGTGGAGAGTTTGGGGCCAGTACCAGGAGCAGATTCGAGCAGGGCTGGCTCTGTCAGCAGGTGAAAGCAGCAGCTGCTGCCCTGATTGCCCCTCAGGAGCAGGGGGAGGTAGAGAAGCCCTCAGGTGAACTTTGATGAGCAGTTCTCAATAATCAGTTCTCAACAATTATTTGATATTATTAAAGTTTAACATAAAACTAACAAAAATAATATAAAACTCATATCCTGGCTCAATAGCCACATGGCCGCCGAAAACCATATATTCCCTTCCCGTTCACCCACACTTCCCTAGCTTGTCATGCATTCTTTCCAAAAATTGGAACTTTTTTAAAACACTGCAGGATTCGGGACATATTGTTAAAAACCGGGACTTTTGGTCACCTTACCCAAGAGCCACCCCTAGACACCTAATTACATGTTCCGATTTTATTGTTACCATTCATCAACCCCTGCCGTCTCTTCTGTTGATCACCCTGCTTGGAAGGGAAGCCCTGTGGCCAGTGAACCCAGGGGTCAGACCGCGGTGAACCTGGGTGTGACCTGGGGTGTGTGGGGTGTTAGGGGGCAGCGGGGCCATTCAGATTTTAATTGGAAAGCAGCATTGCCGGGGCCATGCAGGCCTGATGACAGCTGGACTGGCGTCCCAGTTAGAGAAGCTGTGATCACCTGTGAGCTCCAGGCTTCCTTCCCTTCGGAGGGAGGAGGTCAAGTTGCTCTGCACAGTTCCTGACCAGAGGGGCCCTTGGTGTGTCCAGGTCGCTTAGCTACCTGCCTGTGCAGGACTCCCGATCGCCCCAGAGGAGCCGAGCCCTGGGGCAGCTTCATTGTGTCCCCGCTCGTCTCTAAAAGGAGCCGCGGCAGCTATCTCTGAACGCCTCTCATTCTGTGCCTTCCCGTAGGCGTTGCAGTCCTCAGTGTTTGCATTCTGGTTTCTTTTTTTCCTTTTTTAAAAATATATATTTTATTGATGTTTTATAGAGAGAAAGGGAGAGGGACAGAGAACTAGAAACATTGATCAGCTGCCTCCTGCACACTCCCCACCAGGGATGTGCCCGCAACCAATGTACATGCCCTTGACTGGAATCGAACCTGGGACCCTTGAGTCCGCAGGCCGATGCTCTATCCACTGAGCCAAACCGGTTTCGGCTCTTTTTTCCTTTGACATTATTCCCACAACCTTCCTTGATAATTTCATGTATTTGTGTTCACATGGAAGAACTTAACTAGACCCAGCTGGTTGGATGGGAGGGTTATGTGTGATTTTGTTCACTCTTGTGTGTAATCAAATTTGTGGACGGCCGGAGTGCCCCTCAAGGGTTAAACACTCACAAGCCTTTACGAATGTTTTATTCGAACGACGCCATGAGGATAGGTACTGTCCATACTCCCGGGTCACAGGCCAGGAGTCCGAGGCCCAGAGGCTTCTGTGCGGGTCCGAAGGTACCCAGCGGGTGGTGTGTGGGGGCCTTCCCTCAAAGCTTACACTTTGCATCACCCCCTCCTTTGCCCGTTCTTCCTTTGGGGTCCTGTCGTGGGACGAGCTGCCAGCTACAGGAGAGACCTCTTTTTTCTGCACGGTGGTCCTTAGGCGGCGGGACACTGTAAGAAGACAGAGGATCTGCGGCATCTCAGGGTTTCTGTGATTTTGTCACGTCCGATTCCTACCTCCCAGAAGTCCGTGGATATGGAGACATACATCACCCCCGTTACATACTTCACAGTCCCCTCAACATTGCTGCATTCCTCCCATCACCATCACAACTAACGTACCTCCCTCAGGACTTTCACCTCCCATTGGATCCCAGAGGTCACGCCCTAGCTCTTCCTGTGAGCTCTGGCCTGTGGGCACCGAGGTGTCTGTGGCTTGGGTTCTGCCCTCGTGTTAAGCAATTGATGAAGATCACAAGGCATTGGCTTTATAGCCCAGCCAGGGCTGTGGTTTTCAAACTGCTCCAAAGAGCCACTGAGGTTCTCCTAGTATCTTAAGGGCTGTCTCAAGGGCCAGGGGGACCCCTCAACTTCTTATCTCTTACATATTTAGGGTGTCCCAAAAATGTATACACACTTTAAAGCTGGTAGCTCAATATTGAAAATGAAATGTATTTTAGTAAACACCGCCTTTATAATTATTCAATATATGTGAATATATTTTTGGGACATCCTGTATTTATTTATATATGTCCAAAATATTTATCCTGTTCTGGTACATTTTAATTGGCTATTAAATTTTTTGGTATATAAAATAGATTTTTATAGCGCCATATACACTCATTTGGACAGGCAATATTTTTTTTTACGGTTTTTCACAAATTCAGGTGCTGTCCGTGTTTGACATAAATATTCTTTTTTTTAAGATATATTTTATTGATTTTTTACAGAGAGGGACAGAGAGCCAGAAACACCAATGAGAGAGAATCATCGACCAGCTGCCTCTTGCACGCCCCCCACTGGGGATGTGCCTGCAACCAAGGCACAAGCCCTTGACCGGAATCAAACCTGGGACCTTTCAGTCCACAAGCCAACGCTCTATCCACTGAGCCAAATCAGTTTCGGCAAGAGATAAATATTCTTTTTCTTAAATATATTTTATTGATTTTTTTACAGAGAAGAATAGAGAAAGATAGAGAGTTAGAAACATCGATGAGAGAGAATCATCGACCGGTTGCCTCCTGCACACTCCCTACTGGGGATGTGCCCACAACCAATGTACGTGCCCTTGACCAGAATCGAACCTGGGACCTTTCAGTCTGAAGGCTGACGCTCTATTCACTGAGCCAAACCGGTTAGGGCGAGATAAATATTCTTATACATTCTTTGTTTAGCTCTAACTCATCTCAGTTTTTGTTCCAACAACTGCTTAAGTGGTTTTGTGTGATTGGCTATATAATTATGCTTTGATTTATTTCTAAAATGATCTCATAATGACTTGAGAATGTGCATTTCCCAGAATTCTCCTTCCTGTTTGAGTGTTTCTTTGTGTCCTTATGTCTATATATATTCCAGCTGGGTTTTCTCTTACATTACAGAATTTGGGAACGAAAGGGAACAGAATCTCCAAACATGATCCAAGGCTAGTGGACACACCCAACATAACATATCAGTTGTGTGTTTCAGGGCATATAAATCCAGTGTGGTGGGTTTCATCACTTGTATGACTTATTAACACTTTTATCTCTTAATGCTTTATGTGGCAACATCTACTTTTAAACTTAGATATGATGAAATTCCTGCAGTAGACTAGCAGATATTTGCTAACTTTAGAATGTCTTTCTAGTTGTGATTTTTAATAATTTTTTTAGTAAGCCAGTTAATACATTTTTGTATTATTTTTTTAATCAGTTTTGGACTTTTCTCTTTGTAGGGGACTTTGGCACATATGCTGGGTCTCATTTGCATTCTCTTTTGTGTTCTATACTTGCCTTCTTTTCCTGTTCTCTTTTCAATTCTGTACCTTCTATTACAATGGACTGGGTATCCTTTTTGGCATTTTAAGTGTGATCAAATGAAATGTATCAAAATGTCCCTGTAGGTTTGTTTTTTCCCCCCCTCTAGGTTTAAAAAGCTCCGTTGGCCATTGCTTTTCATGTTTAGGAATAAAACTAAGACCGCTTTCTCTGGGTGATAACGGAGCCTTGCGACCTTGGGTTCAGCCCCGTTCTCTCCGCCCTCTGGTGTCCCCCTCGTTGTGGTGTCTTGTTCTCTGGAAACACTTGCTGGAACTACCTCTTTTCATCTAGAACCTGCCTCACATCTGGTGACCGAGGGCACATCCCCTCCATGCCCGCTTTCTCCTCAGTGATCGTGGTGTGTTTCCTTCCCTCACGTCCAGTTCGTTTCAGTCCCTTCTCCTCCTGCCTCCGGTCCTTTAGGCTGTGGTCAGTAATGAACACCACCGCGTCTTCTCACGCCTTGCTTCTGCTTTTAAACAGAAAGGAACGGCAAGATAACCTTCTAGAAATGACTTTCCTGTGTGTGTGAAATAGCACCCCATGTGACACTGAGTTGGGGGGCAGGGGGAGGCGGAAGCGACAGCTTTGTCCCCTGCTTCCTCTGTGCCCGGCGCTGCACGCTTCTCTTATGCCTGATTCTGCACCCGCTCTTACTAGCCCTCCGTCTTGAGGTGGAATGGTTGCTTTCTGCTGCCTACTCTGCTCCTTCTTTGTCTAGGTAACTGGAAGGGGCAGTGACCACTAGATCAAGTGCGGGTGGCATGGGGCAGCTGGAGCAGGAAGCCCGTGTCTGAAGCGCTCAGCAGGAAGTTGAGAGACCTGCAGGCCGCCCAGTGCCTCCCAGTCTGTCTGCCCTGGCAGGCTCCCTCCCTTGTGCTCACAAAACAGCCCCTCCAGTTCCAGACACCGTGACCGCCCCTGAGGCAGGAAGAAAGAGGGAAGAGGAGGGGCAACAGTGCGAGCCAGCTGAAATGGTCTCTCAGAAAGAACTTTCTTGGAAGCCTCAATTTTTGTTTATTTCTCACGGCCAGAGCCATGCCCGAATAAAATGCCCTCTGCAAGGAAGCTCGTCGCTGTCGTGATCACAATGCAGGGTCCCGTACCGAGGCAGGAGGGAAGGACAGTGTTGTGTGGCATCAGTACTGTGAAGGCAAATAATGGTGTATCTCCTGAAAAAAGCACTTTCCTGTGGGGGTGATTTTGGAAGGTTTTCTATGAGTAGAGAAGGTCCTGATCAACGTTTTTCAATCCTGGAAGTTTTTCTTCAAGTGTTTCCTCAACGATCCTTGTTGGCTTTTTTTGGTGGTTGTTTTGTTTTTTTATCTTGGCACCCTTATTATTCTCAGGTTGGATATTCCTGTTTTTCAGAGTCTACCAGGCACGTCTTTTGTTTTGTTTTCATCTATTTGCTTAATTCCATATTTTGGATTTGATTCTCCATTTATTTTTCCAGCTCATTTTCATTATTTCCTCCACTGTCTGCTGACTTAGTTTCCAGAAGATACTTATGAAGGGCCTACTACTCTGTGGTAGGTGCTGGCATAAATATTGAAAGTTCCTGTTTGTGATTCTCCTGCTGTCTTTAGTATCTTAAAAGTTCTTTAAAAAAAAAAAAGTTATCATTGATTTTAGAGAGAGATAAAGAGATAAGGATAGAGAGATAGAAACATCAATGAGAGAATGCCTCATGCTGCCTCATGCACGCCCCCAACTGGGGATTGAGCTGTAACCTGGGCATGTGCCCTGACCTGGGAATCGAACCAATGAACTCTTGGTTTATGGGTTGATGCTCAACCACTGAGCCACACTGGCTGGACTATAGTTCTTGATTTATAATTTCTTTTTTTAACATCCTCAGAATTTATTTATTGGAGATTTGTACATTTTGACCACCTTCACCCATTTCGCCCACCCCCTATCGCCACCTCTGGCAACCACCAATTTCTTCTCTGCATCTGTGTCTTAGGTTTCTTTTTAAGATTCCATGTATAAGTGAGGCCATAAGTATTGGTCTTTCTCTGTCTGACTTATTTCACTTAGCATAATACCCTTAAGATCATCTGTCTTTCTTTCGCAGATGCTAGGATTTCCTTCTTTTATGGCTGAATAATATATTCCATGTTATGTCTATATGTGTGTGGATATATATCTCTACTAGGATATGTACAGATATATACATGCACACCCCATTTACATTTGTTGATGGACACTTACATAGTTTCCGTGCCTTGGCTATTGTAAATAATGTTATTATCCATATGGGGGTGCAGCTGTGTTTTCAAGTTAATGTTTTTGTTTCCTTTGAATAAATATGTGGAAGTAGAAATGCTGGGCCATGTGCTTGTTCTGTTTTTAATGTTTTGAGGAACCTTCGTACTGTTTTCCACAGTGGCTGCACCCGTTTACACTCCCACCAACCGTGCACAAGGGTTCCCTGTTCTCCGCATCTTTGCCGATGCGTGTTACTTCTTCTCTTTTTGATAACAGCCACTGTAACAAGCGTGAAGCGACAGTTCACCGTGGCTGTGATTTGTGTTTCCCTGACGATTAGTGAATTGAGCACCTGTTTCTGAATAGTCGGCCATCTGTCTTTAGAAAACTGCCTGTTCGAATCCTCTGCCCAGTGTGTAGTCAGCTTGTTTGGTGTGGGTTTTGGGGCTTTTTCTTTCTTTCTTTTTTTCTTTCTGTTAACTGTTCTTTATATATTTTGGCTGTTACCCCTTATCAAATACATGACCTGTAAATATTTGTATAGGTATTTGTATAGCCATTTGGCAGGCTGCCTTTTGATTTTGTTGGTAGCTTCCTTTGCTGTGCAGAAGCTTTTGGTCTGACGTAGCCCCACTAGTTTATTTTTGCTTTTGTTCCCTTTGATTTTGGTGACTTATAATTCTTATGTCTCTTTTCTCTATTACATCTCTGTTATATTGTCTTCATTCAAACTTGTGCATCTGCGAGATTCCCCCATCTTAGTTTCCTGGCTATTTCATACAAGCCATTCCTAGCAGGATCTTCAGGTCCTTCTTCGAGACTTAAAATTTAAAAATAGAATTGATGCTGAAACCGGTTTGGCTCAGTGGATAGAGCAGCTGTGGGCAAACTACCGCCCACAGGCAGGATCCGGCCCGTTCGGCTGTTCTATCCGGCCCGCAGAGTGGAAAGAGCAGAGGGTTCTCTTGCTCTCCCCTCTGCTCCTTCACCAGCAGCCCAAGATGAGAGTGCCAGCATGGTCAGGTTGCTTTTGTTGCGGCCCTCCGGTCCAGTTTAAGAACCCATTGTGGCCCTCGAGTCAAAAAGTTTGCCCACCCCTGGGATAGAGCATCAGCCTGCAGACTGAAAGGTCCCGGGTTTGATTCCGGTCAAGGGCTTGTACCTTGGTTTTGGGCACATCCCCAGTGGGGGATGTGCAGGAGGCAGCTGATCGATGTTTCTAACTCTCTATCTCTCTCCCTTCCTTTCTGTAAAAAATCAATAAAATATATTTTAAAAAATAAAAACAGAGTTGATGTTACATTTAGCATTTTCCTCACTAAAGCCTGTTTTGTTAATTTTGGCTGTGGATATTTTCTGCTCCAGATGTTATATTTTGGGTATCTGGTTTGGAAGCATGCTGTATTATTTCTCAGTCTCCCAGAGAAAGACTTAGCGTGTGTGTTTTTTAATTTAACAGCCTATGTATGACCAGTACCAACACCCGTACAGAGAAACGTCTGGAAGGCATGCGTTGACCATGTGGGATATACTTGTGTTCCATTGGATGGAATGATGTTGAATACTGAATTCTGAGAGTTGATAACTTAAGGGGGGGAAAAAATCACCCCTTTTTCTTCAATTAATTAAGACAATTCCCTGGAGGATATGGGGTCTGGGCTGGTTGGGAAGAATTGATGATCTGTTCGTCCTCTCAACAATCTTTTGAGTTAGGGGAGGGAAGGCTCAGAGAGAGTTGGTAATTTTCCCAGGTACTCGCAGCTGGTGAATAAGGGAGTATATCAATTAGGAATCTCGTTTAGCTCCCAAGGCTTCCCCGTACCCCAGAAAAGAGCTCTGGGCTGCATGTAGGCAGTCGGGGCTGCTATGGTGACTATGGTGGCTGTGCCAGGTCAACAGGGGGTCAGGCCTTTTCAGCTCTGCTCTACCTGGGCACGGCCCTGAGCCCCAGGACTCGGTCTGGCCGTGGGAACTCTGCCCATCACATCGGCACCCTGGGTCCATCCAAGGCGGTAGGATGGGAGAAAGCAAGAGGAAGATGTGTCTTTTCCCGTGCAGGGAGCTTCTTAGGTCGGTTTCTCTGAGAAGCTGACTCGGAGCTAAGGGTTTGGCTGGGAGTGAACAAGAAGAAGAGACAGTGGGGGAGGGAGGGTGAGAAAAGGGAAGGAGCCAAGTAGGAGGGTATTGTATGGACTTGGACATGAGTTACACCTTGGAGTTTGTCCCACCTTGAGTCAACGGACCTGGGCTTTTATTCCCACTCAGTCACTCATTGGCTGTGGCTGGGCTGGGAGGGGCCTGACTCGCCCCGCACTGAGCCATCTGTGGTCACAGGTATGGGCTGGTCGCAGCCAAGCCTGCAGCACCTGAATGTGGTCCAGGCCACACCAAGCTGGCCGAGGGGTCGAAGGGGATCCGAGTGGGGCACAAACAACATCCACTACAGAGGGCTGCCCAGAAATCCTGGGCACTGCCCTTGCGTGTCATTGTCCAAAACTTTGTCATAGCGTCATACCCAGCTGCAGCCGTGGGACATGACATCTTCACTCCGGATTGTAATGTGTCAGGACACAGTTCCTGAGGAATACGAGAGAACGAACCCTGGCGGCAGCCGGGGCGCTCACCAAGGGCTGTGATCCATGACTGAGTCATGAAGAGCCTCGACTCTCAGGCCCGGGGTGGGTCCTCCACCCGCCTGGGGGACCGGGGAGCATCGCATACTGAACAGTGGAATGTTGGGAGGTGAACCAGGCTGCGCGGTCGGATCTCTCCCAAGGCGAGTCCAGGAGCGGGAGAGCAGGGAGGAGTCTGACTACAGCCCAGGGTGTGGGGTGGAGGCGAGGAGACAGCAGAGGAGGCCAAGGAGGGGCAGGTGGAGGTCCACGGGGGGGGGGGGAGGGCGGCCTGGATGCAGAGCTCAGAGGCATTGCCTCTGCTTCAGGGAACGGGGCACAGCGTGGCAAAGGCAGGATGTGGTGGGAGCCGCCCAAGGCTGGTGGGGGCAGAACCAGTGCAGAGTCGGCCCCGGGGGTCCTTCAGGGCTAGTGGGTGCCATTGCTTCAGCCAGGCCTAGCTGTCCGTCCTTCCCTCGCCATCTCCCTTCCTCCATTCCCTTCTCCTTCCCTCCCCTCTTACCTCCTCCCTTCCTTCCCCTCCCCTCTTACCCTTCTCCTTCCCTTTTTCCCTCCCATTTTTCTTTCCTTCCCTTCGTAACTAAGGTCGTGACTAATGTTAGTCTCCAAAGGAAAAACAATAATGCAAATAAATATTTAATTCTTTATTTCCTGTTAAATTAAGGCCATTAATAAAGTTAGCTCTCTAACTAATGGAAATGAAAAGCTAACTTATTGACATGAATAACAGAATCTGCGGGTTCAAGCCATGTCAGTGTGTCTCTCTGTCTGTCCTAGCTTTGCTTTTTTCCCCGGGCCGCCCGTCTGGGGCCTGTGTCCGAGCAGTGAGGCTGGTCCCAGCCGCTCCCGCCGCCGTGATGCTTGGCGTCCGGAACTCAGAAGAAGACCCGGTCTTCCCAGAGCCCCGGACAGAGCTCTACAGGCCCTGCCTGGTCCTGTGTGCATGACAGACGTCACGAAGAAGCGTTCAAGTCAGGTCACACCCCACCTCTGGTGTGGGTGACAGGGGCCGAGTTGGGCTGCCAGGCCATTGAAAGTGAAGAAGGGAACACTTCCCAAAAGGAATGGTAGAGAAGGAGGGAAGGAAACAGAAGAGGCCCACACTTGCACCATCATCGTGTGTCCCTTGGAGGATGCTTATCAGAAACCGGGTACCAAAGTGGGGCCAGGTGAAGGGATCCCAAGTAGAGGTTTGAAAGTGTTGAACTTACGGAGCCACAACGTTGCGACAGCTATGAGGGCACTAGGCAATAGGAATTTTTCAGCCGCATTATGATCTTATGAAACCACTGTCCTATGTTGACCTCAGTGCTGTTCTGCAGTGTGTGACTACATATTCAAAAGAGATGTTCACCTGTTTTTTCTCTTTCTTGTGCTATCGTGGTCTTGTTTGGCATCAGGATGATACTGGCCTGTGGGAACAGGTGGGAAGGGTTCACCGTGGTTTTTATAAGACCTTCTGAGGTCACCCAGGATATACAGCGATGGCATGGATGCAACTAAAATGTGCCTCGTCTTGTACGGCATGTAGGTTGTTTCTAATTATTTGCTAGTACAACAGCTCTATAAAGCATGTTATTCATTTTAAAAATTAATGTTTAAACTCTTCATTGTAAATATAGGTACCGCCAAGCTTTTGAAAATATAAACATTATCTTAAATAATTCGCAAGACCCTTGTTATTCTCGCAGGTAACATGTACTGTATTTGTCCTCTTCCTTGGTGCTAGACTAAACATTCTGGATACATACTATTTCATCCTATGAGGCAGGACTATTATTTTCCTCATTCTACGGGTGAAAAAATGGAAGCTTAGAGAGTTAACTAGCTTGCCTGAAGTCACACAGCTAGGAAGTGGTAGAACTTTTTTCTTAAAATATATTTTTATTCATTTCAGAGAGGAAAAGAGAGGGAGAGATATCATTGATTGCCTGCCTCCTGCACACCCCACACTGGGGATCTAGCCCACAACCCAGGCATGTGCCCTGACCAGGAATCAAACCATGACCTCTCTTGGCTCATAGGTTGATGCTCAACTGCTGAGCCACACGGGCTGGGCAGAAGTTGTTAGCACTTTGATTCAGACTTTGGTCAGCCATGATCTAAATTTTGGAGAATAAGTAAGTTATCCTCTGAAGCAGTCAGAAGTCTTGTGAAAGTGGAGTAAACACCGAGGCCCTAGTTCTGTATTTACCTTTTTTTTTTAAGTGCTTTTATTTATTTATTTTAATTTATTAAGGTATTATATGTGTACATAGCTTACCATTGCCCCCCCTTCCCATACATTCCCTCCCTCCCCAGAGTTTTGTGTCCATTGGTTGTACTTATATGCATGTATACAAGTCCTTCGGTTGATCTCTTATCTCCCCCAGATCCACCGATGGATTCCTATTTGATGTCATGGGTGAATACTTTTCACAAGCTGTTGTTTCCAAGAAACTGGGCTGCCAGGCTGTATAATTAAGACAGCATTTAGATCAGGGGTGGGCAAACTTTTTGACTCGAGGGCCACAATGGGTTCTTAAAATGGACCGGAGGGCCAGAACAAAAGCAACCTGATCATGTTGGCACTCTCATCTTGGGCTGCTGGTGAAGGAGCCCTCCGCTCTTTCGGCTCCACTGGCCAGATAGAATAGCCGAACGGGCCAGATCCAGCCCACGGGCCGTAGTTTGCCCACAGCTGATTTAGATGGTCGCACTCTGAGTTTGAACACAGTCTTTTCTCCCCTCTTATCTCCGTAGGACCATACCGAGGGTCCATCTCCTATCAAATGTGAAATTCAGTTCGGTTCCATCAGGGGGTTTGGATCCCAGATCCATGGGTAGAATTCAAAAGGACTGGAAATTTGAGTGAGAAAATAATTCCATCTTTACGGGCACTGACTTCCTAACTAAGCATCGCCCAGTGTTTCCTCCAATAATGAAGGCAACTGGCGCAGCACCCGTGGCTTTGTCACCTGTAGGAACCACAGCTGCGTTCTTCTCACGTGAAGCATGGCAGGTGCCACGTGACCATCCCCCCTCACCACTATGTCAAAATCACCAGACCAGTTCTCTTCATTTGACGACTTCATAAAGACGCACATGCACCATCACACACATTTGGGTTGTCCTTTAATAACCGCGTTTTCATAGGGTTGCTTTCGTAACTCTAGGCATGTCATTTCAGTCATTTGAAAACATCCCTAGAAGGGGCCCACCGGCGTCTCCAGGCTGCCCACGGCTCGCCTAACGGAAACAGGAATTGAGAACCACACATGCTTAGGCTGCTTTTGAATGAAGAGGAAAAGGGGAAGGCCTCTCTGCTCCCAACAGGGCTGGGCAAACTACAGCCCGCGGGCCGGACCCGGTGAATAAAACTATTGAATTAAAATAAGAAAAACGACCGTACCCTTTTGTGTAATGATGTTTACTTTGAATTTATATTAGTTCACAAACACTCCATCCATGCTTTTGTTCCGGGCCTCCGGGCCAGTTTAAGAACCCATTGTGGCCCTCGAGTCAAAAAGTTTGCCCACCCCCCTAGCATGATGAGCAAAAGAAAGCAATCACCTGCCGTCGGAAAACTGACTTGGAACACTGTGGTTGCTCAGCCGCTGTGCACTGGCTCAGAGTTTCCTGCTGATTCAGAAGTCGTTGCAGAAGGTCGCAGCGTCTCGAGGGCCTGGTTTGGGCATCAGTTGCCACACTCCCTCTGGGCAGTGAGGAAGAAGCTGGTGTCCTGTTTGTGGGGCGCTCGCCTTCGAGGACAGTGGGCGTGGCCCAGAGCTGCCCGCCTGTTCCTTTATCTCTTTGTTCTCAGCGGCTATGATGTCCCTCCCACGCTTAGCCCACCGCCTCCCCTGTGGTCACAGTGTCACGTGAACTGTTTGTGGTACAGACAGACTTGGAAATATATAGCACTTCATGGTCATTTAGCACTACTTTTTGTTGTGTGTTTTTTTTAAATTTCTTTATTGATTAAGGTATCACATATTTGTCCTCATCCCCCCATTCCCATCCCAAACTCCTCCCCACGCATGCCCCCACCCCCCTGTTGTCCGTGACCACTGGTTAGGCTCATATGCATACACATAAGTCCTTTGGTTGATTTCTCTCCCCCTTACCTCCACCCTCCCCTACCTTGACAGTCTGATCTATGCTTCCTTGCCTCCGGGTCTGTTCTTGTTTATCAGTCTATGTTGTTCATCATTTCCCCTAGGTGAGTGAGGTCATGTGATACTAGAAATATACTTATAAGAACTGAAAATGAGACAAGCAATAATGGTTGTGGTTGAGAGGCAAATGAATCAGTCTGTAGTGAGTTTCTTTCTGGGCCAACAGTTCTTTTGAGTCCCAATTTCTATGTCAGACAGTTCTTTATGTGTACTTGTCAGCAATGACATTTCAGTTCTGGATGGTGGACAAATGGTGGTAATGCATGTCCTACCCTCTCTGGTTTGGTCCTGGGCAACCTGTAGTGATGCACAGCTGCTGACTGCTAGTATGGCATCTTCCATCTCTGAACTATTTCTCTTCTGTCTTCATGGCCGGAGCAGTCCTGTCAATTCCTCTCTGTGGCAGGAATCCACATGGTCTCGGAGTTGTTTTCTGAAAATATACAAACATATTCTCGGCCAAAAGTTAATAAAGGAACTACTTGTTTAACATTTAAATCAGAAACTACGTATCACGTGGGCCCAAAGCAACATGTTTTGTTCGGCCTCTAGATGGCGATGTGCTGGAAAATGTGAAACAACCAGATTAAAAAACAAAACAAAACAAAAACCCAATCTGTAGCATGTGCCTATTTCTGTGGTGTAAATGTTCCCAACAGGGGCTGATTTCTCTCCGAAAAACGGGGAATCTGGGTATTCTAGGAACACATTCCTGCTAGCCAACCGAGCACAGAAGAAGAGCTATGGATGCTCCCTCTTGGGGAGCCCCCCAGTCCCACCCCACCTGAGGCCGAGTGTCCCCTGCCACCTGTCACTGTGCTTGACTTCTTCCCTGGCTCCTGGCTTCACGGCTGAGGTTCCCCTTGTCCCCCTGAGATACGAGAACCAGGTGACCTCATCCCCTGCCTTCTTCAGATAGTTCATCAACGAGGATCGAGCCAGGAGAGCATGAAAACTTGGAGACAGGCTAAAGGTTCTGTGGGAAGTGAAGACCCACTAACGGGAAAAGTGCTGAGTTCAGAGAAAACTCGGCGAGTGAGTAAAGACGGGGGCACGCCCTGCGTGTAGGTGGAAGAAAAATGGCACCTCTGAGGTCCCGCCGGGCCGCGTCCTGGCTGACCGCGGGTCACACCCACGTGTCCCGGGGAAGACTTGCTCTGAAGCCTGGAACGCAGAGCAGCCCCGCCAGGGTGACTGTGCCATAAACACCTCATTATTGATGGGCACTCGGGGACCCATAAAGGGTATTAGACATTTTAATGCCCTGTTCTTGGGTGGGGTGGCGTGCTTCTGCGCATGATTTAGGAAGATGAGGCTTAGGAAGGGGCTGAGGGAGAGTCTGAAGAGTTTCCCGTGCCGGAGGGTTAGGGGAAGCCGGCCGGAGACGCACTGGGGTGAGGCGTGGCTGTGCTGACTTAAATGCTGGCAAGGGTGTTATGTGAGAATAAAGTCAATGTTACGTTGGGAAAGGGAACTAACTCTGTTTTTGTCAACATGAACCCAGTGCGACGTTTTTAATGATTCCTCTGCAAAAACTCCATGTTCTTCTCGCCTGTGTCTGGGAGAAGGTAGGAGGCAGCATCCCTAGGGCCAGGGAAAGGAAGGGGAAACCACAGTTTTAAAACACAGGTATGGCCAAAACCGGTTTGGCTCAGTGGATAGAGCGTCGGCCTGCGGACTGAGGGGTCCCAGGTTCGATTCCGGTCAACGGCATGTACGTTGGTTGTGGACACATCCCCAGTGGGGGGGTGTGCAGGAGGCAGCTGGTCGATGTTTCTCTCTCATCAATGTTTCTGGCTCTCTATCCCTCTCCCTTCCTCTCTGTAAAAGATCAATAAAATATATTTAAAAAATTAAAGAATAAATTATGTTAGTCCACCGTACTGAGTTTTTGTCTGGGCCTCCAGCACTGGCATGAACACTCTCCACCTCATTGGCGCTCTCCCCTGGATGCCTTTGCAGGCGTCCTAGATAAACCGGATGCACTTCGTGTCTTGTTAATGACCTCCTTTCCCAAAAGTTGAGCATATGACAGACCCCAAGAAAAATAGAATGTCCATTAGCTGGGTTCCAGGAAACAGAATTGATTCATCCATCCGCATTACTGGAAAGACTGCCTCTGCCTCCCCCTGTGGCCCCGTAGGTGCCATCGGGGTTTCTGTTGGAAACAACGGGGAGAAGAAAGCTGATGGTGGGGGCAGGTTCTGAGGACCCTGGATGAAGGCATGATGTCCCCAGAATTGTCCAGAAGGGGTTGGAACCTCTGCTTAAGAGAGTGAGTTTCAGGTCACATTTTCTCCCACCCAACAAAACATGCTTTTGCTTTTTTCCTTCCAGGGGAGGCAAGTTGTGCGAATGGTCTAAGAATCGTGTGTCTTTGGCTTTGACATAGCAGGACGGTTTCTACCCCCAGCAAATTCCCTTCTCCGATAGGTCACTACGCCTAAGGCTTTCTGTTTGCAACTCAAGATTGAAATCAATTTGTGCTCTAGCTGGTTTGGCTCAGTGGATAGAGCGTCAGCCTGTGGCTTGAAGGGTCCCGGGCTCAATTCTGGTTGAGGGCACATGCCTGGGCCTCGGGTTCAATCCCCAGGAGGCAGCCAATCAACGGTTCTCTCTCATCATTGATGTTTCTGTCTTTCTCTCCCTCTCCCTTCCTCTCTGAAATCAATAAAAATATATAAAAACAAAATTAATTTGCTTTTTTTATGTTGGGAAGTACCTAAGGGCTGGAATTCAGTGTCTTTGGAGTTAACCGCACTGGGGCATAAGTAGTATAGCTCGCCTTTACCTGGCTAATTAGGGACTGGCCACGGTAAAAAGGAACTTAGGTGGAACAAAAACGGGCTTTGTGTAGGAACCCTGATGAAAAAAAGTAAAATTCACTTTTTTATCCTAACAACTCCATAGCCGGTGCTGTGGCTGCATTCTTGTGACTTGATATTTTTGTCAGTTGGCCCATTCTCAGACCTCAGCATTGTTTGGTCCCTAGTGAAGCCCGAACGAATGGGGAGTGGGCTCTACAAAATGAAATTAGATTTAATAAGCCACTTTGTAGCCAGAATGGGTGACCTCCCGGACGTAAGGCCTTTTCTTGTTTCCTGGAGAGAAAATTACGTGCGTCAGAGAAGACAAAGGTCTAATCAACCCGGAGTTACTTGTGAGGCAGGTGGATGGGACAAAGAAAACAGTGATTTCTTCACGTTAGGAGTGGTCATGTTCAGCGCTTTGATTTGTCCTCGTGCAAAGCAGAATGACTCTGAAAAATACCCCGAAACGCTGCCACTTTGAAAAGCGCGTCTGCAGCTCAAGTTAGATATTTCACTCTTTACACATTGGAGGGCTGCAGCTTGCCCATGGAGTTACCTTACAAATGCCACTCTCCTCTGTGCCTCAGTTTCTACCCCTGTAATGGGCAGGGGTGGCGGGGGGGAGGGTTTGAGAGTAGTAATAGCACCTCACCGAGTTGATCTGAGGAGTAAAAGAATGACGTAGGCAAGGCGTTTTGAGCCTGCCCTCTGTCCAGTGGGCACCCAATTCCCGTTAGTTTCTATTGCACTTTCTTACTGATGCACTGACCGGGCAGGGGACTTGATCGGAAGTCACTGCCTGTCTCCACTGTGATACCGTGCCCTGGATCAGTGGTGGCCAAGGCAGAGTGGAGACCAGGGGGCGGGGCCTCGCTCAGGAATGGCCCGTGGACATGGATTCCTCGGGATGGATGTGGGTGCTCCGTCTGGGTAAAGGTGGGCGCGTACCCCTGTGGTGGGGTGGTGGGGTACTGCTTGATACCCATGGAGAAAGCCCCCCGGATGCCAGGCTCGGTGCGCAGCTCTTCCATTTGCTGGAGCCGTGGTCGGCAAACTGTGGCTCGCGAGACACATGCGGCTCTTTGGCCCCTGAGTGTGGTCCTTCCACAAACTAACATGGCCTGAGCAAGTCTATTTTGAAGAAGTGGCGTTAGAAGAAGTTTAAGTTTTAAAAAATTTGGCTCTCAATAGACATTTTGATCGTCGTACTGTTGACATTTGGCTCTGTGGACTGATGAGTTTGCCCACCGCTGTGCTAGAGCATCTTCACAGGCGGATAGGAAACTGGGGCTTACGGGGATTAAGGAAGAACCCTTGCATTTGCTCAGATGCCCAGTGGCAAAGGCAGAGTTCGGTCCTGGAGAGTGGAACTCGGAATCCATCCAGACACTTGAGAACGTCCTCTTCTCTCCCGCCCCCTCCCCGTTATTGGGGATCAGGGACAGGGACAGTATTCTTTCCTGCGTGCCCCGGCCCCGTGAGATGCCCCCTTGTCTGTGCTCAGCCCCTGGAAGCAAGCCTCTCTCAGAGCTTCTGAAGCAATGCGGCCTGTTTTATTAGAGCTCGCGTTACATTTCTTCCTCTGTTGGCTTGCTGTTTTCCGGTTGAACTGGGAAGTTTAGTCTAACGCCTCTTGGGCTTTGAGGAAGTTTATTTCCCTCAGTATTTGGGGAACTTTAACGGCAACCTGGCTGGCTATTTTTTAAAAATATATTTTTATCAGTCTCAGAGAAAGGAAGGGAGAGGCAGAGAAGCATCAGTGATGAAAGAGAATCATTGATCGGCTGCCTCCTACACACCTTCTTACACGCAACCCTGGGCACGTGCCCTGGCTGGCAGTAGAACACTAACCTCACGGTTCATGGGTCAACACTCAGCCACTGAGCCACACGGGCTGGGCAACCTGGACTATTTTATCCAGGGTCTTTTCCCATGAAAAATAGTGCAGGTATTTTGGAAGATTGAAAACCACAGGGACACTCAAGCTCGCTCCTCAAGCCAAGGAGAGAAAGGGGTCCTTTCTCTTCCTTGGGATGGCGGAGGTCTCTGAGGGCCTACCTCTGAAGACTTCGTTCTTTCTCTGCTTCTCCCTCGCTGACAGGAAGCGTGGATCTTACCCAGACGTTGAAGGCCAACTTCTGAGCCTCCTCAGACCTCGGCTTTGTCTCGGCGCCTTGCTGGGTGGCATGAGGCAGCTGCTCTGGTCCACTCTCTCTCCCGGACCCCTCTTCTCTCTGACATCTCTCCTCTGCTCCCGGGACCGGTTTTCCTCCTCTTAGCCGAACCTCCTGCTCCCGGGCTCTGCGGGGTGAAAGCAGCCCTCAGCCGCGTGTCTTCTCCTCTCCCTGCGCGTGGCCCGGCCCTCGGTCCTCCTTGGGTGTCAGGAACCGAGTCATGCCAAAACCGGTTTGGTTCAGTGGATAGAGCGTCGGTTTGCGGACTGAAAGGTCTCAGGTTCAATTCCGGTCAAGGGCATGTACCTTGGTTGCGGGCACATCCCCAGTGGGGAGTGTGCAGGAGGCAGCTGATTGATGTCTCTCTCTCATTGATGTTTCTAACTCTCTATCCCTCTACCTTCCTCTCTGTAAAAAATCAATTAAAAAAATAAAAAAACTGAATCATTTTGAGGCTTTGTCTCCGGACCCTTCCCTCCCTTGACGTAGTGACATGTTTGTTTTATGGAGACTATTTTCTTTTTATTATTATTATTATTATTATTTATTTTTTTAATTTATTAAGGTATTATATGTGTACATAGCTTACCATTGTCTCCCCCCCCCCCCCCCCCCCGCCAGACTATTTTCAATCTATTGCTCTCCAGGCCATTTTTCCATGAGTTTCTGGAAGTCTCACTGAAAGCACAATTCTTTTTTTTTTAATATATATTTATTGATATTTTTTATAGAGAGTGGGATAGAGAGTTAGAAACATCGATGAGAGAGAAACATCAATCAGCTGCCTCCTGCACACCCCCTAGTGGGGATGTGCCCGCAACCAAGGCACATGCCCTTGACCGGAATTGAACCCGGGACCTTTCAGTCCACAGGCCGACGCTCTATCCACTGAGCCAAACCGGTTTCATAAGCACATTTCTCTGGAAGGCTGTTTTCTCCCTTCGCACAGCAAGCACCCGGAGGGCAGTGAGGCACGCTGCCCTGGTCCCAGCCTGCGTGCCTGTGTTTGGGGACTCGTGATTTGCCTGATAATTTTATCCTTTTTGAGTTTTCTTTAAAGCCTTTGTGTGATCATGTGGATAACTCTGCCAGAATTGTCCCACGGGAGTGACATATCGATCCTCTATGTGTGTCCCGGGCCACGTGTCCTCATGGGATGGCCGGTGAAGCCCGAGAGAGGCCCTGCCCTACTGAGGTTTGGCAGAAAAGGAGGGAAAGACCAGCCCAGGGAATCCCTCCCCTGGGAAGATGGCATTGCCTTGAACTTGGGAAGCGACTGCTTTCCAACTCCATCTTGCAATTTACAAGTTGGGACTTGGGTTTGGGTCCACCCGTGCCCCCAGGACATTCGCCGCTGCTTTCCTTTCTGTGCTTCTGGTCCTTCTTGCCTTTGCTTCTCTGAGCTCTTTGTGAAACCGGGTCATCACCGGTCACGTCCTTCAGCCTCACCTGCAGACACCTGAGCTTCTCTTAACACCTGTGGGGAAGTGGCCCTCCCCGAATGTAGCTCCTCTGTAGTGCCAGCCCAAAATGATGGGCATTAGAGGCAAAACTTGCCCCTTCGTTTCCATATCCAGAATAAAGCAAGTGGCAGAGCAACCCATGTTTGGGCGACGCAAGTTCTCCCACATGTTGTGGGGACGCTCTGTGTATGCAGAGGAGGCCCACCCGCCCTGGGGCCCCGGGCTGTTGTGGTTAAGGGTGATAGTGTATGAACAGGCTTAGGATCTCGGGCTTTGGGTCTTTCACTATAAAATAAATCGCCGTCCAGAATCCAAAGTTGGTGTTGTCTTTTATCTTGTCATTTCTTTTTGAAGGCCAACGCCAAACAAAGAAGGAAGGCAGCAATGTGTGTCCAGAGAGAGCCAGGAACTAGGGCTCCGTTTATTTGTAATTATTTCTTTGCCTCCAAGGAAAATATTCTGGGTCAAAATAATAACTGATTATTCCTTGTGGGGCTGCCTGACATTGCAAATCATTGCCCGGGGCCTGGCCAGAGCAGGGGCGGAGAGGGGGCTCCCCAGACAGACTGCAGGCTGGGCGCTGTGTGGGGGCTGGGCCGGCAGTCCTGATGGGGGCTGGTCCTTGGGTGTCAGGGTCTATGACACAAGTCACCTCTGTGGCCTGGGCACCCCACCTCTCTGGGTTTCAGTTCCTCTGACTAATAAATTGGGCAATTCAGTCAGCAGAGTCCTTCTCAGCTCTGCCATATCCAACAAGTTCCTTTTTATATCAAAAATTATGAATGGAAATGAAATTTTATAAGTAAAATAAGCTAGGTATACACATAATTTCAAAAGAGCATGCTGTCCTGAGTATAAAATAAAGAAGGAATTTTAGGATTTTTATAGGAAAATAATATGTATGTTGATACCTACATGTTTGGTTCTAGTGCTGATGAAGTGGTCAGGTGCTGCACAGAGAGGTGGACTGACACAGGTATGCTCTACTACACACCACTGCACTACTGTCTGCGATGGGGTTGTCGAAGATGGTGTCTTAGGGTTCTCCAGAGAAACAGACTAATAGATGGATGGATGAGGGATAGGTGATAAATGAGATGGATAGGATAGAATGGATGGATTGATGGATGGAAGGGATGGAATGGATGAATGGGTGGATGGATGGAATTGGATGGATGAAAGGCATGGGTTTGGGTGGGATGAGATGGATGGATGGATGGATGGGATGAGATGGATGGATGGAGGGACGGATGGATGGATGGATGGAATGGGACGGATGGATGAAATGGGAATGATGGATGGATGGGATGGGATGAGTTGAATCGGATAAGACAGATGGATAGATGAATGGATGGATGGATAGATGGATGGAAATGGATAGATTAATGGAATGAGATAAGATGGATGGATGGATAGGATGAGATGGATGGGTGGATAGATGGAATTGGATGGATTGATGGACGGATGGGATGGGTGGATGGATGGGATGAGATGGATGGGTGGATAGATAGATAGATGAGAAGATTTATTATAGGAATTGGCTCACATAGTTATGGAGACTAAGAAGTCCATAATCTGCTGTCTACCAGTGACATATTTAATTCAGTTGGACTCTGAAGGCCTGAGAATTGAGAGGGTGACAGTGTAAACCCCGGTCTGAGACCAAAAACGTGAGAAGCAGGAGTGTTGATGGCCAAGGGCAGAAGATGGGTATCTCAGCTCAGGCAGAGGGAACAAATTCATCTCCCTTGGCCTTCTGGTTCTTGTTCAGCTGACTTGATGATGCCCACAACCTGGGGGAGGACGAGCTTCCATAGTCTGCTGACTCTCGTGCTCATCTCTTCTGAAGACACCGCCAGAGGCACACCCAGAAAACGCGTTTTAAAATAAAATTAACCATCACAGATGGTGAAAAACTCTTGGTACTTTTAAAAAATATATATATTTATATATATATAAAGTATATATATATATATATACTTTTTAAATATATATATATTTATTGATTTTTTTTACAGAGAGAAAGGGAGAGGGATAGAGAGTTAGAAACATCAATGAGAGAGCAATATAAATTCAGCTGCCTCCTGCACATCTCCCACTGGGGATGTGCCTGCAACCAAGGTACATGTCCTTGATCGGAATTGAACCTGGGACCCTTCAGTCCGCAGGCCGACACTCTATCCACTGAGCCAAACTGGTTAGGGCTGTTCTATTTATTTTTATTCATTTCAGAGAGGAAAGGAGAAGGAGACAGAAACATCACTGATGAGAGAGAATCAGTGATCAGCTACCTCCTGCACACCCCCCACTGGGGACTGAGCCCACAACCCACCCACGTGCCCTGGCTGGGAATCCAGCGGTGACCTCCTGGTTCATAGGTCCATGCTCAACCACTGAGCCACACCCATTGAGCTCAAAACTCTTTTTAAATTAAACAGATCATTTAACCCATTTGACCCACTGTCTGTCCTTGACTTGAGCTCAAGCATGCAGAAGAAATGGGTGAGCAATACAGTAGATTAATTCTGAGCAGGGGAGTGTTCCTGCAATATTTGAGAAGAACCTCTCTATTCTTCTGTGGCTTTCCTAAAAAAATACAAATTATATGCCTTTTATCCAAGTTCTGGGTAAATATTATCGGCAGAAATAACCGACCCAAAAGGAAGCTGGCAACAGCTAACGCTGCGCATGATGGTTTGTCCCAATGAGAAACTGAGGGATGTAAACTTGCTGGCACGGCTGAAACGTGCAGCAGTTGTACTGGGAGAAATTAGATAGGAAAGAATCCACACAGAGTAAAACCTACAGAAGGAAAAGTGCCATGTGGTAAAACTGCTTTTTTAAAAAAACCAATGGAAGAATCAAATAATCTTGGTAAAATCTGGATATACAAAATGTGACCCAAGAAAATGGACCTTGGTAGAAATGTGATCGTCAAGGACCCTCAGATTTTCAGAAGCCGTGATAAGTGGACAAAAATAATTAAAGAATCACATTTTTTTTGGTAAAAAATGCTATTGAAAATAAATGTTTAAAATGGGGAAAACAGCACAGAATGGAAAACATACTGAGGTCTGACAGTGGTTTACATTGGAATTCACTGAGAAAAATACTTTCTCAATGAAATGTCCTCCCTGCTGGTAAAATTCAGATTAAAATCTATAGATCCTGCCCTAGCCGGTTCGGCCGCCTACGGACTGAAGAGTCCCAGGTTTGATTCCTATCAAGGGCACATGCCCGGGTTCTGGGCTTGATCCCCAGAGGGGGGTGTGCAGGAGGAAGCCAATCAATGATTCTCTCTCATCATTGATGTTTCCATATATATATCTCTCTCTCTTCCTTCTTCTCTGAAATCAATAAAAAATATATCTTAAAAAACCTATAAATCCATAAATATGGAATTAAAAATGTGTTTCAGGGCAAAGCGCCAACCAGGTCAAATCGAGTCTCCAAAGCATGGTGGGTTCCAAAGGAGGCCCGAGGACTGGGTGACGAACCCCACGTTGTTGACCGGATCCTGGGGAACAGGAAAAGCACGCTGGGGGGAAGATGGGTGAAAGCCAGATGAAGGTTAGAGTTCAGCGGCGAGTAATGTACCGAAGTTGGCTTTCATGTCGGACCAACGTGCCGTGATGTTGGTGTGCAGCCTCCTCTGGAGCTTGCCGGCTGTCGTGGGCACCCAGCCCCACAGGGGAGGGCAGGGGGAGAGCGGAGAGAGGCAGCCCCGCCCAGATGCTGGGGCAGGGGTGCCACGTGGGGAGACCTCCGGACGAGGTCTGTCTTGGACGAAACCAGACGAGTGCAGTCCTGGGCTGCATAACAACATTTCTGTCAACGTGGGACCACGTGTATGATGACGGTGGTCCCCTCGATGAGGACGGGGCTGAACTTCTGTAAGAAATGGGAGGGTATGTGATGCAGGAGGAAGTTTTTTCTCTGCGGGAGGAGGTTCCCTCTCACTGGCCGCAGCTGGCGTTGGAGGGCACAGACGCCGCCCAGCCCGCCAGCCGCTGGCCCGTCTCAGGATGGAGGAGCCCGGCCCCAGCCCCACACATGCAGGGGTGGACCATGCAGCTGGGCGGGCCCCACAGAGCATTGCTGTGAGGTCTTTGTGAGGACGAGGGCCACAGCGCTTCCTGCACAAGTATGCCGTGCCTCTGCCACTCGAGTGACAGCTTCCCGAGGTGGTGTGCTGGAAATATTTTCCGTTGCAACAATGTAAAGCAAGATAAGTTTCATTCCTCCCACCTGCTCGCTGCCAGAGAGAGAGAGAGCCCTTTGTGCCAGCCAGGGTCCATGGAACCAAAAACCAATCTCCAAAGCCTATAAATACAGAGTTCTCGGTGTTACACCCCATCCCTGTTAAACTCACTCTCTCTCTCTCTATCTCTCTCTCTCTCTCTCTCTCTCTCTCTCTCTCTCTCTTTTCCATGAAAGCCATCAAGTTCCTTAATCTGACCACCGCGCCCACGTGCCGTAGCCAAAAGCATGTTGCCGTGGCAACCCCCTGTGTTCCTTCATCCTCCCATCCTGGTTTCTCATTCCTGCTGATCCTCGGGCCACCTGCCCCGCCCTCCTGACGGTCACCAGTGCCACGATGGAAGCGTTTCCCAGCGGGCTTGTTCTCGGTGTTTCTAGTCAAACCAGCCCCCCTCTCTGTTCGGGGAGCAGCTCGTGTTCTGTTTCTGACCCTGTAAGAGGAAGTGGGGGGCGGGCGTGGGGGACAGAGTTTAGGAAGCCGCCAGCCATGCACCGGGATGCCCTGGGCCTTCGCACTCACTCACCGTCGCGCCGGACTCAGAGCGGCTTCCAGGCCCGAGGCTCCGTTCCCTGCACCGACGCGCCATTTTGTACCTTTTATGTCGTTTATTTACGGCTCCTTTTCCGTGTTTAGATTCACAGACACCACTGTGTTGCAACTGCCTGCGGTATTCAGTACAGCAGCGAGCTGTACAGGAGCCATGGTCTAGGCCAGCGATTTTCACCCGGTGTGCTGCAAGAATGTTTAAAACAGGCAGCGCCTGACCTCGCAGCCACGGGCACTCATTAGTCAGTGGTCGGCAAACTCATCCGTCCACAGAGCCAGATATCAACAGGACAACGATTGAAATTTCTTCTGAGAGCCAAATTTTTAAACTTCAACTTCTTCTAACACCCATTCTTCAAAATAGACTCGCCTTGCCGAAACCGGTTTGGCTCAGTGGTAGAGCGTTGGTCTGCGGACTGAAAGGTCCCAGGTTCGTTTCCGGTCAAGGGCATGTACCTTGGTTGCGGGCACATCCCCAGTAGGGGGTGTGCAAGAGGCAGCTGGTCGATGTTTCTCTCTCATTGATGTTTCTAAGCTCTCTATCTCACTCCCTTCCTCTCTGTAAAAAATCAATAAAATATATATTTTTTAAAAATAGACTCGCCCAGGCCGTGGTATTTTGTGGAAGAGCCACACTCAAGGAGCCAAAGAGCTGCATGTGGCTCGAGAGCCGCAGATTGCCGACCACAGCCTTAAATAGTCAAATGAGAAAAATGACAATAGCCAACCCAATAGCTGTCCAGTGTGAATGAATCAAAATCAAACCTTATTTAATTGTTGTCAGATTATATATATATATATAATCTGACAACAATATATATATATATATATATATATATATATATATATATATCCTATGTAATAAGAGAGGAGTATGCTAATTAGCTGTTATGCCCTGAGCCATAACAAGCAAGTGCATCACGACTAGACCACGGATCAGCAGGGAAGTAGGCCAGCGAAGAGCTACGGAGAGCTACAGGAGGGGGCAGGGCAGCAAGCTAAGAGGCGGGTAGGGGAGGAAGGGGAGCTACAGGAGAGCGGGGCAACGGGCAGAGAGCTACAGAGGGCAGCAGCGACCTACTGGCATACAGGTTCGTGCGCAGGGCTATTAGTATATACGTGTGTGTGTGTGTGTTTGTGTGTGTGCACTGAGGAACTTTAGTAATTAGTTTATGTGTGCCATGAGCTGGGAAAGGTTGAACAACTGGGCCAGACCACAGAGCCCGGTGAGGAGCAGGCAGTGCCACCTGGTCTTGTGTAAGTGCAGCGGTAATGTCCGCACAGGGACGAAACGGCCCAGCGATGGATGCGTTTCTCAGAAAGCCTCTCTGCCGTTAAGCGACTCATGACTAGTGTTCCACACCCGCCGCCCGGGCTGGGAAGTCTGATCGGAGGCCCCGGCGGGTGCAGTCACGTACCGGAGGCCTTCGCTGGGGTCGGCCACGCGGGGTCAGCACCTGTTTCCCTCCACGCTGGGTCCTCAGAGCTGCTGCGGGCGCAGGAGAGGCGGCAGGAAGCACTCCCCACGGCGCGGGGAGGGAGTGGGTCCAGCGTGGGGGTCAAACCGGGGTCACATCTTGTTGACCTTCCCCAACACACGGTGATGTGAGATGTTAGCATCGGGGGGAAACGGGTGAGGGGGACAGGAACTTTCTGTGCTCGCGCTGCAAAGTGCCTGTAAGCAAATAGTTATTCCCCAGAAGGCGGTGGGTCAGAATGCCCTGGACAAAAGAAAAGAAAAAACTCAGGTCCCCCGGACTCTCCCGTGAGCACGGCGGCTCACTTCCCAGTGCGGCCCGGGCTGTGCCACATCGGTTTGTTTCTGGGGAGTCACCCCTGATGCCACGCCTGCCCCTCAGCACCCCTTGTGGACGTCTGTGCCCTGCTGGCCCCCGGCGCCGCCCCCGTCTCTCCCCAGGTCACGGGCAGCTTTCTCCTGCTCCTCCCTGGAACTGGTTCCCTTGGACCCCACCCACGTGTGCCCCAGGGCCCTGGACTCCGCTGCACGGCGGAATGGCCTGAGGAGCTCTAGCTGCCACCCCCACGGGTTCTGATTGAAGGGGGCAGGGGCCCGACCTGGGCTTCTGGATTTAGAAAACCTACCCCAGAAGTCCTAGCTGGTTTGTTCAGTGGTTAGAGTGTTGGCCTGCAGACTGAACGGTCTCATGTTCTATTCTGGTCAAGGGCATGTACCTCCATTGCAGGGTGATCCCCAGCCCCAGTTGGGGTGTGTGCGGGAGGCAATCAATTGATCTCTCTCCCCCCCCCCCTCCTCCTTCTCCTTCCTTCCATTCTCTCTAATAAAAATCAATGGAGCCCTAACTGGTGTGACTCAATGAATAGAGCATTGGCCTACAGACTGAAAGATCCCGGGTTCAATTCCGGTCAAGGGCATGTACCTTGGTTGCAGGCACATCCCCAGTAGGGGGCGTGCAGGAGGCAGCTAATCGATGTTTCTAACTCTCTATCCCTCTCCCTTCCTCTCTGTAAAATTCAATAAAATATATACATTTTTAAAAATCAATAGAACAAATATCCTCGTGAGGATTAACAAAAGTAAATAAATAAAGAAAAACCTCTCCCGGGGATTCAAATGTGCAGCCGGGCTTAAGAACCACCGGCATCGTCTCACTGAACCCTGATGGTCTCTGAAAAGCCTGGCGGAGCCCAGCCCTTCTCCGTCCTCCTTCTCCTCACGCCCCTGGAGGTCACACGTGACCCAGCACAGATGCCTACATGCATGGGCATGACACACCCACTCCCCACCACCAGGAGGTGCTCACTCCTGTTCTCAGGATACTCCTGTGAGCCGTCCTCCAGAGCGAGCCTGGCTTGCTGGTTCCCCTCTGAACGCAGGTGGCCATGACCTTCCTGGGGGCGCTCATTGCTAGGCGACCTTGGCCCCCGGCACAGTCTGTCCTCCTCTGACCACTCCCTGCGCAGGGCCGAGTGGTTCAGGTGCTCTCACCCACCTCCTGCGCCCCCCGGGCCTGGACAGAGCCTCTTCTCCCATTGGCTTTTTAAATATATATATATATTTTATTGATTTTTCACAGAGAGGAAGGGAGAGGGATAGAGAGCTAGAAACATCGATGAGAGAGGAACATCTACCAGCTGCCTCCTGCAAACCCCCCACTAGGGTTGTGCCCGCAACCGAGGTACATGCCCTTGACGGGAATCGAACCTGGAACCTCTCAGTCCGCAGGCTGACGCTCTATCCACTGAGCCACACCGGTTTCGGCTCCAATTGGCTTTTATAGCCAAAGTCACCTGACCCCACCGGCCCACTGAGTGCTCTTCGTCCAGGGAATGTGCCTGGGCAGTTAAATTCGCTTCTCAGTGTGGGGTGCCCAGGCCTCAGTGTGTTTTTTGTTCGTTTGAATATATTTTTGTTGATTTCAGAGAGGAAGGGAGAGGGGGAGATAGAAACATCAGTGATGAGAGAGAAGCACCAATCGGCTGCCTTCTGCATGCCCCCTACTGGGGATCAAACCCACAACCCCAGGCGTGTGCCATTGACCGGAAACAAACCTGGGATCCTTCGGTCTGCAGCTGACTCTCTAACCACTGAGCCAAACCAGCGAGGGCCCTTGGTGTTTTGTTTTGTTTGTTTGTTTTTTGTTTGTTTTTTTAAAGCTCTTCAGGTGAGTTTTCCATCACCCAGGATTAAGAACTGTCATTGCAGCCCTGGCCAGTTTGGTTCACTGAATGGAGCGTCAGCCTGGGGACTGAGGGGTCCTGGGTTCTATTCTGGCGGGGGGCGTGTGCCTTGGCTGCGGGCGAATCCCCAGTAGGGGGTGTGCAGGAGGCGGCAGATCGATGCTTCTCTCTCGTCGATGTTCCTAGCTCTCTATCCCTCTCCCTCCCTCTCTAAAAAATCAGCAAAAGATTTTTAAAAAAAGAACTGTCATTGCACAAGGCACTCTAAAGAGCAATCAGTGTCTTGCTCTGATGTAAGGTTTAGTCTGCTCCTTCCTTTACAAAAAAAAGAAGAAAGTATTGAAATGGACGTATTCCAAGAATATTGTGCTACGCCTGCCTTGCACCAGGAAAGCCTTTTGGAATGTGCCCGTCTGAGCCGGACGTTCAGCCCTGAAGTAGGAAGTGGCAGCAGGGACACTGATGAGAATACAGTGTCTAAGACAGGGGTGGGCAAACTTTGTGACTCGAGGGCCACCATGGGTTCTTAAACTGGACCGGAGGGCCGGAACAAAAGCAACCTGACCATGCTGGCACTCTCCTCTTGGGCTGCTGGTGAAGGAGCGGAGGGGAGAGCAAGAGAACCCTCCACTCTTTCGGCTCCGCAGGCCGGATAGAATAGCCAAATGGGCCATAGTTTGCCCATGGCTGGTCTAAGACATGTTCATTTTAAAGGAGAATGGCTACTAATAGCCATTAGGATCGCTTAAAGTGCTACTTCATTCATTCCTCGCAACCGCCTTATGAGAGAGACTTTCTACTCTAGATCCGGAGTAAAGGACATAAGGAAATTGGGTTTCTTGTCCCCAGTGGCAGAGGTTGTAAGTGACAGAGCTGAGACAGAGGCCTACCCGGGACGGCTAGGAGCCCCACCGCCCTTTCCACAGCCGCCCACGTAGGTGAAGAGGTCGGTGTGGATTCAGGACGTGTCCCTTGGCTTGGAAATTTCACACCCTCTGTTCTTTTTACCCCTACGGCATAACTGGCCACCTGTTTTTCCTTTTGTTAATTGTTGCGTATGTTTTTCAAGCCCACCAGGGATGCATTGCACTCCCACTGTCTGCTCAGAGACCCCCGCGCCAAAAGCACTGGGATTCTCGGTTTCCGCTCTGTCCATTCCTCAGGTGGACGTATGTGTTGTATTGTGCTACGTGCGCACACTTGCACTATTCCAGTGAAGATGACGAAGCAACCCCCTCCAAGAGTTTGCCTCACCTTATATGTACTCCCTGTTTACCCACAATAACCACCTTACACATGTGACACGTATGAAAGTAGTGCCAGAAGAAGCCGTGAGCATGGGTCGCTGGTGTGTTGCTTTGTGTTTCCGATGGCGGAGCGGAGTTGGCAATGTTTATCTCTAGCCCTGTGGCAGCTTCTGGTCAGGATGTAACATTTGGAGCCATGAAGAGACCTCTTCCCATGGCCAGCCACCCCGTGTTGACAGCCAGAGCTTTGGTTCTTGGGCCTGATGAACTGCAGACAAATACCAGTGGCTGGTATTACCGGGAAGGGAATGGTGAGCCGGTGATAGAGGAGTCTGGCAGTTTTTCCTTGTCCCTTTGGTGGCGTTGGCCAAGCCATTGAAAAACTCTCTTGCCCAAGCACAGCCATGGGCAAACTACGGCCCACGGGCCGGATCCGGCCTGTTCGGCTGTTCTATCTGGCCTGTGGAGCCGAAAGAGCGGAGGGTTCTCTTGCTCTCCCCTCCACTCCTTCACCAGCAGCCCAAGATGAGAGTGCCAGCATGGTCAGGTTGCTTTTGTTCCGGCCCTCTGGTCCAGTTTAAGAACCCATGGTGGCCCTCGAGTCAGAAAGTTTGCCCACCCCTGCCCTAGCCGGTTTGGCTCAGTGGATAGAGCGTCAGTCTGCAGACTGAAGGGTCCTGGAGTGTTCAGTTCCACTCAAGGGCACATGCCCAGGTTGTGGGCTCGATCCCCAGTAAGAGGCATGCAGGAGGCAGCCGATCCGTGATTCTTGTCATTGATGTCTCTCTCTCCCCTTCCCCTTCCTCTCTAAAAATCAATAGCAATATGTTTTTTAAAAACGTTTTATTGATTTTTAGAGAGGAAGGGAAAGGGAGAGAGAAAAACATTGGTATGAGAAAGAAACACCGATCAGCTGCCTCCTGCAATCCCCCTCCTGGAGATTGAGCCACAACCACGGCATGCATCCTGACTGGGAATCGAACTGGCAATCTCGGGTGCACAGGACGATGCCCAGCCAGCTGAGCCACACAGGCCACGGCTGTTTGCTTTTTCCTAAGTGGTCCCAGTTCTTTTCGGAGGCTCTACTACTGAAGAAGGAGGGGAGGACGAATGAAGAAGAAGGCAGCCGCTAGCTCAGAAGTTATCGCCTTTGTTCTGGGAGAGGTGGCGGTGGCACTGGCCGCAGCGAGACGTGGGCTGTTGCAGGCATAGCTGGAGACTGTCAGCAGCGGCACTCGGAGGACTGGTGTGGCCGTGAGGGCAGGGAGGCCGCGAGCCAGCGCCTGCTCTTCCAGCTCATGGAGCGGAGCGGGTGGCGGTGTCGCTCCGGCCCAGGGGGCGGCTGCCACGAAGAGCATGCTGCAGAGGGTAGGCTTGCTGTGCGTGCCTTACCGGGATGGCAGGCCGGGAAATAGTGCCGATCAGCGACAGGTTTCTGGTAAGTTCATTAAGGAGAATGTTTTGCTAAAGGCGTAGAAGTCGCTGAGGCAGCACTCGGCGGCTCCTGCCCTTTGCCTCCCTTTAAGCACCCTGACTTCCTTCGGATGTGCTTCCCACCCACACCAGGAAGAGGTGCTGGGGAGGGTCGCCTTCGTGCCGGAGCCGTCCCCAGCGCAGCGGCCTCCATCATCTGCGTGCGCTGGAACGGGAGGGCGGACTCCCCACGCCGCATGGGCAGGGCAGGGCCCTGGCACAGTTATGTTTTTAAAGCTTCTTGGTGAGCCCGGCTGTAGTGGCTCTGTGGATTGAGCGTCATCCTGTGCTCTGAGAGGTCAAGGCTCCGTCTGGGCGCATGCCTGGCTTGCAGGCTTGGTCCCCAGTGGGGTCATGCAGGAGGCAGCCGATCAATGTCTCTCTCATCAACGCTGCTTTCCTCTCACTCTAAAAATAAAATAAAATAAAATAAAATAAAATAAAATAAAATAAAATAAAATAAAAAATAAAAAGAACTTTTTAAAAGCGCCTTGATGACTTGAATGTGCACCCAGGACTGAGGACCTGTCACTGAAATGCTGAAGACACCTGAGTTGCTCTCCTTATTCCGAACTGTCGTGCTCCCTGCCTAGCAAATGCTTAGCTCTGCGTACAGAGCACCTTCCAATGGCAAAATATCAAAATATCGGTGCAGCCCTAACCGGTTAGGCTCAGTGGATAGAGCGTCGGCCTGCGGACTGAAGGGTCCCAGGTTCGATTCCGGTCAAGGGTTCTATTCCAGTAGAGGGTGTGCAGGAGGCAGCTGGTTGCGTGGCCTCCCTGCCCTCACGGCATGATCTCATTTATATGTGGATTCTAATGAACAAAATAAACTGGTGAATAAAATAGAACCAGTGGCATGGAAACATGGAACAGACTGACAGAATCCCGGGAGGAAGGGGGCATGATGGGGAGGGGAGAGATTAATCAAACGACTTATATGCATATGTGCATTGCCCAATGGACTAGGGCAGGATGGGAACCAGATGGAGGAGGCCAATGAGGCGGCAGGGGAACATCTACAATACTCTGAGCAATAAAGAGAATAATCCTATATAATAAAACCCTAATATGCAAATCGACTGAATGGCAGAATGACTGGTAGACCAACTGGTCACTATGATGCACACTGACCACCAGGGGGCAGATGCTCAATGCAAGAGCTGCCCCCTGGTGGTCAGTGCGCTCCCACAGGGGGAGTGCCATCAGCCAGAAGCTGGGCTCACAGCTGGTGCTGGCAGGATTCTCTCCTGCCTCCGCTGCAGGCGGGAGGTAAGGAGCAAAGGGCCCCAGACTGCAAGAAGCCCGGACTGCAAGAGGCAGGCAGACATCCCCCGAGGGGTCCCGGACTGCAAGAGGGCATAGGCTGGGCTGAGGGACCTCCCCGTCCCATGCACGATTTTCATGCACTGGGCCTCTAGTTAATAAATACATAGAAAACAAGAGCCTTCCCTAGCAGAAGTCAAATAGAAGATGACCAGGAGAGATCTGAAGCATGACAAGCACGCCAGCCAGATTGCTGGTGTTTTTGAGGATGGAGCAAGGTGCCTCCAGCCAGGGAAGCAGGCAGCCTTACCAACTGGGAAACTGGGCAGCTGGGAACAGCCCGCAGCTCTCAGCCGGCGAGGAAACAGCCCGCCGTTCTACGACCACAAGGAACTGAATTCTGTGAACAACCCTAATGAGCAAGAAAACCATCCTCCCTCAGCAGCTCCGAGGAGGAAGGCAGCCTGCAGGCACCAAGGGGTGAGCCCCAAGATTCATCTGTGCTGCTGGAAGCCACTAAATCTGTGGCGACTGTCACAGCCGCAATAGAAAACCAGATAGCCGAACCCTGAGAAACAAATAACACTCTCCCTGTTGTCATGGAGCTTCGCATCTCAAATTTGCAAAACCTGTAAGAGGTGAAACAAATCAAATGTTGGCTAACCCAAGCCTTGGGCTGAAGGGTTGGGATTCGAGGGTGTCAGGTGACATGTGAGATCCAGATTCTGCACATTTTGAAGGACACGTTAGAGGCACCTCTCACCAGAGAGGGATTATCGGGGCAGCCCCCCCCCCCCCAAGTCAGTGGGAGAGGGCTGTCCCCAACTTCTATTCTTTTTTAAAAAATATTTTTTATTGATTTTTTACAGAGAGGAAGGGAGAAGGATAGAGAGTTAGAAACACTGATGAGAGAGAATCATCAATCAGCTGCCTCTTGCACACCCCCTACTGGGGATGTGCCCGCAACTAAGGCACATGCCCTTGACCAGAATCGAACCCGGGACCTTTCAGTCCGCAGGTCGACACTCTATCCACTGAGCCAAACCCGTTTCAGCAAGAGTGCTTTTTAATTGCTCTTCTCTGCTTGTCTTTGTGTTTTGAATTTCTTACCGTGATATGTACATGATTAGGAATAACACCCATTAAATGGCATTAATAAACAATTGTTATTTAAAAGGGAGTGCCAGAAGAAGAGAGAGAGCAAGTGGCGGGCAAGAGAGAGAGCAAGGCACCCTGGCTGGTGTGTTCCATGGTTAGAGCGTCGGCCCCGGCACCAAAGGGTCATGGGTTCAATTCCCGGTCTGGGGCCTCGTACCGGAGTTGCAGGCCAGTCCCTGGTGGAGGCATGTATAGCACATGCTAGAGGCAACCTGTCCGTGTGTCTCCCTCATATCAATGTTTCCCTTCCTCCCGCTCTCTCTTCTCTCTCCCTCTCTCTCCCTCTCTCTCCCTCCCTCCCTTCTTCTCACTCTAAAAAACCAGTGGAAAAAAATATCCTCGGGAGAGGGTTAACAAAACAAAACGGAACAAAGAATGTAGCCACTGCTGGTCAGAAATGCTTTTCCAGATGGCGGCCACCTCGCACTGGGAATTGGGGGGCACACGATGGCCCGTTAACCAACGGGGGACCGACCCGAGCGCCTGACCGGCCGCACGGCTTACGGCTAGGCGCCTGCTCGCGGCTGGGGTCACCTGTGCGTGCCCTTCCCTTGGGGTCACCTGTGCATGCCCTCCCCTTGGGGTCACCTGTGTGTGCCTCCCCTCTCCTGTCCACCCACGGAGCGGCGGGGCCGGGGGCTCACCCCGGGGCCTCCCCCTCCACGCTGCTGACCCCGTCTTCCCACAACAACGCCATCTCCGCCCGGCCCTCCCCCTGGGGCTCGTTCCACAGAAAACAAAGAGAGGGCTGGAGAGGTTTCAGAGGGAAAAGCCTCCGGGCGCTGGATGGCTTCTTGGCACGGGAAGGACGGGAAGTGTGCGGCGGCGGGTGCCTCCTCGGGCCGCCCCGCTGGCCACGCACCGCGCGGTGTGGGGTCAGCTGCCGCCCTGACAGCCGCGGGGAGGGAGGTGCTGAGGGTCTCTGACACCCAGGCCGTTTCTCAGCTTTCCCAGACACAGAGCTGTTGAGGTTCCATTGTTTTCCATCGGAGGACGGCCGACGGTCCGGGTTCGGGTCCGAGGAGGCCTTCTCCACCTCCGGCCACCCCCGGGGGGCGCTCTGCACGGACGCGCAGCCGGGCATCCGAGGGAGCCAGCCTGGAAAGTCATCGGTGGGGCGAGGCCCCTGCCTCACAGGGGCCATGAGAAGTGGCCGGCCTGTTCGGGGGCACTTGCTTGCGCCTCAGTTCTGCATCATGCGGATGGCCCCCTCAAGAGAAGGAAGCTTTATTCCCGGTTTCGGTGTTCGGTCCTCATGGAGCTGGGGAGCCTGGCATTCTCATGGAGGGTGAGAGGAGGTCCCCAGAGTGCCTGCCATGGCTTAGGAAGGTCCACGTTGCTGTGACAGGAGGGGCTGCAGGTGAGCCAGCTTCTTCCCCGAGGAGGGGCAAGAGCATGCATCCAGCCCTTGCAGATGTGGCTCAGTGGATAGAGCGTCAGCCCACAGACCGAAGGGTCCTGAGTTCGACTCCAGTCAAGGGCACGTGCCTCGGCCGCAGGCTCCTCCCCGGCCCGGGCCTTCGCCAGGGCTCCTGCAGGAGGCAGCCAGCCAATGTGTTTCTCTCTTGCACATGGACATTTCTCTCTGTCTTTCCCTCTCTCTCCCACTCTCTCTGAAAAACAATGGAAAAACATCCACCGGTGAAGATTAAAAAACAAACAAACATGCTGGCCTAAACCGGTTTGGCTCAGTGGATAGAAGGTCGGCCTGCGGACTGAAAGGTCCCGGGTTCGATTCCGGTCCAGGGTGTGTACCTTGGTTGCGGGCACATCCCCAGTAGGGGGTGTGCAAGGGGCAGCAGATCGATGATTCTCTCTCATCGATGTTTCTAACTCTCCATCCCTCTCTCTTCCTCTCTGTAAAAATCAATAAAATATATTAAAAAACAAAAACAAAAAAAACATGCTGATCCATCTGTTGAAACTCTTCCGCACGCAGAGAACCACGCCACAGGTGCTCGAAGTGCAGGCGGGCCTCGGGGTCATGCACCCCGGCCTGAGTGAGCCAAGGCCAAGGCCAGGGCCGCAACTGGGTGAACAGACAAGCCAGGTGCGCCTGTTACCCAAGAGGGAGGTTGGCCTGTGAACCATGAAAAGTGATCAGGCTGCGGATGAGGGCAGATGCGTTGGGGACGAGCGAAGGCGGAGCATCCGGGAAGTCTGTGCCCTTTGGGCGGGCGGGCACACTCTGTCTCTGCCGGCCCTTTCCTCACCTCCTGCAAAACTCTCAACCAGCGGTTCCCACGGCGGGGGGGGGGGGGGACTATTTGATTTTTAAAGGGGGGGGAGCAATTCGAGAATGAGTTATGAACAGTGACCTTTTTTGCATTTCCTATGGTTCCAGGGGCCTCATATACAGTAGTTAAATATATCTTGTGGCACATTTCTGCACTTCAGTTCTCTATGACATGTTCTGAAACTATTTTGTTATTTTTTCACATCACTTCGTATTATTTTTTAAAACAATTTCCTAGTGACTTCTTCCTCCGTACTTAAACTGCCCTTCCATTCGTTCTATTTTTCTCATTCCTGGATGCCATGTTCTTCGGAAGCTTGTTTAGACTGAGGCTTCCTCCACGTGAACAGGAGTTAGCTTTTTGGATAATAAGAATCCTATGTCACGGGGGGCGGGGCATCAGGATGTTAGGGATGCTTAGGTGGGGCTTGGCCAAAACAGGGTTGGGAGCCGCTGCCCTAGAGGGTCCCCGGTCTGTGTGCAGGTCTCCGGCTTGCCCATCGCTGAGCTGTCCCATGCAGCAGGCCACTTCTGAGTGGGAACAGGCAGCTGGGAGCAGGAGACAGAGACCGAGGTGGGGGTTTGAGGGATAGGGTATCTGGAGACTCTTTAAAAAAAAAAAATATATATATATATATATATATATATATATATATATATATATATATATATATATAATTGATTTTCCACAGAGAGGAAGGGGGAGAGAGAGTAACAAACATTGATGAGACAGAAACATGGGCTCAGCTGCCTCCTGCACACCCCCTACCGGGGATGTGCGCACAACCAAGGCACATGCCCTTGACTGAAATCGAACCCAGGACCCTTCAGTCCACAGGATGACGCTCTCTCCACTGAGCCAAACCGGTTCCGGCGGTATCTGGAGACTCTTACCGAGCAAATCCTGAGTCCAGAAGGGAGTCCCCTTTAACGAGGGCCCTGTGGGAAGCATTCCACCCACAGGTCCCTCCCCTAGAGCAGGGGCACACACTTACTGATGACAGGTTTGGTTTTAATCTTGCCAAAACTTGAACTGTCCAAGGTTCCACTGAAGGTAAAATAGTGCCAGTGGTCGTCCTTGGAACAAACCCAGCACACGGCATCGTGTGATAGAGCGGTTTCTTTGTCTGTCCAACTAGGTCCTGAGCTGTTTGCGGGCAGGACCCTTCCCTCTCCTTCCTCAGTGTCCAGCGGAACAGATGCTGGAGGAAGGCTCCAGCATGGATGGAGGCAGGGAAGGTGCTCCCGACCCTGTTCCCCTCACCCCAGGCTGATCGGAGGGTGCCTGTGGGCCCCATCAGCTCTTTTTTAAAAAAAATATATTTTATTGATTTTTTACAGAGAGGAAGAGAGAGGGATAGAGAGTTAGAAACATCGATGAGAGAAAAACATCAATCAGGTGCCTCTTGCACACCCCCTACCGGGGATGTGCCCGCAACCAAGGTACATGCCCTTGACCAGAATAGAACCTGGACCCTTCAGTCCGCAGGCCGACGCTCTATCCACTGAGCCAAACCGGTTTTGGCCTCCATCAGCTCTTAAGCACCCCTTGGGATGCTGGAAGGCTACCATAGGCTACATTCCTTACCCTGTTTCCCCGAAAATAAGACAGTGTCTTATATTAATTTTTGCTCCCAAAGATGCGCTAGGTCTTATTTTCAGGGGATGTCTTATTTTTCCATGAAGAAGAATACGGTACACATTTAATTGTTAAATGAAAATAAAGGAAATGTATTACCTGTATACGGTACCGTAGTACCGTAGTTGTCAACACAAACCAGACAAACTGTGAATCCTACTGTATCAAGAATTTACTCATTTATTCAATGACAATCATGTCATCATCTTCTGGAACATCATCATAACAATCTAATTCCTGAATTTCCTGGTGAATTTCTTGTGACTCCATTTCTTTCAGAATCAGTGGACCAAATCTCTCGTGTTTAGCAGTAGCACTGTCTTTAAATGAGTACGTCTTGTCAAGGTAGCCTGCTCGCAGTGCATTTGCAATGCGACTGTCAGTGATTTTCTCCCATGAATTCTTCACCCAAGTCACAACTTCTTGCAGTTTAGGTTTCACAAAGTTTCCACGCTGGTTTCTCTCCATTCACACAGCAGTGACGTCAGGACTCCGCGTAACGCCACTGGTTGCTAGATGCCAGTCAGGGCGGCCCTAGCGACCAGTTTACGGTAAATTAATTTTGATTCTGAGACAGAGCCTGGGGGCCTTATTTTCAGGGGGGGGGGATGCCTTATATTTCACGCAGAAGGAAACCTGTGCATAGGTCTTATTTTCGGAGGATGTCTTATTTTCGGGGAAACACGGTAGTATGTCTGTGTGTACCTCTCTGGCTAGGACGGACAGTGAAAGAGAAATGAGAAGAAGAACAGAGCCCGGTGACAGGACTGTGAAACTGGCAGCGAAAGGGATGGCTAGCACGCGTTGAGAGGTCACGGAGCAGTTCAGTGGGTTCTTCTGATTCATGTTTCTTCTTTTTATGTTTTCGCTCGTTTAAAAGGCGCCAACGTAAACACCCAGAAAACCGGTGAACTTCCTGCCGGCCTTTGCTTTCCTTCCTCCGCGCTGCAGGGGGGTCACCGGCCACTTCACCCCACGTGCGTCTTCCTGCCGCCGGCAACGAGGTCCACACTCAGCATTGGCCGAGGCCTCCTGCCCCTGCCCCTCTGCGGCGTGGCCAGCCCTCCTGTCCTTGGTTAAAAAAACAAAAAACAATACCTGGGGGCCCCGCCGGCGCGGCTCCGTGGCTGAGCATCGAGCTTTGAACCAGGAGGTCACGGTTCAAGTCCCGGTCAGGGCACATGACCAGGTTGCGGGCTCGATCCCCAGTAGGGGGCATGCAGGAGGCAGCCAATCCATGTTTCTCTCTCCTCATTGATGTTTCCATCTCTCTTTCCCTCTCCCTTCCTCTCTGAAGTCCATTTTTTAAAATTGTTTTTTAAGTTAAAGATGATACGCTGGGAACAAATGAAAGGCAGCTCGTAATTGTGAAGTTGCTCCTGAACACGGGGGAAGAAATGGGCTGTGAAGACGCGAACACTCTAATGGGCTGCGAGCTGTGTGCTTCCCGCATCAGAACTGCAGATGTCAGGATTCATTTCCCGCTCAGTGGCCTGACACAACGGTAATGAGCTGCTTACACACACAACTGTGCGCTTAAAAAGCCTGCAGCGTCTCGTAATTAGAGGCTGACTTCGCTGCCGTCTGACTGTTCCTGTGAAGACCGACGGCTTCTGCCTTTGAGGAGCTGCTGTCACCCAGGCGGAGTGGGAGATTTCGGGCCTGACTATTCAGCCCACGGCGGTATCTCCTCTCCGACCTGGGTCGTGTGGGGTCATTTCCCTGCTTGCCAGCACCCATGGCAGAAAGTAAAACAGACTTTACTTACAGTTACTTTTATTTTATTTATAAAAGAGCTTGAAGTTCAAAACAATGCATTTGACTTTTTACTTGCAGTTGTTTTAAATAATAGTAAGCCTGGCAAGCATGGCTCTGTGGTTGAGCATCGACCTATGGACCAGGAGGTCCCAGGTTCGATTCCCAGTCAGGGCACATGCCCAAGTTGCAGGCTCAGTCCCTGGTGGGGGCGTGCAGAAGGCAGCCGACCAATGATTCTCTCTCATCATTGATGCTTCTATCTCTCTCTCCCTCTCCCTTCCTCTCTGAATTCAACTATATATGATATATATATATATATATATATATATATATATATATATATATATATATCATTATGTTCCTTGAAGGCCCCCTAACAAGCAATGAATTTAAACATTTTCACATGCCATACCACGAAGCCATAATTTGGATCCTGGGGATACAGGACCAATGAATAGTATTATTCATTGTTCACTGTTGGTGGAGGGGCTCAGATCATGGGTTATCGTCCCTTCCACGCCAAACCCCTCTCTCCAAAGAGATAAATCAGGTGCTACGACTGGACAAGCACCGAAATAAGTTGAAACCCACTTCACTGTAATGTTTCTCCTGTGGCGGTCCAACTGGATTCCCTGTCAGGTCCCTCTGAATTCTCTGAAAAATTAATGACCTCCCACAGAGTTTGAGAATTAAGGATATGGGCTGGGAACTGGAGATAAATTTGCCAGTGACTTCTGCAGGTTTTTGGTTCTGTGATGAGCAATAAATCAGCAAAGGTTCATGCTCTCCCTGGGCCGTGCATTTCTTGTGATCATTTCTCAGGCCACTTCTGGCCACGCTCTGGCACTTCCTGGAGAGTAAGTAAATGATAGCAATGCAGAAGCAGCATGGGGGGCCCTGACTGGGTAGCTCAGTGGCTTAGGGCATTGTCCTGATAAGTGGAGATTGCCCTTAAAGAGGAATTACCTAATCATAAATTCTTTTAAACCCTTGCATTCGGGTTAGCAGCCAGAGTTCAGGGGAGGTGTGCTTTTTTAAAAATATACATATCTTATTGATTATTTTTTTCTTTCCACGGAGAGGAAGAGAGAGGGATAGAGAGTTAGAAACATCGATGAGAGAGAAACATCGACCAGCTGCCTCCTGCACACCTCCTATTGGGGATGTGCCCGCAACCAAGGTACATGCCCTTGACCGGAATCGAACCTGGGACCCCTCAGTCCGCTAAGCCAAACCGGTTAGAGCAGTGGGTGAGGGAGGTGATTTTGTTCCTTCGGTGGGAAAACAAAGCCTGGTGCATCAGCCCGCCCCTTCCCCGCGGCCAGCTGGAACGTCACGGTGGCGGCATTCTCAGGCATTTCCTTCGTCGGTTCAGTATGTACTCCTGGGGGAAATATCACAACGTATGGAAAAGACAAGTTAATAAAAATGCATATAAATGAAGAGCTCTCACCAGTCAACAAGAAAAACAATAAATACTTTATCAGGAAGATGGGTGAGGCATGAATAGGAAGACACACAAGAGACCAAGAAACACGTAAAAAAATGTGGGCAGTGGAACACTGGTGGGGAAAGAAAGTATAAATTCTAGAAGAAGTACAGTGGAGCCGAAACCGGTTTGGCTCAGTGGATAGAGCGTCGGCCTGCGGACTGGAAGGTCCCAGGTTCAATTCCGGTTGAGGGCATGTACCTTGGTTGCAGGCACATCCCCAGTGTGTGTGTGTGTGGGGGGGGGGTGTGTGCAAGAGGCAGCTGATCGATGATTCTCCCTCATTGATGTTTCTAGCTCTCTATCCCTCTCTCTTCCTCTCTGTAAAAAAAAAATCAATAGAATATATTTTTTTTAAAAAAGAAAAGAAAAGAAATACAGCGGAAGGCAGCTGAGAGGCGATGTCTTCTCTGCCGATAATGATGCGCTCAGAGTCTGGCACATAGCACGCACTCGGCAAACGTTTGCCGGATGAATAAGTGATCAGAGGTGAAGAGCAAGGGAAGAGGCCATTTTTAAGGGGGGAAAGGGCAAATTGGGTCCAACTTTTCTTGGAGAGCCTGTTTTGCCAGTAAAACGAGAGGTGATGTCATCCAAAGACCATGCTTCCCGTGGGCTCCCGACGGCCTCCAGCGAGCGCGTGAGGAGACCGCAGAGCCTCTGAGCTGGCGCTCAGGGCTCAGGCCATTTTCTGTGCAGCTGCTCGCCCTCGTCCGTGCCCCACGGGTGACAGCGACCTTGCCCTTTTCCAGCCTCGCGTGTTGGCCATGAGGTCCGACCCCCTCAGCATCGGCAGGCAGCGGGATGGACAGGCAGCGCATCCGATGCAGGGTGGGCCTGGACCCCGGCTTGCACTGGGTGCCTAAGACTTGTTCTGATTTCCCATTTCTCATTTGTTTGTTTAATCCCTTACTAAAGCCCCTCGCACGAGGGTTAGCAGCTGGAGTCCCGGGAGGTGTTTCTGTTCCTCCAGTGGGGAACCAGAGCCCGGTGAGTCAGCCCGCTCTCCCCCCGCGCCCGGCTGGGATACCGCGGCGGCGGTACTGTCAAGCCACCCTCTGGCAGCTCACGGAGGACACTGCCTCCCTCTGGGCCCTGGGTGTCACAGAGCTTCCGACGGGCATGGGTTCTTCTCTACTGGCTTTGGGCAAATATATATATACATATGACTGCTTTCTGGAACTAACAATGTCAGAATTAAATGTCTTTAAGGAGAGGGCCCCACAGAGCCGCCTCAAAGAACAGTTTATGCAGAGCAGTGGTTCCTCCAGACACAGCCCAGAGGGAGCCTCTAAAAAGAACGAGGTCTGCCCGGCCAGCCCGGCTCAGAGATTGTGCCAGCCTACGAACCCGGAGGTCCCGGTTCGATTCCTGGTGACGGCACATGCCTGGGTTATGGGCTCGATCCCCTGTGTGGGGGCGTGCAGCAGTTGATAAATGATTCTCTCTCATTATTGATCTCTCTCTCTCTCTCTCTCTCTCTCTCTCTCTCTCTGAAGTAGTGTGTGTGGGGGGTCTCTAAAGAGCCTTTTAAAGAAATGGAAGGAAGCAAGAGAGAGAGGGGAGGAGGGAGGGGACAGGTAGGGAGGAAGGGAGAGGAAAATTGGATTTTCCACAGGAAGCTTTGGCTTCCTAGAGCTGATTTCCATAGCAAACAGGAGAATGTGTGCCGACTGTTTCTAGGAAGCGCTAGGTAATGTAGGGTTCGCCTCGATGCCATGGTAACATGCTGTCTTAGCTCGGGCCGCAGAAGCAAGTTCCGCAGGCTGGGTGACTGATGACCAATGGAAGTGTGTTTCTCACATTCCGCAGTGCGAGGCCCGAGGCCCGCACGGTTGGCTTCTGGGTGCGAGCCCCGTTGTGGGTGCAGTCTGCCAACGTCTTGTCGTATCCGCACGTGGCGGAGAGGGGCAGAAAGACCACCCTGCTGACTCCAAGGGCACTAATCGCATCACGAGGGCTCCACCATCGTGACCTCGGCGAACCCTGCTTACCTCCCAAAGGCCGCGTCCGCATACACCGCGGTGAGGGGTCGGCTCCCAGCCTATGCACTTTGGCGGGGGACGTGATACACAGGAAATTCGTGAATTAGTAGAGAAGAGTTGCAGACTGGGGAAGGACCCGGATGATGATATTACAAATAACACTTATTCCTTACGTCCTAGATGAACTGTCACTTAACTTACCCAGGTCATGCCTCGTCCCTTTTTTCTTTTTTAGTATGTTCTTTATGGATTTCAGAGAGGAAGGGAGAGGGGGGGAGAGAGAAGAACATCAATGATGAGAGAGGTTTACTTTAAAAGACTCCGATAATCTGAACAATAAAGATTTATTAAAAAATAAAATAAAATAAAATAAAAGACTCCGGTAAAGCCCTAACCGGTTTGGCTCAGTGGATAGAGCGTCAGCCTGCGGACTGAAGGGTCCCAGGCTTGATTCCAGTCACGGGCACAGACCTTGGTTGCGGGCACATCCTCAGGAGGGGGCAGCTGATCAATGTTTCTCTCTCATCAATGTCTCCAACTCTCTATCTCTCTCCTCTCTCCCTTCCTCTCTGGAAAAAAAATCAATAAAATATATTTAAAATTTAAAAAATAAAATAAAATAAAAGACTCCAGTAAATAAAGGGGGTGGGCTGGGCTAGCAGAAACGTGATTGGCAAAAATGTTGACAATTGCTGGAACTGGGAAATGAGAGTTTATTCTAGCACTAGAGGCCCCGTGCACATATGTGTGCCCCAGGGGGTCCCTCAGCCTGGCCTGCACCCTCTCGCCATCCGAGACCCCCCCAGGGGATGTTGAGGCCCGATGCACGGATTCAGCCCGATCCCTGCAGGCCCGGCCGAGGGACCCCACCGTGCACGAATCCATGCATATAAGATCTTTGGCTAATCTCTTCCAACCCTCCCCCCTTCTCTCTGAGATTCATCAGTCTTTCCATGTTTCCATGCCTGTGCATTGAGCATCTGCCCCCTGGTGGTCAGTGCACATCATAGCCACTGGTTGAATGGTTGAAAGGTTGAACAATTGCATAGGCTTTTATACATATAGATTCTCTCTACCTTTGAGTGTGTTTGAAAAAATATCATAATTCAAAGCTTTTACATCTTTTTACCTTGAGGGTTTTATTTTTTAAGACCACAGAGTGGACAACATCTACATAAAAGGGTGGAGCCTGCAGGCCTGCTAGGACTCCTCCCTTCTTGGTCTCAATGAAGGATTCTTTGAGGATTGGCTGGGGCCCCAGCAGTCCCTGGTTGCTTCATTCCTGGCCACAAGGACCCCAGGGAGTTTCCTGGGGGTCGTGGTCACATAAAACAGACCGGAAATGATTCCGTGGCGCTGGACTGCTGTGAACTGCCAGGTGAGATTCCGTGGCCTCCGAACTAGACCTGTGTACCTTTGGTCCCCCGTCGGCCGGCTCCTCTTCTCCCAGATTCCGGGCTCGGACACAAATCAGATGCCTCGGGCTGGAAGCACAGGGAATACATTGTGCATGGAGAAGCAGCTCCTGTGACAGTCTTTTCCGTGGTCTTCCTGTGAAATACAGGGAGACCGAAATACATGGAGCATAACAGGTGTTTGCATTGGCATGTGTACATCACCTGTCGGAAGAGGCACACCTACAAGTTGAACTGTGTGTTTTAGTAACGACTGTAGGGTTTTCGCTTCTATGGCAGCCAGGCTCCTGAGTTTGGTGCCAGGTTTGGCAGCCACTGCAGTGCAGGTGTCTGTGTGGAGCGTGGAACTACAGATGCTCGGTCCATTTCCCTCCCTCAGTTCTGCTCCCCGTGTGTTCTCCTGACCGCCGCGGGCACTCTCTCAGCAGAATCAGGTGGGAAGGGCACAGGCCTGGGAAAGGAGACACGTTGAGGTCCTGATTCCGGCTTCCCACCTTTAGGCAAAGTGACTGAATTCCTTTTTTTCTCGTTCATCCCGTGAGGCCAATAGACTGGACACTAACAGCTCCCAGCGTGGGGGTGAAGGGTCCGTGGCACGTGGCAGAGCCCAGGCCTTGGCCATGCCTGTGTCCTTTCCTTCCACCACGGAGGACCCGAGGCTGGTCATTCTCAATCCAAGGAGTCCTCCGTGCTCAGTATTCTGAGCTCAAGAAAGAGGCGGCTTTCTATGGGAAAGCCTGCATTTCAGCTTACACGGGTCTAAGCCCTGAGGCGGGTAACAGCTATGCAGTGTTTCCCAAAGTGTGGTACGCGTACCCCCAGGGGTACGGGAAGAGTTTGGTGGGGATATGCACTGCACCGTGCTTAGCTGCGCCTGATTCTACGTTCTCATGAGTCAAGTCAAGACAGTCTTGTGAGGCGTGAGATGGTCCGGTGTGCAAATAAATGTGATTTATAATATAACTTTTATTTATATTTTATTATGAATAATTTTATTTTTTGTTTATTATTATTTTGTGTATGTACCAAAAAAGAAAAATAAATATATTTTTATTGTTATTAAAATACACCCTTTTTTTTGATGAGGGGGTACTCAGCGTTACAAAAATTATAGAAGGGGTACACATATGTCAAAAGTTTGGGAAACACGGAACCTCCATGTGCACACAGAGGAGGCTGTCTGACACTGCTCCTAGGAACAACCCCATTTTCTGTTATTTATAAAAAATAACCCTTCAGTCCACAGGCTGATGCTCTATCCACTGAGCCAAACCGGTTAGGGCCATTTTCTGTTATTTTTGCCGATTGAAACAATGGCAGGGATCAATCAAATACAGTGGGTGATCAAATGTCATGGATTACTCTTTCTTAAAAAAAAAAATCGAATGCTTTAAAACCAAATAAACAAGATCAGGTCTAGAAAATGTTAATCCCCGGAACACGTCGCAAAATCACAGGACGTCTCATTCCAGGAAAGACCAGTTTGTCAAGCTTGCGCGTGGGCCTGAGCAACACACCTGTGTGAGCTTCTCACTCACTCGTCCAGGGCGAGGCTGCGTTCGGGACCCCGACGCCAGCCAGCGGAGCCCCTCAGGCCTTCATGCTGGCCTGGCCTAGACTCTGCCTTGTTCTGTAGGCGGCAGTTTATCTGTCTCCGCCGAGAAGCTGCGCTCCTGGAGGTCCAGCACCTTGGACAGCTCATCTTTGTGTGGTCCAGAACCCTACGCAGGCTCTTGAATTTAACAGACCCTCGGTCATTTACTGCTGCCCAGCCAGCGATTGAGCACGGACCCCTGAACCAGGAGGTCATGGTTGGCTTCCCCATCAGGGCACATGCCCAGGTTGCGGGCTCGACCCCCAGTGTGGGCATGCAGGAGGCAGCCGGTCAATGACTCTCTCTCATCATTGATGTTCCTGTCTCTCTCTCCCTCTCCCTTCCTCTCTCTGAAATGAATAAAAACCCATGTTTAAATTAATAGTAATACATGATTACTATTACCTGAGAGCTCCTCATAACAACCCCGGTGGCCCTGTTCTCCACAAGACACATAATTGTCACCTTTGGGACAGGACAGGAGGATTCCAGAAAAGAAAGCGTGCCCATTTGAGTCTCGTGCTACACGAGAGAGTGCTCTTCTGATTCTCGACAAGTGTATCACTGCTCTCCCTTCTGGTTCTCATTTTTCTTAGTGACATCCAGGGTCCTGCAGCTGAATTCTCAGTAACACGTCTGTGCGCCTGGGTAGAAAGGTCAAGAAGGTGGAAACTGCGAACAGGAAAAGACAAAAGCAAGAGAGACATCTTGTATTTTGTCAACCAGCACCTCAGTGTTCACTTCCAAAGCATGAGGGGTACATGGGAAGAATTTTTGTTTAAAAAAAAAATGAGAAAACGTTGAGCGAATTTCTCAACTCTACAGATGCTGGTTTCCGCTGTGTCTCTGCCTGGAACAGCCCCATTCCCACCACCATCACCCTCATCGTCACTCATCCAGACACACATAACACACACACACACACACACACACACACACACGACACACACACACGGACACACACACACAACATGCACACCCTCCTTTTCTGCCTACTTCTCTTCAGCTTTCAAGTCTCCATGCTTTGTCTTTCCAGAACCCCAATTCTGAAATGGGCTCCCCTCTATGCAGCTCCCATGGGACCCTACACCCCCTCCCGCACGAGGCTCACCACACAATGTAGTCATCGCCTCACTGGACGCGAGCTCCCTGAGGGCAGGGCCCAGGTCTGTCAGATCCCTGGTTCCTGCAAGGGTACGCAACACACTTATGGAACACATGAAATTCGATGAGTCCGTATAAGCCCTTTCTTTGTATGAACTTCTGTCTGTCTCTCTGAACACCATCGGCGGAGGATGGCTGGTCAGGTGGTGTGCTGTACTAGGACGTCCAGCAGAGAGGGCGGGGGAGGCGGAGGTCAGCCCACCTGCCCATCACCAGGCCATTTGCACGGGCCCCGCCCGCCTGGAGGACAAGGTGTCTTTTTTCCGGTTTGCACCGCGGCTCCACCTCTGAACAACGCATAGTAACATCTTCGGAGGCAGTGAGGACTTGCCCTCGAGTTCCTAGGAGCACGAGGCCTGGGTGCTTTGGTGAGACCGGTTTGGCTCAGTGGATAGAGCGTCGGCCTGCGGACTCAGGGGTCCAGGTTTCGATTCCAGTCAGGGGCATGTGCCTTGGCTGCGGGCACATCCCCGGTGGGGGGTGTGCAGGAGGCGGCTGGTCGGTGTTTCTCTCTCATCGCTGTTTCTAGCTCTCTATCCCTCTCCCTTCCTCTCTGTAAAAAATCAATAAAATATATATTTTTTTAAAAAAGAAACTGTTTCTGTGGGTCCTTGGCCCCCATCAGCGCCGACACCCCAAACCCCCCCCCCCCCCCGCACGTCCCAGCCCTCCCTCACGCCTCTCTCCTCTGACTCTTGTCTCCCGCAGGGTTCGGGATGACGACCCCCGCGACGGTGGGAGGAAAAATCTTCCTCATCTTCTACGGCCTCCTGGGCTGTGCCAGCACCATCTTATTCTTCAACCTCTTCCTGGAGCGGCTGATCACCGTCATCGCCTACATTACCAAGTCCTGCCAGCAGCAGCCGCTCCGGAGGGAGGGCGCCCCGCCGCGGGGGAGCCCCAAGGCCCCGGGCGTCTGTGGCCCAGTGGGCGGCGCGGCGGGCTGGAAGCCCTCCGTCTACTACGTGATGCTCATCCTGTGCCTGGCCTCCCTCCTCGTCTCCTGCTGCGCCTCGGCCATGTACGCCTGCATCGAGGGCTGGAGCTACTTCGACTCCCTCTACTTCTGCTTCGTGGCCTTCAGCACCATCGGCTTCGGCGACCTGGTCAGCAGCCAGCACGCCGCCTACGAGGGCCAGGGCCTCTACCGCGCGGCCAACTTCGCCTTCATCCTCACGGGCGTCTGCTGCATCTACTCCCTGTTCAACGTCATCTCCATCCTCATCAAGCAGTCGGTGAACTGGATCCTGAGGAAGCTGGGCGGCAGCAGGTGCTGCGGGCGGTGCCGGGGCGGCCTCCCGCGGGCCCGCAGGAACGCCGTCGTGCCGGGCCACGTCCGCTCGGACCCCGGCAGCGGCAACGGCGGGGAGACGGAGGGGGCGGCGGGCGGGCGGCGGCCCTCGGAGGAGGTGATCTCCATGAGAGACTTCCTGGCCGCCAGCAAGGTGCCGCTGGCCGTCCTGCAGAAGCAGCTGTCCGAGGCGGCCAACGGCTGCTGCCCCCCGGCGGGCGCGCCGCCCCGGGACAGCGAGTTCTCGGGGGGCGTGGGGGCCTTCGCCATCATGAACAACAGGCTGGCGGAGACCAGCGGGGACAGGTAGGGCCGAGGAGGAGGCCGGGGGAGGAGCATCTCGGAGCTGGGCTCTGCCCTGGGGCTGGTCCTGGGCCCTGGGCCATCCCTCTGGCTTCCTGAAGCCCAGCTTGGGGAATCTCGTGGTGTTGGGCTCCCACAGACAGCCGGCTCTCAGGGCCGCAGACGCTGAAGCCTCGATGCCTTCCTCCTGATCTTTATTCTTTTCGTTTTAAGTTCAGTCTTTCCGACACAAACCACAGAGCCGCCTGAGACCCCGAGACCCCGAGACCGAGGGCTGTTTCTGGGCTCCTCCTGCTCCGGGGTCTTAACTCTCTGCTGGAGGGGGCGGGAGGGTGAGCCTGGATTTCCTGCTGCTCTCCCCTTCCTTTGGGAACGGAAGCCCTCGTCTCCTCCCCCCGGAGCCCTGCAGGGCCGTGTCCACGCTGCCCCCAGCCCTCCCTCGGCACCAGCAGGGGAGGCGCGAGGCGGGCCTGGCTCCGGCTGCCTTCGTGGCGGGTTTGCACCTCGGCGGTGCCACGGCCAAAGCCACCCACCGTCGGTTTTAGTCTTTACCTAGTAGGTCTCTGCTTTTTTTGCGTCTCCTTTTCCTTTTTTAAAAAATGAAGATCTTAATGCTTGGCCGCGGTGTCTGTAGGACGTCCGTGTGTTACGAACCTGACATTCAGCAGCGGATGTCAGGGAGGAGCCTTGCCTCTGAGGCTAAAGAAAGCGGTTGGACATTCTCGCTGCCCGTGGCCACAGGGGCGCCTCTGTTCTTACCAGGCCCGGGGGCAGAGGTCATGGCTGACTAGCTGTTAGAACTGGAAACTCAATAAACCCTCATTTTGTTAACTAAGCGTCCATGGCTGCTCACTGTGGGCAGGGGAGGAGGGCCACAGAGCTGGCGTGTGTGTGGGGGGGGGAGGAGGGGTTTGTCTATCAAAACAGGCGTTTATTGAACTCAGAGGAACAGGAAGCAGGGATTGAACGTTGGGGATAGGAGCCTCATCTTGGATCCGTGGGCTGGAGAAGCATTCCAGGCCAGAAAGTAAAATGAAAAATAGAACAGGAGGGAACGGTTTAGGGATGGGAGCACAGCTGAGAAGAGATAGCTGTCGTTTTTATACAATACGAACGGTGCACACGCAGTTCTTCCAGACGCGATGAGGAAAGAACCGGGGCAAAAAAAAAAAGAAGATGAAGGGGCCCTGGCTGGTTTTCTCAGTGGTTAGAGCGCCGGCCTGCACGCTGCATGGTCTCAGGTTCCATTCCCGGTCAAGGGCACACTGTACCTGGGTCGCGGGCTTCATCCCCAGCCCCAGTCAGGGCGCATGGAAGAGGCAACCAGTTGGTTTGTCTCACATCAATGTTTCTCTCTTCCTCCCTCTCATCCCCCCACCTCCCGCTTTATACTTATATAGCAGCGGGAACATATTCACAGATAAAGTTGTGTTTTTTTTTTAAAGAAGAAGATAAAGGGGGAAACCGAAATTGATGAATCGGAAGTGTTGAGCAGAAACCATCAGAGCTGGGAGGACCGTTAGGGACCATCACATCCAACCGCCTTGTTCTTCATACAAGCAAACGGGCACGGAGGGGTTGCTCCTTGCCGGAGCGCTCAGGGCCAATGGGTGCAGCGAGGGGAGCCCAGGTCTCCGTACGGGAGGCTCTTCGTCCAGGCTCCACGTGGCTGCTCCCTCTTCAGGATGAGTTGCCTTTTCTTCCAGCTGGCAACCACAAATACTTTCTCCACAAGGTCAGACGGCCCGACAGCAGAAGTGTGTGAGGTAGCAGCCCTGGGCTTTGAATGTGGGGCTGTCAGCTCCACCGTCAGAGGTCTTCAGCCCTGGGAGAAGCACCTCTTCCATGCAGAAGCGTTCCAAGGCATAGACACAGGAGGAACGAGGGAAATAGCTCCCCTCAGAACATCATGGTAACGGGTGCTGCCGGAGCGATCCACCAGCGGGCGCTGAAATTAGTGATGTTCACATGTAAGCCGAGTCGGGACATGTGTACCGTGTTTCCCCGAAAATAAGACATCCTCTGAAAATAAGACCTAGCACATCTTTGGGAGCAAAAATTAATATAAGACACTGTCTTATTTTGGGGGAGACAGGGTAGTCTCAATGGATCGCCACCAAAACATCTAGTACTTATGGGGGGAAAACAGCAACTTCCCCGTGTCAAATTCTGGCAGACACCACGTGAACCAAGAGTGTTCACATCACCAGGACACACAGGCTAAAACGTCATACATCACCTCTGGGGCATCCTTCCCAGGAACACAGACCTCAGTCCCGTGGTCGGCAAACTGCGGCTCGCCAGCCACAGGCGGCTCTTTGGCCCCTGAGTGCGGCTCTTCCGCAAAACACCACGGCCCGGGCGAGTCTGTTTTTGAAGAAGTGGCGTGAGAAGAAGTTTAAGTTTAAAAAAATGTGGCTCTCCAAAGAAATGTCCATCGTTGCGCTGTTGCTATTTGGCTCTGTGGACTGATGAGTTTGCCGACCACTGCCTTAGTCTGATCACGAGAAAGCCACAGACACAGTGGGGCATCCTACCAGGTAAAGCTGTCAGGCTAAGGAGACACGGGAAGACGGGCGTGCTGTCCCAGGTGGGAGGAGGCCGAGGAGACGTGACAGGGAGATTCACGCGGGAGCCTGGCCTGGGTGGGTCTTGACGCACCGGAAAGGACGTTAGTGGGGGCGCTGGGGTGAAACCCCTCAACTTGTAGTCCGTCCGGTTGGGCATCGTCTTCACTGAGGTTACCTTCTCGGTGGTGATGGCTGCTCTGCGGTTGTGTAAGGTGTTAGCATCAGGGGAGGTTGGGTAGATGGTACAGGGAACGCCCTGTGCTACTTTTGCAATTGGGCCAGGCATCCAAGGTTCTCTCAAAGTAAAACGTTAAAAATCAAAAAATCAAACTGTTCTCAGGAGTGCACACAGCCAGTCACCCCTGGGTTTGGGCCGGGAACCAAGCACACACGTGGGACTCCGATTCAGACCTCACGTCCACGCGAGGCGTGGCCAGTGGTGTCCGCAGTCGCCCGGAGAGTGTGGTCCCAGCCCAGCAGCCCCTGGGAACTTGTGGGAAGTGCAGATTCTCTGCACTCCAACCCGATGGAAGGAATCAGAGGCACAAATGGCAGGGCCTAGAGATCTGCATTTTAACGCGTCCTCGGGGTGATTTTTTCGAGGAGAGAATGTCGTCCTGAGCGTGAGCTGGGACGGACAGGCAGAGACCCTCCCCCGGAGCCCACTTTGTGTCCCCACCACATTCTGCCGCTGTGACCAGACCCCAAGGCCTCCCAGACTGAATCTCTCGTCTGCATCTCGGAGCCATTGCTGATGAACTTGACTTTCCCGGACACCAAGACATCTGCTGCGGAAACTACTCTCGGGAGGCATTAGACGAGGGTGATGAGCCAGCGTCCTGGATGGAGGCAGAGGCGGCGCTGTTATTTGGAAGGAACTTCTGAAGAATGATCGCCCCGTGGTGGTCCTTGGGGAGAGATCTCTGTGTCACCGTAGGCTGTTGGCGGATGGAATGCTCAGTCTTCCCAGCAGCGACCTTGGAATCTGAGTCAACGCAGAATCACTGCCAGAGGCCCTGCACACCAACATCCTCAAGCCCCGAGAGGCACCTTGGGACATTTTAAAAAAATATATATTTTATTGATATTTTACAGAGAGGAAGGGAGAGAGATAGAGAGCTAGAAACGTCGATGAGAGAGAAACATCGATCAGCGCCTCCTGCACACCCCTTACCGGGGATGTGCCCGCAACCAATGTACATGCCCTTCACCGGAATCAAACCTGGGACCTTTCAGTCCGCAGACTGACACTCTACCACTGAGCTAAACCGGTTTCAGCGGGACATTTTTTAATGCCTATTTTTCAGGCCTTTCTCGACCTTCTCAATCAGAATCTGTCTGTCTGTCCGTCCATCTCCTATTGGCTGTGTTTCTCTAGAGCAGTGTTTCCCAAACTTTTGACATATGTGTACTCCTTCTATAATTTTCGACGCTGAGTACCCCTCATCAAAAAAATGGATGTATTTTAATAACAATCAAAATATATTTATTTTTTGGTACATACACAAAATAACAATAAACGAAAAATAAAATTATTCATAATAAAATATAAATAAAAGTTATATTACAAATAACATTTATTTGGATCAACGAGAAGGATGAAATGGACTTGACTCATGAGAACATAGAATTAGGCGCAGCTAAGCCCGATGCAGTGCATATCCCCACCAAACTCTGGTGCAACGCGTAACCCCACCAAACTCTTCCCGTACCCCTGGGGGTGCGCGTACCACACTTTGGGAATCACTGCTCTAGAGCACCCTGACTAATGCACATTCCCACCTCACTTTCTCATTCCCTCCTGGATTATTCTGGAGAACATAAACAGTCTTCTCACTGTTTATGAGGAACCGTCCTTCCCTTTTTATAAATATATTTCAGAGAGGAAGGGAGAGGGAGAGAGAGAGATAGGAACATCAATGGTGAGAGAGAATAACTGATTAGCTGCCTCCTGCATGCCCCACACTGGGAATCAAGCCCGCAACCTGGTCATGTGCCCTGACCGGGAATCGACCGTGACCTCCCGGTTCATAGGTTGATGCTCAACCACGGAGCCACGCCGGCCAGGCCCTTTTGAATTATACACCTTCAGGGAGAAGAGGCCTGTTACTGAATGTAGCATGTCTAATTGGCTTCACCAAGAATTCTTCAAAATGATTGCCGGTAAGGATACCATTATATATTTTAGAGTCACAGAACTTTCTAGAACATGGAGTTACTCGGGGCAGGAATATCCAGTTACAACTGTCTGGTTTTGATCCAAAACATTTCTTCTTTCTTATTCCACTTTTTTCTCAGATTAGTGATGGGGCTGGGGCGGGAATCCTGACGCAGTGTGTAACCCCTGGTTTAGAACCCTGGTGTGGAACCCCTGGTGTGGAACCCTGGTGTGGAATCCCTAACCCTAACCCTGGGGTGGAACCCCTGGTGTGAAACCCTGTGTGGAATCCCTGGTGTGGAACCCCTGGTTTAGAACCCTGGTGTGGAACCCCTAGTGTGGAACCCCTAGTATGGAACACTGGTGTGGAACCCCCAGTGTGGGACCTGGTGTGGAACCGCCGGTGTGGAACCCCTGGTTTAGAACCCTGGTGTGGAACCCTGGTGTGGAACCCCCAGTGTGGAAACCTGGTGTGGAACCCCTGGTGTGGAACTCTGGTGTGGAACCCCCGGTGTGAAACCCCCGGTGTGGAACCCTTGGTGTGGAACCCCTGGTGTGGAACCCCCGGTGTGGAACCCCCGGTGTGGAACCCCTGGTGTGGAACCCTGGTGTGGAACCCTGGTGCGGAGCAGACAGACGGCTCCTGTGGAGTTCCAGGTGCCCATTCTCCGCACTGAAAGTGTGGCCACAGGTGTTCTTCAGCCACGGAGACTGCCTCTCCCCCCGGCCTGCAAAGGAAAATGTCAGAACCTCCCCCATCCGTTCCCTGTGCAAAGCCTTACGTAAGCGGACCCTTAACTAGAAGCCTCCGTTGTCTGTGAGTAGGAGATATGATGAGCGGGCAGGGGAGTGGGTGCCGCCATGACTATCCTCATGACTCAGCTGCTTGATGAGTTTCATGCTGTGAGCCGTGGTCACAGCTCATCGCCGGGCCGATCCCACGGTCCCTTTGGGTCGGGTCAGTCTGTGACTTTTCACTGAGCCATCTTGGGGGCCGTGGAGGAAGAGGAAGAGACTGATCTGAAGATACACCCTTTCTACCCTTGGTCGCTCCATTTTCTTAGCTTACCCCCCGAGATCCCTCACTTCTCCCCTCTGTTAATCACCTGGTCCTTCCTTCTACCGCTCACTGACATGAGTGCAGGGTCAGCTGGACCTTCAAGGGGACCCTTGTCAGCCCCCGGCTTCTGGCTCTGGGGAGCCCGGAACCCACCCACACAGTGCCGATGGGAGCCTGGCCCGGCCCCCAGGAAGGGTGGTGGGTAAGGTGGGCTGAGGTGGGGGTGTGGCCTCTCCATCTGCTCCAACTCTGACCATTCCGTGTCACCCTTTTCTGAATGCGAGGGGACCCGTGTTCAAGTCCTGGGTCTGCCCCTCCCTGCTGTGGCGCTCGGGCCACTGACAGGGTCGTCAGTGCCGCAGTGTCCTCAGTTGTAAAACGGGGTGAGTGCCCGGGACAGAGGAGGCGCTCGATACTGAAGTGTAACCAGTGTGAGGCCTCCGAACACTCCATTGGCCAGGAAGGAGCCAGTACTTGGTGACACCTACTGTGTTCCAGGCGCTCTTCTCGACGGCTTTCGTTTAATACTCAAAGCACTCCTAGGGGAAACATTTTTTTAAAATATGTATTTTATTGATTTTTTACAGAGAGGAAGAGAGAGGGATAGAGAGCTAGAAACATCGATGAGAGAGAAACATCGACCAGCTGCCTCTTGCACACCCCCCACTGGGGATGTGCCCGCAACCAAGGTACATGCCCTTGACTAGAATCGAACCCAGGACCTTCCAGTCTGCAGGCCGACGCTCTATCCACTGAGCCAAACTGGTTTCGGCTAAGGGAAACATTTTTATTCCCATTTTACAGATGAAAATCTGAGACAGAGATTTAAGGAGGCTTCCCAGGTCATGTGGTTATTAGATGCTATTCACGTGGCCATAGTCTCAGCCCCCAGGCCCCTGTGGAGGCTGCAGGGACGCCCTCACTGCTATTTGAGCCCCACTGTGTGTCATAGATCCGGGTGACTCTAGGAACATATGGAAGTCCTTGGGTTTGGGGTGTATCTGTTCGCTTTGGCCATGACGATACTACATAACAAACAGCATGAGAACTTCAATGGCAAACAACAGTGAGCTTTGATTTCGCTCCCATGTCTGGTGTCTGCAGCCGGGGGTGGGGTGGGGGGATTGGCTGATGTGGGCTGGGCTCACTGGAGGTGGCTCTGCCCCCACAGTCTCTCCTCCTCCCCCTGGGATCAGCAAGCTGCACCGGAACAAACTTCTCCCAGTGATGGCAAAGGCCCCAGCAGGTAGAAATCAGTAAGATTAAGCATACCATCACTCCATCCCATTCTAGTGGCCGGTGTGAGTCACATGGTCAACCCAAAGGCAAGGGCAGGGAATTAAGCTCCACCTACAGACGTGAGGGAGCTGCCAAGTCTCAGATGAAGAGATGACTTGAGTGCTTCCCTCCCTCTTGCCCGTACCTGGCGGCCTCTGGTGACATCCAGGAAGCAGCAGGACAATGTCAAGGTCCCTGCAGAGCCCTGGACCTCCCACTGCTTTCGCATCAGGATGAACGGGCGTGGCTTTGACTAAACGCCGCTCGGTGGGTTGTGGGAAAATATTAGCTGTGGCTTTCCTTCACGTCATTGTCTCTGATCACGTTAATGATGATATAATTCACCGTTGTCTGGGTCTTGAGAGATCACAAGATACTCATTATCTTCCTGATGGAAGGGTGCAGAGGAGGGAGAGGGCCTGGGAGAATGTATAATTAATAACAACAGTAACAGTAATAGCACTTATTTCAGCTCTCGCCGTGTCCCGGGCACTGATTTACACAACTGACTCATTCCATAGAAGAGGAACAGCTCTGGGGTCGGAATCTGGTTTGGAATCTAGGGAGTTCTGCCTCCCAGCTGTGCAGCCTTGGGCAACGAACCTAACCTCTCTGTTCATTTCCCGAAGCCACACGCTTTGAAACAAGAGAAAGGCACTTTCACAGAGCTGGAGGCTAGAGGTCCTCTTTTTATTCAGGGGCCAGGCATGCTGGAGTGAGGGCCCTTCCTACTCTCCAAGCAACTCCAGTAGTAACCCACACAACTTCCACTTGCAATGACCCAACTTTCAAGCAACCAAACACAGCCCTAGCCGGTTTGGCTCAGTGGATAGAGCATCAGCCTGTGGACTCAAGGGTCCCGTGTTCGATTCCGGTCAAGGGCATGTACCTTGGTTGCAGGCACACACCCAGTAGGGAGTGTGCAGAAGGCAGCTGATGGATGTTTCTCTCATGGGTGTTTCTAACTCTCTACCCCTCTCCCTTCCTCTCTGTAAAAAAAAAAAATCAATAAAATATATTTTTAAATATAATAATAACCAAATACAGTCCCAGCCTGAGGTCCTGGGAAGGACATGTGTTGGAAGTGTACACCTGAGCCAGGACACTCTGCAAGCCTCGCTTTTTCTCTGGCATCTACAAAATGGTGTGGCCCGTCACTTCTGTGTTTGGGGCTGTGGTGCGGGTGGGATGAGACCAGTGGCCGGAGAGCGGTCAGCACGGAGCCCGGCCCAGTGAGCGTGCTCACCAAATAGAACAGGCCCAGGACGATGTCATTTCCTTCCACGTCCTCTCATCGTCACATTGATGAGGAAAAAGAATCGGTTCCTGCTCGTGGCCGCTGCCTGTGTGGTTTTCACACTCGCCCCGCGTCTGCCTGCGTCTCCTCCGGGTCCTCGGGTTTCCTCCGCATCCATGGACGGGCAGGGGAGGTGAACTGGCGTGCGTGCGTGTGTGTGTGTGTGTGTGTGTGTGTGTGTATGTGTGTGTGTGTGTGTGTGTGTGTGTGTGTGTGTGTGCGTGTGTGTGTGTATGTGTGTGTGTGTGTGTGTGTGTGTGTGTGTGTGTGTGTGTGGCATCCTCTCCTTGCACCCTGAGCCGCCAGGATGGGCTCCAGCCACCGTCCCCTCCCCCGGCCAACCTCCACCCCCCCACCCCCCGCCTGAACTAAAGTAAGCGGGTTGGTAAACTGTTATCTTGCTTGTTTTCATTCATCTCTCTAAAATGTGTGGATAGCTCACATTTATCCCAGTGTCTAATATTGTTATATTGTAAATCAGAAGACGCCTTGATCAATAAGACAAATTTATCTGGAGTCCCGTTTCGCTAGCGGGCCCTGAGGAAACCTTGCTTCGCAAGTTCTGGAGCCCAGTCTGGTGGAAGTCTCCCTTTTTATGTTTTCCAAATTGGGAACGAGACTCCCAGGCCTTCTGAGAGAGAGTCCTGTGAGCTGGAGCAGGCCGTGAGGCCACATCTCAAGGCCTGGCCTGGCGCCAGCACTGACAGCTCTGTCTGGGACAGCCGTGGGCAAACTACGGCCCGCGGGCCGGATCCAGCCCGCTTGGCTGTTCTATCCGGCCCATGGAGCCGAAAGAGCGGAGGGTCCTCTTGCTCTCCCCTCCACTCCTTCACCAGCAGCCCAAGATGAGAGTGCCAGCATGGTCAGGCTGCTTTTGTTCCGGCCCTCCGGTCCAGTTTAAGAACCCATTGTGGCCCTCCAGTCAAAATGTTTGCCCACCCCTGGTCTGGGACATAGTTTATGGCCTCTCTGGAATGCGAGTAGTCTTATTTTTCCCTATTATTTAAGTAAGCAAACGTTTACAGAAGCCAGAATTAGCAGGGTTAAATTTTAAACAGCAGTTTTTACCCAAGATGGAGGATTCTATACTTCAATATTAGAAGTGTTTGGGGTCTTTATTTAGAAGTTGGGTGATGCTTTGTGCCAAGAAATGTGCTGTAGGAACTTAACTCTGACTCATACCAATTAGCCTGTGGAGAAATTGGTTTTGTTATGTGTCGTCTGCTCAAAGCCACAGTTTCCAAAAACCTGGGGACATCATTGAGTGAGCACTTCCTGTGGAAACTGTCCCCACGTTAGAGTTGAGGAAATGGGGTCCAGAGAGACCAAAGTGCTTGCCATCCCATAAACGGCAGAGCCAGGTTCACTAATTCCTGAGCCAGCGGGCCCTGCATACAGTAGGTGCTCAATAAATGCTCCAGGACAACAACCTGAAATCCAGTAGTCACACCCCCAGCCATGGAGCCCGGGGCCCTGAGCTGGGAGGAGAGGGAACCAGGAGGGTTCCTCTGGCTGTGCGGGATCTGCCCGCCTCCACCCGCTCAGCTGCCTGAACGCAGATCCTAATCCCGCTGCTGGTGCTGGCTGCGTAGGGCTGACACCCCTGGGTAATGATGTTTACTACCTTGTTTCCCCGAAAATAAGACAGTGTCTTATTTTAATTAACTAATTAATTTATTTATTCAGATTTTTTTAAATTAAGGTATTATATGTGTACATAGCTTACCATTGCCTCCCCTCCCCTGTTATTTTAATTTTTGCTCCCAAAGATGCACTAGGTCTTATTTTCAGGGGATGTCTTATTTTTCCATGAAGAAGAATACGGTACACATTTATTGTTAAATAAAATTCAAGGAAATTTATTACCTGTATACGGTACGGTAGTACGGTAGTTGTCAACACAAACCAGACAAACTGTGAATCCTACAATATTAAGAATTTACTCATTTAGCCAAGGCCGGTTTGGCTCAGTGGTAGAGCGTCAGTCTGCGGACTGAAGGGTCCCAGGTTCGATTCCGGTCAAGGGCATATACATTGGTTGTGGGCACATCCCCAGTATGGGATGTGCAGGAGGCAGCTGGTCGATGTTTCTCTCTCATCGACGTTTCTAGCTCTCTATCTCTCTCCCTTCCTCTCTGTAAAATATCAATAAAAATATATTTAAAAAAAAGAATTTACTCATTTATTCAGTGACAATCATGTCATCATCTTCTGGAACATCAAAATAGCAATCCAATTCTTGAATTTCCTGGTGAATTTCTTGTGACTCCATTTCTTTCAGAATCAGTGGACCAAATCTCTCATGTTTAGCAATAGCACAGTCTTTAAATGAGTACTTCTTGTGAAGGTAGCCTGCTCGCAGTGCATTTGCAATGCAACTGTCAGTGATTTTCTCCCATGAATTCTTCACCCAGGTCACAACTTCTTGCAGTTTAGGTTTCACCAAGTTTCCACGCTGATTTCTCTCCATTCACACAGCAGTGACATCAGGACTTCGAGTAACATCTCTGGTTGCTAGACGCCAGTTGGGGCGGCCCTAGCGACCAGTTTACGGTAAATTAATTTTCATTCTGAGACAGAGCCTGGGGGCCTTATTTTCGGGGGGGATGCCTTATATTTCACTCAGAAGGAAACCTGTAAGTAGGTCTTATTTTCAGAGGATGTCTTATTTTCAGGGAAACACGGTAGTTCCACTAAGGGTTCAAGTTAGAGGTTCGCCCACCTACCTTAGCAGGGGGAGGGCCGGGGTAGGAGAGACTCCTAAGGGAAGAACAAATAGGTGTTTATGGAAAAGACACCTGGGTTTTAGGACAAATGGAAGATAAGTAAATTTGTGATGTTTGTGGAGACCGGGGTGAGCAGTGGAACCCCAGAAGGGAATTCCAGTGTGTTCGCGGTTGCCGTTAGCCTCTCTCCTGGAAGTGGGCATGCCCGCCGAGGGAATTCACAGCCGCCCCGCTTCCCAGAAGGTGCTGCTGTTAGTCAGACAAGAGAAGCTCCAAGAAGGCATCTTTCTGCATCTGCTGAGTCTCAAATGTTTCCAGCTTAAAAGAACCTTCATACCAACTCGAGGGTTCCGAGCGGCCCTATAGGGTCTGAGCTGAGACCTGAACGTGAGGAGGAGGAGGCCAGGCAGAGATGTCCCCAAGAGAGGGCAGGGGGTCCCCAGGGGCTGGCTGAGTCACTGACGGACTGGACGGGAAGTTGCAGAATGTGAACTTCAGGGTGCGTCCCAGGCCTAAAACTCTCTGGGTTTTCTTTTTCGTTAATCATCAATAGAGGGCATTTTTCCCCTCCATTTTTCAGAGTGAGTGAGGGGACAGAGGGAAGAGGGAGAGAGAGAGAGAGAGAGAGAGAGAGAGAGAGAGAGAGAGAGAGAGATTGATGTGAGACACATCAACTAGTTCCCTCCCGCTCACACCCCGGACCGGGGGGGGGGGAACCAAAACCCAGGTGCATGCCCTGGACCAGGAATCAAACCTATGACCCTTCCATGCGCTGGCCGATGCTCTAACCACTGAGGACCACTGGCCAGAACTCTGGATTTTCTTGACAAATAGGACAATGAGAATAAAGGCTGGGAACCAGGGTAAAAAGACATAACTGCCCATCAGCAGTATGGTCTCGAGCAGATCCCTTAATGTCCCTGAGCCCTAATTGCTCATCTGCAAAGCGAGGGTAATACAATAACTCAAAGCACTGACGTTGGCCACTGATCCCACGCCTAAGAAGGCCGTTAGTAGGGACGTGGCAGGATCACGTGCCCCAGGCGACGGATGGGGTGCAAAAATGAGGAGGGGGGGTGTCACTAGGGGTCCAGAGGCAGTGGAATGGTCTGGTTCCAGCACCAAGCGGGGCTTGGGCAGTGCCGGCATCTCCCTCTCCTGCATGGGTTCAGCCTGGGCAGGCAGACAAAAGGTGCCACAGAGATGCCAGCAAGTAGATTCCAGAAGCAATGCTGGAGGCTTTGAACCGGAAAGAGGGTAAACACCAGGCTTCCTGGGCCAAGGGCTCAAGGGCCACGGTGAGAAAGAGGGTGGGTAACCCCAAGGCGGATGAGCAAAGAGTGTCAAAGCCATTTGGGAGCGAGGAGCAGGGAGGGACCAGCTCCACTGGAACTTCAGACAGGGCCACTGCACAGTATTTGGCTGTGGCTCCCTCTGCTGGCGAGTGCGTGTACTGCACGTGCCCACCGGCCCCTAGGAAAACTGGCCACCCTTCATTCATTCATTCATTCATTCCTCCTTGATCGCCAAGTATAGGAGGCCCACAGACAGCCAAAGGGACGCTGGCCGTCTTTCCGATGTCCTGGTGGGAATGCTAAATGACGAACCTAACCAACGAGGTGCAAGATGAGGACTTAATTGGCGTCATCGCAAGACACAAGTCACCCGAAAGGGAAAAAAAAAGATTTAGGTTATTCGCGAGACAAAAGCATATTCTCAGGTGGGCGTGTTCATGCCAGAGGCCAAATAATAACTTAAATGTTGATGCGAAAGTATACGTCAGCCTCGCGGTTCCGAATGCCAGTCCAGTACTTGGAGCCGTAAGGGAAAGTTCTTCCCGCTTACGGTTTTTGCACGTTTAAAATCATTTATATTCTCACAATTGTCTTCGTTCTCTGACAGTCGAGGCTTTTCTCTCCAGTGATGGTGACAGCCTACAAACTGCGATTCAGACTTTTTTTCCCCCCTAAGTAAACTATAAGGTTCACGTGTTAAAAGATACCGCTGCCCTAACCCTCCCGCGCGAAGCCTCGGCGCGCGGCTGTCTCCGGCGGGGTTTGGCTCCCGCAGGCCTCCGTAGCGTCCCGGGCTGCTTCCGTTTCCGACGCCAGCCGTGCGAGTGCACTTCCGGCGGCGGCGGCGGCTTCTGCAGCCGAGGCAAGATGGTGAGTGACTAAGGCTTTTGGGTGGTGGTCGCGGTGGGACGGGGTCCGAGCGGCCCGCCCGCTGCCCTGCCCGCCGGCCCGACCTTCTTGGGGGACGGAGGCTCCGGGCGGCGGTGCCCGGTGCCCGCGGGCCGTGCTGACCGGCGGGCCTGGCCCGGGGAGCTGGGGCCGCGGCTCGGCGGGGAGGGTCCCCCGGGAGGACCCGCAGGACTGCGGGGCGGGCCCGGCCGCCCGGCCGCTCGGCCGCCCGGCTTCGGGGCTCTGCTGACCGGCCGGGGAGCCTCCTTAAGCCGCTGGGATGAGGGATTTGGGGCCGCTCAGCCGGCGGGAGGTTCGCCCGGCGGAAGGGAGGGCTTTGTTCCAGCCGAGCGGGGCCTTTGAAGGCGGCCCTGAAGGCTGACAGTTGTTGTAGGGCGGGTGGGAGTCGGAGCGAGAGGCCCCGGGGTGCGTTCTTAGCGAAACACACAGTTCACGTAGCAAATGTTCATGGAGCTCCCGCGCTTCGGGGGCGCGGGGCAGGCGCTCTTCGAGGCCCCTGGGATGCAGGGGCTGAGCGTGATTGACCCTCCCTGCCTTCGTGGGGCAGCCTTTCTGGGAAAGGCAGCCGAACAGAGAGAAAGAAATATGTCAGGTGATGCCGGAGAGCGGGATGGAGGGTTCGTGGAGTGGCCCTGGTTATATGGCGGCTTTACAGGGCAGCCGGGGACGGGGAGGGACCGCCGGGGATGGGGTTTGGGCTGAGAGCTCAGTGAGGCGGGAGAGGAGCCTGTGCAAGGGGCCGGAGGCCGGACTGTGCAGCCTGCGTCCGAACAGCACGAGGGCGGCCCGCCGAGCCTTGCAGGTCTTCTAGGACTTGGGGTGCTTTTCTCCTGTTCCTCACCACCGTCCCTTGAGGCAATTCTTAATCTCACCTTACCGAAGAGGAAACGGACACCGGAAGTGGCTGTGCTAGAGCACAAACCCTGCCCGTCTTTTCTTGAGTCCCTTCTTATGCTGGACTAGTTGTGCTTGTGGTGGAGACACACACCGGTACTGCGGACCTGAGTGTGGTTCCTGGCTTCGACTCTGACCTTGTCACAATATGCATTCCCCGTCTCTCTGGGCCTCGGTGGTTTTGTGTGTAAATTTGAGGGGATGATTGTACAAGCTCATGGTGTCTGAGAGAATTGAGGTGATACCCTGAGGCCGTTTAGCGCATGGCTTGGCATTTACTGTATCTTTTAACTGAGACCAAGACACATCCTGTGAAATGCCCCCGACGTGAAGAAGGTGGGATCTGTTCGGGAAAGCGTCCTCCGCTGGGGCAGGCCCGGCAGCCTCATGAGGAAGGCCGATGGACCTGGAAAGCTTATGTGAAAGTAGAGGCACCTGCAGCCACTTTGTCAGGGGCCCGGCGTGCTAAGCTGAAGGGTTGATGTTACTCCGCCAGTGCTCGGAGCAGCTGCAGGCGATTAAGAATCAAAGGCTCAGCTGATGGTCTTCGAAGGTCGCGGCTGGGCAGGGGAGGGGAGAAACTGGAGGCGGGAGTCTCAGGGGAGAGGCTGAGCCCAAATAAGACACAGTGGCCTGGCCGGAGACAGAGATAAGGGAGAGAGCAGAGAGTGAGCTGGAGCAGATGGAGTTTGGTGTCCGGATTTGTGACCAGACCAACAGTTAAAATGCTGACCCTGGCGTTTCCGACTCACCAGTACTGCATTGGTGAGTCGTTCCTGAGTCACGTAGGTGGCTTATTACGTTACTTCATTTTCAGCAACAGGAGCTGGAATCGTCCAGGCTTTCCCATGAAGGACCCCAGGGCTCTGGTAGGTGACCTGACTTACCTGAGGTCACTAGCCTGTTGGTGATGGAGTCGGAATTCAGGCCTGGATGCATCTGATCCATGTCGTTAGGCCTGTTGTAGTTCCTCCTCTAGAAAGGGGGGATAATGACCCTGCCTTGAAGGACCGTGTGGAATTGATGAGTTAGTGAAGGAAAACGTCTGTACACATGAGCTGCCCAGCCAACAGCAGACCTGTCAGTCGGGCCGCCTGTTGCAGTGTAGCTGTTTCCCCAAATTCCTCAAGCCCTTAGTTACCTTCTTCGGAATAAAGAGCGGAGTTTTAAAAAGGCTGCACGTGGGATATATATTTGACTTCAATTCCTTTGGGTGACCCATGATGTGGTAGTTCTGTTTGACAGTGAAGCTGGCAGTGTATTTAGAGGTTCCAGTGTAGAAGTGATTTGAGGGGTTTGGGGTGGGGGCAGTTACGTAAGTTCACTAGTACTTGTTTAAAATGCAGTCTGTTCCGAAACAGTGCTTTTTGTTATGCATTGTCTTGTAACTGAAGGACCTTCTAAAATCAGAAATCCCACTGGAGCTTATCATTAATACACAAGTTCTTGACACCTTAGGGTGCTTTAGCTCTTCAGGCTTTAGGGGTGGAAGGTGTGTAAGCTGCTATTGACAGGAAGTCTCCTGGATCTGGTGTTAATCTTAATAAATGTAATTAATACATTTACACTAATAAAAGAAAATATGCAAATTGACTGTCATTTCTTGCCGTCCACCAGCCATTTAGGAGCAAGTATGCAAATTAACCTGACAAATATGCCAACGGCCCCGCCCCCCAGCTGCTCGGAGCAGCCAGTGGGGACAGGACACCCGCTATGAGGGGTGGGACAGGGGCCGGGGGAACTATAGGAGCCGGAGTGCCAGAGCGAAGACAGGAGGCTGCAGCCAGAGCCACAGGTGCCAGAGGAAAGCCAGTGCCAGCAACCTATTGCATGAATCTTGGTGCACCGGGCCTCTAGTCATTGTTGAAAAAGGAAAATGATTTAGTTTTCATGGCCTAATTTCACAAACACCCTCTTGGTGGTAGTTCTATACTGTACCAAACTCTATACCTTCCCCTCAAGAAGGGTGTGTGTCTAGACCAGCCGTGGGCAAACTACAGCTGTTCTATCCGGCCCGCGGAGCCGAAAGAGCGGAGGGTTCTCTTGCTCTCCCCTCCGCTCCTTCACCAGCAGCCCAAGAGGAGAGTGCCAGCATGGTCAGGTTGCTTTTGTTCCGGCCCTCCAGTCCAGTGTAAGAACCCATGGTGGCCCTCGAGTCAAAAAGTTTGCCCACCCCTGACCCAGAACCTTAGCCTCATTATGATAAATTAATTATGTCTGTCTGTTGATGGAATTGTCCTTGATTTGTGCAGTCAGGTACAAGGTGTACCACTGTGCTAACAGCTTTTTGGAAAAATAAATTGTGCCACGCCAAATGTGCTCATTGAGTTCAGAAACGTTACATGAGGGGGAAGCTCGGCCAGTGCCTTAGACCTTCAGGAAAAGAAGGGCGCTCTTTGGAAATCCTGTTCTGAATTTGTACCTCTTCCCCCCCCAGGGTCAGAGCCAGAGCGGTGGTCATGGTCCTGGAGGCGGCAAGAAGGACGACAAGGTAAACATGCAGCCAGTGTTTGTGATGTGAACGGCCAGGGAGACTGTCACAGGTCTCAGCTGTGTTCTTCGGGGATTCGTGAATCTTAAAACGCAAAATCAGTAATCTTGTGGTTATTTAACCCAGCCTGGCCTACAGGTACTGAACCCTTTACCTGTTTTCGGAAAGGTTATCGACCTAACTGTCACAGATGTATTTATGAATTAATGACTTTTTTTTTTAATTGATATTTTACAGAGAGGAAGGGAGTGAGATAGAGAGCTAGAAACGTCAGCTAGAATTGTCGATGAGAGAAACATCGACCAGTTGCCTCTTGCACGCCCCCTACTGGGGATGTGCCCGCAACCAATGTACATGCCCTTGACATGCCCTTGACCGGAATCGGACCCGGGACCTTTCAGTCCGCAGACCGATGCTCTACCACTGAGCCAAACCGGTTTCGGCCGAATTAATGACTTTTAAATGTGTAAAAGTAACTTACACATTAGAGGAGTGTTAAAATAAATTGCTTCTAATTTTAGTGTTTAATTTCCTGAAGTGTGAAGAATTGTCTCAAGTTGTATCAACTCAAACTTTTAGAATGTAACTCTGAATTCTAACTTCTATTTCTTATTGAATAATCTATCATTGTGTGTTATAAAAAACCGCAGAAATATAAAACCTAGTGTATTTTTTTAAAGAACAGTTTTTAATAGTATCCTAAAAGATAAGGAAAATTATATCACCTGGAAATAGACAATGATCCTTCAGAAATGTTTGTGTTTTAATATGACTTGTGTGACTCTCTTCCCCCTGCTGTTCTGAAAACTCAAGGACAAGAAGAAGAAATATGAACCTCCCGTACCAACTAGAGTGGGGAAAAAGAAGAAGAAAACAAAGGGACCAGATGCTGCCAGCAAACTGCCACTGGGTAAGGCTGTGGCTCTTCCTGGCCGTCTTTCCCATCCCAGGGGAACGGACCGTGCGTGGCTCAGACAGGAAACGGGACTGGATTCTGACTCGTGTGCGGCATGTCTCTCGGTTGGAATAAAAGCTGTACTTTGGGTTTAACAGTTATATGACTATCTCACTTTAGGAATCTTTAACCAGTTCCTCTAATCTATTAAAAGTAGCTTTAGAGTAGAAAACTCAGGCTGAGCTTGAGTAACTTAGAAACACATTTACTTTATGAAGCAAAGGAATGCCCTGTGTTAGAATTCACCTCCTATGGTGCCTAAACATAGAAGTTCAATGGCTTCCTATACAACATGGAGTAAAACTCAGACCAGGCCGCCCAGCCCATGTGTCTCCATCCTCAGCCCGTCCCTCCCTTTGCTGTGATTCTTTAAAAAAAAAAAAAAAAAAAAAAAATATATATATATATATATATATATATATATATATATATATATATATTATTGATATTTTACCGAGGAAGGGAGAGAGATAGAGAGCTAGAAACGTCGATGAGAGAGAAACATCGACCAGCTGCCTCTTGCACACCCCCTACTGGGGATGTGCCTACAACCAAGGTACATGCCCTTGACCGGAATAGAACCCAAGACCTTTCAGTCCGCAGACTGATGCTCTACCACTGAGCCACGCCGGTTTTGGCTTGCTGTGATTCTTCCCCGTCCTTCCTGTGTCTGCCCGCTTCACCCGTTAGGCTTGAGCTCAGATACCTCCCTGCCTCCTTCTACACCAGTCCCTTCCTGCTTAGATGAATAATTTTTAAAATATTGCTTGGTTAAGAAGTTAGACAGTAAAAAATGTGTCATCGGTCTACTGTAATGAATCAATATGGCATTGATAAAGAATAGATTATCAGGTCACCAGAAAAGCATAGAAAGTCAGGTTACATGGATAATTAACATACAGTGATGGTGATATTTTAGTTCTATGGAAAGATGCTGGGTTATTTATTGGCTATTGAAAGAAATAGACCCCTTTTTGCCAGATGGATTAACCTTAGGGGAGGAGAAACCTTTGGAGGAAGTCAGGAAACCCAACACCACAAAAGGCGAATTTATATAAATATTAAGAGCTAGCATAAAAGAGTGGGGGGAAATGTTTAGCGCATGTTAGTATCACTAGTATTTCACAGCCCGGCAGCCGGAGGGTGTGCTGCATTCGTGTTCAACATGGTGGGCAGACTGCACAGCACGTGTACCCACAGCACCGTGAGAAACAGCAAGCCCAAGCAAACTACCTTCTGCATCTATGACTTTTACACACACAGTTCACTTAGTGATTTCATAACGTGTTCGCTGATTGGTCAGTCCTCATCCCCATTTTTACAGGCTTGCCTATAACTGCCAAATCCCTGTCCCCTTTGCATTTAGGCACCTGCTTACTTAGGGTCACCAAACTTAACTTCAGAGTCTGTCCAACAAAAGTGAACTTAGTCTTTCTCTCTCTCTCAAGAATAATCTAGCGCCGAGGTCGGTTTGGCTCAGTGGTAGAGCGTCGGTCTGCGGACTGAAGGGTCCCAGGTTCGATTCCAGCCAAGGGCATGTACCTTGGTTGCGGGCACATCCCCCGTGGGGGTTGTGCAAGAGGCAGCTGGTCGATGATTCTCTCTCATTGACGTTTCTAGCTCTCTATCTCTCTCCCTTTCTCTCTGTAAAATATCAATAAAATATATATATTTAAAAAAAAAAAAGAATAATCTAGGGGGGAAGGCTGGGTAGAGTGGCAAAGGTGGGGAATGAGGAATCTGTAATAGTGTCAACAATTAAAAAAAAAGAGTAAACAGTTGCTAACTTCAAGCTTCAAATATAATAAAACTTCATTTTTTTAATTACAGTGACACCTCACACTCAGTGCCGGTTAAAATTGTTGAAGTTAGAAAGAATTAAAGACTATCTTCTCATGGAGGAAGAATTCATTAGAAATCAGGAGCAAATGAAGCCTTTAGAAGAAAAGCAAGAGGTAAATTGAGAAATTACTGTAGCTTTCATTTTTACAAATTAAATTCTTCTTAAGCCCTAAAACTATCCGTGGATAAATGAAATCCAAGTAGTTGAATCTTTTGTGATGATTCATTATTAGCTGCCTTTTAAAAGCACCAACTGCACCCTGGCCTGTGTGGTTCAGTGGTTAGACTGTTGGCTCATATTAAGGACCTGTATCTATTGATGTGACTCTCATTCATGTTTCTCCATCCTCCCCGCCTGCTCTCCCACTCCCCCATCAGTGGGAAAAATATCCTCGAGTGAGGATTAACACAGTAATCTATAAAAGCTTAAGCAACCGTCCAACTGGTAGCTATGATGCACAATAACCATCAGGGGTAGACACTCCGAGCAGTAGAGGAGGGAGCCTGATTCTTCGTGGAATCAGCCATGAGTTAGGTTGCTGCTGGGACGCTGTCAGCTCCCAATCTGCTTCATCCGCACCCGGACCCAGAGAGGAGGCAGGAGGGTCCCTCAGCCTGGCCTCTGGGGGTCGGGCCAAACCAGCTCTCCGACATCCCTGAGGGGTCCCAGATTTCAAAAGGGCATGGATCTGTGCTCTAGGATTCTAGTAAATAAATGTACCAACTGCTTTTCAAATCTAGTGAACTCTCGACTCCTCTGCTTTTTAGGCCTAATCTACTTTTCCTTCTTGGCATACTCTTCCACAGGAGGAAAGATCAAAGGTGGATGACCTGAGGGGGACCCCAATGTCAGTGGGGACCTTGGAAGAGATCATCGATGACAACCACGCCATCGTGTCCACGTCTGTGGGCTCGGAACACTACGTCAGCATTCTTTCCTTTGTGGACAAGGACCTGCTGGAACCAGGCTGCTCCGTCCTGCTCAACCACAAGGTGAGCTGGGTCTCAGAGCTTTCTCCTTCCTCTTATCTGCCCACCTGTCCCACGAGAAAGTACGTCTTCCACAATCAGATTCTGTGACCAGCATTGCGTGGTTGTACTGAATGTGTGAGCCTCCCACTGTGTGCTGAAGCGTGCTGTTCCCTGGTAGGTGCACGCTGTGATTGGGGTGCTGATGGACGACACGGACCCGCTGGTCACGGTGATGAAGGTGGAAAAGGCCCCGCAGGAGACCTACGCCGACATTGGGGGGCTGGACAACCAAATCCAGGAGATTAAGGTACGGCTAGGAGCCAGCGCTGGCCTTCAGGCTTCCGGTTTCTCGTTTAGGATACTTGGAGTTGTTTTGCATGTTTTGTTTTCTTTATTGATCAGACCAATAACTTATCAGCTGTGGTGTTTGACATTTGTGAATACTGAGTTAGGTAATAGAAGCAACTAATTCTGTGGTAGTTCTTGCAGCAGCTGCAGCGTAATACTTTTTACATGTACTGTTTAATGATTCTCTGTGTGAGTATATAATGGTCCCATTGTGTTGACCTCAGCCAGTGATGTGGGGGGGGGGCGGTGAGGGGTACACCCTTACACAGTGGTGGGGTCGGGAACATACCCCCCGCCCTGGTCGTGGGGCGGGGAGAGACCATCTGGGATGGCTGTGGCCAGGCCTTTGCAGACTCTTTCATCTGCAGAGGAGTCCCTCCGAGCTGTCACCATCTCCCTGGTGACCTCTCGACAGTCGAGAAAGCCCTGCCCATTCCTATCTGTGAAGTTTAAGTTTCATTTGCTGAGTAAGTTTTAGATGGTATTCAAGGCTGGCTTCTACAGAGAAGTGAAGGGGAATCGGGTGCCTTAGGAAGAGGGGATGGGTGCGGGAGCCCCAGTAGGACAGGTGTCTTCCGTGTGTCCTTGCTACTAGTGATGTCGAGCAAGAATAATGGAAATTTCAACTTATTTTTTGTTGAATGTGAGATGCTTGTGAAGCCAGTTCATGAATGTGGTGGTGATTTTGGTTAGAAAGCTTTTCACTTTTACGTAGCGTTTGCTTCCTGTAGGAGTCCGTGGAGCTTCCCCTCACTCATCCTGAGTATTACGAAGAGATGGGCATAAAGCCCCCGAAGGGGGTCATTCTCTACGGGCCGCCGGGCACAGGTAGGTGTGCCGTGGGCTTGTCGCCTTGGGCACCCAGCTCAGCTGAGCAGCGGTGTCAGTTACAAAACCTGCTGTTGAGTGGGGATGCCACAGTCCTTAGTTTGAAACTGTGTGTTCTAAGCAATAGTTTGGAATTTGGGGATAAGCAGCTTCTATGGAAAAACACCTATTACATAAGAAAGTGTATGTATCTGTATAATAGATGCACTAAGAAACGGAGGACTTGAAATTGTAGCCTGCACAGAGTCAGTGTGTTAAAAAGAATTGCAGGGACTGCAACAATAAACCGGTAGGCACTCCTTCCAAAAGTACCTGCTCAGTGTGATGTGTTTAGTTCCCAAAAACTCCTACACTCAAACACACGAGATGTAGATGCTATAAAATGTAATGTCTTCAAATATTTATAAAAGTAATGAGTCTTTTGAAATGAGGTTGTAAGAAAAGGTGAAAAAAACGGTGCTTCACCTTGGCTGTGCATTGGAATCGCCCCGGGAGCTTTCAAAACACTGGTTGTCTGGGCCCCTCCCTGAAGGTGCCATTGTGTCGTCTGGAGTATGATCATGCACCAGAGCCATGGCAGAGTCATGGTTTAAAACCTACCCTGTGCTGTTCAGATTAGGATCGTTTGCCTGGTCCACTGGCACTAAGTATTCATATTGGGATGAATAAATGCATGAAAGTAAAAAAAAAAAAAAAAAAAAAAAGAGTCCTATATAATAAAAGCCTAATAATGTGCTGTGTCCAACTGCAGTGTGCATGATGCATACTGACCACCAGGGGGCAGACGTTCTGACCAGTAGGTAGCTTGCTACTGGGGTTCAGCCCATCACAACAGGGCAAGATGGGATGTACCCACCCTAGAGCCCAATCATCCACTGGTGGGTTCTCTGGGCCTGGCCTGTGTCCTCTCGCAATCCAGGACCCTTCAGGGGATGTCAGAGATCCAGGCTCTGCCCGATCCCAGCAGGCCAGGCCAAGGGATCCACCGGTGCACAGTTTGTACACTAGGCCTCTAGTACACACACACACACACACACACACACACACACACACACACAACGAAAGGCTAATATGCAAAGTGTCCCCTCTAGTGTTTGACTACTCGCTATGACGTGCACTGACCACTAGGGGCGATGCAAAACAAAGCCCTGGCTGGCAGCCAGAAGGCCCAGATCAATCCTGATCGCCAGCCAGGCCTAGGAACCCTACCTGTGCACCGGGCATCTAGTATATAATTGACTTGTGTAAGTTGTGCGGTCCAGGACTTAGCATTTCATTGCTATATAAATTACAAAGGAAGAAGGTCATCTGATTGACTTAAAACCACGTACCCAAGAGGGTGGCATGCCTTTTCATCATAGAATCCATCCATATTTAATATCCATTTAATTGGTAATGACAGAGTTTCTGAGGATTTTCCCCCCTTTATCTTTTTCAATATAAAACAGGTAAAACCTTATTGGCGAAAGCAGTGGCAAACCAAACCTCGGCCACTTTCTTGAGAGTGGTCGGCTCTGAACTCATTCAGAAGTACCTCGGCGACGGGCCCAAGCTCGTTCGGGAATTGTTTCGAGTTGCTGAAGAACATGCACCATCCATCGTGTTTATTGACGAAATTGATGCCATTGGGACAAAAAGGTAGACTTTCTTTTATCTGTTTTGCAAACTTCAGAGGGAAACCCATGTGGCTCTTCTCTGAGTGACCATCGGGCACTCCCTGTGTGGCTCAGTGTTTGCCGCAGTTCCTCTGGCTTTCCCTGATGCTGTAGCTCTGCTCCCCCACCTGCCGGGTGGTGGCGAACCTGAAGATTGGTCAGTCAGTGACCGCATCCTGAGCACCTGCTCTGAGCCAGGCTCCGTAGACTCCGGGGTCACGGCCATGAACACAGGTCTCTGGCCGCAAGGAGCACTCAGCAGGTTGGGGGGAGATAAAACTTTGGCAATGAAAACTGCTACGAAGAAAATAATGAGATATGTAAACTGGCTGTTGGGTTGAGACAAGAGTGTGGAGGTGTTTGCTGTAATTTCCCGTTAGCAGATCAGTTGGGTCTTCATTCCTTCTCCCTCTTTTCCAAAGATATGACTCCAACTCCGGTGGCGAGAGAGAAATTCAGCGGACAATGTTGGAGCTGTTGAACCAGTTGGATGGATTTGATTCAAGGGGTGACGTGAAAGTCATCATGGCCACAAACCGAATAGAAACTCTGGACCCAGCACTGATCAGACCAGGTCACGTTTGCTTTTGCTTCATCACGGAGAATAGCTGCCTTTATGTGTGTTTGTGTTCTGTAAGCGTCCTTTGGGGAGCTAATGAGATTATAAAATGATACATGTAAAGGCGACATTGCCCTGAAATTTGAATAACCTTGAGGTTATAGATAAGAACATGATACATTCTGTGCAGCATGGCTCTCTGAATTCTGATGTTATGTAATCTTTTCTTTCCCAGATACTCCCTTTGAAGCCTCAAGGACTTTTTTCCTAAAGAAATGCAGTAATTCATATAATGGTTTAGGTCCAGTTTTTATATTCATTTAGCAGTAAAGGCCGTGGTAGCTAATTTGTTTACTCTCTCCGTAACTTTTTAAACTGGACTGAATTGTCCTTTTGCACTATATGTGCCGTTCAGAAACCATTCCTTTGATGTGTTGCTGGAGGTAGAGAAAATAAGTGAATTCAGACATAGATACTTACAAACTAGAATGGTGAGTGTTCACCTGTTAAGATTTATACATGGAAATTTAGAGGCAACAGGCAGTGTGTGACCATGTCCTCCTCCCAACGGACACTGAGACCGCACAGGGGGAGGCAGGCGCGGCTCAGCGGGCTCCGAGCTGCACTGAAGCCTCTGTCCTTACAGGCCGCATCGACAGGAAGATCGAGTTCCCCCTGCCTGATGAGAAGACCAAGAAGCGCATCTTTCAGATCCACACCAGCAGAATGACGCTGGCTGACGACGTGACACTGGACGACTTGATCATGGCCAAGGATGACCTCTCTGGTGCTGACATCAAGGTGAGAACCGCGCTGGCTGGGGCTCTCGGTTTTGTCACATCGCTTTATGAGTTAGGACGGTTCTTCCCAGGTGACCAGAATTTAGGACAAGGCCTGGCAGCGCGGACTGTGCTACATCTGTTTTTTATGGGAAGATCTGATTTCTGTCAGATTTAGGGAGGGTTGGGAGGGCAGACGTGGCCTTTTCATGCTGCAGCCTGCGCTGTGTATCCTTGGATCTATAGACTCCATTAGTGTCTCAGTTGGAAAGCAAAATCTCTCAAAACAGAAATTTGATTTTGCACCAAATTTTTAACTTTGAAATAAAAGTAATCTATTACTTAGAAACATTACTCCCTTTAAAGTGGGGCTGTGAGGACTTCCTGACCTGCCAGGCCGCGCCCATGCCGCTGGGTAGCCCCTGAGCCACTACCAGACCCCGAGCCTTACTTCCGGGCCAGTCTCTGCCTTAGTTACTGCGGCCTAAGCGGCCTCAGACCCTTAGAGAAAACAATTACAACGCTTAACGCATTTTAAAGAATCTAATCTTTTCCCAAATAGATTTGGGTAATTTGTGTCTACAAGTGTCTTCCACCTTACTTCCAAACAGCTCTCTGAATTGTTAGACTAAAAAACAAAAAGTATTTCACTTTCCGAACATGCCGTTCTTTCTTACAGGCGATCTGTACAGAAGCTGGTCTCATGGCCTTGAGAGAACGCAGAATGAAAGTGACAAATGAAGACTTCAAAAAATCAAAAGAAAATGTTTTGTATAAAAAACAGGAAGGCACCCCCGAGGGGCTCTATCTCTAGGGAACCTCAGCTGCCTTCCAGGAAGGGCTCAGGCGTGCCGACCAGGGAGGGGGGTGGTGGGAAGTGGCCCAGAGAACCCGTTCCAGTTGCTCTTCATTAGCCACCCTTTCTGTGTGCTGTGTGCCTCTGAGCGCCACACGGAGGAGCCCGACGCGCAGCTCCACTCCCAATAAAGCAAGCTCTTTCTCAAGCACGTCTGTCTCTGGAGCAGCCACGCCCACCGCTCGGCAGGTGGATTGGTGTCAGGGAAGCTTGTCTTGGGTGATCAGAGTGCAACCTTCAATACCTGTGCCCTCGAATCACACCCCAGGGCGGGTGGCCGCTGCCCCACAGCAGCCAGCGGGGAAGACGTGACCACAGCCACGTGCCAGCATGCCTACAAAGGCTGTGCTCTGTGGCTGTGGGTTCCCAGTACTGGAGGGGGGGGGGGGGGGGGGGAGAAGAAGCATTGGTGCTGATCAAGGTCAGGGGTGAAGAATCTCATACCAGACCTGCCTGCCTGTCCCTGGGTTCAGAAATCTCATCCTCAAGAGCATCTGATAGTGTCAGAGCTCCTCCCTTTTCTCCATGTAATTCCTGCACTTCTCTTCCTCACAACCCTTTAGTCTGAGAGCCAGTAAGTGGGGCAGCAAGCGTCCGCCTGGCTGGCCAACATCCTCGTGGGCTCTCCCTTTTTCCCAACCTCATGTCCATCTGTGTGTAGCCAAAGTTCTAGTCCACATACTGGCAATTTGGGCGAATTGCCAAAGAAATTTTTCTTGCGTGATTCTAGAGATTGTGACTTTAAGAAGCCAGAGCAGCTGGGCAGCCCTCACAGAACACCCCACCTCCGGCGCTGGTTTACAGGACGCGTACCTCCACACGTCTCACAGGCAGGTGGGTGGTGGAAGCTGGCAGACTGCGGCCCGCTCCCCTCAGCAGAGTCCCCGGGGCCTGTCTGGGCAGATGCTGACCCAGCGGAGCCGGGGCGGGCTGGGCCCACATCTAACAGGCGGGTCCACGCCGAGGCATCGGCAAGAAGGCTGAGGGAATAACAGACTTTCTAAGTACTCCTGACACAGGCCGGAACTCCCAGTTTTAGTGACTCCCCGCTGCCCTGATCTGAAGGGAAGGCAAAATCTGCTCTACTAACCAGTCCCGGGGAGGAGGTGCTGGTGTTGAGTGACCACATTTTTCTAATCGTGACTGTGAAACCCAAAAGACTTGGCAAGGACCACCACAGGTGCCAACTGAGCGGGTCATTCACGCGTGGCGCTGGCTAGGCAAAGGAGTGGAACAACTCGCATACACTAACCACTGTAGGTTTGGTTACCACGGCCTGTTCTGTCCATGTACAAGTAAACACAAGATTCACATATATAACATGTAAAACGAGGGCTTGTCATTGGCACATCCAAAAAAATGTGCAGGAAATGAAGACTGATAACTAGCTCAAATTATCTAGAAAACTTTAAAAACGGGTGTGCTGGCACGCACGCCCGCACACCTGATCCCACGTGCTCCCCGGCTCCCCAGGGCGGCACAGCCCCGAGGGCGGCCCATCGGGCTAGTCCTCCAGCAGCAGCTCCAGCTCCTCCGGGGGCAGGCGCACTCGGAGCTCCTTCTCCGTCATCAGGTCCAGGACCTCCTGCATCTCGTCGGGGAAGTACTCCACGGCGTCCATGTACAAGGCCTGGGCGGAGAGCCACGCCCGGTCACCGCCGCTCCCCGTCCCGGCAGGCCCGCCCTCCGGCCCCCCGCAGCCCGCAAGCCCCTCGGAGGACGTGACCTCGGGGCAGAGTGAGGGTCCACTCCAGGTGGGACCAGTTTGCAGGCAGGTTTCTCATGTCTGACTGGACTCTGCAGGGCAGACGGGCCACAGACCCCAATGCCTGCAGCCTCTGGGCAAACTCCGGGAAACCCACAGCCGCACCCCTGAGCCCCAGCTCCATGCAGACAGGGAACAAGCCCACCGGCTCAGGCTGCACTGGGCAGTCCCCCAGAGGGGCCTGGATGGGGACAGGCAGGTGGACAAGGGGGCTGACCGGCAGGGAGGTCCTCGGTGTAGGAGACACCGTGGCCGTTAGAACGTACCTTTGCCCAAGGGCAACTCTGAAGTGCTTTGTAGAACACACCCTTGCTTCTGTCCTTGTTTCCTAACGAAACCTGAGGGGGAGGAGGGGACACAAAAATGACGAACTGAAGCAGGTGGGCTGAGGCTACAGAGACCAGCCTGCGCTCACCCATGCCGGGTCCTCAGCCGCAGCCAGCCGTGGGGACATCCGCACAGCGCCCACTGGGTGTCTACGCACCAGGGGGCACTAGTGATCGGGCCTCTGCCGTGTGGGGTCCATTCCTCCAGCATCAGGCCGAGTGCTGACCCATCACACTCCTGGCTGGCCTTCATCTCCTCTCGTTCCTAACAGCACCTGGGACCCCGAGGCCCTAGGAGTGGGGAGGCTGGTGGCTTTACACAGAGGAAACCTCTGCTTTAACACGTGCCGTTTTCTGAAAACTATCTCCGAGGAGAGAGAGCCAGGACTGCTCAATGGGTAACGCTGAACGTAAACTTCAGGCAGCATTTCCATCCGAGAGGGTGTAGACATTCGGCAGTCTCTCCAGTATAACACTCTTGGTCTCAATTCAGACACGCCCTCTCTCCATGCCCACTGTGGGAGCCGGGGCTGCAGGTGGCACCCTCCCCGCCCCCCCTCGGGGCCTCTCCCACACCCCAGGAAGGGACCTGTCTCTTGGCGGCTCCTCCATGCCCTCAGCCCCCAGGGCAGTGCCCAGGCTGCAGGGTGTCTGCAGCTGTGGTGGGCACAGCCAAGCTCACGGAGCTGGTGTCTGCTTCTGGACTTTACCCACCCACCTCCTCCAGACTCATTCCCAGAGCCTTCCAGGGGGCGCCAGGTCTCCGCCAGGTGGCTGGTGCTTGGCACCCGGCACGGCTCAGTGAGGGCTGCTGACCAACCTCCCGGAGACCCTGGCCATGGCGTCTAGAGACCAATCTGTGCCTCCGGAGCTCTGCCACCCAGGCCAGCTCACTTCCTCTTCCATTTTTTCACGTTTCCGCCCACCATCACCAAGACTGTACCTTTGGGCCGTACCCAGCATCTGTGACAAAAGGTTCAAGCCTCCCCATGTTCCCCCGCCGCCCCCAGAGCCTCCCGGCTGGACGCTCCTGCTGCCCTCCCTGGCGGGAGCCTCGGCCGTTCTGAGGCCGGACCTCTGCCTCGCGCCCCAGGAGCCAGTGTGAGCTGGCCCCCCTTCACTCAGCGAAGTGCTGCAATGTCCCCTCCAAAAATACCGACAAACTTTAGACGTCTTTCCCTCGTTTTTGGAAGAAGATTGCGCTACTGCGAGTTCTCACCCACCGTGTGTGAGACTCCGAGGTGCTGGACCCCGCAGCCCCGGTGCTTCCATGAGCGGGCCAGCCTCTAGGAGACCCTCTGCGCTATCACCCGGCCACCCCTCCCGCTGCATGTACGGAAGGGTCTCTGCCAGGGGAAAGCCTGAGACCACTAGTTCTCTCTCTTCAGAATTTTCTATTCTAGGACGGCCTTGTTCGTAACTGCTCCTTCCACTACAGCGCCCGCCTAATTTCCTCATCTTAAACCAGACCCTTGTGCCATTCCTAAGTCGGGGCTGAGATCTAACCAGTAGGTGACGCCCATGCACCCCATGCCCCGTGGGCTGTGATGGGGAAAGTGTCTCCTCGGGCACCTGGAAACGCCTCGGGGCTTTCCCCGGGACCAGGCCCGGACTGAAGTCCCAGCTACCGAAGGGGCAGAGCTGCAGGTATGGTCTCCATGTGAAAGCCTCCGAGGCCGCCAACAACAGTCCCTAAATACTGACTAAGCCTCACACCACAACGCCCAGCAACTCCCCCTTCCTGTCATTGCACCAAATACCCCACGTAAAACAGCTGTGTGCAGCCCCAGAGCCCCGACGCCATCCCCGTCCAGGGGCGAGGGACAAGGAAGCGCCCCCCAGCTTTCCTGCACAGGCCCCTGGACACTACACTTTCCACATGAAAAAGCAAAACCTCCAGGTATTCTCTCACCAAGAAACTCAAGTACATCCTCCACAGTAAGGGGCACTGGCTGCCGTGCTCGCTCCGGATGGCGTTCTCAAACAGGGCTCTGATCCGGTGCGTCAGGCCGGTCTCGGGAATCGTGGCGTAGACCTCTCTGCCATCCACCCTGCAAGACAGAGGTCGTGAACCCCGAGACAGGGTCTCACCAGAGGCAGAGGCGCCTGGGTTCGTGACGGGTGTCAGCAGCGACTGGGCCGCAGCTTGTCCGAGGCAGGGCTGTCCCTCGATCTGGGGGGCTGGGGGTGGGGTACAGACGCGATGCGCTCCTCCGAAGCCAGAGGAAGCAGTGTCCGGGGCTCTGTGGTTTCTCACACACCGAGTCCTTGCGTCTCGGGAACCCGTCCGGCAAGTGGCCTGTCCCAGGTCACACAGCTGGTAAATGGGAGAGCTGGGATGTGCACCCAGAGCCCCGCTCCAGGGCTGGCTCTCACCCACATGCTTTCACCACAGCGTCTCCGATACCGAAGGCCTGACCACTCCCCGCCACGCACCGTAAGCAAGGCGCAGGATCCCAGAGGGCATGGCCTGGGAGGACAGCCACAAAAGCCTCTAAAGCAAGAGGCTGCTCTTTGCAGGTCTCTTCTATAAACCCACACACCCACACCGGTGTGCCAAGCTCTGGCCGTGTTCATTTCTGTGCCCCTGAGGCTCAGAGGCTGGGGGGCGCGCACACATTCCATAAAGGTGTGGACACATTGCCTGGCCAGTGTGGCTCAGTGGACAGAGCGTCGGCCTGCAGACTAAAGGGTCCCAGGTTCGATTCTGGTCAAGGGCATGTACCTTGGTTGCGGGCACATCCCCAGTGGGGGGTGTGCAGGAGGCAGCTGATCAATGTCTCTCTCATCATTGATGTTTCTAACTCTCTTTCCCTCTCCCTTCCTCTCTGTAAAAAAAAAAAAAAATCAATAAAATATATTAAAAAAAAAAAAAAAGGTGTGGACACACGAACAAGACGAACGGAATTACCTCTGGACGGTCTCCACCAGTCTCTTTCTCGTTTTCTCCGCCTCAATGGCAAACAGCCAAGGCTCCAAGGGTTTCGCCGACCTGGTGACGGCGTCGAAGAACCTCCTGGTCCTGCTGGCGCTGTGGGACTTGCTCTGAACCTGCACGTAGGACCTCCAAAGCACCTGGTTGCCCGGGTACAGCCTCAGAGCCTCCGAGAGCGCCTGCCGCAGAGGAGCCAGCGGGTACACGCTGACTTTCGTGTGGAACCTGAGCAGGCTCGTGTGCATCAGCGTGACCGCCTCGAGGGCGCTGCTCACACTCACGCTCACGCTCGGGGGGCGGGCACTGGCCTCCAGGCCCAGGCCTTCTGGGGGGGGAGAGCCCTTCAGTTTTGCCAGCACCTGCTCGTGTATCTGCACAGCGGCATCGATCCCCGTGGTCAGATACTGGAAGAGCATAAAGCATTTAACCACGCTAACCAGGCGGGTAAGGGAGGCGGCGGCAGCTGGATCGGAGACACAGCTCTCCCCCAAACAGTCCTGCAGCGCATGCTCGTAAGCCTTCCGAGCTTTCAGAATGTGAACGGCCAGGACCTGCCCGGTGTAGGGCCCATAGGGGCCACTCTCAGCCAGCCTGGTCAGTATGTGAACAGCTCGGGCCTCGGTGGCCACTCTGGTGTCCGGCGCCAGCTCCAGCTCCAGCTCCGCATAGAGCAGGCTGAGCTCACAGACCTCGGGGTCCTTCAGCTCCCGGCTCCCTGCCGAGCTGAGCGCTGTATCGAACACTTTTCTGGCGTCCTCTGTGTTGCCAAGCAACCATTCCAGATGTGCATACTGCTTCCAGAGGCAAACGTTGTTGCGGTTTTCTGGCTCCTTAAGGAGATTCTTGGCTAGTTTTTTGCAGTTCTTTCCTCGTGATTTTAACCTCTTCTTGTTTTTAGTGTGCAGACACCAAATGACCTAGATTAAAAAGGAAAGATGACTCCATGTGCTCTAGGATGTTAAAGCAATCCCGGGCTATTGTCAGCCTGAGAAAGCCACACGAGGCATCTACACTTTCTTCCCCACCACATGCTTGGTAAACACTTAGGCTCTCTGAGCTGGGAACAAATCAGGATTTCTTTTTCATCTATTGATTTTTAGAGGGAGTGGAAGGAATAAAGGGTGGGGGTGAGAAGGAGAGAGAGAGAGAGAGAGAGAGAGAGAGAGAGAGAGAGAGAGAGAGAAGAAGAGAAGAGAAGAGAAGAGAAGAGAAGAGAAGAGAAGAGAAGAGAAGAGAAGAGAAGAGAAGAGACACACATCAACTGGTGCCTACCGCACACTCCCTGACTGGGGCCGGGATCAAACCTGCAAACCAGGTACATGATATTAACTGGATATCAAACCCAAGACTTTTCGGAGCGCATGCTGATGCTCTAACCACTGAGCCACTAGCCAGGCACAAATCAAGATTTTTTTACCAAAGCCACAGGAACCCCAAAATAAAACATCCAGGTTTCCATCAGAAACCTCTATACCCACAGCTGACATACTCTAAATGTTCTTCTCCAGAGAGGCAGTCTCCCAATTTTATACTTTAACTAGTGTCCCAGTTTGTGAACATTAAAAAGAAATTAATTAGAATAAATACCATATTTGCCGGCGTATAAGACGATTTTTTGGCCCTGAAAAATATGCCTCCAAGTGGGGGGTAGTCTTATACGGCGAGTATATAACAAACTCTGTATTTTGAATGGAAATGTTAGGGGGTCGTCTTATACGCCCAGTCTCTTATACGCCGGCAAATATGGTATTTTTCAGGGCCAAAAAATCGTCTTATACGCCGGCAAATACGGTACTTTAATATTGCTATTCACCCTTTCTCTATAATAGAAGTGCCAACCAAATTCACGATAGACAATGACAGATCAAAACACAATTGTGAGATTGGCGTCAGTGAGAACTTTATATGTATCGTGTATGTGCAAGTCAACTTAGCCTTTTATCCTATACTAGAGGCCCGGTGCACGTAATTCGTGCACAGGAGGAGGGTGTCCCTCAGCCCAGCCTGCACCCTCTTTAATCTCGGACCCCTCAAGGGATGTCTGACTGCCGGCAAATGAACATCCCTCTCACAATCCAGAACCACTGGCTCCCTACTGCTTGCCTGCCTGCCTGATTGCCCCTAACCGCTTCTGCCTGCCAGCCTGATCATCCCCTAAACCACTCCCCCTAACCGCTACTGCCTACCAGCCTGATCACCCCCTGATCGATGCCTAACTGCTCCTCTGCCGGCCCGATGACCCCCAACTGCCCTCTCCTGCCATCCCAGTTGCCCCCAAGTGCTCTCCCCTGCCGGCCCAGTTGCCCCCAACTGCTCTCCCCTGCTGGCCCAGTCATCCCTAACTGCCCTTCCCTGCCAGCCCGGTTGCCCCTAACTGCCCTTCCCTGTCATCCTGGTCACCCCCAACTGCCCTCCCCTGACAGCCTGGTCGCCCACAACTGCCCTCCCCTGCTGGCCTGGTTGCCCACAACTGCCCTCCCCTGCTGGTCTGATCACCCACAACTGCCTTCCCCTGCTGGCCATCTTGTGACCACATGGGGGCGGCCATCTTGTGTGAGGGTGTGACGGTCAATTTGCATATTACCCTTTTATTATCCTATATAATGGCAGAACTACTGGGAACTACTGGCCGCTATAACATGCACTGACCACCAGGGGCAGATGCTTAACACAGGAGCTGCCCCCTGGTGGTGTGTGCTCCCATAGGGGGAGCTGTGCTCAGCCACAAGCCGGGCTGACAGCTGTGAGTGCAGCAGCAGTGGGGGAAGCCTCTCCTGCCTCCTTGGCAGCGCTAAGGATGTCCTACTGCGACTTAGGCCTGCTTCCCCTGGGGAGCGGGCGTAGGCCATCAGTTGGACATCCCCTGAAGGCTCCTGGGCTGCCAGAGGGATGTCTGACTTCCAGCTTAGGCCCGATCCCCCAGAGAGCAGGCCTCTGCTGGCAGGTAGACATTCCCAAGGGCTCCAGGACTGCGAGAGGGTACAGGCCAGACCGAGGAACTCCCCTTCCCCCTGAATGCACGAATTCTCGTGCACCAGGCCTCTAGAATAAACTTGCTTAATTAGACCTGCTTTCTGATTTAGCTAAATTTTTTCCAGCCCAGTGAAGCACCCCAACTTCTCTTTCAGGTAATTGTCAGCAACACAGCAATAAATATCAACACAAAGCAGATTATTATTATAGATCAAGCAGGGAGAACAAAGAGTAAAATATTTAACTGCAGCAGTGTTTGGCTATATTCTGTGCAGTGAGAAAACCTGAAGTCATTTTCAGGTTCCACCATTTATTACTTCTTTTCAGTCAGGTCAAGTTTCTAAGCTTTCTAAATCTGTTTTCCGGCTAATAAAAAGAAAATAGAATTCTACTGAGTCTCCTCTCTATCTATTCCAGGACTTCTGTGAGGATCAAATGAGATGAGGCACATGAAAAAGCTTCACAGACATTTGATTAAACTGTAAAATGTTTACACTAGGCAGAAGATGTTGGGCACTGCTACGTGATGCCATTACCTGGCGCCTACAGCGACCGTTTCTGGGCTGGGCTGGGCTGTGGGCCGCATTTTGTGCCATGGGGTCTTGGCAGTGTTGGTTGTGATTTGGAGGGGTGTTGCTCCGGGGTGGTGGTGGGGCCTGTGTCCCACTTGGGGTAAGCCGAGTGTTGCTTTGTGGGCACTAGGCCTGTGGTGCCATTTATTTTTAAATGGCCAGTGCCCTCCTGCGTTGAGCATCTGACCCCTGGTGGTCAGTGTGCATAATAGCAACTGGCTGGCCGGACACTTAGCCTTTTATACATATATATAGAAGATAATACAACATGGTGTGTGCAATCTGTAGTTAAAATGTTGGAACTTTGAGGGTTAAGATTCTTTACTAACTTTGGCCAGCAGAGGGCGGAAGAGTCTATTCTAGACAAATTTCTAGCAGATACATAGATAAAAGAGCAGGGTAAGTAGCTTATTTTATCTATTTTAATAAGCCCCTAAACCCTCTTACCCTGCTTAAGCTTAAGCTTGGTTCTTAACACTAAGAGCTCACATAATCACAGGCATCTGGTGACACGAGAATGAACACAAACAGCCCAGTCACTCCTGCCTTCCTCTTGGCTGTGGCCCCTCCGAAAGGGCAGCCACACAGCGGGTGCCTCTACGGTCCCCGAAGAACGAGGCGCTGTGGCCCAGGACCCTGAAGAACTCCAAGAGCCTCTGTAAATGCGGGCACAGAGGGCAGCCCCACGCAGGGTGGAGGGGCCGGAGTTACCTTTGCCATCTCGTACCGGAGCCAGGAGGAGCAGAGCTGGGACCTCTCGGAGCCTGAGAACAAGGGCATCACCAGGTGGAAGAGGTTGCGGATGAACTCCTCGCCCTCTCGGCTGTGACCCCGGGTCCAGCGCCGACAGCCCAGCTGGTCCGTGCGGCCGACACAGCTGACGCCGGAGAAGGAGAGGTTGAGCGAAGTCAGTGGCTGCTCGTCATGAAGCCCGTTGTCGAAGATGCTGCTCTCATCCATGGCCAGGTACAGGCAGGAGGCCGGAGGGCTGAAGCCAGCAGGCACGCCCAGGAACTGCAGGAAGGCCACCACCAGCTGGAACTGAAGGGCCTGGCTGGAGAGCCGGATCAGGGATTGTCCGATGTCATCAAACAGCACCTGCCGCGAAGACAGAGGGGCCTGGTCAGGGGCTCCGTCTATTTACTTATTGTAATGAACAAGGAAAAATCATCACAATTCTCCCACAGTTCTCTTCACATGAATGTACAATGATTCAACGTTATACAATTTTGAACAGAGAGGAGCTAGGTTTTCTGCAAGATGCAAAAAAGCTAGAGGCCTCTCAAGACAACCGAGAGCGCTGCAGGGTAAGTCTGGATGCTGGTAGGGTCCCCGCACTCCTGGGTTCTCAGAAGGAGGGGGGCCCATGGGCAGGCGGGAGCCAAAAATTTTCCAAGTATCCTGTTGGATTCATAGAAAACCTAGAATCACTCACTTCTGAAAGGACACACAATTGCTTTGTAGTTACAAGTGTAAATTTTTTTAAAGATAGAAGAATAACTTTATTATTCTGTGTGGTTTTTTTTGGTATAAAACAGCTTTAGGAAGTGAAAAATATGCTAAAAAATAAACAGCAGGAAGGGAAGAGAAGAAGGACTGTGTTAGCAATTTTAAGAGCCCAATACCAACTGTGAGTGTTCATAGCTGACTTCAGGTATAACTTTAAAATGTAAGGCTTGGTTCCAAGGACCTGCGCATCTGATTGGTCTTTGTGCTCTGAGCAAAGCAGTACCTGGAGTCAACTAATCAAAACCATCAGTCAATCAGAAATCTCCAGGCGTGGCGTAGAGAAAAAGCTAAGTGACAAGACACTGCTTGCAGCAGTAGTGTGCTCCACAAATGAGCGTCCAGGAAACTGCCCAGATTTTGAGCTTTGAGAACTGACTTCTGGAAGGGGAATGAACTCTCAAAACCCTCAACCACCAGGGAAAGAGCCCAGTCCTCCCTGAACCTTCCAGCCACAGCCAGGAGAGGGAGCTCACGTGCACACTCGCCTCATGACAGTTCCCCCCAGAGCACTGGGGGTTCAGCAGTGAGGAAAGCAGGCAAACATCTTCACCCTCCAGGCATGTAACAGGTAGGGAAGGTCACAGACAACAAACCATTCCAAAGCTGACAAGCTTCCCTACTCTCAGTCCATACTATACTATGTTATATAACACATACTTATTACATTTTATCCCAAGCAATACAAAATGTATCTTGAGAATCTGGGTCAATTCCAGGTATCAAAAGAGAATCTTTTCCTTTATTTTAAAGCAAAGCTCTCAGAGCTGTGGCCACGAGCCAGAGCAGCACGTACCGAGTCACGCGGCATCAGCGGTAACAGAGTAACGGAGTTCAGGGCCTGGCACACATCAGGCTGCAACCGCCAGTTCCCTCTCCAGCAGGACTAGCTGTACGCCAGCCCCAATCGGCCCTACATGCAGTCCCCCTTGTCCTCTGGAGACAAACCTATCTGCTATGTTTCTGAGGGTCTAAGGAGGGCGGGGGAAGTGGACACGGTTAAAGAATGTAGGACAGGGATTCTGTGTTTTTGAACCGTGAGCCCTGCAGCTTCCGTGTGAAAAAGTAACTGAACAACCTGGAAGACCATCGCTCCTACTCAGGGGCAGGAACTTCCTGGTCAAGTGCCTCTCAGCTCCTCATCACCAGCAGCCAATGAAACCCTGCCCTGGTTTTCACTGAGAGGGAAGTTTCCGGACAGGAACAAGAGCCAGGCTACATCTCCTAAGCCAGGCAAGTGCTCTGAGAGCCCAACACCTTCTCTGGGTGCCCAAACCCAATGGGCATGGGGAGAAGGCGAAGACCCCATGGCTGGGGCCCCTCCTGGGGGGGGGGGGTACTTGCCTGTCTCTCTGGATCCTCACAGTCTTCCTCCGTTTGCTTCTTGGTCTTATCAGGGCGCCACGGCCGCCAGTGCCTCTGGTCTCGGGATCGCTCAGCAGCAAGCCAGATCTGCCACTTGGGCAGAGTCTTATCTTTGATGTCCTGGTCATCCTCTTCTGGTTCATCCTCATCCTCATCTAGGCAAGAACAAAACTTCTAGCTCACCTAAAAAGCAAATAAAACCATCGCCACCAACAACCAGATCCACCTGGACGCCAGCCACTGTGGTGGCACCTGGAATGCCAAGGTGAGTAAGAGCTACCCAGGCCAGCCTTCCGGAAGGCCTCTCCTATAATCACAATCAAGGTCCCCCCCAAAAACAATAGGTCAGCTGATGGAATCTAATGATTTTTATTGCTATCACACCAATGAAAATTCTAGAGGACATATATTCTAGAACAGCACTGACCAACACTGCTTTCGGTGGTGATCCAACATTCTCTATCTGTGCTGTCTGACAGAGTACCACCGCCACAGGGGACTTACTGGCACTTGGAATGTAGCTGGTAGAAGAAATGAGTTTTTAATTTTATTCCACTTTAACTAAAATAGCCACTTGTGGCTAGTGGCTACTACCAGACAACAGCATTCTAGAATGCTAACTGGCATTTAATGACAACACTGGTTTCGGTTTTCTTAAGCGATCAGAATTTTTAGCCAGTGACTTTACGATTATGACCTATGTTCACTTATTTTAAAAAATGTCAACTCAAGATATCCTTCAGTGATATCCTTTATCCTTTATTTCCCTGTTTCCTGATGCTGAGCATGCAGAGTGGAAGAGGAGAAGAGTCTGAATCACCTGTAAAGTTCCACATTTAAACAGAAACGAACAGGGCATGTAAAATGGTACCGCCACTTGGAAAAGTTTGGCAGTTTCTTATAAAACAACATGCACTCCCCATAAGGCCCAGCAACTGCACTCTTAGGTGCCGATGCCAGAAAGTGGAAACCTGTGTTCACACAGAGCCCTACCCACTAATGCCCACAGCAAGGCCTCATTCACGGCGGCCCAAAGCTAGGAACATACACAAACTAGTCCAGCTACGTCATGGAACAGCTGGGCAATAAGTATGAATGAACTACTGACACACACGGTAAGTTGGCTGAATCTCAGGGGAGCTATGCTAAGTGGGAAAAAAAAAACCTTCAAAGTTACCCAGAAAACAAGTGCTGGCGAAGTTACCCCAACACCTGCAGGGCCCGCCTACGAGGTGGCAGACATGCCCCCGGCCTGCGGCTCGGCACTGCCAGAGAGAGCACAGACAGTCCCAAGCTTTCGTTTCTCAGATGGAAACTGGAAGGTGCCACCTGTGAAGAGAGGCTGGCCGAGCCTGTGAGTGCCCACCACCGCCCTCCCTCACACTGCAGTGAAGCCAGGCCATGGAGCACTCCCCGGCCAGCTAAGAGCTGCATGGCCGACAGGGCAGCGTTAACACGTGGCTCGCAAGGCCTGAACGTGGCTGTGTGAGCCGAGGTGTGCTCCACATGGAAAACACACGCCCGGGGTCAGAGTTCGTACGGGGAAGCATGCAAACCCCTCGTTAGTTTCTTACTACTGATTAAAAGTTGAAATGTTAATGTCTTCACCTACTACGTTAAACAACACACATTATCAGAATTAATTCCACCTCTTTTTTTTTTTTTTTTTTAAATATATTTTATTGATATTTCACAGAGAGGAAGGGAGAGAGATAGAGAGCTAGAAACGTCGATGAGAGAGAAACATCGACCAGCTTGCCTCTTGCACACCCCCTACCGGGGATGTGCCCGCAGCCAAGGTACATGCCCTTGACTGGAATCGAACCCGGGACCTTTCAGTCCGCAGGCCGACGCTCTACCACTGAGCCAAACCGGTCCCGGCCACCTCTTTTCTTGTTGCTTGTTTTAGATGGCTACTAGATAAGGAGAAGTTACACGTGCTTGAGTTCTATTTCTACTGGTCAGGGCTGTTTTAGAGGTAACTGGAGAGTACTTTGGGGTCATTTAGAATGACATTTATAGAGATGCTAGTTAATAATGTTTATTCGCTAGTTAATAATTTTATAGTATTCCTTAAAAGGCATGCATTCTCAAATGATCTGGACACTGCCAAGAAAACAAAAAGACTGCCTTAAATACACACTAAAATGGGGGTGGGGATTAGCAACAAGACCGGCTCTTCAGGAGCCTGAAAAGGAAAAATGAAGCATTTCAACGGGGAGAACTCAAAGCCTCCAAGCATGAAGCAGAGAGGGGCCAACCGCTTCAAAGGCTCCAAGAGGAAAACTATTCTCCCGGGGCATCTACCTGATGTACTTCTGACATTTGTAGAATGTTCTTAAGCCGCTGCTAATGGCTTATCCACATAAACAAATCATCACGATGACGTGAAAACAAGCTCCAGAAGAGACTCGCAGGCGCGCTGCGAGGGCTTACCTGGGTTGATGACCACCCAGCCGCCCCGCTCCTGCTGGTGCATCCACGCCCGCCAGCCTCGGGCGCCCTTCTCCCCAGCCCGGGGCTCTCCGCTGTCCCAGAAGGGCTCGAAGAACTCCACCTGTTCAGATGTAAGACGTGGAGGTTAGCCCGGCCTGCACAACACTGCTGAGTCTCCGGGCAAATTCAGGGCGGGCTGGCGTAGGAGGGGCTGTGCTTCGTGAAAGCTTGCCCGCCATCAGTCCCAAAACAGAAAATGTAATTATCTGGTCGGGGAAGAGGGGGCAGCCTCCTCGGTAGCCCTCAGGGCTGTGGGATTCACACCCTTGAGTATGGGCTGGACCAAGAATGTGGCAAGAAGTGATGGATGACGCGTCCGAGACCGGGTTTGAAAGCCTGGCCCAGGTTGTTGGGAAGGGCAGGAGCAGAATGCTTTCCCAGCTCTGACCCTGGCGGGCCAGGCTAACAGGAGGCCAAGATTTGAGCAGTGGAAAGGTTATGAGGGGAAGTTACAAAAGACTCACCTTAGGACGTACTAAAAAAGGCAAGACAACGGTTTTCCTGACTGTGGGCATCACCAGCATTTAAACAAGGGCCATAAGTAAGGGAAACAAGGCATATAAGCGAGTCTTCATATTGGGGGGGGGGGGGGGGGGGAGACACTCTTGTATTCTCTCTCCATGTTTTACCACCTTCATCATGGAAGTTTCCTTGGGTTGCTAGAATCTACCTGAGAAACAATCCTCAGCAGGTCTAATACAAAGGAAGATATGATATTTTAAAAACACTACCACCACCACCATAGCTGGTTTGGCTGTGTGGACAGTGTCAACCTGCGGACTGAAGGGTTCCAGGTTCGATTCCAGTCAAGGGCATGTACCTCGGTTGCGGGCTCCCAGCCCTGGTAATGGGCATGCAGGAGGCAACCGATCAATGTGTCTTTCTCACATGGGTGTTTCTCTCTGTCTCTCCCTCTCCCTTCCACTCTCTCTAAAAATCAATGGGAAAATATCCTCAGGTGAGGATTAAAAAAAACAACAACCACCACCTCCCTGGATCCATCCCTCCCCGAAAGAGAGATGAGCAGGGAGGGAAGGGGGGGAGGGAGAAAAGGGCCGAGAGAAAGGAAAGCAGAGCGCCTACCTGTCCTCGGGTGGGCAGACCTTTGACGCTGTCGGGTTTGAAGAAGGTGAAGTCGAGCATGGCCTGGAACAAGGAGACGGCCTTCTCCGCGTGCCCGGCCTGGCGCAGGAAGTGGCACTGCTGGAGGAAGAGCGCTGGAAGCAGCGGAGAGCTCTGGTTAACGCCATTGAGGAGAAATAGCCTGATTTCTAAGATACAGTAACCCGAGAACATCTTCTCTCCGAAATCAGTTACTCTTGTATTTTCCAAGTTGTGATACCTACCCGTCCTGCTTTCAAAGGACTCCCAACAGCTCTGTGACCAAAGTCTATTCATTTAATTTTTATATAAAACCACCACAGAATACAAATGTTAACAATAGCTGCCGAAACTGGTTTGGCTCAGTGGTAGAGCGTCGGTCTGGAGACTGAAAGGTCCCAGGTTCGATTCCGGTCAAGGGCATGTACCAGTAGGGGGTGTGCAAGAGGCAGCTGGTCGATGTTTCTCTCTCATCGACGTTTCTAGCTCTCTCTCCCTCTCCCTTCCTCTCTGTAAAATATAAATAAAAACTATTAAAAAAAAAAACAAAACAATAGCCAAGACCGGTTTGGCTCAGTGGATAGAGCACTGGCCTACAGACTGAAAGGTCAAGGGCATGTACCTTGGTTGCGGGCTCATCTCCAGTAGGGGGTGTGCAAGAGGCAGCTAATCGATGTTTCTCTCATTGATTTTTCTAACTCTCTATCCCTCTCTCTTCCTCTCTGTAAAAAAATCAATAAAATATATATTTTTAAAAAACAAATATTAACAATAAAAACTACAAATACATAAATGTAAGGCAAGAGGTTGGTCTGAATATTGATTATCAAAAACTCAAAGGACTGTTTCTCAGGACTGCATCTGCTAGCAATCCAAGGAAACTTCCATGACGCAGGTGGTGAAGCACGGAGAGAGAAAACAAGCGTCCCCCGTCCAATATGAAGACTCACATATGTCCCTTTTCTCCCTTACTGATGGCCCTTGTTTAAATGCTAGTAATTTCCACAAGAAAATTTCTAGAAATGGATGGCATGGCACTTTTTTTTCTCACCAGTGAGCCAAGATCTGTACTCAGTGGCTCACTAGATGGCATTGTTCACCAGCAATTTTCATCATATGCTCAGTCGGCTGTAACCAAATCAAGGTTCCATGCCTGAACATTTCAGTTTGCCCACGTGTGGTGCAGTTCCTTTACTGAGTATCGATCTGAGCACATCGCCAATGACAGCAAACACACGGCTCGTTATGCCAGTGTGGTAACTGCTTGTCATCTCCAGAGCAGTATATCTGGATCTTTAGAAGTTCACTGGAATGGCAGGATTTTGCCCCAATAACTGCCTGTGGTGTGCTAGACACTGAGCCAGACTCACCATATATTCTCACCAGGTAACACTGTAAAGCAAGCAGCGTACTATTGTTGCTGAGGGAGAAACAGGAGCTTAACCAGGTTAAGGAGCTCATCCAAGGTCAGACCAGAACCACTGAAGGGCAAACCCAGGATTCAAGTCAATGTCGTTCTTGACTTGAATCCTGGGTTTCAAGATACCATGCTGCCTCTGATATCTCACCACTGGACAGATTTATAGTCTAGGCTCCTTTGGGACGCACCGAAAATGCTAACCATATAATACCAGTAGCCTCTATCCCTCTGCAAAGGTGTTCAGTCAGTGAGGGCGTCCCACAAGCGTTACCGCCCGAACCCTGGGCTGGAGGTGACGGCAGCACAGGTACCTCGGCAGACCAGGCCGCTGGGAGCCAAGGTGGTGATGACTGTTGGCTGTGCCTCCCTCGTTAGTGACCAGAGAAGCTGGAACTCCTGGGCCAGGGACACCTCCCTAACTCTGCGGTCTCCACTGCCCTCCCACCCCAAACCCCTCCGCTAAGACGCTGGAGGGGAAGAACCCATCATGGTCAAAAGGAGTCATAATGGTTTTTTTCTTGATGAATCAATTTTATCAATTTATCAATCAGGTTTATCAACTTAAGACTCTTCTAAAATAAATCTTCATTTTCAATTAAAGTCAAAAGTATTATTACCTGCCCAGCAGGTGTGGCTCAGTGGTTGAGCACTGACCAGGAGGTCACGGTTCAATTCCCAGCCAGGGCACCTGCTCAGCTTGTGGGCTCAGTCCCCAGTAGGGGGAATGCAGGAGGCAGCCCATCAACAATTCTCTCATCACTGATGTTTCTCTCTCTCCGTTTCCTTTAAGGAAAAAAAAAAAAAAAAAAAAAAAAGGCAGCATCATTCCTCCCACGTAAATGGATCTGGTCACTGTGTCCTTACCAAACATGGCCTCTTCGGTGCCGGGCAGCTCGGGGTGAGATAAGATGCTGCCATCCTTCACAGCAGACAATGTACTCAAGCATTTTCCGTAAAGGCTGTGGATTTTGGATACTGAAAAGGTGCTGAACTGGCTCTGACAAAACAAGAGGTACTTCTGCCAAAGGGCCGTATTGTTGGGGTGCAGGAAGATGAGTTTCTGCCACTCCTTGACCAGCGTGGACGGCTCCCAGAACTCGGTGCAGAGCTGCAGCTTGGCGAGCTTCAGGTCCACGCTGCCCGGGTTGCTGTCGATGGCCCGCTCCAGGATGGCGAGCTTCTTCTCCAGGATGAGCTTCAGGGACCGCTTCCGCTTCTCCTGCTCGCCCTCCTCGATGGCGTACAGGCCAGGGCTTCTCATGACCTCGTCCTCAACAACAAAAACACCTGTTTACACGGGCACAGGGAACCGCATCCTCCGGACCCCAGCAGCCCAGGCAGCTACGTACAAGCCCCGGGGGTTCCTCACCTCTCACAATGGACTGCTGTTTGGACTTTGGTGACAACCGCTAGTTTGTCACCATTTCTTCTAATGGCAGCTCAGTCCCTTGGGTACCTGTGCCACCTAGTATACTGATCTTGTTTTTATTTCACCTGATGGACCTGCCTACTGTCATTTAAAACTTATATTTATCTATCAATAACTAGCATGCAATACCTTGAAAACCTTTTCTGGAATCAACTTGACCATTAAAACAGTCAAATGAGGGACAAAATATAATTGTGTTGCCAAAACCGGTTTGGCTCAGTGGATAGAGCGTCAGCCTGCAGACTGAAAGGTCCCAGGTTCGATTCCGGTCAAGGGCATGTACATTGGTTGCGGGCACATCCCCAGTAGGGGGTGTGCAAGAGGCAGCTGATCGATGATTCTCTCATCGATGTTTCTAACTCTCTATCTCTCTCTCTTCCTCTCTATAAAAAAATCAATAAAATATATTTGAATATATATATATAAAATTGTGTTAAGTTGTTCAAAAAAAAGGTGAGTGGAACTAAGACAACCCGTGTATGTTAGAAAGGGCGCACGTAGCCCTAACGAGGTAGCTCAGTGAGCAGCCCTTCTCTCCCACATTCTGGCTCTCCGCATGGTCTGTCTGACTTCCCCAAGGCCTCCCCCTCCTGGCGAGCGTCCACTCCTCTTTAAGATTCTGCTCTTGGAAACCCTTTCTTGCTCTCTATGGCAGTCACCCCTCACTCCACCCCCAGATCACACAGGAAGGCGCTCGTCTCCCCAGATGCAGCCTTCTCCCCGCACTCTGGGCCAGCTCAGGACAAGGCTACCGTCTAAGCATCTTCACATGCCCAGTGCCTGGGTTCCCCCTGGGAGCTCGCCGGGCACATGGCATTGCCAAAATGAGGACTGCCACGCTCCGGGCGGTAGGAGAGGTGGGACAGGGATGCTTACCTGGAAAGCAACGAACGCCATCCACAGCTGAGTGTCCCGAGGGTTCTCCCGCACCCTCCGGTTAAACTCCTCCACCCTGGCCTTGAGAAGCGCGCTCTCGCGGTCCGGCTGCGAGTCCGGCTGCTGGGGCCCCTGCTCTGCAGGACCTTGTCCGTGCAACCACTGGGTGGTGGACTGGTCGTAAACCCCCAGAGGGTTCAACCAGGTAGTAACGGGAGGAGCCGCGTCCTCCGAGTCCCTCACTGGGATAAAGGAGAGGGGCGCGGACGAGGGCGGGTCCTCGCTCCTGCTGACGGCAACGCCGTCGGTGCTCATCAGCCCCACGTTCTTCTTCGTGAAGTAGCGCTCCACGCGCTGCTGCGCCCGCTTCTTCTCCGTGGGAGCGCCCTCCCAGGATATGCACTGCTTCTTCGGGTTAATGCCCAGGCAGGAATCTCCTTTCCTCTTGTATCTTAAGTTTGAAAAAGAAGAGAAAGTTATTGAGGAAATATGTGCACTAGCTCTGGATGGGGGAAGGCTCATCACTCTTAAAACTCTTATTATGGCCGAAACCGGTTTGGCTCAGTGGATAGAGCGTCTGCCTGCGGACTGAAAGGTCCCGGGTTCGATTCCGGTCAAGGGCATGGACCTTGGTTGCGGGCACATCCCCGGTGGGAGGTGTGCAGGAGGCAGCTGATCGATGTTTCTCTCTCATTGATCATCTAACTCTCTGTCTCTCTCCCTTCCTTTCTGTTAAAAAAAAATCAATTAATTTTTAAAAACCCTCTTGTTATGCAAGCTAAATGCATATATTTAAATTCACCTTACCTTCAGACTGTCTGTGTTGAGGAAAACAGGATTAGCAATGAACTTTTTCTGTCCGTTTAACTTACCGTATTTGCCGGCGTATAAGACGATTTTTTGGCCCTGAAAATACCGTATTTGCCGGCGTATAAAACGACTGGGCGTATAAGACGACCCCCTAACATTTCCACTCAAAATACAGAGTTTGTTATATACTCGCCGTATAAGACTACCCCCCACTTGGAGGCATATTTTTCAGAGCCAAAAAATCGTCTTATATGCCGGCAAATACGGTACTCCTCTAACACTTCAAGTCTTGGTTAAGGTCCCATGAATTTAAGCTCATGCCTGCCTCCTGGATGTTGGTAATTTCCACTTTCCTGGAGTTTTGTAGTTCAAGTCCTGCCATCTACAGTACGCCGTCTGATCACAATCACAGGCGACAGGCGAGGCAGGAGCCACCACCCTCCCCTGCACCCTTCCTAAATAAGGACACCGAGACCTCGGGTGACACGAGTCACCTGGCTCCTTCCCCCCAGCATGGTCCTGCGTCCCTACTTAAAAAGATAACATATAGGCCTACGGTTCTTTTTTAATCCTGAAACTAAGTGTGTCAAATAAAATTACATCTGGCTATTTTCTACCGAGAGGGAAAGAGGCTGGTGCTGAAAGGCTTTTATGGAACGTGTAGGCGTCCCCGGAGCTAGGAACACATGACTCCCGACCGGCTGCACAAAAGCTCGGGAAAGCTGTGCACTGCTCTGTATACATGTTATATAAACAACCCAGTTTGAAAACGGGCGAAAGGTCTGGACAGAAGTCATAAAAGAAGACGTGAACGGCCAACAGGCACATGAAAAAAAGTGTTGGACATCGTGAGTCATCAGGAAGTGCAAATTAAAACCACAGAGATAATGCCACATACCCATCAAAACGGCCAAAACTAAAAAGACTGACAATACCAAATGTTGGGGAGTCATCCGCAGGGTAACCGGAACCCCCATGTGCTGCCGAAGGGAATATACGCTGGTACAGGCGCTTTGGGAAAAGGTCTGGCGGTTTCTGTAGAAAACTAAGTACAGACCTGCCCTCTGACCCAGGCATTCTATTCCTAGGCATTTACCCAGGACCAGGAGACCACGTGTCTGCACAAATACTTGGGCCCAAATCCTCTCATAAGCTTTATTCACAACAGCCAGATGCTGGAGGGAGTCCAGGTGTCCGCCCACTGAAGAATGAAGAGACCAACGGAGGTGAATGCCACGACACGGAGGAAGCTCAAAACCATTTCGCGGAGTGAAAGGAGCCAGACATACAAAGGACTACACGCTATCTGAGCCCACTGCATATGAAATCCTAGAACAGACCACGCTGACTGATGAGGAGAAACAATTAGAACAGTGTTGGCCTCGGGGAGGTGGGGCATAGACTGACTGGGAAGGAGCATGAGGAAACGTTCTGGGGTCACAGTGTAGTCTCCATTTTCAGAGGTCTGGCTTATCCAGGCGCATCCATCCCTCTGTCACACTAAGCAAACGAAGATCTGTGTATTACAATATATGTAAATTTTAAATCAAAAGAAAAAAAGTGAGACAAATCTTGCACTGTAGTTAATGATATCCATGCTGAAGTATTTAGGGGGTAGTATACTGATGTTGGCAATTTACTTTAAACTGCATCAGAAACTGTAATAAAGCTAGAGGCTCGGTGTATGAAATTTGTGCACAGTTAGGGTCCCTAGGCCTGCCTGGTGATCAGGGCTGATCAGGTTTCTCACCTCCCTGCCTCCTTCCCTCACAGCCCATGCCACCTCTCACTTCCTCAGCGCGCAGCCGCTGCTGCTACAGCCACCACCACCACCACCACCACCAATGGTGGCCCGCCATGTTCCACACCGCTCCCTGGTGGTCAGCACACATCATAGCAAGTGATTGAACTCCTGGTCTCCTGCTCCAACTCCCAAAGGGACAATTTGCATATTAGTCTTTTATTATACAGGATGGTGAATGTAGGGGGCAGGTATATGAGTTAAAAACAACTTTAACAACAGGGTGAGGAGATAAAATAATGCTACAATTGCTCTAAATAAGCCCATCATTCCCCAAGGAACAAATTTTAAGTAAAAAACTAGTTTTGTTCTCCTTCTTTACTATTTTATTTTCACTAAAAATGAATACTTTAGAAATTCATATATCTAAAACAGGTTTACTGAGTTTTCTGAATTTAAAACTGCATTTTGTAAAACTAATTTAATAGCTGCATTTCATAATAAATTAGATGAAAATGATGGAGAAAAAATAATATTACCGGTCCATATTTTTAAGCATCTTCTTTCAGATATGTGGGTATGAATAGATTTACATGCATATACACACAACCCATATTAAAATAGTTATATAGCTTCAGACTTTTCTGCCTATTTTTTAAAGTATTTTCCCACACCATTAGTTTTTTTATTTTTTTATTTTTATTGATATTTTACAGAGAGGAAGGGAGAGAGATAGAGAGCTAGAAATGTCGATGAGAGAGAAACATCGACCAGCTGCCTCTTGCATACCCCCTGCTGGGGATGTGCCCGCAACCAATGTACATGCCCTTGACTGGAATCGAACCCGGGACCTTTCAGTCCTCAGACCGACGCTCTATCACTGAGCCAAACCGGTTTTGGCTTCCCACACCATTAGTTTTAAAATATGTAATATTTATTGGCTTCAAACTGGTCCATTTGGAGATATGCCATAGTTTATTTAACCATTTTCCTACTGTGGACATTTAGGTTGTAACCAGTTTATCATTTAGTACAGAATCTTAGTAACTGGACAGGACCTCTTGGCCTTATATCCCATGAGTCTCTGCCTTCACTTCTGATTACCTGCGAGCTGTTTGGGAACAGACTGTGTATTATTGCTCTTTATGTTCCCAACAGTGTCTCACAAAGCACTAAGTAAGTACCTAAAGGGTTCAATAAGTATTCAAATATTTTTTATTAACAGATTAGAGGAGAAAAGCTTAAACTCATTACTGAAGCGAATACCATCACCTCGTTTTATGATTATCCAGTGATGTATGTTGAAAACATTTTGAAAAATTCATCACCATTTAAGGTCATTTTTTTAAAAATGGTTTTTGTAACTTTTTAAAATGGCATATAGATTAGATCAAATGGTTTCCAGACAGAATGTCATACCGTATTTGCCGGCGTATAAGACGATTTTTTGGCCCTGAAAAATATGCCTCCAAGTGGGGGGTAGTCTTACACGGCAAGTATATAACAAACTCTGTATTTTGAGTGGAAATGTTAGGGCGTCGTCTTATACGCCCAGTCTATTATATGCCGGCAAATACGGTATTTTTCAGGGCCAAAAAATCATCTTATACGCCGGCAAATACGTAATTATTTCACGGTATTTTTAGATTCATTCCTGCAACAAATACTTACTGAACACCTATTATGCCAGGCACTGCTCCCCAAGCACCGTGGATAAATAAGATTACTCCGACCAGGAGCCTGATCTCAAGGTTTAAGTTTTCATTTTGGAATGTAAGGTAAGATACGCCTAAAGAACTTAACAGTGGCTAAAAACCCAACAGAATCTACAGAGGATGGGTGTGGCCGGCCAGCCAGAGACAGCGCTGAGGGAGTTCAGGAGAGAGAGCTGTTACTTCCCACCAGAGAAAACCAGGGAGAGACCGGATGGGTACCTTGCTATATCTCCTCGGTAGAGAGACTTGTACTCCCAGTTTGCGGGGTCTGGTTTCTTATCTGTCCTGAAGGTCTCTCCTGTCAGAGCCTGGATGTCCTCAAGCCAGACACAGCGGGACCCAGCGGCAGCGGCGGCAGCATTTTCCTGGCTGTGGGGCAGGGAGGGTGAAGAAGAGAAAGGGAGAGGCACTTAACCTTCCAGTTAACACTTCACATTGCAGCACATGGAAGTCACACATTTCAAACTCCACACAGCATCAAGGGAACGAGGTACCCAAAATGCGTGCATGCCATCCAGGCGGGAAGAGGACGCCTGCTGCAAACACAGGTTTAAAATAGAAAGCAAAGCCTGTCCACACCACGGGGCACTTTACCAGGAAACAACTGGCCCAGAAATTAGCCTGAGGGATGTGGGGGTGCTCTTCTCCAAGTGTTCCATTTAAACTACTGTAACCTGAATGTCAAGTATATTCATAAACAAGCCATTTCTTTAATTATTTATTTATTTTTAATGTCTTTATTGATTTTTTAAAATATATATATTTTGTTGATTTTTTACAGAGAGGTAGGGAGACATAGAGAGCTAGAAATGTCAATGAGAGAGAAACATCGACCAGCTGCCTCTTGCACACCTCCCACCGGGGATGTGCCCGCAACCAGTGTACATGCCCTTGACTGGAATCGAACCTGGGACCCCTCAGTCCGTAGACCGACACTCTATCCACTGAGCCAAACTGGTTTCGGCTAATTTCTTTATTGATTAAGGTATCACATAATTGTCCTCATCCCCCCATTCCCATCCCCCATCCCTCCCCACTCATGCCCCAACACCCCTGTTGTCCTTGACCACTGGTTACGCTCATATGTGTGCACACAAGTCCTTTGGTTGATCTCTCCCTTTCATCCCCACCCTCCCTCTGAGGTACGACAGTGTGATCCAGCGATTTTCTTTAAAAAAAGAAGAGGTGGACTGCTCTGAGTCACCTTCTTTAAAAGTGCTCAGGTTATTTAGTCCAACCCCAAACTCAACCAAGGCCCCAGTTGGGAATAGTTCTGCCTCAGATGTCACCTGGGATAAGTCTAGGTCGCGCTTTTCTGGCCTGGGCTCTGTGCACGGCTCTGCCCGCACGGACGGACCCCCTACACGACGGGCAGAGAGTGCCCGCCGTAAGCCAAGACCCTGATTTATCCCTCCGAACCCATCTGTGAGCTGGCAGACTTTCAGCTCAGATCCGAATGGAACCTCTTCCCTAGGAGCCAAGTGAGAGGGAGGGGAGGGTCTCTGGCATCTGACACCTCTCCTCCCGTAGAGAAAACCAGTTCACAATGCTGCGGACAGACGCTGCCAAAGGTCACAACAGCCATTAACTCTTGTCCCATCTGCTGTTTAGCTCCCCCGATAGAAATGAAGGTTCTGGAGGCTTCTAAATCATTCCTGGCTGGGAATACAAGGGAATGGGATTTCAGGGACACAAAGAAGCAGTTCAATAAATATCTCTCAAGTGACGTGTCTCCAGTGAACAGGGTGATGGTAACACAGCCCCTTCAGAAACACTGTGGAGGGGTTTCTGTCAAGGAAAACCACAGGGTCAGGTAAAGGAGGGAAGAGACTGGTGCATTCCAGAAAGAAGGAGAAAGCCACGTGGGGGGAAAACAAACAATAAAGGAAGGGCTGGGGCAGACCACCCCTGGGGAGTGAACAAGCCCCCCCCCCCCCCCGCCCCTGTGGGGTATTCAGATCTGGAAGCAGGCTGTGGTCCGGCTGGGAGGGAGGAATCTGCCTCCACCTGAAGGTGAAGAAGCCATTCTAAGACTTAAACAAAGGTCAGTTTGAAGCTACAGCCTCTGGGGAAATCGGCCCTCGATCTGGAGGCCCACAAGGTGTATTCTCCGCCAGGAATCCACTCTCCTGACATCACAGAGAGACTCAGAACTCACTAATCAATACGGAGACAAACAATTCTTCCAGGTCACGTCTCACAAAGAGACTACAGACATTAACACTGAGAAAGTAAAACAGAAGGACAAAAACATTTTATTTTTATCTTATTGGGGATATTCTGCAAAACATCAACAAATTTAAAAGTGCTCTCCGGGTCATAAAACTATCAGGAGGCTGCAAAGATCGCTGCTGCCGTGGTTAAGCACAGGCTGGAAGCACCCATCTTTCAAGTTCGAATGGTGGCCCTAACGGGTTTGGCTCAGTGGACAGAGCGTCGGCCTGCAGACTGAAGGGTCCTGGGTTCGATTCCAGTCAAGGGCATGTACCTTGGTTGCGGTCACATCCCCAGTAGGGAGTGTGCAGGAGGCAGCTGACTAAAGTTTCTCTCAGCAATGTTTCAAACTCTCTATCCCTCTCCCTTCCTCTCTGTCAAAAAAAAAAAAAAATCAATAAAACATATTTTTTTTAAAAGTTCGAATGGTGGTTCCTGTGTGTGTTCAGGAAACCCATTGAAGCTTTTTGCCTCAGCTACAAAAAGGGGCAAGGAGCTAAAAGTGAATTCTCAGAAGCTACAATGATTAATACATTTTTCTTTGAAGACATGCCAAAAAAGCAAGAATATCAATAATACATTCACCCATTCACATAACAAACACGTATTCGGTGTATGTATTACTATGCATCAAGCCCTGTGCCAAAGCTGGGAGGTACAATGGTCAGCAGGGGGGCATGGCTCCTGCCACATAAATTCAGATCTTTTTGCTTGACCCCTTTATTTATCCTCCTAGAGCAGTATTTCCCAAAGTGTGGTACGCGTACCCCCAGGGGTACGGGAAGAGTTTGGTGGGGGTACGTGTTGCACCGGAGTTTGCACATTTCCCGTCTTTCAAAACTCCCAAGGATTTTTTGTCTAAATCAGATTTTTATATCATTACTGTGCCTAACGTTTCTCAAATAAAATATGGCCCTAATTTGTTACAAAATTTTCTTTATGTTGGCAAGGTGGTAGAATTCTATTTTTTCACCAGCTTTGTTGAGACAATGACTGTGTTTGATTGACTCGAGTTAAATAATCATGTAACTGCCTAAGTTGTGGCAGCAATCGGGGGAGAAAAATTAACCATTTAGAAGATGGTGGGTGTTGAGAGCAGGACACCTACCTCAGTGCCTCCGGCCCCCTGTTAGCGCCTCTGAGGCCTCGGGGGGATCTGTCCTTTTCAGAGTCAGTGTCTGCCTCAGACCCACTGCTACTTGACTGCCCGCGTTTTCTCTTGGTTTTCTTGTGGTGCTGATGCTTCCTTTTCTTCCTTTTCTCCTTCTTCTTTTTCCTGCTTGCTTGTCGGAGGTTTCTGTTCGAGTCACTTTCACCTGACAGCTCTGATTTCAGAGGACTCCTGTTTGGGAAAATCCACACTAGACTTTTAGAAGAGGATGAGGGAAATAATATGTAAATAAGAAATCAAACAAATATATAAAAGGACATTCTAAAAGTGCTCACACACACTTACTATTTGCCCTTATATTATAAAATATCTTCCTGGATCACAACTCACCTTAAAATAAAAGTTGGATCTACAATGAAACCAGGTAAAGAAATTCTAATAGCCTCTGAAGCTATACTTTGATATGGACACATTTTTAAAAGAAAGTAATCTACCAGTTATTTTATCAAATATAATATTTTTAAAAGCAACACTAGAAAAGGTTTATTTTTGTCATCATTACTGAAATATCTACAAACAACTCCTTCTCATGTGTCAACTACTCTCAACTTCCAAAGGCCTCTTCCTCGTTGGGAGAATGTGGCTTCCGGGGGTTCATCACATTAATGGACCATCTAGTCCAGACGTGGGCAAACTACAGCCCGCAGACTGGATCCGGCCCGTTCGGCTGTTCTATCCGGCCCTAGGAGCCGAAAGGCTTTTGTGCCTTTCCTTTGTTAGGCAATTTTATTTTGCCTTTGCCATCTTCAATATAAGCTATGTTATTGTGCTATGATTCCTCCAATTTTTTGAAGTTTCAAATTATAATAATTAGTGTTTACATTCTTCTTATTAAAATGTTTGAAATGAATAAAACTATTGAAATAAAATAAAAAAAAGACCGTACCCTTTTATGTAATGATGTTTACTTTGAATTTATATTAGTTCACACAAACACTCCATCCATGCTTTTGTTCCGGCCCTCCGGTCCAGTTTAAGAACCCATTGTGGCCCTCGAGTCAAAAAGTTTGCCCATCCCCAGTCTAGTCTCTATTGGCGGGCGAGTGAGCTCATTTCTGAATTCGATGAATACATGAATATTCTTTCAATGTGTACTGTTCTGCTTTCCAAAAAGTTTTCATGAGACAGTCCTATGCTATTGTGGAGTCTAGAATGAGCTACCCCCAAGGAGTGCCTCTGCGATATGCAGATTGCTTTGAGCTGAAAGCAATTTTAGCTTCAGGCTCAAGAGAAACTTCTCCTCCTCCCCCTTTCCTTAACTACCTAGAAGAATTTGGATTAGAGACGCTTGCCCATAAGATTGTCAGAGCTTTTTCTGAGCTACTTACAGAGCAGGAAACTTCTGTTTCACTGAAGGTCTGCTCTTACCATCCTGCAATGCCCTTCTGAAAGCACCTCTCCTCACCCTCATTCAGGAGGTCTCATACACTCAACCTCCCTCTCTATCTCTGACCTCCCATGTATTCGGGGTCTCTTCTCTCCCATGCACTCGGGTTCCCATGTACACAATATTAAATTCTATTTTCTCTTGTCAATCTACCTCCTATTGAAATACTGTTTTGCCAGCCAAAAAGAAGCAGAGGAGAAAAAGGAAAAATTTCCCCCTTCCCCACATTGTATTACGCAAGCTCCTTCTATTTTTACAAAAATGTTGAAAATGCAACTAAAGAAATGGCTGAATTCTTCTATGTTTATCAATACTCTAAAGGTTGCTAATGAGGTGAGTAAATAAGAATCCCAGTGATGCCATTTCCCTCAAGGGCTAATTACTGGCGGTTCCTGTGTCACGCAGTTGCCACTGCAATGTAAAGGGGGGTGGGGGGAGGAATAGGAGTGAGGTAAGGGAAAATAGTCAAAGGTCACCTCATTACTGTAAGTGAGAGTTTTACTTAGCTCTTCTAGCACAGGGTTTTCTAAGGAGGCTCATCCAGGCTAAGCCACAGTGTCACCGACAGAGACTCAAACTCCATCTACCAAAAGCACTACCTGGTCAGCGGCGACCCTTCAGACACAGGAGCTGCGGCCTCTTCAGTCCGGTGGCTCAGAGCTGTGACGGTTTCAACACAAAAGCTTGGGTTGCTCAGCCAATCTAAGTCTGCAAAAGAGAGAAAAGACCAGTGAAACGAGCTCAGTATGACTTCTAAAGCAGGAGATCCCTCTGACCAGCTGGCATCCTCATTCACAGCCAGTGTCGGCCAGCCATTCGGAATGGTCCACAGAGGCTGAAGGTAATCCGTGAAATTTTTATTTCACGGGGCTTGGGGCTTTGACACACTCTAAAATATTTCAGACTGAAGTCCTCTGCGATACAAGGCTGCGGCTTAAGCAAAAGCCATGTAACGAGTGTGGCCTAAAAGGCAACCAGGCTTTCTACATTCCCTCCAGCCTCCTGAGCACGAAGGCTTCGTCAGCATTAGTGCTCAACGACCTCAAATTTGATCGAGGCAATTCCCAAAAGTTAAAAAATCAAGCCATGCATAAAAGCCCACCGTGCCTACCATTGTCACGAAAGAGTAAGGTATTTTCTTTAAAAGAATATTCTAATGTTCTATCTCAGTTAACACAAACCTTATAACAGACACTCCTCTGAAAATAAAAACACAAGGGTGGCTCAGTTGGGTGGAGTATCATCCATCCCACACACCAAAAAGTTGTGGGTTTGATCCCCAGTCAGGGTACGTATGAGAGGCAACTGATCAGGTGAAGATTTAAACACACGCACACACACACACACACACACACACACACACACACGCACACACACAAGGTGTCAATTTTTCTAATTAAAGATAGAATTATGTAAGATACTAATAATGACTGCCCTGGCCAGAGTGGCTCAGTTGTTGGAGAGTCATTCCATGCACCAAAAGGTGGCAAGTTCAATGCCCAGTAAGGCCATCGTAGGAGGCAGCCAACCGATTGATGTTTCTCTCTCTCCTTCTCTCCCTTCCTTTCTGTAAAATCAACAAATAAAAATAAATAGTAACAATGATTATTAATAACAGATTAAATTTCTGAAACAATTTTTCTTCTTATCCACTAATTTCTAACTCTTCCACAATTACTTATTTTCTAACTTTTAGGTGCCTCAGCTCTGAAGGAAAGTAAAAAAATTAGGTGGGGAGAAGGAAGGGGGCCCAAGGAGCGATTTGCATTTGTCCTGCTTTGTTTTAGGATGGGTGGTCAGGGAATATTCCTAGCTGAGAAGATGGGTGCAGTTAGAATGGAAAGGGTTATTAGATTTTTTAACAGCTGTACTGGCGTATTATTTATATACCATAAGGTTTAACCATATAAAGTATACAATTCAGTGGGATTTAGAATATGGTATAAAATTATTTAGGACATTTTCATTATCCCAAAAGAAACCCCAGCTCTGATCAGTTTGGCTCAGTGGATAGAGCGTCGGCCTGCAGACTGAAGGGCCCTGGGTTCAATTCCGGTCAAGGGCATGTGCCTTGGTTTCAGGCACATCCTCAATGGAGAGTGTGCAGGAGGCAACTGATAGATATTTCTCTCTCATCAATGTTTTTAACTCTCTCTCCCTTCCTCTTTGTAAAAAAATCAATAAAATATATATTTTTAAAAAGAAACTGACCTTTAAAAAGTAATAATAAAGCACAGGAGAAGGGGAAAGAAGAGAGGATTCTAAGTAAGTGCCTCCAGTAGGCCAGGCACCAGGAAAGGTATGCGCTTTCCATCGTTGGCTGCTCGTCCTCATGGGACTACAGTCTCTGCTATAGAGCACAGAAACTACGGCTCAGAGGGAGAAGGTGCTTTGTAAAGTCACACCCAGTAAGTGCCAAACAACCCTTCACACAATCTTTCTTCTACCGTCTCCTTTTTCCTTCCGAGGCTCGTTCCCTTCCCTTGGGCCTAATTCCTGTCAGGAGGCGCGTGAAAACAGTTCCTGCTGCTCGCTGAGATGACAATTATTGCCACAACTGGATGCTACAGTGAACAGGGGAAAAGAAAAGCGGGAGAAACGGAGCAAACAGCATGCAGGGAGAGGTGCTCTCCAACAATCCCAGTGCGTTTTTCATGAAGATTCTAGATGGTGCCGACAGCCGGAGGAAAGGTAAATAAACACAACGTCAAAAACAGAGTGTGGCTGAAACCGGTTTGGCTCAGTGGTAGAGCTTCGGTCTGTGGAATGAAAGGTCCCGGGTTCGATTCCAGTCAAGGGCATGTACATTGGTTGCGGGCACATCCCCGGTAGCGGGTGTGCAAGAGGCAGCTGGTCGATGTTTCTCTCTCATCGATGTTTCTAGCTCTCTATCTCTCTCCCTTCCTCTCTGTAAAATATCAATAAAATATATTTTTTTTAAAAAAAACACAGTATGTGCCTCTCCAAAGTCCTTCACAAGGTACAAGAGGTTTTTGTTTTTGTTTTTAAAAGTATATATTTTATTGTTTTTTTAGAGAGAAAGGAAGAGGGATAGAGAACCAGAAACATCAATGAAAGAGAAACATCGACCAGCTGCCTCCTGCACACCCCCCACTGGGGATGCGCCCACAACCAAGGTACATGCCCTTGTCCGCAACCAAACCTGGGACCCTTCAAGTCCAGAGGCCGACGTTCTATCCACTGAGCAAACCAGTTAGGGCACAAGAGAAATTTTTAGGGGTGCAATTAAGGCATATAGGGTTACGGGAGCGGAGGGAGAGTGGGGAGAGAGTATAAAGAACTAAATACTCTTGGGTTTTGAACTCAAATAATCACTGGCCCTCTGTGTGACCTTCTAATGCCAGTGTACAGGAAACCCGGGGAGAAGCATATGAAATGACGCCAGGAGGAGTTGGTGGGAAACATGGATGGACAAACGATCCGGTTTCCACAACAAATAAACCGCTGTGGAAAACAGAGAGGGGGAAGAAACCTTCCTATTGAAAAGGCACCTGAGAGACAGACCCACAAAGTGCAACGCTGCATCTTTTCTGGATCCCAACTTACACAAACCAACTATAAAAGGCCGCTTTTGAGACAAGTTGGGAAGACTGAGCATTGACTGACAATGAGATGATATTAAAGAATTACAATTAATTTCACTGAGCAATAACGTTGTTTAAAATTTTAAAAATACAGTACTTTACAAACAACACTTTTACAAACATTACAAATATTATTCATGCAGATACCCAGATAACTACCGGTTAAGATAAAAGACAAGAGCAGCACTCTCCATATGAACCTTCCACGTCACCCTTCCAAAACAAAAGGATAAGCCCTTGGCCTGGTATTCAGGTCACTACCTTCCCTCTTCACCAGTCCCAACCATAGTCCCAAGGCTCCTATATTCCCAGACAAACTGGACTATTTGCAGTTCTCTGCACAGGTCTCCTGGTCCCCTTCCTGTGTGCCTCTGAAGGCCCGGGAATGCCCTTCCACTAATTCTATTTGTCTAAACTCCAACCTCTTGAAGACCCGCCTCTAAAGGTTGCTCCTACATAAAGCCGTATATGAAGCTCCCAGGAGAAGTCATTATTCCTACGGTTCATCTATCCTATAGAATCCTATATAATAAAACCCAAATGTGCAAATCGACCCAACTGAGGAAAGACCAGTCACTATGACATGCACTGACCACCAGGGGGCAGACGCCCAACGCAGGAGCTGCCCCTTGGTGGTCAGTGGCATCCACAGGGGGAGAGCCACTCAGCCAGAAGCCAGGCTCCAGGCTGGAGAGTGCAGCGGCGGCGGCTGTGGCAGGAGCCTCACTGTGTCCACTGCAGGCAGTAAGGGACCAGACTGAGAGGGTGCAGGCCAGGATGAGGGACACCCCCCCTCCCTCGCCAGTGCACAAATTTTGTGCATCAGGCCTCTAGAAACATCTATAACGTCCCGCCTTGTACTGCTATTTCTTTGTTAAGTGCCTACTATTATCCTCTACATTCAGCAAATATTTAGTGACCATCTACTCTATTTTTGACCTATGCTAGGGGCTACGTGTGCTACAGTGAACAGACACTGTCCTGACCACATGGAGATTATAGTCAGTAAAGGATGACCAAAAACTACACTAATTATATAAGAAGTTACAATTATTGTAGGCATTACCAAAATACAGATGTAAGAGCTATCTGAGAGTATATGTATATAAAGGAGGCGTCAGATACAGCTGGCCTCTGCCATGTTATAAGCGCATGACTTAGAATTACTTAGTTACCATTCACTATAGGCATACCTCCTATTACTGAGCTCCCGTTTAATGTGCTTCACAGGTGTTGAATTTTTTTTTGTTTGTTTGTTTTTGTTTTGTTTACAAACGGAAGACCCTCCACCAACAAGATTGCAACTCGCTTAACTGCGGGGCAGTCTGGAAGCAAACACAACATCTCGGAGGTACGCCCAGCGGCTGTCAGTGCCTCAATTTTTAACAATGCAGACCTCCTGGGGACGACGGAGGCTTACATAAAACATGTTATGCCATTACCTGGCATACAGTAGGCTCTCAAAAAAATGTTATTTCTATTCCCAGCAGCTGTGCCTGTCCAGAGAGGAAACTGCTTCACTGGGCTTTGGGTCCTAATCCCCTAGCTCTCGGCCTAAAGATACTGAACTAATAAGAATTTCAGAAATAAGTAAAACAGCCAAAACCGGTTTGGCTCAGTGGACAGGGCTTGGCCTGCAGACTGAAAGGTCCCAGGTTCGATCCCAGTTAAGGGCATGCACCTTGGTTGCGGGCACATCCCCAGAAGGGGGTGTGCAGGAGGCAGCTGTTCCATGTTTCTGACTCTCTATCCCTCTCTCTTTCTCTCTGTAAAAACTCAGTGGAATATATTTTTTTAAAGAAATAAGTAAAAACAGGAACGGGAGGGCGTTAGAACACCCAGCATTTGCGCCAAGAGTTTCCTTGAGACGTGGAGCACCATTATTCCCACTTTATAGGCGAAGTAACGGAGGCTCAGAGGAAGAATGACTTCATCCAGGTCCCAGCTCCAGGGTCCCTCCTCGGTCTTTCTCCTTCTGTCATTCTACCACTCGCGCCCCGAAGAAGCCGGGGCCCGGCCACGGGCCCTTCCCAGGAGGCTTTGCAGCGCCGCGGGGAACTCTGGGACACAGGTGGATCAACAAATCCAGAGCAAGGGGGCGGAGGAACCACGTCTCAAGCCCCGCCGAGCGTCTTCTTCATCCCTCGTGTGCGCTTACCTTTCCTGGCGCTCCCGCTATCGGGAGCCTCACTAACGCCCGCAAAGGCCGGGAACAGCGCCATGGTCACAGGCCGCACCGCCGTTCCCGGCTACATAAATGGCGCCGGCCGAGCGGACGCCGGTAGTGAGGCCATCGTGGTCGCGGTGCACTCTGGGAAGTGTGGTTTTCCTGACGCTCACTCAGGCGGGGCGGAAAGGGGCGGGGCGGGGCGGGGAGGGGGCGGAAAGGGGCGGGGCCTCTCCCAGTAATTTTGATACCAGCAAGTTTCCGTGAGAACCGTAAAAAAGGTGGAGATTGAGAAGTGAAATTGTTCAGAGCGGGAGATGCTAGGGAGTTGGGATTATAATCCACCCCTGAACTCACACCATCGCTTACTAACCGGGTTAAGTTAATCAAACTCTCTAGCTCTGGTTTCCTTGTCTGCAAAAAATTTAGAAAATTGAATGAGCATATAAGTAAGGTACTTAATTAGCATTGTGCCTGGTTCCTGGAAAGCACTTAACAATTAGCTATTATGTGAATAATAGTGACTGCAAATCCCAGGGAGAGCTGTGTGGGATATCCAAATTTCAATAACTCTGTCATGTTAAATATCTTAGAAATAGCAAAAAAGAATGTAAGTTCTTATCAAGTTCAAGTCTTTGCTAGTTAGAATATATAGTTACTCACCTATGTTATAGGATATTTTACTTAAAAAGCAAATAAAAACTAATCAAAACTGCTAGAAATATAGGGTGTTGTTTTTTTTTTTTAAAGACATCATACCACCTAGACTCAATCATCAAATCTAGAATATGGGAAATTATAGAAAACCAAGTTTCTCCAACAAATCAATGGCACAAGGGGATGGAAGAATTTTCCGTCAATAGATGAAAAGACTTTGGAGACCAAATGCAATAGAGTATAGGGCCTCATTATGATTCTGATTGGACAAATTATAAAAAGACCTTTTTTAGGCAAGTGGAGAAATAAGAGGTGAATAAGAGGAGTAGTATATGACATCAAGTAATTCTTAACTCTAGATGAACTACTGGCACTAAGGTTAATTTTAAGTATTAATATATTAGAGATACATACTCTATCATTTGCAGGTGAAAATAGATAAATGAAAATATATATTTTTGGATCCCTGAGAGTTCGAAGATCTTTAGAGTTAGATAGGAAATGAATTAGGGACCAAAAAATGCACATCTAATCAAGGAATGGGTAGACTCTTGCTGCCACCAAATGAGCACCGTGTGGACCTAACCCGTTTGGCTCAGTGGCTAGAGCATCAGCCTTAGGACTCAAGGGTCCCAGGTTCGATTCTGATCAAGGGCCTGTACCTTGGTTTCGCGCACATCCCCAGTAGGGGGGTGTGCAAGAGTAAGCTGATTGATGTTTCTCATCAATGTTTCTAACTCTCTATCCCTCTCCCTTCCTCTCTGTAAAAAATCAATAAAATATATATAAATGTTTTTTAAAAACCAAATGAGCACTGTAGGATCCCAAAATCAGCACCCATCAAGCCTCAAAGGCCTCTACATAGTACTTACCAACTGGGACTTAGCATGGCAGTCCTGGTGGTAAACCTCTGCACGGCTGCAACTATAAAACTCGGGTGCTACCAAAATCTCTGCTGTTACCTCAATTAATTGGGGCAGCACCTCCCTCCCTCGGCAGATCAGCTCTGGTTTACTGAGATGGTGGACGTCTTCCCGAGGACTTCATATCTTTCCACTCCAGGAAAATAATCAACAGGCAAGGTTTAGGAGAATCAAAACCATAGTTTCTGTATTAAAAAGAAATCTGGATACATTAGATATTTTCTGTACTACAAATGTGTACAAGAATTTGACTTGAGACACTCCCTTATGAGAACAATTTAAAGTGTATAGTAGAGAAACTGATACAGACTCCTGATTTTAAGTTGAAAGATTATGAAGGCTAAGCAGAGTTTCAGAGCATCTAAAAGAATGTAAGTTTACCAAATTTAGCCCTGGCTTGTGTGGCTCTGTTGCTTGGGCATCATCCCATGCACCAAAAGGCTGTGGGTTCAATTCCCACTCAGGGCACATGCCCAGGCTATCGGTTGGATCACCAGTAAGAGGTGTGCAGGAGGCAACAAATTGATGTTCTGCTCTCACAACAATGTTTCTCTTTCTCCCTCTCTCTAAAGAAAAATCAATAAAATTACTTTAAAAAATAATAAAGTTTACCTAATTTGTAAGTATAATTAATTGGGACTTCATAAAAATTAATACTTGAAAAAGATTGATGTATTTCAGGTGGTAACTGAAGTACCTGAGAAGGAAAGAAAATGTATTCAATATATACCTTTATATGAAATGTATAAATTCCAGCAGAGGTCGGCAAACATTTTCTTAAAGGGTCAAGTAGTAAATATGTTAAGCTTTGTGGGCCAGAGGCTCTCTATCACAACTATTCAGTTGTGCCATTTATTGGGAAAGCAGCCATCCTATATAATAAAAGCCTAATATGTTAAGTGTCTGGTCATCCAGTCAGCCATTCAACCAATCAAAGCATAATATGCTAATTATATGCTAAGGCCACTCAACTGCTTGTTATGACATGCACTGACCACCAGGGAGCAGACACTCTGACAAGTAGGTTAGCTTGCTGCTGGGATTTGGCCAATCAGGACTGAGCAACATGGGCTGGACATGCCCTGGAGCCCTCCAGTGGTCCCTCCCCAGCTGGTCAACCACCCAAGTCCCTCCCTGACCCTGATCATGCATCTGTGGGGTCCCTCTCGCAATCTGAGCTAAGGGATCACCCCCCAGCCCTCCCCACAAGTGTACGAATTTTGTGCTCTGGGCCTTTAGTAGATAATAAACATATAAATGAGTGGACAGGGCTGTGTTCTAATAAAAAGTTATTTATAAAAACAAGTAGCAAGCCCTAGGCCTGGCATGGGCAAACTACGGCCCGTGTGTTCTAAACTATTGAAATAAAAAAATAAAAAAAAAGACCGTACCCTTTTATGTAATGATGTTTACTTTGAATCTATATTAGTTCACACAAACACTCCATCCATGCTTTTGTTCCGGCCCTCGGTCCAGGTTAAGAACCCATTGTGGCCCTCCAGTCAAAAAGTTTGCCCACCCCTGCCCTAGGCTATAGTTTGCCAACCCTTCCATTAAACTGGACAGCCTTTATAAATGGAAACAAACAGTATTCAAGACCCCTTGAAATTATTGCTAAAATTTATAGGCTTAAAATTTTAAGCTGAACTTGAACATTTAAGGACATTGTTCTTCAATTAAAACATTTATTATTACATATCCAACTAATTTTGCTGTTAAAGTTTTATTTTTATTGTTAAAGTTTATAAGCATTATAGTGATGTTGTAGTTATATGTTTCTTAAAGAGTCCATACTTTTTAGAAGCACTTACTGAAATACTTGCAGGGGACATGGTATGATGCCTAGGATTTGCTTCCAATACAGGAGGGAGTTCAAACAAGGTTTGAAACAAGGTTTGGTTGAAACAAGGTTGACCCTAAGTTGGTAATTGTTGAAGCTAGGTAATGTGTGTATGGGGGTTCATACACTATTTAGAACTTTTTCGTTAGGTATGCTTAAATGTTCCATAATACAGAAATTTTAAAATTTAAGGTTTTAAAGTTTCTTTAAGCATAACAATAAATAGGAACAAACTACTACTGATATAACAACATGAAAGAATCTCAAAATCTGTATAATCTGGACCCCCTCCCTTACCACCCCCTCCAAAAAAAAGCCAGACACAAAAGACTGCTTACTGTATGAATCTATCTCTATAGAATTCTAGAAAATGCAAATAAAAATGTAGCAACAGGAAGCAAATCGGTAGTTTCCTGGCTCCGGGAGCAGAAGGCGGGGAGCCGCTCTTTGAGGTGATGGAAATGTTTGTTATCTTGATTGTGGTGGTTGTGGTTTCATGGCTGTGTAACCACCTGGTTTTTTAAAAAGCCTAAAAACACACTAAGGTTTTGAGTTTGTTGTTTTAATAAATTGAACACCAATATTTTAAACTAGGGGTCTCGAAAGACCGACATAGTAAATATTTTAGACTTAAGCAGGACATAAGGTCTCTGTGGCAACCACACTGATATTTGAATTTCATACAGTTTTCATGTTTCAAAATATTACTTTCTTGCTCCATTTTTTTTTTTTTACATTTATACATGTAAACACAGCTTTTAAATCATGGGCCATACAAATTGGAGTGGGCAGGTTTGACCCAGGCCATAGTTTGCTGGACTCCTGCAAACTTTTTGCCATTAGACAAAACTAAAAGTAAACTTTTGAATAGTCTTTTCTGAATAGAAAAAAACACCCCAGAAGGCACAAAACAGCTCACTTTATTATTATTATTATTGTTACTAGAGCCTGGTGCATTAAATGCGTGCTTGGGTAGGGTCCCTAAGCCTGGCTGGTGATCAGGGCCGATCTGTGGGGTGACTGGGGACCCCACTGGCACTCGCCTTGGCCAGCCTGGCGCTGCCCACTTGCTGGCCCCACCCCACACTGCGGCTGGTTGCCTCCCTCTGTGGGGTGACCAGCGGGGTAATCAGGGGGCCCCCCACTGACACACACCCTGGCTGGCCTGGGCCTGCAGGCTGGGGGCAGCTCCTGCTTTGGGCATCTGTCCCCTGGTGGTCACTGTGCATCATAGCGACTGGTTGTTCCACCTGTTGTTCTATTTGGTCAATTTGCATATTAGGCTTTTATTATATAGGATTATTTATTATTATTATTATTATTATTATTATTATTATTACTTCACCACACAGACACCCTGGGTATTTTCAGTGGCTGTGGCATGGATTCCTTAGAATAAACCCAAAAATGTTTCAAATTATGACTTGGCTTTGTACATGACTTGACTAAAGGAAGAGAATGCACTACTCAACCACTTTTAAGTATTTCTATTCTTTGTGGCAGAGATTACTCATCTAAATTGGTGAGTTTCCATTCTAGCATCTACCTCACTTTCTGGTGTATTCTCATTTAGCTTGCATCTCTCTCACAGATCTTTATTGAGGGGAGAGAGAGAGAGAGAAAGAGAGAGAGAGAGGTTTGTTGTTCCACTTATTTATGCATTCATGAGTTGTTTCTTATATGTGCTCTGACTGGGGATTGAACCCACAACCTTGGCATATCAGAATGATGCTCTAACCAACTGAGCTACCAGGCCAGGATCCTGTCTCAAAGATTTGATTACCTAGTCTAGACACTCACAAGAGTGATTGTTTTCCCTAAAGCTGGAGGAAGAGAACCTGTGTGAAGGAAAAGTGGGAGAGAAGAAATCAGGCAGGAGAGATGTGTGACAAGGACCTTTATTTTAGTAGCAAAGGAGTTGGATGAGAGATGGTGAGGTACAGTCTGGTCTCAGTAAAGTAGACAGCCAGACTGGCCATGGAGAATGCAGGAGAGGTAGGCATGATTAGGGGCTGAAATCTATAGGAAAAGGCCTTTAAGCAAGGTCATGGAGAACACAATATGAACAAAAGGATGGCCAAGAGGCAGTTAGACCCTAGATAGTTAGGTGCTCAGTACTTGTTTGTTGGCAAAATAGCACCTACATAATTCCCATTTACTTTTGCAGGACATAGAAAAGAGAATAGGTAGTGAACACTTTTTGTTGTTGTTAATTAGCTTAATTTTTGCTTAATTAGCACCCTGTTTTCTGAATTTACAATGTGGTCATGTTAGCACAATGTGACCTCACTCTCCTGGCCCCATCTGATTGGTTGGTCAGGGTAACTATGTGACTCAACTCAGCCAAGTTTTTGGGTTGTAGGTGCTCAGTCTTGGCTCTGAGCCAAGCCAAGCCAAGAAAAGTTCTCTTCCGGGAACTCTGGAACCAGAACTGAGAGAGAAGCTACACGATGTCTCTTACTGTGTCTGGACTGCAAGATGTCATAGCCCAGGAGGTAGTGGAGGAGCAGAGGTAACCTGCCTGTGGAGAGAGAAGGATGAAAGCCGATGTCAGTTGGAGAAGAGGGTCCCAGGAATTCTGGAACGCCAATTCTGTTTGTCCCTGGGGCCTCATTCCTACGCTTGGATTCTGAGAAACGTCCCAATATCCTTGTGATACATTCCCCATAGCAGTCGAACAGATTCAAGGTGACTTTCTGTCATTTACAACCAGGAGTACCAAATAATGCAGAATGACAATGTGAGTGAGTCAATGACACCATCTCCACACTCCGAGGTCTGGATCCCAGTGTCTGGATGGGTTCCAGCTGGTCTCAGGGAAGAATGGGACTCTTAAAACTGGTCTACCCAGAATATGTAGAAGCAAACTCCTTTCATCTTAAGAAGTAAAGAATCCTCACTCACCAACTGCGGCAACCTGGAGAAACTGGTCTATCAACTCATTCCATCTTAAGGAACTTTCTGATAACCCCTATGAAGTTAAAAAAAAAAATGTTCCTTTGGAGACAGGAGATACCACAAGAAAATAAAAGAAAATCACTTGACTGGTATGATCTGCATTCCTTTTTTTTTTCTTTTTTTTCAGGAGGGTAGAAATGTCTTAGGTTGGAAATACCTTACTATCCCAAGTGATAGTTCTTCAGCCATAGCTAAACTAGCCTACTGGTGCCTAATCACAATTCACAAACTCAAGAATCTCTCTGAAATATGTAAGGGTTTTGAGATATTGTATAGAAATGATTTTCAGCAACAACACCTGATAACGATGCTACCATTTAGAATCTTTAAAATCTTTAGGTGGTGCCCTGGCTGGTGAGCACAATTGTTAGAGTGTTGGCTTCCACACCAAAGGGTCTCAGGTTTGAATCCCAGTTGAGGGCATCCCAGTTGCAGGTTCAATCCCCGCCCTGGCTGGAGTATGTACAAGAGGCAACCAACCAATATGTCTCTCTCATATCAATGTTTCTCTCTCTCTCCCACTCTCCCCCTCCTTTCCAATCTAAGAATCAACGGAAAAAATATCCTCAGGTAAGGACTAACCAAAAAATAAAATCTTCAGGAAGCAGCTCACTCAGGTTTGCTCTCCTCTAAGGAGGGTTGTGTGGTCAGGCTGAGGGCATTTTTTAAAATATATATTTTATTGATTTTTTACAGAGAGGAAGAGAGAGGGATAGAGAATTAGAAACATCGATGAGAGAATCATCAATCAGCTGCCTCCTGCACACCCCCTACTGGGGATGTGACCGCAACCAAGGTACATGCCCTTGACCGGAATCTAACCCAGGACCTTTCAGTCCCCAGGCCGACTCTCACTCCACTGAGCCAAACCGGGTTTCGGCTTGAGGGCATTTTTAAATGCTTTGGATCAAAGGGATTTTAACCAGAGTTTTAAAAGATTAAATGCAGTTTCTTGGGTAGCTTACTCTGAAACTAACACTTCTTCCCAAAATGCCCAGCTTTTGTTGTGATTGGAGTTCTTCCAGACAGGAATATATGTTTTATGAGTTATGTTGATAATGAAAGAAATCAATGAAACAATGTAAATCCTTTATTTAAAAAAAAATAACTTTTAAAGTAAATAGTTAAATCCTCTCTATTCAAGCTGCCTTTCTTTGACAGGAAAGTGACAGTTTAAGAACTGATTTGATTTTAGTCTCCATAAAAAAACAAATACAAATACCTCTTATCTGGTTGACTTTTGTCTTTCTGGCAGTTCTCTTGAGTGTGGGCAGGAGTGGCTAGTTTATTTCCTCCCCCTTCATTCCCATCTGCTCCTCTCTTCTCACTGCCTCCTCTCATTGCCAAAAAAAGCAAATGTGTGAATCTTTTCACCTGTAACTTCCAGTGGCAGGTGGAAGTACCTAAGCTAAATTGATTTCACCTTCGCCTACCTCTTTGGGAACACAGAGAGGAACTATCCTCTCCTTATTTTAAGCATGCGATGCATGCTTGATACAGAAAAAGTTTTAAAAGCAGGAACAAATGAAGAAGATGGGCAATAATCACCCAATTTCCATTACCCAAAGACGAATACTATTTTGGAGTATTTCTACACAGGCCTTTTCTTTCTTCCTCTCTTTTATGCTTGTCAGGTGTCTTGGTTTATATATATTTTTTCATCACGGTTGTGATTGCTTTTCTTTCAAGTATAATAAATACACAAGCATCTCTCTGTTTTAGTCCAAATCTCATAAACATGTTTTATATGTAAAATACTTCATCTAAGGGATGGGATCATGATATGCTTAACCATTCCTTATTTCTAGATATTTAACAAGCCTGACTTGTGTCATCTCATCAACGTTACCCACGAGTTCGCCAAAACAGGAATGGCTAGGAAGGACTGTCAGCCACAAACCTCCGATGGCCGCTTTGCTCATCCATCAGGAGCTGAGGGGATGTTTGTAACGATGAACTGCCACTGCGCCAGAGCATGGGGAGGGAGGTGCCGGAAAGGACCGTGAAGGAGGGCCAGAGGACACGTTCTGAAGAGACAAGTATAACTTCCAATAATAAAGGCAAAGCCCCGCAAAACACTTGCTCAGGAAAGTCACTACACTATGTACCAGCGTACATACAGACATCTCAACAAACAACTCTGGCCCGAAGATGTAAATGCAAAGATAATCTATAAATGAACCAGGAGTTCAGCCAGCAATGGGGAGGTGGGAGTTACGTGCCTGGGAGGGCTCCATAGAGGTGGAGCTGTTTACCTGTGTCTTTGACAGATAAGGGGAATTCCCTGGACATGTAGGCAGAGAGAATAGCATGGGCAGGGTCTACAACAGCAAGGTGTGTTCAAGGACGCTCAGCCGGGGCACTGAAATGACAGAGGATGGGGTGAGCTGGGAAGAACGCCTGGGGTAGGACCTGACTGCCATGCGTTGTGCAACAGAGAATTTGTGTGGTCCTCGCCCCTGGTTCTTCAGAGGGAAACACCAAATCCTTTGTTATTTATGGTGGGTCCCTGACCACACCTGGGTTTATGCTAACAATACCACTCAGGATGTGGTCTCCCCACAGACTGTGTGATTAGAAGGTCGGGCTTTGAACCAGCTGACGTCTAAGCAGTGGATGGGGGCTGGAGATGGCATTCAATCATGCTCACATAATGAAACTCGCATAACACTCGAGACACCAAGGCTCCGGTGAGCTTCCTGGTTGGTGAGCGCATCCATGTGCGGGAGGGCGGTGCATCCTGATTCCACGGGGAAAGTGCGCAGAAGCCCGACATCCAGGACGCTCCCCGACCTCGCCCTACGCGTCTCTTTATTGTGGCTGGTCCTGATGAGTGCCCTTTCTCATTAAACTACAATCACGAGTTTACCACTTTCCTGAGAGTTCTATCAAATGTTCTAGCAAAGGATCATCATACCTTAGGTAATTAAGGGAACCTTCTAATTTGTAGCCAGTTGGTCAGAAGTGGGCGTAGCCTGGGGATCTCTGAACTTGTGCCTGGCGTCTGAAGTGAGTGCATAAGTCTGTGCCAACTCCAGGTGATCTGCAGGGGAATCACGCAGCATTTATCGCACCATTCTAAGGTGTTTGGATCTTATTTTGAAGGAGTTTAAAGATGGGAATATCAACAATTTGTGTCTTAAAAAAATCACTCTGGCCAAAACCGGTTTGGCTCAGTGGTAGAGCATTGGTCTGCGGACTGAAAGGTCCCAGGTTCGATTCCGGTCAAGGGCATGTACGTTGGTTGTGGGACCATCCCCATAGGAGGTGTGCAAGAGGCAGCTGATTGATGTTTCTCTCTCATCGACATTTCTAGCTCTCTTATCCCTCTCCCTTCCTCTCTGTAAGAAATCAATAAAATATTTTTTTAAAAGAAAAAAGAAAAATCACTCTGTGGAAGTATAAAGAATAGATTAGACAGGAAGGAATATGAAGGAGGGGGTGCATGGATTGCTGAAGGTCAGGTGTCCCCACTTTAGTATGTATTAACATTTTCTTCTTTTTCCTTAATTTATTCTATTTGTGCTTATTTGTTTTTTTATTATAAATCCATGGTTCTCACTGGGGTGAGCGGAGTGGCAATTTTCCTCTCCAGGGGACATTTGGCAATGTGTGGAAATATTTTTGGTTGTCATAACTGGGGAGTGGTACTGAAGCTAGTGGACAGAGGCCAGGGATGCTGCTAAACATTCTACAATGCACAGGGCCGCCCAAGAAAGAATTATCTGGCCCCAAATGTCAAGTGTGCTGAGCCTGAAAACTCCTGATTTAAAATATATATATATATATATATATATATATATATATATATATTATATATATATAATATATAATATATATATATATTATATATATATATATTAAAATATATATATTATAGAAAAAAATGGAAATCCCTGTGTACCCACTGAGAAAGGGAGAGGAAATTCAACTCTCCTCTCTTTACTCTCCTTCAATTCACTGTGGTAGAAAATAAGGTCAGGAAAAACCATTTCCAGAAATAAAATTAGATACAGGGCTAGACATGTTTCAGCCCTGACCAAAACGCAATGTAGCAAACATTGCCTCCTTCATTCAGTCTCGTTAGACACAACCACAGGGAACCCAACCTGCAAGACCTTCTACAGAATATAGTAAGAGTTTAACATGTGTTAGAATAGAGTTACCAAAGGTAGGCTTATTAAACAAAGATGACCTATTTTAAATTATCAATATATACTGAGTGGTCAGATTATTATGATCTCTGAACAGTGTGTGTGTGTGTGTGTGTGTGTGTGTGTGTGTGTGTGTGTGTGTTTGTATGAGAGGCCTGGTGCATGAATTCGTGCATGGGGTCCGGCCATCCTGGCCAGAGGGAGAGATCATGGGCAGTTGGCCAGCCTGCCTGCTGGTCGAACTCCTGGTTGAGGGGACAATTTGCATATTAGCCTTTTATTATATAGACTATACACTGAGTGGCCAGGTTATTATGCCTTCAGAGTTCATAATAATCTGGCCACTCGGTGTATATATAAAAGCCCAGCAACTGGAACAGTGGAATGACCAGAACAACTGGAACAACCGGTGGTTATGATGCACACTGCAGCACCCAACCTGCCTGATCGGGGCCCTGATCAGCCCCCGACACTCTGATCGTGGGCGGAGCCAGCCAGCCTGTGGCCCCTTCCTCCCTTTGCCTGGCCCAATGGGCCCCCATCGTGGCCAGCTGGCCAGATCCTCCCCATGCACAAATTCATGCACCAGACCTCTAGTAGTTTTATAAACAACTTGTAAGAATTTTAGGTTAATTAACTCAAGAATTTGAGATACTGACATGATGCTTCAAAGCAAAAAAAAAATCAAAAAAAAATCAATCAACCGAAATAAGGGAAAGTTACCAAAACAGATGGAAATTTTAAAAAGCTCCTCATTTTTTATTTTTTTAAAAACCAAAACACTAATATTTTTCAGCTACATGCTAAGTACTATCCTCTACACTGAGGATATAATACCCTCTCAGGTGAGAGAAACATCATTTAAGATGCCTTCAGAGATCTCATAATCCAGGATGAGAAGCACACACATTAGCAGATAATGGTCATGAGATGATGTGGTGGGACCATGGAAGAGACATTTTTTCAGTCTAATTGCAGGAGCGATGAAATAAAAGACTCAACTGGTAATAGCAATACTCTTTCAACACACCCAACTATGGTTTATAACTATGCAATATGAACTGAGAATACCATTTAAATAGTCAAGTAAACTTGCCCTACCGGATTTAAAATATATTGCTGTAATAGTCCACAGTAATTTGAATGGTATGGAATTGGTTTAAAACAAAGTAGACACAATAGCACAGAATACAGCGTACAGAAACAGAACGTACTCTATCATATGTATGACATTTCAAATCAGCGAAGAGGTAATAATGATCTCAAAATAAATTTTAATTCAGAGTAATGTAATTTAATAAAATAACACTTAATTCAGAAAATGTTATTGTAGCCCTAGTTCTCTGTAATATGAAATAAATTCTAGTTGGGTCAAAGATTAAATACTTTAACAACACATGCAAAAAATGAGATAAATATAGGTATTTTTTACATCTTGGGACAAATAAGATCTTTCTAAACATGACACCAAAGCTAGAAATTCTGAAAAGAAAATGTTGATAAATTTTATCAAATTAAGATTTTAAACTTCCACACTACAAAAATAAACCTGTTAAAAACAAATATAAAAAGTGAAGCAATAAAAAAAATGTTTAAAAAACTACATCGTCTGCATTAATATCTGAAAACATATAAAGATCTTATAAATAAATAAGAAAAATAAGATTCTTCCCCCATAAAAATGGGAACATGAAATGAAAATGCAATTCACAAACCAAGATATGCAAATAATAATGTGGGAAAATGTTCTTTTTAACACACACACCACACACACACACGTCACACACACACACCACACACACACACACATCACACACACACACCACACACACACACCACACACACACACACACCCCACACACACACACCACACAGACACACACCACACAGACACACACCAAACATACACACACCACACGCACCACACACACACACACCACACACACCACACACAGAGAGACATACCACACACATCTTCATATAAAGATGCCAGTCATGTTGGATTAACGCCTCACCCTTATGACCTCATTTAACCTTACAGTCACATTGAGGTCTTCAACATATGAATTCTGGAGGAACATAATTCGGTCCATAAAAAACAATGAAATTTTAAAAAAGACCTAAAGGTCTATACAGTAAAATGTTATGTGGCCTTAAAAGTGATGAAAGCACCCTGGCCAGTGTGGCTTAGTTGGTTGGGCTTTGTCCCGTGTATCAAAAGGTAGCTGGTTCGATTCCTGGTCAGGCCACATACCCAGGTTGCTGGCTTAATCCCCAGTAGGGGATGTGGAGGCAACTATTGATACTTATCAAGGTTTTTCTCTCTCCTTCTGCTTTCCTCTCTCTAAAATCAATTTTTAAAATATACTTTTTAAAAAGTGATGAAATTCATTTATACTTATTAATATGGAAAGCTGCTATGATAAAAAAAAACATGTTTTTTAAAGGTTTAAGACAATAGGCTTAGTGTGACCACACTTGTGGGGAAAATATATGTATATTTGAAAAATCAAGTTTATGCTTCCCAAAGTAAACAAGGTAACATCTGGGCAGTGCAGTTGTGAAAAATATATGCATTTAACTTTATATTATAGTGAATAACATATAATGAATATTCTTACCTTTATAAAAAAAGGAGAAAGAAGTTATTTACAAAAGAACAGTTCAGTCCCAAAATTATTTCTTCCAGGATTATTTAAATAAAGTTCAATTTCTGATTACTAATTTTTTGCATAAATAATTGTAAATTATGAGCCAAAGTGGATCTACAGAGAGCACCAGCAGAGGCCACTGACATGAGGCAGATTATAAGCTTGAGTGCAAGTGATTCATTTGGGGGGAAATTATGAACCTAAATAAATATTAATGAACTAATAGAATTTATGAGTGTACTTAGTGGACACTTGGCAATCATTTTATTAATTTGATCACGCTAGCCTGTCAAACTAAGTAATTTAAACCAAAAGGCCCTATTAGAGTAGACAAATACAAAATAATATACTGACAAATTTCAGAGACAACTCATTCTTTTTTTCAACAGCTCAGAATCCAGTGCTCAAATTCAACATCAACCACACGGAATTCTATGAGTAAATCCACTTTACAACTAGGGGAAAAAAACCAACACAACAGTCTATGTTTGTTTAGCCCCTGATTGGTTTACCAACTAATCCAGTCCTCAGAGTGACAACTTTTTCCTTTTAGTGAAAAATCATCCCAATGTGCTCCTTATTTTGAGTTAGATTTTGTATTTAAAAAATAAAAATTCAGGCCAAAACTGGTTTGGCTCAGTGGATAGAGCATCGGCCTGCAAACTGTAAGGTCCCAGGTTCGATTCCGATCAAGGGCATGTGCCTTGGTTGCAGGCACATCCCCGGTGGGGAGTGTGCAGGAGGCAGCTGATTGATGTCTCTCTCATCAATGTTTCTAACTCTCTATCCCTCTCTCTTCCTCTCTGTAAAAAATCGATAAAAAAAAAAACATTAAAAAAAATAAAAATAAAAATTCAGCCCTGGCGGGTAGCTCAGTTGATTAGAACGTCATCCCCATACACAGAGGTTGTAGGTTTGATTCCTGGTCAGGACACATACAAGAAGCAACCAATGAATGCATAAATAAAAGTGTTTCTCTCTCTCATCAATACATTTTAAAAATATTTAAAAATGAAAATATATTTTTAAACCTAAATTCAAGTCAGGTCCCTCAAATTTGAAGAGCGCAGCAATGAAATGTCAGAGTGGTGACAGTCATTCAGACTAAGCGACACCCCCAGGGTGGTCTGCCATTCTGCATCATCAGTGATGCCTATGTTGTAGGCAGAATGCCATACCGCAGCTTGATCTGCCCACACTCGGGAAACACATCCCTCCCTGTTAGACGGGAAGGTGGCATCAGGGTGGAATTCACCTCCTGATCTGTCACTGTCTTCAGAAGCTTGGCTCACTGATTCATCCGAACAAGTGAAGGCATGATGTCTTCCAACCTCTCTCGAGCTGATCAGGCAGCTGATGGCAACCTTGCTCGGTCCTTCACCATAGAAGCTGCATAATCTATGGGGGATTCAGCAGGATATGTTGATAATGACTTCCTCTGACATTCCAGTTAATTATCACTATTGATTCTGGAATACTTAAAAAATACATGATGCTTAATTTGTTCATGAATCAGTGGTTTAATAAATGCCAGCGTGTATATATTAAATTATGTTAATGTTTAATATCTTTTATGAGCAGTCAAGAGTACATTAAAAATTAAAATAACATTAATTCCCACTTTCCCATTCTTACACTGTAGGTAATGTTAGTTTACACTGCACGCATTGACATTCGGTACTTCGAATTAATGAACTTTGTGATTTGTTTACTGCCGGGGGTGTTATTCATTACTTTTTCAATTACTGTAAAACTTTATACATCGCAGCATGAGACCCTAAGCAATCAGATAAACAGTGCTAGGGAGTTTTTCCTTTTAAATGGGATCATGTAATAAAGGCAGAAAACTAAATTAACATCTCTAACGTGCCAGCCAGGGACACTGGGCTTCGCGTCGGTGGGCTGGCGAAGAACCTTCCAGAAGTGAACCTCTCGGAACCAGGATGCTCAGGAAAACCTGGTCTCCTGCCCTGGAGCAACTGAAAAGTCACGGTGACCCACCGTCACTCACAGCACTCAAAGGCAAGATTCCCTAGGACCCAGGGTAACTGCTAGAGGCAGCTGAGAGTTTGAAGGTACTGACATGTCGTATCATCCTACAAACTCTCAGAACTGCCAGGCCCTACATGAGTCCATGGGTTTGATTTTTTTAAATATTTTTTTTTAGCCGAAACCGGTTTGGCTCAGTGGTAGAGCGTCGGTCTGCGGACTGAGGGGTCCCAGGTTCGACTCCGGTCAGGGCATGTACATTTGGTTGTGGGCACATTCCCGGTAGGGGGTATGCAAGAGGCAGCTGGTCGATGTTTCTCTCTCATCGACGTTTCCGGCTCTCTATCTCCCTTCCTCTCTGTAAAATATCAATAAAATATATTTTTAAATTTTTTTTTAATATTTTTTTTAGCAAGCACCGACAAGATTCCTACCACTTCCCTGGCCTCTAAAGGCCGAGGGAACATACAGAGATGACAACCCCCTTCCCGCCAGGATTTCTGGTGTTTTGTTTTTTTTATACCTCCTGGAAACCCCATGTCATTCCCAGGAGGGGCACCCATGTAGAACATGGCCCCTGCTGGAAAACTCTCAGGGAGGCAAGGAAAGATTAGAAGGGGCCTCGCTGAGCTGCTCCCACAGTCACAGGGAGGGAGGAGAGCAGTGGGGAGTGAGGAGAAGCCGCTGGCAAGGTGACAGAAGCAGCAAATGGGCTCAGTGGGAGTCCAGGCTGCACACCAGCCAGCCAGCTGGAGGAGGCAAACACACAACCAGGAGGGCCCAGGCTCCTCCAGCAGCTCAGCCCACTCTGCCTGCGGACCCTCAATGTGCCAACAGGAAGGGGGGCTTTGTGCTTGGTACGAGGGATCACTGTTCAATAACAAGAATGAAGGCGGGAAGGAAAGACCTCTCACCTCCACAAAAAAATAGACTTGATGACAAGTTGCTGCATTACTAATGCCCGCCCCGGAGGCTGGGGGGCCTGTTGGCTATGGAGCTGGGGCCAGGCGGCACAAAACACCAGAAGGAAGCTGGTGGGAGCTGTGTGGCTAATGAGCGCTTATTAGTCCTTTGCAAAAATGACACAAAATGCCCATCGCACAAGGAAATGTCAAACCCTAATTTTAGGCATCTTATTTCTGTATCAAAAACATAACAGAATCTCCGTTTTCTAGAATTTTCCTAATTAGTCTGTTCTGGCAGATCTTAGGTAGCCATTCTGTGCTCGCCCCTTGGGTCATCCTCAATTGGAACAGGTGCCCCCAGTGCCACGGCCTCCTCAGTCACGGGGATGGTCCCAGTCCACTCGTCTGTTGTACAAGCATCTATCTGGGCTGAGCCCTCACTTCTTCTTTTTTTAAAAAAATATATATTTTATTGATATTTTTACAGAGAGGAAGGGAGAGAGATAGAGAGCTAGAAATGTCGATGAGAGAGAAACATCGACCAGTTGCCTCCTGCACCCCCCTCCCCCCACCGGGGATGTGCCCGCAACCAATGCACATGCCCTTGTCCAGAACCAAACCTGGGATCCCTCAGTCCGCAGACCAACACTCCACCACTGAGCCAAACCGGTTTTGGCTGAGCCCTCACATCTTACCCCCAAACCTGCTCTTTGCTTATAGCCTTTCCGAGACCCTCAGATGGCTTCTCGGGGTCTTAACCCTTCTCCCTGCTTCCTCCCTGATTTAAACCCCTTCTGTGTATGAGGCCTGCAAAGGCTCCACCAGGAGCTCCTTACCCAGGACTGGTCCCCGCAAGCCAGCCCAGTCCCTCCCACTGAGCTGACCAAGGCAGTTGTGGATAATTCACTTTTTGGAGCCAAGGAAACCATTTTCTTCTGTCTCAATCCTTCCAAAGACCCCGTGGTTCTCCCAGGATGGTGAGGAAAGGTGTGGACCTCAGGATCTTCATTCCAGACCTCTGGGGAGGCTCCAGAGTTGTGGTTCACCCAAAAAAGGGGCTCATCGGATAACAGGACTAGACGCTGGGCCCCTTGGCTTGCGTCACCTCTCTCGTCATTCGATGTTTCCTGACAAGGGACAATGCGATAAAATTAAACAAGCAACAGTATTCCAGGAGATGCAAGTTCTGGGGAGTGGAGTTCTTTTAGGCCTGTTATAACTATCTGAATGGGCCCCAAAAGCTATGTAGCCCCTGGGAAGTAAAGATGACTTAGGGCCTCTGAAACTGCCACAGTTATTTTGTTAAATAAATCATGGTCTCCAGTAGCACTTGGGTTTGACTAAAATAACTCAGGGATAATCTTTAGAACCCGGCTGTGGTGACCCCAGTGTAGTGAAGAGGACGTGGGTTGTGAGAAGTCAGGACTAGCGTTCGGTTCCGGGGTGGTTCGTGGCTATAGTGTCTTGGGTCCCAGCTGGACCCACACAGTCCAGTGACCACCAGACCCTGTGGGAAGGTGGCAGCAGGCTGGGAAAGTGAGTGAGGAAGGGTTCAGGGCGGTGCCACTTGCTCCAGTTGGAAGAACTGGTGGATTCCCAAAGCTGGACGTCAGAGTGCTGATTTCTCGAAAACAGTGGGCAGCAGCATGGGTATTTTGGGGACTGCCCATATCACTTCCCTTCTCTCTCCTGGGAGAGCGGTCTACACCTCGGTTCCCAGATCAGTCTCCAGAAAGCCCCCGTGAGTGCAGGCTCCCGGGCCAAGGTCCCGCCGCTCCAGCTGCCAGCGCAGGTGATGCAGGCGGAGAGCCGGGATTTCAGAGGCACGCTACGCGGACTTACACTGCCTCCACGGCAACACACAATCACCATGAAAACGACTGTGAAAAGTTTAGCCATCTTTTTAAAAATATATATTTTTATTGATATTTTACAGAGAGGAAGGGAGAGAGATAGAGAGCTAGGAACGTCAACGAGAGAGAAACACCGACCAGCTGCCTCTTGCACACCCCCTTCCGGGGATGTGCCCGCAACCAATGTACATGCCCTTGACGGGAATCAAACCTGGGACCTTTCAGTCCGAAGACCACTGAGCCAAACCGGTTTATATATTATTATTTATATTTTTATATATTATTGATTTTTTTTTACAGAGAGGAAGAGAGGGATAGAGTTAGAAACATCAATGAGAGCGAATCACCGATCAGCTGCCTCCTGCACCCCACCCCCCCACTGGGGATGTGCCCACAACCAAAGTACATGCCCTTGACCAGAATCGAACCTGGGATCTTTCAGTCCACAGGCTGACGCTCTATCCACTGAGCCAAACCGGTTTTGGCAAGTTTAGCCATCTTGATGTATCTGTTCATCTTAAGTTTATTTCAACTATCACTTTAAATGGTCAGCTTCTAACCTGATCTGGTTTTTACAAATTGCGTTTTATTTTTAAGTTTTAAATATTAATTAAGTGATTTACTTAGGAATTCACCTGTGTCTATTTTTTTAGGTATGGTTTTTGCAACAGCAATCCCAAACTCTTGTAGGACTGTTACTCATATATTTATGCTTCCATTATTTTTATTTATAAAAAGTATACTTTTTTATAATTTATTTTTATTGGTTTCAGAGAGGGAGAGATAAAAACATCAATGATGAGAATCATTGATCGGCTGTCTCCTGCATGCCCCCTACTGGGGATTGAGCCCACAACCCGGGCATGTGCCCTTGACTGGAATCAAACCCCCACCTTTCAGTCCACAGGCCGATGCTCTATCCACTCAAACAAACCAGCTAGGGCTACGCCTCCATCATTTATTGATTGCTTTCTGATTTGTTGTTGTTGTTGTTGTTGTTAACTCAGGGATCTCCTTCATTCTCAAAATGTAAACTCTTTCAATTGACTCGAATGACTCCGATCGCCCCATCCAGCCATGCGGCCAGGTCTCTCCTCAGAGCTCCAGGCACCTGGACAGCTGCCAAAAGCACATCTCCACGTGTCTACATGTCTGTTCCATGGAACAAAACCTGTCCCCTTCTTTCCCAAATGACTTCGTTTTCCAAGTCTCCTATTGACTTCTATCAGCCACACTGTGCAAATATTCCTGTTTCCTTCGGGGATCCCAAATCTACTTATTTCATCACCCACTGGGTCCCCTGAATTATACATCGTGTCATCACCTCCCGGGTACATGAGGGCACGTTTTCCTGGGGAGAAGACCTCCAAGCTGTCATCCTATTCTCAAAGGGTTCATGATCCTCTCCTCCTCCAAAAGGATCAAAATGGCCTGTCATTTAATCAATGCTATCATCATGTTACACTTTATAGTAAAACAGCCCCTTAGCTGAATCCCTTGCCTGGTCTCCTTTCAAACCATCTGAACACGGACACCACCCACTGTTTCTTCAGTCAAACACAAATGCTAACGGTTTCAGTTCTCTCTCCCTTCTCCCAGACTGAGGTGTCCCCAGGAGCTGGGCATGCCCCCCCACCTCCCCACCCCCGTTTCCAACACACACACTTTTATTCCTAATTCTCTGTTGGCCTCTCCTACCTAGAACACCCCCTGCCCCTCTCCCCACACCTAGCCACATCCCACATTTTAAGCAAAAGAAGCCTTCCAGACTCAGACCAGCCCAGAGGTAAGAGTTTGGTTTCCGATAGAATACCCACGTGAGTGGGGATGTGGGCCTAGAGGAAAAGACGAGCTCTCGAAAGCTTCAACCTTGAGGATGACAAGAGCTCTTAAAGGGAGACGAGAACAGAAAGCACTCAAGTGCTTATTCTCAATTCTCCAGCACTTCGGTGCCCGGCCCGTGCTCGGCAGTCCCAGCGCTTACATAATGAATGTGGATGTTCCACTGAAAACATGTGTGATGGGAGGTACGGGAGTTGCATGGGGTCACATCTGCTGAAACCGGTTTGGCTCAGTGGTGGAGCATTGGTCTGCGGACTGAAAGGTCCCGGGTTTGACTCCAGTCAAGGGCATGTACCTTGGTTGCGGGCACATCCCCGGCAGGGGGTGTGCAAGAGGCAGCTGATCGATGTTTCTCTCTCATCGACGTTTCTAGCTCTCTATCCCTCTCCCTTCTTCTCTGTAAAATATCAATAAAATATATATTTTTAAAAAATATTGTTGCGGGACAGGAGGCCTGTCCATGAGCGGGTCTGCCCACGGCCGGCCAGTAGTGTGTCCTTCCTTGATTTCCTGCAGGAAAGATTTCACAAGTCCAGGTGATTTTGAGGGTATGCTTATTATTAAGCTAGGGACAGCGAGACAAGGAAGTGCTTAGCACAGAGGAAGTAACAGGAGAGGATGAGGCAGGCTTCTCTGGCTTTACTAGGAAGTCAGAGAAAGGGGGGCCATGGAGACAGGGTCAGGGGGCTGTTACTTCCCTGGCTCCAGGTCTGTGGGGACCCTGAGAGCCTGTGGGAGAAGGTGAGGGGAAGAGAAAGACACTGTGTGTGCTCTCAGGAAGGAGAGCACAGGCGGGGTCCTTTGATTTGAGGTTTTTAACCTGTCTCCTGCAGGCGGGGATCCTAGGGGAGGTCTCAGGGAGGGTTTCAGCCGAACACTCATCAGTTTTCCAGGTGCTCCCCTTCAGCGTCATGGTCTCTACTGAGTGGCCAGCACCTTCATCATTGCAACTGGTCCTGGTGTTGCCCACCTCGTCCTGCTGCTTGTCGGGGCCTGGATCTGAAACACAACGGAGGCCTGGATGCTGTCCCTCGGGTGGTGGCCGGCTCTAGCTGGCTGTAAGTTGCTTGGCCAGTGTGTTCGGCTATCTATCTCAGTCTCCCCATTCCACTTGCCAAGGAATGTTTCTAGCTTTTTTCTATCCTGACTCAGCATTTTGAACAAAGTGAGTTGTAAAATATAGGTGAATTGCTGAGACCGGTGTGACTCAGTGGATAGAGCGTCGGCCTACAGACTGAAAGGTCCCAGGTTCGATTCCGGTCAAGGGCATGTACTTTGGTTGCGGGCACATCCCCAGGGGGTGTGCAGGAGGCAGATAACTCATGTTTCTCTCTCAACGATGTTTCTAACTATCTCTTCCTCTCCCTTCCTCTCTGTAAAAAAATCAGTAAAATATATATTTTTTAAAATAGGTGAATTATTTCTCTTGTCCTTGCATCAAAAATTGTTATTTATAAAAGCATTCTAGTTGATAAACTGTTTAAAGGGGTGCATTAAGTCAAGTGACATCCTTAATAGGTGCTCATTAAATATACATCTTTCTATTAACATTTTTCATAGAAATGATAATAAAGTACATCTCAAGTGGAGAGAAAGAAAATAGACTTTGAATTAATAATTGGTAAATAATCATCTCAGGCATTTGCTTAATTACTGCTATTTATGCAACCACCCCAGGCATAATTTTTCAGGAAATTATTCATGTCTTCTTAGCAACACGTTCAAACCAATATTATTGGTCTCTAAGTGGTAAATGCTTCCGCAGTTAAGTTAGGTATTTAATATTATGAGTAAGTATTAGTATTAGACTTGGAGCTGGGCACAGACAGATGCACAGGGTCTGTTATTTTTGCAGGCAACGGAGTTGCCAAATTAGCTGTTACTGGGATGGAAGACCAAGCAGGAAGCCAGTGGCTCCGGGGGCTGGACTCACTCTCTCTGCATCAGCAATGCTCACCGATATGACTTGCCTGCAATGCTTCATCTTCCTCATTTGCAGAGGATAATGGGTAACAGCAAGGCCGAGCAAGTTGGGTTACTTGCACCAGTCTCTAGGCACACAGTTGCCATGGAGCCAGTCCTCTACCTGACAATCCGCTGCCTCCCAAATCCGCAGCCATTTTTGTGTACGTTTCCCGCAGGGCTTACTCGTGCCCTTTGGACCTCCCTGCACAAGGGCCCTTTAAAAACCTTTCAACTAGGCTTCCCGAGTGCTCCTGAAACCTTCATCCACAAAGCTGCCACCCACAGCGTACCGCATGCCAGCATTCGGACCACGCAGCCCAATCGTGCCCCAAATCTAGCAGAGAATTCCCCAGGAGGAGAACCCTCGCGGATAACTGCTCCTCGAGTTTTCCAGGTGACAAAACAGAAGCCTGGAGAATCTAAGAGCCGGCCCCAAACTGTGCCCTTGGCTATGGTGTGGCTGGGCCAGAACTCTGATCTTCTCCCCCCAGAGTTGGGGCCACCGTATCCCAGTTCTCCCAGCTGTTGGTGACGTTAGCTAAGTAGAGCTGGCTTTGCAGCAGGTGAAAGCGGGTCCCTTGGGAGTCCTGAGAAGCATCTGAGACTTTTGTTATTTACTAGAAAGGCATTGCTCCAACTTACTGGAATTTTTTTTTTTTCCTTTTACAAACTGACTCCTGTCCTTGCCAAACCCTCCCCATTGATTTCCTTTGGAAATGACCTACTTTGACACCCCTGACCTTGTTGCCCCGCTGTGGGCATGGGGGTTTCTGCTCTCTAGACTCTCTTGCAAAAATAGTGAGCACCGGCAGAGAATGGGAGGAAAAGGCTGGCGATCCAGAGGTCTTATGACGCAGCCGGCAGCCAAGTCCTTGACCTGCAAGCAGCCTTGGGTGTCTCTGCTGTCAGGAGAGGCGGGAAGGTGGCTCAGGATGCCCTTCAAAGGAAAAAGAAAAGAAGAAAAAGCCCGTTAGCTGGGTAAACTGTGGGTAGTCCTTCTCTTGCCTTGTTTCCAATGTAAAGCTCCCTCACGCCTTTCACCCTCCCTCGCTGGTTTAGGCAGTTGGCCCAATTTGTCAGCAACCAAAGCAAAGAGGATGGGCTGAGCTGAGTCATTTAGGAACAGCAATTCCTTTCAGAGAAGAGTCCCCATTCATTTAGGCACCGGAGCAATTATGTGCTGGCTGACGGTTCTAATTACTTTCTACTGCAGGTCGGTGACTGTTCCAGAGGCCGCGCTAATGGGATTACTGGTGTCTGAAGGGCTTTTGGATCAGGTAATCTTCAAGTAGTCAGCTCAGCTTATTCAGTGAACTTTCCTCTCGGGGTAAATTCCTTCCTGTGTGGCTCCTCACAGAAGGCAAGCTGTGGGTTCTTGGACCGGGGCAGTTTGAAAAGCGGGAGTATTTTTCTCCCGTGCACCTTTGTTTGAAAAGGGGACCAGAGCAAATCATGCTTGAAGATTTTTTTCATGAGTTTGCACCAAATCATTCTCCTAATTTTATATATATATATATATATATATATATATATATATATATATATAATTGATTTTTTACAGAGAGGAAGAGAGAGAGATAGAGAGCTAGAAACGTCGATGAGAGAGAAACATCGACCAGCCGCCTCCTGCACACCCCCTATCGGGGATGTGCCCGCAACCAATGTACATGCCCTTGACCGGAATCGCACCCGGGACCTTTCAGTCCGCAGACCGACACTCTACAGCTGAGCCAAACCGGTTTCGGCCATTCTAATTTTCAACTGCTCTAGCAGTTGGTATTAAATTGTATCAGCCAGCCAACCTTTTTAGCAGTAAAATCGCCTTCCCGGTCATGGTATGCCATGGTAACTTCTCCCTCCCTGCTACCCGATTCTGAAGGGAAGTTAAGGAAACAACCCAGAAGGCCTTTGAGTTGAGGTTCCCACCAAGATTATCAACTGTTTGATTGCAGATAATGATTTTGCAACACAGTTCTCTATTTGATAAGAAATAACCCTTCTGAATGCCTGCCAACATTTGACTCTATCAGTAGGTTTGACATTTAACAGAGTTTAAAAGCGAAACCATGTGCTCTTAGGACATTAGCATTTTACTGAGAAGTCATTCAAGGTGTTTTTGCTGCTGTTATGACTACTTGAACATTCCTACCCTCTGCATTGCCATTCCCTAGACTAGGGTTTTGAGTAGGTCATAATCATTCTGTGTCCCTGAGTTGGCCTATCCTGGCACCTGGCCAGAAGCAGAAAATACAAAGTTATATTATTGGGAGAAGACTGGGCCTAATTTGTATCTGAACAGCTCAAGAAGATGCAGTTCTGCTTTTAAGTAGATGAGAGCACTGAGTTCTTGGGAATCAAGAGAGGATGGACTATATAGACTATTTCTTTTTCTGCTTCACTGAAAGATAATTGACATGTAACAGTGTAAGTTTGAGGCATACAATGTGATAATTTGATATTGCGAAGTGTTTACCACAGTGAGGTTAGCTAACACCTCCAGTCCCTCACATAATTACCATTTGTGTGTGTGTGGTAAGCAACTTCCAGGTATCTATACATATAAAAGGCTAAGCAACTGCCTGACCAGTAGGTATGATACACACTGACCACCAGAGGGCAGATGCTCTAACTGGTAGCTATGATACACACTGACCACCAGGGGACAGACACTCAATGCAGGAACTGCGGAGCTGTGGTGACCTGGCAGTGGCAGTTCATAGGTGACACACCCCAGAACCAGAGAGGAGGGAGTCCAATTCTGGGGTGCATCACCCAAGAACCGCCCTCTTGCAATCCAGGGATGGTGGAGAGCCAGTTTCGAACAGATCCCCGAAGGCCAGACCAAGGAAACCCATCTGCCAGAGGGACCCTGCTCACTCTGCAGATGTCCTTCAAGCCATGGCACTGCCCCACGTGTGGCCGGCCAGGGAGGGACCCCAGGAGGTTGGCCACCTTCTAATTTATTTCCTTCCAATGTGCATGAATCCACAGAATATAGTCACTGTGCTGTTCATTAGCTCCAGAAATATACTACTTTATTCTTAAATATTTGTGATCCTTTGTATTTCCTCTTTGATAAGTTGCTTAATCATGACTTGTATCCATTTTCTTATTGGAGTCTTTGTCATTTTCTTTATTTATAAGAATTCTTTGTTAGATATGCATATATGATGTTACACAGGTTGAGCGTTAACCCATAAACCAAGAGGTCCTTGGTTCGATTCCCAGTCAAGGCATGTGCCTAGGTTGTGGACTCGATCCCCAGAAGGGGGCATGCAGGAGGCAGCCGACTAATGTTTCTCTCTCATGGATGTTTCCATTTCTCTATCCTTCTCCCTTCCTCTCTCTAGAAAATCAAAAACTTTTTTTTTTTAAAAAAGAAAGGCTTGAAATGCACATATCCCTGAGAGAGATAAGACATTAACCTAAATTTCACTTTAGCATATTAATAACTCATCTTTTCCAGAAAGTGAGCTTTAGGAGAACGTGTATATTTTGGAGGATACTAAATCAAGACCCTGAATGTCCGAAAATGGAAGCCATGACTTGAAGACCAGGGAGGAGAGAGTGGAAACCAGGGTGAATGGTGCAAACCAGTGGTCGGCAAACCGTGGCTCACGAGCCACATGCGGCTCTTTGGCCCCTTGAGTGTGGCTCTTCCACAAAATACCACGCCTAGGCGAGACTATTTTGAAGAAGTGGCATTAGAAGAAGTTTAAGTTTAAAAAATGTGGCTCGAAAAAGAAATTTCAATCGTTGTACTGTTGATATTTGACTCTCTCGACTAATGAGTTTGCGGACACTGGTCTAAACAATGTCATAGTTTTATTAAGGGTCAGTTTACCACTGGTCAGAAACCTTCGCATTACTGCTTATCTGGGTCCATGAAACCCCTCCCTGGGGAATTCTAACAGTGCTTCACCGACATGGGCAGACAAGAAACTATTTCCCCTTCAGCTAGATGTATCTTGGGGAACAGTGAGAGGATGTGTAGCTGGTACTCACCCAGAAGGGAAGAATCCTGCTCTTGGGTTCTGATCACAACGTTTTTCTACTGAGAAGAGAACGGAAAAATCTCCACCATCGATCAACAGCCAGACCCTACAGTGTCCATACCACCACACATGGCCAGTTATCAAAGGTTGGTTATTTTGGGGGGAAGATCAAACTCTAGAACCCATTAATAACAGAAATGATCCACATGTTCTATTTAAAAATGACTTGAAGATCAGCAGAAAAAGAAGAGAAACTTAAAATGGATTTTTCTCTACTGTCCCAGCTTAGGATGTATTTCCAGAATAATTATTAAACACCCTCCAAAATGTGTCCCATTCATAATCTCCAAAACTGTTATGGTGAACTGCATACAGGATTTTTGAACTAGAAAGTTTCTCTGAGTATATCTGGCCCAATCTCCCTTCTAGTGAAAAAATATATAACCTACAAAATCCTCAATAGTGACCCCAATATATGCTTGAATTTTCACAGAAATAATGACCCATTGTACTTCTTTTCTATCCAACTTACTCCATTATTAAGCATAAAAAGCTTTTTAATTCTCTGTGTGTTTGATTTGCTTTTACTTTTATTTCACCCTTAAACAATCAATGAGATAGTTGATACTCTTTCATCTATTTCACAGATGAGGAAAAATAGGTCAGAGAGGTTAATTTGCTCAAATTCACACAGGCTCTGAGTGACAAAATTTGAATCCTGATCTATGAGACTTTAAAGCCCTAATTCTTTATTTCTGTTTTACAGTTTCTTACCAGGTTTTGGAGAATAAATGCTGACTTTGCTTTTAACAGTAGCTTCAATTAAAATGTTCACTGGCACCTTATTTTTCCAAAAGTAATTGCCTTTACAGAAAAATACTGTGATTGCATATTTAAGTGAAAGCCACAGAATGGGCACTGATTTTATTTTTGGATTTATGTTCACTGGAACAGCCCACTGGCAGAACTGAAACTTTGAAATTTGATAGCTATACACTAACTTTAATTTTTTAATTTAATAAATCTTTATACACTAACTTTTTAACAAGTAAATTACGCATTTGCATTCCTTCCCCCAAAATCAGGTTTCAGCATTAGGATTATCTCAAACTCTACTTTTTTTCCTTGAAATTTGAACCGCAAAAAACACTTGAGAGATTTCCTGTAGTGACTTACTTTTGTGAACAATTTCATTTCTATAAAATATATTGTTGGCACTTGATAGTCATTTAATTTTCTTTTTAAAAAATATATATATATTATTGATTTTACACAGAGATGAATTGAGAGGGACAGAGAGTTAGAAACGTCGATGAGAGAGATACATCGGCCAGCTGCCTCTTGCACAATCCCCACTGAGGATGTGCCCGCAACCAAGGTACATGCCCTTGACCGGAATCGAACCCGGGACCTTTCAGTCTCCAGGCCGACGCTCTATCCACTGAGCCAAACCAGTTTCGGCAGTCATTTAATTTTCTAACGACAGCATATTTTAAGAGTAAAAGCAAATATAGATGAATTATAGACATTTTTGAAACATGAATTGAACTGGAAGTAAAAACCAAAAGCTTTCTCAAATATGTTTTAAGTAAACTATTAGAGCCTGACTACAAAAGAATACTTTAAGTTTTGACCAGAATTTTAAATATTTGTAAAAATCTTAAAATATATGACCAAAATAAACAGAAAAACATGGAGATCGCCATCTTCTGATTTGGCTCAATGTGGAAATAATACTTTACACAGTTGCCTAAAATCAATAATAACAACAGTCAAAACGAGATAAAATTCTAAAGAAAGGGGATCTGATCATTAAATCATGAGATGCATTAACCTTCCAGGAGGCAGCAGGAAGAAGGTAATTGCAGCCAAAGTTTCTATTCAGCAAAAAAGGGAGCCCTGAGAAGTTAAATGATTTGGAGGCAAGTCCCCTATAGTCCTCTATGATTGATAAGGTGATGTTTTTGTTCAGTTGTAAGTATCCATAAGGTGAAAATCAGGTACAGCAAATGCTTGCACTGTCAGCCATGTCCAAATGCTGCCTTTTACTGTACTATAATCATCACGTTTCCTCTTGAAAGGGATTAAAACCTCCACAAATACTGAAGCAAATTGAAAACCAGTGGAAATAGACTTCAGTTTAAAAAGCTTTATGAAATCAACAACCTTAAACAGAATTACCATCTGTGTCCTAGAAAAAAATTTTCAGGACACTCATCAAAAGCAATCCCTAGAACACTTCAATGTCTCCAAATGTATTAGTGAAGGGGAGGCAAACCAATTCTATTTGGGTCTGCTTTGAACAAAACAAAGTTTAATTAGAGATAAATTCCACAATTCACTTTGTTCTTCATCTGTTATTTGTAATATTTTAGTTATAATCTTGAACAAGTTGAAAAATGTTTCCTACTATCTAACCTCCCCATAATCACTGTGAACCAAAGTGCTGTGGTTTGGATCCTTTATGTGACAAAAGATAAACGCTAAGGTACATCAGCGGGATGGAAAGAGTGAATTCCACATATCCTAGTTGCAACGGGAAACCATAGCCTCATCACTTTCCAGCAATATAAAAAGAAAAAAGGAAGACTGTTGTATTTCACAATTATGTGTGAGCAGCTGACCACAGCTTTCATAAAATATGCCTGCCAGTATTTGCACCCAATTACTTCAAAGACCCATTCTCTTGATCCAAACAATTTCAAAAGCAAAATAATAAAATGGTGCCTAGAAAATATTTATTGGGATCAACAAAAAATGAAAATTGAGGTGAGGGACTTAGATTTCTGTGATTCTTTCCTTAGGGAGCTAAAATTAAGAAAATAAATTTCAAAATGCTATATAACCTCCTTTGGAAATAAGCTACATATACATAAACAGGCATTCTCTTAATCTGTGTAAAAATCATGTCCTGACACTAACAGATATACTATCTGTGTTTTGGTAGTACCATTTAGGATCCATAGTTTGACAGTGGGAGGTACACAAGTATTTTCCACAAAATTGGTAATTTTCTAGTTATTTGAATAGATGGTGGGTTCACTTTAATATTTTGCTTAATAATTTACCATATAATTTTATAGGCATAAATAATACACAATAGCCTTGGCTGGGTGGCTCCGTTAGTTGGAATGTCAAACCACACACCAAAAAGGCTGTGGGTTTGATTTCTGGTCATGATACATATCTAAGCTGTGGGGGGTTCGATCCCCAGTCAGAGTGCGTACAGGAGGTAACCAATCAATATTTCTCTCTCTTCCTCTCTCTAAAATTCAGTAAAAACATATTCTTGGATGAGGATTTAAAAAAATAGAACATAATATTTTTCTTTTAAAAAGCTATATTGTAAGAGAAACTTTCCTTTTTTCATTTAACTCCTATTTTTCTCTCAATGGTTGATTCACGTGTTCAAGATATATTTAGCAACTATTATGTGTCAGACATGGTTGTAAGGGCATAATATAAATAACAAACCAGCATAAATAAAAAGACAGTTCCTGTCCTCATGCAGGTTACAGCTAGTTAGCTGTGAGCACTGAACTATGGGGCAATTCTTTGCAAGCCTGGTACTTTGTAGAGTGTCTTGCTTAATAATATTTCCTAGTGATTTTAATCATGTTTGTTCTGCCATAGATCATTTTTAGAGGTATATTTTTTTAATGTTGTGATCAGCTCATTTTACCATTTAAAATAGACTTCATCCAGCAACAAGGAAATCTGTCATACAGGATTCCTAAAGCCACTTGGAATCTTTTCCTTTTGGGACTGTCAATGACCTTGCTTACTGAAATGATAATCATTGCAACAAGTTTCCAGGTAGAGGTAAGGAGTTGTAGAAGTCTACAAATTTTGTTTCATGTTTAGTTATCTCATTATTAACTATTCATAGAGAAAATTCTCAAATGACAGCTCCCCACTCTCTATGCCCTTTAACAAATTTTACACAAATTCAGAAATCACAGTTTCCAGATGACAGGATTCCATCTTATCAGTTTTTCTGCAATAAAATTTAGCAAATGCTGGTGTTAATTAGGAAGAGCCGCACATGGGAAGGAATACAAAGAAACCCATGATACACTGCTATGAAAATTACTCATGCAATCACTACGCAATCTCTCAGTGAAAATGTTTCCAAGATAATAAACAAACATTGAAATATCAATTCTGCTAAATTTCATGGGGAAATCTCATGAAAAATCTCATTTATTTACTCCAGATCAGAGTTGAATTTAATTACACATTTCAGGTAGCACAAAATTGAAAACAAGAGACTAAAACTTCAAAATGTCAAACACTAGGTTTGCCAATATGGCATATTATAATTCGAAAAATGCTGTTATCAGTGATTGATTAGAATGCTTACCTTAAAAAGAAAACAATGCTAAAATGTGTTTTGCCTTCCTAGTAGCAGAAAGATGGCCAGTTTTTGCCTTAGAGTCTTATTTGATAAAATAAAAAAACAAACAGTTCAAGTATTGAAATAATTCCCTTAATATTAGATGATCAATTACACTAACACATCGATATAGAGATCATTTGTGTTCACACAGTGGTAAACACTAACCACATCACACTGAAGAGGATCTTTAGGATTTCAAGTTTTTTTGTTTTGGCCCTAGCCAGTTTTGCTCAGTGGATAGAGCCTGCTAACCGAAAGGTCCCGGGTTCTACTCTGGTAAACAGGCTCCTCCCCAGCAACCAATCATGTATTTCTCTCACATCAATATTTCTATTGTTCCCTCTCTTTTCCACTCTCTAAAAATCAATGGAAAAATATCCTTGGGTGAGAATTAAAAAAATAAAAATGTGTTGTTGTTGGTTGTGAGTCAGGAAATCTAGATTCTATGATGGGGATCACATAATTATTTGATGTATATGTTTTTCTGGGAAGTTTCTATGGTTTTCATCAGACCCTCAAAGGTGTTGATGACCTTATTTCTCTCCTCCCACCCCCCCCCCAAAAAAAAAGAAGCATGACTCCAGGAGAGAATCAGTACTCACATTCTAAGGTACCTGCTACATAGGTTAATTCAATAAACATTGTTTTTTTTTTTAATAAATCTTTATTGTTCAGATTATTACAAATGTGTTCCTCAAACATTGTTGAATAAACTTTTTCTAGAATATCTTTGAACCGCTGACACTGTCATCAAAGATAAATGTTGAATAGGAAAGACAAATCAGGAAAATCAAGACTGACTACTATGTCAGGACAGGTGATCGTCTTTTGTTGTCAATTTGTTTTTTTTAAGAAGCTAATCAGAATGATAAGACACACAGAATGATGTAAGAATATTAGCAAAGAAAATACCAGAGTCAATGTGTTATAAAAATGTATATCAGAATTTTTGAAGGTGGAAGCCTTTCCTGGGTTTGAAGGGTTTTGACATAACAGTTCTTAATTTCCCACTCACAATCAGGAGAAGACCAAAAGTATAAATGGTAGGGAGAAGCAGAATAGAAGGGAGTTTTTTCAGTCTTCAGTTATTGGGAGGAGAGTAGTAAGGGGAATGCAAAGCGATCCAGAGGTTCCTGAAGAGCACACTCCCCAGCTCCTCTGTATGGCTGCCTTTGGGGGTGGGGGGTGGGGGGCAGGGGGAGAAAGGGAGAGCGTAGAGGTCACTGACTTGACCAGAACATAGGAAAATCACTCCTCCAGTGCCCTGAAACTATTAAACATCTTTAAACAGTCACTAGGCCAAGAAGCAACTGCCTTGAAAATTCTAGTTCCCACTTGGGGAACACTCCCAATAGGAATATTTGGAAGCATTAACTTGGTACACATCCAAGCCAGTACTGTTGCCACTTCCTTGTGAGGTTTCTGAGGAGTCCCAATGGAAGGTAAAGTTCAACTAGTATCTATATCCTTTCCTCATTTGGGCATTATGAGTTTTTGGAAAGTAAGGTACAACTGCTTACTGGTGTCTTGCTTACTGTAGAAAAAGATGTAGGAGGTACATGATGAGACCAATACCGGAGAAGATAGCCCAGGAATTGAGCCCAACCATGGTGACATTTGTGGCATTTTTATTCTTCACCTCTAATGTAAAGTATGAAAATACTGTCACTTAAAGACAGTATTGTTTCTTGGATCTTCTCAAATTCCACTGCTAACACATTCAAATTATAACTAATTTGTGGACCAGCCACTTGCAAACTGGTTCAACTTCTAGTTCTGTCTCCATGGGTGAGCCTGATAAGTTATTTATCCTAAGCTTAACTTCCCTTATTTGTGAAAAGGAGTGAAATAACAGGGTTTCTGTGTGCAAGAAATGATGCAAGTAAGACACTGCATGGTACACCGTAAGTGCTCAGTAAATACTAGCCATTCTTCTTATAGTTATTGCCTTCATCAGGGTCCCCGTCTAGTCTCTCCCTCACTAAAATACACCTCCCACTTCGCTGCCACACAATTATTCTTAAACTAGTGGCCCGGTGCACGGATTCATGCACACTGAAAGGATGTTAATTAGAAGGTGGCCAGCAGGGCAGGCCTGGGTGAGACAGGCCAAATACGCCCTGGAGTCAACCTCCCTCAGTCCCTCCCTGGGAGCCGCACCTGGGGCGGCAACGCAGCTGGAAGGGCATCTGCAGAGTGAGCAGTCCTTCTGGCGAGTGGGGTCCCTCGACCTGGTCTGCAGGGATTGGGCCAAAACCGGCTCTTCGACATCCCCTGAGGAGTCCCGGAGTCTGAGAGGGCACTCTGCAAAGTTGCTGTACAGGGTGTGGAACGCAAACACAACACAAGTGTGCAGTAAACCAGATTCAAGGCTGACAGTGCCCAGCAACAACATAGCCCACGGCCGAAAGTGGAATCGTGTGGCTCTGCAAGGAACTGGGCTCCCTCCTCTCTGGTTCTGGGGTGTGTCACCCGAGAACCGCCACTGCCAAGTCACCACAGCTCAGCAGCTCCTGCATTGAGTGTCTGCCCCTGGTGGTCAGTGCACATCATATCTTTCCTTGGCCTTATCTATACTAATAATAGAGAAGTATGTAAATTATCGGGAACACGATAACGTCACGACCACTCAGCAGGATGCACACACAGCATACCCCAGTAAGGCTGCCGAGGCTTTCATCTGTCCCTTTCTACACCGAAGATGACAGGGTTCAAGGAGGAAGAGCTTGTTTCGTCTTCTCAGCACCCAGCTAGGCCTCCCTGGGACAGCTCTCCCTCTGAGCCCTGCGCAGGATGGGCGCTCTAGCCCTGGGGGCCCGAGGGGAGGTGAGCAAAGTGCTCTCCCGCCAGGACCCTGCTCTCCCTGGCAGTCCAGCGTGGAGGGTGCTCTCTCTGGGAACCCAGAAATCCACCTCCTGGGGGGACTGTGCAGCTGCCAGGCAGCGGTGAGGCCGGGCGAGCTGTGGAAAGGTCGACCTACCTAACAATCAATCAATAAAAAGGTGTGTGCGCTGGCGGAGGCCACACAGCTGCCATAGCTGAAGTCATCCTCAATGGAGGTCGGGGGTAGCAGGGATCGGAGTCGGCCATCTCGGCAACGGAACCCCAGCTCCCTGCCAAATAACGCAGAGCACACGGACTTCATGGTCCTTGGTCACTTCCTGAGTATCAGCCAGCCACCACCAGGGATCAAACCTGAAACCTAAGTAGGTACCCTGACAGAATGGAACCCAAACTTTTGGTGTGGCAGAGGAGCCGGCCACAGAAGAGGCCAGGGCATGCCAGAGTTTTGTTGAGGGGCCCTGACAGGCAGCCCGCAGCGCAGTGGGTTAGAACTCCTCCTGATACAGCAAGGCTGTGGGTTGGATCCCTGGTCAAGGCACAGACAAGAAGCAACCAAAGAGTGTATAATAAGTGGAACAACACACTGGTGTTTCTCTCACTCCCTTCCACTCCCTAAAACAATCAATCAATAAAGATAAAAAAATAAAAAATAAACCCTCTGGCTTGCAGAGTTGCTAAAACAGTTAGAAAGCAAAGTCCCATTCATTCAACAAATACTTCATATACTCCTTCAATAATCACACTGAGGATGGTGTTTATTTGTTTTGGTTAATACTCACCTGAGGACATATTTTTTTTTTTGAGAGAGAGAGAGGAAGGGAGGGAGACAGAAACTAATGTGAGAGATATCAATTGGTTGCTTCTTGCTGAATCCCCAACCATGGCCCCATATTGATCCTGCAACCCAGGTACGTGCCATTGATGGGAATCCAACCCATTACTCTTCAGTCCACCTACAGAAGCACAATCCAGCATTTTTTTTCTTTTTTAAGTCCTCCTCTAAGGATATGTTTTTTTTGTTGTTGTTGTTGTTTGTTTGTTTTTATTCTACAGAGAGAGAAAGGGAAAGGGAAATAGAGAAACAATGATTACTTGCCCAAGCAATCCGACAAGGATGGAACCCACAACCTGTGTAGGTGCCCTCACCTGGAATTGAACCTATGACCCTCTGGTGTGTGGGAGGACACTCTTACCTACTGATCCACACCGACCAGGGCCTGGAGGTACATTAATTTTTTTTTTTACAGCTCTGCTCTGGCAAGGTGGCTCAATTGGTTGGAGTCTCAACCTGTACACAAAAGGATTTCCTGTTGGATTCTAGGTTAGGGCACATACTTAGATTTAGGTTAGCTCTTGGTGAGTCAGCAGGTGCAGAGACAGCCTACCAGCGTTTCTCTGTCTAAAAATCAATTTTAAAAACATTCTCAGGTGAGAATTAAAATATATATATAATTTAAAATTTTTCAGATCACCCTAACCGGTTTGGCTCAGTAGATAGTGTTGTCCTATGGACTGAAGGTCCCAAGTTTGATTCTAGTCAAGGGCATGTACATTGGTTGCAAGCACATACCCAGTAGGGAGTGTGCAGGAGGCAGTCGATCAATGTTTCTAACTCTATGCCTCTCCCTTCCTTTCTGTAAAAAAAAATCAATAAAATATCTTTAAATTTTTTTTCAGATGTAAAATTTAATTTAGTTCTTTTCTAAATTTTATTTTTCATTTACAGTTCAAATTCAATATTCTATCCTATTTAATAAAACTCTAATAAGCAAATTGACCAAATGGAATGACTGGTCACTATAAACTGACCACCAGGGGGCAGATACTCAATGCAGGAGCTGCCCCCTGGTGGTCAGTGGGCTCCCACAGGGGGAGCACCACTCAACCAAAAACCAGGCTCATGGCTGGTGAGTGCAACGCCGGTGGCAGGAGCCTCCATGGCAGCACAAAGGAGCAACACGCAGAGTGGTAGGGAGCAGCAAGTAAGGAGCGAGGGGTCCTGGACTGTGAGAAGGATGTCCACCTGCTGGCTTAGGCCTGCTCCCCTAAGGTGGCAGGCAGACATCTCCTGAGGGGTCCCAGACTGCAAGAGGGCACAGGCCAGGCTGAGGGACCACCCCAACCCCACTACACAAATTTCATGCACCAGGCCTCTAGTCCTGTATAATAAAAGGCTCATGTGCAAATAGACCAAAAGGCGAAACCAAACATGACATGCACTGACCACCAAGGGGCGTGTGCGGAACATGGCAGGCATGGCCACGGTGGGTTGGTGGAGCAGGCGAGCAGGGGCACTAGACCAAGGCAGGGTGTCGGTCTCTGTCATCAGGGTGAGCCTCTGGTGGCTACTGAAAATTCTTTGCTCCTGTGCCAGAACCAGCCCCACTTGCATCCACTGCCGGCGCCACTGCTTGCACCGGCTGCTGGTACCTGGCACCAGTCCCAATCACTTGGCGCCAGCAGTGGGTGCAAGTAGCGGCTGCCGGCCCTGATCACCTGAGGGCTTCTCCACCTCCCCCTGCTCCCAGGGGGCAAGTGGGGCTGACAGCTCCAGCCCTGCTCACACCCGCTGCTGCTGGCATTGGCTCCAATCACTCCACACCATCAGAGGGTGCTATCGGCAGACTGGGGACTGGGGGCCGAGGCTGGAGGGGCTGGGTGGGGGATATGGAGGATGGTATGAGACACGACCTTGTGCCTAGCCCAGCCCACAGTTCCTTTCAAGGTGTACAAATTCATGCACTCGTCCCCTCGTGTGTGTGTGTGTGTGTGTGTGTGTGTGTGTGTGTGTGTGTATAGAAGATACCTTTGATTTTGTCAGTCTCTATTTGTCAGTTTTGAATAGATTTCATGCAAACAGTGGAAATAAAGATGTTCTACTTTTCCAGCCAAGTTCGTGGACTCCCTGAATTGTCTGTGGGGAACCCTGTTCTTTTCAGCCTCCTTGCTTTGTTCCTGGTATTCCATCTGCGTGGAATGCCTTCCCTCTGTACATCCATATAAGTTGCTGACCCTCCAAGCTAGCTCAGGTGCCACCAGCTAGACCCGTCCCTCTAGAAAAGTGAGTTTTCCCCTACAGATTCCTGAAATAGTTGTCATTTCTTCTACCTTGAAAAATTGTTACTTAGGTTCACATATCTCCCAACGAAAATGTAAGTCCTCCAAATCCAAGGTTCCAATCTGTTTAATTTTAAATCCCTACTAGAGGCCCGATGCACAAAATTCATGCACAGATAAGGTTGTTAGGCCTAATTGCTGGCCATGGCCTAGGGACCCTTACCTCATTCCCACCGCCCCCTGGTGGTCAGTGCACATGATAGCGAGCGATTGAACTCCAGATCTCCCAGTGGAATTCCTGAGGGGCAATTTGCATATTAGGGTTATATATATATATATATACATATATATATATATATATATATATATATATATATATATATGGTCCCTAACACAGAGCCACACTTACAAAAGGTGCTTAACAAATATTTATGGAATCGAGTAACCATATACTATTACTAAAAGTAGAATGTGGTAACAGAAGAGGATGCTATGAAGTGTTAAGGAAGCACAGTGGAGGGAGAGGTGATTTTAGCTGACTTTGCATTTGAAGGAAGCTTTACAGATATTAGAACTTTTGGGGCAGAGAGGTAGGCCAAGAATGCAATGTGAGTAAAGAATGAGTGGGGAAAGCAAAGACCTAAGAACAATTCATATGGCTGAAGTTTACAAGATGGAAATTTTATGCACTCGGTACTAGGTTATTAGGAATGGCACTAGGTAATTAGGAATGAATATATCAGATTATTGAGGGACCTGAAGGAACTCCTAAGAAATCTGGACTTAATCCTAGAATTCAGGGGAAGCCAGGGAAGGTTTGAGCAGGGAAATGATATAGTCAGAAGTGTGATTTAGAAAAGCTACTCCATCAGCTGGCCATAGATGGAGCTAGGTATGGAAGACCAATGAAGATTTTTACAGGAGTTAGGCAAACAGCAACAGGGCCTTGGACTATGATGGTGACAGCAGAAATATGAAGATGAAAGAATATTAAAAAAAAAAAAAAGGCCGAAACCGGTTTGGCTCAGTGGCTAGAGCGTCGGCCTGTGGACTCAAGGGTCTCAGGTTCAATTCCAGTCAAGGGCATGTACCTTGGTTTTGAGCACATCCCCAGTGGGAGGTGTGCAGGAAGCAGCTGATAGATGTTTCTCTCTCATCAATTTTTCTAGCTCTCTGTCCCTCTCCCTTCTTCTCTGTGATAAATCAATAATATATATATATACAGAGAGAGAGAGAGAGAGAGAGAGAGAGAGAGAGAGAGAGAGAGAGTAGAAAGAGAACTGCAATGGGGCAGTGGAAGAACAGGGTTCCCTACAGACAATTCAGGGAGTCCGTGAACTTGCCTAGAAAAGTAGAACATCTTTATTTCTACTAACCTCCTAAGTGAAATGCAGCATACCTTCAACTATGGCTATGGGCAACAAATCGTGGCAGCGTCAGGCTTCATCAGACTGGCAAATAGTAACATGGCATAACAAAGAACTTCTTCCCTCTGAAGTGACTAAAAGTTTGGTAAAGCCTTTACCAGAGATAAATATTAGAATTAGAAAATTTTAAATATATACATATATTTTTTCTTAAAGAACCCATGTGTGGGGATTGAGAGAAGAACAATAAAGAGGAATAAAGTTTTCACTTTGACTTCGGGTATGCTGTTTCAGGTGCCAGCCACACTTATTTTATATAAGAACATCCATTTTCTTGTGTCCAGTAACCTCCAGCTGCAGGGAACCCCAATCTCCTCTATACACCAAGAACCTTCCCTTCCCATTCTGCTCACCCCCCCCCCCCAGCTTGTGGCCCTGAAAACAGTCCAAGGTTGACCAACTGTCCCAGTTTGCCTCGGACACAGAGGCTTTCTAGGACGTGGGCCTTTGAGGGCTAAAACCGGGAAATTCCAAGACAAAACGGTGATAAGCTAGTGACCCCACGGGCCCTAAATCTGGCAGTATATGCTAATAAGACTGAATTACTCTTATGCCTTCAATTAAGGAAAAAAACAAACCCTATGTTCCCTAAAGTTTATTTTGGATCTGAATCTGTCCATCTGTTCTTCCCACAAAGGAGAAAATCCTGAAGGAAAAATCTTCCTCTCACAAAGTCAATAAAAGCTGCCGTAACCAAATAGCATTATGTCAGTGGTTTCTGCAACATTCACGTCTCCGGCCACCTCCACAAGAAGGCTGGGAGGCGGGAGGAACCGGGCTCTGGGAAAATGCGGCCCTCTGCTCTATCTACCGCGCACAGCGAGCAAGGTGCCGGCTCCTGGCACCGCGGCTGCCAAAGAACACGGTGTGTTCCACAGAAGCACAGCGGCTGTTGCTATAGGGAGATTATGCAAAACTGCAGCTTTTCTTTCTTTTGCAATGTCCTGTGGACTCAGTGCTCTGACAGTAGACCGATACACAATAACACCGAGTGTACCTTGTAGGGTGCCAGGGATGGTTTGCCTATGGGAAAAGGCACAAAAGGCAAGAATTAGAATACTCAAGACTGGCGAGGTTAGGTAACAGGAGCAGTAACGTACGAACCAAAAAAAAAAAAAAAAAAGGCAAGTGGTACAGAGACTGTACCCTCATACCCAGCATCTAATCAAGAAAAATCTGCACAAGGCAGTGAATGGGCCTGTATTGGTCAATACGGGATGGAATCGACACGCCCTGTATTGATCCAGCCAGGAATTTTGGACGGGGCTGGGGGCATGGGGAAAGCCCCAGGATGCATCAACCAGGGTAGTCAAGGCTTCCTAAGTCGCATTGGCTTGGCCTTGCTGGGGTTTATTGGCCCGCAATTCACCCACCACCGCCCCCTGTAGCCATGGCGACACCCACGCCAAGGCAGCACCAGAAGCCACCTTTGGGTAAGCCACAACCCGCCGAGCTTGCACCTACGCAGCTCCAATAAAACCAGCCAGGACGTGGCCTCCCACCCCCAGCCAAGGCAACCAGGGCTCTTCCGTGTTACCCTAACCCATCCAGGGAACATAGTCTTTAATTCTTTTTTTTATTCTTCTTCTTCTTCTTTAATTCTTCACAGCCATACCCCCGGAGGAGGAGGCGAGGGCGAGCCCTGAGCGGCCACCACTTTCGCTCCAGCCAGAGAGATAAGAAGAGTTTTTCTCTTTTGCGGGGGTGGACCGCAGGCAGGGACGCCTGAAAACCGGATGCACACACACACACACACAAACATAAGTTGCCTAAAAAGGCAAATGAGCTGATAGGATCAAAAAAAACTTTTTTTTTTTCCTCCCCAGCCAACATCTCGTAGCATGTCTGTCAGGCAAGCTCCGCTTTGCCCCTGCAGGCCACTGTTTCTGGAGCGATAAACAGCTTCCAAGACGGCTGTTTGATTTACAGTTCTATTTAAAAAAAAAAAACAAAGAAAAGAAACAAAAACAAAAAACCCGCATTCCGTGCGGGGAGGGACCGCGCACCCCGCGAGCGCAGCCATGACGTAGGCGGGAGAGCGTTCCAGAATCGCTTCCCAGCCGCCAGCAAGGTGCCCGGGAGGCAAACCTCCTGTTTGCTCCTAAAAAATTATACAGAAGAACCCATCCATCCGTCCTCCCCGCGCACGGAGAGAGAAAGCAAACCGAGCGGTCTGGGGGCAGCTAAAACCCCCGTGAGAACCCCGCACCCTCCTCCTCCTCCTTCCTCCCCCCTGGGCTCCCCGAGCTCCCAGCCGCCGCAAGCCCGCGAACCCTAACCCCGCCACACCCCGGAAACCTGCGCAAAAAACACCGCCGAGGGAACAAAAGGGGAACCCCCCCAGCGAAACTTGGGTGTCGCGCAACCTCTCCGCTACCGCTCGGAGAGCGCCGCGAGCGCGCCCCCGCGCTGCCCCCTCGCCAAGATGGCCGCCCGCCCGCCCTCGGCGGGGCCGCTCCCGCCCGCCCTCCCGCCCGGCTGCCGCGGGCTGCCCCGCGAGCCTCGGCCACTCACGCGCGGCCCCGGGCGCCCGCCGCGGCTTGACGCATTGCAGGTGCGGAGCAGCCAATCAGAGGGCTCAGCTCTTTCCGGCCAACCACTGCAGGGGCGCGCTGGCCAATCAGAGCGCCCGCGCCGCTCGGAGCGAGGAGAGCAGGCTCGGCAGCGCCAACGAAGCACCCGGAGGGAGGCCGGCTCGGCGCGGCGTGGGGCGTGTGCTGCGACCGCCGGTGTGCTCCTCCGCCGGGAGATATAGTGCCCGCGCCCCGCCCCGCCCCGCCCGCCCGCCCGCGCTCGGAAAGCCTGGGTGCGAGGCTGGCTCCTCCCCTCCCGCTTGGGGACAAACGGTTGCTTAGGAACCATGCGAAATGCACTTGCCCTGGTGGCCCTCCGAGGGGGCGATCGCCAAGCACCCTCGCTCGGCTCCCCCGGCTCAGTGAGGGCAGCGCTGGTTTGCTTTGCATTGGGCACCTTTTGGGAAAGCAGTTGCAACTGCAATAGAGCCGATCCTTCTGGTTGACGAGCGAGCGCAGGCCCTGGCGCCCGAGGGCACCCTGATGGGCACGGGCGTTTCAGAAGAGCCCTTCCCCATTCCCACCCCCGCGGTTTCCTTATGGGCTGCAGGGTTGTGCCCAGTGCGAGCGGGAGGACCCGCTGGGGGCCGGGGCAGGGGACGGTGGGGTACCTGGCAGGGGCCTGGCTCGTCTGGTCCTCCCCCATGGAAAGCTTGTTACTTCCCTGGGGAAAAAAAAAAAAAAAAAACACAACAAAAAAAAAGACACGCCCTGCTAGATGGGGGTTTAGCGAAATGACTGCAACGATGGGCCAGGCCTGGTACCCTTGTCTGTCTATCTGGTGCTGGAAGATGTCGCTAAGCCCTGATGATACAGTGAAAAATCCGAGACCCAAGAGGGTCCACAGACACGCCCACAGTCACATAGCAACTTAGCGGCACAGCCTAACTGGACGGAATCTGGGTTGTCTGTGAGTTTCTTCTACAGTCACCCCCCAGCTAGAGCTGACACTGTGGTTGTGAGATGGCTCAGTTATTTGGGGGGACTTGATTGTGTAACCGAAGGAAGCTAGCTGTAGGAGCTAAGAGGATCTCCCCACCCCCACCCCCCACATGATTTTCAATCGTGTCCTACAGACAGAGTAGCAGAGAAGGCATGTTCCTTGCTTCTTCTCCCAACTCTAGGAATCGAGCTGAGAATAGGAAATCTAGTGGATTTCTCAGAACCGCCATTTCATGTAACACCCTCTGTCTGTGATTTTGGCACACGAGGGCTTGGATACTCCCATGATTTTTTTTTCTTTCCGTGATTGAACTTATATTCACATCCTGTTTCGAAGGTTGTGCTGTGAATGGTCTTCCTGGAGGTTTTACAACCAGCCGTGGTGACTGCCCTGCGCCGAGGTAAAGGTTGCTCTTTGATCTGAGGCCATCGTTGCCACTTGCCATTTATTGCTGCTGCTTAGACTTTTACCCAGAGCCTTGTTCAAAAGCTGTGGTTTTCCTTCTGTGGGCGGCTAGTAGTCATCCCCCAAAGGTGTTTGCCAAGTGAGCAAATATCTGAACCTCCAACAAGATGCTCACCGTATAAATACCTGCCCAAAGGGAAAAACACATCCCATTTCTTTCTTTCTTTTTTTAATATATTTTATTGATTTTTTTTACAGAGAGGAAGAGAGAGGGATAGAGAGTTAGAAACATCGATGAGAGAGAATCATTGATCAGCTGCCTCCTGCACACTCCCTACTGAGGATGTGCCCGCAACTAAGGTACATGCCCTTGACCGGAATCGAACCCGGGACCTTTCAGTCCGCAGGCCGACGCTCTACCCACTGAGCCAAACCGGTTTCGGCAACACATTCCCATTTCTTTTGCCAGGCGTACGGTATAGGAAATACATACCACAGCATCTTCATATGGAGTCAGACGGTGATGTGAGATATAGAGATCTGACTGTGCTACTAACAAACTGGGAATTCTTGGGTGAGTCCCTTTGTGCTCAGCGAAAGCTGAGACAGACAGAGGGCCGGAAACTGTGACTACCGGCTTTAGTAGAGAGAAGGACCCTGCCGGGCCGCCTCCCAAAGGAAGAGAGCACATGTGCAGGGGTGAAGGCGCCTTTTGAGGGGAGGAAAGGGAAGGAATGCGGTTTAGGATCCTTGGCACACGCTGATTGGTGGTTTCATATAAGGCACATGATTAGGCACTTAGATACTTAGGAATGGGGGAGGGGACGGGCTTAGGGTATTTGGCAGGTGCTGATTGGTGATTCAATGTACAGTCCATATAAGATGCTCAGGAATGTCCAGGCCGCAGGTGCAGGTTACGTCGTACCCCGTCCGTCGGTTGGGGGAAGGGAGGATCGATCACTCAGTACCTCAGTTTTCTAGTCTGTAGAATGAGAAGCTTGGATTCGATGACTTCATATTTCTTCCCGGCTCTAACATTTGATTCTGCTGGCAAGAATTTGGAATATAACTTACTTGTGTCGTTACATTCAGCCTGATTATAGTGCTTTAGGCTTTGTATTTGTTTTCGTGTTTAACCTTCACCATTTTTTTTCTAGAGGGAGATTCCCCATTTACAAAGAAGTTGGGCTTGCTAAAAAGTTTGCCCCAGATTTACCTAAAACATGAATCGATGGGCCACAAAATATTCCTTTAGGCTTATTACTTCAATCCTGGTACGCATCAAACTTGCTGCTTTTTGGTGGTCAGCAAATTAGCTCACTAAATGGTGAGTTCTTTAAGGACAGGGCCCATCCAATTTATCTTTATACTCTTAGTGCTTAGTAAATTTCATTTTACATCCCAGGGACTTAATGGAGTTTCGCTGAAGGACTGAATGAACAGTAATCACAACAGTGGTAGAAGAATTGGATGCAAAAGCATTTTTGAGTTCCAATCAATACTTATTGAGAGTCGAAAGTGCAGAAGTATTTTCTTTCAGCATCACAAATTTCTCTCCTCTCTCTCTTTGTCTCCACTTTTTACTTCAAATTAAGGAAATATTATCATTATGAGACATTAATAATGACTTCTTAAATAGTAGGGCTTATCGCCAAGCCTTCCTTTGTGTGCACTCACTCTATTACATTCTTTGAAGAATACAAAGATTTATAAGAAAATGACTTCAAAAAAAAATATGACTCACTCAAACAAAATTGCTCACTTTCCCCTCGGATTGTTGCTTTTCTCGTTGCTGTAAAGAGATAATGTCCTGTACCTAGCTTTTGATTTTTTTTTTTGAGTTTTTTGAAATAAATGTCAGGATTGATCAGTCAGTTTGAGTAGGCACAGCTTAGTCTGTTCTAAGTGTTTTAATTGAGTATCATTCAACAAAGTAGGAATTTTTTTTTAAATGATCTTAAGTTTCACCATTTATAAAAAGATGAAACTCGTGAGTCAAGTCCCCTATGACCAAAGCTCTATTTATAGCCACATCTCCAGGGGTCTCCTAGTTACTAGGGAGTTCCGTACAAATTCCTCACAAAATTCACAAGCAAAATATTAAGCGTCATAAAATCCTAAGTCTGGGAAGAATAAGAGAAAACTCTATCTGGTCCCCCTTTTCCACTTTTCAGGTAAGTTCCGAGAAGTGATTAGTTAGGGACAGAGCAGGCTTTAGAATTAGACTAGACTGATCTGGCCTTTGACCTTTGATTACATTTTAATCAAAGATTAATCACAATAAGAAGAGCCGAGGAATGCTGCCATCCACAAGGCCTCCGAGGGACTGGAAAAATCTTGCAATGACTTCACTTCGGACTTTGTTATTCCATTTGGGGTTTGGCTGTCTTGAATTGTTCTCTGGGCTGGGCCTTATCTATACAGTTGTTTAAAATCTTCGACCTTCATTTAAATTGCTGACCCTTTCCTGTTAAGCGTTATCACGACTTCTTTACTTATGTCTTCTTAATTCTAGCCTTGTTTCCCTTTCTTACCCCTCTCCCCCCACAGCTAATGTTTTAAGGTGGGTAACGAACAAATGCTGAGGAATGTAGCTATACAACTATCATTCTTTTGTAACACTCCAAAGTATTTTTTCGGGTATGGCCAAGTGCTAATGAAGAATAATCATGGTTATAGTTTCATTTCTCAGAATGAAACTTTTAGGCTGGTTCATTAGAAAAACAACAAAAAAACGGTCCTCTTCTTCAACTGATTAAAACAGGTAGACCTGCCGAAACCGGATTGGCTCAGTGGATAGAGCGTCGGTCTGGGGACTGAAGGGTCCCAGGTTCGATACTAGTCAAGGGCATGTACATTGGTTGCGGGCACATCCTCAGTGGGAGGTGTGCAGGAAGCAGCTGGTCGATGTTTCTCATCAACGTTTCTAGCTCTCTATCCCTCTCCCTTCCTCTCTGTGGAAAATCAATAAAATATATATTTTTTAAAAACCACAAAACAAAACAGGTAGACTTACTCAGAGACGGCGTTCTTTCGCAAAAAGAAAACCTTGCTCCAAGGCTCCAGCAGCACCTAACCCTTAACCCAGCTGGCTGAGGAGCAAATGTGGAGAAGCAAAACGCCGTTTAGAAAATAACAATGGCTCGGTGGAAGCCGACGGTGTCACCATACACAACGCCGCTGAGAAATGTGCTCCAACCTCAGGGTATTACAAAATACAAGCTCCCACGGCTTACAGAGGGCCGCCTAGCTCTCATCGGTTCTCCTTTCTTCAGGGTTTGAACATCGGAAATGCCTCTGTTAGAACCACTGGTGTGTATTTTGCTGCCATTCAGTTTTGAGGTCATTTCCTAGGTTTCAAACTTAGTGCGAGACAGGTGCACGATGCCACTTTGCGCGGCAGGGAAGAGCCAGAGCAGTGAAACATGAAACTATAAATCAGTTCTCTTGTCACCAACCTCTTCGGCTGCTCGATGAGAGGGTGCTGACTCGGCAGCATTCCACTGGCTGGCGTGGGGAAGGGAGTGCAGCCTGGGAGGCTGGTCCCGTCTCTCCCCCCCCCCCCAGCCTGCCTGTGGAGGGCGCAGAATGATGGAAGACCTGAGATCTTCCCACTGCTCCAGACCAGGGGTGGGCAAACTCTTTGACTCGAGGGCCACAATGGGTTCTTACACAGGACTGGAGGGCCGGAACAAAAGCAACCTGACCATGCTGGCACTCTCATCTTGGGCTGCTGGTGAAGGAGCGGAGGGGAGAGCAAGAGAACCCTCCTCTCTTTCGGTTCCGCGGGCCGGATAGATAGAACAGCCGAACGGGCCGGATCCAGCCCGCGGGCCGTAGTTTGCCCATGGCTGCTCCAGACGTTAGACCATCGCCTCAGATTCCAACTGATTTTTCCTCAACTTCTGATCTGACTTTTGTCAGTTGAACTGACATTTTAAATATTGTAAATAACCACGCCTGATATTTGTCTAGGGCTTTATTGTCTACAAACTAATTTGATCTTTTTTTTTCTCCTCTCCTATAATCCTCACACAAGCCTTTGAGGTATATTATTACTATGCCCATTTTACAAATGAGATAACTGAGTCTATGCAGCTAAACAACCAAGGAAGCGACCATTTAGCCTATCAAAGAATATTCCACAATATTGTAAAAGAGATTTCTTAGGAAATTAACTGTTTTCAGAACAAAACAACAACAACAAAGAAACCTTTCATTGAAACAAGACAAAATTTCTGTCTAAAACCCGTGGTGTGCGGAGGAGAATGTGAGAAGACAGGGACATACTCATTTGTGCAACGTGAAAATCCTCCTGAAGGAAATGTGTTCAGGGAGCAAGTGATCGATCCCATTATCCTGTTGTGAGGCCTAAAAGTTGGTTTATTATCCAAGGACGGAGAGTCCTTACTTGGAATGAATAAGACTCAGGAAGCATCTTCACTGGACTTAGAAAGAGACCCAGTTTTTCTGTTCAAGTACGACGTGCCTTGGGCCATATTTTCTCCACTGCAGGAAGCAGGGGATGGGTTCGTTTTGGTGAAAGTAGGGAGAGGATTGCGGAAGCAGGAAGGCTCAGGCCAGGTATGTGCCTGCTCGGGGTCATACAGGGGACGGGTCGGGATCCCAGCGGGAACAGTGTTCCTGAGGAGGCGTGGCTTGCCACCACATCTAGGAAGACTGCCTTGATTTTTGGGTTAATAGAGAACGCACTGCTTCAGGAGGTTTAGCATTAGAGCAAAGGACTTTTTGTTTTGTTTTGTTTTCTTCCTTTTTATTCTCTACTTTGGAAAATTCACACCTAATATCTTCTCTAGTTCCATAAGCGAATTAGAGCTCAACATGAACTAATTAAATGCTCTTTCGGTATGTATTGATTGACTCAGCTACCATGACGAGGCCAAGGAGTACTAGTATAGGAAGAGTACTATCTGGTGGAAGAGGTAAGATACAGAAAAGATATCAAGCAGAAGTGGGTAAGAGATATAGGAATTCAGGACAGAAGTTCACAAGGAGCCATGATAATCAGGAATGTCTGAAAGCTGGGGCATTTAAACCGGGCGTGGAGAGAGGTGGGCATGTGGATCCTGGGAAAGGCGCGGAAAAGGCAAGGAGTTGGAAGGGCACAATACGTATTCAGGAGACAGAGAGTAAACCAGTTTGAAACAGAGAGTTCACATTTGTAGAATAACGGGAGGGGCAAAAGTTGAAAAAGTAGATCAACAAAACGGTTGAAGGGCTTTGAATGCTGGGTACAAGGATTAGCATTAAATCCTGCTGGCACTGAGGAGCCAATGAAAGTTTTTGAACAGATGAGTGACAAGACGAAATTAATCTGGCGGCTGTGTATGGAATGGATCAGAAGAGGACAAGATCACTGGAATATTAAAGAATCATGGGTGGACCCTAACCGGCTTGGCTCAGTGGATAGAACGTCGGTCTAAGGACTGAAGGGTCCCAGGTTCGATTCCGGTCAAGGGCATGTACCTTGGTTGCAGGCACATCCCCAGTATGTGCAGGAGGCAGCTGATCGATTGGGTTTCTAACTCTCTATCCCTCTCCCTCCTCTCTGTAAAAAAATTAATAAAGTATATATATATATATATATATATATATATATATATATAATTAAAAGAATCATGGATGTGATATTAAAAATTTTAGGACCCTCAAGATTATTTTTTTAATTTTTTTAATTGTCTAAAGTTTTATATATGTCTCATTTTTTCCCCCCTGATTGAGACCCTCAAGATTCTTGATCCAGGCAACATGGTAGCGCCGTCCAATACAATTTTTGCGATGAGGAAATGTATGCTGTCCAATATGATAACCACTAGCCATGTGGGTCTACTGGGTACTTGAAATGTGGCGAGTGAAACTGAGGAACTGAGTGTTTTATTTTAATTAATTTTTATTTAAATAGCCACATGCGGCTGGTGGCTACCCTATTGGACAGCACAGATGGAGAAGGTAGGACAAAGGTTTTTCATTATGATTCAAAGCCAAACCACACAGTTACCAACATAGACCTTCCCTCTGCTGGAAGCGGTGAGGCCCATTCTTTGGGATAATCCACAATCAACACCCACTTACCTGAGTCACCATTATGGGCCAGCTTTCTGCATGTCAAGCCCCCAGCTTGACATGCAGAAAGTATCAATTTGCGCCAACCCCTGGGGCTGCTCTTCAGGCAAACCGAGTCATCCCCAAACCTGCCATTCCAGTTTACCGGTGGTCACACATCCCTCAGATGAATAGTCCCTGAGTCGTTTGTAAGCTGCTAATCGCCTGTTGTTTCAGGGGTGTCTTAGATCTGCTCTCTGTAGGGTAGAAATGAGACGTTGCTGGTTACTGGTTACTGAAGTTACTTTTGCACTTGATTTTTTTGATTAATGGGGAAATGGTGATTCAAGAACTTCCAAAATAATATAATTTAGAGAACACACTGCTCAGTAGTAGATCAGCCGCATTTAAAAAAAAAATCAGCTTGGCTGAAACCGGTTTGGCTCAGTGGATAGAGCGTCGGCCTGTGGATTAAAAGGTCCAGGGTTCGATTCCGGTCAAGGGCCTGTACCTTGGTTGTGGGCACAATCCCAGGAGGGGGGTGTGCAAGAGGCAGCTGATGGATGGTTCTCTCTCATCGATGTTTCTAACTCTCTATCCCTCTCTCTTCCTCTCTGTAAAAAAAATCAATTATATATATATATATATATATATATATATATATATATATATATATATAAAATCAGCTTGAATTTAGTGTAAACAATTAAAGCACAAAACCTATGATCTTATCCCATCGAGTCTTTAAAACCTGAATTCATATACTTGGTCCCTACGTCTGTCTAACCAGTGGCTGTTTGTGACTTAAGAGCTCAGTAGGTCAAAGCACAGAGCTAAAGAGGCCCCTCGTCATTGGTCTAGTCTCATTAATGGCCCATTATTTTGCTCTGTTCTATGTCCTGACCCCTTGCCGTGTTGCATATTCATGGCCTTGGTCACAAGGGTGGAACAGGCCAGAGAGGGACTAGTGCAAATCCATCACCACAGCTACTAGCAAAACAAGCTCTGTGAATGGAGGGCAAGAGGTGTCCTCTACTATACAAATGAAAGCATTTGAGAAAGAAAAAAAGAAAAAGAAAAACAGGAACAGAGCACACATACCAGGTGAATGTGCTGTTTGGAAAGATTGCACTTTAGACCATTAACTAAATATATCGATGAACATTGCAAGCTGGAACGCACAGCAGGACATGTAGTCTGGTTATGATTCACTGAGATTATGAGACACTCAATAGACACCTGTGTGCTAACAGTGGTAATGTGTCTTTTCTCATGGTATTAAGTCGTGGTCTAACCTTTGCTTGTTATTTTCTGATGGCAACACCTGTTCCAGTTTAAATGTAATATTAGAATTCTTACTCCATTCTTTACCTATAGGAGTCATTCATAAATGATAACAGCAAAATGTTAAATGGAAGGATAATAATGTATTTTGTTGTTGACAGAGATAGTCGTGTTTATAAATAATCCTGTATAACAGTGTTTCCCAAACTTCTCTCATGATGAGAATCACCTGGTGGAGTTGTTAAAATACAGATTCCTGAATCCCAACTACGAAGCGCTAAACTAGAATTTTTGGGAACATATAGGTAAAATTGTATATTTAACTAGTGCTCTAAGAACACTAGTTAAGTATACTCTAAGAGCACTAGTTAAGTATACAATTTTACCTATATGTTCCCAAAAATTCTAGTTTAGCACTTCGTAGTTGGGATTCAGGAATCTGTATTTTAACAACTCTACCAGGTGATTCTCATCATGAGAGAAGTTTGGGAGACACTGCTGTATAACAATAAATGAAATGTAAATCTACACACAAAGAGCAAGAATCTGTTCTGGCTCTTGGAGATGACCAGTGAGGTAGAGAATCCCAAATGGTGGATAATTACCAAGTGCTGTTGGACTGTGGGCAGAGAGGAGGGAATGGGGATGGTGGGGAGGCAGAAGACAAGATTTCTCTCCCTTGATTACAGATTTCTTGAGGAAAATGCTCTAAATAGATAATCCATCCGTGAAGACACAACTGACTGTAGTTACATGTAATGAATTAATTTAGACAGGTTACTTGTAGAAGCCATGAAATAAATTCACTCTCTCTCTCTCTCTCTCTCTCTCTCTCTCTCACACACACACACACACACACACACACACACACATTCATTTTCTAAAAAGAATTTAAATTCCATAAAGGCAAGAAGATCTATCATCTATCTATCTATCTATCTATCTATCATCTATCTATCTCAGCTACTGTATTCATAGGGCCTAGAAGAGTGTGGGATATAATAATATTTAAATAGAACTTTGTTCTGAGGCAGATCTAGATATATAAATATAGTGTCTGAATATATATATATATATATATATATATATATATATATATATCAGGACTATACTTTGATTTGCATAAATTGATGTCTTTAAAATCAGATTTGCTCCAAGACAATTTTGTAGAAGAGAAATTTGAAAGACCAAATCCTGGAGATGCTGTTTGGAACAGGACCAGGATTAGGGCACATCCAGTCACCTCTTTTGATGAAAGCATAGGGACATCAACTGAATGTTTGACGGTGAGAAAGGCTCCTTGCCTCCTTAGGCCTCGTCTGCATGGCGAGAAATGCCCTTCACCTAGAAAGCATCACCAAGGCAAGGTTTTGCTTGAGTTTTCTTTGACAGACACTCGAGTGTCAGACAGAGCTATTACGATGTTCTTATGATCTTATTTTAATTTTAACTAAATGGGTAAAAAGTATCTTTTTAAAGCAAAATTTAAACTTATTCTTTCCACTCCCCCCAACAAAAAATTAAATAAAAAATAAAGTCTATTAAATAATGGCAGATGTAGTGTAATTCTGACACCAATTCTGTGGTTCTCTGAGCTAGATTCTTGGGTTCCACCACTTAAATTAGGCAAATCACTGAATCTCTCAGTGCGTCTGTTTCCACATAAGGCAAATGGTGATACCTGCCTCACAGAATGGGCAGAAGAATGAAATAACGCATTAAACACAGGACCTTGCTATAGTCAATGCTCAGCAAATTCCTTTTTTAATTTTTAAACTATTTCCATTTCTCCATTTTTTCCACTTCATCTTCAATATCTGTATATTGAAGTATACATACATAATGGTATATATGTATGATACATATATCAGATATACGTATATTTTATAATCATATGTTATAATCTCAGGCACAGGGCTTTAAGAACTTATGGAAAGAACTTACAGATTAAATTCAAATTTCTCCTTTTCCCCAGGAGTACGTACAATAATTGCATGTGTACTCTTTCTGTTAGACTCAGAGAGGTGGAGTGATTTGCTTACTAACAGAAATGATAGTCAAACTGGAGATTCATGGTTTGCGGCTTCATTCTTTCTACTTTTGGTCTAGTTAACATTATTTTATTTAAATAACAATGATAACCATTTTCTCTCAGTATCATGACATATTCCATAGACTTGGTTCTCAGTAAATTGATATATAATAATGTGGCTTATTTTCCTGATTGCTTGTCTCTCCATAAATTAAAAAGTTTATCCACTTACAGGAGGCTACTATAGTCCCCCCTTATCTGTGGGTATTATGTTCCAAGACCCCAGTGAATGCATGAAATCACGGATAGTACTGAACCCTATAATGTATGTTTTCTCCTATATATACTTTTTTTTTCACTAAAAGGAAACAATTTAAAACTTTTATTTATGTATTTGTTATTATAATTATTACTAGAGGCCTGGTGCACTGGTGGGGGGCGTGGCCCGTGGGGATTGGCCCTCTGTGGGAGCACTGCTCACCCTGGTCAGCTGAGCTGTGCTCCCATTGTGGGAGCACACTGACCACCAGGAGGCAGCTCCTGCATCGAGCGTTTGCCCCCTGGTGGTCAGTGCCCATTATAGTGACTGGCTGACTGGTTGTTTGGCTGTTCCACCATTTGGTCACTGGGCTTTTATATAGAGAGATTTTAAAATTCTCATCCAAAGATATGTTTCTATTGAGTTGAGAGAGTAAGGGAGAGAGAAAAAACATGTGAGAGGGAAACATTGTTTGCTTGCCTTCCATACACACCTCAATCAGGGATCGAACCCAAAACCTGGATATGGCCCCTGACTGGGAATTGAACCTGAGACCCTTTGGTGCAGGGGACAATGCTTTAACCAACTGAGCCACCCTGGCCAGGTCAGGGAGGCACTTTATAGCTTCTCTCTGGGGTACCTGAATTGCCAGCATCACCACCCTTGCACTTCGAGGCCCATTATTAGGTAAAAGAAGGGCCACTGGAGCACAGCACCGTGACACACAACAGCCTATCCGATGACCCAGATAGCCACTACGCAACGAACAGGTGGGAGCTTATTCAGCACGGATACGCTGGACAAAGGGTTGATTCACGTCCCAGGCAGGATGCAGCGGGACTCGCGAGATTGCATCATGCTACTCAGAGTGGCATGCGATTTAAACCTTCTGAATGGTTCATTTCTGGCATTTTTCATTTAATATTTTTTGGGCCTCGGTTGACCGTGGGTAACTGAAACCTCCGAAAGTGTGGACCAGGGGAGCCTATTGTACAACTGAACCTCGAAAAATGTGGGGGTTAAGGGTGCGGGCCCCCTGGGGAGTTGAAAACCCCGAGTAGAACTTTTGATGCATCCAAAACTTAAGTTGTCCCTTAGTATCCATGGGGGATTGGTTCCAGGGCTTCCTGCAGAAACCCATATCCGAGGATGTTCAAATCGCCAATATAGGAATGGCGCAGGTCAATGTGTACAGTCAGCCTCTGCATCTGTGGACTCCCAACAATACAGGTATTTATTGGGGAAAAAAAATCCACCTAGAGTAGACCCACAGAGTTCAAACTGTGATCTATGTGTGGGTCAAGAGGAAAACCCTGTAATCATCTAAGTTGTTAGAAGAATCTTCTTCATGAACTGGGCAAATCCTTCCATGTTTAAAAATTTCAGATATTGATTTCAGCCATATATGATCTGAGATGAGAGCCCTAAACAAGGGCTCACACTCTATTTTATGCTCCATCCTGACTCATGGTAAGATCTTGGGCAAGTCACTTGACCTTCTTGTGTTTCAGTGTGGCAAACTAGCCATAAAACTGAATAAAGTATGACCTCATTATAAACCCACTAGGCTTGAAAGCTAAGATGTGATTTGATACATTTAAAAATTACCAGAAGATAACTCTAGATGATAAATATGAAGACTCAGAATAATGAATTTTCCTGGAATAAGTGAAATGATCCTGTTGTTAGCAAGTAAAGTCATGAAGAGCATTGTGTTTGGGTGAAACAGGTTAAATGACAGAGGGAGAAATATTATTTTATAAAATGCCTGGTTTTCAAAACCATGGATTGTAGCAATTTAACCAAAATGATGATAAGAAATGAAAGGATATTAGAAGCTAATGAATCCTTAATAAATACATTTCATTTCTAGGCCATTATTTCCTCCTACTCATACACTATATCCCATGTTTTAAAATATATCAAATGAACTACTATGTGAGAAACCTGACAAAAGAATACAAATTCATTCTCTCTCGCTCTCCCCCTCCCTCTCTCTCTCCCTCTCCCTTCTCTCTCTCTCTCTCCTCTCTCTCTCTCCTCTCTCTCTCTCTCCTTCTCTGGCAGCCTCTTTCTATTGATAGCAGGTTCACCCTTTCTCTGGTATTCTAGAAGGGACTTATAAGTAAGAAGAACAGCTCCACAGATGACTGTCTAGGTTACCTCAGCAGTCCTGTGGCATCTGCAATGTGCCTGAACATTTCCCATCCTTTTAAAATACCTTTCTGCAGATTTTGTTAAAGCCAGAAATAAACATAACCGAAGTCCTTCAGAGCAGAGCTTCTCAACCTCACACTTTGCCACTTTCTCTGAAAGAATACGCAAATGGTATCGCGCGACTGCTGCCCAGGCCCTGTAAACAAAAGATCAAATTGTGTTCTGCCTTGGCAAGAAAAGAAACTGCAGCGTTTTTGTTTGGTCAAGATTTCTTTTTTTGTTCTTTTTACACGTTTTGGGTTTCAAATCAATTGCTGGAATTGTTCCCCCCCCCCCCTAGTTTACAGAAAAATTGGAAACAGCAAATTTAAAGATTAAAATGCCATTTTAAAAATGAATATAATCAAGATTGTAGGTTAAAATGCAGTCTAGCAGTGCCAATTAGCTAGCTGTGTCCTCCAACTGTAATCTGAGGGGTTCTAAGTATTCCTTCTTCCTTTGTTTCTCTGGGTTTATGAATAAAGATATGATCCCTCTCAGGATCAGTAAAATTCAGAAAAATAATCAAAGCGTGGTTTTTAAGGTCTCTAGGAGATGTGTAGATACAAGAGTTTTAATAAGACTGCAGTCAGGATGAATAATAGTATTTTCCATAGGAAAAAGAGAACAAAACAGTCGGGGAGAGATATTATCCCCGGCATACAAAAAAAAATAATTAGAGGAAACATAAAAACATTCCATTCAGAGTGGCTAAGCTTATCTGTGGGCATGATGCGGATTTAGCAATTGGGCACCTAGAATCGGGTCTCAGATACTGCTCCACATTTTGGGAAGAAAAACGCCCAGTTTTCTTGCATGAGGAAAAACTGCTCTGCCCCTTCTGCGGCTGAAGGTGCCCGGATCAGTTCCTGGGTCCGGTCCCCAGCTCCCCGCGGCCGCCCCTGCCCCAGGACCGGGTGCCCAGCGCAGGGGTGGGAGATGTGTGGGGAGGGGAACGGGGGTGGGTCTCACAGGTGGGGTGGGGCGGGCGGCTTCTGAAGCCCACGGCCGCCTTAGGGCCGCACTTTGCAGGCGCCAGGTCCTCGCCACGGCGCGGAGCGGGCCCGCCCGGGGACCCCGCACCTCTCCGGGAGCCCGGGCCCCCCTCACCTCGCCGGGAGCCCGGGCCGGCGGCGGCGGCGGGCGCGCCGGGGGCGGGGCCAGCGCGCGAGGCCCGGCCCTCTCCGCGGCGCGGGGCGAGGCGGCCGGCCGCGGCGGAGGGATACCGAGCGCCCTATATATCCCCGGGCGCGGGGCGCGCTTCGGCTTTGGTGCTGGGAGTCTCGCGCGCGGCGCCGTTACTCGCAGTCGGGCGGCGGCGCAGGCGGCGGCGGCGGCTCAGCACAGCGCTCAGCGCTCCCCGCGCCTCGGCAGCAGCGGCAGCGGCAGCAGCGGAGGCTCCGCCGTCTCAGCCCCGCGCTGGTGCCAGCTCCCTCGGCCCTTCTGCGCTCCCTCCCTCCGTTTGCACCATGGTAGGTCGGGGGCGGCAAATGCCGGCGTAGCAGCTGCCTGCCCGTGATTTCTAAACAGATTATTTTTTTAAAGCTCAGTCCGGGTTTATTTTTTTTTTCCTCCTTCTGTTCGTTTGTCTTTTTTTTTTTCCTGGGTGGGGGGTGGGTTCCCTTTCTCTTCCCCGGGCGTTACGCAGCAGTTGCGGCTAAAACGGACACATTTCGGGTTTGCATGTCAGTTTCCTTGGCCAGGGGAATCCTGGTGTGAAATGTTGGTCCTCCGGGGGCTCCGACCTCGGCTGCGCGGGGCTTCCGCATCCCCCACCCCCACCCCCAGCCCCAGCCCCGGCCCCGGCCCCGGCCCCGCACCACCGCATCCAGCGCGCCGCACCCCGGCCGCCCGCAGCGCCGCGCCTCGCCGGGGCCCGGGGGGGTGGGGGAGCCGGGCGGGGCCCCGGGGCCGGGCGCTAGCCCCCCCTCCACCCTCCCGCCTCTCTCCGGGCTCGGAGGCGGCGGGTCCTGCGGGCCGGGGAGAATGAATGGGCCGGGGCGGGCGGGCGGGTGGCGCACATCGCTCCGGCCCAGGCGTGGGGGGCGCCGTCCGCGTCGCCCCCGCCCTCCCACCAGCCGGCCCCGCCGGGCACCCTCTCGCCGCCGCCGCCGTCCCCTCCTACCTCCCGGGGGGCGCGGCGCGGGCGCGGGCGTGGGCTGGGAAGGAAGGAACCGGGGACGGGTGGGGTGGGGGCAGGAAGGCGCGGGGGGGGGGGCGCGGGGCGGAGGGCGGAAGCGGCGGGCCGGCCGCCCTGCGCCCGGGCGGGGCCCTGCGGTGCGGCCGGCACTCGCCTCTCCCGTGTGGCACCCCAGCAGCCCCCCCATCCCCCGCACCCCACACCCCGGGGCGGCGGCGAAGGCGAAGGCGTGCGGGAGCCTCGGAGCGCCCCGAGGCCCCTTCCCGCGGGAGGCGCCGGGGGAGCGCTAATTGGGGCGGGAGGGGGAGGGCGGGGGAGGAGGGAGCTGGCGCGGGGCTCGGTTTCCATTAGAGACGCAAAGTTTCTGCTCCGGGAGGAGGCGGCGGCGGCGCGGCGGGCTCGCCGCCGGGGGGAGCTGGAGCGGGTGGGAGGCAGGCGCGGGGCGGGCTCGGCGCTCCCCGCCGCGCCGCCCGGGGGTGGGGGGTGGGGGGTGGGTTGGGAGTGGGAGGTCGCCCCGGCTGGTGGGGGGCCCTCCTCCCCTTGCCCCTCTCGCCTGCCCTTGGGGCACGCACCCCTGCCAGGCCCCTGGCGTTGCGTCTCCCCACCCGGCGCCACTTCCCGGTCCGCAGGGAGATGCCCTCGGCGTTTCCGCTTTCTCTGCAGCTTCTCGGCGGCGGCCAGACGCGCCCGTGCGCCCCGCCGGGTGTGCGCGCCCCGCCGGGTGTGTGCGCGCAGCCCCTTCCTCTCCGTGCGCGGGGCTGACATCACCCGCGGCGCCCGTCCTCTGGGGAGGGCGATGGCCCTGCCCCTGGCAGTTTGGGGGCCCCCTGGCCCCTCAGGCCGGCGCCACGGGGCGATTGATTTTGTTGTTCGGCCGCTTAGGGCCGATGCTCTCGGCAGCCCCTCCGCCGGGGCCGCGGGGCCGCGTGGTGGGGCCGCGCGCGCCCCGGGAAGGGTGACAGCTTGTGTTCGAGGCGTGGCCGCGCTTCCTGCCGTACCAGGCAGGCCGACGCCGCTCCGGTTACATAAATCATCGCTGGAGAGAAAGAAACCCCGCTGGGCAGGCACTGGGGTGGAGAGGAGGAAGACGCAATTCTGATAAAGGGGGGAAGGGAGGGGTAAGGTCTCAGTATATCGGAACGCCTTCCGTCCCTATATGTGGACGTTTTCCTTTAAGGGTTAGAACACACGCCACGCCGCCAGCTTTCTTCTAGTGGGACCTATTTTGTGGCTGGCCTCATTAGGTGCCCTTCATTAAACATAAAAGAGGCGGGTGAGCCCTCCGCGAGCTCTCCCAATTCCCCCGGCTGGAGACGGCTGCCGGGAGGATTCCTCCCGCGCCCATCCCCACCTCCAGTAACGCGTTCGCTGAGCAGCTGTGCTGTCGTCTTTGAGGTGGGTGAGCCTCCTCCAGCGGAGACCCTCCTCTCCAGAAAAGAGGGGGGGGGGGTCTGGTCTCATAATTGTGTAGTTTTCGGTGCACTTTGTATTTGCAGTTTTGTAACAGCTCACTTATCCGAGGTTCCATCCCCCCCACCTTCCTTCCTGGCTTCTGAGCCAGGATAATTTGACAGAGGGCATTAGCCATGGTAAATGGTGGACTCTTAACGAATAAACTGCCTAATATAAGTGATTGAAAGCATTTTCTTACATGGAGACGAAGTTAGCAGGATAACCCATTGCGGTGTATTTATTTCCCCCCCTTCTTAATTGCATCTCATAAAATGGATATAAAAGCCCGTTAATCCAACCCAGTGCCGTTATGTAACGCCAGTTTGGAGATTTGGAGTGCCCGCAGCAATGCGCAAGGTGCGCTAAAAGCTAAAAGCCTGCCCCTGGGCCCATCCGAGATCCTGGCTGCGGTGGCAGCGACGTCAGGCCCGTCCCTGCTTGGGCGGAGCGGGCACTGGCGCGCTGGTGCGCTAGGTGGCGCTCTTCCTTCCCAGCGCTGCTGCTGCCGCCGCTGCAGCCTGTGCCGTGGGACCCTTTGCCACTAGAGGTGCCATTTTTCAAGTTATGAACTTGACCCTTCCTAGTTAGACCTCACTGCGCACAGCCCAAGGCCCAGAAAGGAAAACCTGAAGGGAGCTCTCACTTCCTCACTTCCTGGCCATCCTTTTTTTTTTTTTTAATAGCACCAAGAGTTTTCTTCATTTTTGTTTTCATTAAATGACAGGCTAAAGCCTTCAAACAGTTGACATTTTAAATATTGACAAGGTCACGATTAAACGCATAACTGGAGCAACAGTGTTGATCTCAGTGTTGTAGATTGAATTACAACCTTTTCTCTCTCCACGTAGGCCGATCAGCTGACTGAAGAGCAGATTGCTGGTAAGTCCGTGGCTTCCGGAAGTCCCCTTCCAGTCAGTCCCCTCTCCCCTATAACACGAACCGTTTCCTAAGAATCCACGTAAATGAAAACAAGCAGAAATAGTTAGGTGAGATGCCACTCCTCGCCAGTATTTTGGAGATGCAGTGAAAGGGCGCAGAACGAAGAACACCCATTTGTTACACTCTGGGGTGGCTGACGATGTTTCGCGGTGTGGGGTTTTGTATGTGATGAGATTGTGCTGAGTTTCCTACTCAGACGTGTAGTTTAGAACTTTGTCGCAGGTCTTTTAGTAATCCACCTTTGGAAACCCGCGCTTGCTATATAAACTCCATGGGCATGGGTGCAAATGAGTGTTGGGACCATCATAATAATTGGGAAGGGAGTTGTTTTAGTTCAGGTTTTAATATTCCCCGGAGGACTCTTTTGGGGATGGTTCCTCCTTAGGAAACCAGAAACGCCTCTGGGATATTCTGAGTGCCCTGTAGAGAGAGCACGTTGGCTACCTGCAATGCGCATTTTGGTAGCCTTTTGGTAGCCGGTCGTGTTGCTAGGAGACCATGTTGCTAGGAGACCAGGGCGTTCTTACGGCTGCAGAAATGTTAACAGGAAGGGGCCTTCCGGGAGCACAGACCGGTCTCATTTCAGTGTGTTGAAGCTTAGCCTCCTTTAAAAATGGGAGAATACTGCGGTCTTACAGAGCCGGCTAACGGGAGCGGTGTGTGCTTTATGGTCTGCTGTACGGAGGCCAGCCCACCAGGGCTGTGTGGTCTCTATTTCAGCGGACAGGGCCAGGCAGTCTCGGGTAGCTTGCACACCTCGGACCACGTGCTTTGGCAAGCCCCAGGGGAAGCTTCGCGCGTAGTGGCTGGCTCGGGCGAGGACGCTCGTTCTAAAAGGCAAACTTTTGTTTTCAGAATTCAAGGAAGCTTTCTCCCTATTTGACAAAGATGGCGATGGGACCATCACAACAAAGGAACTTGGCACCGTCATGAGGTCACTGGGTCAGAACCCAACAGAAGCCGAATTGCAGGATATGATCAACGAAGTGGATGCTGATGGTAAGGGCTTTGGAGCGGGTGCATGAGCACCAGTGTTCGTTCAAGTTCACACACGTCACGAGGTCGTCTCTCGGGTCCCACCGCGAAACAAACGCGCACCGATCTTTTCTGTGGTTACCTGCTGGCCACTGACGGTGCGAACGGGAGAATCCGGGCCTGCCTTTTGCCCTGCTCCCTGGCTAGAATGTTCCCTGGATCGGATTGCTGGATTGTTCTCTTCCACCTGCCGTGACCCCTGGCTCAGTCTTTTATCAGCTGGCCCGTGAGTCTTCTCCGAGTTCTGTGGGGAAGTAAAAAGACAAACAGCCACAGACCTTTTTATAAAGCTTATTGTCTCTAAGAGGAGGAGAAAAATCCCCTGAGTGAAGTGGGTGAAGAGCATTGTTAGACGCTAACAGAATTGGCTACCGTATGAGCTGTAGATGTGTTTATTGAAGAGAATTTTTTTAAGTCCTTGTGAGGCTTGGAGGTGCGGGGTCAGGATGGAGTGTAGGGAATAGGGTTGCAGAATCTTAACAGAAGGGGAGGATGTATAAGGCATGGGGCGGGAAGGAACAAGCAAGAACCCCTGTAGCAGTTGGTCACCCATTGTTCATCGTCTCCTGAATTCTAGAACAGTGGGCAATAGATCTTTTATTGATTGCTTCTATCAGTAAACAGTTTTTTGAGACACCCCCTCCAAGAAACTATATATACACTAATAAATGTACTACACAACATTATAGAATATAGTGCATTTTTAAGAGGTGATCTAAGAAGAATTTGGGTCTGGACTATTTGCTAGATGACTGTCTTGATAGTAGTCATTTAAAAATAGGGTTTTGAAAGGTGATAAAGCTGTGAGTCAGACTTGTCACAAACATTTAGAAGCAGGGGTTTTGGTTAAACTCTTTTTAACAATGGTTTCAGCCCATTCAAACTACTCCTAAAGACTGTTTTCAGCCTTAATATTGTTTTTAAAAAGCGGTTGTACATAGTTCTCTCCAGTTAAGGTGATCAGCTAAGGTGATAAGTTTCTCCTGTAAACCCTGGGACACTGAGCTTGGGGACTGGCAGGAGTGTGTTAGGCTCCCCGAGATTTGTATGGAACAAGGGGTGTGTGTGTCTGTGTGTGTGTCTGTGTGTGGTGAGGTGTGAGGTCCTGGAGACAGAATCTGGTATTCACAGTGAATAAATAGGATGATGCCTAAACAACATGCGTCTCTCCTTGGCTGTGAGCACGCTAAATACTTAATATTGACTTACATGAATATCAATAATGCTTTCCATTTTTGGAGGCCAAAAGAACTTGAGAGGATCTGTTGAATTACTATTGATTTAAAGGTACCGTGAAAATGAGTAGCTTTTTTTCTTCTAGTTTAACTTTATTTCCACTTAATTCAAGTTACATTTAAAAAAATACATTTTATTGTTTTTGTGTGTTTTTTTTTTTTTTTTTTTTTACAGAGAGGAAGGGAGAGGGATAGAGAGTTAGAAACATCGATCAGCTGCCTCCTGCACACTCCCTACTGGGTATGTGCCTGCAACCAAGGTACATGCCCTTGACTGGAATTGAACTAGAGACCCTTGAGTCTGCAGGCCGACGCTCTAGCCACTGAGCCAAACCGGTTAGGACTCGTGTTACATTGTTAATTGAGTGGTTTGTCTCTGGCGTGCTCATCTAACTCATCGTTTCTGAGGGGTTATTTGGCATATAGGCCATAGAACAGATTGTTTTTGACACAGTGTCCTAACGTTAATGGTCTGAGCTGTGAAAACACTTCCGAGTTTTGCCCTTAATGGGAAGTAGAGACACTGAGTGGGGAGAAAGCGATTAGGTGGCTGACCGTAACGCACCTGAGCAGTGCCCCTGGGGAAGACTCTGGCGCTTTATGGTCCAGGCTTAGTGCAGTCCCTTTGTCCCCCTCGTGGTCCTTTTCACCCACATCTAGGCCTTGCCCAGCACCACTAGCCAAGGCAGAGCTGGATCCCAACTGATTTCCCTCAGTTGGAGCGGGGGTGGGAGGGGAGTGCGGCAGAGACCATCTGGAATGCTTCCCTCGGGAGTGGAAAGGGTCAGCCGTCAGCGCTGTGTGCTTTTTTCTCCTGAACCGGACAACCCCCTTCAGTGGTCAAGGTTCTGTATATGCAGTTTCTTTTGCATTCTTCAGTGCCGTGCAGGGCATTGATTATTACTTTGAATCGTGTGAAATCGCCCTGCGAAGTGTTGCCACAGTGTCGACCTATACATGGTTCAATCACATAAAATGATTTACCAGTTTGTCCTAGCAAGTGCCTGCCGGTTCCATAAAGCGGTTCTAACATCATTACTGCAGGAGGGGGGAGCGTTGCCGGAGCACCTGCTTTACACGAGCTTTTTGTTTTCATTTGAGGCAACGGCACCATTGACTTCCCAGAGTTTTTGACTATGATGGCCCGAAAAATGAAAGACACAGACAGCGAAGAAGAAATCCGCGAGGCATTCCGAGTCTTTGACAAGGTAACCCTGCGTCTGCGTTGTGGATGGTACTTCGGTACTGCTTTTCCCCCTCCCCCCCCCCCCTCCTTGCTCAAAGCTTCAACAGTCTGTTCTAGTTAAGAGCATTTCCTGAACCTCTGAAATCTCACTTTCAAATAATCTGATTTGTTGCGGTAACCAGTAAGGGGAAACATAAGTGGTTGAGAAAACGTGAACCAAGTTTCTTGATAGTTACTTTCAATTTCTATTAGTTTTTGATCCCACCCCCACCCCCACCCCGTGTATTCTGCCCTCTGGGACTGCATGCTCATCGTGGGTAGAGGAGCAGTAACTCGAGGGTGTGGTTCAGCCAGAGACCGGCTGGCCCACACGGCCCCGCTGTCAGCCCCTGTTGCTAACAGTTGCTGGGTGTTCACAGGACGGCAACGGGTACATCAGCGCGGCCGAACTCCGTCACGTCATGACAAACTTAGGAGAAAAACTAACAGACGAAGAAGTAGATGAAATGATCAGAGAAGCAGATATCGATGGAGACGGACAAGTCAACTATGAAGGTAAAACGCTGCGTTCCATCAGCCTAGTTCTGGAGAGTCTCCCCTTCAGGATCTATACACAAGTTAATTGTTTGGCGAGACATGCGCTGTTTTTTGTGTTTTGTTTTTTTTTAAACGCAGAGCAGAGATGGTGGGTTCACACGGCTGCGTTCGGAGATAACCGAGTTATGACTATTTGTCTTTTCAGAATTCGTACAGATGATGACTGCAAAATGAAGACCTACTTTCAACTTTTCCCCTCCTCTAGAAGAATCAAATTGAATCTTTTACTTACCTCTTGCAAAAAAAAAAAAAAATTCATTTACTCATTCTGTTTCTATATAGCAAAAACTGAATGTCAAAAGTACCTTCTGTCCACACACACACACACACACACACACAATCTGCATGTATTGGTTGGTGGTCCTGTCCCCTAAAGATCAAGCTACACATCAGTTTTTCAGTATCAATCCTCGTACTACCTTAACGATAAGGAAGCACTTAGCGGACTCCTTGCAGTTCCATTTGCTCATGATTAAATACACTGTTTGGGCTGGCCGGTTTTTCATGCATGCAGCTTGACAATTGAGCACAGTCAGGCATTTGTATTAAAAACGAAAACCGAAGGGAAAAAAAAAAAAAAAACAACCCCGAAATTCAAAGCCTAATGAAATGGGTTCTTAGTTCAGTTTGTAGAAATTGTCACAGTTGGTTTGCCGAAAAGCAAACGCATTTCAAATTGGTGTACCTCAGGATGGTGTGTAGAAAGCTGGGTGAAGGAAGGATAAGCTGTAGACGCAGCCCGCTTGGCAGGATGGTGGTCCCTCGTCCCGGTGGCGTGCCCACGCGCGTCGGGTTAGCATTGCCTGCGTCGCGCTAGAGCGGAAACGGGTGTCAGGCTGTCACCATTCACGCAAAATTTTTAGAAAAAGAAACTTTTACCAAGGGAGCATCTCTGGACTCTCTGTTTTTAAAAAACCTCCCGCACCGTGACTTGGAGCCAGCAGAGGTAGGCTGTGGCTGTGGACTTCAGCACAACCATCAACATTGCTGTTCAAGAAATCCCAATCTAACGTCCATTCCAAGTTGTGTAAATGCTAGTCTTTTTATTTTATTTTTTTTTTCCAATAAAAAGACCATTAACTTAAAGCGGTGTTAAATGCTTTGTAAAGCTGAGACCCAAGCGGGGACAGGGCAGTTGGAGGGGGGAGGCCCAGTGCACCTGTAACGGTCCCCAGCCCGGCATTGGGCGTCCCTCCCCCACTCCCTCCCTCCCTCCCTCCCGGCATCCCAGCGCCAACCTCCCAGCTGAGACCGCGCCTGAATCCAAGTCCGACTGCTGCATCACGTTTGTGGACATGTAGGTCTATATTGTGTTTTCACCCGGGGTGGGGGGGCCGGGAGGGGGGGGGCAATGACTTATGGTAACTTAATGACTATTCAGACAGTAGCGCTCTTAACGAAGGAAAGAAAAAAAAACACTTTCTCTCGAGCATGTATTTAGGGGTTCGTCTCAGTTGTGCTGCTGATTACCTGTTTAATGTAACTAGAGACCATCTGTGCAAGAGACATGATTTAGTGTGCAACTCGATCCTCGCGGTGTGTGGTAGAAGCGGTAGTAGTCACTTTTCTAAGCCAGTCTCTTCACGCCTAAAAGACACCACCAGTCATCTTTGGATTCACTGTTATTTTTAAGTTGTGATTATATATCTCTGCTGTATATCCTCCTCTTACCTTTTTGAAAAAGTTGACTTTGCTTCCTCTTGCCCCTCCACCCCTCCCAAGTGCAGAACTAATGGTAGCCCTCGGCTGGAAAGCAAACCACCCCCCAGAGGGCATGCTGTGTCTAATTACAAAGCTTTCGCCAAAACGGAGAAGATGCTGGCTCTGGTCTTTGCCGTGGGATTGGTCTTGCTTTTAAAAAGCCCCTTTGGAGGCATGTTGCGTTTTGCAGAACTCTGACATGATGGCTGGATGTGCATTTTTTTTCGGGGTGTTAAATGATGGTGTCTTATTAGCAAGGAGGTTTGGGATCCGAGTGTTTGCATGGGAGGTGTTCATTTGCCAGGGAACGGTGGCAAAGGAGCTCTTGGCAGCCCCCACCCCAGGTGCGTTCGGGGCTGATTTATAGAGACCCCTGGCTTCTCCCTCTCCTACTCCCCGCCTCTCTGGCCTTTTGCAGCTCGTTCCATTTCCTGCCAGAGGGGTGGGTCTGAGCCGTGGAGAGGAGCCCGCCCTTCCGCCCACCCATCTGCCTCCTCTGGTCCTGAGACCCCGTGGTTGGTGGGAGAGAGGCTGACATCACCTCTAGGTTTGGCTTTCATCGTTTCCTGCATCTGGAGGGAACACCCGAGAGTATCTTGGGGTTCTGATGAGCTAGGAGGACCGAGGGCTCCTGGTTCTCCTAAGGTACAGGCCTGCCCGTTTCTTGCAGGGAGTTCCAACAGCCTGACTTCGGTCGGCCCGGTCTCAGGCCTGTGGCGGATGGCCTGTGGGTAGTAGCTCCAGAGAGGGTCGGGGGTGACTGGACTTTCTTTGGAAACTTTGCCTTCCGTCCTTCTAGAAGCTGGGCGGACTCCATTTCAGGGGTCCCCCCCCCAGTCTTTCCCAAGAGACTTCCTTTGGAACTAGATTCTGAAAGGGCCAGGACCCCCGGGGGCACGGAAGCTTTCCCCGGGGTGGGGATGTGGAGGTGCAGCCGGGGGTCCCCCGAAGAAGCCTTTCTCCTCTGGCGGTTGAGGGGACGGCCAGCCCGGGGGTGAGGTGTTCGCCGTGAGTTTGAGAGAGGAAAGAGCTGGATGTCTTGGCAGTCCTTGCTATGAGTGGGTTAGCACCTTCCTGTAAACTCTTGCCCCTACTTCTAACCACTCTGTAAATGTACACACACATATATATTTATACATATATACATATATATATACATAAAGTGACTAGTTTTAACTGGCATCCCGCTTGAGCCTGAGACTTGCCGTAAAAATCCGCTGAGTACTTGGCAAACGCTTTCCTGGTTTCGTTCTCCATCTGTTGGGGGTAGGTGTTGAGCAAGGCACACGCAGCTTGGTATTTCGGACGGGCTTTTCACGCACTGTTGTTGCCAAGGAAGGCTTTTTTCTTTCTTTTTCTTTCTGATTTTTTTTTTTGGGACAAAATGAATTTTTGCACACTCTTAATTGGTTATCTTTCAGCAACTTAAAACACCTTGAAAATTAGCGACTGTACATATTTTTATATTCTCTTTATAAGTGCATGTCTGACTGTACCTGTAACCCTGTTGTAAGGAGCGGCTGGCCAGGTGGCCCGTCCCGAGTAGCAGCACACGACCAGCCAGCCCCTCGGCATCCTGGGAACTTCTCCCTACGCTAAGAATGTACATTTGGTCAACCTGCTCTTTGTTCATTCGGTTCTTTCGAACATTGGAACTAATTACTGTATATCTTCGATAATCCTTTTGTTGTATATCCTAAACTTACCCTTCTGGCAGTGACTAGATTCCACGAATGTGTCTTACTCTCTCTCCCTTCAGCTAACAATGACTTCCTTCCTTTTTTTAAAAAAAAAAATCCCCTGAAGTTGTCCTGTAGGAGACACGTGGCTGTCTGTATCCCTTGGAGTGAGAAGGTAGCGGCCTGGGCGGAGCGTGTGTGCTCTCTCCAGCTCCGTTACCATGTTCGTGAGACGCGCCTGCGGCCAAGATGGTGGTAGTTCTTCTCGTTAACTGAGGTTGCCCTTCACCGTGGCGATTGGCAGAGGAGACAAATGTACTTGAACGTTTCTGTAAATCTTTGAGATAAAACTGTTTTGGAGATTTTACCACCTCTCTGATGGGGGACCAACTCTATGGAAACTGTAAATAAGTTTTATTTATAAACCTGGCACTGTATTCAATAAACATTTCTGCAGCCTTTATCATCTCTAACTGTGAGCTGTGTAGGTTTTTTAGCTTGCGTGGCTTTCAATCCCTTTGCTCGGTGAACGAGAGCTACCTGCCCACGGATGTAATCCCACCCCCCACCCCCCAACCTCTGGGTGAGGGGCCAGAAATAACAGCCGGCCACTGCAGCCGGACTCCAGTTTTAAGAAGTTTGGGCGACAGCTGACATTTTTTTTGGAAATATATTTTATTGATTTTTTACAGAGAGGAAGAGAGAGGGATAGAGAGTTAGAAACATCAATAAGAGAGAACATTGATCAGCTGCCTCCTGCACACCCCCACTGGGGATGTGCCCGCAACCAAGGTACATGCCCTTGACCGGAATCGAACCTGGGACCTTCCAGTCCGCAGACCGACGCTCTATCCACTGAGCCAAACCGGTTTTGGCAACAGCTGACATTTTTAACACAATCTCTCGGCCTAGTAATGTCCCCCTGCTTGCCTTACGCAGAAAATGTGCACCATACAAAAAGATTGGTTTCCCTTTAACCTCTGAGTTAACCCACGTCTGTTTAGGAACTGCGGGAAGAAACACGTTGAGGGGAAGAGGGGCGTTTTAAATGGCCTGAGCGCACGCTGCGGGGTGCAGGGTCGCCGTGGGAAAGGGGAGCGGCCACAACCCATTCAGAGTCTCGGGGTTGAAGCCTCCCCGCTCCTCAGTGCCGCCCCAGACCCTGGTTCCCAGACAAGCTGCTCAAGCAGAAAAGGCCTCCTCTGGCTGCCACCTATTTCCAGAAGGATCTTCTCCCAGCTGCCTGGCCGTGTCCTTCCCCACTCTGCACAGAAGCAGGGAGAGGGCTGAAAAGAAGCAGAATGGGCCGAAACCGGTGTGGCCCAGTGGATAGGGCATCAGCCTGTGGACTGAAGGGTCCCAGGTTAGATTCCGGTTGGGGGCATGTATGTACCTTGGTTGTGGGCACATCCCCAGTAGGAGGTGTGCAGGAGGCGGCTGATTGATGTTTCTCATCGATGTTTCTATCCCTCTCCTTTCATCTCTGTAAAAAAAAATTTATATATATGAATGGTCACAGTTAAGTAAGCCCTGCTGTGGCCACAAAGCTTGAGACCTCTCCAGAGAACATTGAAATGGTGTCCCCCCCCCCCCCCCCCCGTCACCCCCCCTACAATGCAGCAGCTGCGACTACCAGGATGTGGACACCATCATGGGGCCAGGCCTTGCCTACTTTTGGTTCTGTCCTTCTGTAGCCATGGTCTCTTACCTTCTGTGGACCTGTCCCTCCCACCCCCCCCGCCCCCCCCCCCCCCACTGACCCCCTTGGTAAAAAGATGATTACCTCCTACCTGTGGCTTTCTAGGATTCTGACCAACCCGGGATGGCATCATTTGGTGTTTAAATGGAAACCGCAGCCTAAAGGGTGGGAGGCAAAATAGCGTGGGAGTGCCGTCTGCTTGGAGATGACAAACGGGTTTTTTTTTAAAAAAGTCTGGGCAGCTCCACGGTGCGGGTGCGGGCGGGGGTGCGGGTGTGGGTGGGGGTGGCGCGCAGGGTAAGCTAGCTGGGAAAGCTGATGGGATACTGGAACACGGGTCAGAGAAGCCGACCGCTCGGTGACATCCTCCCTCCGGAAGCTGCCACTCGGCCTGCACGGGATTCAGTTCAAGTGACAACAACACCTGCCTTTTCAGCAGCCTTGGCCCCGGGTCTCTCTCCTGACACGCTTCCCCGCACACATTTCCCTTCTGAGCTGAACATCTTTGAGCACCGGGGGGCTGGGGCGCCCAGTGACTCGGGACGCCTTAGAAGGAAATAAAACACACGTTTTTTTTAATAGCTTGGTGCAACTCCTCTCCCGCTGCCCCCAGCCCGCTGCCAGCCAGTGGGAGGAGCTAGCTCAGGCTCCTCACCCACCCTCGGCTGCTGAGGCCTGGGATCCGCTGGCTCTCCTCTCCCATCTCATGGCCGGCACTCTCTGAACTTGGGATTAAAAAAAAAAAAAGGTGGCAGAGTCCCTCATAGACTCATTTATGTTCTGCCTGTGTGTCAGCAACCTTTGGGGAGAGTGTGTTATTTACAGAGAGTATTTCCAGTGTCACACTTAACATCTTTATTTTCACTTTTACAAAAATGGAAAGGGAAAATTACCCAAGTCTTCTCTAGTCAGATCATTTCTTTTTAAAAAAATATATATTTTATTGATTTTTTACAGAGAGGAAGGGAGAGGGATAGAGAGCTAGAAACATCGATCAGCTGCCTCCTGCACACCCCCTAATAGGGATGTGCCCGCAACCAATGTACATGCCCTTGACCAGAATCGAACCTGGAACCTTTCAGCCCGCAGGCCGATGCTCTATCCACTGAGCCAAACCGGTTACAGCCAGATCATTTCTTAAATAGTTCAATGCTACATAATCTTTTTATCCCGGCTGCTTATAAGCATGTACAGCTTGCTTTTAAACTAATTTATCTTATCCCTTTTGAGTCTTTGTATATCTTTCAAATTGTGATCAGTTTAAAAAAAATAAAACTTGAATCCCACCACCTACCCCCTACACACAGACCTGCACTAGAGTCAAGATTTGAGATAATGAGATTATTAAAAAGAAAAAGAAAAAAGAAAAGGGTGATTATGAAATGACATTTCAGTTAGAAAAAGACTGGGCCATACCCTGTAGGTCAAACTCCCAGTGCAAATATTCACATCTGCTGAGTCTCAAACTTCGGGGAATATTTTCCATGACGAGAAGCTCGTTTCCACAACAGGCTGGAGCCCAGTCCCATTTTTACAGAAGTCTGTATTTTTAAAAAAAAAATTCTAAAAGGGATGCTGTTTATTATAAAATCTGTGACTCCAAATAACCCCATTACCCTACCCTCTTTGCATTTCTTTCCAGAATTTTTTTTCTCACCATGTGGATGCAGAGATGATACAGTTGACAAAATTGGGTTCCACATATGTGTGGAAAAATTATGCCTGCTATTCCTTATATACAATTACATATTGTATATATACATCAGTATTGTAGTGTTTATTCCTTATACTTATTTTCTGGATACAATTCAGGTGCTATCAAATTCACCCTTTAAAAGCATAAAATTCATGGTTTTGGTATAGTCATAAGGTTGTATAACCACCGACACCACCTCATGCCAGAAGTTCTCATCACCCGTAAAGAAACCCTGCGTGGGCCGAAACCAGTTTGGCTCAGTGGTGGAGCATCGGTCTGCAGACTGAAAGGTCCCGGGTTCAATTCCGGTCAAGGGCATGTACATTGGTTGCGGGCACATCCCCGGTAGGGGGTGTGCAAGAGGCAGCTGGTCGGTGTTTCTCTCTCATCGACGTTTCTAGCTCTCTATATCTCTCCCTTCCTCTCTGTAAAATATCAATAAAGTATATATTAAAAAAAAAGAAAGAAAGAAACCCTGTGTGGGTTAGCAGTCACTCCCCATCCTCTCCTTCCTCCGCCCCAGCAACCACTAATCTATTTTGTATCTATGGGTTTGCTTATTCTGGACATACTAGTATATAAATAGAATCGTGTTTTCATATTTTTTTCCCCTCTCTTCTTTTAAGAACTTCTGTTGAACATCCCCATAAACTTAAATTCTTGGAGATTATTTTTGGGAGCTGTATGCCAATATGGCATGATTTAGTTAATCCTTTCATTAACAAAGGCCATTTGGCACATTCCATGTGGAGCAGTTCTAAGTGTGAAAACATTCCTAATAGGTTGACACCTGCTTCCTTGTGGCCTCCGCCCGCTGATCCTCCTCCGACTGTGATCCTCCTGCTTCCCCCTCAGAAGGCCCCACGTCGGTCTTACTGGGCCCATCTGGACAATCCAGGGGACTCTTTTTGCCTCCAGATATTTAACGTACTCCCCTTTACAAAGCCCCTTTTGCTGGAACTATTCACATGATCCAGGAATGAGGGTGTGGACATCTTTGGGGGCCATTACTCTGTCTGCCACAGCCTGTGATTGGCTTGGCTTGGATCAGGTGTTCACCTCTAAGCCAATCAACTACTGCGAGGAAGCTGGGCTCCTCCTCTAAGGTCAGGGCAGCTCCCACGGGAACCACAGGGAAGGGAGACTTCTCAGAACCGGATGTTGGGCAGAGGGAAGGGAAGGTTTCCACTTCCGTGGCATTGCCATCCACTCATCACCCAAACCAGCACCGTGGGACTTATCCATAATCCCTTCCGTCCCCCTCATGAAATGCCAATTATGTTAGATTGACCAGCTCTTAAGTAGCACGTAGTCTGTGTCAAGCATTGGTCTACAACCTTGCTACATAGTCATATAATCTTTTAAAAAATATGTTTTTATTGATTTCAGAGAGGGAGGGAGAGGGAGGAGAAAGATAGAAACATCAACGATGAGAGAGAATCATTGATTGGCTGCCTCCTGTACACCCCACCCTGGGGATCGAGCCCGCAACCCAACCTGTGCCCTAACAGGGAATCAGACTGCAACCTCGTGGTTCATGGGTTGATGCTCAACCCCTGAGCCTCGCCTGCCGCAGTCCCATGAAATCGTTGTTATCAGCTCCATTTCCCAGAAGGCAATCTGTGGCACCGAGAGGCTCCCTCACTTGCCCAACGTCCCACAGGCAGGAAGCTGAGATCCGGAATCTGAACCCAGGAAAACCAGGAAAACCAGGAAAACCGGCTCCATAGGCTATGCCCTTAAGCCACTCGGTCCTTTTCCTGCTTTCGCCAATGGAGCGTTGAAGTGGCGTATTTCTTCCCTACACCATCTGGTTTAACCCCTGAGAAGAGAACTGTGATTGAAGATGGTCCAGACAGTTCACCTGGTTAACATCCCCCTGATCCTGACCGGTTTCCCGACCCTGTCCCCGTCCACCTCTCTCTCCTGGCCGACTGCCACTGCCTCCTAACTGGACTGTCTGCCTCTGGCTTTTCAAACCCACCCACCACACACTTGCTACACTAATCTACATAAACTGCAAACCTGACTGTGTCACTTCTGCTTAAAACCCTGAATTGAGGTGGGTGGGCAAACTCATTAGTTCACAGAGCCAAATATCAACAGCACAACAATTGAAATTTCTCTTGAGAGCCAAATTTTTTAAACTTAAACTTCTTCTAATGCCTCTTCTTCAACATAAGACTCACCCAGGCCGTGTGTGGTATTTTGCGGAAGAGCCACACTCAAGGGGCCAAAGAGCCGCATGTGGCTCGGGAGCTGCAGTTCGCCGACCACGGGCCCAGGGGAAAGTCCAGCCTCATTAACATGCTCTCCAAGGCCCTTCATGAGCTGCTCTGCCCACCTCTGCAGCGGCGTTCCCGGCCACTTGATGCCCTGGCTAATCCAACTTGCTCATGAGGCTCCTCACTGACTGACACCCCCCCCCCAAAAAAAAAAAAAACAAAACAAAAAACAACACACACACACACACACACACACTGAATGGGTGAGAACAAAGACTGTCTTACTCATGTCTGAATCCTGAACCCACAGGGGCTGGTATGTAGATATGATACTCAAAAAATGTGTTAGGGATCAGCTTCCATATGGCGGGAGGTCGCTAGGGGATTGCCACGGGGCTCTGTCGTGGTCCACATTCCTACTCGGCTCCGATGAAGACATGACTCCCTGCGTGACAGAAGGAGCATATGGGGAGCTCAGGCTGGCAGGAGGGGCTCCCGGGGACTTAAGAGGCATTCATGTAACGTCTTGTGCCGAGCTTCCGGAATCACACCTGCGCATGGGGGAGGCAGTAAGGAGGGCGGCAAACGCAGGGGCCCTGGGAAGGTTGTGGAGGTCCAGGGGGTGACTCCAGGCGAGGGAAGGGTCCACGTTGAGTACAGAGTCTGAAGCTCCATCCCTGACGCTCTTCCTTTATCCCAGCACCGCCTCCCCGGTGGCCTCTCTTCCTCTTGGATTCGGCGGTCTCTGATGAGGAGAGGGTGTCTCGTATCTCATGCCGCCCTTCTTGGCGCAGGCTGTTCCCTCTGGCCACAGTGCTTGTCCCTCAACCCTGGGATGGCCGGCTCCTCCTTAGCTTAGGTGTTTCCTCCGTGAGAGGCCTTCCCTGACCACCCCTCGACAAGACGCCCACCGATGACGCTTCACAGCATAACTCCCACCATCACCCCATCGTTTCCTGTTCGTCTCCTGTGTAAGGCAATGCTCCTCAGGACAGGGATTAACCGGGTCGGTCTGGTCCACCAATGTATCCCAGGCCTCCAGCTTCCAGCTCCACGGTAGCACGTATCTGTGCTTTGGTCCATGTTCTGGCTGAATAATATTCCCTTGTACGGATAGGCCGCAATTCATCCCTCAGTGGATGGGCATTCGGGTGAGTCCCTAGTTGTGGTCATTGGTGCATGTATCTTAGCCTGGTCCCCAGTGTGTGTGATGCACGTATCACCAGCGAGAAGACACAGCTGTGCCCCGCAGTCCCTTGCCCCCTCCATGCTATCCTGGGGGCAGTGCTGAGCCCAGCAATCGGCCTCAGGATGCCCGTATGTGAGTCCCAGCTCTGCCACCTGGGCTTGCTGGAGCTCACCTGCCGCATGGAGCCCAAGACCCTTGTGCTGTCTGGGACTGTCCTGTGGGTGCAAGGAAAGAGCCTTGTGAGCCGAGAGGCTTAGCAGGTAGAAGGCCGGTGCTGCTGGCTCCCAGACCCACGTGGGGCATTAAGACTCCGGGCCCCTGCGACCCAGGCTGCTGGGGTCAAAGTCTGGCTTCTCTAGTTGCAGGCGGAGCGATCTAGGCAGGTGGTCAGCTTCCCTGAGCTACTAGTACTTTCCCCGCTTGAGCCAAGCCGGGCTGGAAACTTGGTTCGGGCCCCTCTACCCCCAAACTTCAGGTTCCTTCCTCCGAAATAAGGAAGGGGCACACCCTTTATCGGACTCCTATGGAAAAGGTGTGGTTCGGGCTCTCTGTGACACCAGCCCTGAGAGCTGACAGGTACCATCTTCACACAGTCCTGCCCACATGAGCAGGGTCACCCTCTGGGCCAGGAACACCGCGGGGCAGCGCCCCATCCCTCCACCCACCGCACCTGCCCTCCCCGGGGCAGCGCCAGGAGCCAGCCCCTGCAGAGGGGGGTGGGGAAGCCCCGTGGGTCCAGGGAGGGGCTGGGGCAACAGAGAGGGCTGTCAGTGTTTGGGCAGTGACTTAAAAAATTATTATTTTTCGATTGATTTCAGAGAGGAAGGGAGAGGGAGAGAGAGAGAGGAACGGCAATGATGAGAACCATTGATCGGCTGCCTCCTGCACACCCACTCCTGGGGGTCGAGCTCGCAACCCAGCACCTCCTGGTTCACAGTTCAACCCTCAACCACTGAACCATGCCGGCTGGGTGGGCAGTGGCTTTTTATCAGCTGGTTTTAAAGTATTTAAAGATTATTAGGGCCATGATGGTATGTATGTATCAGACATGCATCAGATGAGTGTCAGTGTTGAACATTTACTTATCCATAAGCACATACCAGGGCACAAGTGCCCGCACCTCCCCCCCAACACACACACCCTGCCCCCCCCCACATACACCCTGCCTCCCCTACCCCCAACACACACCCTGCACCCCAACACACACACCCTGCTCCCCTACCCTCAACACACACACCCTGCCCCCAACACACACACACCCTGCCCCCCTACCCTCAACACACACACCCTGCCCCCCTACCCTCAACACTCCCCCCAACACACACACCCTGCCCCTCCTACCCCCAACACACACCCTGCCCCCTACACACATACACCCTGCCTTCCTACCCCCAACACACACACCCTGCCCCCCTACCCCCAACACACACATCCTGGCCCCCAACACACACACCCTGCCCCCCAACACATACACCCTGCTCCCCTACCCCCAACACTCCCCCCCAGCACACACACCCTGCCTTCCTACCCCCAACACACACACCCTGCCCCCCAACACACACACCCTGCCCCCCAACACATACACCCTGCTCCCCTACCCCCAACACACACCCTGCCCCCTACACACATACACCCTGCCTCCCTACCCCCAACACACACACCCTGCTCCCCTACCCCTAACTCACACCCTGCCCCCAACACACACACACCCTGCCCCCCTACCCTCAACACTCCCCCCAACACACACACCCTGTCCCCGCCCGGCCTCTCTGAGCTCCTGCAGTCAGTTTTCCTCGAATGAGGCCAGAGCCAGAGCGGGCTGACTCAGGCGGCACCCCGCCAGCTTACTGATCTGCCCTCGCTCGGGCCACGAAGCTTCAGGGAAAAACTCTCTCATTTCCTGAACGCTCACCTGCCCCGGGCGGCCTTGTGGCAGGCGGCCGGGCCTCCACCCGCCCTCCCTCCTGCCAAACGTGTTTGCGGGGAGAAAACACACCCCAGGCCGGTTTCTCCGGCGTCCTTCCTGGCAAGAGGCCTGCGGGATGGGCTCCGGCTGGCGTTCCCAGCGCGTGGAGCTGGGAAGGCGCGGAGCCCACGCTCTCTCACCGCTTAGCAGGTGAAGAGCTGGTCCCAGATGAGGAGGAGGAGCAACCAAAGTCACAGAGGGAGGGAGAGGGTGGCGAGGCCAGGGCAGACCATCAATGGTTCTCTCTCATTACTGATGTTCCTATCTCTTTCTCCCTCTCTCTTAAAAATAAAAAAAGAAAGAAAAAAAAATATAGGACTAGGGCAGAAGCCAGGCCCGCTGATGTGTTGGCGCACCTTCTACTCCAACAGGTCACGGGTGACTGGACCCCCCCACTCAGATGACCTCCAGGGAGGGTCCCCACAGTGCTCCCAAGCTCCGCCCGCCCACGGCCATTCTGGAGGCCTGCCTTCCCACCGCTCCCATCTGATGGATGGATGGTACCCATCCATCCCGTGGCCTGGTCTCCCAGGTTCAGGAGTCAGATGGACCCACCTGGTTGGCCGGGCTGGGAAATGGTGAGCAAGAAGGAGGCTCACCCCCAGAATAAGCTCCCCCGAGGAGCCACACTTCTGAGCACTACACCCCAGACTCAGCTGAGGGCCCTGGGGCTGGGGTGAGAGAGCCAGCTGAGCCCACAGACACAGGGAGGCCTGGCCCCCAGGAGGAAGAGCCCAAGATGGCGACCCTGAAGCCCAGGCAGCAGGGGAGGGTGTCTGAGCATGCAGACCGGCACCCCAGGAAGGCCCCAGGGCAGCCGGGAGGGCCCCAGGGGAGCAGGGGAGGCCGATCCCTGTGCCCACTCCCCCGCCCCCATGCCTCCTGCAGGAGATTGACCGGGGCTTCTAGCATGCACGGAGCCCTCTTGGACCTCGGTGGGACCTGAGCCTGGGGCAATGTGGGAAGGGCAGTGGGGTCAATGTGAGGCTTGTTCTGGCTCCTGCCTTCCTACTAATCAGGGATGGAGTCTCTGGGGGCTGCAGCCAGACTCCTCCCACTCCAGGATGCTGGGACTTTGATCCAAACCTACTTGGGAAGCCACCCAGAGCTATCTTGGCCTCTTTAGGAAACTGGAGAGAGCAATGCGGCAAACTTACCAGTTCCCATGGAAACCACCCCACATTTCAAAGACTGAAAACAACAGTTTAATATCTCAAAAACCCCTCTGTTGTTGTTTTTCCCCCTCTCTTAAAAACACCCGCTCACCTACAAATCCCACGGTAGCACATTAGTCTGATGAGGGGGGAGACCGGGATGAGAGAGGATTCAGGGTCTGGGTGGAATCCCCAGAATTAGTGTTGGGGGTTTAAATGAAAACCCGAGCACGCATTTGAAATGCAAAAGATCTAAATCCCCGGGCTCCACTGCAGATGAACTAAAAAGGTAAAAAAAAAAAAAAAAAAAAAAAAAAAAAGCTTTTTGCTGGATTAAAAGGGAGAGAAGGTAGGAGGGTGGGGAGGGAGCTGATGGAGCCAACGGGGCGCTGGGGTCTAAGTTGCCTTAGACCACTAATCCTCCCGGAAGCCATCTCTTCCGTGGGCGCGGCCACCCTCCAGCCCCACCTTGTCCACCGCCTCCCCTCCACCGCTCCAGGGCAGGGCCTGAGCGGCGAGGCCCCAGGACAAGGCGTCGTAGTACTGTGAGGGGCTGGGATGGGTGAGCAGGGACTGAGCGAATTCTCTGCTTCATGGGGGCCATCGCTCCTCTCCTACATGCTGGGCCCACTCCTGCGCCTGCAAGCCTCGTCTCCCAACGTGTCACGCTGGCCCGAGGGACGCTGGCTGGGAGAGCTGGTGGCACATGCTCGTGGTTCCCTCCTCCTGGGAGCGGTTCTCTGAGCGCCCACAGAGGCCACCACCCTTGAGCCTCAGGCTGGTGGGTTGGGCAGAAGTCATCCCACCCCCCAGCTCCTGGCCACGGAGCCCACGGTGGCTCCTGTACCCGCAGAGCCTGGCCGGTTGTTCCTACGGGGGCGCAGCGGGCTGGGTACCAAGGAGCCGGGGGTTCCGAGCAGCCAGAGGCGGGACAGCCTCACCCTGGCCTGGCCAATTCTCAGAGGCCTCGCCGGGGGCTTGGGTCCCTCTAGATCAGTGTTTCCCAAAGTGTGGTACGCGTACCCCCAGGGGTGCGGGAAGAGTTTGGTGGGGGTACGCGTTGCACCGGGGTTTGGTGGGGATATGCACTGCACCGTGCTTAGCTGCACCTAATTCTACGTTCTCATGAGTCAAGTCAAGACAGTCTTGTGAGGCGTGAGATGGTCCGGTGTGCAAATAAAGGTTATTTATAATATAACTTTTATTTATATTTTATTATGAATAATTTTATTGTTCGTTTATTATTATTTTGTGTATGTACCAAAAAAAATAAAAATATTTTTGATTGTTTTTAAAATACATCCTTTTTTTTTTTCACGAAGGGTACTCGGCGTTATGAAAATTATAGAAGGGGTACACGTATGTCAAAAGTTTGGGAAACACTGCGCTAGATGAACGAAGTAAATTCATGGAAATGTTTTCACAAGGGCGGTTTCCCTCTGCCGCTCTGCGCTTCCTTGAAAAACACAGACTCGGAGGTAAACAGCCTTTGCTGCGGCGAGGGAGCGAGTTCAGGCTTCCTTCCTCGTCCCCGGCCCCCACAGTTCTGATCCCACCCTTCCAGCACCACCCGTGTCCTGGGGGAGGACCAAGGTCCACGGCGGAGGGAGTCCCACCGCGACAAGCCAGGGGACACCTGGAGTTCCAGATGCCTCTGTCTCCCTGCCAGTGAGGCACTTGGCCTCCTCCCTCGGGACTCTCCTTGCTCCCACCAGCCTGGCCCAAGGCCCCCCGAAAAGCAGAAGGGGATATGCCTAAAAGAGGGGTGCTGCCGAAACCGGTTTGGCTCCATGGATAGAGCGTCAGCCTGTGGACTGAAGGGTTCCGGGTTTGATTCTGGTCAAGGGCATGTACCTTGGTTGCGGGCACATCCCCAGTAGGGGGTGTGCAGGAGGCGGCTGATCGATGTTTCTCTCTCATCGATGTTTCTAGCTCTCTATCCCTCTCCCTTCCTCTCTGTAAAAAAGTCAATAAAATATATTTTAAAAAAATAAAAAATAAAAGAGGGGTGCTTTTCAGTTAAAACGGAGGCTTGGCCCTAACGGAAACAATAATCCGTGGGCTTGAACCAAGCTTTCTTCTTACTCCCAGACCCTGGAACGGGCAGTGAATAACACACTGTCAGCTCCATCCCCAGCTTTTCAAAAATGAACACGCGGTTAGGAAAGGTTTGTGGGAACCTCTCTGCCTGCAGAGGGCAAAACCAGGGGAATTGCTCTCTGTGCTTTACTTCCTCATGCTTGCAAAATGCTTCCAAATATGTTTCCTTCTTTGTCTGAGGTATTTTTTTCCCCCAAGATGCTGGTGGGGATGCATCCTTCTAGTGATTCCTGGGCACAGACTGGGGGAAAGTGTGGTAGAGTGATCTGCCCTCAGCCACCTGCAGGCTAGAGACTGACTTGAGGGCCAGCACTGTGGCAGGTGGGATTCCTGGCTGCATTCTCGCCCCCCCCTTTTTTAAAAATTGATTTCAGAGAGGGAGGGAGAGGGAGAGAGAGATGGGAACATCAATGATGAGAGAGAATCATTGATTGGCTGCCCTCCATGGGAGGGGGTGCCCTGGGCGGCTGCCCAGGTCGCATGCCCGTGAAGCTGGCCCAAGGGGGAGGCATTCATTCCACAAACAGGACCCTCTTGGGGGGGGGGATCCAATGCCTACACCAGGGGTGGGCAAACTTTTTGACTCGAGGGCCACAATGGGTTCTTAAACTGGACCTCCTGCACGCCGCCTCCTGGGGATCGAGCCCGCAACCCGGCATGTGCCCTTGACTGGAATCGAACCCAGGACTCTTTAGTCCGCAGTCTGATGCTCTATCCCCTGAGCCAAACCAGCTAGGGCGAGAACACCTTTTCTTAGCAACCTGGGCATTGGATCCCCCCTGTTTGTGGAATGAATGCCTCCTCCTAAGGCCGGCTTCACAGGCATGCGGCCTGGGCAGCCGCCCAGGGCACCCCCCCTCCCCCCTGGTTTCCTTCTCAGCTGTTGGCATCTTGAAGTCTCATACTTTCTGAGCCAGGGTCCCTGCAGGTTTGATTTTTGCCTCTTGTAAACGACGTGGTCAGCACTGCCTGCTCACACTGCCCTGTGGGACATACGTGTTTCACATGGTCACGCCTGATCTACAGATGCAGAAACGGAGGCCTGCAGAGGCTGAATGACAGGCACAAAGCCACCATGCCTGTGAGTTCAGAGCCAGGCCCGGGCACGGACCCCCACTGAACGCAGTCCACTGCACGGGGGCGTGGCCCCGTGGCTGCGCTGGGCTGGGCCGTGGACATTTGAGTGGCCTTTCCTTCCAGCTCCAGGGATTCGGGGGATCTCATCGGCCCTGGGAACAACTCCCTCCCTGTGTCTGACAAAGCGGTGAACCGGCCTCGAGTCCGCCCACTCTGTTTGTTTCTTATTCTGGAAATGGGGGAGAAACAAAGAAGACCAACGAATGCCACTGAAAGCCAGTTACACGTCCTCAGCGGCCCGCACCGGGCAAGGACTCGGGCCACGAGCAGCCCCCGCCTCAGGCCTGGGACCTTGGGGGGCGGGGGGCGGGCGGTGTCCACAGCTCTCACACATGCTGACAATTAGGCTGCGGGATAAGCGGTCCCCGCCACCCAGAACAAAGCGAGGAGGCCGATGTGGCTTAGTCACCGGCCAATTACTGGCCTTGGGAGCAGGACTGCTTGCAGAGTTGCCGGCTGCTCCAAGCTGGAGGCAATTTATCGGCGGGGGGGGGACGGGGGGGGGGGACATGCCGGCCACCTCTGCAGGGGTGATGGGGAGGCGGGGAAGCCTCTTCCACGCTTGTCAGGGCTGAGCCAGAATCGCAGATGCACCTGCAGTGGGTTTGGCGCCCCCCCCCCTCCCCCCGCCTCGGTTCTTACTCCTTTGTAGAAGGGAGCTCAGAAGATTTATGCGAGCTTTGCAGGGTATGTATGGGTTCTTTAAAAATATAATCAAGTCCCCTACTACTCCCGCGGCTGAGGCATCTGAGGGAAGTCGTGGGCGGGAGGAAATTGCAAACTTTTTTTTTTTTTTCCAGCCTGAGACCCAGGGGGTTGGAATGGGTTCGGAAGCAGAGGAAATGCCCGGGGCTCTGAGTTCTGTGGTGTCTGAATTCACGCACATCATTCCAGCAGCTCCAGGGAAGCGGGGAGCCTTAGGTTCCAGGTGAGCGTGGCTCTCAGGGCTGGGGTGCTGGCGAGGGTAGGAGGGGAGGGAGCAGAGATAATGCCTGTGCCTTCTTGGGCCTCAGTTTGCCCTTCTGTGTGATGGGGTCTGGGTGGTTGGACAAGAACGGTCCCTTCTAGCTTGAATATTCCGGATTATGAGGAAGAGGAAGGCAGGAGGAAGAGGTTAGATGGGAGCCCTAGCCTGGGCACCCACTTTTCCGTTCACACGTCTCTTTGAAAACATTGTCCATTTCTTCTGTGTCATCACAGCAGCCACATGGAAAAGGACACCAACAAATGCAAAGCGTCGTGAGTAATTGTAATAACCGTAAAGCAAACAGTCTGTGTGGCAAACCTCCCAGCTCAAGACGGGATAAACGAGAGAACGCTTTTCCCATTCACATCCCCTCCCGTCTCCCCCAGCACTCCTGGCTTCGCTTTTAAGAAGAGCATGTTCATGTTTGGTTTAGTTTCGCCATCACGTGCGTATCCCTAAATAATAAAGTGTTGCCTTGCCTGACTTTGAGCCGTATGCAAATGAGCTCATACAGTGTATGTCGTATCAGCTTCTCAAAATCATAACTAACGTTTGCCCCCTTTTCCACATGAAAAAACGGAGCCTTGGAGAGGTTACGTGACACGTCAGAGCTCACGTAACTAGGCATGGCAAAGCTGGGCACGAAGCCACTCCCCCCGCCTGGTCCACTCCCCGGAGCCGGTGACTTCCATGTCCAGTGATGGGGCGGATGGGTGGCCAGGGACAGGAGAGACGGCTCTTGTGGCTGAGCTGGGGTCACAGGCCACCGGGACAGAACCTCTGTCCCCTGGGGCCTGTGCTGGGTGCCATGCCTATATGAAGGTCATGAAGGTATGGTCAATTTGATTGGCTGGTGGGCGTCACGAAGGTATGGTCATTTTCCATCGAGAGTCTAAGCAAGGGAGGATAGAGCATCAGCCTGCGGACTGAAGGGTCCCAGGTTCGATTCCAGGCAAGGGCATGTGCCTTGGTTGTGGGCACATCCCCAGTAGGGGGTGTGCAGGAGGCGGCTGATTGATATTTCTCTCTCATCAATGGTTCTAGCTCTTTATCTCTCTCCCTTCCACGCTGTAAAAAAAAAAAAAATCAATAAAATATATATTTTCAAAAAGGGAACATCATTGTTTCCTTTTGGCAGATGGGGAAACTGAGGCACCGGGAAGTTAAATTACAGCCTAAAGCCTTCCGGTGGTGGAACCAGGATTTGAAGCCCGGTGACTGACTTAAGCTTTCTTGTTAAGCTTACAAAAATGAGGGGATGGGACCGGGTGCCGCCTGTGGCTTATCCCCATTCTACCACGGGAACAGCGGGTGGTCTCTCCTGCTGGCTCTGCTGCAGAGTGTGGGGTCACACAGGGCAGCGGAACAAACCTGCGGAAAGCAAGCGGCTCTGTAAAAGATGGGCCTGTCAGGCTAACCCGATTTCCTTCCTTGAGATCATGCGATTATGAGAGAACAGCCAGGCTGGGGCACGTCCTGCTTGCGGCTTGTGGAGAGCGGCCACGAGCCAGGGGTCCCTCGGAGCTCCCCTGCGCTGCGTCTCCCTGGACTAATCACATCCAGTGGGGTGCCTTACCCCCTCCCACTGCCCCGCCTGCTACCCCCGCCCCTGCCGGCCTTGGACAAGCAGTCCAGCTGAGTCCTGGCCTCTCATTCATCCTCCCCCGTGGGGGGAACCCCCGTGAGGGCAACAGTGGGCTGCCATAAAGCGGGGTCCACCTCCTCTACAGAGCTGGAAATTCAATGCTTTCATTGGCCTGACTTCACTCTGGAGTCTGCTTAAGTGGAAGAGCCAAGATAAGCCACACTGGGTGGCACTTCAGAGCTTCCTGGTTGGACACAAACAAGGCCCTGGGGTCAGAGGTGAAAGTGGGCTGCAGCTCCGAGGGGCAGGATCGGGGAGCTGCCCAGGCACCTGGAGCCCTCTCCCTCCCCGTCCCTGGACGGATGATGAAACTAAGACAGTTCAAAGTTCATACGGCAAGGGCCGATTCCAACGGGATCGCTGCAGGCCAACATGGGCATCGGTCCGCTTCACCTTGCTGCCTTCCCAGCGGGTACCAGCTCGGGAAGCTACGTGTTCTGGATTTCGGGCTTGGTGCACAGGAGGCCCCGGTGCAGTGCCAGCAAACTCGAGGCTCAGAAACCTGAAAAGGAGCTGGTCCCGTTCTCTAAGGGAACATCCCACTTTCAACAGCACCCGCCTTCTCAGAGTTCTCGGAGCCCCTCAGTCCCAAAACTCAGCCCAGGAGGAGGGGGCCAGCAGCACCCCACATCTCCCTAGGCCAGGAGGGAACAGCCAATCCACGGCTTCTGCTGGTCCCCTGGGGAGAGCTCTGCACTCTCCCTCTCAGGTCCCTGAGACCGTGACACAACAAGCCAACACATGTGAGTCCATGTACCCTTCACCTCGACCCGAGGAGGCTGAGATTGTTGCACCACAGCCTCTTATCAGTGAGGAAACGGAGGCAGAGCACGGAGAGGTACCTGCTTGCACTAGTCCAGTACAGCGAGGGCCACACACCCAGCCAGCCTGTCTCCCAAGTGTACGCGCCACCTCCTTCCTGTGATCAGTTCTGTTAAGAAGCCACTCTGCCCCAATCCGTGCTTCCCCAGCCTGTCAGTCACCCTGCCCTGACCAATGGGCTGGTGCAGTGCTCAGGCTGGGCCAATCAGACTCTCTGATATTTGAATTCTAGGCTGAGTTGACACAGAGGCCCTGAGTCATCCTCACAGAGGGGTTCCCCCAAAGTCCATTTCTGGAACAGCCTTTGTTTCAGCTTTTCTCTCGCCACAGTGAGCTGTCCAGCTTCCTCCCAATAAGTGCCCCACCTCCGCTTGTTAGCCAGAATTAAGTGCTGCAATTCAAGGACCCTAGGATACAACCATTGTAGAAAGGATTTTCTTTCCACTTCTATACATGTACTAGGCACCAACTGCGTGCCCACTCAGGACTGGATTAAGTGTGGGCGCTGCTACGCATTAGCTGTGTGATCCTGAGGAAGTGACTTCATTTCTCTGATCTGATCCTCACCCCTCTCTTCTGAGGAATGAGCCTATTACCTTGTACGACAATTATAAGGATGACCTTCCAGGACGAGGAAAAAGCAGGTGCAAAGGGTTGGAAGTGAGTGTCTTTGAGCACAGTGGCAGGTTGCATCAATGCCGCTCAGTTCATCATGCCCCCCTATGTCCATCCCCTCTTTGCAGGGCCCTCCTTATTGTGGGTGGAAGGTACCTCCTTCCTCTTCACCCCTGTGCTTTGGCCAGGGGGATGACAGTGGGTATGGCTCAAGCAGACATTTGGAAAGGGTTTGCAGAGTTGAGTTTGCTCTCGCATGCTACTACTGTTGCCTTCAGCTGTACAGGCCCAGGCTAGCCCTCAGGTCCCAGGAGGAAGAGGGGAGACACATGGAGCAGAGGTGTTCCCAACTGAGCCCAGCCTGGATCAGCTGATCCCCAGCCAACTTCAGACACATGAGTTAGCTCGCTGAGACCCACATAGCCAGTCAAGTTCAGCTTGGGTCAGCCAACCCCGTCCTGACTCATGGACCTGTGAGAAATAATAAATGATGGTTGTCACCTGAAGCTGCTGAGATTTGGGATATTTTGTTAATGTAGTAACTAGAGGCCCAATGCATGATGATTCGTGCAAGAATGGGCCTTCCTTCCCCTGGCTGCTGGGATCACCTTCGCTCTGGACCAGAGCCGCCTTTCTGCCTTTGCTCTAGTCTGGAGCTGCCTTTCCGCCTTCCCATGCTGACCAGAGGCCCAGAGAGGTTGGGGCATCCCACCCAGCCCCTGGCCACTAGTGTCTGTCTATACAAATTAACCTGCCATCTTTGTTGGGTTAATTTGCATACTCAGTCCTGATTGGCTGGTGGGCATCACGAAGGTATGGTCAATTTGCATCTTTCTTTTATTAGTATAGATAACTGATACATAAACTGGTACCCAGAAGTGGGGTGCCATCATAACCAAACCTAAAATGTGTAGCATTGTTTTTAGGATTGGGTGGTGGGAATGAGTAAACGATTAAAAGAAGGATGGAAAAATAGTAAGGAAACTACCACTGGAGGCTGGTAAAATGGCAACTCCATTCTGAGGGCTGAATGAATCTTTAGGTAAAACTACTGTCTGTGGCAACTTGGGAGATAAAGTTTATCTAATAAACTCTTGGACCTGGGCAAAGATTTCCAGGCTAAATACTGGAAGAGAGAGAATGCTCAAAAGGTAAACAGACCTCATCGAACCCTCTCGAGAACTTACAGGCTGGACACCTGTTTTCATCCCCATTTCACAGAGAAGGAACCCGAGGCTCCCGGCACCTGACCAAAAGTCATACAGCAGGAAGCGAGGGAGCCAGGGTACAGGCCCAGACCCCTGAGTGTAGCGGCTGCAACCCACACCCTCAGTTCCTCCTCTGCCTGCCGCTGCCTTTCTCTGCACCAGCCCTGTTAATAAGTAACCGCTGCCACTCCCGGTGCCAGGCCTGGTTCTCAGCCCTTGGCTGGAGCTCCACCAGTCGCCAAGAGCCTTTTGTTTTAATCCACTGACTCTCCACAATAACCCTTTGAGGCAGGTACCAGGACGGCCCCTATGGTAAGGACGAGGCACAGGGAGGGGAGGGTCACAGAGCTGCAAAGTGACGGAAGCTTTGAATTCGGACCGTCTGACTCCTAGCATCCCCAATCCTCAGCACGGAGCCCCACACCCGCTGCACACTCCTCGTTTCGTCACGATTCTACAAGGCTCGGGGTTTGAAGGACCACACACACCATCCTGGGGGGGAGGGTTGAGGGACACGGTGCTGCTGCCTCAGAAATAGGAGACCCAGAAGCGGAAATAGAAACCGGGAGGGAGGGTGGGCAGCGCAGCACCGTCTGGCCCCGCCCGAGACCCTCCTCTCCGAGTCACGATGTCACCGGCAGCCCTGGCTGAGCGCCCGGTGCTGGCGAAGCTCTGGGCACAGATGGCAGTGCCGCCTCCAGAGACCGCCCTCCGGGAGCCTCCCGCTGCCTCTGGGTTCTGCAGACACCCCCAGGGAAGGCCCTGGTGGTCGGGCTGGGCATTTCTGCAGAGGCATCAGCGGGGGGAGAGGTAAGAGGGTGGGAGGGAGCAGACAGGGTGAAGGGCATCTGGGCAGACTGGAGGAGAGCGGGTGTGCGTGGTTCCCTGTGAGCCAGGCTGTGTGTTCAAACGGGGACAAATGTGCATGTGTGGGCGCCGAGCCCGTGCGGAGCCCAGCAGAACAGGGTGGAGGGGAGGCACGGCGGGCGCGGGTGTGCACCACGCCGGGGAGAACAGGGCTGAAGATGGGAAGGTGCCGGGTAGCGTGTCTGCTGCCGCCCCAACGCTGACACCCACCGGCAGCCACCTCCTCTTCCAGCCGCCTCGGGAGGCAGGAAGTACAGAGGCTCAGAGAAACGAGCCCGTTGGCCCCAGGTCACGCAGGTGTGACTGGGAGGCAGGGATGTTTCTGGTATCACCTTGCTGCAGTTGGGCTGAGCATGCCTTAGACCAGGGGTCGGCAAATTTAGTCGTCCACAGAGCCAAAGATCAGCAGTTACAACGATAGACATTTCTTTGGAGAGCCACATTTTTTAAACTTAAAACTTCTTCTAACGCCACTTCTTCAACACAGACTCGCCCAGGCCGTGGTGTTTTGTGGAAGAGCCACACTCCAGGTTGCCAAAGAGCCGCGTGTGGCTCTCGAGCTGCAGTTTGCCGACGATGGCCTTAGACTGAGTGGCTTATAAGCAAACACACATGTGTCTCTCCGTTCTGGAGGCTGCAAGTCTGAGGCCTGGGTGCCAGCGTGGTTGGGTGCTGGTGAGGGCTGCAGGCAGCCATTTTCCCACTGGAACCTCATATGGCAGAGAGGGTGAGAAGCTCTGCGGGGTGTCTCTCGTAAGGGCACTGATCCCCTTCATTGGGGCTCCACCCTCATGACCTAATCACCTCCCAAGGGCTCTGCCTCCTACCACCATCACAGTGGGGCTTAGGGGACACAAGCACTTAGTCCATAACCCAGGGCGTGAGTGAGGTGCCGTAAGTCACCAGCGGGCAGAACTGAGTGAGGAGCAGTTTCCAGGAGCTCAGCATCAGGAACGCACCACTCTAGGAGAGAACCTTCTTCCACCAGGCTCCCCCGGGAATGTGGAAGCAGCCTTTTGTGATACAACTTTCAAAAGCCTGGCCCCTGGCAAATAGGAAAAAAACAGGCGGCGGGAACATCCCAGCAGCCAGGCCCGATGGTCAGGGAGCCTGGCCGATGTCCAACCATCCGCTCATCAGAGAGCAGTCAGGCTGGTGGGCAGCCAACCGGGTGATCCGGCGCTGGCGTAACCCGTCACTCACCAGCTGTCCAGGCCAGCCTGCCCTGGAGGCTTCGGGGCCAGTGGAGGGCACCTTGATTCCCCCTTTCAAACGGGAAGTTCTGGGTCCCTTCCCCATCCCCAAGCACCCCACTGAGTCTGTGTCTTCCCGTTCCCCTGCCTTTATGGAGCACCAACCATATCAGTTCTCTAATGCTGCATGACAAAGCATAAAAACCCAGCGACTTAAGAGTATGCATTTCTTTAGCCTCTGAGTCTGGGGGTCAGGGGGGCCTTTCTCGTCGTGGCTGGTCTCACTCAGGGGTCTGTGTCTGCAGGCAGCTGGCAGATGAGCTGAGGGCTGGGCTCTCCCACACGCCAGGGCGTCAGCTTGGACAACCGGGTGGCTGGCCTCTGCTCCACGGGGTGTCTCATCCTCCAGGAAGCTGACCCAGGCTCTTCACCCGGAAGAGGCCAGGGTCTGAGAGAGTGCGTGGCAGCAGGAAAGGCCTCTTAGAGCCCGGGCTGAGGACTAGCTCACTTCTGCTGCCTCTCGTCGGCCAAAGAAAGTACCCAGGGCATCCCAGATTCAAGCGTGGAAGGACCTGCAAAGCGTCATTGCAAAGGTCATGGCACAAGGAGGCCATTCACTGAGGCCATCAATGCGATCGGCAGCAGCAAACACCTTCTTGGCCTCTCTTCCTTCCGCCTACGTGCCTAGTTCTGGTCCTTCTAGGCCAACCATGTCAAGCTCACGGCCCGCGGGCCCGCATGCTTCATTTATTTGGCCCGGGTTAGTCTTTGAGTTTCACGTGCTTGTTCTAGGGCCTTGAATCTAGGCCAGCCGTGGGCAAACTACGGCCCGCGTGCCAGATCCAGCCCGTTCGGCTGTTCTATCCGGCCCGCGGAGCCGAAAGAGCAGAGGGTTCTCTTGCTCTCCCCTCCGCTCCTTCACCAGCAGCCCAAGATGAGAGTGCCAGCATGGTCAGGTTGCTTTTGTTCCGGCCCTCCGGTCCAGTTTAAGAACCCATTGTGGCCCTCGAGTCAAAAAGTTTGCCCACCCCTGATCTAGGCCCTTCTCAGTTTACTTCTTTGAAGCTTTGAATGCCCCTCTCCCTATCCACTCTGGACAAAATGAAGTGCTGGCTTCTCTTTGCCTTACATGGTTTTGGTGCCTGTCTTAAAGTCCCCTAGTCTGTCCCCATGTATGTGGGTGTAGGGAGCGGTTATAGGGTTAAGCCTCGGGCTGACCTGCTGGCAAAGTCCCAAACAAGTCCCAGCTTGGAGGGCCCAGTCCTCTAAGCATAATTAAGCTTGGTCTTGTGACTGCTCCCTAGATCTTTCCTGGGGAGCTAAGGGGCTGTGGGAGGGGCAGCAAGGGCTGCCAGAACAAGTGAAACTTACAAGAACATTGTAAACCACCTTGTTTGACCCGGACTATAAATAAGGCATGTTGCTTTGCGGTCTGGATCTGATCTGTGGCCTCAGCCAGGCGCAGAAGACCCACCTAGACTCAGCTCATTTTCTTTATCTGTCTTTTCTTCATCCTTCACCACCCTCCCTCAGGCTCGCCAAACACTGCTGTGCTGGCACAGCCCATGTGGGGTGACTTACCCAGCTGCTGCTAGGCACACTCTATGAGGGCTCATGAGCTACACTAGAGTGCCCTCGACACCTCAGAGCCAGGAATGACAGCAGAGGTGTGTGTGTGTGTGTGGGGGGGTGCTGCGAGCTGGGAGGCCACCCTGGGTCAGAAGCTCTGGGGTGGGGCAGCCCAATCCTCAGAGAAGAGAGAGAAGCCATTAAGGAGAGAGATAGGGTCCCTCCGCCTCCCTCCCCATTCTCTACCTACAGAGAAGTGGTGCATCTCCACCCTTCCTCTCCCCTTCCAGCCTGTCCTGGCCTTTCCCTGTCTCTTTGTTAAGGAGCCCCGGGTTACTGAGTCCACACCACAGTGACAGTGACAGTGACAGGGGTGACCTACCGGCATGGAAGGGGCTGGAGCTGGGGGTCTGGAGAGCCAGCCCCAGTCTTGGCACTGCCTCAACAGCCCCAAACCTTGGTAAGAACTTCTCAATATCCTCATTTGCAAAGTGAGCCGTGAGGATCCTGTCCTGGTCCTCAGCCTGCAGTTTTGGTGGGTTACCCCCTGAGGATACGCATTTGAAACAGGCAGGAGGCTACCTTACCTGCCTGTTTCAAATGCATATGCCAGGAGGCTTTGCACCTGCCTGCGTGGGTGGCAAACCCAGGAGCTGGAGGGAGGCCCAGAGAGGCTCCAAGACCATGCCCATGTTCCCCAGTGGACAAGGCCGGCCCGGAACTCAAGCCTTAGGGCTTGTGAGGTGCTCTGTGCACACCCACCCCTGGCAAAAGGGAAAGTAGAAAGTGGGTTGGTTCGGACCCAGGCTGGAGAGCCAGGGCCAGGGTCCTGAGAGGGGCGGGGCTGGGGGTTCTACTGCCTCTTTGGGTGGGGAAATGCAATTGGGTGGGGGAAATGGGTGGTCCCGGCCTTGCCCTCGTTGCTGAGGAGCTCGAAGAGGATGCTCCTTCAGCCCTGACTCTGGGCTCTAGCTGGAAGTGGGTTTACAGGCAGGGTCTCCCTTCCTCACCGTCCCCGAACTCAGGATTCCCTCTGCTGCTCCCCATCCTCCTGGCCGAAACCCTCCCTTCAGTCTGGGCCACTCTGGGGGCCACCTCTGTGAGCTAAAGGCACTGGACTGGGAGTTAGGCAGCCCTGACCCAGGTCCTGGATTCCTGCCACTCCCCTTCTCTGTGCCTCAGTTTCCTCTTCTGTTAAATAGGGACCTACGGAGAGTGATTACCTCCCAGGGCTGGGGGAGGGGCAGGGCCCCTGTTTGTCCTGTCTGTGGTTTGGGTTTATGGGGCAAAGGACAAGAAGGGAGGAGGAGGATCTTCCCGTGGGTGCTCCTTCTTCCAAGAAATAAAAGCTGCTTAGGTCCCCATCCCCCCACCTCCACCCCCACTTCCTTCCCCTCAGGCCACTTGAATGATTTTTTTTTTTTAAGCAAAAAGCAAGTGATTTCCAAGGCAAAGACAAGTCCTGGCAGCTCCCGGCAGCAAATCCCACAATTTGGACTCAGACCTATAATTCGCCATATGTCTAGAGCAGGTCCTAGGAGGAATCCCAATCTCATGCTTTATTTCTGCTGAGCCCAGGTCCCCCGCATTCTCAGCCCAGCCCTCCTCCCTTGGGGCATCCAACCATCCCCAGGGCTGGCTGGGCTGGTGCCTAGGCCTCCTGGTAATTCTCTAAGGACTTGCAGGTCCCCAGACATAAAAAAAAACAAACACACAAACAAACAAACAAAACCCGCGCGTGCCTCAGGAGGTGACGGTGGAGTGAGGGTGTTTAGAGCCCACTCCCCGGGCTTCCCCAGGAGCTCTGAGCTCGGTAAGGGTAGCAGCCAGCAGCTGCCAGTCCTGGCTCAGCCCTCAGGCCCCCCCTTAGTCTCCCTTTCCCTCCTTCCCCCCTTCCCTTCCTCCCTTCCTTCCTCTGCTAACACCCGACCCAGGAGCCCTGCTGCGGATAAACCTCCTGCGGTGAAAAGGCACAGCCCCAGAGCTGGATCTAGAGCGACAGGCAGGGCAGCCAATGGCGGCGGAGTTAGAGCATTACATCACCACCATGTGCTCCCATTGGCTGGGAATACAGTCTCCCTGGCGCCGCATCCCAGCGCTGCAGATGGGCCTCGGCTCCTCCTGCTCCCAAAGCTCAGGTGCCTGGTTTGCAGAGAAGGCACCTGCGGGGCTGATCGCTGGGCCGGATGGAGCCGGGGGTCCAGGGGGAGAGGAGCGGTGCCAGCAGGCGTCAGCTCCCTCACGCGCCAGAGGAGAAAGTCCCTGCGGGACCTTCTCCCCACGGCCAGCACGCTTCAGAGCTCCAGGGACCAGGTTCCGCCCGGTTCCTCCAGCACCACACACCCACCCGCGGGCCTTGTCTGGCTCGCTCTCCTTTTCATCCAAAGCGCCCGGCAGGATGTGGTCATGGGTAATAGGGCAGGCACGGTGCTAAGCCTTACATATGATTCTATTCATGTTGTAAACATGAACTCCCACAGGCATCCAGGCTGGGTGAGGATTGCCCCAGGTCATAGCACTGGTGAGTGGGAAAGCCAGGACGAGCATCCAGGCCTAGCGCTCGGTCTGGAGCCCCGAACCCCAGAGCCTCTGGGATGAGCAGCCAGCCCTCACTGTGTGCCTGCTCCCAGCTCCCCTTCCCGATGGGCAGTTTTGTCAGGAGCCTTCCCTGGACTGGCTTCCAGCGCCGGGCTACCCCGCTGCGCTGTTGTCCGCGAGCCCGCATGGTGATGGGGAAAAGCTGTTGCTGGGATTTGAGGAGTTAAGTTCTTTTTTGTTTTTTAATATTCTTTTTTTATTATTTAAAATATTACATATATTAGTACACATATCTCCTTTTTTTGTTACCCATTGACCTTCCCCCAGCCTCCCCTACCTCTTGTCGCATATCCTCATCTCTCCCCCCCCCCCCCCCCCCAGCGTCTTGTGTTCATTGGGGTGGAGGAGTTCTGTTCTGAGACGTCAGAGGACTTCAGCTCTCCTGCCACCGCAGGGATGGTGGCCCATATAACACAGTGAGCTGGCTCACGTCAGCTCAACCGTGGCATCTGATGCTGACACATGGCTCTCTTCTCTTCCCTGCCTGCTCCCCCCCCCCATCCCCATTACTCGTGGCTCTAGATTCAGGTCTGCACAGATTCTCTGATTGATCCTGAGAAACCGTTGCCCCCTCTCTAGGCCTCAGTGTCCCCTAATCTGCACCAGGAAAGAGTGGGATGGATAGTCTCACACCCAAGAAACCTGTGGGCCCAACCTGTGCCTTCCCCTCGAGCTCCCTGGCATCCATGCCTGCGCCCTACAATGTAGGTGCAGGTGTCCGCGTGCTTACTGGGACCAACACCTCTAACCTCAGGCAAGCTTCTGCGGAGGCAAGCTTTTAGTGACATGAATTCCTGACCCATTTCCCACTATTCCTCGGTAAGTGCTGGGTAAGGGAATGGAGAGAAATCCAACCCCAAAGGATGGTCTTGAGAAAGAGGCAGCTGGCTTGCTCAGGGTGGCTCTGGCAGGGTCCCAGGTAGAGGTTTCTGGTAGACAGAACTCCGCTGTGCATAGAGAGCTTTGAAGTTGCCCAGAATGAGCTGTCTTGTGAGCGTGAGCTCCCTGTCTCCAGGGGCATGCAAGCAGATCGCTTTCACTCATGCATCCAAACTGACCTATGCAAGGTGCTGTGCTAGGTGCTGGGGGTACAGAGAAGAATGAGTGTGAGCACAGGGTGGGAGTGTCTGGGTCAGAGTCTGCCTGGGAGTCTGAAGACTGCTTTGAGGATGAGGATGCAGCCCTTGGTTGAGCCTTAAGGAGGACCGGAAGTGTGTCAGTCAGCATTCATTCATTCATTCATTCAGGTTAATTTTCTGAATTATAGTTAGAAGGGCATGTTGCAGGAATGATGCAAGCATCACGGGGGGATAGGACTGGGGACTTTCAAAGTTCAGGTTGGCTTTCACCATGGGTGGTCAGAATTAATCTCCACGTAGAAATGCTTCTGGGGGAATGTCTCCCCAGCTCCATGGAGCTCCAGGAGGGGCCGGGGGCTCCCCCTTCTTGGTAGGTTTGTCTGTTGGGTGCCACCCCTCCTTTTCCCTCCTCACGGCACACCAGCCCATCCAGTGTCTGGACTGCTCTAGAAGGATGTGACTGAGGAGGCTGGGAGCTGGGTATCCTAGCAACCTCCTAGCTGGAATCTGCAGGGCTCAGCCCAGACTCCAGTCTCCTAATTCCCCAGCCTTCCATTAACGGTTGCCTTCCCCGGGGATGGGGTGTGGGCAGGAAGTGTAGCCCCCGGCTCCCTCACTCTCTCAAACAACACAGCCAGGAAGGGGGAGTATAGGAGAACAAGGGGAGTTTTTGTTTGTTTGTTTGTTTGTTTGTTTGTCTAATCTTCATCCAAGGATTTTCAATTGATTTCTAGAGAGTGGAGGGAAGGGAGGAGGGGAAGAGAAAGAGAGAGAAACATTTACGTGAGAGAGACACATTGATTGGTTGGTTGCCTCCCAAACTCATCCTATGGGGCCCGGGGAACCTGCCACCGAGGTACCCCTGATTGAACTCGATTAACAAAGCTGAGACTACATTACCCAGCCTTCTTTGCTGCTAGATATGGCCATGCAACTAAGTTCTGGCCAAAGGTGTGAAAGCACAGTGCTCTGTAGGACTTTTGGAAAGGCTGCTTAAACGGATCTGACTCAGCTGGGAGGAGAGTCCCTTTATCTCCATCTCTTTCTTCTGCTGGTCTGAGATGCTGCTGTGATGGTTGGGGCGCCAGCATCCATGGTGGAATGTGAGCTGACGCTGCAGAGAGGAAATGTGCACTGGGGGTGAGGGGGCATGGTAGGAGCCTGGGTTTCTGAGGAAATAGTGGAGCCACTGTCACGTCCCTGGACTGTCTATCCCTTTACTTCCTGTGTGTGAGAGATGTGAACTATCTTAAGTCCCCCCCCCCTTTTCCCCCTGTTATATGCAGCTGAACCTAATTCCAGGGGTGATATAAAAAGTACTTAACAGCCAGAATGGCAGGGGCCCTGACCAATCAGAAGAGACTCTGGCCATAGTGTGGGCACAGCAGAGGAAGGGTTTGGGGGTAGCTGCTTGAATGGAGGTTTAGGGTGAGTGGAGCATGGTGCGTTATGAACAGTGAGAATTGTAAACCAATGTGACTTGACGGAAATGTTCTCTCTTGCTCTCCATTTTTTTTTATTGTGGTAAAATACTCTAACACCCAATTTACCATCCTACCCATTTTTAAATGTACAATTCAGTAGTAATGAATACGTTTACAATATTATGCAACCGTCACCACCATCCGTCTCCAACTCTTTTCATCTCGTAAAACTGAAACTTTAAACCCATTAAACAATACCTCTCCACTCCCCCAACCCTCGCAACCTCCATCCTACTTTCTGTCTCTATGATTTTGACTATTCTAGGTACCTCACCTAACTAGAATAATATAATATTTGTCTTTTTGTGATTGGCTTATTTTACTTTGCATAATATTCTCAAGGTTCATCCATGTTGCAGCATATATCAGAATTTCCCCCCTTTGTAAGGCTGAACAATATTCTGTTATATGTACATACCACATCTTATTTATCTATTCATCTGTCAGTGTATACATGGGTTTCTCCCACTTTGCTGGGTAAGTGGTCTCTGATGAATTTCATTTTGTTAAATGGTGTCATTTTAAACATATATATATATATATGTATATATATATATATATATATATATACACACATATATATATATATATATATATATATATATATATATATATATATATATGTTTATTGATTTCAGAAAGGGAGAGAGAGATAGAAACATCAATGATGAGAGAGAATCACTGATTGGCTGCCTCCTGCAGGCCCCCTACTGAGGATTGAGCCTGAAACCTGGGCATGTGCGCAGACTGGGAATTGAACCATGACCTCCTGGTTCATAGGTCAACACTCAACCACTGAGCCATACCAACTTGGCTCTGATGTGTTTCTGATTTTCTATCCCTCATTTTAAGGCTACAGTGAGAGATATGAAACCATATATATATATATATATATATATATATATATATACCGTATTTGCCGGCATATAAGACGATTTTTTGGCCCTGAAGAATACCGTATTTGCCGGCGTATAAGAGACTGGGCGTATAAGACGACCCCCTAACATTTCCACTAAAAAATACAGAGTTTGTTATATACTCGCCGTATAAGACTACCCCCCACTTGGAGGCATATTTTTCAGGGCCAAAAAGTCGTCTTATACGCCGGCAAATACGGTATATATATATATATATATATATACCTTTGGTGATGAGATAGACCAGCGTTCAGCAATAATTCAGAATATCTAGCTGCAAAAAGCTTCCAGGGTCACGTGGCAGGCCCCTGCCTTGCATCGCCCCTGGGTTCTCGGTACACTTACACGCCTTCAAAACCCAGCTCAAGGCGGAACCTCGACCCCAGCCACGCCCATGTTCCCAGGGCACTTTTTGCATTGCTCCATCAGAGAGCTTAGCAGTCACAGCCCGTTTTCATTTTTGTCATCTCTGTTGCTAAGTTTAAGTGCCTTGCAGGTGGGAGCTGGGTCACTGCATCTTCATCCTGGGCCTGGCGCCATACCTGGCACCCCGGAGACACTCCGGAAATTTTGCTAAATAAATGGCTTACAAAACCAGTAATTTTGGGTAGCGATGGGGACTATGTCACCTCCCACGGAAAAAAGCCGTTTCTCCTTCTTCTTGAGTCATACTTTGAGTGTGAACTCTTCCCTTGTTTCAATTACATTAGCTAATTAGTTCAATGCTCAAGCTTTTTTCTTGGACATTTTCCACCAGAGATATAGTTGACTTCCATAAATAATTCAGGTGCTCACTGCGTATCCCGGTTACAAGACAGTGAGAGCCTCTGCTACTTCTGAACAGGCCCAGCCTGCTAAGGAAGAGAAGGCAAGCCACCCTGCAGGGGTTCTCTGCAAGGCAAGTGCTGAAGGGGAAGGGCAGTTCCCAGAGATGGCTCCCCAGTGACTCCCACCCCACATGTGTTTCTGCAGTGTGACCTTGACAGTCCTCCCAGGGAGAGGGGTGCCTAGAAAATGTGCACGGAGGATGATGGAGCATCGTAGGATCCTGGGTTTCTGAGGACACAGTAGAGCCGCTGTCATGTCCCGGGACCGCCCACCTCTTTACGTTGTGTGTGTGTGAGACGTAAGCTATCTTAGGGCCCCCCTTTGAAGGGAGGGCCTGCTCTCCCCTCAGTCCGGATGGACTTGTGCTTTCTTTGACTAGTCGGATGGCTTGCCACAATGCAATGGAAATGGAAACACCACCCGGCACTGATCCCTCACTCACTCCCAAACCACAGACTGCTTCAAGTTCAGGAACATGTGTGAATCTGCCTCTCGGAGGCTTCTGCAATCCGCTCATTGGACCTCTTGGATGTTATTTCCAACGATATCTTCCAGCTCCTCTTATAACCTACACACACATATACACTCAAGGGACCTGAAGGGGTTAAATGAAGCTGCTAGGCAGGGACCCTCGGCTGAGCAGCCTCTCCTGCTCTCAGCTCCAGCCCCCCTTCCCATTTTCTGATCCTGTATGCCTGCCTGGGCCGCCAAATGTAATTCCGCTCAATTATACTGCATTTGTTTGGTTATAATTTGTGGAGGAAAGAACAGGGCACCCACCCTCTGGGCTCTTGTTATACAAATTGACTTCCAGCCCACACCACTCGGATAAATAATAGGTCCCCTGTTGGAAAGCCCAGGCGGGCGCCCTGGGGCGCCCTGTGTCCCTTGTCCCTGGGGACTGACCACCTTCATCTGACTTCCGGTGGCCTCTCACACATTGGCTGCCCCATCTGGTGACTGAGATCAGCGCTCTCCCTCAGGGACCCTGTTTGCTATGGGGCTGATGCCCTGAGCTCCAGATGGAGGAGAGAGGAGGGGCGGGGGGGGGGGCAGATGGAAGAGAGAAGGAGGATCAGAGAGAGGGGAGAAGAGGGGGCCCAGGTCAGCAGGAGAGTTATCCATGCCAGAGGGAGGGAAGCAGACCCAAACCAAGGCCGGGCCCTACCTGGTCCCAGCCCCATCTCATTGGGTCGTCATGTCTGATGGCATCACTGTCTCCACTGTCAGGCTGGGATCTCCATCGGCATCTGGGTTTTACCTCTCATCCCAGGAGCCAGTGTGGGGCTTGATGGATATTCTGTGTATCCCATGGGAGCAGGGAGCTCCAGGATTGTGATTCCAGTAGCTGGACCCAGCTTGGCATCGGCCTCCACTTGCCACTCGTGTTTGACCCTTATTCCCAACAGCTCACGGGGGTGACATGCTAGGTTGTGTCCTGGAATATTATTTATTCATAGCCAGTGTTTCCACTTAAAACCCTATGGGACTGTGCAACTCATACAACATGCTCTTAGGGAACATTTCCTACGAGCCAACACTGTTTTAGGTGTTCGCTCATTAAATCCTTATAATGGCCCGATGAAGTAGGTTCAGTCGTTACCCACATTCTACAGAAACCTGAAGGGTTAAATAAAGCTGCTAGGCAGGGACCCTCAGCTGAGCAGCTTCTCCTGCTCTCAGCTCCAACCCTCCTTCCCATTCTCTGATGTTGTATGCCTGCCTGGGCCGTCAGAAGACAGCTTCCAAACTCTCTGATCACGCACCCTGCCAGCTCCCATTTCTGAGCATGCGTCCCTCCAAATACGTGCATGGAAGTGCCCATAAATTATGCTCAAGCACTGCTATCAGGAATTAAAATCTCAAGGCCCAATATAGACTTAGTGCTGTGCCTTCCTTTACAATGATGGAAAAAAAAACCCAGTCTTTGGAGAGAGTCTCCTTGAGAATTTAAAATTGGGGGCAAGAGGTAGTTGCTTCTCAGAATTGTCACCGGTTTTTATCTCAATGCAGCTGAAAGTCAGGGCTGTCCTCAGCAGAGAAGAGGGTCCGCATTGTCATTTGCTTGTTTTTCTCCTGAGCTCATGTGTTTAGTACTCTCTTCAGCCCATAGATTCTTGCCCGAGTCTTTGAAAGCCATCTGCCCACTTGGTGAGAGTTGATTTAATGAACAACAACAACAACAAAAAGAGAGTTTGCAGACCCAGCTGCCTGGGCAAACCCAAACTACCCAACATTGTGAAACTAATGTGAAGGGGCCTGCTGTGAACCCCTCTACACTGTGGTCACCTGACCAGGACACCCTAGAGGGTGAATTCATAGAACTTCGTTTCTTTCCTTTTGCATCAGCTCCTGATAAAATTTCTATTATTGTCTTTGTGTACTCAAACAAATTAGCTTTCGCACCCACAACAGTTTATTTCTTTGCTTCTCTGATGTTTGTTAGCATTTTCTTCTATGGCTTCCCAGAGTTCTTACCCATGATTCAGTCCCTTTTCACACAGAGTAAATTTCTGGCTGGCCAAATAAACATTTAAAAATACCCACTGATAATTATTTGATTAAATAAATACATGCTCAGAAACACAAACAGTTCTCAAAAACACTTCATGTGAGATAGGCTCAAAATAGGTGATCTGTGATTAGTATTACACATGGCAGAAAGTCTAAGCTTAATTTGACGAGATCAAATAGGCAGATACTCCGAAGGGCTTACAAACCTTCTAAATGAACCCTCCTCACCTGTCACTTGTTGGGTCAGTATTTACATAGGAACAGGCATGGGTTGTAGGTGGTCATTGGCTGGAGTGACCATGGAATTAGTGTGCCCAGTTGGACTTGTACATCCTAAATAAGCAGAGAGATTCCACAGGGCAAGCACCTGGATCTCGGAGAGATTAAAGGTCCCACTGATAGTTAATAGTGGAGCTAGATTAAAAGCCAGGTCTTCTAATAGCTGCTGCAGCATATCAAGCAAGTTCTTTATGCTTTGGTGTATTAGGCAGCTTTTGCCACAACAATGCTGTGTAACAAACTATTCCCAACACATGTCACAATGGACTATTTTTTAAAAAGTGTGGTTGGTTTTTGTTCACTAGTATTTTTGTTTGTTTGCTAATACTTTATTTTAATATTTTTTCTACCTGCATCATACATGAGATTAGCGGGGTCTGTTTTACATCCTTTTGAGGCAGCCATGACCTGTACATGCCTGAGAGTGTGAAAGACAGGTTCTCATGAACTTCACTTTGCAACTTTCTTCTCTTTTTTCACCACACTGGTGTTATCACCTCCAACATATGATCCCTCTTCGCTTCTTTTTCGCCTCACACTCCATTGTTTTTTTTCTCCTTCATTCACTTTCATGGTTGTTTCTTGTTCTGTCTCCTCCTTGGGAATAGATGAAGCTTGATGGTATTAGGAAAGTGAACAGGACTTGGATACACACATATCAACCTGATATTTTCTTTCTTTATTGATTAAGGTATTACATATGTGGCCTTATCTCCCCCATTCCCTCCCCGACCCACCCACTCATTCCCTCACCCCTTGGTGTCTGTGTCCATTGGTTAGGCTTATATGCATGCATACAAGTCCTTTGGTTGATCTCTCCCTCTTACCCCTGCCCTCCCCTACCTTCCCTATGAGGTTTGATTGCCTGATCAATGCCCAACCTGGTATTGAGTCACAGCTCAGCCATTCACCAGTTCTGTGATTTACGGTCAGTTGCAGAATCTTTCAAAGTCTCAGCTTTCTTATCTGTACAATGGGAATGATAGTCAATCATTCCTTCCCTCATAGGATTGTTGATAGGAGTAACACAATTAAACAAATGTTTATTGTAACTCCTCACCAAACCCATTCCTCCTTTTTTGGGCATAGCCTCAGATAACATTTCCCACTCTTCCTTGCAGTGAGGTGTGTGTTAGCTGTATGTTAGCTGATGACATGATCAGAATGACGTGTGCCACTTCCCCATAAGGCCTCTAGCAAACTTTCCACATAATTGTCCATGCTCTTCTTCCTCCTGCTGGTTTGATGCAGACCAAGTGAGGTGAAGACGGTGGAGCTGCAATGTGGAAGGAGGCTGGGTCCCTGAGTCACCACGTGGAGGAGAGTCCCCTTCAGAAAATTGGAAACACAGCTGGGACTCTGTAAGAATAATTATTTAGTTAACTCCTATCACATTTGGCCCACTGTCCCATTTCAGGGTTTGCTTGTTACAGCAGCTAGCCTCACTCTAACTAATACCATGCTCAATAAACTATGGCTTCTTCCCCTCACTTTTTTTCTCTTCATGACCCACATCAAAATGCCGGCTTCCTGCTCAGACTTTCTCCAGCCCCCCCAGACAAAATTAATGAGCCATTCTTCCTTTGTGCTCCCAGTGCACTTAGCATAAACCCCATCCCCGTCACAAACTGGGTTGTGAATTCTTTGTTTACATGTCTTTCTTCTTGAGTCACCTAGCCCAGAGCAAGGGTTAGCAGCTTGAATGAAGAATGACAGCCTAGGGTGCAGGTGCATCAAATACATGTTCTACTAGAGGCCGAAGGCTGGCTAATGTCTGCAAAAGGGTGTGGCAACAGCCCATTAAGCGTTTGCCCAACTTTTAAGTCTCAGAGCAAACTCTTGGCCCAGTTACCACTTTGGCTCTCCGCCAGGGACAGCTCTCAGCAAAGGCTCCTGTTTTTGCAATGGTACAAATGACGCAAGTTACTCGAGTCTTTCACTTCATACCACATAAGGTTCAAGTCTTGGCTGTGTCTGGAACTGGCATGGGGCCTTGGATATGTCACACACACCCTTCCCTCCCCGTGCCCCTTACCTTTGCTCTGGCTCCAGGAATTGCATCTAGGAGTGTGGAAGACCACCCCTGATCTGAAGGTGGGCCTAAGAAAGTTGAGCCTGAGGGACCTGCGGCAGGGAGAGGCAGCCCTATGGCTTCTCTGAGGTTTCACGTGGCACTCGTGTCAGCACAATGCCCGGATCAGGGGCGCAGGCCTCCATTCTCCCTGCCTTGGTCATCTCAGCCCAGTCAGTCTCACTGCTCCCAACTACCCAAAGGCAGGGCCACATTAAAACTTCCTGAGGGCCTAGCTGGTGTGACTCAGTGGTTGAGCGTTTGACCTCCTGGTTCATAGATCCCCAATATGGTGCTCGTAGGAGGCAGCTGATCAATGATTCTCCCTCATCATTGATATTTCTATCTATCTATCTATCTCTCCTTCTCCCTTTCTCTCTAAAATCAATAAAAACATATTAAAAAAAAAAAAAAAGACTGTGTGGGCCAAAACCGGTTTGGCTCAGTGGATAGACCATTGGCCTTTGGACTGAAAGGTCCCGGGTTCGATTCCAGTCAAGGGCATGTACCTTGGTTGCAGGCACATTCCCAGTAAGGGGTGTACAAGAGGCAACTGATCGATGATTCTCTCTCATCGATGTTTCTAACTCTCTATCCCTCTCTCTTTCTCTCTGTAAAAATCAATAAAATATATTAAAAAAAAAAAAAAAAAGACTGTGTGGGCCACCCCACAAGTCAGACACAATTAAAACAACCCTGGAAACACCAGAGTCCAGCTGAATTTTGATTTTTTTTTCCCCATGACTATATTTTGACGGTGTCTTTACTACATATAAAAATCCTTCTAAAATATTTTGTTTTTCTTCGTTTATTTTTGGTCCCCTGTTTGTTGTCATCTTCAGCACTTGCTGGGCCTCCTTCTGTAGGATCTGCAACTCCAAGACCTGGCTCCTTTGCAACCATGTGCAAGGGGAAGTTTAGCACCTACCCATGTGGGCAGGAACTGGGCCCTGCTCCCGCCGATACCAGGGACTCACAGCCTTCAAGGTGCTTTCAGATGAACATCCCTTGCTGTGAGTCCCTGGTATCGGCGGGAGCAGGGCCCAGTTCCTGCCCACATGGGTAGGTGCTAAACTTCCCCTTGCACATGGTTGCAAAGGAGCCAGGTCTTGGAGTTGCAGCACCTTTCCCGGGTGCCTGTGGTGCTTGGAGGAGGCAGGAAGTCTTGCAAGCTGCAGAGTGTGGGGATGAGGGTGTGACAAAGGGCGCTGGGAACCGGGAATAGAGAGGCTGAGCTGGGTGGAAAGCCAGCAGGGAGGGGCCTGTGGGAAATGCCACCTGCACCACCCCTTGGGCTCTGTGGGAGGCAGAACATGCTGAATGAGCCCAGGTGCGTCCTAGTGCAGGGTCCTAGTGCAGGGCCTCCCAGTTGCTGGCAGGGACAGGGGCTTGGGGGCTGGGGGCTGGGGGCTGGGCACCTTCCAGCTTTCCTTCTGATGTCCCAGTGGTGGCAGTGACACCGAATAGTTGAAAAGCATGCTGTTTGGAGCCAGATTGCCCAGCTTCAAATCTGGGCTCCATCGTGCAACGGCTCCATGAACTTGGGGAAATTACTTAATGTTTCTGAGACAGGAATTGGTCCAAACTGGAAGACATTTTAAAAAGCCTCTTGTTTTACAGAGGATGCTGCTGAGGTCCTGGGTAGGGAAGGAGCTCGCCAAGAATCCCAGCTAGTAGCAGGTGAGCTGGAGCCTGAACCAAGGACTTCGGGTTCCCATCGGAGTACTTCACCCATTACATCATAGTGAAATTGGGTACAAATAGCATCTACCTACCAATTACCCCCATTTAACCATTCACCCATCCACAAATTCACTGATTCCTCCTCTTATCTATCTATATACCTCCTCCTATTCATCCATACCACTGAATCAGGAATTTCACAAGTCCATCTATCATCCATCATCTATCCATCCACCCCTCTATCCAACTATTCCTTATCCACCCATTTACCCACCATTCTATCCATCCTCTATCTTTTCACTTACCCATCTTGCCATCCAACCACCACTACATCCATCAACTCAGGGGAATGACTGTTGGGTATATAACAAGCAGTGTTTTTAATAGGATATGATAAGCTGCAATTATTACTATTAAACCTCTTGTTTCGAATTCAATTCAAAGTAGTGCTGAATTGCTATTAAGTTCACAGCATTGTGATAAGCACTGGTGGGTAGGGAAAAGGATTCAGGAAAAACATATAACATTTCATCCTAAAGAAATATGACAACTAAAGGCAATTCAAGACCCTGGGTTGGATCTTGGACTGGGAAAATTAAAAAACAACAACTATAAAGGACATTATTGAGATAATTAATGAAATTCTAAAATGCTTAATTTCCTGATTTAAATTTTTTTTAAAAGGAAATTCCCAACGAAGCATTTAGGGATAAAGGGGCATGCTATCTCTGACTTACTTGCAAATGATTTCAGAAAAATTTTTTTATATATCTATATGTATAAAAGCCTAAGTGACCATTACAATCAGTCAACTGAACAACCCGTTGACCAGTGGCTATGACGACGCACTGATCACCAAGGGGCAGACACTCAATGCAGGAGCTGCCCCTTGGTAGTCAGTGCACCCCCACAGCCAACCTCCTGTGGGCAGCCAACCTCCCGTGGTCCCTCCCTCTGTCTGGCCAGTCCTGATTGGCCCAATCACTGGCCAGGCCAAGGGACCCCACCTGTGCACAAATTCGTGCACCAGGCCTCTAGTATGTTTGTGTGTGTGTTTATATTATATATAAACATGGAAATACATAATTATATATGTGATGGGTTATGAAAATTGATTGTTTTTTGAGAATCAAGAATAAGAGTTGAAGTTTTCAAAATTACTTTTGGTTGCTAGACTGTCTTTGAGTGCAACTTCAAGCAGAGACTGATTCACATGAAGCCCTGTGTTTTATTCGGGTTACAAATGTATAACTACTCCCCACCAATTCGCAAAGAGGAGAATGGGGAAGGGGTTGGCTCGAGAAGGTCTGCCTCCAATAGTCATTGGAAGACGTTGGAGGTAGAGCTTGAGGTGTAAGTGGCAGCTGAGTAGAGGAAGAGGAAGCCATGGGAACCCAGGTGAGCAAGGGGAAAGGCACAGAGAAGATGACTATTTAGGGAGAACTGTACTAAGCTCTGTCACATACATTTATTTTACTTAATCCATACAAATCCCTGCCAATGACTTCTTATTAATTATATTTACAGATAAGGACATGGAGTCCCAGAGAGATTGCCCATACCACTGGCGAGTGGCAGGACCCGGCATCTCATGAGTCCAAAGGCCAGCGATGCCACGCTGCCTCAGGGAAGAACGTGGCTTGAGAAGATGTAGGGAGAGATGAGATGGGGGTGCGCCAGGACAGAAGGATCTCGAATGCTAGGAGTAAAAGCCCAGACTTTACAACATAGATTCCCGGAAACCTGCCGTCAGGGAAGGAGCCTGGCGGATGTAGAACGTTAGCAATTGGGGCCAGGGGTTCACAATGTTATTCAGCCACAACGGGAGCGGTGACAAAGAAGGCCCTCTTAGAGAACCCAGTGGGCAGACCCCGGAGCCTGATTGGTTCTCCTCGGGGCAGGAACTGCGTTTTACGTCATGGCACCAGGCACATTTAAATTTGGAGAGGAGGATTTGTGATTCTGTGTGGGCAGGCTCCAATTGTGAACTTGCCAGCTGCTGCTTCCTGTTCTCTCCTGCCACAGGATGGAGGAGAGAGTCCACCCCCCCTCCAGCCCCGTTTCTGCCTTGCAGAATGGATGATGACTGGATGCACACCAGCTGTTCAGTGAACCCAGCCTCCCCCTTCTTGGTGACTTGGACTGTAGCCCTGCCCACCTGGTCAGTGCTGATTCCATACCAGGCCCTTCCTGAATGGGCAGAGGGGCTCAACATGTGACACAAAGGGCCAAGACAAGGTTGAGGTCTGGAGGAATGGCTCACAGGCAGGAAGAGGGGAGCAGTGAAAGCCAGAAAAAAATCGTTTGGGATTTCAGCAAAGTAGTAGAGTTTTTCTCACTAGGCCAGGGGTCTGTTCTTCCTGTCTCCTGGAGGTGGACTATGATGAGGACTTACAGAAGTCACACCACAAGATGGGAAGAGACTGGATCTCTGAAGGACAGTGAAGAGGTCAACTGCGGGTTGAAATGTGTGTATCCTGAATACATACCCAGGACTAATGTGAGCAAACATAACTCCAGTTGCAGCGATTTGTTACATGGTGGGGCCCATTTGTTACAGCAGTTAGCCTATGCTAACTAATACACAGTCTGAATAATCCAAATGTCATGCAAAGAACACCCTATTCCTGGTTGTAGTATCAAGTCTCTCTGTCTTCTTTTGATTGATTGAGATCCAGAAAGTAGAACTTTTCTGGATCTCAATTCCATCATCTGTAAGAAGAGAGGATCAGTTAGGTCCATGGTGGGCAATCTGCGGCTCTCGAGCCACAGGCGGCTCTTTGGCTCCTTGAGTGTGGCTCTTTCACAAAACACCACAGCCTGGGCGAGTCTATTTTGAAGAAGTGGCGTTAGAAAAGTTTAAGTTTAAAAAATTTGGCTCTCAAAAGAAATTTCAATCGTCGTATTGTTGATATTTGGCTCTGTTGACTAATGAGTTTGCCGACCACTAAGTTAGGTGATTTCCAAAGTCCCTTCTATTTTCTGAAAAGTGGACAGAATAGAACTCCACCATGTATTTGACAAAATACCCCCCCCCAAATATCCTTACTTTACGGATAATATGGTAAAAATAGAACTCACAAATTATAGGAAGAGGTGGGTCCCAGCAGGTTGATGCTTACGGAGCATAGATTAGTGGTAGATCAATAACAACCCAGAAAGGAGGACTCTAGTGACATACCAAGGGACTCTTTTAAAAGCCAACAATTCGGATAAACACCCAGAAAGGAAGTTGAATAAAGATATGGGAAACACAAACTGGGAAAGCTGGCTCATAAATGAATGAGAGACTCATGGTTTAAAATGGTCTCTGTAAGGTAAGATGTTAGGACAAAGGCAATGAAGGAAAACGAACTAAGATAAATTCAAGACCTGCAAAACTCAAGGGCGGAGAGAGCTTGTTTTGGCAACATACCTTAGCAACAGGCCATGCGAAAGTGACCTGGACATTTTTGTTGACACAGGTTCTCTTGGAGCCAGTAGTCTTGGAGTCCTGGCTGCCGGAACCTGATAGCATCTGAAGCTGCACCGAGCAGTCCCACGTGGAGTCCAAGGAGGGGAAAGGAGGTAATTATCCCGAAGGTCAGGCCATACCTGGTGTCTCCTGTGCTACGTAGGGGCCACTACTGCTTTAGAAGAGAGGCCAGAAAACTCCTTCTGTAAAGGGCCAGGTAGCATAGGCGAGCTTCCATTTCAATAATAAACAAGTAAGAGCGATGGCGTTGTAATAAAACTTTATAAAAACAAATAATGGGCCAGCGTTGGTCCTTGGACTCTAGTTTGCCAATCCCCTACTTTAGGAAAAAAGACAGACACAAATGACTGGTATGGTGAGGATTCTGGCGGTTGGGGGCCTGCCTAAATGGATTGGTAAAGTAAGTGGTGGAATAAAATGTGGAGAGCGAGGCATGCTCACTCAGTGGTCTCAGAGGGATAACCCTAATGACTGCAGTTACAAAAAAGCTCTTTTCATTCATGCCAAAGGAGGCCCCATAAAACCACAAAGGGATGATCCTATGTCATCAGAGGTGTACAAGCAGGGGCTGGAAGACAGTGGTGGTGGTGGTGGAGGGGGTGGTTTAGGCTGAGTGTTCTGTAAAGCTCAGTCTTGCTCTGGATCTTCTCTGCCTCCCTTGGCGGCCCTGTCTTCCCCCCCTTCCTGGTACCCTGTACTGAGCTAGTACATCCCACCCACGTAGTGAGGCATAAATAAAACATTGAAGATGCAGCCATGGTCTCTTTGATCACGAGGCTCCAGGTGTTAGGGAGACATATGGAGGGCTGGCTGATTGGAACTTGTGGTGAAGCCCTGTGGAGACTGGGGAGGCCTCTGGCTGCAGAGATGCGCCCCCACCCAGATGGGCGATAGAAATATGGCTCCTCAAATGGGGGCCCTGGCCCAGACTGAACATTCAGAGCCTGGTTTGTGCCCTCCTGTGACCGGATGGTGGGAAGAGCTTAGATGAGTACATTTCTCTGGTCCTTTGTAGCATAGGCATCTTGGGGGCTCAGGGCACAGCCACCAATGACTGCGGGTTGAAATGCAAGCCTCCCACGTTACTTCCGGCTGGCCATTGGAAGGAAGCCCATGAAAAGAAATGGGACCTCCAGATTTCTTGGGGCAACATTCTGGACTCCCCACCTCAGTTCCATAAGGTCATGCCTGACCCTGAACAGGTCTGACTCATTCAATCTTGCAATAAGCCTATAAAATGGGGTGCCAGCCAGAAGGTTTTGGCTGCAAGTGACAAAAAAAATCCCAATTCAACTGGCCATTTACCAGAAGCAACCAACTCATCACCAAGGGCGTGAGGCCCAACTCCAAGTTAGAGAGATGGCTACTCATATAAAAGAGTCCTCAGTTCCAAATGGAACTTAAGAATGAAGAAATGCATCCATTATTTCAGTAATAATATTTAGTAACATAGGACCTGGCTTCCCTGGCCACAGTTGATTGGAGCGGGGGAAACACCTGACTTAGAGCAGCCAATCAGTAGCCTGGCTAGCAGCCAATGGGATGGTCTGGAGGGAGATTTCTGTCCAGTCAGGGTGCTAGAGGTCCAGGCCGGATCTCTCTCTCTCTCTCTCTCTCTCCTCTCTCTCTCTCATTTGAGCCAGAGGCTTGGAGAGATTATGGGATGATAGGTAGAGGCATCAGAAGACAAAAATCACACGGAAGGTAGTGAATAGAGGAGCATGAGCTACAAGGATGTGGAAGCCAGGCGGGAGCGAGGAGTGCAGAGCTAGCCTGGACAGAGGTCGACCATCATTAAAGCCATGAAGAGGGATTCTCAGTCCCCAGAGCTGAAGCTATTGTTCCTCGGTCTCCAGTTTGTTCTGGTCTTTATTAGCCTGGGCTGAGTGGCTCAACGTGGGGTAATGCCATGAGACTGGCTGGGTTGCTGTCTCCTTTGCTTTCACAATCTTTCTCTCTCTCTCTTTTTTTAATCACAAACTCTTTTTTTTTAATTTTAATTAATTTTTTTAATTGTTTAAGGCATTACAAATAGTAGTACATATGTTTCTCTCTTTTTTTCCTCCCACTGACCTCTCCCAGCCTTCCCTCCCCCTCTCCCTCCGGCCCTTGCCCTCATCCCCAGCCCCCAGTGTCTTGCGTCTGTTGGTGGTGCTTATATGCATGCATACAAGTCCTTCGGTTGATCTGTTACCCCCTCAACCCTCCCCTACCTTCCTGCTGTAATTTGACAGTCTGTTTGATGCTTCTTTGCCTCTGTCTATTTTTGTTCAACAGTTTTTAATGTTCTTTATTATCCATAAAGGAGTGAGATCATGTGGTATTTATCTTCACAATCTCTTTATATGTGATCTCCCACTGGCCCTTCACTGTCACCTGGAAGGTTTGGAGAAGGGCAGTGAACCGCATCCCCCCACCCCCGGGAACCCTGAGTAATTCTCTTGCGGGATCATGGAGTGGCGCAGGCCAGGCTCCCAGTCAGGTTCTCTCTCCCCAGGGCACCCTGCAGGAATGAGTTGGCGATGGGAACCGTACCTGGGTTTCTGGCCTCCCAACCCCCCCCCCCCAATGCCACCCATAGGCCAAGAGCCTTCCCTGGACCTGAGAGAGCAAGTACTGTCAGCAGAGGCTGGGGAACTCAGCCACCATCAGTGCCCGGGAGGTGTGGGCAGCTGACATGGCCCTGGGCCTGGCCTTAACCAGGAAGGTCGGTGTGAAGTACAGACAGAGTGAGGGGAGAGTGAGGAAGGCCCTGTGGGGTCTCCAGAGTGTGGGCACGTGCCACCCGTGTCCCCTGCTTCCCCACCCACTTTATTAACAACCCCTGGAATTTCTCAGACAAGGGAGATCCTCCAGACACCATAATGGCTGAGTGTGCAGTCACTAAAGTCCAACCAAACTCCTGGGTCCATCGTTTAGTATGTGAGCTGGGCAAGTCACCCACCTCCCTGGGCCTCCACTTTCCCATCTGTAAAATGGGATGGTCCTAGTATCTCCCACACAGGGGTAGGAGGATTAAATGAGTTCACGCGTGGAACGGTGCCTGATGTACAGCATGTGCTAAGTAAATGTTAGCCGCGGCTCCTAAGGGCAAGGGTCCAGGGAGGAGAGCAGGAAGAGAGAGAGACCTAGAGAAAGGAGAAAAGGATACAGAGAAAAGCACCAAAGGAGGGAGAAGAGGGGGAGGAGGGAATGAAGAGGGCAGAGATAAAATGGGGGAGTCACTTGGGTGCTTACTGGTCTTGTCCACTCAGGGTCTGCTCAGGGCTTACTTTCTTGTTCTCCACCCCCCCCGCCCCCCGTGTAATCTCCCCGGAATTCTGAGGCATTCTGCTTCCACCCCCCACCCCCAGCAGTTGCCATGGTGATGGAAAGCTATACCCAGTGGAAAGTTCTCAGTGCTTAGCAACGAGGCTGCAGCACCCTGCCTCCCCGCCTGCCTCCCGCCTGTCTGCCTGTGCGTGGGCGGCCAGCTACGGCTGCTGCCAGGATTCGGGCCAGCAAGGCCTCCGTGGAGACACAGCCTCCCCCTCCCCCCGGCACTGAATCTAGTTGGGGGCTCTGGCATGACTGGCACCAGGGACCCTCAGAGGATATTTATTCCATTCCATGTTTCAGGTGGGACATTGGGTCAGAAAGGTGACTGGATCAAGGTCGACCAGCGCTCCTGACTCCCCTGAGTTCTCTCTCCTGGCTTAGCTGTGAGCCCAGCAGGTACCCTGCACCCGAGGACATCACAGATAGGACCTGCTGCATGGCAGGCCAGCCCCAGGGAATGGGCCAGCTGCTGAGAGCCAGATGCAGGCAGGAAAACAAGGGGGCCTGGGGAGGGCCCCTCTGGCTGCTTCCCCTTCTCCCAGACACAGGCTTTGTTGGGGTGCTATGTTTGCTCTCTTCCCAAGAGCCCCAAAGCAAAAAAGGTCACAAAGCTAGCCTTCAGCAGCCACGCTCTAGCCTTACCTGACCAGGGTCCCACTGCCCCATCTTGGCTCTTCACACCACCCCCACCCAGCTGGTTGAACCTCCATTCATAGCAGGAAGCCAAGGACCCCTTTCAGGGGTTGGTAGGTCCCGGCTTAACCAGGAGTCTCCTACCTTTGGCTTACCCAGCTCCTTTTTTAAAATTTTTTTTATGGACTCCATGTTTTCAAAATCGTCCCTCAGCAAACAGCCTTTATTGGGTAACCGTGTTCATCATAGCCCAGTTTTGATCATGAAAGCCTTGTGGACATTAGCTCAGGTCTTAGAGTCTCCACCCCTCAGAGCCATGGAGGCGAAGGTTTGCAGGAATTGCCCCCAGGTCCTGTGACCACCAGCAGGTGGGAGGTGGGTGCTCTGGACACTGACCAGACTGAGGCCAGGCTGGGCCATATCACACCCACCCCCTCCTCCCATGGGCCTTGACTGTCCAGGCTCTTTGTTGTCTCCTGTGGTTGCTGCTGAACACCCAACTCTTGGAAAGAAGGGCCACCCCACCCTGTGTTCTGACCATATGACTTGGATCACAAGACCACTCATTGGAAACAAAGGGCTTTCCTTCCCCAATCTTAGTGGCCCCAAAGAACAGAGACTAAGCCCATGGTCCTAATTTTCCATGAAATCTGGGAGTTGGAAAATTCCCTTAGAGAGATCTAGCCCCGTGTCTTCATTACACAGGGACATAGAATGCAGTCTAGAGGGGGAAGTGATGGCATAGGCAGAGGACAGGTAGGTCCAGAGCCAAGGTGTAGCGGATCCAATCTCACCTCTGTTCTCTGAGCCTCAGTCTTCCCATCTATAAAATGGGGCCTAGGTTGTCGGCCACTGTTAATTCCTCCTCCTGTCATGTGTTCCTCAGGGAAAGAACCATGCCAACATTTTCTTTCTTTTCCATGTTCCTCATGCAGACAGCTTGGATAGTAGTCCTGACTTTAATCAAAAGGTAGGAACAAATGATGAAGGCATTTGTTCTCCAGACCTCTACTACTCATTCATTTTATTTATTAGTTCATTCATTTGTCCAACTAACTTTGATTCTCATTACTTATGTGTTAAGGGATGCAGCAGTGTGGGAGACAGACTAGGAGCTTAGAATTGAATGATGGTGCTGGACAGATGGTTCCCACACACTGGAATGTGGGGAGTACAGGACACCATGTGAACACACAGGAGACCACCCTCGGTTTTGTAGAACCTGAGACTTCCTTGAAGAAGTGACAACTCAGCCAAGACCTCAAAGATAAGAAGGTTTAATGTCAATGAAGGTAGCTGGATTAGAGTTCTAGAAAAGATAAGTGTAATTTGGAGGGGGAGGGTTCCTCTGTGGCCACACAATTCCACCTTCCTTCCCTCTACTTTGAAAAGAAACAACCTCACCCATAACAGGGACCAGGAGCTGGTTCAGGACCACGGAGAGCACCACAATGACCTTCCTCCCACCATTTTGCTCTTGCTAATCCTGAGGGGCTGGCTCAGGCCCGGAGCCCAGGAACCCTGCTGGGTATAAGGATGATGGAGACAAGTGTTCTCAACCATTTAGAATAAAAATGCCTTTTGAGAATATGATGAGTAATAAAGAATAAATTTAGAAACATATCATAATAAGTATATTATATAGTTTGTCAGAAGGTGATAAATACTAAGAGAAAAAGACTTCTCCTTCACCCCCCACCCCCAAACCTCAAGTGAATGTATAAGTTTGATGCAATTCAGGAAATTTTTAGCATTTCTGATACCTCTGTGGATATAGTTAAGAACCTGGCTGCCCTCCAAGGTATAACCCACTTTGCATGAGAGAAGGAGAGAGGGAGAGAGAGCAGGTGAAAAGAGAATTTGGGTTGATTCTGCCTGGACCCCTCATGCTAGAGGCAACCCCAGGATCCTGGCTCCTGACTCACTTGCAGCCCATCTCTCTATCATCATATTGATTATTTACACACCAGTATTGAGAACAGTCACTGTTCTGGATGTTCAGGATTTAACAATGAGCAGAAAAAGCAAAGCCAATGCTCCCACAGAGCTTACAGTCTAGTGGATGGAGACATAATAAACAATAAAGAAATTTAAAATGATATTGTACATTACAACCGGTCAGTGATATGGGAAACAAACAAACAAACAAAAAAACAGATAGGGTAAGAAGGATGGAGAGTAACTAGGTGCTGGGGGTGAGGGACAGTTGTAATTTTAAATCTGGAGCTCAAAGTAGGGCTCACTGAGAAAGTGACCCTGAGCGAAGGCTTGAAGGGGATGAGGGACTTGGCCTAGCAGACGTGTGGGGAAGAGGATCTATGCTGAGGGACCAGCCAGTGAGGAGGCCATGAGAAGGGGTGTATGCCTGGTGTGCTGGAGGAATAGCAAGGAATGGTCAGGAAGGAGGCGAGAGGGGACTAGGTCACGGAGAGCCACTGTAATGACCAACTTCTGCTCTGAGTGGGTGGGAGCCAAGGCAATGGAGTCATTGCACCAGGGTGGTAGCCAGGGCAATGGAGGAAACAGGTCAGATTCTGAAGGTATAACCCACAGGACTTCTGGAAAGATCAAATAGGGATGGAAAAGAGAGAAGTTGAGAATGACCAAAGCAACTGGAATGATGGAATTGCCATCAACTGAGATGGGGAAAGCTGTGGGAGGAGCCGGTTCCGGGGACAGACATGAGCTCAGTTTCCCATGTGTTCTTTCCAAGATGTCCATTCAACATCCCAGTGGAGACATTGAGGAGGCATTTGGTAATATGATCCTGGATACCAGAGCCAAGTGGCTCAAATGGGATGGGCTCTTAAAAGGCCCATGGGGCCCAAGCTTCCATCATAGCGCACACTCCTCCACATGTTTCCACCATGCTTGCCCATCATCACTGTCTGCTGGGGCAGCCCCTGCATGTTTGACCAAGAGGAGTTCTTCCTATCGTGAGCAGATTTCTGTCCCACGAGTCTCAGGATCAGAGAGAGGAGTCATGATGAGACACTGTGGCCTCAGAGTGTTGGAGAGAGATGTAGAGGAGGTCTATGGGTTCTTTCATCTTCCTGGTGTCTGACTGCAATCTTCTGTGAGACCAAGTTTCCCTCAGACACCCTGGAGCTTCCCCAAAATGATCTCTTCCTCTCAAGCTGGCTCCAGGGGGGCTCTGCTCCTGCCCCTCGAGGCCCCTGCCCAGCCAAGCCAAGTACTGACAATAGCTGTGAGGATTCAGTGAGAGAACATGTCAAGTACATAGCCTGGTGCCTGGTGCAGAGAAGGTGCTGGGTGCAATGAGGTAATCAGCTGTGAGACAGAGTCATCTGTGCTCCAGAGCACAGGGGTGGAGGTGCTGGTCCAGGAAGGAGACCCTTGACTTAAGTCCAAAGAAGTGGGTAGGAGTCAACCAGATGGAGAGAGGGAAAAGGGATTCCCAGAATCCCCACCGGTACCATGTCCCCAGGCCATTTCTTCTCCATAACTATCATGCCTATCCCTCTCCACATCAAGTGTGATCTGCATCCTTATTTAAAAGGCAGTGCCCAAGAGAGAGTCTCCAGAGAGAACATAACACAGCGTACAAGCATGTGAAGATTAGAGCCTGGATTAATCTGGATTAAAATCCAGATCCCATACTTATCTCTTGGATAAATTACTTAACCTCTATGTGCTTCAGTTTCCTCATCTATAGACAAGGAGGATAGTAACGGGACCTTCTTTGTACCGTGTTTCCCCGAAAATAAAACATCCTCCGAAAATAAGACCCACTTAATGGAAAAATAATACATCCCCTGAAAATAAGACCTACTTCATGGAAACATAATATATCCCCTGAAAATAAGACCTAGGGTATCTTTGGGAGCAAAAATTAATATAAGACACTGTCTTATTTTTGGGGAAACAGGGTAGATACTAGTAAAGTGGGAGAATACCTGGGAAGAGTTCAAACACGGCGAGGGCTCAAGAAATGTGAACGTCTATTATCATGGTTGGGGCCCGACACTGTACTGGCCTCAGCTCGTGTTCCACCAAGCAAACCCTGACAGGCCTGCCATGGTTCACAAAGCCGCCTCTAGTCCACAGCTCAGGTGGCCCTGCTTTACAGAGAAGGTAATGCAGGCAACTCAGTGGTCAAATGACATATCTCAGACCCTATAGACAGTCCAGGGTAAAACACAGCAAGGAAGTCCAGGGTCTGACTAAGGATAGAGGCATTGCCAAGTGAGGGTGTGGTGGGAACTCAGGGTTGGGAGCAGGAAGCAGCGGAGACAGGATGGGGTGAAGGGTGGGGAAGTCTCTCTTCCAGTAGGAAGTGGGAGAGGAAACCGAGCAGTCTCCCTCCCAGGCAGTGGGAGCTCCGGCCACGGACACCTGGCTGTCTCATTGGGTCCCCTCTCTGCTCTGCAGAAAATGGCTGCAGCAGAAAAGCCATTTGCTGAGTCACCCAGTCCTGGAGCTTCCTGTAGAGCTGAGTCAGCAGTCCCCACTCCGTTCTATTTCCAGGCCCAGCAGCTCCTGAGAGTCTCAGCTTTGGCTCTGGCCTGGCCACCTCCTGATGGTGTAGCCTTGGGCAGGTTGCTTCATCTCTTAGACTCCTAAACTTTCCAATGGCAGTTGCTATAACCAGAATACTGCCTCTAGGAAGCCAGGGACTTTGTTGGCCAATTGGCTGTGTATCCTAAAGCCTATAAGTAAGTGACTGAATGAGTGAGTGAGTGAGCGAGTGAATGAATGAGTGCCAGCCTTGGTCTGCAGGCAGTGGTGGAGGCCAGATGAGCTAATAGGCAGCAAAGGCCAACTTAGTCTGTGTTTGATCTGTGCATACACTGGTGGCTGAACTCCTCCTCCAGGATGCATATTCTCCCGAACTGAACCCAAACTCATGGCCTGCCCTTCCACCCCTCCTTCTGCTCACACATTCCTAGCTCCAGTAACATCGTCCCAGAACACCTGCTAGGAGTCCCCTCAGCATCACCACCTTCGTCTCCTGTCCACCTCCTGCTACCTCTGCCTCTCAAATAACTCTCAACTCCAACACTCTTTCCATCTGAACTCCATCACTTCAGCCAGGCCACGAGTTCTCTCCCCTCTTACCTCCTGGTCTGTCTCCAGCCACACCCTCCTACCGCCCACACCATTCCATTCCTTCTGCTGTGGTCTTTCTTTTCCAGGGATCCTCACTGTCCTCAGGACAGAGTTCAAATTCCTCAACAGAGCCTGCATGGCCCATGGACTCTGGACCCCTGCCTCCTCCCTCTCCATACCCCTTCTTCCTGCTAAACAACATTCCCCTTATAGCTCAGGAATTGCCATATTCTTTCCATGCCTGTGCCTTTGCACATTCCATTCTTTTGGCTTGGAGTGTACAAGGGCCTTATCTGCATGATAAACATCTGTTCCTCAAATCTCAAGAACATCCAGGGAAACCGGTCCTAACCACTCTACAATTCACAAGTCCCCCTGAGACTGGAACTATTTTTTTGTTTCTTACATTATACCTTAAATATTTGGATGTCTCTCTCCCTTATGAGATATTTCTAGGATAGGCTCATGGTTTATACAGATGGAACATGACTATACATTCCAATATTTAAGTGAAATCACATATCTAGTTCAAGTAAGATGTTTACAAATATGTAATCAATGAATGTATTGATTGATAGAAAAGATGGATGGACAAATAGAAGGATGAAAGAGAGAGTGATTTGATAAATGGATGGGTGAAAGTAAGGAAAAAATGGATATAAAGGTATACCAAAGGAATTAGGACGAAAGGAAGGAATGATAGGTGAATGGAAGGAAAGAAAAATAGGTATTGAATGGAAGGTTGTAAGGATAAAGAATGTATGTATGTATGTATGTATGTATAGATGGTTAGATGAATGGATGGTTGGTTGAATGGCTGGATGGGTAGACGAATAGAAAGATTGAAGAGTAGATGGAAGGAGGATGGAAATATGGAAGAAAGGAAGGAACAGAGGAAGGATGAATGGATGAATGGAAGGAAGAAAGGAAACAAGAAAAGATAAATGATGGATGATAGATGGATAAGTGGATGGTTGGCTAGAGGGAAACAAGAATGTAAGTGAAGGTAGCAGGAACGATGGAAGGATGGCTGATTGAATGAATGAATGCTTAGATGTGATTCACAGGAAGATGTGACAGTTTTTATGCCACTGGTCAGCTTTCTCACAAGGCAGTCTGGGGCTCCCTGGTCATCTCTGAAGCTGCTCCCAACTGCCTGACTTGGTTCATTAGTCCTTAGATAATAAGCTAATCATCTATTTGTGATTATTAAGGAAAACTAGAATGCTAGCTAGTTCAGCAGGTTCCAGGGCGTGTCAGAGGGTTTAAGCAGCCTGCCTGGGTCATAGCCAGTCCTGAGATCACCTGCCTCCAACCCAGGCTTCCAGTTCCCTCCGGGGCCCTGTACTCTGCTCTTCAATGTGCTCAAATCTTCTCCCTGGAGGAGTGCTGCCAGCCTGCCCACTGACATGGGGAGAGTTTCTTCACGGAACAAATGAGAAAAGGAAGTGACCTCAGCCAAAGGTTGAGGCTAGGGAGGCCCGAGCAGCTGCCTTTTCGCCCCAGACGTCAGTCACCCTGGGCACATTCCTGAGCAGGAGGAGAGAATGTGGTCCAGCGCCAGCTTCTAGGCGCCCTGCCAGGGCCATGGCGCAGAGGAGGTTTGGGCGGCATTAGAGCGTCTGGGTGTCCAGAGAACCCTCGGGGGAGGTCAGCTGGGAGGTCAGGGTGCCCCTCACCGAACCCAGAGCAGGGTCTGAGTGCGGAGGAGTCTGTAGCCTCTCTACCCTGTCTCTCTCTCCCCCCCTCCCCCCGTCCTCTGTGGTCAAGGTCTGAAGGCTGAATCTCTACTTGTGTCTCCAGCCTTGTCCCCTTGTTAGCACTCACTGCTCTGTCTCTTAGTTCTTCACCATGGACGTCATCAAGAAGTTTCCTGCCGAAGCCGGTTTGGCTCAGTGGTAGAGCGTCGGTCTGCGGACTGAAGGGTCCCGGGTTCGATTCCGGTCAAGGGCATGTACATTGGTTGCGGGCACATCTCCGGTGGGGGGTGTGCAAGAGGCAGCTGGTCGATGTTTCTCTCTCATTGACGTTTCTAGCTCTCTATCTCTCTCCCTTCCTCTCTGTAAAATATCAATAAAATATGTTTAAAAAAAATAAAAAAAAGAAGTTTCCAGAAGATGCTGGGTCACCGGTGGTTCTCACACGCCGCCCGCGTCCCTGCGTCCTGTTGTGGGTGGTGGCAGTGACCCAGAAGAGCTGTGCTAGGGATGCCCTTTGCTCGTTCCCCTTCCACACCCAGCCCCTCTCTGGGACACTGGGGTTACCTTCCTGGAACCGCCATCTTCACCCTCTCACGGGGGCTTCTCCAAGCCTCCTGAAGGAGGGGCTTAGGTCTCTACCATCCGGATATGGGCCCAGCACCCAGGGCAGGCGGGGTCAGAGAGGTCATCTAGATTCTGGAAGGTCCCGTGAGAGGTAAAGCCTTCCTGTCTTTTTAGCCTCAATGTTTAATTTTGCAGGTCCTGCTGCTCCCCCCCCCACCCCCAAAGCAGCCTAAGGACAAAGCATGTCTTTTTTGAAACAGCAGGGTTTCGTGCTTTCTCTTTCTCCCTTTCTTCCTGGAAAACAAGTCAGTGCTTTCTCTCCATGCCTCCTGACCACAGCCACTGAGACGTCCGCCTGGAAGGTCCGGGAGAGTCCGAGTTTGCCAGGGAGGCTGGCCTGCCTGGGGTGCGGGCGCTCTCGCCTTCTCTGGTGCAGACGCTGGCAGTCCTGGGCCAGCCTTCCATGGGCCTCACACCGGCTGCGGTTTTTCATGTGGCTCTGGCAGAGTTAAGAATCTGTGGTTTTTAATGATACCTCAGGACGCCGCCGGCCCTGTTCCAGCCACCCCTCTCCTGATGGGCCGAGGGGAGGGACTGGAGCCGTTAGGCCGGTAGCTCAGGAAAACTCGCAGACACCTGCCTGTACTCGGCCAGAGACAAGTCCCAGGGGCCTTTGCAAAGAACCAGGCAGAAAGCGGAATTTTAGAAGATGCGCTTGTGTAAATGAATGTCTGACTTTGACGGGTTCACAGCAGAAGTGTGGTAACGTGGCACTTGGGGGTTTTATTGTTGAGCGTCTTCACGGTCTCCGGCTGGCCTCCTAATGGGCCGCTTTGCTTCCGCCTTGCCCCTGCTGTCAGTCTTTGGCGTCTCAGCCAGGGGGGACCCGAAGGCACCCACCTTTCAGAAGGGGTCGGACACCTTTCCGCAAAGGGCCAGACAGTCCGTATTTCAAACTTCGTGGCTCCCAGTCTCCAGGGCGACAACTCGACTCCGCCCAAAGCACCTATATATACACCATAGGTGTGGGTGTGTTCCAATAAAACTTTATTTACAGAAGCAGGCTGCGGGCCTGACTTGGACCTTGGGCTGTATTTTGCTAATCCCTATTTAGAAAAGGGACAGACATGAATGACAGCATGGTGAGCAGTGAGGTAAAAGTGGGTTTAGTGAAAGAACGGGGTGGGGTTTTAGTGTGGAAAAGACTCCGAGAGTTTATTTTCATCCATGACGAGGCAAACCCCACACACAATCAAGGGGTGAGCTCCCCGGGGTGAGAGGCGTGCAAGCAGAGGCAGTGTTCTTTGGTTCCCAGGCCTGTTTTTTGGAGGGAGAGGCCCTTTGCTTCTACGCAGGACTCCCCACGGCCCCTGAGTGGCCCCTGCTGTGGCTCAGAGCAGAAGCCAAAGTCCTCACGAAGACCGACAACCCCGTGTGCCGGTCCGCAGGGTGCATTTTCCCAGGACGGCTGCCACCAGAGTCGTCCTCCCCCTCCCCTTCCTTTTCCTACATCTCGGCACCGGCATTGCTCCCTTTGCAAAGGGGTCCATACCCTCTTCCCCGAACCTTGGCAGGCCTATGACCTTGGTAGAGGTGCCATCACGTGACTTCCAGAACTGGGTGAGGAAAGGTGACAAAGCTATGTCCAGTTCTCTTTGGATGCTCCCTCGGGGAGCCCAGTCGCCATGGTGTGAGGAAGCCCAAGCCACATAGAGGCCCCTGGCTGAGGTCCCGGCTGACAGTCAGCCTCAACCACGTGACACCAGCCCCAGCCCCTGTCCGCGTGAGAGGCTCCGAGGGAGACCCAGTCAACTCCCAGAGCTGTGGGCTATGGCAGTGAAATGCTGTTTTAAGCCACTAGGTGTTGGGGGTGATTTGTGATCTAAAGCAGCGGACCTCTGGTGATCCATGAGGTCCGAAGATCTAAAGAACGTTGAATGCGAGGATGCTGAGGTGCTCTCTGCTTCACTGGTCTGGGCCCACGTGGCACTGACCCCTTGCTGAACACCAGCCCCGCCTCCAGGATCTCGGTCTGCTTCCTTGCTCTCTGGAAGCTTCTCTGGGGCAGGCGGTGGAGTCTCCTGGGCGTGGCTCGCTGCTGGGGTCCCCGCTGGTGTTCTCCAGGCCTCGGACACATGGGGACATGGCTCTCCCCAGGCTGCTCCCCTCCCAGAGAGACGAGAACAGAAGCCCCTGCCCGGAGGCGGAGGGCTCCGGGTTATTGTCCTTGACCCTCCCTGATGGTCCCAGAAACTGTCCACTGCTCTGGGCCCCAGCTGCCGCCTCCCCAGCAGCGGCGAGACACCCAGCCCAGCTGGTCTCTGGCTCCTGGCTGCCTGCCCGCATCCCCGCATGGCTCACCCGCCACCAGGCCCGAGTCAGGCCTCGGAGAGAAAAATGTGAGTGGGGGAGAGGAGAAAACCCTGCCCAGTCCTCACCCCAAGACACTCCCCTTTCATGGACAGCCTTCCTTCCTTCCTTCCTCCCTTCCTTCCTTCCTTTCTTCCTTCCTTCCTCCCTTCTTTCCTTCTTTCTTTCTTTTTTAAAAAAATATATTTTATTGATTTTCTACAGAGAGGAAGGGAGAGGGATAGAGAGTTAGAAACATCCATCAGCTGCCTCCTGCACCCCCCCCCCCCCCACCAACTGGGGATGTGCCCACAACCAAGGTACATGGCCCCAGACTGACATCGAACCTGGAACCCTTCAGTCCACTGAGCCAAACCGGTCAGGGCATGTGGACAGTCTTTCTAAGATGACTGACAGCACCCATTCCATTCAGATTTCACCTGAGACACCCTGCCCTCCCCCGCCCTCCCCTGTCCCAGCGCCCATCCAGGATGTGGTTCAACATCATGGCCCCGCACGGTCTCCGAAGAGCCCGCTGTTCAGTATTATCTTCTGTGACCGCCGTACCATGTCTCTCCTCCTCCAGCGCCCTCTGTGACCTTCCCCGCCAGGCGGGGAGCTCGGGGCTCCTTTAAATCACGCGGGGCCGGGCTCGCGGCCATCCCGGGCCTGGCCCTGAGCTGTGGGCTGTGTGCCAGGGCGGGGTGACCCTGGGTCGGGAGACCTCTCCAGGAGAGCCCGCCTCCACCTTTGAGGAAATCCACTCTGTTCCTCAAAGGATTCCCTGTGAGTCCTGCCAGCCAAGGTGCCCGGGGCCTTTGTTTGAGGAGCGTGGGTGTGGGCCGGCCGGGCGGGGCAGGGCTGGGGCCAGGCGGAACTCCCGCTGGCAGAAGCCTATCAGGCACCTGCTCCGGGGCCACGGGTGTCCCCGGAAATCAGCTTCTAACTCCAAAAGCTCCCCCTTCCCAGCCCTCCGGGGTCCCCCCGGGAGGGGAGGCTGAGCAGGGACCTCAGGCTGGAGAGGCCGAGCCCAAAGCACAGCCTGCCCCTCCCGCAGAGGAAGGAGCCGGGGAGGTGGCGCTGGCTGAAGGTCACACCGGAGCCCTGGCCACCGGCCACCGTGGGCTGGGCCTCTCGGGGGAGGCGTCTGGTGCGCGGAGGGCCTCAGTGGAAACCCTTCGGCCTTCTCTCCGAAGGAGGCGGCAGCCTGAGGCAGAGCCGAGCTGTCTGCGGGGCTGAAGGAAGTTCATTTCCACCCTATATAAACCCCCCGATAAATCCTATGACGAGTTTGCAGCGACCACGGTGATAGCGCCCTGAGAGGCTGCTTAAAAGTGGTCGTTGGTTGGTTGCAAGCATTAAAACTAACGCCATGATTCTCATAGCCCTGCCTCGACGTGTCTTCATTTCATAAGACAGCAGAGTCTTTAAAAAAAAATATTTTATTGATGTTTTACAGAGAGGAAGAGAGAGGGATAGAGAGTTAGAAACATCGATGAGAGAGAATCACCGATCAGCTGCCTCTTGCACACCCCCCACTAGGGATGTGCCCGCAACTAAGGTACTGGAATCGAACCTGGGACCTTTCAGTCCGCAGGCTGACGCTCTATCCACTGAACCACACAGGTTTCGGCGAGACAGCAGAGTCTTCAAAGTGACCAAATTTTTGAGTCTCACATTTTGAGAAGTGTCACACAACTCAACATCTGATGCAAATAAACGCCTGGCCGTTCTCCGGGGGCCTGGCCCGCGGGCTGCGGGCAGTGGGCTGGGCAGCCTCCCCCACGCCCCCCAGGGAGGGCGGCACGAATGGAAAAGTCAGCCTGACAAGCCCCGGGGGCCACGCGCCAGGACTGACCAGCGTGGTGACCAAAAGGAAGCACACGGGATGATGTGATCTCGCCTAACTGGGCAGACGTGGCGGGCAGTCACGTCCTGGGCCTATAGCTCCCTCCGCAAAGGCCACCTTTACCGGACGCCGGGCCTGCCTATTGTCTTTGTGCATCTGCTCTGAAAGGTCAGAGCTGTTTTCTTTTCCAGACCCCTCCGGGCACAGCCGCCTGCATCAGGGTAGAGACCACAGAACCCCTCATTGTTATCTCCCAGCCCGAGCGCGTTCTCCCCGGGCTGTAAAGGTTAATGGTTAACGCTCCGGCAGCCAGCGATGCAAAAGAAGCCTGTGTTTTTCCATGTTGCTTCTTATCCGGCCCGGGAGGGCTCCTCGCTGGGCTTTCTCCGTCCTCAATAGGCCGCCGACGGATTGCCTGTATCTGCCTTCGCCCCCTCCTTTGATTTATTTTTCCCCTCTTCGATTTTAATGTATAAAAGAAGCTGCAAACCCGCCTTCCTCCAGAGCGTCTCCTCAGTCTGTTGTGATCTTGCCTCCGGGCACGTCCTCAAAAATCGGATTCGAATGACCTCGCCCGCGCGGGGCGGTGGTGAGGAGCCGGGGCCGAGCTCAGTGCGGGAGGTGGCCGCCTCCCGCCTCCGTTCAGTGTGGGAGACACAACCTCAGCGGCCTGCCGGGCCTGTGTCAGCGGCTGCCCCTCCTCTGTGACCTTGGGCTTGGGCCACCTCCCCTCCCAGGCCTCAGTGTCTCCGTCCCAGCCCTGAGCCTGCAGGGGCCGAGCTGAGTGACCTCTCCGGTGAGGACACGGGCAGCTCCACTCGCTCCGGGGAAGCCCCTGGGAGGTGGGGAGTCACCTCCAGCAGTCACCCAGCGACCTCAGGAAGGAAAGAAAATGCTCTTTAAGTTGTCATAACAGAGCGGGCCTCCAGGCACCTCCTGTTTGCCGAGGCTGAGTAAATACAGCCAGGCCCTAGCAACGGGCACAAAGGGGCCCTTGTGCCACCGCCCGCCCTCCCTCCCTCCTTTCCCCCTTTCTCCCCCTCCCTCCCCAGCTCAGCCCAGCTGGGAGGCTCCAGGAGGCAGCCTGGCAGGTGAGGGGTGGGTGGGTGCAGGCCTGCTGTGTGAGGGGCTGGGGCATGGGGGGAGCCAGGCCCGCGAGGACCCTTCCTCTACAGGCAGGAAATTCTGTCCTGTTCCTCCCAGCAGGCCTGTCGGCCGGAGCTGGAGCCGTGAGCCTTGGACCGCGGGGCTCAATGTCCGCCTTGCTCTGAAACCTCAGGCGCCTGAGGAAGCGGCTGGGAACCTCAGTCTCCTCCTTTGCCATAAGAGGCCACTGCACCCCATCTGCCTCACCAGGCCGCCTGGAGAGCGAACGAGACGATGCTCATTCCACACCCCCTGCAGACAGAGGGAGCTGTGATTTCAGGCCGAGGGGCAGCTCCAGACAAGTGAGTGGTGCCCTGTCCACTGCTCGCGGCTCCCAGAGCCCCATCTGGACGAGGAAAAGTCCCACCACGGGAGGCCGGCTCTGTGCGGGGCCGACAGTCCACCCTCTTTCCAAAGGCCTCGGCGTGAAGGGTGGGGCCTAAGGCAGATAAGATAAAGGGTTGATTTATTTTTTATTTTTGTTAATCCTCACCCTAGGATATTTTTTCCATTGCGTTTTAGACAGAGTGGAAGGAAGGGGGAAGGGAAAAAAGAGAGAGGGAGGAGGGAGAAAGGGAAACACTGAGGTGAGAGAGACACATCCATTGATTGGTTACCTTCCACATGTGTACCGTGACCAGGGCTGGGATCGAACCTGCAACCCAGGTACGTGGCCTTGACCGGAATCGACCCCACGACCTTCCCGTGTGAGGATTGATGCTCTAACTACTGAGCAACGCCGGCCGGGGCGCAGAGGGCTGGTTTCTGTAGTATGGGAGGGGCCACACAACTCAGTAGAAAGATGGACGGCCTGGCTGAACAGCGAGAAAAAGACAGGAAGAAGTAATTCACAATAGGATTCCTGAGAGAATGACTGGTAGACACATGAAAAAAAGCCAACCTTACCAGCCACAAAAATGAAAATAAAAGCAACAGTGAGATCCCGCGCCCACCCCCCCCCCCCCCGCCCCATTGATATTAGAAATGTCCCTTCTGGCCGAAACCGGTTTGGCTCAATGGATAGAGCGTTGGCTCAGGTTCGATTCCGGTCAAGGGCATTTACCCTGGTTGCAGGCACATGCCCGGTAGGGGGTGTGCAAGAGGCAGCTGATCGATGTTTCTCTCTCATCGATGTTTCTAACTCTCTATCCCTCTCTCTTCCTCTCTGTAAAATAAAATATATTTTTAAAAAAGAAAGAAAGAAATGTCCCTTCTGGTGTTGGCAGGAGTGGGGGGAATGACCCGTGACCACTGATATGAACTTCCCGCGCCTCACTCTCCCCGTCTGCGAAACGGGTCGAGATCACACGCACCTGGCAGCTTGTGGGAGGATTAGACCAGTGATTGGTATAAAGTGCTTAGAGCAGGGCCCGGCGAGGAAACTGCAGCGTGGCTGTTCTTGATCTGTACTATTCCTCTGGGCGCAAAGTCCACGTCGGCCGTCTTTCTAAGGGCCGACTGGGCAAAAGGCACCCCAGCTCTCAACGCGCTCACCAGTTCCAGATCTAAAGAAACCATCAGACACATGGGCCAAGGGCTCTATACACAAATATTCATCAGAGAATGTATTTTTGTAAAAATGAAAAAAAAAATAATCATAGTGTCCATTACCAGGGCACATGCCAGTCAGATTACAATCCACCTCTCGGTGGAGAACCGCCTAGCAATCAGGTTGGACAGGGTGGGGATGTTTGTACCGACGTGGAAAGTTCCACAGGTCGCGTGGATGGATGAGGGCGGGTCAGGTGACAGAGACGCCACTTGGGTGACACGGTAAGCACGGATTGTAGGTGTGGGTAGCTTTTATTTTCTACTTTCTCCTTGACACGGTTTGGTATTGTAAAAAGTCAAATGCAAAAATAAAATAAGATAATAAAGCCAAACATGTATAACGTTGTTTTTAAAAAGCTTAGCAAAGCTATTTTCTCTCCGGTTCGAAGGCAGTACAAGCCGATGGAAACCCCGAGGCCTCGCTCCCCAGGTCTGGGGGTGGGCGAGGGCCCCGAGTGCCGTCCATCAGGGCAGAACGCGAGAGGCCGCCCAGGTAGGCAGGCGGCCAGCAGGGGGTGGCCTGCCTGGCAGGAGGGACCCATGTGACAGCCGCCCGGCTGGGGCTGGCCACCCCGGGAGCTCCGCGTGTTGGCTGGTTCGGGGACCCCCAGACGTGGTGCCCACGGGGTCGTGGGCCTCGCCTCCGGAAGGTCCCTTCCCAGAGCCCGTGGCCTGGACCGGAGCTCACGGGCACCCAGGGCGCCAGCAGAACCCCCAAGAGGAGGCTTTGGGACAAAACCCGGGGACGGGACGTGCCTCTGAGGAACGGAGTGCCACCGGAGCCCGCGGGGGAGGCCCAGGCTCTGAGAGCCAGCCCCGGAGCTCAGCGGCGGCTCTTCGCCCTCAGCGTTCGTTAACTGAAGGGCAAACATACTCCCTTTTATTTCCTAAGGGGCCTGGCAGCCAGGCGGCCTCAACAAATCCTCCTGGTGAAATGCCACCTCCGTGGGCCTGTTGGCTCCCAATGGCCCCCCGAGGAGGGCATGGTGGGAAGACGCGGGCTGAGGCCTGCCGCGGTGGATGTCTGGGTTCGGGGGCCACAGGGCACTGCGATCAGGTTTCTGGCGCTGGGGGCAGGCTCTGCAGGCACGTGGTCCCCTGCAGCTTCTGGTCTTGCTGCCTTCTCGCTGCACTGGAATCTGGGGTCCCTTTCCTCCCTCCCAGCCGGCTCAAACCCCGGTGCCTTCGGCGTCTTCTGTCCTCACATTGCCCCCTGGAGGACGGATGGAGGATGGAGCCCAGGGCCACTGGCTCCAGTGCCGGGCCTGTTAACCGGCCTGCCCAGCCCCTCTTCCTGGCCATCAGGATCCCAACAACGACGTTCACAACAGCAGAGAGCCGCACCAGGGGGCCACACCTTGCCCCCCTGGTCAATGGTCCCGGGCGCCTTTGCCGGATTCTTTCTTCCCGGCCTCCCTTGCAGCTCGAGGTGGCCACCGACCCAGTTCTGAGCAATGAGGCGTAAGGGAACGTCTGAGCGGGGAGGGGGAGGAGGAACATTGGGGGGAGCTTCTGCTTCTTCAGAGAAGGGACAGGCGTGGAAGGAGCGTTTTCTCTGGGCACGGTGCCTCCTCTTTCATGCTGGAACGCAGACTCGATGCCCGGGGCTGCAGCAGCCACCCTGGAGCCATGTGGCACCAGGTTCACACGGAGGATGGTGGCGGGCAGAGAGGTGGAAAGAACGTGGTGCTTGATGGACGCCCAAGGCCCTTAGTTGGTAGCGGTTACGGTGCTCGTGGCTCAGCTGGATTCGGACACTGTAGCCAAACACACCAGGGAGGCGGGCCTCGCTCAGAGCGAGCGCCCCGCGGTGCCATGAGCGCCATCTCCCCTGTGCATGTGTGTGCGTGTGGTGTGCGTGTTTGCAGTGGCTTCCACACATGGGCACCCGTGGCGGGATAGGCAAAGGATATGTCCACGTGACAGCGGGGGGGCAGAGTGTGATTCCAGTCCAGGTCCCATGACGAGGCTGTGGCGGTTGGGGAAACGGAGGCCCAGCGGGGTTATGTGTTACCCCACAGTCCTGGAGAAACTGGGACTTGAATCAGGTTTTCTGCTCCACCACACGCTGTGGCCTCACACAGTATTTCTGGGCGTTGGAGTATGCTGTGTGTGCATGTGTATGCGCAGAGATGTGTGTGCAGGGTATGTGTGCACAGGCCTGTGCAGGGGGGTATGTGTGCAGAGGTGTGTGCAGGGGTGTACAGGGTATGCACAGGGGTGTGAGCACAAGGTGTGTGCGGGGTGTGTGCATGTGTGTGTACAGGGGTGTGTGTGCAAGGGGGTGGGCAGAGGTGTATGCAAGGAGGGGTGTGCAAGAGTGCGTGCATATGTGTGTGTGCAGAGAGGGTTTACAGAGGGAAGTGCAGGGGTATGTGCGCAGAGGTATGCGTGCAGAGGCATGTGCATGTGTGTGTGCAGAGGCATGTGCAGGGGCTGTCTGGAGGGGTGTGTGGGCACAGTCACGTAGGCTCTCGGGACTGCAGGGCTCCCGTGGGTGCCTGTGTGACACTCCCTGTGGCTCTCTGGGCCCTGGGCCTCACAGCGGCTGCTTCGTGCTCCCTCCTCCCAAACAACATCAACAGCAGCAGCAGCAGCAGCGGCGGCTCCCAGGGGTGAGCCTCCTCCCTCCTCCCTCCTGTTTACCACCCGCCTGGCCTCCCGCTGGGCTGCTCCAGGCTGCCACCCGCAGGGCGTCTCCCCGGCGCCCACCCTCCCTCCCGGCACCTTCGGGGCCAGCTTCGGTGCAGCTTCGGTGCCAAGACCCCAAACAAGAGGCGCTTCCCAGCCTGGGGGCCGGCGGGGCCCGCGGGGGAGAGACGGTCCCAGGCTCCTCACCCTCTTCCCCATCCCAGCAGATTTGCAGGTTGTCCCAGAGACTGGGGTCCACTGGGACCCCAGGTTCCAGCCCAGAGGTGGCTCAGCCATGGCAAGATGCCGGTCACCCCTCCTGGCCCACCCCCCTCCTCCCAGTCTCCCCGCCTCCCTGCCTCCCTGGTAGCAGGAGATTCCGCCCTCCCCGGCCCTCCCTGGAGCTCAGGGCAGTCGGACCTCCTGCACCCCCCCCCCCCACTCCTCCCTCCACGGCAAGGGACAGAGCCACAGGCTCACCTCCGATCTCCTCACCACAAACACGCAGTCCTGCCGCTCTCCTCCCAGGGAGTCTTTGATCCAGCTCCGGCACCGCTCCAAAAAGTCATTAAAAGAAAGTACAGACAAGGAGAGGAAAAAATTGCCCTCCGTCAGAATAAAGCCAAACACTGTCACCCGCCAGGGAGAACCGCTGCGGGCGGGGCGGGGGCCGGAGGGAGAGAGGCGGGGGGGGCGGGGGGGGGTGGGGGGTTACGGCCAGGGCTTTGCAATCGGCTGGGGTGCAGAGCCCAGCTGCATTCCTGCCCAGGCCTTGGGCCAGCGCCCAGAGCTCGGGGAGGGCCACCTTGCAGGTTCGGGGGCCTGTGGGGGGTGGGGTGGGGGAGGGGGCTGGCACAGAGCAGGCCCCGGAAGAAGGGCCTCCTAGGCTGTTTCCCACAGCTCAGAGATGCTGAGAGGGACCCGTGGGCTCTCCCTCTGAGCAATCAGAGTCAGGGTGCTCTGATTGAGACCCCCCCCCCCCACCACACACACACAGACAGCAGGAAAGGCAGGGGCTGGGATAGCATGTGCACAGCACTTCGCACAGGGCAGGAGAGTGGTAGGGGCAGTTCCAGGGCAAACCGTGAACGTGCACTATTAATGTTCTATGGCAGGGGTGGGCAAACCTTTTGACTCGAGGGCCACCATGGGCTCTTACACTAGACCGGAGGGCCGGAACAAAAGCAACCTGACCATGCTGGCACTCTCATCTTGGGCTGCTGGTGAAGGAGCGGAGGGGAGAGCAAGAGAACCCTCCGCTCTTTCGGCTCCGCGGGCCGGATAGAACAGCCGAACGGGCCGGATCCGGCCCCCGGGCCGTAGTTTGCCCACGGCTGCTCTATGGCAAGAGCAGCACCCACAGTTGGGAGCCCCTCTGAGTGGACAGCTGGCAGACAGGAGCAGAGCAGGGTTGCTGGGCTGGGTGCCCACGGTCACCAGGAGGGAAGCCCCAGGTGCCCAGCCACGGACCATCGGTTGTAGGTGAGACCCCGCCCCCTGGCACGTGGCCGGTCCTGAGGTTTGGACCCCTGACCTTCCCCCCCTAGAGGTGGCATCTGGGCCTCCGTTGTATTTCTGCTCCAGGCCCACGTGAGCCACAAGACCAGCCACGGCTGCCGGCGGGACCGGCTGTGGGAACACCGACCCCGGCCCCGGTCACCGACCCCGGCCCCGGTCAGGCCGCAGAGACCCTGGCCGGAAAGGACCGGCCTGGGAGGCTCCGGACCTTCTGTGAGGCTCTTCCCCTGGCACCGCCCCGACATCCCGCCCTTAGAAGCCTCAGGGTGGACCCAGGGGCCCTCCCTCCGGGACCACGCCTGTGACTGCCTTCTCTCCCCCCCCCCCAACCCAGCAGAGACCATTAGCCTCCTCTCTCCCAAGCTCCAGGCCCCAGGCCCTCCTGTACCCCCGTCACATGTGGCCTGCGCCCATTTCTTCCAGGAATTCCTCTTCTCCTCGGTGACTTACCCAATAGTGTCCCCTTACAGTTTGGTCTGGTCTCTGCATTCTTTCCTGGCCGGAACCCAAGGACCGAGGTTGCTGGTCCCAGGTTTGGTCCGACCCACCGGCTGGTTAGACACGTGGGGGTTCCTCCAGCAGACGGGCAGGTGGGGGTGTCGGCGAGGACGCAGGCGGGAAGGGCCGGGGAGCGGGCTCTCTGGGGAACCGGCAGCGCAGTGGGAGAGGAGCCGTGGCTGGGGCTGCGGGGGTGCAGGGGCTGCGGGGGCTGCGGGGACGGTGGGGGTGCGGGGGCTGCAAGAGGTGCGGGGGCTGCTGGGGGCTGCGGGGGCTGCGGGGGCTGTGGTCCAGAGCGGCTTTCCCAGGCGACTGACTGGTCCCGGCTGGGCCTGGCAGTGGGCAGAGATGGCCAGACTCTTGCCACGGCCTCTGCTGTCCCCTGGCCGGCCACAGGCCATGCCTGGCTCCGGGAGTTTCTGCTCTGAGAGCCGGCCCCATCACCTGTCCCCGGAGGGAGCTGCGTGTTTTTGAGGGGGAGTTGGGGCAGGGGGGGCCTCCTCCTCCAGCCCCAGCCCAATCCTGTCCTTTCTTGCAGCCACAGTTGGGCTCCACACCATCCTGGGCGCCCCCCAGCCTCGGTAAAACCAGAGGGAGCCAGGGCCCCCAAGAGAGCCCTCCTGGCAGGCGTGTCGGAGGAGCTGGTCTTTGGCTCCAGATCCCGAGCCTGGGTGCTGGTTGCCAGGGCAACAGCAGCCCTCGGGGAGGCAGGCCTGACAGCGGAGAGGAGGCGAAGCTGGGTGTTGGGGAACCACAGCCCCGGCCCCTGTGCCGCTGTGTTGTCAGGGAAGTGTGTGCCCGGTACGTGCCTGGGTGTGCAGGCAGGGCGTGTGTGTCTCTCTGTGTGCACACAGGAACCTGAGACCTAGGAGCATGGACCCCTCCGTTCTGCAGGGGAGGGGAGGGGTGGGGAGGCTGGGGGGAGGGAGAGGAGGGAAAGGGGGTGGGGGAGGAGGGATAAGGGTGGGGGGGTGAGGTGGGGGAAGGGAAAGGGTGCCTTAGTTAATCCTCCCCACAGCCCTCTGAGTGAGGAAGCAGCATCTCCATTTCGTAGATGAAGGAACTGGGGTACATTCGTGTTTCGAGGTGGCGTCCCCTAGACCTGCCGGCTCAGGCTCTGCCCCTCCCTCCTGTCACTCCTGCGTGGCTGCAGGGCCTGAGGGACGCGTTCGCCTGGGTCCCGGCGGACTGACTTCCTGCTGGTCTCTCCGGCAGACTTCCCCGTTCACCTCACTGGTCCGCCGAGCTGAGGTGGGACAGCAGGAGGGCCCTCCAGGTGGGGTCCCGGGCTGCGGCGGAGCGTGGACCCCGCAGGGCCGAGGGCCAGGGAGCCCAGGAGGGGGCGGGGAAGGGCCCCGGTGCTGGGCCTGACCCCCTGGCCGGCTGGGCCGCAGCAGGTGGCGGTCCCTTCCTGCCCCCACCTCCCGACCCCGCCTGCCCCGACCCCGGCCCTGAGTCTGGCCTCTCCAGCGTCGTGACCCTGAATACGTTTCCTAATGGGTCCGCAGCCCGGCCTGTCCCCGGTGACGGCGTGTTCCAGCCTGCTCTGCTGCCCACAAAGGCGGGGCTGCATTCGGGGTCTGGTTCCCACAGCCCCGGGGCCGGAGCCGGAGGTCAGGGGCAGCAGGGGGGGGGGGGGTGGCGGAGAGGACGCCCTCTCGCCGTGCCCTCACACGGTCTTCCTCTGTGTCTGCCCTCATTTCCTCTTCCTGCTTCCCAAACCCCCCAGTCCTGCGGGCGCAGGGCCAGCCACGGGACCTCATGGCACGCAGCCCCCTCCCGAGGCGCAGTCTCCCAGGGTGGCCACCCCGGGGCGCTTCCTGAGGGGTGAGGGCTGGGGCTTCACCCTAAGGATCTGGGGGACCTCAGTGCAACCCATACAGGGTGTCACCCGAGGCCTGGTAGGTTTGAGGTGAGAATGACTGACTCATCATGAAATGAGGCTCAGCAAGCCGGGCTCTGCCATCTGTCCTGGGATTACGTGATGGCGAAAACCTCACGGCCCCGGGTGCGCGCAGGCCTGCACCCCAGGAGGGGAGATGGGGAAGAGAGCGAGGTGCCTGGCTCAGGCGGGCCCTCGTGGCACCCAGGCCTGACCTGCCCACCCACCCACAAGGGAGGGCAGGGTGCACAGCCCCCACATCCAGACCGCGCCCTCGGACCGGAGGGCGTAGCCGAGCTCTAGAGGGGATGGGGCAAGCTAGTGCAGCGCTCTCTTCCTCAGAGGGGGAAACTGAGGCACAGAGGAGCCAGGCAGGGCACTGCGGCAGGGGGCTGTGGGCCCAGCTCCGGGAGTGGTGGGGCATCTGGGGAGGCCCTCTACCCGCTCCTGGCCGCCTGGCTCAGGAGGCGGGAGCAGCAGGTGGGCCTGGCCCGAGCGGGGAAGGGTCCCCGTGGCCCCGGTCCACGGCCAGGCCTCGCCCCCGGCCCGCTCGGCCGAGCCTCCACTTCCTGAGCTGGCTGCCGGGACGGGCGAGGCTGCCGAAACCCTCCCTAAAAAGGAATCGGGCTGTGGTGGCCAGGCTATTTTTAGACGATTGTGTTGAAAAATCCCCAAAGTACGCGTAGCATCACGCGTTTCTCTTTCTTCAGGAAGGAAGAAAGAGAAGGCGTGAGTGGGTCCCCCACCACGGGGAAGGCCCTCCGCGGTCCCCTCCCAGAGAGGCCGCGGCCAGAGCGCCGCCGCCTGGCCCAGCCCCGGGCCTAAGAACTCGGGGTTTGGGGAGGGGCTCCTCTGGACCCCCGCCTCCCCCGGGCTCTCAGGGGGCGCAGGGCACGCACACAGGGTACACAGTCACCCCACATTACAGCGGAGGGGCCTGAGGCCATGCTGTCCTTGTGTCCATCATTCCCAAAGCAGCCTTACTGAGGTACGGCCGGCACATCGGAAACCGCATGTCCTTAACGTGTGCCACTTGGTAGGTTTTGACATATGTGGGCATCCAGGAAGCCATAGTTAAGAGAGGGAGCACACCCCTCACCCCCAAACATTTCCTGACCCTGTTTGCAACCCTTCCCAGCCCCCTCCACCCTCCTCGGTCCCTCCCTGCTCTCGGCAACCACTCGTCTGTTCTCGGTCACTGTAGATTAGTTGGCATTTTCTAGAGTTTTCTGTACCTGGGATCATACAGTATCTTCTTTTCCTCGACTGGCTTCTTTAACTCACCCTCCCGATTTTGAAATCCATCCACATTGTCGCAGGTAGCAACAGTTCATTCCCATAAGTCAGTTTTTCCCAAAGTGTGGTATGCGGACCCCCAGGGGTTCGGGAAGAGTTTGGTGGGGGTACGCGTTGCACCGGAGTTTGGTGGGGATATGCACTGCACCGTGCTTAGCTGCGCCTAATTCTACCTTCTCAAGAGTCAAGTCAAGACAGTCTTGCGAGGCATGAGATGGTCCGGTGTGCAAATACATGTTATTTATAATATAACTTTTATTTGTATTTATTATGAATAATTTTATTTTTTGTTTATTATTATTTTGTGTATGTACCGAAAATATTTTGATTGTTATTGAAATACATCCTTTTTCTTTATTATTATTATTATTATTTTTTTTTTGACGAGGGGTACTCAGCGTTTCGAACTGAAAGGTCCCGGGTTCGATTCCGGTCAAGGGCATGTACATTGGTTGCGGGCACATCCCCAGTAGCGGGTGTGCAAGAGGCAGCTGGTCGATGTTTCTCTCTCATTGACGTTTCTAGCTCTCTCTCTCTCCCCCTTCCTCTCTGTAAAATATCAATAAAATATATTTAAATATATATATTTTACTGATTTTAGAGAGAAAGGGAGAGGGAAAGAGAGAGATAGAAACATCAATGATGAGAGAGAATCACTGACTGGCTGCCTCCTGCACACCCCCTACTGGAGATTGAGCCTGCAACCTGGGCATGTGCCCTTGGCAGGAATAGAACCTGGGACCCCTTAGGCCTCAGGCTGACGCTGTATCCACTGAGCCAAACCAGTGAGGACGCCGTCCTTTTCTTGCTCCAGGATCCTACCATGGAACCCGAGCCACACTCTGGTTGTTGTGTCCATTTCTCAGACTTTCCTCGCTCTTGCTCTCGACACTTTGGAGGTATATTGGTCAGATATTTCGCAGAAAGTTTCTCGATTTTGGTTTTTTTTCTGATGTTTTCTCACAACAGGATCGGGGTTCTGGGTTTGGGGGTCGGAGACCATGGAGGTGAAGGACCTTCTCCTCCCGCCCTCTCAGGGCCCGAGCTCTCCACAGGACTCACCACCGCCGATGCGTGGCCATTGGTGACGTGGTGTCTGCCAGGTTCCTCTACTGCATGTTTCCCAAACTTCTGACATATGTGGACCCCTTCTATAATTCCTAACGCTGAGTACCCCTCGTCAAAAAAAAAAAAAAAGGATGTGTTTTAATAACAATCAAAATATATTTATTTTTTCTTTTTTTGGTACATACACAAAATAATAATAAACAAAAAATAAAATTATTCATAATAAAATATAAGTAAAAGTTATATTATAAATAACATGTATTTGCACACCGGACCATCTCATGCCTCGCAAGACTGTCTTGACTTGACTCATGAGAACATAGAATCAGGCGCAGCTAAGCACGGTGCAGTGCATATCCCCACCAAACTCCGGTGCAACGCGTACCCCCACCAAACTCTTCCCGTACCCCTAGGCGTCCGCGTACCACACTTTGGGGAACACTGCTCTCCTGTAACATGACCGTTTCCTCCCCTTCCCAACTCTCGGCTCTTTGGACGGGCGTCACTAAGTCCAGCCCACACCCAGGTGTTTAAGCTCCCCAGGCTCACTTGTATTAGAGGATCTTCTGGGCCAGGCACCTCACGCTGACACTCCCCGAATCCCCATCCCCAGCCACTGTCCCTCCAGGAGAAATCCCAATAATCCCTACATGTGGCAACGTTTAAAACGACAAAGGATCTGGGGCCTTTCAGCCAAACCCTTGCTCACTCTTTATACAGATGGGGAAACTGAGGCCCAGAGAGAAGGTGACTGACTCACTCACAATCACACCACAACCGCAAAGAAAACGGCCTTGGGGCATGGACCAGGCAGAACCGGGGAAGGGTGTCCTGGCCTGGAATTGACGCTCACTGGGCATTGATTGGCAGGGGAGGTGGGCATTGACTGGCAGGGGATGTGGGCAGGTGGGAGGAAGAATAACGGTTTTTGCAAGCATTAAGGTTTCTCATTGGACAATGTAGGCAGCCCGAGTGGGCACTGCTTGCGTCTTACCCGCTCTGAGTCTTCTCAGCCACCTTGGTTTGCCCATTTGACAGATGGGGAAACTGAGGCTCAGAGCTAGGGAGCCCCCTAAAGCTCCTCAGAGAGTGGGCGTCCGGGCCCAGGTTCAAACTCCAGCCAGCTGGGCCCACAGCCGATGTGAGCTGCCCACAGGCCTGGGGGCCGGGCCGCGGCTCTCCTCCGCCCTCACGCTGCTCTCAGGGCCGAGGACAGCCCTCCGGGGCCCGGGAGGCAAAGGAGAGGAGCGGCCGCCGCTGGCACTGTGGACGGGGCAGGCCCCACCGAGGGCCCTGCCCTCCTCCTCCCCGGGAGGGCCCTGCAGGAGGCAGCAGGGCAGTGCAGAGGGGGTCACGCGTGGCCTCCAGCTCGGCTGCAAATAGTTCTGCGTGGGCAGAGGGAGAAGAGAGCCGGCGCATCCCCTCCTGCCCTGTGTCAAGCTCCCCCCTCGCCCTGTGCTGGGCAGGGAAGGAAGAAGCTTGACCCTGCAGGGCCCCCCCAGGCCCGGGCACCGTGCTTCATGGCATCAGCATGCCCCACAGCCCGGGAAGTGCCACCCCCACCGAGAGCCAGAGCGGAGGCCCTTTCTCCTTGGAGGCGACGTGACCAGGCAGAGCTGGATCCCAGCCAGATCGGTGTGACCCACAGCGCGGCGGTCACCAGGAAGCCCCATTGTCCTCAGGGGTCAGGGGTCACCCAGCAGAAAGGGGGGAGGCAGGCAGGGCCGGGGAGGCTGTGGGCAGCCCAGACCACCCTCTGGGGAGCTCCTGGCTCCAGGCAGACCTGCAGAAGGCACCCTGCAACCTGCCCACCTCCTCCTGTAGTGAGCCCCCCTCGGCCTGCGCCTCCAGGGGGGTCCTGCGGCAGCCTGGCCCGGGGGGGTGGCCTCTTGCTGCACCCCAGGATCCCTCCAGCTGCCTGCTGACTCAGGCTCAGTCCGGAAGGCAGGCTGGGCCGGGATGCCTGTCCTCGTAGGACCCTGAGAGGCAGAGAGGGATGGTGACTCACTCAGGGCCGCCCCCCGGCAGGTGCAGAGCTGGAACGGGCATCCCAGCGTGTGGCCTTGAGGAGGGGGCCTCAGCCTGGCCCCCCAAGACCTCACAGGAGGAAGTCCTCTTCCTGGTCCCACCTGGCTGCCATGTGGGCGGGGCAGTGGGAAATGAGTGACAGAGAGTGGGAGGAGAGGAGGCTGGTGGCAGGAACGGGAGCTCTGGGGGTCAGCCCCCGAGGACTGGCCTGTCACGTGTGTGTGTGTGTGTGTGTGTGTGTGTGGTGCACGTCGAGTCCTCCGGCTCAGTATGGCCTGCCCACTGCCTGACTTCCCAAGGCAGGACCCGCGGGTTCTCAGGAGCTTCCGGTCAAGCGTGGAGGTGCTATTCGAGCAAGGGCGGGGAGAGGAAACAGAGGGGCGGGGAAGCAGGAAGAGGTGCCAGGGATGCTAAGAGCTTCCGGGTCACCAGGTGACCACCTTGTACAAGGCCCGAGTGCGCTGGTCACAATTCTCCAGTGCGATTGGTCCCTGAGTTGGACCAGCCTACCCTGCGGCCAGGAGAGGCGTGGGGAGTGGAGGCGGGGGAGGGGGCAAGGGGACCTTTCAGTCCGCAGACCAACGCCCTATCCACTGAGCCAAACCTGTGTCGGCGGGGCTGGCACCCTTTAAAGAAGGGTCTCCTCTCTGCCCTCCTCTTCTCCCTCCCTCCGTCCCTCCCTCCCTGGTCTTCCCTAACTCCCCACCCTCACCCTCAGCTTGTTCTCTAGCTGCCTGAGAGGGGGAGCCTTGGACGGAGAACCCCAGAACCCCCAAGGTTCACTGGCTCTACCTGCAGGGACCCCTGGGTCCTGCGTTCCAGGCCCCCATCCGGGCTGGCCTTGCTTGCCCCAGACCTCTGCGTAGGATGGCAGGGCCGGCCTCAACCTCCGGTAGGCGAGCTGCTGCCTCCCACCCCCCCCCCCCCCCGCACCTGCTTCCTTGTCTCCTGGTGCAAACTCCATGATGTATGGGGTCCCAGATGCCCCCTGGCAGGTCAGTGCTGAGGCTGGGGTGCCTACCTGCTCTGCCCATAGCAGGCTCCCCATGATGTATGGGGTCCCAGATGCCCCCTGGCAGGTCAGTGCCGAGACTGGGGTGCCTACCTGCTCTGCCCATAGCAGGCTCCTGCCTGCGGTCTGTCCCCCCCTCAGAGGCCCCCTTGCCTGGCAGCCCAATGAGTCAGGGAGGTTGTGCCCAGCTTTGGTGGTGGGGGTGGGGGGTCCTTAAGACTTTAGGGTGTATAAGATCAGAGCTTGGGTGCCCTCCACATTTTCCTGGGACCTGGCAAGGTAGGGCCACCCATAGGTGCTCAGCTGAGAAACTCTGGGCATTGGGTTGGCCTGCCTGCTCGTGTTGTTTCTGGCTCTTGGACCTTGCTATCCACTCTGTTGGGTTCAGTCCCTGGCTTCACATTTGGCCCCAACACTTCTACACCCTCCCCTTCCCCTATCTCTCCCCCTCCCCCCACGGTGATTGCAATTCTAGCCTCTCCGCTCAGGTTTAATTCAAGTCCAGCAGGAAGGTGAGAGCCGTTCGTTGCAGCTCCCACCGTGATTGGGCCACTTCAGGTCACATGCTCACTCCTGTGAACGCCGGAGGTTGATTGGCCAGGCCGGAGTCACATGCTCCGATCCCAGCTAAGTGGGGAGAGGTGGGAAAGGTGAATTCCCACACTAAAATCAGGGCGGCCCCCAGGGGGGCAGGCAGCACCCCACCCACCCCAGGAAGTGAGCCCGAAGCTTCCTGTGTGCCTTCGCTAATGACACAGGCCATGGGTCCCTTTTTAAAATCATTTTATTATTAACATCATCTTCCCATTTAGCCAAGTGTCTGTCATGTATAAGGAATGTCGGTAAATATTCCATTTGAAGCTTCTTTGTACATCTTTCCATTGATAAATAAACTCTGAATTCACATAAAAAAGTTAAACTTAAATAACTCATATTTCCTTCTCTTGTAACAGGCATATATTGGCAAAATATAAATATTCTTGGACTCGGGCTTTGCTCTAAGTGAGGACAGTAATTTCATCACGTGGTACAGTTATCGACAACAGAACCAAGAAGGCGTTGGCCGGAGTCCTGGCGCGGCCTAGCACTGAGGTGGGAAAAGAAGATTCACATTTGGTTTCTGGGCCAGGGGTGGGGCGGGTGCCGAGGAGGAGGAGGAGGAGGAGGAGGAGGAGGAGGAGGAGGAGGAGGAGGAGAGAACAGCTTTCCTTACAACTCCGATAAAAATAATCTGTTCTGCCACTGAATTTTAACGTCGAGCGTTTTCTTCTACGTTTGCGGATTATTTCCATAACCACGTTCCTTAAAACGCAGATGTCAACTAACGAGATATGGCACATAATCCATGTTGAGCGAACGTGTCAGCAGATCCGGAACCGGTCACTGGGCTGCCGCGGTGGGGAGAGTGACGGTGCGGGGCCGTCCGGTCCGATCGCGGCGGCCGGTCGCATGTCCTCCCGGGGCCTCGGGTGGCGGGCGTGTCCCCTCGGCCACCCCGGGCGGGGCGGGGCCTCCGGCTCAGAGCGGCGCAGCGGCCGGCGCCGGCTCAGAGCACCCGGGGGATGATGGTGAAGGGCACGGCGGGGCTGCTGGCCTCCAGCTCCAGGGCCATCAGGAAGCACTCGGTGGCGGCCGTGTCGTTGCCCTGAGCCTGGAGGACCTCGCCCAGCCCGTTCCACACCTCGTGGGCCGTGGAGTTCACCTGCACCGCGTCCCGGAGGATCTTCTCCGCCAGGCTGTAGCGGCGCAGCTGGTGAAGGATCAGGGCCTGTGGGCATCAGAGAGACAGAGAGACAGACAGACAGACAGACAGACAGTCAGCTCGGGGCTCCCATCCATCCGTGGGTCTCAGCAAGTTCCACACTGTTCATGTGGACACTGAACACCAGGAGTGAGCCAGCGGGAGCGGCACCCAGTGAGCTTTCCTGTACGTTAAGTACCCACTGACACCTGCCCCCAGAGTGGGGGGCGGGGTGACCAACGGCCAGCATGGGCTGGGGCCCCCCGGCAGGGAGACCATCAGCAGTGACCCAGCAGATGCTTTCGCAGGGCTGATGACAGCAGGCACGGTTCTAAGAGCTGACGTCAGCTCATTGAGTTCATCCGGGCCCCCAGAGCCATTTCACGTGGCGGAAGGCCTGCTCTCATTGCTGCGGAGAAAGAGCCCGCTGCGGGGGTGCACCTGGCGGCGGAGAGCTATCCGCAGGCACCGGCTTCCTCCCGTCTGCAGGGAGAGTCACACCGCAGCGGCCCTCCCCCCTTCCTGCCTCCTCGCTGCCTGAAATCCATCTGGGAGGAGCCCCGGGGTGGGGATGGGGGTGGGGGTGGGGGGGTGGGAGGGTGGGGATGGGGGTGGTGAGCAAGCACATCCAGCTCCTCGGTGGTGCTCTCCCCACTCCGGTCCTTTAGAGAAAAGCCGAGAGCCGACACCCTCCCTCCCCAGCCTCCCAGGGCAGCCGCGGGAGAGTCGGAGGCCACCTGCCCAGGCTGCGGTCAGCAGGCTGTGAGGGCTGGTGAGCTCCGGCCTCTTTCTCCCGGGGAGGGTATCAGCTGGAGCTCCCTCTAGAACATTCCCGCTCACCCAGCAGAGAAGCGAGGGCCGGGGTGGTTCGGGGTGCTGGCTGCCAGCAGCAGCGGAAAGGATGACAGAAGGAGCCCGTCCCATCCCCCGAGGCGTGGCTTTCGCAGGGCATCTACAGTGCTGAACGCACACCCCCCGTTTTGAGGGGCTCGCTCTACGAGGCGGGGAGACACACGGCGTGTGCTTGGCGAGGGGGCGATGGGGGACACACCACTTGGCAAGATGGAAAGAGGCCCCTGGGGTTCGTGGGCTGCGGGGAGAGACTGTAATGTGGGTCACGCTGTGCTGGGCACTTGTTCACACGGCCACCTCCGTAAGTCAGGGAGCCAGGGTTCAGCAAGGCCAAGGGTCTCGCCCGGGGTCACGGAGCCAATGGGTGCGGAGCTGCTGGCCAGCCCGGGCTGCCGGAGGCCCGAGCCCCCTTCTCCCCGGCATGCCCCCGCCGCCTCTGCCGCTTTAAGAGACGAGCCCGAGGCCCCCGCGGCACTAACCCAGTTACATCTGAGCAGCAGCAGACGGGCGGCCGCCCTGCTGCTTCTTCCCTCCATTTCCGCAGCCGCTGGCTGTGGCTCCTCGGCCGGCCCCGCCCTGGCTGGGAAGTCTCCTCTCGGGGGCACAGGTTTGCTTCGCTCAGGATGCTGTTGGGAGCATCCCGGAGACTCGCTCAAGGGCGGGGAAGGCTCCTTGCCCCCTTTCGTACCCTCAGACTGGCTGCGATTTTGAGGCCTGGGATGCCTACAGGTGCCAAAGGACTTGGCGGAGGTGGGGGGGCCCTGTTAGCCACCGAGTGGACCAAGAAGACGTGGTCCCAGGATGAGCAGGGCCTCGGCCCCGCAAGACTGGGACAGAGGCCACCATTCTCAGCAGCAATGACCGGCCCCCCTCACTCACCCCACATCCCCAGCGCTGGAGTGCCCTTGTGCTGGGCATTTTACTTAGAACGGGGCTGGCTGCTGGGTCTGGTACCACGGGGCGCCAGAGGGTATGGGGCAGGGGTAAGTCTGCCTAAGTCTACCGGCCCCCAAGCTGGCGGGAAGCAGGCGAAGGGCTGGTCTGCCCCTCACCCTCGGTGCTGGGCGGCCAGGAGCCTGCGGGTCTCGTGTTCCAGGGCTCCGGGGGGCCTGGGTGCCCCGCCCAGGCCAGATCTCGCACCCTTTCCGGTGACTCTGAGCTTCCCCGGCGGCCTGGCTGGCGGGGTTAATGCCGGAGCTGGAGCTGCCCCGGGAAACACCGGCCCCTCCCCGGCGCCCCGGCCAGCCGAGTGCGGCTCAGACAGTGGCCACACGATGGGTCACCGGAACAAGCTCCGCTGGGGTCTGGCCGCTGCTGGGGGCAGCGGTGCTGGCGGGTGGACCAGAGAGGGCTGGGACCCGGGCACGGGGGGTGTCAGGACCGACTCCCGACCCCGGCCCCTCTGCTGTGAGGCCTTCCCCGGCTGGGAACTGCTGTTGGGTTCCCAGCAGAACCCAGACCTCTGTTTCCAATCCTACAGGCCCTGTCTCCCTCTTCTCCAAAGATCAGAGGCCCGGTTCCCGGGGCTGGCATTTAGCTATTCTTACCGCCAGCTACATCCACTTTGTCCCAGTAGCAACTCCTCGGGTCAGACAGCCCAGGAATATCTGGGGGTGCGGCTCCCAGCCCCCCTCCACTCCCCAACCTTAGCCAGTCCCAGCCGGGGCCCCCACTGGGGAGCCTTCCATTCCAGTCCACCTGCCCAGAGCCCTGACGACCGACCGACTGACCGATGCGGGGCCAGGTCCCTCTGGCTCCGAGGAGCACACGACTCCACTCCCAGCCCTCCAGCTTGTCGGAGACAGACTCCGAAGACCGCATGTCATTACCACAGTCACCTGCCCTCCCCCGGATCAAAATCCCCAAGCCAACCGGATGACTGCCCAGATGCCAGCCATGTGTGGGGGACACGGAGGAGGGCACCACGCAATCCTGCTCTCCAAAGCGCGGGGCCCGACGAGGATCCCAACGCAGCAAAGCGATTGCTCTGTGCCAGGTGCCACCATGCCACACCAGCAGGCAGCCTCCCTCCTCTCCTCTAAGACCCCCCTGAGGTGCGCCTGCTGGGGAGGCACGGAGCTGAGGTGCGAACCTTCTTTTCTCCTGGACAAGCTCCCACCGGCACCCTGCCTCGCTGGAGCCCCCGGGGTGAGGAGGCAGCTGAGGAGGTGGCTGTTCGTCCCTTTCTTCAGACACAAACAAGGACGGACAAGCCGGCCTCCCCAGCTTAGCCTGTAATTATTATAATCAGGTCTTTTGTACGTTAAGCTCTCGGTGCTGCACCAAATTGGAAATAAGGGATTAAATTAAACCTGTTATTTCAAATGAGACAAAATGGACTTGGCTAGTTGGAGGACAATTAGCACCTTCCCCGCTCACGTCTTTGTGTGTGTGTGTGTGTGTGTGTGTGTGTGTGAGATAATTGCTGCCACGTGCCCAGGGCTGTGGGGCCCCAGGCTTCCTGCGGCAGCCCCCTCCCCCCCTCAGGCCAGTGTCATCGTCATCGGGGCTGCAAGACAAAAGCCGCTTTGGGAGGTTTAGACACCTCCCTGTGCTGCACCCTGGTGCCAGTCATTCCTCCGGGCTCAAGGCCGAGTCGCGGGCCACTGTTTGCCCTCTAAGTCTGGGAGACCGGGAGATGGCACCGCGCATAAAGCATCCTTCCCAAGGCCAAGCCACTGCAAAAAAGAAGCCACTCGGCTCAGCACTCGGGGGTCACCCCCCCCCTCAATCTGGCGGCTGCTTTCCCCCAGGCACGAGGGAGGCTCTGGAAAGCAGACATTCAGCCGCAGGATGGAGACAGCACCCCCTGTGCTCTCCGTGCGGCGGCTGCTGCAGACTCCCGGGCAGGCTGCCCTCGCTGCGGCCCAGCCGCCTGCGTTCTGCGGAGGCTGCGGGCCCGCCACGGCCAGGGCGGGGAGGAAGTCCGGTGTCAGGGGTGGGGCTGGAGCCCTTAAAGACCCTTCTGTCCCATCCCGGGGGGCTAACGAGGCTGTCACCCTCTGCAGGGCAGGGAGTGGGAGCCAGGGTGGGGCTGCCAGGATGCCCTTCACACATACAGGTCCACCTGGAGGACGAAGGCTCCATCAACGCACCGTGCCACGTGTCCGGTGTCTTCCGTTAAAATGGCTTTCACAGCCGTGCTGTGTGGTGGGGGCAGAGTTGTCAGGTGGCTCACCTCCACCCTGCTCCCATGAGGCTGTGCTGTGCCTGCCTGGGGGGCGGGGCCTGGGTGAGCGGTGGCCGGCTCTGCACCCCCAAACCTGATGCCGCCCCCAGGGAGATGCCGCCCCCGGGGAGCAGCCGCATGCGAGAGCGCTCTCTCCCACAGGAGCCCAAAGGGTTGCCATGGCCACCCCGCAAGCTGTTTGCTCCTGCGCCACGGATCTGACCCGGCTCCCCAGGAAAACCCACAACACCTCCTGCCCACTGGTCCTACACGCTCTGTTGTTGTTAATCCTCACCTGAGGATATTTTCCCCATTGCTTTTTAGAGAGAGGGGAGGGAGTGTGGGGGAGGGAAGGAGGGAGAGACAGACAGAGACAGACAGACATCTATGTTGGAGGACACATCAATTGGTTGCTTCCTGCACTTACTCTGGCCAGAGCCAGGGATTGAACCTGCAACCCAGGTGCATGCCCTTGACTGGGAATCGAACCTGCGACCTTTGGGTGCTCAGGAGGATGCCCTAACCGGCCAGGGCTGGTCCTACACTGTTTTACCGGCGAGGAAACGGGCCAGAGAGGAAAAGAGCCTCGAGCCAGGCCCGGACCCGCTGAACGCTGAGGAGGCTGGACCCTGACGGTGTCAGGAGAGGCCAGCAGGTGACAAGCCCCCGAGGCTCAGACTCCGCGCACAGTGCTCAGCCCCCGCTGCTCTCTGCTTGTCCTGCCGGGGCGGCGTGCATGGCGCAGGGAGAGCTTTCTGGAAGACCACCAGGCCCCCAAGAGTGGCTTCCAGAAGCCAGGAGGGAACGGGGACCCCACCCTCTGCCCTCCCAGGGGCTGTGGACTGGCTGGCCAGCCCGGACGTCTGCCTGAGGGGAACTGTGAGCCTCACGTGGGAAAAGCAGCTCACTCCCGCCGCCGCGGCTGTGCGGGTGTCTGCGTTTTCCTTCCTGAGGAAGCAGCGGCCGGAGGGAAGCAGGGGAGGGGGTCTCGGAACGTGCACAGACTGCAGCCGGCGCCGGTCCGAGGAGACCACAGGCTTTGACAGGCTCTCCCTGGAGCAGCTCTGGGAATGCAGAGCCCCGAGCAGCCACCCCCTGCCCCCACCCCCCACCCTCAGCCTGTTGCTCCCGGGCGCCCGTCCCCGGTGAGCACCCCTGGCACCCGCCGTCTGTTTTGTGGGCACAGCCGAGAGGGGCCTGAGCCCCGCCCCGCTTTCTGGCTGTGCCCTGAAAAGGACCGGGACACACGCAGCGAGGGGCAGTGCCCGCGCCCCCACCTGGATGCCAGCGCTCCTGGGGCCTGGCCCTCGCTGGGCTCTGCTTTGTGTCTCCCTCTGTTTGTGTTCGGGGCTTAGGACTTGCAGAGCTTGCCAGGGGCTGATGTCCCTGCCAGCCCCGCCTGCCGAGGAGGGCCTGCCTCCCCAGGCCGGAGGCCCACCGGAGCCGGGTCCCGGTGCCCCGCTGAGGCCCAGGGCGCCGAGCCCCGCCCCCTGCCCACCGGAGCCCCCAGCGGGAGCAGAGAGGGTGCTGTCGGGGTGGCTCGATGGGGAGTGCCCCACACCCGGACAGCTGGCAAGGCCTCTAGGGCTCACCCCTGACCCGCCTGGGGGTTCAGGGAACGGGCCACACAAGCAAGCAGAGGGCCCCCCAGTCCCTGCTGGGGGCTGAGCCCTGGAGGCCACCCGTGCCCCCCACCGCTGGGGGGGACAGTTCTACCCACACAAAGGCCGGCGACTCACTGCCAGCCGAGCGGAACGTCCCCCTCTCGCCGGGATCTGGCACCACCCATTTTTCCATTTCAAACAGGAACAGACGGGGGTGATAAGATGCTTTGTGATGGGAGGAGGGTTGGAATTGATAAGACTTGGAAAATGTTTCCCAGTGATAATGAGAGGACTCACGTGGAATCCGGCAGGAAGGGGTGGGGTGGGGCACCCCGGTGTTACAGCAGGGAAAGCTGTGATTCACGCAGGAAAGGCACGAAGGCCGTTTGTCTGCTGGGGAAGGGGGGCTTTGGTCACAAACTCCCCCTCCCCCGCCCCACCACCCCAGTGCCGGCAGCGGCTGCCGTGGGGAACCGCGTGGCTGCCGCGGAAACCCCTGAGCCCAGCACTTTCCCTTCCTGCACAGATGAGCTCCTGTGCTGGCCACTTCAGCACGGAACAAACCGGCATCGGGATTGGAGCCATGTCCACCCACATCCCGGCCGGTGCCGGCGGGGAGAGCACACGGTGGTCCCCGCTCCGAGCACCGGGCCGGGGCGGAGGTGTGCCGGCCACCGGCCGCGGCTCACGTGAGCTCGGAGCCTGCCCCGCCCCGGCCCGGCGCCAGTGCAGGACCCACAATGGACCCCAAGGGGCCGAGCACCGCTTGGAGGGGGAGAGGAAATTGGAGAGGAAATGAAAGCCGCCGCGGATATTGCTCCTGGTGGTCAGGCCACGTGACCGCGCACCGCGTGGGCTCGGGGAAGATAGCCCGCACCGCTCGCCGGGTCCACAGAGGGGCCGCCCGGGCACCCCTGCTCTCTGCCTGGGGTGCTTTCTGAGAAGCGACCCTTTCTGCCTCTTCTGCAGGACGGGGAAGGGCTGGACCCGGGGGACCCCCTCTCCCCAAAGTGCACACACGGCTCTCACAGCCGCTGGTGAGAGGCACAGAGACAGACGGACGGACGGACGGACGGCCGGCCAGCCAGCCGGCTGCTTGTGTGCTGAGCCGCGGCTCAGAACTCATCCCGCCCACGACGGCCCTGCGGCCGGGAGCTCCTTCCTGCCTGTGCCGTGGCTGAGGGCGCGGTGGGAGGGATAGAATTTAAACATGCGTCTTCCATGCTCCAAAATGTGTCCCGACCGTACGCCCCTCTAGTCCACCTGCCCGGACAATTCCGAGTCGATTTCAATATGGCCGTGAAGCCATGCAGGTGGAGCTGGGGAGAGAGGAGCAGAGGGACCCCTGGGCTCAGGCCGGCACCGCCTGCCCCTATGTCAGCTGCAGGCGCTGCAGGAGGCCCGGGGACGCCAGAGAGACCGCGGGGACCTGCAGGCGGTACCCTAACTCGAGCCCGTCCTGCCGGCCGAAGCCCGCTGCTGTCCTGATGACGGAGGGGGGAGGAGGGGTCAGCACGAAAATACTGTTTTCTTCAGGGAGAAAACACAGAAAGGGAGAAAAGAGACACATCTCCTTTTGCCGTCCAACAACTCGGCTTGGGGAAGGGTAAGGCACCCCCGAAACACCTCCATCGTCTGGGGCAGTGAGGCTGGGGGGGGGGGCTGGTCTTCTCCCCTCCAGTCTCCGAGAGATCATCCAGAGACACGGCCTTCTGAGCTTCATCTCCCTGCAGCCAATCTTCCCACAAACCCGCTCTGTCCCGTGTCCTACTCGCTGGTGGGTGCGGGTGCCCGGGGTGGTGGTGGTGGGGGTGGGGGTGGCTGGAGGGGGCTGCTGCCGGCAGGAGAGGTAAGACCACAGCCGGCTTTTTAAAGTCATGCAGAGGCAGTTTGTCACCTTTGCGTAAGATGCCGGCAGCAGGGTAAAGACCTTCACAGCGTGTGGGAGTTCCAATTAGAGAGCCAATTATAACTGCCGGCCTGCCTGGCTTTCAGAGGCCGGAGAACGCGTGTCGTCTTAGGAAGAAGCAGGTTTTGCTTCTAGTTTGTTCCGGGGGGTCCCGGCGGGAGTGCCTGCCCGTGCTTTGGTCCCAGCCCCACGCATCTGTCTGATGCCCGTGGCCCCGGCACGGGGGGCGAGAGACCCTGTGGGGACGGTGCCTGCGTGGGGAGGCTGTTCCCGCAGAGGACTCGCTGCCATCCTTTATTTATGAAGCAGGAGGCAGGAGCATCACATCCGCTGGGCTCCCCGGTGGGAGGCGGGGCCCCTGTGTCTGCCTTGTTCGGAAGGACATCAGCCAGCACTGCAATTACGGATTTAATCAAGACTGGCCCCTAGGCAAGGCCAGATCCCAGCTGTGTGTGTGTGTGTGTGTGTGTGTGTGTGTGTGTGTGTATGTGTGTGTTTTCTTCCTGCAAGGTTCCCAGGCCCAAGTCCCCAGTTGGCGTTAGTTGTCTGGATCTGGAAAAGCCCGTTTCCTCATCAGTAAATATCCCTCCTGCGCCTCAGATGTTGGCGCTCCTGGGTGCTGTCCTCGGCCCCCTCTCTATCTTCCTCTGAGCTTCACATCTGGGCAGCCCCATGCCCGCCCACAGCTCCTGCTACCACCGACAGGCCGCTGCCCCAACCATGGCTGAGCCCAGCCGCACGCCAAGGGGCATCTCTTCCTGAACGGGCCCGGGTCACCCCATCTGGACGTGGCCACCCAGACGTGCTACCTCCTTCTTCCCACAGCTGCTCCTCCCGTCTCATCTCCCCATCCAGGCGCAGCGCCAGGTGTGGGAGGCAGCCTGGACCTGTGGCTCCCGCTCAGCTGTGAGCACGGAGTCCGCCTTCTCCACGCCTCCCGCCCGGGACTGTCCACGTGCCACCAGCCGAGTCCAACCTTAGTGTCTCTTCGCTCCCACCGACTCCAGAATGGTCTCTCCCAATGCAAACCTGATCACGTTACTTTAAACATGTTTATCTTGAAAAATGTCAAGAGTGAAAAGTAGAAAGGCTAAGATAATTAACATTTATATGCCCGTCACCTAAATTTAATAACCGTTAACATCTTTCATATTTGCTCTATCTACGTTCGGGGCAAGGCTTGGTATTTTAAAGTAAATTATAGGCATTTCACCCCTAATACTTCGGTAGGAATCCCTAAGAAATAAGGATGTTTTCTTAGGCAAGCACCCAACCATATCACACCTAACAGAAGCGATAGTGCCGTCTCATTATCGTCCACCAACGCCCCGTGAAGACTTCCCCAGGTGCCCGTGCCTACCCCCAGCAGCTGTTTAAAGGGACACAGGTAAGCTCCATCTGCCCCTCGCTGTGAAGGAGTCGACATCTCTACTCAGCTGCTGAAACTGGGCCCCAGGCCACGCCCTCCGTGGAGGCCCCGTGGTCTCCCCACCTGGGAACAGGCTGCCGTGTCCTGCACGTCTGTCCACCAGAGTCCCGTGTCTTTTCCACACTCACACGTGCCACGTCTCTCCTGGGCGTTCAGGACTGGCGGGGAGCAGCGTACCCGTCTCCTCAGGAGCTAGCCCAGAACCCGGCACCAAGCTAGGTGCCACATACCACAGCTCGCTGAACCCTTACCATGATTGCTAAGGGGCTGTGTGCTGAGCAAATGGCGACCCGGTGCAATGCTAAGGAAAACGCAGCGACAGGGCCCGACAGCAGGTGCTCACACTGAGTCCTTCCTGCGCCCCAGGCCTTCTGGGTGAGGAGCTCTCAGAGGTCTTCCTGAAGCTCTCGGGGGCTGGGAACCCTCCGGACGCGGGGGCCCAGGTCAGAGCTGGTGGCGGGACTCGGACTGTGGTTCGCATCGCTCCCCGGGAGGCTGCGAGGCCTCGGGAGACACGAGGGGCAAGGCCACCTCTGCCCTGGGCAGTGCTCTCGCCAAATGTCCCTGGGTGGAGCCTCCACCACCTGCATCTCTCTCTCTCTCTCTCTCTCTCTCTCTCTCTCTCTCTCTCTCTCTCTTTCTCTCTCTCGTCAGCAGCACACAACCCCTCCCAGACATGCTCCTGGGGCCTCGAACCTGTGCAGGAAAAGGCAGGCCTCGCTCTACTCATGGCCTCCCAGAGCCCAAGGTTTGAGACTTGGTGGTTCCAGTACAGGTGTCACTGGAACATCTGTCGCTCCTTCTCCCTGGGCAATCCCTTGCTCCCTGGGTAACAGGAAGGCGGGGTGCCAGAGGCTAACCTAGAGACTCCTGCACCCAGCCGGGCTCAGGAATCCGGCGGGAGCTGGCCATCCGGCAAGGCGGGGGCTGGGGCGGCTGCGAGAAGGGATGCTACGCGGCAGGGAGAGAGCGAGGCTGCTCCAACTGGGAGCAAAGGGACGGGAGACATGCTGAGTGGATGCTGCTTGACCTCAAGACACAGAGCGGGAGCCCTCCAGTCCCTTCAAGCCCCAAAGACAGTGGAAAATTCCACTGCCTTCCCTCCCCGCTTCCCCCGCACGGGGCGGGGCGGGGCTCCCTGGGCCCAGAGCTGATCGGAGAAGACGGGATCGGGTGACTGACCGAGCTGGAGCGTTCGCTGAGGCAGGCGCAAGGCAGTGGAAGCGAAATGTCAGACGGTCCTGGAACAGGGGGCAGAATGTCTGAGACTAAATGGCTTGGATAGAGTATGTCCCGTTTCAAATAATTTTAGATCATCATTGCTAACGAGGCACTGCACGGCACTGCCTCTAATTAGTCATGGAAGACTCCAAGCAGAAAACAGAAATAAACAGAATCCATTTCTCCTTAAGCTGCAGCAAAGCAGCACCCAGGGACACGGCCTGCACTTCCCCGCATCACCCTCCCCCCAGTTTGTGTGGCTTCTGGGCCTGTGATTTCGATTTCGGTCCTGGGAAGGCAGGGAGGCCTGGGGCGTCTCTCCCTGGCCAGCGCTGAGAAAAGGCTGCAGTGGGAGGAGGAACCCAAAAATCAAGCAGAACACGTCTGCAGAGAACATGCTTGCACCGGCGACGCCGTTTGGGGCGAACCCAGGGAGGGGTGGCGAGAACGCGGGCCACGGGCACACGGGGGTCCGTGGACGTTCAGTAGAAGGTCCAGGTTCCCTGTGACGTTCTTTTTGCTCCCAGGAGGACTCACATGCCTCGCAGCCACAGAGTGTTTTAGGCTAAAAACATGCAGTTCCAAAAGGATATGGCTTGCATCATAAAAAACCTTTCATTACCTGGTTCCTCCCACTATCACCCCAGACAATTTCCCCAGCCCCCTCCCCACACACACACTCAGCGTCCTCTCCACGGGGACCAGCCTCTGAGAGCCCTCGGCCCTGGGAGGCTCAGCGAACAAGCTCCGACCGGCCTCCCCCACATCCCCCTCCACGGCAGCCCGAGCCTGGCCAGAAGAGATGCTTTTGTCTCTAGCGGACAAGTCACGTGTGTGTGCGCCTCACCCCCCCCCCCCCCACCCGTGCCTCCACTGGTTCCTTTCAGCCTTAATACCCTGGGATACCGGCTGACAGAAACAGTACTGCTTCAAAGCAGAAGAGCCAATCACCCGCTCAGAATGACATACTCTCATTTCAGCTCCTCTGGTTGCTAACATTTGGTCATGCCAGACCAGAAGGAAAGCCGCACCCACGGCAGCTCCGTCGGAGAGGAGCTGGCTCACTCGCTGTCGCCAAGATGCAGGTGTGGCCTGCTGATGGAGATCAATGCTGGGAGGGCATGGCAGGAGTGCTCACAGCGGGGCTCACGGAGTGCCCCGCAGCCTGCTCCTTCGCCCTGAGCGATGCCACCCCCGGGAGGGCACTGTTGTTATCCCGTTCACAGCGGAGAAGATGGGAGTACAGAAAGATTAAGGAACTCCTTCCCAGCCCAGCCGGCCTGGCTCAGTGGTTGAGTGTCCACCTGTGATCCAGGAGGTCAGGGTTCGATTCCCAGTCAGGGCACATGCCCGGGTTGCAGGCTCCATCCCCAGTATGTGTGTGTGTGTGTGGGGAGGGGCATGCAGGAGACAGCTGATCAGTGATTCTCATCATTAATGTTTCTATCTCCCTCTCCTTTCCTCTTTGAAATCAATAAAAATACTTTTTTTTAAAATTAAATTTTTTTTTTTTTTAAATTCATTTTGGAACACACAGTAAGTGACAAGCCAGGACGAGAGCCCTGCAGGCAGGCTCCAGCACCACGCCCTTGACCTCTGAGCTGTCCTGTTATTCCGGCGGCCGCGCTTCTCCAACTCCGAATCCCCCCCCCCCCCCCTTCACCCCAGGCCGTGAGAACCGACACACCAGAAAATGATGAACGAGGTTTTACATTTCTCCGTAGGGGTGGCAGGTGTGTTATGCCAACCCAACCGTTAATAATTCTTAAAAAGGCCACCAGCTATCCAAGGAGCCAAAGGGCAGGTGGACGGTCAGAGGGAGAGAGGTGGAGGGAGGGAGGAAGGCTTCCGGTGCGCTTTGCACCATCAGTCCCAATTCCAGTCGCGGCCGGGAAAGACGTTAGAGAAAGCGAGGCCTGCGCGCGCCCCAAGGCGTACCATCGGCATGCACGCACGTATGCACAGGAAGGGTGGACCCCGGAATGTTTCATGCGTGCTTCTTCAAAGGAGAGAATTGTTCTCCGCTTTAAAAGCACCTTTCATCCTGAGGGAGAATAACGCACAATTCCTGGATGAAAGACCCCGGTGACGTTTCGCTTCCTGCCCATCATTCTTCCCGGCCCCTGGGAAGGAAGGAAGCCGATTCCTGGGATGAAAGAGATCCGAGTCTGAGGATCGGCGTTTGCGAGGGGCAGGGCATCTCCGTGCTGTTTCATCGGCTTCACTGTGCCTGGGTCCTGTCCAGAGGACCAGGAGGGACCCACGGCCCCTCTTCCAGACCGGCGTCTCTCCGGGAGAGGTGTGTAACCCTGCCTGGTCTGTGCCCGGCCTGCCTGCGGCCCGGGGTCCCCCCTGGCCAGACTGAGGGGTACATCAGACTGACACACAGACACCCGTCTCTGGAGTGACCCTGAGGAGTTATTTCATCAACTTCAGGCTGTGTCTCTCCTCCGACACAGGCACAACTTGGAAGACATGCTGCCAGCTAACAAAACACGAGACAAGCGGTCTTGCCCAATCTCACCCAACAGACTGACATTAAAAGAAGGGGCAGAGAGGAAAACACCCACATTTCAAAATGTATCAGTGCCCACTGCCCCAGGCCGGCCAGGCCACCCTTGCCTCCATCAGACCCTCTGCCTGCACCTGGCTCGTCATGCACATGGGGGGGCAGTGTGTGTGTGTGTGTGTGTGTGTGTGTGGTGGGGAGCTCTTCCCCATAAACAAGCCCGAGAGCCTGTAGACAGATCATAGAGGTTCAGCCTTCTCTCTGAGCAGTGCTGCTGTGATGACCACGGCAGGACCGAACGCTGGAGATGTTAAACTTAGGGCGCAGTGGGGATCCGAGCCCCCTGCCCCCGCCCCCTGCCCCGCGCATGTGCCTTCAGGCAGGTGGCCAATGACTGCACTTTGCAGACAGGCACCTTCTCTCTGGCAGCCTCTGCTGCCGATGTGCTTCCTGGGACCACAGCCCAACACCACGTCTAACGTTTTCACACGCGAGGTCGGGTTGCTAATGCTCCAGGAACCCCAGATCGTGGAGAAAGCCTGTGAAGCCTTTGGTCCAAGCCATCCTGACGGAACCGGGGTTTTCCATGTTACCGGCATCCACAGAGGACGCGCTGGCACTACTGGACCCACCGAGCCCCAGACCGAGAGCTTGTTCTGTGATGGGGTGGCCCCTTAGGGTGACTCCACACTGAGCAGCCTCCCCGCGGTCTCCCTTCCCCCTCGCACCTGCGCCCTCAGCTGGGGCCGGGGGGCCTCGCCGTGCTCCTGGGGGGGTGGCTGGGCCTGACCCATTACCTCCAACGTCTCTCCTCCCACAATCACCGTCCCCTTTCTTCAGGGCTCCACTGCGGGGAGGGACTTACCCTCCTGTGCCTGCCCTTCTCTGGCCCACCTTGCCTCAGGAACTTCCACCTCTCGGGGATGGATCCTTAACCTTCCCTTCCTCTCTCCCGTCAGCTCTGAGATGCCCTGTGCCCGCTGCCCCAGACTCGCCTGAGCTGCAGGCCCCTCATTAGTGCTCTTCCTTCCCTACTGCGAGATTGGGGGGGGGTGCTCAAGGAGGGAGAGGAGCCCTGGCTCCCCACTTCCCCCTCCCAGGCCTCTCGGGGCCCAGTCCTCTAACACCTGCCTCAGGCCTGGCTGCCTCCCTCTCCGCAGCTGCCCGCGCTGCCGAGCCCTGCCGGCCCCACCATCTGCTCCTGCCGCACACCTGCCACCTGGACGCGGGAGATGGGGCGCCTGCTCCTGTTTACGGGACACACTGTTTCTCAGCAGTGCTCCCCGCGCGGCCTCAGCACCCCGCCTCCCCCCAGCCCTCCCGGCTCCCTTCCACGCTCGCCTCTCCCCTGAACGCGCCGGCTCCTCTCTCACCCTCGCATCTCACGCTCTGCCCTCCAGAGCCCCGGCTGACGTTACCAGAGGACAAGCAGATGTCCTTGTTTGCCGAGCCTGTCCCCGTCCCGGTGACTGGTCCTTGGCCGCCCCGGGTCTCCGTGTCTGTCCTTGGCCTGGGCAGCGTTGCCCAGGGATGCGGTTCCTCTGCCCTCAGACCCCCCATCCCCATTTCCCTCTCCTCCCTCCCCCGCCCCTCCTCCTCCAGGTCACAAAAAACTGGTGGGGAAAAGCTTGCTCTCTTTCATGAATTCATTTTGTGTGCTGGGAGCAAAAGGCTTGTAGGCAGAGCACACGAATGTATGAACATTTATCCACATGCAAAACTGATAGGAAAATATGCCCTCAGATTTTCCGGGGGGAAAAAGTCCCATCAGCCTATGAACGCTTCCCTCGTCAACACAGCCATGGCGTCCTTCTCCCCTCGCTCAGCCGCCCTCCTGTCTGCCCACACTCAGCTCTCTGCCGCGCCTGTCTTGTGCCGGCTCACTATTAGCAACAAGCACATTAATTCTCTTCTCCCTTCTCTCTCAGTCTGGATTGAAACACACACGAAGGCTAAAACTGTCAATTTTCATTGGGGTTTAATTCGCACTTCTCTTGTCAAGCCTGACCTTCTATTAACGTTAATGAGTACCATCCGCCTCCACGTCATTATTGCTTCTTAACAGCATTAACGTGTGTGCATTGCTGCTTAAAGCACAGCTCTCCCCCTAACCCCCAAGTTCACGAATAATTGTTCTTTATGGAACAGGCAGGCGCTCCTGACTGCTCACCGCGCTCCCACCACCTCAGCCGCCTGGTCTCCGCCTGGAACAGACGCAGCCTCCTTCCTTCCAAACAGCGCCCCCCCTCGGCCCTCCTGCTCCTCTCCTGCCCGTGAGCGCTCTGACCACCTCCCCTCCTCTGGGCTTGCCCACGACCCACAATGGGTTCCTCCCCCTGGAGCCTCCTTGGTTGGCTCCCAGATGGTCTCCGGTGCCCACGTTCTTCAAACTCCTTCGAAGACCCGCCCGGAGCCAGCCTGGGCAGCCGCGCCTGCCCACCTCCCATCGCTCACTCCGCTCCGAGTGCCAGGCATGGGCCGGCTCTGCTCCCGCCTCCCTCGCCGCCACTTCAGCCTAGAGCCCGGCTCGTCCTTGGCCTTGACCCCGTAGAAAGACAGCCGGGACCTGCTGCCGGGCCCTCCTCTGCGCTTAGGGGCCGAGGGCCCGTCTGGTTTCCACGAGGGTCAGGCAGGGTCTTCGGTGACTCAGGCAGAGATTTTTTAGTTCCTCTGGTGCTAACACTGCCTCGATTTATACAGCGGAGGAAACTGAGGCACACAGAAGGCGAGTAACTTCCGAAGGCCCCAGCTCCGGTGAGAGACAGAACTGAGATGCCCAGGCCGGTGTGGCCTCCAGAGTGTGTGCAAGGCCACTTTCCCCCCTTCCTCTGTGCAAAGCTCGGGAGGGAGGAGGAGAGAGGGCTGGGATGCTCCCAGGGCCTGTCCCCCGTGGGGCGGGCTGGGAGTACACAGGCCGGCATGCTCTGTTCACAGGGTCACCAAGAAGGGACCCTCGGGCCACCTGTTGGGAGTCCCACTGACCACAGTCCCTGGGGGGTTTCGGACCACGAGTACCTGCACTCCTTGGCCTGCCTCCAGCCTGAGACCTTTCAAACACCCGGATGCCCTGAGAACAGGCCCAAGAGTTCCCTGTTGTTATTTTTTCCTGGGGAGACCTCCCACGCGCCCACGTCCCCCGGCCGGGGCAGGCCCAGGCGGGGCCGCTATCCCAGGGCTCGCCGGCCTGGGTGCTGGGCCCACCGCGGCGGCGCCTCTCGCCGAGGGACGCGCCTGGCGGTGGTCAGGGAGCTCGGGTGTCCCGGGAGCTCCGACGGTGAAACAGAAAACCTCCCGGTGCGATTTTCCTATCTGATCTCCTGTCTCATGTGTTCCCCCTGGGGGTGGACAAGAAATACTTCTCTGAATAATTCATACGCCCCGAGGCACAGGCACGCTGCCTCCTTTTAATAAAAAGGCTGGGTACACACCTTGATTACACCTTTCCAGCAATGATAGAGAGAGCTCGGAAGCCCTCGAGAATGCCGCTTGGAATAGGGAGACACACACACACACACACACACACAAAAAAAAAAAAGAAAAGCCATTTCTAACCAAACAAACTAGTGTTTGGATAGTATGTAAAGTTATAAAGCTGTACCGAGCTACGAAATGTTATAAAGGGAAGTTGAAAAAACTTAAGCAGCTGTAATGACCATGAGGTCTGATTTATTGTTAACATGAAAAGGGCTGTTGTCAGTTTTGTGTTTAATGGGCACCTTCGAGGTGCCAGGGGCTCTGCCAGGCCTGTTATGTAAATCGCTTCATTCAGGCCGCACGGAGGACTGGGTCATCACAGCCCAAGTCACAGGAACTCGGGGGCCCCTGGAGGTCAGGCAACAAGCCGGGGGCACCTCCCCCCCGGGGACACCCCCCCTCCTGGTGCCCAGGGCTGGGTGCCGGGCTTTCTCTGCTGAGAACCAGTCACTACAGCTCAGCAAGAGAACGAAGGCTTTGGGCTCCTTCAGACAACATCCTATGTGTTCCTTACAAAACCACATCCTCTTAACACCCGGTAGGAACTCACAGCCTATCTAGCTGAATGTTAACTTAGGAGCTTTTCCTGAAGTTAAAGGGCCAGCAAGCACCCCGCTGGTGCAGGAACCGGGTCCCGGGAGCTGTCCAGCGCTCGCCCTCACAGATCGCACACCGCTGGCTGGGGGCCCCGGAATCCACGGAGGGTGCAGAGGGCGCCCCGCTCTATCACAGGGCCTTCCCTTCCGGTGGCTCACTGAGTCTCAGGGGTCCTGTGCTGACATGAAGCAGAAGGCCAGAGCCCAGCCTGGCCAGCGGACCAGGGAGAGAACACGCTTTCCACCGGCTCCGCGGGCCTGGTTCCCTCTGTGCTGCCATTCAGTCTCGCAGGAAGAGCGAGCAGATCGGCGGCTTTGCACAGCGGGCTCAGTGCCTGTTTTTTTTTTTTTTTTTTTTTAATAATTAATTAAAAAAATTAATTGATCTCAGAGAGGTAGGGAGAAGGAGAGAGAGAGAAACATCAATGATGAGAGAGAATCATTGATTGGGTGCCTCCTGCACACCCCTTATTGGGGGTTGAGCCAGAAACCTGGGCATTGCTGTGCCCTTGACCAGAATCGAACCTGGGACCCTTCAGTCCGCAGGCCGACGCTCTATCCACTGAGCCAGACCAGCGAGGCTCAGTGTCTGTTCCTAACAGCGCAGACCCTCCGGAGGGGTCGGTCTGCTCCCCCACCTGACAGAAAGTGGGGTATGGGCTGGGACATCCAGACGAGGGATGTGTGCATGCCTGTGGGGAGCAGCACCCCATACTCTGTGGTCCCTGGAGCGACTCACCTGGTCCTCTGGGTCCTCTGACTGGAGGCCCCTACGAGGTGTTGACCTTGGAGACAAGCTGGAGTCTCAGGGTCCCACAGGGTAAGAGGTGCCAGTTTGTACAGTGCTCTGACTTTTGTGCTGACGTCTCTCCTGGGGGGTGCGCCCCCCCTCCCCAAGGTGGCTGCTAAAAGCAGTGCAGAGACCCGGATGACAATGACAGTGGCTGGGACCGGTGGCCAGGGGACCCTGCCTCACACTGCCCTTCCCGCCGGCAGCTCCTAGGGCTCCAGTCACCCCCCTTGGGAGGAGCCGTGCCGCTGGCTTTGCCCATCCTGGCAGCCTGGCAGGCGAACAGGAGGGTCTGAGGGTCACGAGCTCCTTGCTGCTTCCGGGGGGGCCCCCCCGGAGAGGGGTCCCACGGGCCGCAGACTCACCAGCCGCTGCATGCTCTTCACGTGGGTGGGGCTGATGGACAGGGCCTCCTCGTACCACCGCCGGGCCTCGTCGATGTTCCCGCGGAGCTCGGCCACCTGGCCGCGCATGTACAGGACGTTGTGGGACATGGGGAAGAGGTTGGCGGCTTCCTGGGTGCAGGCTGTGGCTTCCGCGGGCTTCCCGATGCCGATGTAGACCTCGGCTGTGGGCACAGAGCAGGGGGAGGCTTTTCTGGGGTCCCGCCCTTCAGGGGCCCCAGGACAGCGCGACCCCAGTGGGGACATTTACCCCCATCCCATCCCCCCCCCCCCAAAGAGCCTGGCAGGGGCCGGTCGGGAATACACAGGGCCCAGGGCCAGCCAGCCCCCCCCCCCAGCCCCCCGAGTGGAAACGCTGCAGGTTGACAGTCCTTCATGCCCACTGCCGCACACACAGGACTTTAGCCACTCGTCCCACGGGGCCTTGGAGGGGGACGCCATCACCACCGGGGGGAGAGGGGGGGAGGGAGGGAGGACTGGGCAGGCATCCTGCCAGGAGCGCAGGTGCCTCAGCCCGCCTCCCGGGCTCACTCTCTCATACATTCAGCACGAGGGCCAAGAGGAAAGGGGCCGTGTGTCCCGACGAGTGTCCAGCCACCCCCCCAATCCTCAAGGCCGAGGGAGGCCCTCACCCCTACGGGCTCACTGGGACCGCCTCTGGGGACCCGGGAAGTGAGAGGAGGCGTGACTTTGTTTCCATGCGTCGGCCCTACCCTGAGCTTCTCGGGGGCCTGCAGTCCCCCGGGGGACACTGCCCAGGTCACCGAGGGCGTGGCTGCACGGCTGACGTTTACTTCCGAGTCTGCGAATGGCTGTGCAGAGGGGTCCCTTGGCCAGAGGCTCAGCGGGACGGCGAGACCAGCTCCCGGCTACACCGGCCGTACACTCTGCCCCTCCCCAGGCCCTGTCCCGATGCTCTCCTGACTCCTCCACCCTGGCCCCAGCCCTCCGCCCCAGCCCCGCTGAACCTGACTCCTCTTTCAAAGAGGAGACACCGCCAGCTGAGCCCACCTCGAGCCCCTCTGGCCACTGAGCCTCATGCCCTTCGCTGCCCACTGCGCCCACCGCGCCGCCCCGTCGGCTCTGACTGAGGCCAGCCTCTGTCCGGGCCCCGGGCGCTGGCGCTCCCGGCCTTCTCCAGCGCCTCACGTCACGGCGGCGCTTGGCCTCTGTCTTCTGGATGACAGGCAGGGTCTCAATCCGACTGCTTCACCCATCAGCAGTCAGCAGGCTCCGTGTCCGCCTTCCACTTTCCCCCTGACCCGCATTCCTCCCCAGCTCCCCTCACGTCCGCACTGTGCTCCCCAGGGTTCTTGTGAGAAACGTGCCCTCGCCCTTCTCGCCTCCCTCGCCACCCGCGCTGCAGCCCACGCCAGGGTGGCCCATCTTGGCCACGCCACCACCTGCCGTGTCAGGCCGCCAGCACCACATGCTGAATCCAGCAAACGCTCTGCCTCCACCTGACTCAACAGCATTTCCGACCAGCCCTTTCCTACCTAAAAACAATGCGGTGCTTGCTGCGCACTGGGCACTCCCCCAGCCATTCGCATCACACCCCTGGCTGGGAACCCCACCCCCCGAATTCCTGTGCCTGACATTGCCGCTTGCATGTTCTCAGGCACCTGACACAGGTTCTCGTCCCCACGGACCCCACCCACGAGCTCCTCCGCTGCAGAAAAGCGAACCACCAGCCACCCAAGGGACGGCAGCTGGGCCTCAGTGTCTTCATCTGTCAGATGAGGTGAACAGGGCGTTTATGCCCCTTAAGGCTATTATGAGGACTACACGAGGTGAGACATAAAGTTCATGGAATAATGTCTGACACCCGCAGAGTCCTCGATAGGAGTTGGCTACTTGCAAGCTGTAGACCATTAATTAAAATCCTCCTCCGGGCAGAGGAAGGAGCAATGACAGTGAGTGCATCAGCGGGCAGGACCGGGGACCGATCCCTTCCACAGGCGGGCGCCCCCTCTGAGTGACAGCAGGCCACCTGCCTGGGCGCTGTCTTCATCTCGCCGGGGTTATCCCTCCACTCTGCCCTGCGGCCTGCTGGTGGCTGGGAGGAGCCTGGCAGGGGGAAGGGCAAAGGGCCAGGCCAGGCCAGGGCCAAGGAATCCGTGAGAGCATCACGGCTTTCGGTTCCCGGAGAAATCAGAAAATCTGATCTTGCACATCTAAGAATAGCCGTTGGTTTCGACTGTGAGAGGTGCCAAAGTGAAAGCTATAATTATTAGTAAGTAACAAGCAGAAATTAACCACCTACTGCAAAGTCATTTTTAGCTGCCATCCCAAGGTGGAGATTGAAAGACGGCACCCAGGCTGCTTGGCTGGGAAGGGTCCTGGTTCTGCCCGGAGCCACTGGCGGCATGACTCCGATGGCAGCACCGAGGTCTGCCTCAGACAAAGCCAGGGGCAGACGTGTCGTGCGTGGAATAAACATCAAATCCTCTCTCCCACCTCCGACGCCTGCTGCAGGAAGCTCAGAGGCGCTTACTTCTGTCTAGCCTGGCTTTCTTTCCTGCAAGAGGGGTATAAGCCCTCTGACCTTCTTTATAAATGAAATAAAGGCCCGGCGCACAAAATTTGTGTATGGGGTGTGTGTTCCTCAGCCCAGCCTGTACCTTCTCCAATCTGGGACCCCTCAAGGGATGTCCGACTGCCCATTTAGGCCCGATACCAGTAGGACAGGGCCTAAACGGGCAGTCGGACATCCCTCTTACAATCCAAGACTGCTGGCTCCCAACTGCTTGCCTGCCTGCCTTCCCGATTGCCCCAAACCACTTCTGCTTGCCAGCCTGATCACCCCTTAACCCCTCCCCTGCAGGCCTGATCACCCCTAACTGCCCTCCCCTGCAGGCTTGCTTGCCCACAACTGCCCTCCCTTGCAGACCTGGTCCCTCCCAACTGGGCCTTCCCCTGCTGGCCATCTTGTGGCAGCCATCTTTGACCACATGGGCGCAGCCATATTGTGTGTTGGAATGATGGTCAATTTGCATATTACTCTTTTATTAGACAGGATAGAGGCCTGGTGCACCGGTGGGGGCCAGCTGGTTTGCCTTGAAGGGTGTCCCGGATCAGGGTGGGACATCGGGGAAGAAAGGACACCCTTGGGGCATGGGGTGGCCTGGGTGAGGGTCCTGTGGTGGTTTGCAGGCTGGCCACATCCCCTTGTGACACAAGAGGAGGCCCTGGGATCTGGGATTTATTTATTTTCTATAATTGAAACTTTGTAGCTTTGAGTGGAGGCCTGGGCCTGCCAGGGCGTGCAGAAAGCTTGGCTTCCTCCACTGCCAGGGAAACCTAAGCCTCCTGCTCACTCTATGGCTGCAGCCATCTTGGTTGAGTTAATTTGCATACTTGTTTCTGATTGGCCGATGGGCGTGGCTTGTTGGTATAGTAGAATGATGGTTAATTTGCATATTACTCTTTTATTAGATACTGTGTACAAGTGGCACTGGCAGACACCCTGAACTTTCAGGAAAAAAGACCGTAAAAATGGGTAGTTGCTTTCTAAATGTCAGATGAAGGCCAGATGCCACCAAGAAAAGATGGATAAATGTATTTTTTAAAAACTGGCAATAAAAAGGACAGAAAAACACAAACAAAATAAAAACGAAGAGAAATATTTCTAGCACATATCAGACAAGGCAAATTTCTTTTGACATTTATGCTTACAAATGAAAAGAACAGCTCAGCACCTAAGCAGATGAATGGGCGGGCAGACAATTGAAATGTCATTCTCACCCATCAGACTGGCAAAGATCGAGAAGTTTGGTAATTCGTTGTGTTGGCAAAGATGCGAGAAAATGGGAATTTATGCATTAGTGTCTGAATATAAATTCATGCAATTCTATGGAAGGCAATCTGACACGATTTATCAAAATTCGAGTATGCACCCTTTGATGCGTCATTTCCACGCCTAGATACAGACACCGGACAATACATGTAACAATACTTATTGATGCATTGTCTGTAACAGCCAAATACTAGGAAGAATCTAAATGTTAAGTGGGGGAGTCCTGGTGAAATGATGGCAAATTCGTACCACGGGCTCATGCCGTGCAGCTGTGGGAAGGTGTGAGTCAGCACGCGTGTGGGGAAGCAGTGACCTCCGAGTGTGGCTGCTGACAGTGGGTGCCTGTGGGTGGGGGTGACAGGCTCAGAGGTGGGCAGAGTCTTTTCTTTTGATGCCTTTTGTACAAATAAATATATTGTGTACCATTTATTCAAAATTGTATTATTTATTCAAAGATAATTTAAATAAAACTGTCACATGGATCCAAACCAGGGGAAAAACACGCACAACCCATGCAGGTCGGCCGCCAGGTGTTACGAGGAAGAGTCTGAGGAGGTGCTGGCGGGGTGTGGGGGGGAGGCAACCATGGTATGGGTCCCCCCACATGGAAGGCAGGACCCTGTCCCAAGCACCCCTGGTCGGCCTGGGTCTGTGCTCCCCCGGGGCTCTGGCCGGACCCTCACAGAGCAGATGAAGGCTCGGGGGTCCTGTTCACAATCTCTCTGCCATTCACATGGACACACAGGGACCCTCTCCTACCACAGCGGGGAGATCTGAGACCGTCTCACACGCTCTGACCCGTGACCCTCAGATCTGAAGCTAGCTCCACTGGGTTCCCATCAAGCATTTCCTCTCAGCTCACTGGGAAAATAGTCACGAGCGTAGAGACCCACAAAGTCACAGACACGCCACGCTGTAGGAGTCAGACCTGGATCTAACCAGCTGCTTCCAAAGCTTGCAAAACGGACAGAGTCTGGTGGGGCTGCCAGAGCTGATGTGGACTCGGATGTCGCCTGGTCTCCATCAGCTGTCAGAGAGCGGGGGTCACGTTTACTGTGCCTCTCAGAACAGCAGGGCTCCCCCACAGTAGCTAACCCATCCCCGTGTGGGGGAGCCCGCCTGTCGAGCTGACCTCTTCAAAGACTACATGAAGACATGACATGAACATACAATAAGAGTCTAAATCTTGACCCTGACAAAGCCATTGCTATGGGTCCCTAGGCACAAACCCTACAAAGGTCCTCGTCCCCTCCCGCCAGTCACGTGACATGCACGCCTGCCACGCGCACACAAGCCGAGGCACATTCTGCCCACAGTCAGGCAGATGAGGCACCCGGTGTCTCTAAGTTCAGTGTCACTCACAGGCAGAACGTCCACCGCAGCCCTCCCCTGCCCCCAGCCGCGAAGGTTTTATTCTGCCCTGCAGGCGATGGCAGTGAGACGTGGCTGCGGCAGGATTATATAAAACCCCAGGATACCTCCACGCTGCTCTGCAATGTTCCAACAAGCAGCTACAGTGTTCCCCCCGAGAGTCACGGCAGCCGAGCAGAGAGGAGCAGAGTCTGGATGACAGAGTGGCAGTAGGCCACAGGGGAAGCCGTCCTGGGACTGGGGCTCTTCCTCAGGCAAGAGGAGTAAGCCTGGGGGGCCACGGAGCTCATTCCAGCCCAGAGGGGCCCCTTCAGCTCTTCTGGTTTTTCAGACGTTGGCCCTTCGAAACTAGACTCCAGCCCGGCCAGTGTGGCTCAGGCAACCTATGAATCAGGAGGTCACGGTTTGATTCCCCGTCAGGGCACATGCCTGGGGTGATGCTCAATCCCCAGTAGGGGGCGTGCAGGAGGGAGCTGATCAATGATTCTCTTTTATCATTGATGTTTCTCTCTCTCTCTCTCTCTCCCTCTCCCTTTCTCTCTGAAATCAATAAAAAATATATATTAAAAAAACAAACTAGCCGAAACTGGTTTGGCTCAGAGAATAGAGTGTCGGCCTGTGGACTGAAAGGTCCTGGGTTCGATTCTGGTTAAGGGCATGTACCTTGGTTGCGGGCACATCCCCAGTGGGGAGTGTGCAAGAGGCAGCTGGTCGATGTTTCTCTCTCATCGATGTTTCTATCTATCCCTCTCAATTACTCTCTGCGTAAAATCAATAAAATATATTTTAAAAACAAACAAAACAAAACAAAACAAAACTAGAGTCAGGGCCTCCGAGTCTCACTGCCGGACGTGCCAAACCTTGTGCTCATCCACCCAGGAGACGAGCACTCTTACCCCCGTTGTACAGACTAGGAAACCGGGGCCCACGGCGGGGCAGAGCGTACCTGCGTGGAGCCAGATCTGTGCCAGGGTCATCCAGGGGTGCAGCGGGCCCTGCTTGGGGGTGCTGCTCTGCAGAGACGAGGCCACCTCGGACAGCGCCTGCTCCACGCGGGAGGCCGCCACGGACGTGGCGTGGATAGAGCCTGCGAGAGGTTTCCGAGAGGATGACGTCAGGAGTGAAAGGGCAGACCCAGCCAGCCAACCCGCTGCCACCCCCGCCCGCACACAGACTGGGGTGCAAGACGGACACACGCCCCTTTCCCCACGGGGTTCTCAGATTCACTGTCTGTAAAGAAGTACAGTCAGGGCAGCCGGAACCACTCCGGTCCTCCACGTCAGCTCATCCCTCGGGCAACAACCAGGCACATGCTAAGCCCCGAGCTCCCCCCAGAAGCCGTCTGCGGGGGTGGGCGGGGGCGGGAGGGGCGTGGCCAGCGCACGGCTGGGACACACCTGTCAAACACGGCACACAGGACGTCGACACAGTGAGCTTACAGAGCATCCCCGCGAGGGCCTAACCCTAGAAGCAGCACGGGCGGGGAAGGAACTGGGCTTGCCTCCTGGGTGACCCTTGCCGTCGATGGGGGCCGTTTCCAGGACAAACCTAGCAGCTCCCCACTTCGTTCCCTGGCCTCTGGGAGGTGGGCAACACCCCCAGCTTGGAAACCACGTTCCAGAACACAACTGCAGGCTAGTACCAGCTGCGTGGAGGGCGGTTACAGCGAAGACCCGGGCCTCACAGCCCCTTCAGACCGCGGAGTTGCTGAGTCCTCTCCATGGGTTATGTCTATTGGTATTCCCCACAGAAATCAAAGCTGAGATCTGTTTAAAGCGTCATCAGTTCACTTCAAAGCAATAATGGATGACTGTGCCAGAAAACGCGTGCAGATTCCCCTCAGGTTCTCTGGATCCTTTTGCTGCAGCAACTTCCTGGCTTTGGGGGCTCAGCGTGCTTTCCGGGGGAGCTGCTTGGCTGGTGTGGTCCACAGTGAATGGGTCGGAACTGAAGCTCCTTCCCTCGGGGTAGCTACGTACAACTGAACTGGTGGGTTCCCTTCGCTAAAACGTCGCCCTGTGAATAAGGTGTGGCGAGGGAGGGCGGTGCTGGCAGGGGTGGCTACCAGGTTCAGAGAGCATTCCATGCTTCAGGCCCCGGGATTAGCTCCTTACATATATTATCTCATTTAATCTTGAGGCAAAACTGAGATCTCACGAGGTTATGTAAGTCATACAGCCAACAATGGCAAAGCCTGGACTCAAACCCTCGTCGGGACCCAACGGCAGCCTTTCCATCCAGCCCTGACCACGCTCCTGCAGGAAGGCCGTGCGAGCTGTCTGTCCCCACCCTCCCCCCCACTGGCCCCTGGACAGCCGGGCTTATCACACCGTCTAATGTGAAAGCGGGAGTACTGGCCTCTCCCACTGGACTGTGGGCGGCCCCACTGGACAGGCACCAGGCCCTCCGCCGGGGTCTTTCCAGCAGGCGCGGTGCCAGGCAGGCGGCAGATGCCTCTGGGATGCACACCTGAGAGTGCGCGCTGTGCGCAGGCGCAGCACTGCACGGGTTGGGACGAGGGGCCCTGTCTTTCGGATGCTCTGCTCTCCGTCCTGATAACGGCTCACAGCTGGACCTCAGGCTCACAGGGCAGCTCGGGGTGGTGGCCGTCACGCCAGGACTAGAACGGACGGTGGGCGTACACACGGCACCTCACTCTGGGACTCCATTTTGAGTAGAATGAACCCGTTTGGGTACGGAGCGTGAGTGAGGTTTATCAGAACTGATTTCTCCTTCCTGGCCGATCCCCTTTTACACACAGGTCACGGGGCGGGGACCCTTCGCGTGCTGGGCCAGGGATGGATACTGGAGCGATCAGATATCTGCTAACAATAACAAGGGACTAACAATAATTTATTTAATAGTTAGCATCTATATTCCTGGCAATGGCACAGGACATGAAATTCTTCCATTGGATCAGAATTTGGAGGAAAACAAGGGCGAAACGTCATTTTGAATCAGAATGCATGTATCTGATTAAAAAAACATAATCCAAACGTAATCCAAACGAACTTATGTCTTACTGTCCCACAGGACTGAAACGGGACGTGTCAAAAAGCAGACACTGGCTTTTGATTTGTGTACGGTAACACCGAGAAAAACTCATCCGACCTATATCTGTTTAGAGCGACCCTTTTCTTTCTCCCCAAAGCCATCGCGCCCCTACGGCGTGCCTGGGCGAAGCCTGGAAGGAGAATCGGAGGGGAGGGCACGGGACACCTCCCCGCACAGAAACCCGTGGCTGGAGAAACCGGCTTCAGGACGCCCAGGCTCGGCAGGTAGGCCAGGCGAGCGGCCGTGTGCCTCTTGTTTACCTCACTGGCTGGGGACGTGCTTGTCACCGTGGCAACCCCGAGGGCCAGCAGCTGCTGTGCCCCAGCGAGTCCCTCGTCGGTCACAGGACACAGCGGCTCTGAAACCGGGCACTGGGAGCCGCCGAGGGCGGAGGGAGCGTGCCCCCAGACCTGGCCCGGCTCTGTGACCTAATTGCCTGAACGGTCGGTCGAGGTGCCGAAAGAGGCCACACAGCTGACGAGCTCTGTGCTTCCTCTGCCTTTTCTCTGCTCACCCAGACTCCAAGTGGGAACGTTCTCTCGGACCCCTGACACGGAGGCAGGGGGCCCCTTCAGAGCGGCCCTGAGCCCTGGGCTCCCCGAGGACCGCCGTGTGCCGGGGCGGGAGGGGGGCGCCTGGTGCCGGGGCGGGAGTTGGGGGAGGGGGGCATGGACCCAGGGGCTGTGTGGCCGAGGCACTGCCCTGCGGACCGAGAGGACCAGGGGCCAAGGCCACTGACCTCGGAAGCTGTGCGTCAAGCCCTGGCCTCTCCCGAGGGCTTCTGACCCCGCCCCTGTCATATGCCGGGCGGAGCCTGTTGAGAAACCCTGTCACAAGCAGGACGCCGGGGACAGTCAGCTCAGATTGCCCTCGCGCTGGAGCCTTTACCAAAATCCCTTTTCCGGAGCACGAGACCTGTGGCTCGTGTCACGCAGACCTCCGGTGTGGCAATCGCACACAGCCCGCGTGTCATCCCTCCGAGGTCATCACTCAGCGGGATCCCAGAGCCAGCACGTCTGTTAAGCCAAAGGCAGGCTGCACTAGGAGGCTTGGTTAGGTCTGAGAACCCGGTGTTGCCACAAGCAGGCGCTGGACACAGAGCGTGCTCACGCCCGCTGTCCCCCGGGCGGGCCTGGGGGCACCGAGTGGGTGGCTATGTCTGAAGGACGGCCACCGGTCCTGTCCCCTCCTGTCTCCACAGCACGCAGAGGGTAAGCTCGCTCCAGAGGAATCCCTGCCTGCCCAGTGACAGGCCAGCAGCAGGGTCCAGGAGCAAGGGACAACGGTCATGTGATGATGCGTAGGAAAAAAAAAAACCCCTCCACCGAAGAGGCCTCAGTAGGCACATCGAACCCACGTGCGCTCAGGATTCTGGCTGCTCTTTGCTTCACGGCCCCAGTGTGAACTCCGGAGCCTCACATGCATGGATATGGGACCACGCTGGAGCACGAGCCCTCTCCCTGCCCGCCGTCCACATCCTCTCCGTCCACATCCTCTCCGCCTGATGCCCCGGCTGCCACCTGCCCTCCCGCGTGGCTGAGACGCGGAGCCGCTCCGGCCTGGCATTCGGATCACCTGCCGCGCGTGAACCTCTGTGTTTATTTTCCCTCGGTCCCAACGTCATTCAAGGTTAACTGTCAATAGAGTTTACGCAGCTTCCAGGTCCTAGCGGCTGTGCGGGGGACCCCCCCATCCCCAACTATTACAACAAGCAGGAAAAGAGGAGCAGTTCCCTCCCAAAGACCCTGCCTGCCTGCCGTCACGCTGCCACCTGCGTGACTAAGCATCCTGCCGCAGAGCTGTGCTCCACCGTTTTCATTTAGAGCAGGAAGCGACTTTCTGTTTCTCAGGACGGGGCTTGGGAGCAAGTGAGTCCAATACTGCAGACTGCTGGCGGCTGGTGACCCCGGCCCTGCCCCCTGTGCACGGAGAACCGGGTGCCCTGGGGCGGAAGGGGGTGGCGGCTGAGCAGCTAACGATGATTCTCTCTTAGTTTTTGAAGGGGGAGGAGAGAGAGAGTCCATGCTCCCTTCAAACCTCAAATTAAGCTTCCCCTCTCTGTACCTCTTTAGGAACATTGAACATGTCTGTCCGTCTCTGTCTCCACCGCCCGTCTTTGCTGGGGCAGTCCTGTCTGTCTGAGCAGGCGACAGGGCAGCGGCCTGCCCCCGCCCTCCCTCCCACATTTCTAATCCCTGTCTCTGCAGCATGCCCACTAATGTGACGGGGACACGGGGCTGGGGAGGCTCTAGGGACAGCTGCCCGTCCTCCCCCAATCCCACTGGCGAGGAGGCCCCCGCTGCGGGCCCCGCTGACAAGTAGCTTGGTCACCGTTCCAGTAGCTGCTGTTCCTTTTCGCTGAACGGAAGAGACTAGGACAGCACCCCCAGGCCCCAGACAAGGTCACAATTTCCCACCGACTGACAGAATCATCAAGCACAGGTGAAACCTGACAAATCGTGCCTCCGAAAGGGAAGGTTCTCCGGGGAAAGCGTTAGGGGAGGGTGGCACTGAGGCAGGGAGAGGCGGGTATGGTCCCAGGCGGGCATGCGGGGGGGGGGGGGGCAGCAGGGCCCGGCCAGGCGGTCACACAGAAGCGTGGGGGACGCCGTGCCCGTGCATGCAGGGAGATGCCAGCTGTCAGGGCCTCGCGGCCTGGGCTGGAGGCAGTACCTGCTGGAGGACCACATCCCGATGGCTGAGGCCGTGTCTCTGGCTGAGGGCCCTTCTGCCCGGGGAGGGAGTGCCCGTCTCTGAACGTAGCGGACAGGAGCAGCCTCCCAGGTTTGGGGGACCGTCTGATTACTGGACACGTACTCCTCAACCTGAGAGCCATTTATTATTGACCTGCCAATCTCCCAAAGCCCCATTCAATCTTGTTTAAAGAAAGACACCACGGGACTCACGAAGGAGACCATAATCCAATTAGCAAGAAAATGTTTATATTTGAGTCATTAAGGCTGAACTTTTAAGATGGACACCCCTCAAACGCAATGGGGTCTGCCATAGAGTAAGTTTTTCATATACGGGTTTTTAAAAAAATGATTTTATTCTATTAGGCAGGAGCAGAGGGTGAAACATATCACCTGACCAGTTACCTCCTGATTGTGCGTGATATACATTTTGAATGTTAGAAATGACGCCCTGGGCCAGAGCTAAGAGAGACTTGAATTTTTTTTAACTGCAGGACTTCTCAGAGCCTTTAATGTGCTCATGGGAACTGTGCGTTTCTAGAAACATTTGGCCGGGCAGAACCAGTGTCTACGAAACAGCCTTTGGAAAATGTGATTGATCACTCACTAGGGCAGTGGGCGGCACACCGCGGCTCACAAGCCACGTGGGGCTTTTTGGCCCCTTTAGTGTGGATCTTCCACAAACCACCGCGTGCCCTAATTAAGTTAATAACAATGTACCTACCTATATAGTTTAAGTTTAAAGATTTTGCCTCTTAAAAGAAATGTCAATCGTTATACTATTGATACTTGGCTCTGCTGACTAGTGAGTTTGCCGACCGCTGCACTGGGGCCTTAAAGAACACCACCTAAAGCACTTGTTCTACAGCCAGGGAACTGCTCTGTCTCCTTTAAACTTTGGCAGATGTGGTTTACGTTTTATGATGTCTGCTTGGCTTATTTTAGGAAAATGAATGATCAGAATTGCTTTTCTATGCTGCAATAATGGCTGAACCGGAAAGGAATTTGGAGATCCGACCAGTTCCCTCTACCCAGAATTTACAGATGGCCCGCACCTGGGCCACGGGTGTCTCACTTCCGATCAGCATGGGGGGGGGGGGGAGAGGGGGCGCTTCTGACCTCCGCTGCACGGCCTTCCTGGGGCATTTCCCCCGCTATGCCTTCTTCCGTGGTCCTTTCCAGCAGGTACTGCCTCCTCAGAATGTCATCCACGCGGTGGCGGAAGCTTTAGCACCTCAGGAGAGATGAGCCCCGGGGTGGGGTGGGGTGGGGTGGGGGAAGGAGGCAAGTGGGCAAGCGGGTGGCAGCGTCCACACCGTCTCCGCACCCACCCGCCAGCAACCACCACACACATTCCAGGAGGGAGGGAAGCGTGACTCCGAGGCCCTGGGGAAGGTGAACAGACCGGTGGGCTACTTACTAACTGAAAAAAGGGAGGGAAAACCATGAAAGTATACTTCTGGAGAGTTGCCTTGGAACAACAAATCAAACCAAAAATTAAAACCAAGAAACAAAACATTTGTGAAAAAAATCAAAATGAAGGCTACAAAAGCAAATAGAGTTCTAATAACCTTCCAACTGTAAGTCTGGCGGTCTGGCATCGGATTTTCACTCAAGAATGACACAGAGTTTTCCACTAACAGTGATTTTTTTTTCTTTTTTAAACAAAGGCCAACTGGGCATTCCCCTCTCGTCGCAGCGCTCTGGGCGCAGGCGAGCTGACCGATTCCCGTGCCGTGTTTTGTTTCCAGGGCAGGAAATTCCAAAGGGAAGGGAAAAATAATCAAACAAGCGGTTTTCAGGTCGTTCCGCACATGAACCCTGATCACGATTCCAAGAGTTTTTTGTAGGGTTTGGCCAGTTTTCATGTCTATGAAGTCAAAGGATTGGCGGGAGGAATTCATAAAACGTCAGGCTGTGGCTGTCTGTCCTCCAGAAAGGACTTGGGATTCAAGTTCATAACAACTTTAATCGGGAAATTCTACACTTAACCGCCGACGTATGGTATGCTTCTCTGTCTCTAACTACACGCTGCATCCACGGGGCGGGGAAGGTTCCTGGGAGAGTCAGTCTCGGTTAAAACACCTGGTGACTGGCCAGGTGCTCCCTGGAGGTGGAGGAGGGGGAGATGACTCACAGCCTCAGAAACAGACAACGGGGCACCATTTGGGACGTGGACGTCCAGCAGAAAGCCCAGCGGGTGCTCCTCACCCAGCCTTTTACTAGCTAATCTGCTATAGCGTGCCTCACGAGAGCCAGGATTTCAATTGTCCGGGTCTAAAAGAACACAGGGTCCCCGGGATGCAATGTGAGACATACTGGCAGGGAATGGAGGTCGGAGGGCATGTTGTGCGAATGCGTGGACGGGCATGGGAACATTACTGAGGTATTCTAGAACAGTGAGATCCCATTTTATGACCAAAAAAAAACCTGGGCAACAGTCAATACAAAAAACCGTTTTTATGGGGGGAAAAAAATGAAGTTGGCAATTGCCGCTAGGCATTGTTTTGAGGGGAAAAAGATCTATTTTTAAGAAAGGGATTAAAAACAACATAAACAGTTTATCATTTACTACAGGCCTGGTGCATGACATGTGTGCACTGGGGGAGGGGGTGTCCCTCAGCCCAGCTGCGCTTTCTAGCATCTGGGACCCTCGGGCGGGGGGATGGGGTGGGGTGGGGAGCAGAACTAAGCCGGCAGGAGGACATCCCCCCGAGGGGTCCTTAGTGCTGCCAGAGAGGCTCCCTGCCACCTCTGATGCTGTGCTCACTGGCCTGGTTTCTAGCTGAGTGGTGCTCCCTCCGTGGGAGCACACTGACCACCAAGGGGGCCAGCTCCTGTGTTGAGCGTCTGCCCCTGGTGGTCAGTGTGTGTCATTACGATTGACTGTTGGGTCAATTTGCATATTAGCCTTTTATTGCATAGGATAGCATTATTTCCCTCTTCCAGTTCATGAAACTGGGATTGCCATTCAAGCAAGTTTCAGAACACCTGGTGTGCAGACAGGTAAGGTCTGGATGACTGATTTTAGGTGGCAGCCTTGTTTCTGTCCTGACTGTGTGTGTGTGTGTGTATGTGTGTGTGAGAGAGCATGTGTAACAAAGCAGGTTAGCCATCCAAAAGATGAGCACATTAGAGAAAGTAGTTTTCTCTGGCAATAGTTCCCCTCATGAGCTTTTGTCAGCGTATAACTGCGCATTTGGAGCAAAGATGAGCCCTTATAAATCATGGATATGGAGATTAATTTTTCTGGCCCTCACAGTAAAGTGGACATTAAATTAATGAGTCTAAGAAAACAAGGGTGGATCTCCTCGTACTTAGGTCCCATTTAAGGCCTTTACCGGCCAGCATTCCATTTAATTCCAGCTTTTTCTTTCCATCGACAGGTTCCCAGACACCGTAAGCAGCCTTGAAAATTTCAGTATTATTGAAAAGCAAGATCAGATTAAAATGCTGCTCAATTGTTCTGAGTATTTTCACAACACAAACCCTACATCTCTCTTTCCTGCAAATGGAAAATAATTCACAGCACTGCTTTTCAAAATGCTGCGCAGAACCCACGGGCCCTGGAATTAATGGGGGATCTTATAAATGTGGCTTCCTGGGCTCCACCTCAGGCCCCCTGGACCACAAACTCTGGGGCGGGGCCCGGGAGGCCTAATCCCCAGCTGTCCAAGCTCTTCGTGTGACGTTCGTGCACAGGAAAGTTCCAGAACCGCATAGTTAAAGAGCATAGGACCGTTATCTTTAGAGAGTTAGCTTGATTGTTACATACTTGTTGAATTAATTTCTAAATTGAAAACCCAGAAATATGTAAAATAAATTATCTGCCAATTGTTCTAATTTGCCCTTTAAAAAAAAAACACCTGAAATTTTAATGCCTTTCTATCAATGCCAGGAAAGCACAGAAGTACCCAGAAAAGCTTCTCTTTCTTCTGCTCAAAACGGGTTTCTTTTCTTTTCTCAGAGAAGACTGGACATTGGGCACCTGCCCCTCCTCCTGCCCCAAATGGCCTTTTGGATTTTCAAATTGGTAAGATTTTTTTCTTCTCTCAGATAAATGTGATGGAGTTTCCCATCCAGCTTATCAGTTAGGAAGGTTATCAGAAAGTGAAACATCAGGCAGAGGAAGCAGAGCTAGCAAGAAAGGAAAACCGTGTTTACACCGAGAGGGTTCCTGGCGGGGGCCGGGGCCATGGAATGGGTGGGCTGCTGGGGGCCACACAAAGGTATCGGGTTTGGGATGAGAATGAAGATGAGAAGACACAAACAGGTGGAGAGGAGATTCGGTTCTTGAAAGAGAAGAGGAGGAGGAGGAATCTGACACTAAAAAGTGAAAGAGAAAAAAAAGAAGGATAAAAGCAACAACAAAAAAAATTTTAGAAACACAAAGAAAAAATAAAACTAGCTTTTAATATACTCACATAAGCTGCAAAGAAAACAAGGTCATGTAATACACAATCATTCCTCTACTCGACAACAGGATACAAGTGTTATTTTTTGAAGAAAACAAATCTGTTGTTTCCCCTTGGTTGTTTAATTGCTCTTTAGTGACAGCATGGAGTCCACACAGCTCAGGTTTGCCTGGGCACCGAGTCAGCCGCAGACCCACTGAGAAGAACGTGTCTGTAACCTACAACACCCGGCCGTTCTGGGGGAAACCGCTGGTCTTTCCATGGAAAAGGGTGAGGACTGGACGTTCCTAGGCTTGCTTTCTATGAGAAGCACTTGCTCAGAGTGTACAGTGGGCCCTCGGTTCTCGGACTCAATGAGTTCCGGAAGGCAGTGTGTTCAAAAACCGAATCATCCCCCCCATTAGAAACAATGTGAACGGAAGTAATCCATTCCAGACCTCCAGATGATTCCCTGTTTTAACGTGTCATATATCCAGCACCTGTCTAATGTACTGTTTAATCTATGAACAAGCACTTCTTTTCTAAGATTTACCAAACCACCCGCTCCTCGCCTCGCTCCAGGGGTGACCTGCAGGTCCGCCTGCATCACCTTTGCTCGTTCACATGCCCCTGCCTCCGAAGTGCGGTCAGTGGCTAACTGTGCTCATTTATCCGATCAGCAGCGGCTTTCCTGCCTCTTCAGCTGCCTGTCATCAGTTCCTTTCACACCATTAGCAACATTAGCGCTCTTGATGGCCTTTGTCTGTTTTTAAATTGTGCTGGTCATTGATTCCACCGGCCACAAAAGCATCCTCTCCTTTGTTGCCTGAGAGACGCTTTTCTGTGATGCTAGGCGGGGGTATCAGCCTGAAAGGGTTGTCCGTTTGAAAATTGAAGTTTGGTTCAACAACCCAGACGTTTTCGGTGAGCAACTTGGTGGAGAACCGAATTGTTTGAGATGAGGTCTGACCGCGTGTATTTATGTTTCCTGGGTGCGGACACTGAGGTGCAGGCCGTGCCAGGCGCCAGCCCAGGGCGGGGGAGCGCGGGCTCTCTCGGCTGGCCCCGAGGCTGGGCGCTGAGCACTGGAGGAGGGAGCTGGGGCCGTCACCTGCCTGCCTTTGGGCCGGAGAGACCAGGCAGTGGGGAGACCCCCACAGCGACAGTTTACAAGTTAAAGGAATGATTTTACTTGGGCGAGGTGTTGGGTGAGATGAAAGACAAAGCCCCTTACTCTGCATCCTGTTTTGGAGGCCATGGGAAGAAAACACTTTTTTTTCCACCCTCTATTGAGAGGAACTACCGATCTGTTCCAAAAAAAAAAAAAAGATAGCGATTCGCAGCTTCCAAGTTATTGGTGTCACCCCACCAGATCCCTCTCTCCACGGCTGGGACCATTCGATGCTCGAGGGGGGGCTGGAGGGCCAGAGGTGACGTCAGCTGGGAAATCATGTTCTTTAGGGGGGAGGGCTTTTCAATTTGCCACATCCGTTTCATAAAACCCACAGCCAGTCCCCTAACGGGACTCCACAGATCTGTGTATGGACAATGTCCGCGGTGGAGACCCGTACTCCCCAAACCGGGCACCCCGAGCCCGCGCTGTGGAATGACCGAGGCGTGTAGTGATGGTGCTGTGGCAATATTTTTTAAAGGTTCTTATCTTTGCCATCTACACTGACATGTGCACAGGTGAAATATGATGCCTGAGATCTGCTGCTGTAAAATACTCCAAATCCCAAGTGCGGGGCAGGAGAGATGGCTGGAGAAAGAACACTAGCTCTTGGAGGCGGCAGCAGACACAGGGGGATTCGTTATATTATATTGTGGCTTGGTGTGTCTGAGTAGTTTCCACCAAAGATAAAAAATAGGAAGTAAATTTTAGCTCTGGAACAGACAATAAGGGCTGGAAGCGTGCCCGTGGCTTCACAGGGAGTAGAGTGCAGGGGGCGGCAGACTCGGCGGGGCCGTGAGGTGGGAGTCCACTGGCCACATGCCCTTGCCGATGCCAATCGGTGTGGCTCTGCTCGTGGCGGATGCCGGTGCCCTTTGAGCCGGGGGTTCGGAAGAGCACGAGGCCCCGGAGGGGAAGGGGTCTGAGCACGACTGTCCTCACAGGCTCCTGGGGGAGGGGCACAGGAGGAAGACAGTCTGGTCCTGACAGCCGACCTTCCAATGCTAGAACGAGGGGTTCGAGTCCCCGCTAGCAGGACTGGACTAGTCTGGGTCAGAGTCTCTGCCTGGTTTGTAGTCTCCACCCAGAAAGGCCTGTAGATCAGTCTGGGCCGGGCCACTGTAGGGGGAGGTGGAGTGAGGCTTGTGAGTCTGCGTTTGGCGCAGTGGCTGCGGGATGTTAAATGTTAAGCTGCGCTAGTGCAATCAGGCCCTGGGATGGGACTTCCCACGCTGATTCTCAGCTTGGTGACAGGAAGCCTAGCTCAGGGACGCAGCCTCCAGGCCGCTGCGACATGGGGCTTGGGTGGGTACCACAGCTGGCTGCCAGAGGCCCTCTCCCTCCCATCCTGACGGAGGAGAGCCTGCAGGAGCTGGCTGTGCGTACCTCAGGCCTGCTGTCTCGCGCCCCCTGGGGGGGGGAGCTTGCTCAGGTGTCCAGTGCGTCTTCGCCGGGCACGTCTTAAGTCACTCAGGCCCAGGCTCCTCTCAGAAGCCAGCCCATGAAGAGCAGGCACACCCCGCCCGGGACTGGCCCCCCGCAGGCCCCGGGGCAGCGGAGCGACGCACTGGAACTCCTTGAGGCTCAAAGCAGAGGGACCCTCTGTGTATGCTGTGGGTCTGTCAGTCCTCCAAACTGCCCCTGAACAGTCACAATGACCATTAGAATTGCTTGTTGGAATGCCAGGAGTACATAGGGGACTATGTAGTCCTCTGCACCTAGGGGGATGGGGAAAGGCCAGCGAGAGGGAGGCGCAGACACCTCTCGGTGGTGGCCAGTGCTGCAGGCCGCCACGTGGGGCCGTGGAACCAGAGCTCAGCCCCTGCCTCCTTACAGGCTCTATGCTGGATGTCTGCGTGCTCACATGGGCAACTGGTTAGGAATCAAAACCTGGGTTCCAGCAAGGTCTGCAGTCTACAGCGAGAGGCAGAACCGGGAGAGCAGGGGGGAAGCTGGTGGAGACGGGAACATCTAATTTTGGCTCTAAGAGCAAGTGGGGGGGGGGGGGATAGAAAGACCTCAGCGACGTGCTGGCCGTGTAACACGACTTCCCCGCTGTGCACACACTTGGAAAGGACTCGGGCAAATGCACCTCGGCTGAGCGTTTAACCGGCTTGCGTGAGTTGTGCTCCCAGCCCCAGCGGCCGTCCGCATCCCTGTGGCTCGGGGCCCAGGCCCGTGGAGCGGACACCATTCCGCCCCCGCCGGCTCTTTGTCTCACCTGTCTCCGGGTCGCTGAAGTCGGGCAAGGTGATTGTGTTGAGCTGCCGCCTGTCCGCAATGGTTCTGTCTAAGAGGCTGCTCCCTCGACCCGAGTCACTGCAAAACAACGGGGAGGGGTGTCAGTCACGTGAAGTGTGGGCGGAGGAAACAGATTCCGCCAATGCGGACTCCTGCAAAGCAGCCTTGGATGCTGGGTGCGTTTCTGAGGTTGTTCGGCACCTTTTCATCTATTACAGAGCCCCTGCTTCCCGCTGGGGCTGGGATTGCCTTCAGCAGTCAACATCCCATTGGCTTAAACCACACCCACAGACCTTGCTGATTTCAGCCTGTTTTTGCCAGCCACACTAATAAAAGAGAAAATGCAAATTAACCCAACCAAAATGGCTGCGGCCACAGAGCGAGTAGGAGGCTTAGGTTTCCCTGGCGATGGAGGAAGCCAAGTTACCCATTTCCTCCACCCTCCCCCCCCATGCCTGGCCTCTGCTCAAGGCTACAAAGTTTTAATTATAGAAGATAAATCCCAGATACCAGGGCCTCTGCTTGGGTCGCCAGGGGGTGTGGCTGGCCTGAAAACCACCACAGGACCCTCACCCAGGCCACCACACACTCCAAGGGAACCCCCATTCTGATCTGGGGCACCCTTCAGGGCAAACCAGCTGGCCCCTACTGGTGCACCAGGCCTCTATCCTGTCTAATAAAAGAGTACCGTATTTACCGGCGTATAAGACGATTTTTTGGCCCTGAAAAATACGTATTTGCCGGCGTATAAGACGACTGGGCGTATAAGACGACCCCCTAACATTTCCACTAAAAATACAGAGTTTGTTATATACTCGCCGTATAAGACTACCCCCCACTTGGAGGCATATTTTTCAGGGCCAAAAAGTCGTCTTATACGCCGGCAAATACGGTAATATGCAAATTGACCATCACTCCAACACACAAGATGGCTGCCCCTATCTGGTCAAAGATGGCTGCCCCCATGTGGACACAAGATGGCCACCACAAGATGGCCAGCAGGGGAGGGCAGTTAGGAGGGACCAGGTCTGCAAGGGAGGACAGTTTTGAGTGATCAGGCCAGAAAGGGAGGGCAGTTGGGAGGAATCAGTCCTGCAAGGGAGGGCAGTTGGGGGTGATCAACCTTGCAGGGGAGGGCAGTTAAGGGTGACCAGGCCAGCAGAGGAGAGAAGTTGGGGGCGACTGGGCCTGCAGGGAAGGGCAGTTGTAGGGTGGGGGTGGGGGACCCAGGCCTGCAGGGGAGAGCAGTTGGGGGGGACCAGGCCTGCAGGGGAGGACAGTTGGGGGTGATCAAGCCTGCAGAGGAGGGCAGTTAGGGGTGATCAGGCCTGCAAAGGAGGGCAGTTAGAGATAATCAGGCTGGCAGGGGAGTAGTTAGGTGATCAGGCTGGCAGGCAGAAGTGGTTAGGGGCAGTCAGGAAGGCAGGGAGGGAAGCAGTTGGGAGCCAGCAGTCCTGGATTGTGAGAGGGATGTCCGACTTACTGTGTAGGCCCCATCCTATTGGGATTGGGTCTAAATGGGCAGTTGGGCATTCCTCAAGGGGTCCCAGATTGAAGAGGATGCAGGCTGGGCTGAGGGACACCCCCCCTCCGTGCACAAATTTCATGCACCAGGCCTCTAGTTATAAAATATAAAAACAAGAGCTACAGGCCCAGGGCCCCATCTACCTTACTGGGGAAACTGGCTGTCATTCCGAGTCCATAAAGCATCATGCCTGTACACGCTCTCCTCATGTGCCCACTTGGCACCAGTGCATCTTAGATGCCCTCGCTGCACAGGGACGTCACTGGGCAATTCTAAAACCACTCACACCTGGGCCCACTCCAGAACACAAAATCATAATTTCTGGGGCAGTCAACACTTTTCTTTCTTTTTTTAAAAATAAATCTTTATTGCTCAGATTATTACAATTGTTTCTCCTTTTTCTCCCCCATTGCTCCCTTCCACCCAGTTCCCATCCCACCCTCTGCCCTTAATGCCTCCCCCACCCCCCCATCCCCGCATTGTCCTCATCCATAGGTTATACGATTTTAATCCAGTCTCTTTCTGCACCCCCACACCCCTTTCACCCTGGTAATTATCAATCCACTCCCTTTCTTTGCCCCTGATTCTATTATATTCCCCAGTTTATTCTATTCCTCAGATTTTTAATTCACTTGATCTTCTTCCTTTTCTTAAGTAATACCTTTCAGCATTTCATATAATACTGGCTTGGTGGTGGTGAACTCCTTTAACTTTTTCTTATCTGTGAAGCTCTTTATCTGCCCTTCAATTCTGAATGATAACTTTGCTGGATACAGTAATCTTGGTTGTAAGTTCTTGCTATTCATCACTTTGAATATTTCTTGCCACTCCCTTCTGGCCCATGGTTTCTGTTGAGAAATCAGCTGATAGCCAAATGGGTGCTCCCTTATAGGTAACCAACTGCTTTTCTCTTGCTGCTTGTAAGATCTTCTTTTTGTCTTTTGCCCTTGGCATATTGATTATGATGTGTCTCAGAGTATTTCTCTTTGGATTCCTCTTGTTTGGGGTTCTGTACGCTTCCTGTACTTGTAAGTCTATTTCTTTCACCAGGTGAGGGAAGTTTTCTGATATTATTTCTTCAAATATGTTTTCAGTATTTTGCACTCCCTCTTCTTCTGGCACCCCCATAATTCTGATGTCGGTGTGATTGAAGTTGTCCCAGAGGCTCCTTACACTATCTTCAATTTTCTGGATTCTCTTTTCTTCTTGCTTCTCCAGAGGAGTGTCTTTTGGCTCTTTGACCTGATTCTTGTGTTCCTCCATTCTGCTGTTGGATCTCTGCATAATCTACCTCAGCACTTTGCGACTCCCAGTCTGATCCGTGAGCCTCTCTCCTTTCTAGTTGTAGATATCCTACTCTGCCAGCTTTCCTGTGGTTTTAATGAAGTCCTTTTTGATTTTAGTTGCTTTAAAAAAAATTGTTGATGAGGTGGCAGCTTAGGAGACTACCAAGGCCACCATCTTGGTTCTATCTCCCAGTCAACTCTTTTCAAAGCTCCCCAGAAGGTTCTAACTTAAAGCTGGATTCAAGGACCCCCTGGCCCCTACTCTTCAAAGAGGAATCACAGCCATGGCCTCGTTTGTGTCCCAGAACAAACCTTTAAGTTAAATTGGGTGTTCAATACCCATTTGGCACATGAGGAAGAGGAGGCGTGAGGTCACACAGTGAGTGGGTCCTGGGAAGGGTGGGAGCCCAGCCCCGCCCAGTGTTCCTGAGCTGAAGAGGTGGCTATGGGTGGGGGTGGCGGGGTCAGGGGCAGCACAGCAGGGTCAGGGACCGCTTCCTGCACAAATCCCCTCTCCAGCTTTCTCCTACATGGGACCCCCTCAGGCGTAACTGGAAGGACACAGAGCTAAGGGACCTCTGCTACACAGACCCCTGTTTTTGTTGTTGTTCTTTAACATTCTGAGAAGCCTATAAGCAAAAACAATAGTCTTCTTTTTCCCTCCCGTGATATTCCATCAAAGAACCTCCAAAAACAAGCGGATTTGCCTCCTGAATTGTGAGTCTTTAATACGTTCCTTTGTCCATTTGTTATCAGTCTGGGGACTCTAAGGGTGGTATTTTTGTTGTTGTTAAGAAGTTCAAATTCCACAACAAAGGAACACAATTTCCTTCCTCACTGCAGCTGCTGCGAAAAGTGGCACAAACAAGGTTTGGTCTGAGACTTAATATGGTTTGCAGGCTGCAGTTTCCACACTCAGGGATGGAGCTAGAGAAATCCACCGGAAACAGGAGGAAACCTGCTTCATTCAGGACTGAGGACCGGGCAGCCGGACGTTCTACGTCAGTGGGTGCGTGTTTTCCGGAGACCGTCCTATTAGTTATTTCCACCACCAAGAAACAACAAATGTCTCTGAGCAGCGGATAACATCAACGTACATGCAAATTTTCATTGGACACATCACTGACTGAATATTTCTAGCGCGGGTCTATGTGTTTTTAATGTAAACATTACTAAAGACATCACAAAAATGTGAATATTGCAATGGCTCCCCACCTAGGAGTTTTTCAGAAGATGTTATCTCAGCCGAAACTGGTTTGGCTCAGTGGATAGAGCGTTGGCCTGCAGACTGAAAGGTCACAGGTTCGATTCTGGTCAAGGGCATGTACCTTGGTTGCGAGTACATCCCCAGTAGGGGGTGTGCAAGAGGCAACTGATCAATGATTCTCTCTCATCGATGTTTCTAACTCTCTATCCCTCTCTCTTCCTCTCTGTAAAAAAATCAATAAAATATATATTTTTTTAAAAAAAGAAGATGTTATCTCAAAATGGAGTGCATCTTCCATCACCCTGGGGATCCCAGCACACGCCCTGAGCTGCTGGCATTGGAGAGGAGGATATGCCTGGGCTTCCGTGGATCAAACCCGAGACAGTGGATCAGAAATGTCCGCTCCAGCCACAATCCTGCAGGCTCTCCATCTCACCACGTCCCGGAGCACAGAGCTGTCTGCCACGTGTGGCACTGAGCAGGGATCAGTGTGGACCTTCTCCGGCTAGAAACCAACAGCCTCCCGCCTTCCGCCCAGGTGCCTGCTGCCCAGTGTTTGTTGTTGTTGCTCTGTTCCAAGCAGGGTTACGTCTCACCCACTTGCTCATGCGATTCCACCCTTTCCTAAAACCCGTGCGACCCCATCGTAGATTCAAGGCTGTTGCACCCAGCGCCGACTGGAGAACTGCCACGCGTGCCGTCCCTGTCAGGACACAGCCCTCCCCTCTCGATGCTCTGTTCTCTTGCCAAGGTCACGTCTCCCCACCATTCGCGGGGAGGATGTCTAAATTTGCACAACGGTAAGGGCTACAGAAGAAACATTTATTTATATCCCAGAGAAAATAAATAAAGTGTTTTTTAAAAAAGAAGAAGCTCCTTAATAAGGGGCTGCCTGATTACCACCCCTTCCCTCAGGCTTTGGGAGTAGCTGGAGGGGGGAGTAGCTGGAGGGAGCAGCAGCTGGAGGGGGGAGTAGCTGGAGGGTGCAGTTCTGTGATGGGCCCCCCTCTACCCACACCCAACTCCATCGCGGCTGCGCCTGAAGCAAGGGTTCCTCCAGCTCCAGCCCTCAAAGACCCTTTAGGGAACAGAGGAAGTAGGGACACAGCCCAGGCGTTTGGTTAAGTATTTTTAAAAAGCTTTCCAATTCTGCTATTTTTTTCCCCTCTTCACATTCAATATTCTTGGTTGCTAAGTGGGAGGGAATGTGGGGAGGTGGGAGAAGTGTGGAGAAACGAGGGAAAACTGGCAATGCGCTCGCTGATGGATTTATTTTCTCATTTCTAAAGGGGGCACAGGCAGAGGACCGTGCTCGGCCACGGAAGGAAGCAGCGGCCTGGGGAGGATCTCCCGCTGGCTGGGCTGGGGGCAGAGTCTCCCCCAAACCTGCTGCTTCTGATAGGCCAGGAGGGCGGGGCTGTAGGGGGCACACAGATGAGCATTTTCTATTTCTGCTTAAAGACTTGGAGAAGGAGAATATTTAAAAAGTCAAAATGATCTTTATTTTCAGAACATACCCTCACAAGGAAAGACACTCTTCTCACCAAGAGGAGGATTTATGGTTACGAAGGGAACTCTTCCTAAGCCCTGCCCCCCAGCCCTGCAAGGGGCTGCGTGGCTTTCCAGGACGAGCCCCCTCCTGCTGCACCCCCAGGGGCCTGCGGTCGTGTCTGTTAATGTCAGTGCCCAAGGACCCATGCCCTGATCGTGACGTGTTTTTTAACTGCAGAAGCTTTTGCAAAACAGAATCTCACCTGGAGCCCCACCTACACTCTGCTGCTCCCTGCTGCCCACCCCACCTTTCCTCGCCCCAGGCCAGCAGCTGGGGACCACGGCCACCTGCCACGGGCCACGGCCACTGCCACGGGCCACGGCCATGGCCACTGCCACGTGCCGGCCTCCTGGGGGGCCAGACTGAGCGTGCCACACCCTCAGCACACATTTACCGTCTGAGCCATGCATGTTTAGGCTCCCGAGTTTAAGAGCACAATCTGAGCTGGCCGTGCATCTAGCTGCAAGCTTTGGAAAACACTCAAACAATAGGAGCAGCTGTTTGAATTCACTGAAATCATTACATGCCTGTTTGTCACATTGCTTGCTTGATAGGCAGGGTGCACTCCGTAACCTACACACGCAGCAGAAAAAACTGCCCCGGCTTGGAAATGACCACAGCAGGTTATGGGGTGTCTTTGCACACATGCGGGGTGTGGACAGTGCACGCCCCCAGATGTCTGCCTCTAGGGGGTGGGGCCCTGGGACTGACTCCCCTGACCATGCCTGGTCCAGATACAATCGATTTCCTCCTTGCACAAAAGATGATCCCGAACAACGTATTTCATTGTCCTACAGGACAGCGTTTTTGCATGTATTTGTGCAAGTTCGTTTCAGCGAATCTCTTTGTAAAGTCTCCTTGGAACAAGACTTACCATTTTACTGATTCCCTCTTTAGCTAATGAGGAAAACAAAATCTTTGACACATGCTTAATTGCTAGTTGGGTCATGATGTTAACTTTTTGAAAATAGCACTCTACCATGCCCACAGCAAGTTCTACTCGCCTTAGCAGGATGTGGCCTGTTGTCAGTGCAGGTCTTTTAAATATTCCTGTAAGAACCCGATCTGGAATATGTAACGGACCAGCCTCCCCATAAGTCATCAGACAGTCAGCAGTTGTGAGCTGAGTTGAACGGCCATCGCGGCAGCAAAAGCAAAAGAAACCCATGAGCCGAAACCGGTTTGGCTCAGTGGAAAGAGTGTTGGCCTGCGGACTGAAGGGTCCCGGGTTCGATTCCGGCCGAGGGCATGGACCTTGGTTGCGGGCACATCAGGAGGCAGCTGATGGATGTTTCTCTCTCATCCGTGTTTCTGACTCTCTGTCCCTCTCCCTTCCTCTCTGTGAAAAATCAATAAAATATATTTAAAAAAGAAAAAGAAAAAGGAACCTATGACCTATGGCCTCATCGGCCACCAGGAGAAGACTCCCTTGAAGAGAGAGCGTGGGAGGCTCCCCGCTGCCGCCTGCTGTGGGGGGACCTGCAGGGGCACCGCTCAGTGCCAGCCAGAGGGCTGAGGGGCAGGGGCCCAGGCAGCCCCCCACACAGAACGAGCAGGCCGCCGGGCTCTTACCTGGGGTTGGCCAGGTTGTAGCAGGATTTCCAAATCTGCAGCATGTGCTTGCAGGTGAGCAGCGCCTCGTCGGGGCCCCGGCACAGCGACTCCAGCTTCACCTTGGAGAACAGCAGCCTGCGGGGGAGGCGGGGAGAGGACACAGCTTACCACCGAGGGAGCGGCCACCGAGAGGACACAGCTTACCACCGAGGGAGCAGCCACCGAGAGGACACAGCTTACCACCGAGGGAGCGGCCACCGAGAGGACACAGCTTACCACCGAGGGAGCGGCCACCGAGAGGACACAGCTTACCACCGAGGGAGCGGCCACCGAGAGGACACAGCTTACCACCGAGGGAGCGGCCACCGAGAGGACACAGCTTACCACCAAGGTTCGGGCTCAGGAGCTACTGCACTCGCCCCGGAATGGGGCGTCCGAGGGCCTCCCCCAACGAGGGCTCTGGACCCCCCGGCTCAGCATGGGGCTGTGGCTGAGCCTCAGCCCCGAGGCCAATGCAGGCAAAGACCATGTGTGTGTGTGTGTGTGCGCTCAGGCGAAATCCATCCGAGTGGCTAATTTTATTCAGGATGCGGAGATTTCGTTAACGGCATGCTTTTTTCAGAACAAAACCAATTCACCTGCCAAACTACAAAAATTCATTGAAAGCTGATCTTAAGACAAAATTACACAGAAGATGGGACTGCGGGGATGTAAATATCTGCAATGGACCTTCCACAGGTCCATTGACCTCCAGCCCTGGTGTTGCTCAGCGGTTACAGGGTTTGGGAACGTCTGGCCTCAGGCTGTACAAGGCCCTCAACATCGTTCGGTCTGGCGCTGCCAAGGCAGGAGGGGTGAGTTAATGAAATGTTTGACCAAGTACAGCAGGCTAATTTGTAAGCTGATAGTTGTGTATGACCGCTGAATGATGTTATGAATATCCAAATGGCCCTTGGCAGAGACAAGGTTTCCCACCCCTGGGTTAGAGCACTGGCCCTCAGACCAAAGGGTCACGGGTTTGATTCCCAGTCAAGGTCACGTGACTTGGTTGCAGGCTTGATCCCTGACCTGGGTTGGGGCACGTGCAGAAGGCAACCAATCAGTGTGTCTCTCTCCCTCATATTAATGTTTCCCTCTCTCTTTCTCTCTCTCTCACCCTGCTCTACTCCCTTCTGCTCTCTCTAAAAATCATTGGAAAAATATCCTTGGATGAGGATATATTTTTTTATTTTTTTTAAAAAAATATATTTTATTGATTTTTTTTACAGAGAGGAAGAGAGAGGGATAGAGAGTTAGAAACATCGATGAGAGAGAAACATCCACCAGCTGCCTCTTGCACACCCCCCACTGGGGATGTACCCACAACCAAGGTACATGCTCCTGACCGGAATCGAATCCGGGACCTTTCAGTCCACAAGCCAACGCTCTATCCACTGAGCCAAACTGGTCTCAGCTGGATAAAGATTTTTAAAATCTCCAAAAATAATTCTCATTCCCAGCTCAAGAAACTACAGTGATTCCTTCCTGTCTGTAACAATAAGTCAGATCCCCCTGGAGCTCTTTAAGGTGCTCTGCCCGCTGGCCTATGGCGCATCCCGGTCTGGGCATCCCTCCAGTGGACCCTTTGCTCCTGCCAACAGAGTTCACTGGCCCAAGGCTATGGTTCTGTCATAATTCTATGACTATATATGCCATGCTCTCAATCTTAATCTCTACTCATCCACATGTCTCCTCATTCTTCCTAAATTCACCTAAAACCTCACCTCATCAAGTAAGTCTTCAACTAATACCACTTTTACACTCTCACAGTCCCCACTCAGTATGGATCAGATTAGCTGGTGCTTATTGTTGTTGATGATGAGGAAGAGGAGAAGGAAGAGGAGGAGGAGTAGGAGGAGGAAGAAAGAACGAGGAGCTTCTCTCCTTGAAAGGTCTGTGTGCCTGACCCTGCGTTTGCCCTTTAAGAACAATGTCAATGCCATCTTGTAAAACCCCTTCTCAGTGGCCGGTGCTTCTCTCCCTTTGGTAACTGAACCCCCACCCCTGTCTCGGGCCTCACCTCCATGGCGCCCAGAGCTGTGCTCGGTGGTCAATGGGCCTGAAATCAGCCTTTGCTCACTGACTACTTTCTCTATAAACCAGGATATAAAGAAATATGTTTCCAGTGATTTAAGTTAGACATGAAGGAGAAAAGTCTCTTTTTCCTCCGTGGTCCTGAGACGGAATGAGGGTGTCCTAACTGTCACTGCCCACGCTCAGGAGTGAGCTGGTACCAACACTCCCTCTGAATGCCCAAGGGGACACGGGGGCCCCGGGGAGTCAGGGGCCGGCTTCTTCAGCCTGGGTCTGCAGGAGCCGGATGATGGAACGGCAGCCAGGTAATTGAAATATGGTAGCAATCAAACAATACAGGAGAGTTTGGAGAGACTTGCTTTGTTCATTGCGCGATGGGTTTAGGGAGGATGAATTCAAATTCTAAGCAAGGTTACAAGCAGAACTTCCTTTTTTTTTAATTGAAGAGCCAGCCCTATGTGCACTTAGTGGTTATCTCGCTGGTGGCCTTGAAAACAATACAGTTCTATCCAATTAAAAAATGCACCTGGCATGGTATTGAGATTGTGGGCATATCTAGTCTCTGGCCTACACAGTCAGACAGCTAAGTTTATCTTCATCATTCTTCAAACAGGCTAAAGCAAACTAGAAAGCAACATTTTATCTGGGAAGAACAGCAGAAAATTCCAAACAGCAGTCTGTTACAGAATGGGGGTTTTCCTTCTCAGAACCTTTAAAAGGAACTGCCTGCCCCTAAAACAGTGCAGTCGTGTAGAGTCCACCTGCGTGTGGTGCTCTTGCGGCTGTCCTGGCCAGTGATTTCAATAAATCTTTGCCTGCTTTTTTTTTTTAAAAAAATCATCAGCCTCTGGTGGTCTTATTTTGAACCCAGGGTTCGACCCCACAACAGTAATGTGAGGAGGCGGTCTCTCATCTCCAAGCGGGTGGGCACAAAGCGTGAGCCCAGACAGGAGACCAGGACTCGGTTCTACTAAAAACCTTCTCAGGAAGCGGACACTCCCCGAGGCCTTTCCAGGCCCGCCTGCACGGAGTGACAGCCCTCGGGGGTGTGGAGGGGTTTTCAGGGGCCAGATGCGGACGCCTGCTGACGCCTTCAGTGAGCCCGGGAGGTGGTGGACGCTTCCACCAGAACCTCCCGCCCAAGTGGGTCAATTGGGAGAGGTGTGGCCACAGAAGGAGAGGTGCCAAAGGCCACCTGTCCGCTTCTGGTGGAGACGGACCGGAGGCCGGGACCTGCTTGGATGCGGGCTGGTTGCCGAGCAACTCCGGCCACGGAAACCTGCCTGGGATGGGGCGATGCTCTCTGGGAACCCCCCCCCCCCCGAGTTCCTCGGGCTCGGCCGGGCTCGGAGGGTGCCTGCCCCAGGGAGGGCCTCCAGCTGGTGGGGACGGTGCCCCCGCACAGGCCGCGCTGTGGCTCCGAGAACAATGCCCACGGGCCCTTTGGCGGTGCCCAAACGCCAGAGCCCACCCCAGGCCTCAGCGTGGGGCAGAGCGCGCACGCACTTGACGGAGGATGCGGAGCTGAAGAGGTGTGGGCTGGCTTTATGGGAACCAGACGGGAAGAACAATAGGCGAACTGCCGAGCCCCGCGGATGGGGAGTGAGGCAGAGGAGCACAGCAGAGAGAGGCACTGGCTGAGCCAGGGAGCCCACAGGCATGAGTGGGGGGACTCGAAGGCTCAGCTGCCATCGGCTGTTCCCGAGACGATGGGCGGGATGGCCCCACGAGCCCCCTCCCCCCTCCCATGATACACCCTCGAACGCACACATGAAGGTGGGAGACACAGGCACTGCCTCCGACTGCTCCTCATCACCACGTCCCCACCCCCGAGCCCGTGCACAGGCAAAGACCACACCAACACCAGGACAGGGAGACCATCACCATATCCGCCGAGCCGCTCCCACGGGGCAGGGCTGCTGGGGGCCTCTGACCGTGTCAGCTGAGCAGGCTGCCACCGACTTAGCATTAATGTGTCCAAAGGCATTACACCCAATCTCCCGAGGAAACCACAGGGCCAGAAAGCAAGCTACTAGAAAACGTGGGACCCACCAGCATGGACGGCATCTCAGTACGTGGCATCTTGGGGGGGACAGTGGAGAGTGACGGCCCGCGACTGCCTGCTGCCCGTCCCCCGAGTCTGACCGTGAATTAAGTGAGATGTTTCTCTAAGAAGCGTTCAGAAGTCACCTGCTGGGATAACAGTCCACCCCCCCCCCCCCATCCCTGGCTCAAAGTGCATGAACCCAATTTAAGCATTTGTTGTTCAGAGACCGGTGGGAAACTTACAGGAAATCGACGAGGAACGGGAGACACTTGCTAAGATGCCAGTCTGACTGTTGCTAACAGCCCAAATCCAGAGTCTTATGCAACACACCTCTCGTGATCTGGCTCCACTGCCCCCGGGGCACGTCCCTCATTCAGCCAACGTCAGCTTCTCCCACCGGCCACCCTCCTTCACACCCTGGGCCTGCGCACACGCCGTTCCTTCTGCCTGAAATGTCTTTCCCTTCTTTCCTGCTTTTTAAGCATCTACTCATCTCTCAAGACTCGGGCCAAATAGCACCCCTTCCGTTGAAGCCAGCCTCCAGTATGAGGAGCCACCCGTTTCCAAACGGAAGTGCAACGCCGGGAAAGACAAGAGCTCTCCACTGTGGAGCAGCAAGCTCCAAGCCAGGAAACCTCTGCTTGCGAGACAAGTGACACAGCAGCAGCTGTCAGACACCTTAAACATTTAATCGCTGGTTCTTACCACAAGCCTGCCAGCCAGGCTGAGAGTGAGGTGCGTGTCCCCATTCACGCTGCCGGGCCCCGGGAGGCCAGCGATGCAAACCCAGACCCAGGAGGCTTCGGGGCGCTGACCAAACCGAGGAGCACGGCCTCAGCTGGTCTAACCACGCTACCGACAGCAATGATGCCGTGCGGCCTTTTCTAATCCACTGCCGGACAGCTCACACCCCGAGATAGGTGAAGATCTGTGCCAAGCACCGTGTGGGATTAAACGTGGTGTGAAATACAGTTCCTTGCCCCCAAAGACTTTCCAGTCCCACCCAGAGGAGAGACCAGACCACGGGGGCAGGCGGTGGCTCTGAGGCGTGAGCGTGGGGCAGGAGAGCCGGGGTCTGGGCTGGGGGCACTCTTCCTGCGGTACATCAACCCGGGTCTTCAAAATGCTCGCTGTGGCCTGTGCTCTCTGCGGCCTGTCTCTTTCACCTAACAGCCAGGCGCCTCTGGAACTCTGGTCATTTGCAGGGTCCAGTTAACCAAGGCTTTCCTTTTCACTAAAACGAAAGGAAATGTGTGCAGACCTAATGGAACTCTACCAGGAGATGTCAGCTCACACGCCGCCTGTCGGAATCCTCCAGACCCGTGGTCTGCAAACTGCGGCTCACAAGCTGCATGCAGCTCTTTGGCCCCTTGAGTGTGGCTCTTCCACAAAATACTATGGCCTGGGCGAGTCTATTTTGAGGAAGTGGCATTAGAAGAAGTTTAAGTTTTAAAAATGTGGCTCTCAAAAGAAATGTCAGTCGTTGCACTGTTGATATTTGGCCCCATTGACTAATGAGTTTGCCGACCACTGCCCTAGACTGTGGGCTTTTCAGGGGTTGAATCTGAGTACCTGTTCCCTTTGGAAAACCCAAAGCGCACACATGCTTACTGCTGGTCGGATTGCCTGCAGGGCCACCGAAGGAGGGTGCGAGGGCAAAGCTCTTCCCACCCACACGTCTTCTCCAGGATAAAGCCCTTGCCTGGCCAGTATGGCTCAGTGTCCACCCAGGAACCAAGAGGTCTCTGATTCGATTCCTGGTCAGGGCACATGCCCAGGTTGTGGGCTCGGTCCCCAGTAGGGGACGTGCAGGAGGCAGCCAATCAGTGATGTTCATCTCTCATCCATGTTTCTATCTCTCTATCCCTCTCCCTTCCTCTCTCTAAAATGATAAATCAATGAAGACATTAAAAAAAAAAATAGGATAAGGCCCCATTGAGTCCCGGCAAGCTTCTGCCTGGGAGTTTTAGCCCCTGAGGAAGTTCTAGACTCCGACCACTTTGAAGGCCCACGTTTTCTCAAGAAGGAGGCGCTGTGCAATCTGCCCACAGACTGGGCAGGCCACCTGGCACTTCCTCCACCATGGCCTTGCTGTCATGTGACCTGCTGTCATGTGATTGCTCCAGCCCAAGCCCCCAGGTCTGCTGGTTCCTGGGGAAAGCCACACTGAACACACTTACACAGCAAAAGGAAGTATTGGGAGCAGACGCCTGGCTCTGCTGAACTTAGCAGCCCCTCACCCTGAGTGGCGGGTGCTGGGACGGCCATCCTCTCTGAGGGCTGGCCCAAGGAGGGCTCCTGCTCTAGTCAGTCCCGCCTCCTCTTTCTGACAGGCAGGAGCCCCTGCTAGACCCCATATCAGTTACATTTTGCTTCTCATTTCAGTCAAAGTGTCAACAATCTGGACTGCTCCCCCATCCTCTGGTGTTATTTTTAGAACAAATCACGGAGATATTTAGCTAAAATAAGTCACCTCAAGAAACCCCAGTTTGGCTCATTTTCTTGCTCCTGCTTCAGCTACTAATCGGATTAGCGCCCTAGAGCCAGCACTGAGCTGGAAATGGCCCAGACTGAAAGCCCCCCTGGAGCCACACCGCCCCTGTCAGGGGCCCCCGGAGCCACACCACCTGTGTCAGCGACCCCCTGGAGCCACACCGCCCCGTGTCAGTGACCCTAGAGTCACACCGCCCCATGTCAGTGACCCCTGGAGCCACACCGCCCGTGTTAGCGGCCCCTGGAGTCACACCACCCGTGTCAGGGTCCCCCGGAGTCACACCGCCAGTGTCAGGGTCCCCCGGAGTCACACCGCCCGTGTCAGGGTCCCCCGGAGTCACACCACCCGTGTCAGCGACCCCGGAGTCACACCACCCATATCAGGGGCCCCTGGAGCTGCACACCCCTGTGTCAGGGGCCTCCTCCCAGGCCCAGATATTGGTTTGTATGAAGGGAGCCCTTTCCGTTAGCTCCGGGCACAGAGCAGCAGCAGGCGCACACCCGCAGGCAGGACGGTGCCGGGTGCCGTCTGACGGGCGGAGCTGGGGGCTGAGGGTGGAAAGTAAGCCCGAGGCAGAGGACCCGCCTGGGTTTGGGGAGCAGCTGGCGAGCATCTCCGGCACAGACAGCGTCCACCAGCCACTGGTGAGGACATGTGTGACCAGGAACTGTCCGGTCTAGTCCGGCTCTAAAATAAGATCATCTGTTCTCCCTCAGCCACAAAGCCGTGGGCCATTTCTAAATGGGGAGCAGGCGACCCGCAAGCGAGTCTACTCCCCAAAGGCCGTGTCCCTGTCTCCCCAAAGGCCAGGTCGCCGACTCGGGGCGGCGTGACCCCGGGGGCCCTGACTCAGCTCCCTCGGCTGACTTCCCCGCATTCCCAAGTCTGAGGACGTGACGTGGGCTCGAAGGAATCCACGCGGTCTGGAGGACAGAAGTGGCTCCCTCCCCCGAAGCCAGGCAGGAGCCAGGAGGAGAGAGACGGGCAGAGTGCCGGGGAGACGGGAACAGCGTGGTTAAGAGCACCGAGGTGGAGGCCAGGCTGCCCGGGTCCAAACCACCCCTGCACCACGTACTGTGGCCCAAATCACCACTGCACCCCTGCACCACGTACTGGGCACGCAGTCTTAGACCACTTAACCTCTCCGTGCCTCAGTCTCCTTACCTGGGAAACGGGGATGATACTGCCTACCCTGCTTGTAATGATGATTAAATTATTTAAAATGTGTTGGGTGCTGGTAAGAGGTGCCTGCGACAAAGCGGTGTACAGGTGCCAGTGGTCATTGTCACTACATGAGTGCAGGTTACGCACGTTCACTTCTTTCCGTACAGTCAGATCCCACTGGCGTACGAAGAAATGGGTTTGTTTCACAGGATCTGCTGTCACCTGTGCAGGGTAGAGACCACACACAGGGAGGAGGGCGCTGTAGACGAGGGTGTGGCCCTCCCATCAGGCCGCTGAGAATCTGTTCAGCATCTTCCGATACATCACAGTGATGGACCAGAAGACACACTCGGTCCCCTTGCATTTGCCTCCCTCAGAGGGAGGCCTCCGAAGCTGCTTCCCTGTGCTTTGTGGTAACAGCTGGTGGTTTCTCAAGTGTGATACTGGTTTGTTGTCGGCTCTTAGAGCACATGTATGTATTCTATTCAAACAGGAAGGAGTAAACTTAAAATCAATGAAAAATGTAGGATGAGGAAAGTTGCTCAGCCACCATTTGTTTCAGAGCAAGAACTGGCAGTGGCTGCTCTCAGAAGCGTGTGGGACTTACTGACTTGTAACAACACATACTAGTTACACTAAAAAAGTGTAATAAACCGTCAGTGCTCACCCCGATATTTCATCTACGGAGGACTCTCCAAGTCGGAAACACAGGCTTTGAGGTCTGATCAAAGCCCTGGCGGAGCCACACTGTCTGTGGGAAAGATAAGGGTTCCAGACCGCACCTGGCACCGACTTCTACCTTCTCGGGTCAATGAGGAGAATCACTAACAAAATGTACGAATCAGTGAGAAAATTTTTACAAAGTGGTATTTCAAAAGAAGGTTCGAGGCTCTTACACCAAGTACAGTAAATTGAGAATCTTTTGGAATTTATTGACACTGTTCAGTATAAAAATGTATGAACTTTGTTAAATTATAGTTTGGGGAAACCTCAGGATGTTGTTGGAGAGATCTAACACATAATTAGCAAATACCAATTTTTCATCCTTTTGTTTAGGTATTTAATATTTAAAGGGTTAAAAATATGTTTGTTGTTGTTGTTTTTTTTCCCCAACTGAAAAAGAAGGCAGTATAGAAAGAACAAGAAAAAGACAAGACATATATAGAAATAACCAACATAAATTCAATCATATCATCAATTATAATAAATGTAAAGGGACAAACACTTGAGACAAAGGCAGACATTAATTAAAGAAATAAGACCCAACCATATGCTATCTATAAGAGAACAAATTTTTGAAGACACGTGGCTGAGAATGTTCTAGAAGTGATAAAAAAAAATACAAACAATGTCAACCCAGTTTTAACAAGCCAAATGAATCCCAGGCAGGACCCACTCCTACCTGTGTTGTCATGAAACATGAAACATCAGCAACCACAGCAAGGAGGCCAAAGAGGAGGACGGGACAAGAAAACGAACGGAAAGCAAACCCTCAGCTTCCCAACAACAACAACAGGGCTGATCACTCGTGCTGTGGAAAAGGCGAGCCTAGAATTTTACATCCTCTGACAACCTCTGTTTGAGAGTAAAGACAAACTCTTTTTTAGACCCAAACCCAGAAAGCTAGCCAGCCCTCGCTAAATAAAATCCTAGGTTAATCATCAAACAACCACCAAAACAGCATCTTTCTTTTCCAAACCAGTAAAGAAAAATATGTAATAAGAACATAACTTGCCGAAACTGGTTTGGCTCAGTGGTAGAGCGTCGGTCTGCGGACTGAGGGGTCCCGGGTTCGATTCCGGTCAAGGGCATGTGCATTGGTTGCGGGCACATCCCCGGTGGGGGGTGTGCAGGAGGCAGCTGGTCGATGTTTCTCTCTCATCGACGTTTCTAGCTCTCTATCTCTCTCCCTTCCTCTCTGTGAAATATCAATAAAATATATATTTAAAAAAAAAAAAAAAAAGAACATAACTGATCTAAAAGAAAGCGGGAAAGGAAAAGATAAGGAATGCAAAAAGGCAGTACAAATAGAAAGCACAATAGATTTGAAAATTGGGGAGAATTGGGGATCCATATGGGAAAAATTACATCGGATCCCTCACATCATCCTATATAATAAAAGCCTAATATGCTAAGTGCTCGGTCATCTGGTCGGCCATTCAACCAATCAAAACATAATATGCTAATAATATGCTAAGGCTGCTCAACTGCTCTCTATGATGTGCACTGATCACCAGGGGGCAGACGCTCTGATCGATAGGTTAGCTTACTACTGGGGTCCAGCAGATTGGGACTGAGTGAGATGGGCTGGACACGCCTTGGAGCCCTCCCACGGTCCCTCCCTAGCTGTTCAACTTCTCACATCCCTCCCTGGCCCCAGTGTGGTCCCTCAGCCTGGCCTGCGCCCTCTTGCAATCTGGGCTGAGGAACCCCCTTCCCCCAAATGCACAAATTTCATGCACTGAGCCTCTAGCACATACATAAACAACCAACCCCAGATGAACTCCCAGCTTTAAGTGTGAACGATAATGAGGGAGCTCTTTAAGCAGAAGGTATCTTAGGAGACTACCTTCATGGTCCTGGAGGAGGCCACGGTCTTAACCAGTCACAGGAGTACCATCCTTGGATATGATTGATAGATTCAGCTACTTTAATATCAGTAACTTCTGTTCATCAAACGACATCAGTAAGAGAAAGCAAAGACAAGGCACAGACTGGAAGATTTTTGCAGCACATATAACCAGTAAAAGCTCTTATAATCCTAATATATAAAGAAATCTTACAAATTAGTATGAAAAAAGACAACCCAATCAGAAAAAGGCTTCTACTTGTGCTTCACAAAAGAGAGAAGCGAAATGACCAATAAACAAACAGAAAGGTGTTCAATTTCACTAATAATGAAGGACAGGCAACTTAAACTCACACAGTGACACCATTCACCAACAGCCACATTAACCAAAAACAAGTCTGACAACACCCAGTACTGCTGTGAGAAGCCACCTGGTCCCCAGGCTCTGCCCGTGGGAGTGTACAATGACACAACCGCTTTGGAAAACAGTTTGGAATGATTTGGTGAAATGGAAGGTACACACAGCCCACGGCCCAACCATTTCACTCCAAGGTGGGTGTACAGCTAAAGAAATGCTTGCACGTGTGCACAGGGAGCCTGTGCGAGAATGTTTACAGCAGCATTGTTCATAACAGCTGAAAACAACCCACACACCACTTACAGTAGGCTAGAAAGACAGATCTTGGTAAGCTCATACAATAGGTGCTATTCATAGGACAAATGAATAAATTGCTGCTGTGTGCAATATGGATCAACCTCAGAGACATAATGTGAAGCAATAAAAAGCAAGTGCTACAAGGATATATCCAGTATGATTCCACTACAATTTGTTAAACATGCAAAATTAGAAGTTTCCATCACTTAGGAGTCAAACATATATGGCATAGAACCACAAGACAGTGCTCAGCGCAGAATTCAGAACGGCGAACGGTTAACCTGTGAGGTGGGAGGTAAAGCTAGGATAGAGGGGTACACGGGAAATTAAAAGGCAATATTCGTGTCCTTTTTCTTAAACGAAGAAGGGGTATACGCACATATACCAGTTGTATTATTGTTTTCAATATATTTCCTAAGTAGTCTTTTCGCTTCTACTTAATATTTCATATCAATTTTAAAAGACTCTAAAATATCATATTTGAAAACACGGTATCAGTAACAGAGAGAGGAATTCCTACGAATTACTGAGTGACTACCACGCCACGATTACAGCGGAGGAAGGCACTGATTGCGACGCCTCAAGTGCACTGGCGAAGGCAGCTGCAGGCCCTGGGATTCTGGTGGCATCCGCTCTGGTGGGCATCCTCACCGCCACTGGACCCGACAGAGGTTTCAGTACCCTGGGTAAGCTTAACAGGGGCCGGAAAGTTCTGTCATCCTCAGGCCAAGAGGCTGGCTACGTTGCTTTCCGTTCAACAGCTCAACAGTGGGAAGGGGTTCACCTCCACCAGCAGGTGCTGAGCACTCAGCCTGGGGGAGGCGTGGCTGGGGGCCCGACTGCACAGGGCAGTTCCGCCCGGACCCACAGCCTGCTGGAGACGAGGCTGACACAGGCGTTTACTTGGGTAACCCCACCTGGCAGGGGCCCGGGGCATCTCGGGTGGGCTGCTGCTGCTGCTGAAATGTTTTACCCAGGCTGGGAACGAACCGTGGGATTGACTGGCTGCATCTGGCCCAACTGTTAATGAAGTCTTCTCGGGAAGAAGTCTCTCATTGCAAAGGGAGAAATCCAAATATTTAAAAAGCAAACAAGCCATGGCTGCTCTCGGACCTGCTGACATATGCCTTGCTTTTTTTTTGAGCTTACGGCCTACCATGAAAATAACAGGCTTGCATTCCTCAAATATCTCTGCCGCTGTGCTTCCTCACACTGCCTGCCCGGCCGTCTGTCTGTCAGCTGCTGTCACTGGAGGCATTGCCGTGTTAGCCACCACTGTTCACGGCTTGCTGTGTGGGGTGCTGTGGGTCTGAGAAGCCCGCCCCGGGAAGGTCCCCCCGCGTCTCTGCAGGAGCCGCCAGCGAGTGGAAGCTCTAATGAAGGCGCTGGGGATGCGGGCGGGAAGGTGACTTTATAAATATGGACGGGAGAAGCGGATTTAATTGCACTGGGCTGTGCTTCACCGGTGGGTAAAGGACGGGAGACTTTTTCAAGTGCTAACAACCGGTTTCGGCAAAAATCCGAAATGCATTCGGTATGCAAAAGAGCAAGCCTGAGATGTGCCAGCAGCAGACGCGGCAGCAAAGCCCTTTAGTTCCTCTGCACCAGTAGCTGAACCTACAAAAGAAGTCTCCAGGCGGAGGTTTCCTGGATTATAACGAGAAAGAACTCTCTGGGTGGGGAGAGGTGCTCTTGTCGCTTGGAGACAAAGAAATGTTTGTAATGGAAATTCGGGCACCGGTGTTCCGAGGGGGAGCTGCTGAAACTCTGATTAAAACACGGTAAGGTGATGAGGCAGAGAAATCACGCCACAGGCGATCCGCTTAAAATGTGGGCCTGCACTTACTTCTTTCTGAACGTGGGGAGAGCCAGCCCGGCCACCAGCTCCATTCCTTCCCGCCCCCGCCTCCTCCCCATCTCCTCCCACCCCCCACCCCATTACTGCCCCCGCCCCTTAGGCAGCTAGAACCTGCCAGGCGCAGGGCTGCTGACTGTCTCTGACCACTGGGCACCTGTTACTAAGCTACTCCCCTAGGAAAAGGTAGGAGCCGAGGAGCCAAAGACAAAGCCCTGCTCAGCAAAGCCTCGGCGACAAGCCTGGGATGGGGATGCCACAGAAATGTGACGACAAGCAGGCGGTTCAAGCGTCGTCTAGCAGTCTATAGCCATAGTTCTTAGGTGATGTACAAATATGGACCGGTTTGAGGAATTCAGTTTCCTAGCGAATAAAACCAAGGCATCGTGTCTAAAGTTGCTGACATACAACCATCACCTGACACCTGGGAAGGGAGACCCTGGAGCTGACGCAGGACAAAGAGCCCTGAGGCTGTAGTCCAGTCACTGCGGTTCGTCCAGTACGATGTCTGCCACACCCAGGGGTGCCTATCGGGTTTGCTTAACGTTTTTATTGAAAGTGACTTTAAAGCAACTCATTACAAACTTTCTTAGCCTCCCTCCGAGCGACCATTTCCCTGAAGTCACACTTTGATAGACAGTTATATTTTTCTAATGGACATTTAGGATTGCATAACCATTAAAATAAAAACACTCATCCACAGCCCATCTGAAATCCTCTCCTGTGCCCAAGGGTACACGGGGAGAAAAACAGATCACGGATTTTAACTAAATAAGGATGACCTAACAGACTGCTGTTGACCCTAGAGCAATACAGGTTTGAACTGCGTGGGTCCACTTACATATGGATTTTTTTTTCAATAAACCCTGTAAATGTATTTCCTTTTTCTTATGATTTTCTTAATAACATTCTCTTTTCTGTAGCTTACTTTATTGTAGAGTGACGTATACAGGATACATGTACCATACAAAATGTGTTAACCCACTGTGTATGTTTGGTGGTAAGGCTTCCATCAGCAGGAGGCAGTCAAGCTTCTGGGGGTTAGAAGCTCTCCCCAGATCCTCCACCGTGTGGGGGTCCGCACCCCTAGCCCTTTCATTAAGGGTCAACAGTATATGTGTTTCTAAATATCACGGGGAAAAGAGTAAAAGGAGTTTGTACCATTTACTCTCAGGATGCCCACGAAGAAGTCAGATTGCAGAGAAGGAAGCTGGAAGAAGTAAATGCAATAGCTTTTGCGTGAGGAAAACGCAAGCCCAGGGCCACTCACAGGAAGTTCTCCGGGTACTCGCTCAGGGCCATGTCCACGATGCTCAGCGCGTCATGGGAGTGTTTCTGCGCCGACAGCAGGAGGGCGAGCAGGTGCAGGGAGTTGACATCATCGCCTTGAAGCTGCAGAGCCTGGCGGACGTACCCCAGAGCCTCCGGTATCTGGTTTAGAACAAAACAACAGGGATGTTTAAACACATATACACACACACATGCACACATGTGTACACACGTGTACACACGTATGCACACAAAACCCATCTTTATGAAAGTACCGAGATATCAGCCACAAACAGGAAAACAAGACGCTCTCTTCAAGCAACAGTCTAATCATCGAAGTAATGCTGTTTCTGCCAATAACCAATCTTTCATTTGCCCCTAAATAAACACTTTCTCTTTTTCTGCAGAACTGACCTACTTTGGGTCATGCTAAAGATAATTTCACCACATGGAGGCACATACCAATTGCCAGAGGATTTTAGTGGAATTAAACAGCCTTAGCTGAGCTGCTCTTGTTTTTTAAAGTATTACTGAAATAAAAGTGCTAAATAAGTCACGAACTTTATAACAGCTTTCTAAATGATCAGACACCGGTGATTCCTGCCACGTTCCTTTGCCCTGGCTCTCCACCAGGGAAATATATAAACACACACACAAACAACCCTCTCCTCGCCACCTTCCCAAACCACAACGCAAATACCCTGACCCAAGAAACAAATGGCAGGTGCCACGTTCAACGCCACATTCAGACTCAAGTGGGGCCGGACACAACCTTGACCTTAAAATGCAAGAGCTGTTCAAGACTTGCTTCAAAATCATCCAAGCACGATGGCTGATAAAATGCACAGATGAATACTGAACACCCTAGATTCCATGCCGGTTTAGCAGTCTCTGGGGAGAGTTACAACCTGAAGCTTTCTCCACAGCCGGCCTGGGACCCCACCGGTCTCCCCTCCCAACGTCAGTCCCCTGGCTGGACCCCTCTTAGCTCTCCGCTTCTTCCCAAACTTTTAGAAACCTCACTCCTTACTAGGATGCCACAACTTTTGTTTTTTCCCCCCAAATCTGTTGTTTCCCTCTCTGAAATTTCATTTTGATGAATTTGATTACAAGTGTTGGCTCCGGAGACTTTCTGCTTTGAGCCAGAGCGCCATGGCTGATACGGCTGGGAGGGGACCATCTGCCAGCCCATCGTTCACGGGAGAAGCTGAGTCCAGGGGTCAAACGACTTGAGCAAGGTCACCCAGCTGGTGAACTTCTGGGACGAGAGTGACGCTGGATCTTCGGATTCCCCTCCCACCCTCTCCCCCTACTCAGAGGGCACCGGCTCTAAGAGGACAGGCCACAAGCCCCCTGCCCGCGGTCAGCAGGACACTCGGCTGCCGGGGTCTGGGTTGTCATGCTGTGTGCTCACAAAGGCTCTGTGACCTTGCCCATCCCCCAGGCGAGAACGGACGGCGTGAACAGCGCCCCGACAGCGCTGTGGGGAGGGTCAAAAGGCAGGGTGTCAATGTGCAGTCTGCCCAAAGCAGCCGGGACGACTGACACGGGGTTCACCAGGGCAGCCTGCAGGGACAGCTGACTTGAAGGAATGCAAGGCTGGCTCCTTCCTTCAGCGAGTGCTCCCAAGTGCCTGCCACCGGCCAGGCCGAGTTCCCGCTGCCGGAGCACCGCCGTGACGACGACAGCCATGGTTCCTGCCCGCATGGAGCCTCCCGTCAGGAGAGAAAGACACCAAACAGGAGAGCGGAGCGAGAGGAAGGGGCAATGCAGGCCGCCGCAGGCAGGAGGCTGCGGGGAGGGGAGAGAAGGTCCTGGGGGGAGAGGCCAGGTGGCCGTCACGAGCCGGCAGCTGTGAGCCACACCACGCCAGGTGCGGGGACCTCGGTTTCCGTGGTCCCCGGGTCGCCAAAGGGAGCCGCCTCTCCGGGAAGCCAGGTGCATGCCCGCAGCCGGGCCTGCCAGGGGAATGGCACGTCTGGGGAGCTGACCTCTCGTTCACCCTCCAGTCAGCTCTCTGGAATGCGCTGGGGTTACCACCAGTGTCTTGCACCTGGTGGGCAGGCAGGCATGTGGCCAGAGTGTCCAGAGCAGCTGGGAGGGGACAGGAAGGGACGAGAAGGCAAAGGCGGCTTCCGGAGACTGCCACAGGGAGGATGAGGGCCACTGCTGACGCTCCTACTCCAGGAGTCACCGCGTGCAGTGTTCAGACCTCCACGCATTTGAAAGGAGCAGGCTGGTGCTCCTGTCTATGCCTACCGGCGTCGTCAATCTCTGATCCCTAATGGCAACCGGGCCCCACCCCAACTCTCCACTCCGCTGAGGGCTCCGCTCGGGCTCTGCTGGCAAGTCACACGGGCTCTTCGATGACCCCTGGGTGTAGGGCGTCTGCCACGTGCTGCATCCACGTGGCCACGTGACCCCAGGCTGGGCCCTCCATGTCTATGGACTAAAGCTCCTATAGCAGAGCCTGGCCTGTGTGTGCACAGCTGATGCTCAGACGGACCCGAGGTGATGGACCTGATGCTCAGCCTGCGGTGGAGGACCAGCTACCAACTCGTCGCTGAAGGAACCGCATCAAGACACCCGGTTTGGGAACGTCCGGGAGACTGACCTGTCTGGAGATGGCAAGCTGCAGAGCGAGGTAGAAAGCTGCTTGGTGATCTGTAGGCGACAGGCTGTGGGCCCTGAAAAGGTATTTAGGGCTGTTAGCACCTGGGAGAGGCCATTCTACGTTCCCTATCCAACAAGAAGGCACATTTGCATTTTTATACCAAGACCCCATATTTAACCGTTGGATGTCCCATTTAAACCAAGGTTTACTAACAAATGGGCTGTGCACAGGAATGCCGGTGGCCTGCTCTGTGCCCGGCCCACCTCGGGAGCGGCAGCCTGACCCTGGGCTCTGAGAGCGGCCGGAGGTGCAGCAGCCGCAGGCCCTGAGCTCCGTCCCTCGCCGTCACGCTGGGGCACGGCGAGGCCATGGTGTCCCGGGCAAGGCGGCGGGCTTTGGTTGAGTTTGGGTTTGGCCTTAACGCCACCTTCATCCAAATTTCTGGACTTCAGAGAAACCATACAAAAATCAAGACCTGGCTTTGCTGTTAAAATGAGGTTCTGGTTTTGGATGAACTAACTGCAGGAGAGAAGGAGGAGACTCCTTCAGTCTTCTTCCAAATCTACCAACACGCAGCTCGCTCGCTTTGTCCACGCGACTCTGACATGAAAAACTACACCCTGGGCTTAGGGTGACCGGCTGGCCTTTGACACCAGCTGGGAAGAGCTGTGCTGGACCCCTCACTGCCCACGTGGTCACTCCTGCTCTTATGTGGGAGCAATCCCATTTCACCATGAGCAACTCAAAATGGGGCTGTGTATGAGACACCCTTTCTGTTGCAGTCTGGAGGGAAGAGAAAACAAACTTTACTTTCTTTAGGAGGCACGACGGAGCAGACTAATGGGAAAATGATGGGGCCCGATGACAGACAGACTTCCATCCTGTTCTGTCAGCATTCTGTGGTTAACGGAGGGTCTTCTAGGGACAGGAAACAAGTTCGGGATAAAATGGAGGCCATATCCCAGGCAAACCATTAGCGATGGCTTCACGCAGCAGTAAGGCCTTTTCATGGAACTGCCCAGCTGCCATGGGGAAAAAGACTAAGAAGCCTTCCAGGCATCTGCCTTCCAGAAGATACGCCGAGTCCAACAATTTGGGCCATTGTTTGGACAGATGCGGCAGCTCCTGTGGGGACTGGGGCGGGGGGAGAGGCAGGGGAGAGCAAAGGGAGTCTGTCCTTCTATTGCTCTTAAATCCCTGCCCTGATTACCTCACCAGGAACTGTGCCTGGGACTCTCCTCACCGTAGGTAACAGGCTGGGGCCATTTGCCCGCACTGCCCTTTTGAAACTCTTGCTTCTACCACTAGGCTCCAGTTTTTATTATTTCATAAGTATTGGTTTTCCCATGAATTTGTACCCGGCTGCTGCTTCAGAGGTGGACTGAACACAAAACGGGCCACTATCCTTTCTATACACAGAAAAGGGGGCAAGAACCTTTTCCTTTGGTGTTCGTGAGAAATGAGATCAGGATGTCATGGTTTCTGTCTCTCTCAATTATTCAGGGGAAGCTGATACAAAGTGAGTTATGAAGAGACGATGAATTATTCAGCATTCTTTATTTTACTTTACTTCTTTCCTAATGAATAAAAAGCCAGGGTTCTACAACCCTCACAGGAACCCCTCAGAGCTGCCATTTTCTCAGCCCGGAGTAGGGTCTTTGAAGGTGAAGTTAGATCAGATCAGGATTGCCTCCACCCGACACCACCCACGTGAGGAGCTGCCACGGCCCGGTGGCTTGGGGAATGGGTGAGGACAGTTCTGACACGAGCCCCACCCCGGCCTCCTCAGCGATCACGCTCTGTGAGGCCCTCGCTGTGACCAAAACAACCGGACGTGCCAGGGGTCTCGGCGTTTCTGGGAAGGTTGGGGCGGCAGCCGAAGAACGGCAAACCTGGCTAATGGTGGATATCTAACTGCCAATTTCTCACGAGGCACAACTTAAACATGCACACTTTAGAAGTCTTACTTTTATACTTGGGCTAACGGGTTAAACTGACTACTTTAGTCCAGGAAAGAAAAAAAGAAAAAAAGGAGAATACTCAACAAAAGAGGAAACAGTACATGGTGTTGGTCTCAGGACAGACTGGAGCGCTTGCTTTGGTCACACAGAGCAGCTGGGCAGCTGCATTCCCTGTGGCACACCCAGAGCCAACCTGCTCGACAGATGTCGTCAGGCCACGCAGGTAAGAGGAAAGATGTTCGTGTTCCTGACAACTGGAACCCTGCTGAGTGCTGCACGTGAAAACAAAGCAGCCCCACAAACTCTGTTCCTATACAGCACATCTGAGATGTTAGGAGAAACCCAGACATCTAAAAATGTCACCACAGGATGCTCACAAAGTGCTTCCATTGTCAAAGCAACTCCGTGCCATTAACAATGTATTTTCCATAAAAAAAGAATTGTTAGACTTATGGGTCACCAGGCCACCTATCTATCTATCCATCCACTCATTTTTTTCATCCATCATCCATCCATCCATCCATCCATCCATCCATCCATCCACTCATCTATTCGTCATTCCATCCATCCATCCATCCATCCATCCATCCATCCATCCATCCACTCATCTATTCACCCATCCATCCATCCATCCATCCATCCATTCCATCAATACATACATACATCCACTCATCTATCCATCCATCCATCCATACATACATATATACATCCATCCACCCATCCATCCATACATACATCCATCCATCCATCCACTCATCTATTCATCCATCCATCCATCAATCCATCCACTCATCTATTCACCCATCCATCCATCCATCCATTCCATCAATACATACATACATCCACTCATCTATCCATCCATCCATCCATCCATACATACATACATATATACATACATACACCCATCCATCCATCCATCTACTCATCTATTCATCCATCCATCCATCCATCCATCCACCTACCCATCCATCATCCATCCATCCACCCACTCATCTAGAAGTGAAATCCTGAGGCCTGCTCTCTCCCCCATATCACCCTGCTGCCTTGTCCAGTCAATTCTCCTCAAAGTCTCCTTCTGTCCAGATTACAATGGACCTGTGATCAGTGTATTTATTAGTCAGGTAAGTGGAAAAAAGTACACAGCTGGTTAAATTTATCACTCAGAAGCCTCCCATTAGTGACACATACAGGATGACCAACTTGTCCTGGCTTTCCCTGGTTTGAGCACTCAAAGTCCAGAGTTCTGGGATGCTACACACTTCCCAAAAAACTAGGATGACCACTCCTTCCATACACACAAACTGTACCACAAGCAAACTTAACGTAAGCCAGGAGGGGAGAGAACCATAACGTGAGACTGTGTTTCACACTGAGTGACAAACACGACCACCACCACACGGAGCAGCCAATCCCTGCATGTGGGGCCCAGTCTCTGCACCATGCTCTCAGCTCTGCAGACAACGTGGTCTTGCTCACTGTACCTCTGTACGGGCAAATAATTGGCCCAGCTGCTGGGGCTGAGCTTCTTGACGTACGAACGGTTGAGGATGTAGGAATCAATATTAAGATGCAGAAATGCAAGCGGGAGGCCTTCAAAAACCACCTTTTTAAATCTACCCGACAGCAAATCTTTCTGAATTCTGGCTCCAGGCCTAATGAAAAGCTAATATTTACAATGTTATACCTGCAGCCCCACCCCTTTTTGAGTTACATTCTTTTCTTTTTAAGCAAAAATTGCCAAACAATAGTATACATAGCATTGTTGGCAGATGATTTAAATATATATTTTTTAAAAAGTACTTCTGGGAGGAACATCCAAGATGGCGGCCTAGGCAGTCTCCTAAGCTGCCGCCTCATCAACAATTTAATTAAAAAAACAACTAAAATCAAAAAGGACTTCACCAAAACCTCAGGAAAGCTGGCGGAGTGGAATAGCTACAACTAGAAAGAAAGAGAGAGGCTCACGGATCGGACTGGGAGCCGAAAAGCACTGAGGTAGGAGACGCTCGCGCACGCGGCCGCTGAATACCTGCCTGGCGGTGGGAGGGGAGGAATCCCCGATTGCACGGAACCCTTTCGGACTGTACTGAACCCCAGCCCCGGCTGAAATCCCGTGGTCCCAGGCTCATACGGGTGGTCTGGACTGGAGAGAAAGGCACCCAGAGACTCAGAGACTCAGAGACCGGGGACCGGGAGCCGCAGTCGCAGTCTGCAGGGTCTACAGCCTCGCGCGCGTGAGCAAGTACGTGCTGAGGTCTGACCGCCACCTCTCCGGAGCGGAAGGAGCCAGAAGCTCCAGGTCTGACCGCGGAGGCTGCCGCCGCCTCTCTGTACAAGGTGGCGGCCTCTCTGTAGCGGAAGGAGTCAGAAGCTCCAGGTCTGACCACGGAGGCTGCCCGCCGCCTCTCTGTACAAGGTGGCGGCCTCTCTGTAGCGGAAGGAGTCAGAAGCTCCAGGTCTGACCGCAGAGGCTGCCGCTGCCTCTCTGTACAAGGTGGTGGCCTCTCCGTAGCGGAAGGAGTCAGAAGCTCCAGGTCTGACTGCGGAGGCTGCCGCTGCCTCTATGTACAAGATGGCGGCCTCTCTGTAGCGGAAGGAGTCAGAAGCTCCAGACTACAGAGACCAGCCCAAGTCCGGGTGAGCCCCTGCGGCACCCACGCTCTTGCTTGGGGAAACTGGGACAGTCAGGCGGAAACTCAGGCGAGCGCACAAGGGCAGGGCAGAAGCCAAGACTGTCAGTTCAGCCCTGAGACTCCGCCCCATCCAAGCTGAGCAGAGGTTTCTGCAGTTTTTCAAGTCTGATCCTATAAGACTGTCTCCAATACAGAAGTTATCCCAGAGTAGACACAGCTGATACCCACATCCAATTGGCCTGAAGGTCAATTCACAACAATAGAGACTTAGCTACAACAAAGCTGTGCACGCAGTCCACAAAGGGGATCACCAAGAGTGTCTACCTCAGGTAACTGAGGAGGCTGACCCACTGTGCTATATAGGACACCAAACACACAAAGCCATCCTACCAACTCTGAAAAATAGTGATAATGCCGAGACAAGGAAATAGATCTCAAACAAAAGAGATGGAGGATATAGAATTCAGAACTACGGTTCTAAGGTTATGCAACAATATCCTAGAAAAGCTCGATAAACTTCATGAGACCCAACTAAAAAGTATACATAAACTGACTAAATTGGAAAATATTATGCAGAGATCCAACAGCAGAATGGAAGAACACAAGAATCAGGTCAAAGAGCCAAAAGACACTCCACTGGAGAAGGAAGAAGAAAAGAGGATCCAGAAAGTTGAAGATAGTGTAAGGAGCCTCTGGGACAACTGCAAGCGCACCAACATCAGAATTATGGGGGTGCCAGAAGAAGAGGGAGTGCAAAATACCGAAAACATATTTGAAGAAATAATATCAGAAAACTTCCCTCACCTGGTGAAAGAAATAGACTTACAAGTACAGGAAGCCTACAGAACCCCAAACAAGAGGAATCCAAAGAAAAATTCTTCTCGACACATCATCATCAATATGCCAAGGGTAAAAGACAAAAAGAGGATCTTACAAGCAGCAAGAGAAAAGCAGTTGGTTACCTATAAGGGAGCACCCATACGACTATCAGCTGATTTCTCAACAGAAACCATGCAGGCCAGAAGGGAGTGGCAAGAAATATTCAAAGTGATGAATAGGGAGAACCTACAACCAAGATTACTGTATCCAGCAAAGTTATCATTCAGAATTGAAGGGCAGATAAAGAGCTTCACAGATAAGAAAAAGCTAAAGGAGTTCATCACCACCAAACCAGTATTATATGAAATGCTGAAAGGTGTTACTTAAGAAGAGGAAGAAGGTCAAGTGAATTAAAAATCTCAGGAATAGAATAAACTGGTGAATATAATAGAATTAGGGGCAAAGAAAGGGAGTGGATAGATAATTATCAGGGTGAAGGGGGTGTGGGGTGCAGAAAGAGACTGGATTAAAATTGTATAACCTATGGATGAGGACAATAGTGGGGGGAGGGGGTAAGGGCAGAGGGTGGGGTGGGAATCAGGTGGAAGGGAGCTATGGGGGAGAAAAAGGAGAAACAATTGTAATAATCTGAGCAATAAAGATTTAAAAAAAACAAAAAACAACAACAAAAAAACAAAACAAAATGGGGAGGTGAGATAAAAAAAAAATAAAAAAAAAATGTTTATAAAAAAAAAAAAAAATAAATAAAAAGTACTTCTGATCCAAGTGGTTTTTAAATATCCATTTACATTTAAGAAGGAATACAAATCATTCGTATTTACTTAAAATCTTTCCTTACAGATTGTCAGGTCTGCAACTAGATTCGTCCTCATTAATGTGTACTTGAAACAAAATGATTTATTTCCTTGGAAAATATTCTCCATTTCACACAAATACTCACTTAGATTAGCATTTGCCAATAAATCACATAGGTTAATAGGGTTTTATTACTCTTTATTTCTGCATGAACCAATGTTTTAGAAAATCTCTTTGAATGGAAACCTAATGAAAGGAACAAGAAGGAATTCGGGTCAAAGGAACAGCTGGACTGAACATGAAGTTACGAATTGTGGTGGCTCAAGGCAGACCCCCACCACGGCTGCTTTTAGAGAGCCAAGGAGCTGTGCTGACTTGAGAAAAGGGAGACAGATGTAATGGCCACTCTGAGGCATTCGTGTGTTTTACAAGCTAGGACTGGAAAAGGTAAAACTCCAAATCCTTTGAAATGGGAAGGCTTCCCACACCCCCATGCTGAGGAACGTCAACAGCAGCTCCGTGCACACACAGATCTGGTGCAGGTGTCAATCCGGACTGTTTGTCGTTAACCAGCCTGGGACGGGCCAGGGGAGGGCACAGCCGGCAAGCCTGGCAGGAAACAGCAGTGAGACGCAAGATTTCGGACTAGCCGAAGCCAAGTGATAATGATTTCATGGAGAAAGGGGCGCACTGTGGTAAATCTGTAGGCAACCCCAGTTCTGGGAAAGAAATCTAGAAAAGTGACAGAGGTCCTCATGAAATTCTGGTGCAAGTAACGAAGTTTCTAATACGATTCCAAGAAAGCAATGTAACTCGGATGTGGTTAAAATGAGAGGATCAATAACAATTATAGATTTGCCATCGGGCGGCTTTACTTTCAAGCAATGATTCATTTTGGTGATTTATTATAGCTGTGATAAGAATAAAACCAGGGCCGAAACCGGTTTGGCTCAGTGGTAGAGCGTCGGTCTGCGGACTGAAAGGTCCCGGGTTCCATTCCGGTCAAGGGCATGTACATTGGTTGCGGGCACATTCCCCGGTAGGGGGTGTGCAAGAGGCAGCTGGTCGGTGTTTCTCTCTCATCGACGTTTCTAGCTCTCTATCTCTCTCCCTTCCTCTCTGTAAAATATCAATAAAATGTATTTAAAAAAAAAAAAAAAAGAATAAAACCAGGGCCGTGAAGTACAGAAGGTACCAGAAGAGGTGCGGTGGAGTCAGGAGATGGTGATTCTATCACAGGCAGAGTGGCTCTCTCACGCCCCACTCCTTCGTGCGGGTCCCTCACCTGCAGCGAACATCCTGCTTGTCCGGTCCACCTTCCTGGTGTGGGCGAGGACGAGGTGAAATGGGGGATGTGGGGGAACACGTGCTAATCACTAGTATAAAGCATTCTCCGAACTTCACGGAAGCACAGCGATGGAGACCGCACAGGTATTGTGGAGCCAGGCAGGGCTGGAGGCGACCTGACTATCTTCACAGAGTATTTCAGAGACGGTCCTAAAAGCTGACTTTTTCATTTCTTTAAAAAATATATATATTTTATTGATATTTTACAGAGAGGAAAGGAGAGAATAGAGAGCTAGAAACGTCGATGAGAGAGAAACACCGACCAGCTGCCTCTTGCACACCCCCCACCGGGGATGTGCCCGCAACAACGTACATGCCCCTGACTGGAATCGAACCCTGGACCCTTCAGTCCGAAGACCAACATTCTACCACTGAGCCAAACCGGTTTTGGCAGACTTTTTCATTTCTTAATATAAAAATTTGCAGCTTCACAGGCAATAATAATTTTAAAAAGCTTGGAAGGAATGATCCCTTTTCTAGGTTATGACAAATATCTTTAATAAAAGGAGCCATCTCCCTACACATGCAGAGTATCGGTCCTCCCAGAGCCGAGCAGCTGTATTAGGAAAGAACCAGGTGTGCCCAAAGCATGAAGGATGGAGGATGGACAGATGAAGAATGCAGATCCATGTGGTAACGAATGATGCGGCGAGCTTCCACGCTGGGTGCTCGGGGCTCGAGGGGAGAGGCTCTCGGGACACACACACACACACACACACACACACACACACACACTGTTTACATAACCTTTATAAATATCTCTCCCTTTTATACTCATCGCACTGCGGTGTCATCATGCACAGCGAGTGAAAAGAGGAACTCCCACTCACCTCTGAAACGCGAGAAGCGCCTTTCTCTGCAGGACCTCCTGCGTCCCTCGCAACGAAGCTGGAAGGGGTTCGATCCGTCAGCGGCATGTTCCGGACAAATACAAAGCTCTTCGCAAAAACTACGCGTTCCTTTGGGTTGTGAGCAACACATTCTGCGTGTGCGTGTGCGTGTGCGTGCATGTGCGTGTGCTGCCCAGGTCGCTGCAGGAGACGGGCCACGGAGTCCAGGCCAACCCGGGGCTCCTGCACTCCTGGGTGTGACTTGGCACGATGCCGAGGGGACAGCGAGAGTTGAGGGTCCCTCTTGGTGGCCCGGGCAGAGGGGGCCAGCGGGGAATGCAGAGAGGAGCCGGCTGCTGCCTCAAGTGCAGGCATGTAAGTGGGCGGAGCCTGGCTCTCCCGGAGGCAGGGCAGAGCATCAGGCCTCCAGAGGGCCTCTGGCACCGAGCAGCTCTGGTCCTGGGCCAGGAAAGGCCAGTTTAAGCCACGCTGCGCAACGGCCAGACTGCTACCACCTCGATACGAACACAAGGGACTGACCTGACCGCCCGGCACTGAGCGGGAAAATCAGTTCACAAGTGACCCCGGCCAGCGTGGCTCCGTGGTTGAGCATCGACCTATGAACCAGGGGCCACGGTGTGGTTCCCGCTCAGGGCATGCGCCTAGGTGGCAAGCTCCATCCCCAAAGTGGGGTGTGCAGGAGGCAGCCAATCAGTGATTCTCTCTCATCATTGATGTTTCTCTCTCTCCCCTTCTCCCTCCCTCTCTGAAATCAATGAAAAATATTTTTTTAAGAAAGAAAAGAATGAATGCATGGAGAAAGGGCAGGTCCTGACCAATCAGGGAAGCTGGCCCTGAACTATCCTATATTCCTGTGCCTAAGACCCAACATCCCTTCACAGGTGGACGCCCAGCCACGTGCTGGGCAGAGGCCGGCCCAGGCTGGGTGGATGAATCTGTGCTCAAGGCCCCTGCACCTGCCAGCTGGCCCCGAGCCCCACCCCCCAGTGCCCTTCCCTCCCACATTCAAGCAGCACAAGCAACGAGGACCATAGCAGCAGGGCCCCCCAGGGCAGCACGCAGACCGGCCCAGCTTGTGCGCCTCGGGGCGGGCTTCTCTCACCGTCAGTGGCCTGCAGGCTGTACGTGAGCCCCAGAGCTAGGTAGCCTTTGGCCTTGAACTCGGACGTTTTCTCTCCCGCGTCAACGACGATTTTGGCGAACTTCTCAGCCTCTTCCAACTGAAAAACCAGACACGTTAAGAACAATGACAACCTGCAGAATCTCCAGCACGGCTTACCAGAAGCATCGGCTGCCAAGAGCAGATTTCTGATGAGTCACCGTGAAAATGACTCCCAAACCTTCCAAGGCCACTGCGGCAGGCAATTCTGGCTCTTTAGCTGAGCCCCCCAACAGTCCTGCGGACCCCACCTCGCCCCTCCCCGCTAAGGGTTTCCTACTGAGCTCTGCCTTCTTTTCCAAGGTCGCCCTCCTCCTCCTCGGCGGGCTGCTCCCCTTTCCACCTCCCCTTTTTACCGACTGGCTCTGCGAGAGGCTGTGCAAGGTGCTCAGAAGGTGAATTTAAATACAGGGCTGGGCAAAGGCAGCAAGTGTGCGAAACACAGTTTATTACTGCATTATTGCTTATGAATTACTGCATTATTTGCATTACGACTGTAAGCCAGCATTGCCTACCCATACGGAAATGTTTTGTGTTAGGGTCTTAGCTTATTATTATTAAAAAAAAATAATGAAGCCGAAACTGCTTTGGCTCAGTGGATAGAGCGTCAACCTGTGGACTGAAAGGTCCCAGGTTCGATTCCGGTTAAAGGCATGTATCCTGGTTGCGGGCACATCCCCAGTAGGGGTGTGCAAGAGGCAGCTGATCAATGATTCTCTCTTATTGATGTTTCTAACTCTCTATCCCTCTCTCTTCCTTTCTATAAAAAAATCAATAAAATGTATTAAAAAATAAAATAAAATAAACATAATGAATCCACTGAACTTGGTTTCTCTTTCTTATAAGCCGTTAAAAATGCCAAAACAGCATCTATTTATTCCGCACTGCACAGCACACGGACCTGGCACCTGTCAGCTGCACCCATAACGAGACCTTCCACACAGTGTATCAGAGGCAGATAGGAAGGTCTGTTCTTTTGAACTATGGCAAATATGGATGCCATTGAGGCTGGGTGACAGTGCGTGGCAGCTCATTACACTCTGTGGCATTTGGAAGTCTTAATAATAAAAATGGAAAAAATATGAACAATCAAGATTTGTAACTCTTATCTTTAAAAAAAAACAGGGAGTAGGCTTCCTTTAGGCGTCGGAGACATGTGTCACAGGAATGAGCAATGTCATGCTGCAGGGAGGGCAGCGGTCACAGCTGGGGGTCGGCTGGGTCCACTCCTGGCCCCTCCTGCGCCCGCCCTGCCGCTGCCCACCCGCCCCGCGCTGTGGCACCGCTTGTCCAAACCTGCCCAGACCTGCACAGCTCTCTGTTTTCAGCGAGAGCCTGCTCTTTCAAAACGTCCTTTCCTCCCACGTTTTACCAAATAAAATGTAACCAAGGTAGAACACGCTCTTCACAAGGCTCACTTTTGTCCTGTTAAGTGAGAATAAATGGGGGTGGGGGTGGGGGTGGGGACACAAGCCCACGGACCATAAAAAACCTTAGCAGGTCTCCCCGGCAGTCTCCTGGGGAAGCTCTTCTTATCACTAATCTGTTATTTTGTTTTTTGTTACTCCTCACCTAAGATATTTTTTTCACTGCTTTTCAGAGAATGGGAGAGAGGAATGGAGGATGGGAGGGAAGGGGGGAGAGAGGTCGACGTGAGAGACATAGAGACTGGTTGTCTCCTACACGTGCTCCCAGTGCAGAGTGAGCCTGCAACCCAGGTGTGTGCCCTTGAACCCGAGACCCTCTGGTGGGAGGGCGGAGGCTCTGGCCAGGGCTTCTTATCACTAATCTCGATAAGCAGTCAAAAAAAAAAGACAGTAAAACGGCATTGGATATGGCAGTGACCATCTCAGCAGCCAGCCTGAGCTTTCTACCGAAATGGCAGGTTTTGGAGGGACTAAAACTGTTGCGAATCATACTGTTCCCCGACCCTGATCTGAACAAGAGTATCTGACAAGGGAACAGGGTGTGAAGGCAGAGGAGAGAGGAAGTTGGGTTCAGCCTGTCCGGTGTGGCTCAGCTGCTGAGCATCGTCCCATGCACCCGGAGATCCCGGGTTCGACCGAGTTCCTGTCAGGGCCCAGGCCTGGGTGGTGGGCTCGCCCCCAGTCGGGGGTGTGCAGGAGGCAGCCGACCCAGGTTTCTCTCTCATCGATGTTTCTAGCTCCCTCTCCCTCCCCCTCCCGCTCTCCAGTCCTGCGTTAGCTCCCACTGCCAGATGTACCCGAGCATGAGTGCCCACTCCAGCATTTCTACCTTTCAAGCACATTCCCATGAAAAAGAAAAACTGGAGTCCCTGGGACCATGCCGATTCAGAGGCCAGAGGAGCCGGGTCTGGGGCTCTGAGCAGCCTGTGTGTGAGCAGCGGGGAGTCGCTGCGCTTTCCTCTCAGGCAGTCCTGCCCGGGAGCGGCCAGCACTCACCCAGTGCAGGGAGCCCATGCCCAGCTTGGGGCCAGCACTCACCCAGTGCAGGGAGCCCATGCCCAAGAGCGCCCAGCACTCACCCAGTGCAGGGGGCCCATGCCCAGGAGCGCCCAGCACTCACCCAGTGCAGGGGGCCCATGCCCAGGAGCGCCCAGCACTCACCCAGTGCAGGGGGCCCATGCCCAGGAGTGCCCAGCACTCACCCAGTGCAGGGGGCCCATGCCCAGGAGCGCCCAGCACTCACCCAGTGCAGGGGGTCCATGCCCAGCTTGGGGCCAGCACTCACCCAGTGCAGGGGGCCCATGCCCAGGGGGGCCCAGCACTCACCCAGTGCAGGGGGCCCATGCCCAGGAGCGCCCAGCACTCACCCAGTGCAGGGAGCCCATGCCCAGGAGAGCCCAGCACTCACCCAGTGCAGGGGGCCCATGCCCAGGAGCGCCCAGCACTCACCCAGTGCAGGGAGCCCATGCACAGCTTGGGGCCAGCACTCACCCAGTGCGGGGAGCCCATGCCCAGCTTGGGGCCAGCACTCACCCAGTGCGGGGAGCCCATGCCCAGCTTGGGGCCAGCACTCACCCAGTGCGGGGAGCCCATGCCCAGCTCGGGGCCAGCACTCACCCAGTGCAGGGGGCCCATGCCCAGGAGCGCCCAGCACTCACCCAGTGCAGGGAGCCCATGCCCAGGAGAGCCCAGCACTCACCCAGTGCAGGGGGCCCATGCCCAGGAGTGCCCAGCACTCACCCAGTGCAGGGAGCCCATGCACAGCTTGGCGGCCAGCAGCGGGATGGTGGCGTCGTCGGGCTTCAGCCGAATGCATTCCTTCAGCACCTTCACGGCTCGGGCAGACTTGGTAAAGGAGAGTATTTCTGTGAATCCCGGAAAGTTCGACAGAACCAGACACTACAAGTTCCCCCAGGGGCTTTCAGTGAGCTGTCCTCTTAACGCGGTTTTCCAACGGGACCCCGACCCCGGGGGGGCCGGGACGGCAGCAACCAGGACGGGGGACCCTGGGTGGCAGGGGCATGCGCTGGGGTGGAACCGAGGAAGGCTTCCCTGGAGCCAGCCCCATCTCCCTCCTTCCTGATGGTGTTATAAAACATACACGGTTTAGCTTAAATCGATTTGGCTCAGTGGATAGAGCATCGGTCTGCGGACTGAAAGGTCCCAGGTTCGATTCTGGTCAAGGCCATGAACATTGATTGCGGGCACATCCCCAGTAGGGGGTGTGCAAGAGGCAGCTGGTCGATGTTTCTAACTCTCTGTCCCTCTACCTTCCTCTCTGTGAAAACTCAATAAAATATATTTTTTAAAAATAAAAAATAAAATAAACTGTTTATAGCAGAGTCTCCTAAATCTGTCTCCTCCTAGCCCGAATAATCTTATGTCACAGACTGAACCATTCACTAAATGGCAGCTTTGTTAAATGGCCCAAGTTAATTCCCTTTATTGAGCACATACCCTGTGAGGGTACTATCCTAAGCACCTGGCGGGTCTAACCTCTTTGCCCAATAACCACTCTGGAAGTGGGCCCTGTGTTTGCCACATGTCACTGGGAAGGGAAGGCGCGGTGACCGGGGTCACGCAGCCCAGACCTCAGCCTGGCAGTTGGGCTCCAAAGCCAACGTTTTCAACCAGTGGTCGGCAAACTCATTCGTCCGCAGAGCCAAATCAACGACTGACATTTCTTTGGAGAGCCAAATTTTTAAAACTTAGACTTCTTCTAATGCCACTTCTTCAACACAGACTCGCCCAGGCTGTGGTATTTTGTGGAAGAGCCACACTCAAGGGGCCAAAGAGCCGGATGTAGCTCAAGAGCCGCGGTTTGCCGACCACTGTTTTCAACGAACATCGGACACATCCCGATATAACGAACCGCCACAGAGAACTGCCTGGCTTCCCCTCCGGGAGTCAGTGTTCGCTCCCGGGTGAGGGAGGGGGAGGGTGGGGAGACAGGTGAAGAAGCCAGCCTTAGTTCAAGCCATGTCGTCACAGGACGAAGTTACAACGGCAAGAAGGAGGCAAATAATTCACAATCCTTCTTCTCAATGGTGTGTCCGGGTTGGCCCCCAAATAATCAAACCCGGCTGTTCATTTAGAAACGACCACCGGGCAGTCAGTTCCCTGTGGCTGGGTTTCCTGCAAGGGATGCCGCCGCCCCGGGGACTGGAAGGCATCGCGCGTGGACGGGAGAACCGCACGCAGGAGGGGGACTCACTTTTCCGGCCGCCATGAGCGACAGAGCGAACTGGTACCAGAGGTGGAACTCCTCGAAGGCGAACTTCATGGCTCTCTCTAAGCACTGGGGGGAGAGCAGATGCAGACACGTGAGCCTGGGCCTCCTCGCGCTGCGGTGAGACCCACAACCTCCGCTTTCCCCCAATGCTTGGAACGCAGCCTCCCACCAGAGCCCCCGGGCAGCGGGCACTGTGCCAGATGCCAAGACAGCCCGCCGCGCACGAGAGCACAGCCTGGCCTCGGGGAGTTTTCCCTCCGTGGCGAGGGAAGAGGCAAGGGAAGAGGTGGGGGCACAGACAGCTCCAACACAGGGCCCGCCTGGCAGTGGGCGAGATGGGTGGTGGGGGGAGACCTCCCCCAGGAGGCGAGGTGGGGGCTGGGGGTGAACAGGGAGACAGGTGCTATGGAGAGAATGCCAAGCAGTGAAAAGCTGACAGGACTTAGAAACCGATTCAGGGGAGGGGGCAGAAACGATGGAGGAGGAAACAGGAATCATCACATCGGCGAGAGCGGACAGAGGAGCCGGTGTGTGGAGAGAAAGGGTCGATGACGGTAAAACGTAACGTGTGGCCTTCCAGCGCTCTGCCAGGAGGAGCGACAAACACCCATCGTTTTTGGGACGAACGGAAGGAGTGCAGCGGCTGCCACCCTCTGCTCGGAACCCAAAGGGAGAGGCTGCGAGCTCACGGACCAGACTGCTTGTTTCTGTCTCCGTAACACGTGGTGTGAACTGAATGCTGTGACCCTCCCCCCCCAATTCATATGTAGAAACCTCACCCCCACAGACAGTGCCAGAAGGTGGAGGCTTTGGAAGGTGACTGAGTCATGAGAGTAGAGCCCCAGGAATAGGATTCGTGTCCTCATAAAAGAGGAGAGGTCCCTAGCCCCCCCCCTGCCGGGTGAGCCCCCAGCGAGGCGCTGGCAGCCTGCCGGCCAGAGTGGGCCTTCGCCAGACACCAAGCCTGCTGGAGCCAGGACCGAGGGCTTCCAGCTCCAGGACCGTGAGAAATAAGCGTTTGTGGCTTACAGGCCTCTTGGTCTGTGGATTTTGCCGTAGCAGCCCGCCCGGACTGAGACACAGCTTTTGGATAACAGGGGCTGTGGACCGGGATCCATTCTCGCTGCTGCCCCAGCGCTGCCTCGTGTGGTCGTGCGGACCCCACGGGGTCCAGGCGGGTACTTGCTGTCCCGCCGCTCACAAACGAAGAAGCCGGAGCACAGACTGCCGCATGCCGTGGGAGGTCCCAGCGGGTTCTGGTGGAGCCAGGATTGGAACCAGGCAGCTCTCAGCACCGCCCTCCGCTGCTCCGACATGCCACTCCCACTTCCCGGGCCCACTCACGCTGCACAGGGCAGGACGTGGCTCACTGAAAGGCCCCCGAGTGCCGGATGAGATCCAGAAAGATCTCTTACTGTTAATGGGGCATTGCTAACCTTGGCCTCTTGGGGACCCCTGAGGCTACTGAGGACTGAGGCCTTTCCAGCTTGCAGAATTTTCAAGAAGCCTCGCATCCCACAACACCCACCACCACCACCACCACCACCGAGGAGGATGCTTCGCCCCAGCCCACCTCAAGGTGCTCAGCTGGCGTGAGTCCTGAGTCACGTGTTTCCGCACATTCACCGCCCATTCTGTCACAGACCCCTTCCTGCCTGGGCCTCTTCCTCGTAACTACAACCACCGACAGCCCACACTAAGCCCCCAGGGTATCACACAGGGGGGTCAGGGATAAAGCCCACGATGACGAGCTGGCCCCTCACCCTAACTCAGGGGGGTCGGGGCTCCGGCATCACCACTCCTTCCTCCTGCGGGCTCCTGGCATCGCATGTACGGCGACGCACTGCCAGAGAAAGCGCCAGGCAGGTGCTCCTGGGGTCTCCATGCCACGCGCACCGCTTGGTGCATGCCCTGCCCTCCCCATGTCCCTGCAGAGGTCCGGGTTACATAACTCCCCACGCAGCCAGCTCAACGTTCCTCACTCCCGGGAGGAGGCCTCCCCAAAGAACGCCCCCAGGGAAAACAAGAACTCGGGCGGCCAGCGGGCATTTGCTATCCACGACGTCCGCCCCCTGGAAGGGGTGTCCGCTTGCCCCAATTCTCGTTGAGGACCTTAATCGTATCTCTATGTGATAAAGTTAAAATGTCCAGTTTTAATAGAGCGAGGAGACTGGGAACAGAATATATACCATATAAAAACAAAATAAGAGCGTTCACATTTTAACAATGGTCCCAGTCTAAAAGAAATACTGATGAAATGGACTGTGAAGACACAGATGCTAAGACCTATATAATTCTACTGAACAATGTCACCCCAGTAAATTCAATAAAAAAGGAAAGAAAAAGGAGACACAGGAGTTTTGTGCGTGTTGGGGGCCTTTAAGAGGCTGCCCAGCCCCCCAGGCCCAGCGGGCCGAGGGCCGGGAGGGGACAGAGCGGGCAGGCATGGGGCGAGGACAGCAGTCGCAGGGCACTGGGGCCACACTTAATCCAAACCCCTTACCCGCAGCCATAGGGTGGTTATGGGGCTACGTGCAGTAACGCTTTAAATGCACGTGAAATGCCTCGAAGACCGTCTGGCACAGAATGAATGCTACCAACACGTCACTGGTGATGTCGCTGTTATGAAACAAAGATGTAGCAGATCCTGTGGGCCTGGGGTTCTACATGAAGGGGGGAAAGGCAGGGGAGAGGGGGGAGCTCTGGGCAGGGGGCAAGGGGCAGGGGATGGCAGGGGCGGTGGTCTGGAGCCTCTGAGTGGAAAGGAGAGATGACAGAAGACGCTGGCCCTGCCTTCTTCACTTCCGGTGTCCAGAGAAGAGTGAGCGTGTGGGCCTGGGAGAGGGATCGGGGTGCTCTCCGGGCCTGCGGATCCCCGAGTCACCCACACAAAACAGCAAGGGGCACCTCCAAATCATCCCCTAACCAGAAGCGGAGCCGGATTTGGCAGGAGGATGATTTCTACCAGGAAAGACAGGCCCGTTTGCTGTAATCACCATACTCCCGCCATCCCTCCAAAGCCCAGACCGCATTCCTGCGGTGCCACGCATACTTGGTAGGACAAGACTCGGGCTCTCACTGGCATCCTAATCACTTGAGTGGTGGTCAAACTGTCCCTTGCCAAAGTGTTTCCTGTGGCCGCAGAGGCGCACCCCTTCCCGGCTGTCACCGTGGCTTCCCATAAATCAGCCGCCTCGGAGGGGGCACAGGAATGAGAAGCTCTCGGGCATGAGAAGGGGATTTAGCAATTACCTTCCTGGTAGGCAAAGCCCGGGACACGAACCGGGCGCATGGCAGCGACAGCTGTACAGCAGCTCGGCAAGGGAAGCCAGAGTCTATTTTTGGAATCGGAGAGGGAGACTCGGCATCCAAGAGCCCGAGGAGGAGGGGAGCAGGAACAAAATAATCAGATTTTGCCTCCAATTGAGCCGGGAGCTGAAGTCTAACATTCATCACCATTAAGACAGAACAAATAACAGTGCACAGTCTTCATTACTCGCCTCTGTGGACAGGTTGGCCGCACCCTGAGAGTTCTCATAACACAGATCCTCCCATCGATTAGGAAGATTTTCTTCCCCACGTCCTTTGTGCTCCGTGAGCCAGCTAACAGAAGCAATTCTTGGCAGTTGTGTTACAGGGTTTCTTAATTGATCACGGTATATGGATAATATTCCGTGCCTTTATTTTTTAGCAATTAAAATCTGAACAGTTGAGACGTTGCGGACCGTTATCTTGAACCCGGAGAATGGCATAATCAGAACATGCTGGAACCTCTGAGGTGATGTGGACACATTCTTACTTTATGGACGAGAAAACCATGAGCAAGAGAGGAGACAGGACCTGCCGGGCCACACAGCGGCAGGACTGGGATTAGAACACAGGTCTCAGGATGCTCAACTGAGAACGCTCAATTCTGAATTAACTTTAAAAAAAAAATTAAAGTGGAATTTGATAGATCTAATAACAAGAGTCCAGGAAACATTTCTAAAGGGCAGGCTCATGGGGCTCCCTGACTGAGGAAGTGTTTGGCTTGGGGATGGGAAAATGCCCCTTTGTTGCAAGCACTAGCCAGACAGTCCTGCCCACAGAGCTATAACGTCGCTGAGATTTACCATAAACAGATGAAAAGAAAGTCAACAAGGAAAATACAAAGACCATTTCTGTCTCTGACGCTGCCATGTCTCTGCAGAGGGGACGCATGCGTCCTTCCACAAGGACCTCTCAACGTGCTGTCAGATGGAGCCATCAGTAGTCAAATTGAAGAAACGAACCCCTTAGCGGCTGGGGTTCATCCTAGAAAACAAAGGCAGCCGGCGAGCTGCTTCACTTTTAATAGCGCGGGTTGTCATGCCAACCAGAGCTGCTGCTGAAACCGAAGGGGAGAGTGCTCCTTCCTACACAAGCCTTTCGGGAGCTCACAGTGAGTCTCTAAAAACACGCGCAGGCTCACAGCATGGGGACACGGTGGACACGGTGCTTATATTTAAACCCGTCAGACTGAGGACGTGCTGCCCTGGGTGTGGACGGCCTCAGGACCAGGCTCCCTGCCCAGCACCTGGCTGATCAGTGCCCTGAGGAAAGAAAGGCATCGTGGTACATGGGCAAACACAGACGCAGCCAACCTTGAGGTGGGCAGGAGCCTTCATCCTGAATAAATGCAACGGGAGAGAGAGGCAGGGAGGACGGCGTTTGTGTGCAGGTAGCTCTGCGACTCCTGCCAGCTCAGTTCCTAAAAGCCTGGGTCTGCACAGCCACCCTCGGCGTCCACGGCAGGAGGACAGGGTGAGACGGCGTGCCGGGACCCCCAGCACCGGCACCCCGCCCGTCCCCTCTGGCGCAGGGTGCCCAGGGGCACAGGCCCGCCCGGGAGAGGCCAGGAGGAAAGCACGCCAGCCTGGTGTGGAAGTGCTGACGCTGGCCGGGGCAAGAGAGGAAGGAAGCGTGAGGACGTGGTGAGGAGGTGACACCTCTTCCCCCGTGGGGCCTGGGGTCATAAGAGGTCCACTGCGTAAAGGAAGTGTCGCTGGGCAGTGTGGCCGAGGCACAGGGGACCTGCTCCCAGACCAGCCAGGGCACAGTCCGCACCCAGATGCGGGGTCTGACAGCCAGGCTTTCTCTCCAACGCCCCCTCCCACGCCCCCGTGACAACAAGCCCTCAGCTCCCACCCTCAGGCCGAACGCCCTCACACCGCCATGACCCTGACGATGAAGGGTGTTCCTGGGCAATCAAGACTTCCATTCCCAGCGGGCCTTGAGCAGCCAGTTCCTGTCTCAGTTGCTCACAACCTCTCACTGCCACCCCCCCACCCCTCACTTGCAAATCCTGCTCTGTGCCCTGCCTGACCCTGCCACGCTGTTGTCCCCTCTGATGAGAGGTGACCCTGAGCTCTATGGGTTAGGGGTTCTGACCCCTGTGCCGTCGAAAATCTACGTAAAACTTTGTCTCCCCCAAACTTAGTGGTCCCCTGGCACCTGTGGGGCACTGGCTCCTGGGCCCCCTGTGGATACCAAAATCCTGGATACTCAAGTCACTGGTATAAAAATGGCACAGATCAATGCGCCCAGTCGGCCCTTCACATCCGGGGACTCCCAGCCTCGGGGTAAAGACAATAAGGTTTTTATTTTTAAAAAATTCATGTGCAAGTTGACCCCTGCAGTTCAAACCCGTGTGTTCAAGGGTCAACTGTAGTCATCTTTTCATGTTTCTATTCTGTCTCTCTGGATTGGAAAATTCTAGAAGGCAAAGACCTTTCTGTATCCTTGGTGGCTTCCCGGTGCCTGGCACCCCCTGGGAATACGGCGGTAGGAATGCGGCTAAGGTGATGGAAGCACACACTCAGTGAGCTCGTGCGCTCTGCTCTCGGTCCTCTGCGTGGATTAGTGAATGACCTTCACATTTATGAGGCAGGTACGACTACCCTCCCCGATTTACGGAAGGAGGACGGAGGCAGAAGAGGCGAGTAACTTCCGGGATCACCCAACAGGCCAATGGCAGGGCGGGAAGTTTCGGTGCCACTTGCCCCCGCAGCGGCACTGCTCACCGCAGCCAAGTGCCGGACGCTGACAGATGGGTAAACAAACCGTGACACGGCGGAATGTTATCCAGCCATAAAGAAGGAATGAAGTACTGACACACGCTACAACCTTCTAAGCGGAGGAAGCCAGACGAAAGGTCATATACCGGATGGTTCTATTTATACGAAATACCCAAATTGGGTAAATCCATAGTCAGGAAGCAGATGGACGGCGGACAGACACCGGGGGGTCTGGAGAAAAATTGCTTAATGGGACGGGGCTTCCTTTTAGGGCGAGGAGAATGTTTTGGAACTTGGTAGAGGGGACAGTTGCACAACAGGGGGAATGTACTCAAGGCCACCGAATTGGACATTTAAAAAAAGGCTATGTTTATGTTATATGAGTTTACCTCAATTAAAAAAAAAAACACACAAAACACTGGTTAGTCCTTTAATCTCAAGTCCTGAGAAAAATGGAAGGAAAAATTAGAATTAAAGAAAAAAAAAAAGAAAACCACAGCGAAGGAGGGAAGCAGGACCCCTCAGTAAGACGTGGCCTGAGACCACGGGAGAGAGGGTCCGAGTTCAGGGGGGGTGACGGCGCCTGCTCTGCAGGGACCGAGCTGCCAGAGGTGGACCCATGTCTCCGGGGCCTTCCTGTTCGCCTTCCACCCACAATACCTCCCGTGTCACTTAGAAGGTCGGAGACCACAGGGCTTGGGGAAGCTCTGACTGCAAAACTAAGCTCTAACGGCAAGAAAGGTGGAAGCCAAGTATTGGAGTCCTTCATGGCTGGATGCAGACCTGCGGGAAGCCTCCCCGGCGCGAGCCACACCGGCGGCCGCGGGGCCTGGCCGCCTCGCTGCAGACCGGGAGCTGCCGATGGGCAGGCACCGCACCCGGCTCACGTGTCCCCGCCTGAATCACAGCACCCCGCACAGAACAGGGGACTGCAAACACGTGTGTTGAGGACATGAGTGTCCTCTCTTTTATCAACTGACCTATAGATGCAGCACAGAAATGGTACAAGATCCAGAAGGCCCCCAGGGGGACACCCTGATACGTTCCCCTGCCCCCGCCCTTCTGCTGGAGCTCTGGGGCAGCCTCCGGCAACGTCCCACTGCTTTAAACGCGACTCCCGTAGGGAAATTCGGAACTGCAAAGGCTCGGACAACCAATGGCACCAGCCAGTGACCTGGGCGCCAGGTCATTGCCACAAGATGGCAGCTAAATGCGACATCAAGGTGAAAGTCATCTGGCAACAACCAGGTCGCCGCATGCATTCCGTGCTGGGAGGAGACACAGGCCCGGGAGCGCCATGTGGCAGAGAATGCTGCTCAGGGGACAGTCGCCTCCCTGGAGTTAGTCATGTCACGAAGTGAAGTCTGAGGGCAGGGGTCACCCAGCCTGTGACCGGGGCGGCACCTCCGGCCGCTCACACCTGTCCCAGACGCGGCCATTTCAAGCTGGGGCCAGGCCATGCAGCCCCGGGACGGCATGAGAGCAGACACGGGACCACACTCAGCCTGGGACCCAGGGTTCATCTGGAGGGCAAAGGTTCACCTTCAAGGAACTCCCCACGGGCTCGGGGCCCTGTCCCTGCAGGGGGCTCCGCGGCAGATGTGTGTGTGTGTGTGTGGGGGAGGGATGAGGCTGGCCAGCAGGAGGGGGTCCCAGGAAGTCAAAGCACCCGGAGCGGTGACGAATCCAGGCCAACCCAAAGCTGGGCACAGCCCCAGGGGTGGGGGTGCTGGGGGTAACAGGAACATCAGGAAGGGCTGTTGTTGAAGACCGAGTAACCATTGCCCTGCACGGTCACCAAACCAAAGGCTAAAAACAGGTCCAGGCCACGCAGGCCCGGCTGCTGTGTGGCTCCGGCAATGTGGCCGCTCCGCTCCGCGGGCTGGAGGGCCAGACGCACGCTTATCCGATTTCAGCCGGTCTGTTACTGTATTTCATTCCCTGTCCTCCTGCCCAGAGGCTGTTGCAATGTGTTTAAATTTAGAAAAAAAGAAAGACTCATAACATGGAAAAGTCCATTTTAACCAAATGAGTTGTTTTCTCTCTCTCTTTCTCTCTATTTCACCAGTGACTAAAGAAAAGATAAAATGACCTAATACGTATGTCACCTCTGCCGCCGTGGAATCTGGTATTCTGGGCAGCAGCTCAGTTACGCATAACCACAGCGCAAGATAAAGTCAGGCCTCCACCCCAATGTTTCTGAGAAACCGGGGAACAAGGAGGAGGAAGGGGGGGGGGCGGTGACAGCACCTCACATGAGATCCCGTGCTACGAGCTGCCTCTGAACGCAGACGCGGCGGACATGACAGCCTGTCCCAGCTCGCCGGGCGAAACGCTGTGCCCACAGCTGCCGTTTCAGCGGGAGCTGCACAACGACGCTCTAAATCAAATATAGCCCGTTTTCTGAGGGAGTTAATAACAGATGGGTGATGCGGGGTTATGGTGGAAATCACACTAAAAGAGAAACTTGCTAGAGAAATGCTTGCCTTCCCTCCCCCCAAAAGCTCAGCGCCCGTGTTTGGACCCCTGGGAGGAAGTGACCGCCGAGGACTGCCCCCGCCTAATCGCTTGGCCCCGTTCCCACTTCACAGAGGAAGCCAAAGCTGACCCCCACGCCACGTGCCCGCTGGTGAGAGGGCTCAGGACCAGGTCCCTCGGCGTTCATGCCGCCCGCACCCCCACCGCCTGGATGCCGTCCGGACCCGAGGGCTGTACCTCCGACAGCATCTCAAACTGGCCTCTCCTCCCGAGGGCGATGGTCAGCAGGTCATAGACCACCGAGGCGCTCTGCAGGCTGATGAGGCGGTCGCTCCTGTGCTCGGGGATCCTGCTCAGCACGGCGTCCCGGTTGGCCTGGAAGCAGCACAGAGGGGAGAAGCAGGTGGTGAGCCAGCCCGTGCCCGCAGCCTTCCCTGTCGGAGGCCCTCTCGGCCTCCCGCCTAACAGCAGGGTCTGGAGACAAGGGCGGGAACGGGGAGGGGTCGGTCACCTCTGGTTGTGTGTTCAAACCCCCCCGGAGCACCACGGCACATGGTGGTCGTGGTGCTCTCCAAACTGTGGGGCCTGGAGGTGTGATCCTGTGGGCATGTGTGCCAGTTGGCAGGTATGTGGAGGGAGATTTCAGAGCCAGTGAGTGCAAAGCGGGGGATTTCTCCTGGGCTCGGGTTCCAGCAGCACAGCTGTGCTGGGGCAGCAGGGTGAGAGCAGACACGTGGCTGCCGTGCTGATCCTCACTCTCAGGTCCTCCTCTCTGCTGTACGTTACTGGGTGGGAGAGGACTCCCGGCCCCACCCTTCCCGTCACCGAATGGTGGCACCGAGCTCTGTCCGTCCTACAGAGACATGCCATCCTTTTCCCCACCACCAAAGCGACATTCGGGCGCCTGGGTGACATCCCCGCTGGAGCAGACTACGAAGACTAAACCGATCTGGTTTAGGGAAGCACAAAGCAGATGTGTAAGTGACGGCAAGAAGCAAACCCATTTTTATTTTGGAGCCATCGCCACAGAGCACTCCGGAGAGCACCTTGCCTGCTTCACATCGCCGCCGCTTAGCGAGAGAGACAGCAGGCGCCTTCCAGCTTATAATCTCCTCCATCTAGAGACCAAAGGCTCCTTACGGCAGCCTGTCTCCATTACCTCTGAAATGGAATGTCTCTACACATTGCTCCAGACAAACCATGCGGGAGACTCTAACCACTGCTCCTTTTCCTCTCTCCCCCCTGGTAGGGAATTCGAATCAATAGTTAGATTTTTAAAATACATATGTTACTGATTTTTTTTTTTTTTTACAGAGAGGAAGGGAGAGGGATAGAGAGTTAGAAACATTGATGAGAAAGAAACATCGATCAGCTGTCTCCTGTACGCTACCTACTGGGGATGTGCCCACAACCAAGGTACATGCCCTTGACCGGAATCAAACATGGAACCTTTGAGTCCTCAGGCCAACGCTCTAGCCACTGAGCCAAACCAATTAGGGCTTAATAGTTAGATTTTCCTGTCTCTCTCCCCTGCTAACTACCAGGAGTCTCCAGATCTACCCGTCCCTGGGAGCACAAAAAGAGAGCCCAGCTCTTCCTGTGAGAGGGGTCACATGAGACAGCGGGGCCGCTGGTCCGGGCAGGCGGGCGGATGTCTGCCTTCCGGCCTGACGTTCACAAAGACCACGCGCACCTCCCCGCTCACTAATGAGGTAAAAGGGTTTCCTTCTGTGAGTCCGGGGCATTTGCTTTTAGCCACCCATCAGCACTCACTCACTTCAAAACTCCTCGCTCCAAAATGTCAAAGACAAGTAAGAATATAAAAGTCAGGCCACGTCCTGCAAAGTGAGTCATCGCCTATGGAAATAGCCTGATTCTGAAGGTTTTATCCTTACATTTGTCTTGTTAGGGGTGGCTTTTAAGCCAACAAAAGACGCTCGGGAGGAAAACAGGGGTTCCTGTAAGTGGTCTCTCTTTATTTATTTGCTATAAATACTCCATGGTGAGACCGATGCCAGGAAGAGAACAAAACAAAATACTACTTAAGAGAAAATTTCAAGTTATGCCAAATGCATTCTTTTTCTTTCTTTCTTTTTTTTTTTAATTTTTAGAGAAAGTCTGTGGTTTTCTTTTGGATAAAAAGGTACAATAAGAACCTTAAATTGATCCACAAATAATAAAGATCCCAGAGTATTGTGTCAGTGGCGGTTGTACGAATAAATATACAAGTAGTCCCAATGACTCCTTTCTCCTGGGGAAAACTCATTTGAGGCAAGAAAGCAGTACAATCCCCAACGAGTTCTTGTAGGTGGAGAGACAATGGACAAATTATGCTTCTAAGAAAAGTCAGAACCAACAGAAAATACAATTTTCCCAAGTACTGAAAAAAAACACACAACACAGCAATTCTCATTTTGGTTCTGAAATTGAGCACATTCTTTTTCTGTCCAAAAACAGGAAAATCAAGGAGTCGAGGAACACGAAAAAGGGACTTCCAAAAGCGACTTAATTCAGGCTGCCACCTACAGAACATGCAGTGGATGGACATGGGGGCCTCCAGGTCCTCTCAAGTCCCAGGCGCTGGGCACACACGGTGGCTTGCCAACGGGGGACAGAATCATTCTGGTTGGGAACCTCATCCTTCCTATGTATTGGCTGGATTTCACCAGCTCCTGGAGGAGTTTCCGGAAATTAAACACCAGAGACAGATCGGACTGTCTCAGGGGATCTCCATGGGGAGCCTAGGTGCTCCTCGCAGTTTCAGTGAAGAAGCAGGAGAGAGGGAGCCAACATTCCCGAGTACAGCATTTTGGAGAGCGGGCTGTGTTTTCCAGATTCCAAACGAATACATGATTGATAGCGGAGCTCAGGATCTCCCATTGGAACCGTCCCAGAAACCTAGCACGTGTGGTCGCCACCCTTCCAGAACTTCCCCAGTGTAACCAACCAGGTGCAGGGGCATCGGTGAGGAGGCCGCCACGAGCTGGCCCCCATTGAAGAACTGATGACAAAGCACAGCCAGGCGTGCCTTCCCCGACTGCGCCGCCCAGGCGGAGGGGAGGGTGTAAGCGACACCGACACTGACACCGCGCGGAGGCCCCAGCTGGCAGCCAGGGAAAGATGAGCCAAGGGGCAGCCTGTCTCCTTCGGGGGAAGGCGGCCAATGACGTCAAAGCGCTTCCACGCAGGGAGAGGCCGTAACCCAAGCAGCCCCGCTCTTGTAAACATCTCGGGGCCATTGCCCGGAGCGAGAAGACCCAAAGCTTTGGATTAAGGCGAGGAAGCCGTCCTCCAGACCAAGCCCGGCCCTCCGGCCCCCGCCCTCCAACACGTGGCACACGCACCTTCTCCCCTAAGCCTTTCTCACCCCAGCGCCTTTCAGACCCCCCTCTAAACGGGGTGCTTGGGGGAGAAGGAAACACTTCCCTGGCTTCGGCTAGGATTCCTTTTGCTCCTCTCCCGCCCTCCTGCCTGCCAGGTGCGGTGCGGGATGTGGGAGGGGAGGGGATGACGTACAATGTGCCAGGGAGACCGCTGCCAGGTGAATGCAGGCACCTGCTCTGGGCCCCGGGCTCCCCACGTGTGAAATGAGCGAATGGTCGTGAGGACCTCCACGTCCCCTCAGGGCCCAGGCGCTGGCCGTGCTGCTCAGGGGCTGGGCACACATGGTGGCGTGCCAAGGTGTTGCTACCATCACACGTATCACTCCTGAAAGATAGTCACGCCTGAAGGTACTCAGAGTGGAAACCCAATAAACGATGAGCAAGGGGATTCCAGGCCTAAAATGTGATATCCTGGCCAAACACGAAGAAAACACTCCCGAGGAATTCAGGGTCTGGCAAAAGCGGCCCCCCAGCCGCAGAGCCAGTGACCGGAGTGTCCCCCCCTCCTCCCCGCCGGCTGGGCGTGCAGGGCCGGGAGCAGGGGAGCGTGGGGAAGGGGCCTGTGAGGAGGCCCAGGCCACGTCATCTGAAAACCAGAGGACCAAACACACAAGTGATTTCTCTCCAAACTCCCCCTCCCTCCATGGCAAACTGAGAAGGCCCGGGAAGTTTACCCTTGGTGACTTCTTTCCCCTGGCCAGGATCTTTGGTGGCATCTTAGCTATAGTTTACCTGTAGTATATGCTTGTGTTAATGTTCTAGCAATAGTTGGTAGATAGCCGAAACCGGTGTGGCTCAGGGGATAGAGCGTCGGCCTGCGGACTGAAAGGTCCCAGGTTCGATTCCGGTCAAGGGCATGTGCATTGGTTGCGGGCACATCCCCAGTAGGGAGTGTGCAAAAGGCAGCTGATCCATAATTCTCTCTCATCGATGTTTCTAACTCTCTATCCCTCTCTCTTCCTCTCTGTAAAAAAAATCAATTAAAATATTTTTTAAAATACTGGGTGGATAAAGGAATAAACTCAGATGCCTACTAATTGCCAGGGGAGGAGAAGCTCCGTGCTCCGGGGTGACCAAGGAAGGTGCTACCCAATCCAAGAGGTAAGAAGCATCCCTCCTTTTATGCCTCTACTGTTTCTTCCACCCAGGCATCCCATCTGCTTTGCTCCCAAGGAAAAGGGTCACTACACTGGTGGAGTAGCCATGTCAGAAAAGGGACTATAGGAATAGGGGAGAAAAAAATGTAAAAACACATTCTACTTACCATAGATTCACTAATCAGCAGTAACAACAGGGCTTCTTCTGTATTTTCTTGAGGGCAAAAAATGCTGTATGAAGAAAACCAGCTTTGATATAGGGCAATCTCAAAATAACACAAAATCCTTGACTATGAGCAGGACAAAAAATGCTAAAAAGCTCTAAGATTTTTATATAGAACCCGTGGAAAGAAGTGTATAATCTGGACACTTGAGTTAACTTGCTTATTTCTATGGTGATCTATGGAATTTGTACATTCTAACCATACATTTGAATAGCAGGCAGCAGGGTGAAGTAAAGCTGCAAAAACCAATTTGAAAGTCCAAATAACATGTAAGCTCGCGATAGAAGCAGAAATTTAGATTGCTACAAACTGACATTATCTTCACAGCATTCTCCTAAACCCGTTCTGGAGGTGTGATTGCAGTAGTCTTTTTTACCTCTTTCTTGCTAACTGGCATATCTGATATTGTCCTTAAGTTGAAATAAGAGATTGGAAGAATTTTAGAGTTAGGATCATTTCTAGAATTCTGTAAGAGTGCAGTGAGCTGTCTTACTTAACCACGTGTTTTATTATGGGGTGGAATGCAAGACCTAGCTGTCTTGATAATCAGTTTTATGGAATTTGGCTGAACTCTAACATCTTGGATTTTATAGAAAGCTCTTAAGCAAGATGTTGCTCAGGATTAGAGAACAATAAAAACCGAACAGAACCCAAATATGCATTCTCTACCTCCTACATTTTATGCTTTGAGCATTTAAAAACATGTACAGCATTCCCCGCCCTGATCTGAAGCTCTAAATCCTCTGAGTATAACTGAGTGTTACACAACTGGGCCAAACTCAACTCTTTTTCACAGATTGGAAGAAAGATGAACCTGGTTAGTAAAAACCTCCTGGATGCTTGGGAGAGGACTAAAGACCGTGTTTCCCTGAAAATAAGACCTACTTCATGGAAACATAATACATCCCCTGAAAATAAGACCTAGTGCATCTTTGGGGGCAAAAATTAATATAAGACACTGTCTTATTTTTGGGAAAATAGGGTAGAAACTAAACTTGTCCTCTTGGGGGTAGCACTACTATCATTTAACTTAAGAGATGAAATGATTCATACATACACACATACACACACACACACACACACACACACACACACACACGGCAAAAAAAAAAGTTTTCCAAATTATTATAAAACTTGCTCTCTTTGAAGAGTTGGAAACTTTTATATTGTATCAAAGGGCCATAAAAAGCAAGACCCTAAAAGTGCCTCGTACTCTTCACATGTCTGCCTTCCCCACAGGTAAGAAAACCTCCTGTGGATTCGTTCCTATTGCTCTTGCAAGGCTAAACTTTTAGGAAATAAAGATCAAGATGCTGGAACTGGCAGTGCCTTCCTTAAAGAGGTAGCTTGAGGTGATGTGGGATTTGAGAAGATGGAATATTTTTTCCTCCTTAAATTCAGATACAGAGCCTACGGGCTTTAAATCAAGTGGTGTGTGTGTGTGTGTGTGTGTGTGTGTGTGTGTGTGTCCGTCCACCCAGCGGCCATTTCCTGATATCCTGGCTTGTGCTTACATGTGATCATTAAGCATTTTCCATGGCTAGCCAGTCCTGCATTGTCCAGACTAACTGGAGAGAGAGCCCATGCTAATTGCGATTTAACACCAGCCAATTCTGCCATGGGTAATCCCCAAATTCCGCTTGAGCCATCCAGACTGCTTAAATGCGCGGTTGTTATTTTTACCAGAGCTGCTAACAAGTAGAACAGTGATTTTAATTCCACTTCCTCTACCCTTCCTTTGGAGCCAGGCAAGATGGAGACCCAGGAGCTGTAAAGCTCTCGGGGCCGGTGGGAGAAGTGGGGGCGGGGAGGGAGGGAGAATTTGTGACATTCTCTTCTTGGGGCCCAAGAGTTGAGGGGCGATGCGGGGGTGCTCAGACCTCAGAGGAAGTTGAGGAAGTTGACTGAAGGGCAAAGTGGGGGACAAAAGAGGACAGGGAGAAAATGGGGGTCAGCTCTGGGAGCTGGACAGGGGGCTGGCAGAGGAGGAGGCAATGCGGGGCTGCTGGGCTCAGGCAGGCAGGCTGCGGCCTAGTCTTGGCCACGTGACTGCCGCACAGCTGACCTTCAGGAAAGTTGCTCTTTCAGCTCTTGAGATGAATTTACCACCTCCTTACCGGATTTTACAAGAGACACAGGGAACATGGGTGAGAACCCTCGTTTATAAACAGTAGTCATGATTACTCTCAGAAAATAACAGCCCTTTCTGAAAAATGGCACTGTATGTGGTAGAAGCCATAGTACAGAAGACATTAATCCAACTTGATCCAGATGCATGTCATCTTTCTGTCATCTAGCTATTCTACAGCTAATGACAGGGCGGATGTGCTAAGGTCAAGGGCATCTTCCAGGTGTCAAAGCAGCACTATTTAGGTGCGAGGAGGGCATGGAGCACCTCTCAGCCAGGAGAAAGTTGATTTGTAAATAATGACATCAGCTCCCAGGTCCAGCAATGGTGCCTTTTCCGTTTTATTACGCCCGGCTAAAGGAATTCTGGAGAATTTCTGGAGAAAAATGCCTCTGGTCCACAGCCAGCCAGAAACGAGCTGAAAAATCAAAGCCAAGGATGGCTGCAGCCCCACCTCCAGCCCCAACCCCGGTCGCACTGTCTGTCAAACACACCAAGGCCTGTGACACCGGCAGCCCTGGGTTTGTGCGGGAGGATGAGGTTCCGAGAGAGGAAAATATTTAAATGTAGCATGGAGAGCACCTCTTGATTATGAGGTATCAGCTGATCCCGTCTGGAGATTACAAAGGCTTCTACATAATTCTCCCCTTTTCTGTCAATCCACTTGGTCAAAGTTCCTTCATAACAAAGAAAAGAGGGCCCTTCACTCAGATCAGCCCCAGGCCACTGAGCTGTGCCGTGGGAGGACTCGGTGAGTCCTGCACAGCACCTGGCCTCGCACAGGGCTCTGTGCTCCTGAGGAGAGACGGGGCCTCTGCACGGAGGTGGCCAGCTGGCCCGTGTGCATGAGAGCTCAGGAGACAGCGGCAATCTCTTCCCAAGCAAAACCATGACAAATAAGTGATGTTTTCTTTAGCATCTTCTATGCACCAAAAGAAGCTATCCAAAGAGCAAAAAGAGAGCCTGGGAAATGCAAGAAACTAGTTACAAATACCTCCAATAGCACTGGTTATCCAAAAACAAGAATTTGTAAAAATCATGAACAAAACAACAAACAATTGAATTTTTCAGATGATCTGAAATAATCTCTCCTCCAGAAAAGACACACTACAGACATGCCGAAAAGGTGGCAGGTTCGATGACAGGTTACACATACCCAGGTTAGAAGTTCAATCACTGGTACGGGCATGTAGATTGCTCACACAACTTCGATTCCACCATTATGTCATTTTCCTGACCTTTTATATCCCTTATATTTATATTTAAAACAGGATCTTCATACTTACCCCAAACCTCTGCACGGCTACCAGGAGGTTCAGACCTCTATTTCGTACTCCATGATCACTACCTTCTCCTCCTAGGCCTACAAAAAAGTTAAGCAAAATATCTGGCCCTCCTAGCTTTCCATAAATCTTTTCATCATTCACCTCCTGGCAGAACAGTGGCTTTTAATTGCATTCTTTATTTTCTGCTAATTAAGAAGTCTAATATGCAGTTAATTATCTAAGCCACCTCAAATACTTTTTATAAGGAGGAATACAATGAAAGGAAAGATATACCTGACTGAAGTGCACACATATGTGCACTAAGAAACACATATGAGAACATTCATAGCACTATTCTTCTTGCTCCAAATAAGAAACAACTAAAAAATCCATTACAAGCAGTGTAATTCAATATATTAGAATATATTAATAAAGTGGATACTATGTAGCAATGAAAACAAACGTTTACTATATGTAAAAAATATGGGTAAATCTCTCAAATATAATATTAGACAAAAGAAGTTAAACTAAAAGTTTAACATACGTTTCAAAAATGAACCAGACTAATTCTTGTGATAGAAGTCTGAACAAAGTCACCCTTGGGTAGGGGTAGTCATTGGGCGAGGGTATAAAGAGGGCCTTTTGAGTTCTGGCAATGTCTCTTTCTTGATCAGGATGCTAATTACATGCATGTGTTCACTTGGTGAAAATGCACCATGTTTTAGGATCTGTATCACTAAAGTTTGCTTTGTACTCAAGTGAATTGGTGATAATGTCCTTTTGAGAACTGACTGATGAGAGAATCCTGCCTTGGTAATATAAAAGCCCCAAGACAAATATAACCCAACATATTTTTCTCTCTTACTAATTAATCAGAAATAGAACTGTGAACATAAAAAACTAGAAAGTTAAAAATTGATGGTGATAACTGAAGGAATAAGAAATAGTACAGAAATAAATGGGGGGGGGAAGAGAGTAGATAGATAATTTAAAAAAATAAACAAAACCAAAAGTTGGTTCTTCAAAAGATCAACAAAATTTGATAAAATATTTAGCTATACTGACCCAAAAAGAGAGAGAGAAAACTCAAATTACTAAAATGAGAAGTGAAAGATAAGACACAACAATACCAACCTTGTAAAAATAAAAAATATATAAGGATATATTATGAACAATGGTATATGAGCAAACTAAATATCTTAGATGAAATGAGCAAATTTGTAGAAAGACAAAAACTACTAAAACTGACTCAAGAAGAAATAGAAAGTCTTAATAGACCTATAACAAGTAAAGAGGCTGAAGTTATAATGAAAACCTTCCCAAAACAAAAGCTCAGATGGCTTCACTGGTGAATTCTACCAAACATTTAAAAAATAATTAATACCACTTCTCCACAACTCTTAAAAAGTAGAAAAAGGAATACTCCCCAACTCTTTCTATAAGGCCAGTGTTAGCCTAATACTAAAACTAGACAAAAAATATCACAAGAAAACTACAGAGCAATGTATTTTATGAATATTGATGTAAAAATTCTCAACTAATTTTTTCATCACCTCTCAAAACTAGCAAGTCAATCTTGGCAATAAATAAAAGAAGTATATGACATGATGAGTGAGATTTACCCAAGAATCCAAAATTGGTTTAATATCTGAAAGTCAATTAATGTAATATATCACATCACATCACATCACATCACATCACATCACATCACATCAAGAGAATAGAGAACAAAACCCATACAATTATCTCAATGTATGAGGAAAAAGCATTTGATAAATTTAAAACACCCTTTCATAAAAAACAAAAAACAACAACAAAAAAACAAAACTCAAACTAGTAATAGAAGGGATCTTCCACAACCTGACAAAGGGCCCCTGTGAAAACCAATAGCTAACAACAAACTTAATGGTGAAAGAATGGATGCTTTTCACCTTCTAAGATCAGACCAATAGATGGATGTTCACTATTCTCATTTCTATTCTACATTGTACTGGAGGCCCTAGCCAGGGCAATTAGGAAAGAAAATGGAATAAAAGACATCCAGATTAGGAAGAAAGAAGCAAAACTAATCTCTATTTGTAGATGGCATAATCTTGTATATAAAAAAATCCTAAGGAATCTAAAAATTATTAGAACTAGTGAATATTCAACAAGATTGTGGTATATAAAAAATCAATAGAATCAACCCAAAAATGAAATTAGGAAAATAATTCAACTCAATATTGCATTTAAAAATTGCATACACACACCCATACACACACACACACACACACACACACACACTCACACATCAATTTAGAAATAAGTTTAACAAAAGAAGTACAAACTTTATACCTTGAAAACTACAAATTGTTGAAAGCAATGAAAGAAAACCTAAATAAATAGAAGGAAATTGATGTTCATGAATCAGAAGTCTTAATAATGTTAAGATGACAATACAATACTTATCAAATGGATCTACAGATTCAATAAAATTCCTGTCAAAATCCCAGTTGCATTTTTCTTTACAGAAATGAACTGACTCCAAAATTCAAATGCAAAGAAAGGTGTGTAGGGAGGACAGTTCAGGGGTTCTGGGCTGATTTTTGCTGACCACCTTCCAATCACTTGCACATGAAAATGTTATAAAATTGATTGTGGTCATGTAAGCACAACCATATGACTATATTAAAAGCCATGGAACAGTACAGTTTAAATAAGTGAATGGTATATATAGTATGTGAATTACAACCTAACAAAATGGTTTAAAAAAAACCCCACATGTGTGTGTGTGTGTGTCTGAAATGAAACGTGTGAGTCAGTAACTAGTCCTGGTATGAAAATGGCTCCTTTACCTAGTAACTGCATTTTCTAGATCAGCATGCTGCCTCCACAATTCTTCCTTTGCCGGTGGGGAAGCTATGTTAGAAGAGTGACAGAGTCTCAGTGGCGTAGGCAATAAAGAAGTGCCAGCACCGTGAGCTTTCTGCCTTCGAGGGGTGAGGCCACACTGCATCAGCACCCAAACAGAGAGCGCTCCCTCCATCTGCCCTCCATCTGCCCACTGGATCTGGGCAGGGAGCAAGAACTGGTTTCCTCCATACACCCGGCACCTTATATGCCTGTTTACTAAGAAGCATCTAAAGCAGAAAAAAAAATGTAGGGTCTATTTTTAAGATATAAATGTCACGTTCAAAATGAACTCAAATCTACTTCTAAATAGTTCATAAAAAGGGGTCAGCATTTTAAAGTGAGTTTGGGAATTGCAAGAACACATATTCTATGAACCCAGATAAGGACTAAGGAAAATAAAGGCCATGAAAAAGGGAGGATAAAAAGGAAATTAAACTAAGCCCAGGGAAAACGCTAAGAACATGCTCACTTGTCTGAATTTGTACAAGAAAGGCAAACTGGTCGAGATGACGAGGGAGAGAACTGTGTTAGAGGACTGAGAGACAGGTGCTTTGAGAAAAGCTGTCCCTGACAGTGCAATAACCACTTCCAGAAGGTGCACGTGTAGTGAGAATCCAGCCCCCACCCCCCATGACTATCGGTGCTTTCTCTGGGGCCTGCGGTCTCTCGGCCATTTTTTCTGATTTGACAACAGCCAGAGAGGGTTTCCCTCTTTATTTATGCATGTTCCCTTTCCTTCATGGAGAGATTTTGAAGTGCCACCGTGCTCTGTCCTTGTAAGAACAGGCAAAGATGGGAAGTCAAGATCTGAGGGAAGAGTCAAGAATAAGTCCACATCGTTCCTGCCTCCTCGCCCTCCTCTCGGTCTCTCTCCCTCCTTCCCCTTCTCTCCTGGCCCGGGGAGACCAGTGGTTCGCTGGCCCATTATCCTCACGGGTAATCGAGTCCCAAATAAAACTTAATATAGCCAGGAAGTTCTAAGGAGACGTCACCTTCCAATCCCTTGCACATTAATTCTCCTTCCTATAGCTAATTCAGTTTAAGACAATTTTAACAAAAAGATGAAGGAATTGAAGAAAAGCAAAAACTTAACTTGCTGACTTTACAGCTAGCTTTGTCACTGACTGCATACAACGGTGGGGTTCTTCTGATGAATGGGCTGAGAATCCAAAGACCAATAGCAATGGCTGAGCTGAGAGCATTTCCCTCACCGGTGTTTGCTGAACGAGTGAGAAACAATGAGGTACCTCGCTCAAACCGGTCAGTGAGACTGGTTCATCGGGTTTTCTTTCAGGGAGACAATATCTGCCCTTGAACTTCTACTCATCCTCAAAGTTTGCCCAAGTTTCCCTCCCATTCCCGGAAATGTAAACGAGGAGTCAGCTCCCATACTTCTCTCCTGAGTAGACGCGGGCTTTCCGACTGAGGGTGTAGGTCTTCGTGTTGGCTCCCTTCCGGAGAGGGTCGTCCAGAGGCGACTGGCACGGCGGGTCCTCCAGAGGGTTCCAGTAGCTCTGCTCGCACATGCCCCGCAGCAAGATCTCTGCCAGCTGCCTGGCTATCGTCTGGGGACACAAAGGGGCAAAGGCAGAGCCGTGAATCTGTTTTGTTCCATTCACTCACCCAGCTACTTAGTGTTTTCCAGTCGTCACTTCGTAGTATGCACTCTTCCAAGACTCACAATGAAATATCTGGATGAAATTATATCAGTCGATGACCAAACAAAGACAGGATACACCAAGGTATTTGGACAATTAAAAAAAAAATAAGTTCATGCCCTTCAAATGCCACCTGCCTCGGTTGCACTCTGGAACACTAACCCTATTTTATAACTGACATTTTTAGTTAAGCTTTTTTTTTTCAAAAACCCTTATAGATAACAGGTGAACTACAAATATTTTCATTACCTCCCAAATGATGCCTGCTAAAGCCCACACTTGGCAAAAAGCCACTATATCCCTGAAAACAGTCTCTATTTTGATGACAAGATGACGTCCAGCATAGATTTTCAGACTGTCTTCCTCCTAGAATGCCAACGGCTGGTCCTCCGTGGCCCCACACGGGGACCCTGCTCCTGAGAGCCCTGTCCTTGGTGACCCTGGGCCTTTGCAATGGGGAGTATGGCCAATGATCACGAGAGGCCTTTGTCCAACGTTGGAGAGGCATCTCGTTCCTCCCTGTGAAAACCCAGGAGTGCCTGGTCCTCCTGAATTAGATGCAGATTACTACCTTCTCCAAACTCCAGCTCCACCTCCCAGAGCAGCCAAGTAGGATGCATGGGGGAGAAGCATGTGGCTTTTACCAGGAAGTACACTGAGTGGCCAGATTACGATAATCTCTGAATGCATAATAATCTGGCCACTCAGTGTACATTCTATATAATAAAAGGCTAATGTGCAAACTGTCCCCTCAACAGGAATTTGACCAGCAGGCAGGCCAGCCAACGGGCCATGTGCCCTCCCCCTGGCCAGGCTGGCCAGACCCCACCCATGCACGAATTCATGCACCAGGCCTCTAATATATACACACAGTGAGTGGCCAGATTATTATGCATTCAGAGATCATAATAATCGGCCACTCAATGTACTTTGTTGACTAATGCATATTAGTTTGTTTCCAATGACAAAAAAGGAGAGAGAGAGAGAGAAAAGGTAAAAACAAAAAAAGAAAGAAACCCTTCTGAAAACAGAGGCACTGCACCTCAGGTGGGCAGGTGGCCGTGGTCAGCCAGAGGTGGCGAAAGAAACGGTCCACCGGCAGGTTTTCCAGGAGGCCTCGGCACTCTGCAGGATGCAGACAAAGGATGCCGATCTTCCCTGAGAAGGAGCCTTTTTAAGAATATGTTCCAGAGGAGACCGCTGCTGGGCTTTCATCCATGTGAAATCTCTTCACATGCCACAAGGAAACTTCAACGCAACCAAAAAACTAGCTTTAGTGGTTTCTGATAATCACAGGGTAAAGGCAAATCTTCTTGACTATTCTCAGGTAAGACTCGTTGGCTTTAACTGTCTATAAACACGTGAAATTAAAGCACTCCTCTCATCCCCAGCTGAGCCATCTGTAAAGCTCTCTTAAGAACACAATTTCCAGGACCTAAACGGTTCCTGAACTGCTTTCTTAAACCTTCCGCTCCAGTTTCACTTTGACTCACTGCAGTCATATAGCTAATGACTTCTGCTGGGAGCATTGATGGGCAAAAATTACCTGCACTCCCGGCAGCTGAGCAAAAAAAAAAAAAAAAAAAAAAAAAGGATGCTAAAGGGGAAAAATGATAAAGGTCCTTCATCTTCTGGAGACGGAAGGATTCTAAAAATTACAAAAACGTCTGCCCAACACAGTTTGCTTGCTCACTACTAGATCTCAGTTCCCTCGGGGCATTAACCTTCCAGAGAGACCATTAAAGTAGGTTTTGATGTGTGCATATTCTAAAGCAGGGGTGGGCAAACTTTTGACTCGAAGGCCACAATGGGTTCTTAAACTGGACTGGAGGGCAGGAACAAAAGCAACCTGAACCTGCTGGCACTCTCATCTTGGGCTGCTGGTGAAGGAGCGGAGGAGAGAGCAAGAGAACCCTCTACTCTTTCAGCTCCGTGGGCCGGACAGAACAGCCAACTGGGCCGGATCCGGCCCTCGGGCTGTAGTTTGCCCATGGCTGTTCTAAAGGCTCCCATCACCTCACCAGTGCCCTACCGATGAGAAAGGATGCCTGCTCGCCCTCACTGAAAGCTCAAATGAAGTTCAGAAAGCTCAAATGAGAAATTATCAGCAAGATCACCAATATCTATCATACCTTCTATTTTATTTTTAAAAAATATATTTTTACTGATTTCAGAGAAGAAGGAAGAGAGAGATAGAAACATCAATAATGAGAGAGAATTATTGGTCAGCTGGCTCTTGCATGCCCCACAATGGGCATCGAGCCTGCAACCCGGGCACAAACCAGGGACCTCCTAGTTCATAGGTCAATGCTAAACCACTGAGCCATACCAGCCAGGACTCACACACTTTTGGTTAAATACTCAAGGAATTAAAAACAGTTCAACTTAGGTCACATGAGGATCATCAACCATGAAGATCAAAGGTCTTCTCCTCTCATTTTGTTTTGTTGAAATATATTTTTATTGATTTCAGAGAGGAAGGGAGAGGGAGAGATAGAAACATAAATGACGAGAGAGAGTCATTGATAGGCTGCCTACTACACTGGGGATCGAGCCTATAACCCAGAAATGTGCCCTGACCAGGAACTGAACCGTGACCTCCTGGTTCAGAGGCTGACACTCAACCACTGAGCCACGCCGGCCGGGCTGCCCCTCTCAGGTTAGCAGCCAAGCATGTCCAGGGCAGCTCCAGTCTACCCAGATTTTCTTTCCATATATATATGTTATTGATTTTTTACAGAGGAAGAGAGACGGATAGAGAGTTAGAAACATCGATGAGAGAGAATCATAGATCAGCTGCCTCTTGTACACCCCCCTACTGGGGATGTGCCCGCAACCAAGGTATATGCCCTTGACCAGAATGGAACCCGGGACCTTTCAGTCGGTAGGCCGATGCTCTATCCACTGAGCCAAACCAGTTTCGGCTACCCAAACTTTCTTTCAAGGCCTCTTCACTGTAATTCGCAGGAAACAAACCAAGAAACCTGTCTTCCTTCCTAACATATATCTATGTATAAGTTCAAATGTATTAACTTAAAAATCATAAACCTTAAAGAGAAAAAATCATAATGAAAGATGTTCTCTAATTCTGAAAAATAACATTGAAATTAGCAGCAGGCAGATTCAACAGTGTATTCAATACAGTCATTCCTTTTAATGAGGGGGGAAAAAAAACCCATTCATTTCCTTAGTGAATCAATATAAATTTTTTGAGAGTCAGCAAAATGAACGAATGCTCCATACTTAAGCAATTTTGAAAAACGGGCTTTTTCCAATGTGCTTGAAAAAGCCATAAAAGCATTTGCTCATACAATCAGTTACTTACATTATGCTTCCAAATTTTGGGAGAAGCTGTTCACATTGACCAGCTGAGAAGCTTTATGGAATGTTGGGAGTAGACCAATGAGAAGGAAGGCAATGATTTTTATCCATATTTTTCAGTGGTTTCCACTGTAACACATGGATGAAAATTTCCATTTGTTACTACAATTGCTTGAGCTTCTTAAGGCACCTATAAATCACATGACTGTGCAAATAAATACTGAAGACCAAGTGAGCTGTCGGTGGGGGAGGCGTGTGTAAGTCCGTCTTCTCTCACCCCCATCATTCCCGTGGCTTAGCCATCTGGCCCCACGAGCTATAGCATGTCTGCATCTAAAACTCTGGGGACACTGAACTGAAGATGCAGCCTCGTTTTTGTGACAGGGAGCCGCTAGCCTGGCCCCAGGGCATGCTCTCCTACAGCTTTCAGAGGATCTGTGATAAGGGGAGGACAGTCGCATGGATGACAGAAGACAAAAGAAACTGCAGCCTTACATGGGGATTCTGCATCCGTGCTGACAGGCAGCATTTGCTCCCGGTAAGCACCAGGCCTTTGCCCAAACACTCACTCACTCAATGGTGATGGCTCGGAAGGGCAAGCTCTGAAGGTGTGATGAAGGAATGGCCCCGGGAAGGAACGTGAAAGGATTAGAAAGGAGAAGAGAGAACTCAGGTCAAAAGGAGAGCCAGGCGGCTGATCAACCAGTTACTTGACTTCTAAGTTTTACAGTCAATATAGTTAGTCAGACAACTAGGTACTGCTCACGGCTGATCTGCTTTGCTCTGTCTGTATGAATCATTGGCATACAAGTGATCCCTTCCGGCAATGGCATCTGGGAGGGCTTACGTTCCACCTGCCCGACGGGATGCATTTCTTATGTTTCAAGAGAGAGCACTACAGATGAGCAACTGAAAAGATGCCCAATGCCATTAGCCACCAGGGAAATGGAAACCAGAGCCACGATGAGACAGCACCTCACACCCACGGGGATGGCTGCAGCTAAAAGGACAGACAACCAATGTCGAGGGTGTGGAGAAACCGGAAGCCTCAAAACTTCAGGCCAGAATGCAAAATGGCGCGACCACTTTGGAAAAGAGTTTGGCAACTCCTCTAAGTGTTAAGAATAGAGTTACCATACGATCCAGCAATTCCACTCCTAGGTGCATGTCCAAGAAAAATGGGCACATACGTCTACATAAGAACTTGCATAAGAATGTTCACAACAACATTATTCATAACAGCTAAAAAGTGAAACAACCCAAATGTCTCTCCACTAATGAATGGATAAGTAAAGGCCTATTTATAAAAGCCTAATATGCAAATTGTCCCCTCGGGTGGTTGTTTAAGAATTTGACAGGGAGCCGAAACCGGTTTGGCTCAGGATAGAGCGTCGGCCTGCGGACTGAAAGGTCCCACGTTTGATTCCGGTCAAGGGCATGTACATTGGTTGCGGGCACATCCCCAGTGGGGGGTGTGCAAGAGGCAGCTGATCGATGATTCTCCCTCATCCCCTCATTGATGTTTCTAACTCTCTATCCCTCTCTGTAAAAAAATCAATAAAAATATATTTAAAAAAAAAAAGAATTTGACCGGGAGACCAGGAGTTCGACTGCTCACTATGATGTGTGCTGACCACCAGGGGGCAGTGAGAAACATGGTGGGCATCGGGACATGCTGTGGCCTCTCACCAGCTACCCGGGGGTGAGGGTGACAGGGATGGAGGTGCAGTGAGACCGCTGGGTGTCTGCTGAGCTCACTCTCATTCCTTCTGTTACCTCCCTCCACCCCTGGATGTCAGGGCTCACACACCGGGGAAGCCCCCTCCCCCACACACTCAGGTGCTGGGTGCTCATGAGGAGGCCTCCCCACACCTGCGTAGTGTCTTCTGGGTGGGCCAGGCCACAGCCTCTGGGACCGCAGGGGCCAGTCGAGTCCCCCGTGAGTTTGCACAGGAACCAGTCTTCGAGGCTGGCTGGGAGAGAGTGTGCTGCCCACCCCACATCCATGCAGCACCTCAGGGTGGCCCAGAGGCCCCCACTGCACCCCGGCCTGTGGCATTGACCCGCACTTGCTGCACCTCCACATGGGGACTTGGGCGCTGTGACTCAGGTTGGGGGGGGGGTCAATTGGGGCCCAGAGGTCAGCTGGGGCCTCCCTTCCAGGCCAGACGCTCACACTGTGATCGCCAGCCAGGCCTAGGGACCGCACACACACACTTGCATGAATTTCATGCACCGGGCCTCTAGTGTCTTATATCCATACAACGGAATATTATTTGGTAATAAAAAGGAATGAAATGCTGGTGCAGGCTACAATGTGGATGAACCTTAAAAAAAATATCCCAAGTAAAGGAAGCCAGTCACAAAAAGACCACATATTGTATTATGCCATTTATATAAAATGTCCCAGAGAGGGAAATCTATAGAAACAGAAAGTAAAGGAGTGATTGCTAGGGTCGGGGAACGGGGAGAATGGAGATTGACTACTAATGGGTATAGGGTTTCTTTTTGGGGGCAATGAAGCATTTTAAAATGAACTATTAGCGATGCCTAAACAATCCTGTGCGTATCCTAAAAACCACTGACTATAAACAGTTAATCATATGGTATGTAAACTGTATCAATTAACATATATGAGAGAGAGAGGGAAAGAGAGAGAGAGAGAGAGAGAGAGAGAGAGGGACCACACTCAGTGGAGTCGTGCACCACACTCACCATTCTCAGGTTCTGAGTTGTTCTCGTCTCCACCGCTCTGAGGAGCTCTCTGAACCTCCCCACTCCTCTGGTCAGGTTCCTGTGTGCACACAGAATTCGACAGGGTTTCCATCTTGCGTGTATCAACATCAAACGTTTTATACACATATTTCAATGCATAATTTTATCTACATAAAAGCTGTGGGCTAGATTTTAAGCAACAATTATTCCGAATGTGCCTGTCCATCTTTGTTCAAATCTCCAAACTATGACCGAGGACTGACGGGTTTTTGTGTTTCTGGAACCAAGTTTTCTCACGAAAACAAAAGTTGGAAAATCGATTCCGAGGCTCCCTTCTCCCCACTCCACAAAAGCAAGGTATCTTGCCAGAGTCTATCTTCATCCTTACGTGGCTCCGTGGTTTTCCTGCTCTGCCAAGTGGCACTGAAATCTGTCTTTTCATCTACAAGGTGGGTGGCAACTGGGGAACAGACATATCCACACGGCACTGCAGGCAGTGTGGGGAAGGCTGCACGGTGGGAACTGGTCACTCAGAATGTCCCTTGTCCCCCTTGCAGAAAGAGTGACTCATCGAGGCAAAAGCACACTATTCTAGCGACAAGGACCTAATGCTGTCTACTCATGATGGCACGGAAGGGACACGGCTTGCTCAGGTTCCCGGACCCGGCAAGAGCACAGTGAGTCGGGAGCTCTGTCACCTTCCTGGGCAAAGACACGTGGGCTCTCAAAATGAAGTTCAACTCTAGCAGAAAGCACAAGCTGTGGATGCAGGAGCTCAGGCCTACGTTTTGTATCAGGAATATGCAGAGTTGTATGGGCGAGGCAGAGAGAAAAGGTGGGAGCAATGAAGGGCTCCACCAAGCACCCACGCTGCCTCTGCAAACATAAATTACTGCCCAATAAATCCATCAAATGCCCCCCCCCCCCCCCGCCTCCAGCCCTGCGGAGAAGCAGAGGGTCAGAGGCCCCTTCGGGGAGCAGCTGTAAGAGCGGAACCCGAGCTGCCGGCGGCTGGGAACACGCCGCATCCCGCGGCCCCACACCCCTCACGGAGGCGTGTTTGGTGACACATTTCATTAAGGGACAAATGATTCCTGAGCAACATCCCGGCCAATCCATCCAGGCCCCACTTGTCCTCGCTGAAAGCTGCGCCCGGCTGCTCAGCTGGCGCCCTCCCCGGCCGGGTCCCTTCGCATCGAGCGCTGCCGCCGCTGCCACCGCCACCACCTATGACATAACGTGGGGATATTTATAACCTGCTCATTAGAACACGTCTCATCTTTCCAAGACGCCGCGGAGAGCCGGTCAGCCGGTGCAAACCTGTCAGCCAGCCCTGCAGGCGGTGGCAGATGCTCCAGGCATTTGGCCCTCTGCTTGGATGACATTTTAAACGGCGCAGAGGTATTCAATCAAACCCAATGTGCGTTCTGTGCGTTGCAGACACTGGCAAGGGCCCTCCATTCGCCTCTCCCACCTCCACGACATCCCCGAGCTCTCATTCACGAGAACAGCCGGGGATGGCGGCCCCGTTTACTGGCACAGGTGCACAAACACGCCCGCCCTCCTCTCGCCCACGCGGCCGGGGGGCAGCGGACCCGAGTCTTATGGGGCAGAGAAAGGGGGCGTGTGCCCGGGGCTCGGGGCAGCGCGGAAGGAGCTCTCGCTGAGATGTGGGTAAGGATTAGGTAACAGGCCCTGGGGCTCGCAGTCTCCTCTGCTTTCCCCTTCATTTGTTTTTATGGATCCATGTTCTCGGGCAACAAAGTACATTTGCTTTGGGGCTGAAGCTCAGGGGGAAGGAGACGGCGGCAGCGAAAACGTGGACGGGCAGGACGGAGTGGCCTGCCTGTATTCCAGAACCACCGACGAGGCTCCCACGGTGCACGAGGCACAAGACGAGTGGCACTTTGAACCGGGTGGCAGGGGTGGGACTGGGACGACAGATGCAACGGGGAGACCCAGATTTCGGGAGCTGTTTACCAGGGAGGAAATCAGGCCTCCAACGGGCAGCATCGAATCTAAACTGTAGCTCGGGGAAGGCTGCACGGTGGGGATTGGTCACTCAGAACATCCCTGCGTCCTCCACGCAGAAGGAGCGACTTAGCGAGGCAAAAGCACCACATTCTAGCAACAAGGACCTAACGCTGTCTACTTGTGATGACACGGAAGGGACACGGCTTGCTCCGGTTCCCAGACCCGGCAAGAGAGTGAGCGGGGAGCTCTGTCACCTTCCTGGGCAAAGACACGTGGGCTCTCAAAATGAAGTTCAGCTCTAGCAGAAAGCACAAGCTGTGGATGCAAGAGCTCAGGCCCACGTTTTATATCAGGAATATGCAAATTACTTAATATATATATACACGGTGCACATTTCATGCATCCCGGGGATGGCGGCCCATGAGATGCTCCTGGGAACCATTCACAATGGGGGGGAAATCTGTGGATCCAGGCGAAGCAGCCCAGCGCTGAGGGTGATGCCTCCCCACCTGAGAGGAAAAGGATGGATCACTTCCCCTCCCCCCAAGGCGGAGGTGGCTCCCGTGCACGACCGAGGCCCTCTGCTGGAGGACCGGGGAAGTCTCCCGGCCCAGGGGCAGCCAGTCCACCGCGGAAGGAAGGGGAACCGAGGGCATATTCCCAAAGCTCTGACGTTACCTTGGAAGCAGATACAAGTTTGTCTCAAACTGTTTCTGGTTTATTTCTGGAGAGAGCTTAGGATTCAGAATCAGATTCTTCCTCCAACTGGGAGGCATTCCTGCTCGGGAACCGCAGATCTGCAGTAGCCACGAACGCCTGGCCGGGCCTGGGGCTGTGCTGCCCACTCGACCCGCGGCCCCATCAGGCTGGCCGTCCACCCGCAGACCCACTCGGCAGCGGGGAGGAGGAGGAGCTGGAGGTAGAAGGCTGCTCACTTTCAATGTTAGAAAGCGAAAAAGGATCCCAAGTGCAGAAACATACAATTCTCATGGACGCCTACACCATCCATACATCTTTAGGTCACATCATTTTATTCAGCCAATTGCTTTTACTGTTGGCAGCAGAAAAAATAAGTTTTAATCTAGTTGGGTCATCATGAGACAAAGGAACACAAAAGGAAATTGACTTGTAAAAGTTACATTCTAAATCAGTGGTTCTCAACCTTTCTAATGCCATGACCCTTTAATACGGCTCCTCATGTGGTGGTGACCCCCAACCATAACATTATTTTTGTTGCTACTTCATAACTGTAATTTTGCTTCTGTTATGAATCATAATGTAAATATCTGAATTTTCCGATGGTCTTAGGCGACCCACAGGCTGAGAACCACTGCAGTAGAGCCTAAGGCAGGGGTGGCCAAACTTTTTGACTCGAGGGCCACCATGGGTTCTTACACTGGACCGGAGGGCCGGAACAAAAGCAACCTGACCATGCTGGCACTCTCCTCTTGGGCTGCTGGTGAAGGAGCGGAGGGGAGAGCAAGAGAACCTTCCGCTCTTTCGGCTCCACGGGATAGAATAGCCGAATGGGCCTCATTCGGCCTGTGGGCCGTAGTTTGCCCACGGCTGGCCAAAGGCCATAGGAAAACACAGATATTTATATTACGATTCATTAACAGAAGCAAAATTACAGCTATGAAGTAGCAACAAAAATAATGTTATGGTTGGGGGTCACCACCACATGAGGAGCTGTATTAAAGGGTCGCGGCATTAGGAAGGTTGAGAACCACAGCTTAACTGCTATGAAATACGCTGATAGGAGGGAAGTAAAAAAAAAAAAAAAAAAAAAAAAAAAAAGCCTCAGGACTGCAGCATGTCTCTGAACTGTTACTTTATCCTTAAAATGTGGTGACTCAGCAACTAGGTGGAGGGAACCACAGCTTAAGGGCTCTGCTCCAGGGCGAGGAGAGGCGAGGCGTGTCCCCAGAGGTGAGGGTTCCCAGACCCCTGATGCGAGGCCCTCGCTCCCCCTCAACACCAGAGCGCAGCGAGGCCCGAACTCAGTATGGCCAACGACTCCCAAAGGGGATGTTCTTGCCAACATCCGAGCAGCAGGTGCGGTGGCAAGCTGTCAGAACTTGGGGTTCACCCTGCACCTTGCTCTGGCAAGCTCCCTTTTCACCCAGGTCAGACCGTTCCGGTTCCCAAGCGGCTCAGCTAGGACCAAGGGGAGAGCGCCAGCCGGTTTCCAGCCAGAAAAACAGGCAAAGGCCCTATTTCACTCTCCAGCGCCACTGCCGGTCCCCAGCCCAGTGCCCCACGGCCTTGCTCTTGTTCAAACTCCGGCAACCCCCCCCCCCCCTCGGTCTCTGTCCCTTCTCCTGGGGACGCAGCCTCCCTCTCCCTGACCTACTCCCATTTTTTCCTTCTCTCCTCCCCTTCCTATCTCGTCTCCTCCTTCTCCTCCTCCTGAATCTCCTCCTTCTGGGGCTTGTCCGCTGGCCATGAGGTCAGTGCAAAGGCATGACTTCCTGCGGACACGGGGGCGGGGTGGGGGGCTGTGGCGTGCCTCCTGACCCCCGGCCCCGCAGCAGCGCTCTGGAAGTCTGGCCTCTGCAGTGGACATTCGTAGGAACAAGCCTACAGCGGCGCCTGGCTCGTCCTGGGACTCAGAGCGGCATCCTCGGCTCCTGAACACGCCACCTGGCCTCTGTGCACCTGACCGAGGGGGGAAAGGATGCGGAAAGGAAGCAGCGCCCCCAACCCCAAATCACGACGGAAAACTCGGGGACTGAGAGCCACGTCCCCTCGGATGGGCGCTGCTTCACCAGCAAGCTCAAAATGGTGCTCTGTTCTTCCTCTTCCCACTTCTGGGGAGCGAGAAGGGAAAACACAATTCTCCTCCTTGACGTACCCTTCTAAGTTATCCTCTGACCTCAGAGCTCGGCCCAGGCCACCAGTGCACTTAGTCGGTATCAGCTGTCACTGCTGTGCAAACTCAGAGCTCTGATGTGAGCACTTTCGGTGCTCCGGGTGCCAGATCCCTGGTCTCTCACAACCCTCACCTCTGGAACGCCAAGTGCAGGCTACCCAGCCTTTCTGAGCGTCAGGTCCCCCGAGGAGACGCTGGCGAAGGAAGGCGGCCATCCCTGCCTCCCTGCCTCCGGGAGCTCAGAAGCTCCACAGCCCCCAAACCGGGGCCTTTGTTTTGCCCACGAACAAGCCCCAAATCCCTCAGCCAGAGCCCGGGGCGCAGAAAGTGCTCAGTAAATATTCATGGGATGAATGCAATTCAGAGCCGCCAGAGTGAGACGAAGCAAGGCCACGGGGGTGCATCTCCCTGTTTCCGGTCCCCCGTCTTGGCACAGCTCGTGGTGGGCAGGTAGCACGGCACAGCTCTCCCCTACACAGAATCCCCATGTGCCCGCGGTGGCCGTGCCTGCGTGCCCGGGGGAGGGGTGACGGGCCGGTACCAAGCGACGTCGCCGGGCGTGCCCGGCCTGTCAGCTTTGAGACAGCCATGTAGATAATGAGGATTTCAAGATTAAAAAAAAAAAAATCTTCCAGACGCTTCAGGGAAAGTTTCCTTCCCATATGCCTTTACCCGTGGCTCCTCTCTCTGAAGTGTCCAAAGAAACTTCAAGTCATCCATCAGACCCAGGTCAAAGGTTACCCTTGGGAGCCTCCTCCCAGCCTCTCCGGGAAGACCACGGCACCGGTTCTGGGTGCTCCCAGTGGGTGCCGTGTATTCTGAGCACAGGTGACACGTAACATGCTGGTTTCCATGTGTATTTAGGCCTGTCTTCCGACCAGACTGTGACCATCTTGAGAGCACAGGCCCTCTTTATACCCGCCTCTCCGTGTCCCAACAGCCCCCCCCCCCCCCGAGCTAACCAGGCACCCAGGGACACCTCGTAGGCGGTGTACCCCCCCCCCCCCCGGGTGAGCACGATCTTCTATTCTGAAATCCCTTTCCCGTTCTCTTTGCTGAGAAGAGCTTTCTCGATTCCCAAGGGAACGAGTGAATCGGGTACTTCTTACGCCATGAGAATACCCATAGGTATTCTGGACAATGTCCACACTTACAACCCAGAAACACAGACGTGTTCTGACCCTCTAGGCCAGTGTTTCCCAAAGTGTGGTACTCGTACCCCCAGGGGTACAGGAAGAGTTTGGTGGGGATATGCACTGCACCGTGCTTAGCTGCGCCTAATTCTACGTTCTCATGAGTCAAGTCAAGACAGTCTTGCAAGGTGTGAGATGGTCTGGTGTGCAAATAAATGCTATTTATAATATAACTTTTATTTATATCTTATTATGAATAATTTCATTTTTCGTTTATTATTATTTTGTGTATGTACCAAAAAAAAGAAAAAATATATTTTGATTGTTATTAAAATACATCCTTTTTTTTTGACGAGGGGTACTCAGCGTTATGAAAATTATAGAAGGGGTCCACATGTGTCAAAAGTTTGGGAAACACTGCTCTAGGCCCATCTCTCCCCGTTCTCAAGCTCGGGAACTGCTTCCCCTCCGTTTATCTGACTGTTAGTATGGCCAATGGGGAAAAGTCTGAAATCAAAACCAGAGACCCAGAGCTGGGAAGTGGGGGAAGAAGAGGCCGCCCTTCACCGTCCAAAGCTCTCCCGGCCGCCTCGGCTGCTTCCCCGCACGGGCCCGGCTTCTGGCCGGGGACCCAGAGACGAGCGCTGTGAAGACAGATGGCTCGCGGCCGCCAGGGCCCATGGATCCGACCCACAACCTTGGCCTCCTTAGCAAAGGACTCTCTGACCAACGCCGCCGGCCGGCTGCAGCCCAGATGCAGGGACGGGTGTGACAACCACCCGCGCCGGGATGTGAAGAAGCAGGCGAAGCTTCCGAAGTCTCATTTCAAACCTAATGAGAGTTGTACCAGGCTTAACAACTTTACTTTTTTCTTTTTTTGGCTTCCTTGTGACAAAAGCGGAGGAATTGGGCATTTGGTCAGCCGGCCGGGCAGCGGGCAGCGGGCAGCAGGCGGGCGGGCTCTGCGTGCCAGGTAGTAGAGGTCCAAAAACAAAGGCCCGGAGAGTCCTCTCAGGGTCTCCACAGGGACTTGCACGAGGTGCCTCCCACGTGGCGTGAGGAAGGCCTAGGTGAGAGCCGGACCCACGGCTCCGGGAGCCCAGGTGGAAGAGCCACTCAGCCCCCTGCTGTGTCTCCCCACTCCCAAACCCGGAGTCTCCAAGGAAAGAGAAATAGGGACCGGCTTGCCCGGTCTCATGCCCTTCCTTCTTTCCAGCCGCTGGGATTGAGTCAAAGGATATCAATCCTCATTCAAAAAATAACTGTTGAGCCCCGGTCTGGTGGCTCAGTTGGTTGGGGCATCATCTCATACACCAAAGGTTGTAGGTTCAATCCCCTGTTGGGGTGAGTATGAGAGTATGAGAGTCCTGCCAGATAGCTTGCTTGGGCCCGGGAAAGGCAGCGAGCTGAGGGCAGAAAAGAAGAAAGAGGCAAAGGCCCAGCGTGATCTTGAGCAGAAGGGGAGGGAGGAAGCCACGTGAGGCGTGGAAACGTGGCAGAGGGAAAACGCCCTGATGCCCGGCATGGGCCGAGGAGGGTGGGAACGTGGGCAGCAGACCTCACCGCGTCCTCACCTATAAAACGGGGCTGTGCCCACTCCCAACGCCTGGCGAAGAGGACCCGGGGAGCTCCTGGCTGGGCCCCAAATCCCGCCAAGTGTCCCCCTGCCCCGCCAGCCGCTGCCTCCCCCGCCCGCCATCTGGCGCTCCGTCCCACAGACAAACATCTATTGGGCAGGAGCCCAAAGCCGCCGCTGGTATGTTTGTGTGTCTTTGGTGCAGCAGAAAACAGTGCAGAGTCAGAACTGTTTCTATTCTATGCTACGTCAAAGTCGTCTTCTCCATTAACAAGCATTTATCTGGCACCTCCTTAGCTTCGTGCGTGAGACAGCAGAGGCTCGGGGAGGAATTACGCAACGTGCCCGGATCATCGTGCAGCCCGCGCACACAGAAGAGTTGGTGTTTGACACGGCCCGACCTCATCCCAGCGCCAGAAGAGCTGCCGCTGACCCCTGCCGTGCAAAAGCCCACAAACAAACGGGAAACTGTGACTAACTCCCGTGACACACACACAAAAGCGTCACAGAGGCAGGAGAGAGCGAGGCTGGGAGCAGCAGGGCCAGATGCCGCCTCCGCGTGGACTCACCACGTGGGCTCGAAAGAAAGAGAGGGATCCGTGGCCCCTTCCCGTGCGGGTGGAGGACAAGGGGACAGCAGAGGCAGACCTCGGAAGTCAGTCAGACAGACAAGGGGCTAATGCTGACAGAGTGGCAGCGATACGGAAGTGGGTCCGTCCAAAGGCCGTTAGGACGAGCTTCTGCCTGAAGTCCTCCCGCCCTTGCCTCATTCATTTGGCCGTTCCCGGTGAAAACGCACACCAGTTACTCAGACGGTAGTTGGACTGTGCCCGTGAGCCTCCTACAGAGAAAAGGCTTTGCTAAGCACCTCGGCGGGGCCAGTGCCGCCAGTGGGGCGAATATTTAATTTGTGCAGGGGGATGAGCTATTTTCAAGCCCCTCTGAGCCATCTACAAGAGTGGACATCCTATATAACAAAAGCCTAATGTGTCTAACTGTTCGACCGGTTGCTATGATGTGCACTGACTACCAGGGGGCAGATGTTCCGACCAGTAGGTTAGCTTGCTGCTGGGGTCTGGCCGATCAGGAGTGGGCAAGACATGCCTTGGAGCCTTCCCACAGTCCCTCCCCACCCTGACAGTGTACCAGTGGGGTCCCTCGGCCTGGCCTGCGCCCCTCGCAATCCGGGACCCCCTCAGGGGATGTCGGCGAGCCATTTTCGGCCCCTTCCCTGCAGGCCAGGCCAGGGGACCCCACCAGTGCGTGAGTCCGTGCACTGGGCCTCTAGTTTACCAATAAACCACCGGCAAGACAGCTAGCAGTTATTTTACTCTCTCATCAAGGGAGCCCCCTAAGATGTTTAGCTCCCCGAGGACAGTGACCGGGCCTCACAGGCGGGGACAGAATAAAACCAGGCTGCACACCTGCTGCTGTGAGGATCACACGAGGTAGCCGTCCTCGCTCAGGGAATGCTAGCCATCATCATCACCTTCTGCGGAGGCCACAGTAGCCAGTTCCAGGCCATCCCCACCCCACTGTTCCAGATGGTTCTCCAGTCAGCCTAGTGAAGCACGCTGGACTTCATTACCTCCCACGGACGGAGAGGGAAACTGAGTCCCAGAGAGGGGAAGGGTGCGACGTGCCTAAAGCTCGGGGAGTGAGCAGCGGAGCCAAGACTAGAACCTGGACCTCTTGGTTCCCAGTGCAGGTCCCCCTCCTGCCCTCTGCTGGGCACTGTTCTATCCCACCTTTTATTATCCCCCTCCCATGTTTTTTTTTTTAACCATTTTATTGTATAAAATATAGATTTAAAAAAACATTAAAAAATAAATATATTGCTTAGGGAATTATTATAAGGTAACTACCACCCAAATAAAAAAAGACCACTGTCACTCATCCCATCCCAAACAACAGGCCTCTCCCTCCATCCAAAAGGAATTGCTGACACTGCCTTGTATAGGAAACACTTCATTCCATTTCCCTACGGCTCATCATCCGGTGTGCATCCCTACACTATAGTTTAGTCTTGCCCACATTTTTTTTTTCTTACTTGATGAATCTTCCTATGTAATAAAAGCCTAATATGCAAATTGTCCCCTCGACCAGGAGTTCGACTGCTTGCTATGACAAGCGCTGACACCAGAGGGCACGTGGAACATGGCAGATGTCCGTGACACAGCGCTGACAGCAGGCGGAGTGGAGGCACTGCCGGCCCTGATGGAGGAGAGTGGGACCACGGCAGGATGGTGGAGCAGGTGAGCGGGCGGTGCCAGGCCAAGGCGGGTACGAGCCTATTGCCTCGCCTATCACCTGGCAGACAGCGACCAGCAGTGGCGGCAGCGGATGGGGCCACTGTCCCGCATCCAGGTGCTGAGGGAGCTGGGCAGGAGGGTTGGGGAGAAGCCCAGCCCCGATCGATCGCCCCGCAGGCAGGATGATGGAACAGGTGAGGGGACGGCGCCAGGCCAAGGTGGGGTGCCAGGCAGGGCTGCAGGGCTGCAGGGCTGTGAGGCTGGGGGTGCGAGCTGGGGCCCGATCTCCACAGGCCACCCTGAGGGTCCCCACCTCTGCATGAATTTGTACACCGGGCCTCTAGTTATCTAAATAAATGGAGAGACCTTGGATGGGAAAATTTACTATTGTTAAAATGGCAAGTCTCCCTAAATTGATCTCGAGATTCACTGCAGTCCTTATCAAAATCCTGGCAGCTTTTTATTTTTGTTTTTATAGAAATGGATAAGATAATTCTAAAATGTATATAAAAATATCAAGGACTGAGAATAGCCAAAATAACTTTGAAAAAGAATGGAGTTAGAAGACTTCCTCTATATACTAGTATTTTTAAAACCTGCTATAAAGCTATATATTCAAGCCAGTGTGATACTGGCTTAAGGACAGACATATACGTCAATAAAACAAAACAGTGACTCCAGAAATAAACCTTTACATTTATGTTCAATTAGTTTTTTTGTGTGTGTTTTTTTTTTACTAACATGTCAAGGCAATTTAATAGGAAAGAAGACTTTTCAACAAGGGTGCTTAGACAAACGGATATTCATATGCAAAAAAATTTAACTCAGACCCTTATCCCATGCCACAGGCATATTAAATCAAAACAGATCAAAGACATACATGTAAAAGTAAAAACAATAAAATTTGTAAAATAAAACATGAGAGAAAATCTTCGTGGTTTTAGGTTAGGTGAAAATGTCTTAGATATGACACCAAAAGGATAAACAGAAAAACTGAGAAACTGAATTTCATTAAAATTAACTTCTCCTCTTTAAATGACATCATTAAAAACGAATACAAGCCCCGGACTGGTGGAGAATATTTACAAATGCTTTATCTGATAGAGAACGTGTATCCCGATAATGACAACCCACAGGAAAACAGGGCAAAATATCCCAACAGTATTTTACCACAGAACGTGTAAGAATAGACAACAGGGAGATGAAAAGCTGCTGAGCAACATTAATCACTAGGGAAATGCAAATTAAAGCTATCAACCCACTAGACCAGCTCTAAGGGAAAAGCTGGACATACCAAGAGCTGAAGAGAGTGGAAAGAAACTGGGACTCTCCGATTCTGCTGGTAGAAATGTAACAGGGGGCACCCACTTTGGGAAAACAGTTTGGTAGTTTCTTAAAAAGTTAAACATGAACTTATCAGATGACCCATCCGTTCCATTCCCATGAATCTATCTATCCAAGGGAAAGGAAAACATATGTCTGTGGAAAAATGTGTACGCAAATGTCCATAGCAGCATTATCCATGAGAGCCCCAAAGTAGAAACAATCCATGTGCTCACCAATTGGTGAATGGACAAACAAAACATAGCCTATCCATCCAACGGAACAACCAACCAAAAGGAGGGGCTCTGGGTACATGCTACAATGTGGGTGAACCTCAAAAACATTACACTAAGTTGAAGGTGCAAGACATAAAGGACTCAGATCCCACTCCTGACACCAAAAGAAAAGAAAAAAAGACATAAAGGACTACTAGATAGACTGTGATCCTATTTATGTAAAATTTTTTTAAAAGCCCAATCTCTGGCGACAAAGAATACATAAGTGGCTGCCTGGCTTTGGAGGGGGGATTGGGGACTGATGGCAAATAGGCGTGAAGAACTCTTTAGGGTGATGGAAATGTAGAGCGAAATCGTGCAGGTGATTGCACTGCTGTATACATTTATTTAAAACTATTAAATTGTAGCCCCACTGCTGTGGCTCACTGGTTGAGTGTCGATCTGTGAACCAGGAGGTCATGGTTCGATTCCCAGTCAGGGCACATGTGCACGCTGGGGGCTCCACCTCCTGTGGAGGGCGGGCAGGAGGCAGCCAACCAATGATTCTCTCTCATCACTGATGATTCTCTCTCTCTCCCTCTCTCTTCCTCTCTGAAATCAATATATGTATTAAACTGTATATTTATAACATTTTTGCTATAGACAGTATACCTGAACAAAGCTGCCAAAATATGTATCAGCTGGCTTTCTGAGAATTCCTGGCTATTGCTCCTTTCCCCGTTTTTATGTCTCCCTTTTCCTTCTTTTGTCTCTTCTTGGTCAGTTTTCATTCCACTCCCAGCAGTTTCCCCTCGCTGTGGGGCCCCGCCCCAGAAAAGAGCTCTTACTGGGTCAGAAGGGCCGGGCTGCTCCCACCCCACAGACCTAACGTCCCGTTTCCAGCTGCTAATCTCAGACTGGCTAGAGGCGCGCCCCAATAAATGCTTGTTGGCTATTTTAGGGTCTCCCGTTCTCGGGTCCGTCAGATGTCCCCTCGCTTCCTTCTGCTCACTCCCACACAAATGCAAATTACATGCTAGCGCTAGCCTGGAGCTGTTGGCAATTTGTCCCCATCAGCCTGTCCTTGGGGATCCATGAGTATACATACCCCGCCATCTAGTTTTGCTGTGAATGTTGTTCGTGGGCTGTGGTTTTCCTCTCTGGTTTACTGTGTCTTTTTTATGTGGACCTGTGAGAAGATCCAAATGCCACCGCTGCTGTTATCGTCTTCCCAGGTTTCAGTTGCCAATTCTTACCTTCCCGTCAGGGAGCTGACAAACCCTTCGCTTACTTGTCAAGCCCGTGTATAATGCTTACTCTGTGCCAGACACCGTCCAAACACACTATAATTACTAAGTCACTTAATCCACTAACAACACTATGAAGTAGGTTCTATTATTATCCCCGGTTTACGAGAGAGAAAACTGAAACACAGGGAGGTCAAACAACTCGCCAATGTCACCGTAAGCGTAAGATTTAAACCCAGGCAGCTGGATCCAGAGCCAGGGCTCTTGGAACCACGAGACTACGCTGCTCTCAAGAGCTCATAACGTGTACCTGGTCTCGGAGACCCAGCATTGGACCATGACTGCCTCCTGGCCCCCAATCCTCCCTAACCAGGGGAAATCTTACCCCTCCCTCAAAGACCGAGTTCAAACGTCAATTCTAAAAAACTTGAACCCACCCAGGCAAGCAGCTTCTTTCCTCCCTCCTTCCTCCCCTCCTGCTCCTTCCCCCTCCCATCCTTCAGGCTGGTGCTTTTCGCCAGGTTGTGACCCTTCCTGTTGACACCTTGTCTTCCCCATGAGCTCAAAGAACACTGGTATTCATCTCCTGCCTCCAGAGCACCCCCTAGTGACGGCCCCTGGCAGCCTCTCAATGAACATTTGTGATATTGAGTAGGCAATTGTTTTTCTCCTTAACTAGCTCAAAATGTACTTGGAAAGCGATAAAACTACATTTTTTTTGAAAGAAAAACAAAACACTGTATTCAGAGATTTTACCAAGTCTGGCTAATGTTTTTCTGGGTATTTTTTGGAAGAAACACAGCATTGAATTCGTCCTGATATTTCAGTGGCTTGTTTACAACACGAAGAGAGGGCTGCTTCCAATGCTTTTCTGCCAGATCCAGAGGAGAACCAGCCACCACGCCCACCAACCCAGCACCTGGCAGCGGAGCGGGCAGCAGGAGAGAGCCGCAGTGTGTCTGTGCTGGGCCTAGAGTTAGCATCAAAGTCACTTGTGAATAAGAAGTCAGAATTCAAACCTAAAGGGGAGAAGGTGGAAAACCCAAACATCAATTGAAAAACAGAATCCATTCATTTTTTTAAAATCTTGTAATTTAATGCAGGACTTAGCGATGAGAAAATACATTTTTATCATAGATTTCCTTATTGATGTACAGATCAATGGCAGATGTTGCTACACAAATACAAAGGCAGGCATTTGTGAGAAAATGTATGGCCCCTCTCATATTCAATAGAAGGTTTTAGTGTTTCCTAAAAAAAAAAAAGGAAGAAATTCTCCAAAGATGTCTCAGTCATTTTCTGGGCTTTAGCTCAATCTCTCTAAGAGCTAACTAAAAATACCTCTACAAAAAAGAAAAAGGAGAAGAAAACAATGATTTAAAAAGAAATAGGTAGGAAGTAAAAACAGGCTGGGGCCTCCGCTCCCACCCTCCCCTCATGTAAAATATTAATGCACTTGACACCTACACCAGGGGAGGGAAGAAGCAGGTTAACCATGAGCCAGAATAAGGATGCTACGCACTCCCTCCCGGCGGCTACAGCCTGGCCTGCTCTGCGGCACAGACACTCACCAAATTACCAAGAGAGCTCCCAACAGGCAGAGAGGGCGAATCTGGCTCCCTTCCGTCCAGACAGGATGTGCGTTCCTCTTTCCCAGCACACACGTGTCATTTCAGTGGCCTGCCCTTGAAGGGCTGCATTCAGAGGCCACGCTAAAACACGCTCCCATGCTTCTGTGTCCAATTTCATTCAGCCCACGAAGGGTTCAACTCGAAGAGTCATGTATTTTTTAAAAAAAAAACGTGGGTCTGGGAGGCCCTTGGAGCAAATGTTCTCAAATAACCCACCCACAGAAGACAATAAATCTCTTCCTTGTGGTGGGAACTCCGGAATCCCATCCAGATGTGTGTGTGGTACGGTGATGTAAGGAGGCCTGGAGCACCAAAATTCGGCCACGCCAGGAGCTTCTAGACATGGATGAGTAAGGAGTTTCTCGAATAAAGCCATCATCACTGTAAATACTCCTCCCCCAATCTCAGAGTCCGGGCACACAACAGAGGTCCCTGTGACCCAGAAACGCTATCTGTTCCTGAGATCAAGGAAATCATTTGCTACCTGGCCCCCTTCACCCTCTTTCCACAGAAGGACACCACACACAGGAAGACCTAGGTGGTGGGTGACGTCCCCCTCTTTCCCACCGAGAAGCAGCAATCGGGGCAGCGGGTCCCATGAAGCCAGTCCAGGTGGTTCTTGAAAGATTATCTCCCCCTCCCAAACTGGTGGGCGGAGTTTAACACATGACCAGTGTAAGGTTCTCCCCCTCCCAAACTGGTGGGTGGAGCTAACACATGACTGGCACCTGCCATAGAGATATCTCCAAGACAGTGAACCACCAATCAACATGGGCCAGAGTGCCCTTGGGGCCCATCCCTTCCTGTTCCACCCTGGGCCCAACCCCCTCCCTTTCCGCCCTTTAAGAGGGACCCCAGGCAAGACACGTGCTGCTGTTGCTGTTTGATGGTGGCTGTGGCAGCAGCCTGACTGGGTCTCCTGTCCTCTCCCCCTCCAATTCTGATCTCTTTACCTCCGTGATGGCTCCGCCCATTACCAGGGAATAAACTCTGCTTTAAAATTCCTTGTTCTGTTTCCTGTTTCCTTTCAAACCTAACAGTTCTGTTCATCCTTCTATCCCCAGGACCTAGCACAGTGTTCAATAAACATATCTAGCTTCCAATACATGTATGCTGCGTTAACTACAGTTTAACTAGTTTAAAGAAAACACACTGCCAGGCATCTGTGAGCCGCAGCCATCTCAGCTGAAAATGAGTTCGTTCGTTCATTCACTCTTCATTCATGTCCAACTGTACACCAGACACTGCTCAAGATACAGATCCCTCCCCAAATAAAGCAGACAAGAGTTCCTACCCCAGCGGAACTTATAGTCCAGTGACTGGAGACAGACAGTAAACAAGTTATACCAGGAAAAAATATAATGTGGACAAAGGGTTAACAAGTTCCTTTCCTCTTCTGCTTGAGAATTTGACCTTAGGTTAGCTTTCCAATTCTGTTTCCCTGGCAACCCAATGAAGATAAAATGTCAATTACGTTACCAGGTAACTCTGCTTATGTTAAAAAATGACCCTGGGGGGCACCAAAGTGGGTAATGGGGGCCAACTGTTTGCCAAAGGAAGCGGAACTTCGGCAGGGAGCACGCAATGGAGTACACGGGTGCCCGCCCGCCCACCCCACCCCTGCATGCCGGGAGCCCAGAACACCGCCCTGTGGTTCAGCCGAAGCCACGGGCGGACCGTCACGGAGCCACCCTCCTTACCGAACACTGACAGAGCCTCCGGCGGCACAGACTCAACGCGCATTAGGTGCTGGCACGGACGACGTGCACTGAAAGCTATCACCAGTGCCCCACGGCTCACCCTGGAGGTGGTCTTGGCAATCCATACCTGACGCTGACAGATTCCTCTGTTCCCATACTAAAGTTCTGGTGGCATTAAGGGATGAGCCAGACCAACATACATTTAAACAAACCAGAGAAAATTCGCTGACGCTTTTTATGACATACCTAGAGGCCCGACGCATGAAGTTCGTGCAAGAGTTAGGCCTTCCTTCCCCCGGCTGCCGGCAGGCACCGGGACCCGGGCTTCCCTCGCAGCCCTGGCTTTGTCTGGAAGGACGTCTGGAAGGACGCCTGGTCTAATTAGCATATTATGCTTTCATTATTATAGGTTACATATGGATTACATATGGACTGGCTTTTAAAAGTTCCCATTTTCTAAGTGGAATGCACTCCTTGGAGCTGTGCTACTTAGTACTCCATTTTTAAGAAGAGAGCCCTGAGTGTGGGGATTATGAAAGAATAAAAGTGATTACTACAACTCATTAAATCCTTGGGGATGACAACCAAAAAACTGACTATCTTTAAGTATATTTTGAAAGAAAAAGATGTGCTTTATCAATTTCGGTCTCTCATTGCAAAACTCTGGTCTAATGCATTATTTCCCTGAAAGTCAGTCAGACCCTGTCCATCATACGCTCCCAGGTGCCCGTTTTTAAGGTGCAGAAAATCAAACAAGGTGCGAGGCAAGCACGGAGCGGACACATCAGGAGCTGGAGCCGGGGGGCCCCGGGGCTCAGGGACAGCACTGCCCCCTCTGCCCCCCCCCCCTGCTCTCAGAGGCGCTGACTGGGGGCGCCCACAGATAAATGCCCCCCCCCCCAACATGGCCCTCAGTAACCCTGATGGCACTTGGCTTGGCCAAAACGTCCCAAGGTTTCTCTCCCTCCGTGAACATTCTGTGGTCTCCACACTGGCCCTGACCTCCCCCTCCCCCCAAAGTAACCCCTTGTCACTGCTGCCCAGCCCCGCCTCTGAACACTGCCCTGCAGGGGCACTGGAGGAGCTGGCCGACGCCGTCCCCATGGGTCTGCAGAGCCCCGAGAGAAGGGCAAGGCCGAGAAAAGAGAAGCAGAGGCCTCCAAGGTGAGCAGTCCTTAACCTGGGCGGCATCGGTGGGATCTCCGTGAACGTGGGTGAAATGAGAACTGGGCCGTACGCAATGCCCGCAGGTAACCCATCCTCTAGTGATAAGTAGCACACCTCCCCGCCTCCCTCCTCTCCAGCTGGGCTCATGGGCAGCCGGTCTCGTGGCAGGAGTCAGAGCCCAGAGCCCTGCTGCTCCCCCTCAACAAACAGCCTCCGGAGGTGCAAGGTGCTCCCCAGCCCAGCCTTATCAACCTCACACCCAGCGTTCTCCACGGGAGGGGTGGGTGTGGCTCCCCTGAGGGCCCCCAGGAAACTGTGTATCCGCCACACAGCTCACAGGTTAGAGGGGAGAGGGGGAGGGTATTGGTTGGGGGTCCTCTGTGATGATCCCCATGTATTGTGAAAACGGAGAAAAAACAGATCACTAGAAAAAAAACACTCCACACCCCCTCCCTTCTCCCTCTATCTACTACTAAAACAGCAAAACTCAGCTTAGAGGACATGCACCATCGCTCAGACGATCTCAATCCATGGCAGATGAGATCCAATTTGAGCACGTCTTAGTTAGTGCCAAAGCCACCAAGCCGTTCCAAACCTTGGGGTGTCTGGTGTGGACCATGCCAATCAGAGCCAGTGGCCATCAGAGCACAGCGGGCCTTGCCCACAGTTTAATGGGCTCTGGGAAACAGGCAAGCGGAAACTGGACGGGTGTGGCTCTGGGCCACCAGGAAGATGAAACCCCACGTCCACGAGCTGCACCCCAAGGTTTGAAGCTCGTAACAATGAAGAGGGGGCAGCTCCATTGTCCGTGGGCCCGGGCCGGGCCTCGATCCTAGAGGGAGGGCACAGGCCGCCGGGCCTCCATGCACAGCCCAGCGGGAGCTACAGAGGAACCGGTACCTACTGTTGGTCTTCATGCACATCTATCCTGCAGCACAAGGTCAAAACAAGGACAGCTGAAGAGATTTGGAACAGAATCATGGCATTTCTCGTAAGAGCAACACAGAAAAGATCATCAAACATCAAGTGCGTTCGAGAGCTCCCTCCCTCACATCCAGGCTCCCAGACCTCCCTCAGACCCTCTTCGGAGGCAGCTCGGGTAGGAAACGTTCTTGTGTGGCATCACAGCCACGCTCACCTTCATAAACACTGCCTGAGCCCGGCCGGTGTGGCTCAGTGTGTGAGCGGCGACCTACAAACCAGGTGGCCAGGGTTCGATTCCTGGTCAGGGCACATGCCCGGGTGGCGGGAGTCAGCGACCCATGTTTCTCTCTCATGGACATTTCTCTCTCTTTTCCCTTCTCCCATCATCCATCTAACATCAATAAAGACACATTTAAAAAAAGAAAACTGTCGGAGACCTGGCAAATCCAGTTCGCTGAACCAATCAGCCATTCCGAGGAAGACGACCAGGATTTCCGGTTCAGTACCTTCCCCCTAACAAAGGGCGGAGGGCTGTGCAGGCCCGGTACCCCCGTCCGGAAGGCAGCATCAAGCACGGCTCCCATCAGATCCCCCCTGGGCTTGGTGCTCCACCCGTGTGCACACGAGAGCCCCCCCCCCCCCCCGTCCCCTCCTCCCACCTTCAAATCTCCTGGGAGACTGGGAGAGCCAGGTGAGAGATAAAAAAGAGCCTATGTTCATTCTTTTCTTGTTGTCAATTCCAATTATAGTTCCTATTTTAAATAGTTTTGTTATAATAACTAAACTGAAGACAGCGTCACAGGGCTTTCTATTCTCCTTGAGGACCCGATTAGGAAACGAAGAAGGCTTACCCATTTTTGAAATAGAGGACATGGGCTCTCTGAAGTCCTGTTTCCAGGAAAAAACCTAGTTCTTGATCGTGGGGAGCAGGGCCAGGCTTGGGGCTTCTGTTCTGAATATTAGTAAGTATTACCTGGAAGGGGAGAAAATTGGAGAACTAATCAGATCCACATCCAAGTCCACCTCCTTCAAGCCCTACCGCCGAATGCAGCGCGCCACGGGAAAACTCCACGTCCTTTTGCAAACATCTGTGCAAAGCAAGGCCCTGCTGGTGCAGATGTGGCGGGATCAGGAAAACGGAGAAAACGACTGTGAGACAGGAGGCGACCAGGCAACCTGGGGACCGGTGTGGCCCTCCTGGCACCGGGGGCCGAGGCGAGCAGGACGCTGACCCGTGCCTGGTGCCAGGAGAAGCATTAGAGCCGGAGCGGCTCTGCTGAATGCCAGGCTGTTGACAGAGAGGCGGAATGACAGAGGAGCAGGTCCCAGCAGCAGCCAGAAGCAGTCATCACCCGCCCGAGGCCGAGGCCACTGGCTGGCAGAGGCGGCCGCAGCCGTCCACGGGCCTGACGAGCTCCAGAAAGAGCCGGGAAGCGCTGTGCCCGGCGCTGGCCGGCAGTTCACCGGGGAGGGCAACCCCTCCAGGCTACCAAAGGGAGGCCTGCGGGCTGAGCAGCAGCTGGCTGTTCTCAGGGGCAAGTTGAGAAAAACAACCTAAGCATCATCAAGTCTCCCGCACTTGACCTCTTGTCAACAGATAGGAGGCTTTTAAAAGCTTAAGTTTTTAGCTTTGCGGGAAGAGACTCCCTACTAATCAGGAGACAGGATTACAAGCTGAGTGGGTCACAGTGATATATATACAGAGGCCACTCTCTTTAAACTCACAAGCCAAATAAAGCACTCATCCAACAGAAGCTGCTGGCGGCTCACTAAAAATCCATACGCCCAGCTGGTGTTGCTCAGTGGTTAAGCATCAACCTATGAACCAGGAGGTCACAGTTTGATTCCCAGTCGGGGCACATGCCCGGGTTACAGGCTCCATCCCTAGTAGGAGGGTGGGAGTCAGCCGATCAATGATTCTTTCTCATCATTGTTTCTCTCTCTCTTCTTTCCTCTCTGAAATCAATAAAAACGTATTTAAAAAAAAAAAAATCCATCCCAGTGCTCTCTAAACACACTGACCACATCTACTGAAAGCCGGCAGCTCTTTACAGACCCAGATGCTAGCCAAGCCCTAATACTCTAGAGGTCTTGAACTTACTCTCCAAGTGGAGTTAAAGCACCGCTAGTTCTCCAACTGCCAGGTTTGGGGAAAAGAAAAGGAGGAGGCGCCCAAATGGACAGTATGTCCTGGAATGAAATCCAGTGGGCAGCCCCTGAATCTGAACTGCATCCCAGGATCTGATCCAAACTGCCTGGCTGCTTCACGACTTCCCCAAGTGCTACCAGGTAGGTGTTCCTCCTGGCTCCAACAAGCATGGGCGTTTTGGGCTCTGATGCGGGCCCCTCCCCCACCCTTCCTCCAGTGATGGACCTGAGCACTTGTCCTTTCTCCCTTCAGTCTCCCTCAAGGTGACTTCATTCCTTCCTCTGAGCTTCAAAAACCAGCGACATGTATCATCTCTAATCCAGACTTTCCTCTGAATCCCAGAATCATATATCCAACTACTTCCTCGGAATCTCCCTGTGGAGGTCCAACTCTGAAACCTTTAAAAACGATCCTTCATGGGCTTTTGGGAATCGTTGTTAATGTCAAAGAATGCCATGATCATTTTAAAGCAAAACCAATTCAGCATAGTACAAAGATGAAAGTTAAAATCGTCTCAAAATTCTACCACAGAAATAACCAGTTAGCACTGATTGAACAATAGTCCAGATATCTCTGTTGTTAGGAGAGGAAGTGAAAAATCATTTTGCAGAAACTGAGGTTGTGTTCTATGTGTGTTCAAATTTAAACCATTACATTTAATTTTAATTGGATAGAAGAAACTGAAGTGTGACCAAAGTAATCACTCAAATTTAAAGAAAAATTTGGTTTTTTTCCACATAGTTCATAAGAGGTCTCTCTAAAGTTTAAAATATCTCATATTGTGTGTGTGTGTAATTTCTGTGTGTATGTGCATGTGTGCAGGAAAAGAGAGAGAGAGAGATGAGAGAAAGTAGGTGATTCTTTTACCTATGTATTTCAACTTTATACAGTATCTACTGATTCACAGTAAAGATGAGGAGATTAAAATGGGAAGATATGTACACATGTAATATCTTAATCAATAAAAAAGAAATTTAAAAGATGTATTCATATTTCATACTTCATATTATCTTCTTATAATCTATATATATAAAAGGCTAACTGACCAACCAGCCATTTGTCTGACCAACCAACCAACCAGTAAATGTGACGCGCACTGGCAATTTAATAATAAATGTTGACTCACACATTCATGATACATATAAAACTCTCACTGGTGCCAATCGCACATGTGTGTTTCAATCTGTCATTATTGATTGTGAATTTGGTTGACATTTCTATTAACAGAAAAAGGGCGAATAGCGATATTAAAATATTTCTTCTAATTAATTTCCTTTCAATGTGCATGAATCTGTGCATCGGGCCACTAGTGTTGTAATAAAAAAGAAAAAAGAAAAAACAGCTCATAAATAAATAGATGAATATAACTCAACCTGCCTGATATTCAATGAAATGCAAAAACTAAAACTGCAAGGGCCATTTCCACCTAGCCAATCAGCAAAGTAATTTTTATACAGCAAGCCTGTCGAGATTGCACAAAGCCACTCCCCTCTTGCACTGCCAAAGGGAGAGGAGGTTGGCCCAACTTGTAGAGAGCGAGTGGGCACAGGATGTAGTAACGAGAGTGCGCGAACACATCCCCGCTTCTGGAGACCTGCCCGTAGAAGCAACGTGAAGCAAAGGACAATGCTGCCCGAAGGACTTTCCCATCGCAGCATTATTCCCAACGACAGGCTGCCCCCGACGGGAAGTTAATGACACCACAGTGGCCGTCCACCGATGAGCTGTGACACAACCTTGAAAACACTTCCAGGTTCTGGCATAATGTTGAGTGAAAAAAACACAGGTTAGAAATACTTCAATGCTATACAATTCTGAAGGCAAAGACTGCCTGAGCATGTATAAAAATCAAAATGAAACTTTTCTAAGTCGGCGATAAGGATGCTGCAGCCTCCTCCTCCAGCTGCTCAGACGGCAGCCCCCGAGCCCGAGCACACGGCGGCCCGGCATTTCCCGACCTCCTCTGAAGGGAGCGTTCACTCAGAGATGCTGCCTTAGGCTTTGAGCTGTGACCCGCTGCTGCGGCTGGAGTGACAAGGCAGGGACGGGGAAGGGGGCGGCCAGGAAGGCTCTGTCCTCTCCTGTCGTCTCACATGTGAAAGCCAACAGCACAGCCACGTGGACCTCCGGAGTCACGGCTGCCCCGAGCACCGGTCCCAGGACATCTGGTTTGAATTCCAGGCGCAGGGTAACTTTAGTCTAATCCAGTTCCGAATCCAACACCTCGGCTGTGTCACTGCACATTCTTCCCGGGGGAGGACGTAAGAACCACAGCATGACGACGGCCATGCTGACCGCTGAGCGGCTCCTCGGCGAGCGGAGGAAATCCGGGCCGGACCCTACGATATTGGGGTCCGGTTGTGTCTTTCAAAACCCCAGCTCTGAAACAGCCCGGAGCAGGTCTGCGGGTGCCCCATAATTTAGCAGCGACTCCTGTGCTAAAGGGTGTAAAGGAATGAACTGTCAGCAGAAGGTCAGGTTCCATCCTGGCACACACAGCCTCCGCTGGAGACGGGGCGCCAGCTGGTGGGCCGATGCCTGTGAGGGACAAGGACGGCGTGGTGTCATCTGCCAGGCCGGGAGAGTCGAGGATGAGGTCATCGTTATTCCTGTCGCTGCACCAGCGCGAGCTCCTTGCCGGGCGACGAACGTTACTTACTGCTGGCACGATGCCACCCCCTGAAGGTAAACGAGTCAAGGCCATCCTGTGTCCTCTCTCATTTTATCTGCTCCGATTCGATTTGTTTGATTAAATTATTTCATGTACACAATTTCAGAGCTATTTTTATTCTCCTTTAGAGAACACATTGTCAGGGGGAAAAATATTAGTAGGTGTCTCTGTAACCCTAAAATAACAAGGGCAATACTGAACAAATAGTCAATGCCCACGGCTTTTGTGTAGTCACGTGTCCCTTGGCCCTGCCTCCACATCTGGAATAGGGTGAGACAGGGGGAGGGGCGGGGGTTGAGGATAACACGTGGGAAGCTACTTGCATCCCAGCTAAAGACATGGAGGCTCACTAGTTCTCTAGCCTCAGACCAGTCAGGCAGTATCAGACCCACCATGAAAACGGAAAGCTCGACTCAACGATTGGACCAAGGTCAAAGAGTCAGGGTGAACAGAGGTCTTGAACCCAGATATCACATAGGAACTCTAGGCAGAATGCTGCCCCATTGTCTTCCACACAAGAAAAGAAAGCAGCCAGACTGTGTGGTTCAATGGTGGAGCATCAACCTAAGAACCAAGAGGCCATGATTTGATTCCCGGTCAGGGCACATGCCTTGGTTTGGGGCTCCATCCCCAGCATGAAACATGCAGGAGGCAGCCGATCAATCATTCTCTCTCATCATTGGTGTTTTTATCTCTCTCTTCCTCTCCCCTTCCTCTCTGAAATCAATAAAAAAAAATTTTTTAAAAAAAAGAAAAATGAAGTAATGTTTCTCCCATGAACATTCCCCTAAAATTCTCTAACATTTCAAATAAAACAGTGTGTTTATAATACTCCAGGTTCTCACCTAAATGTGTGAAATCTCCTAAGATGAGGGCAGATTCCACTGCCCGGGGACACGGGAACAGAGTGACAAGGAAACTAACACTTGCTGGGTGCTGACCATGTACTGACTGGGGAGAACATGAGTCCAACCACTTTATCCTCACAGCAGCAGGCTAGCAATTACTACTCATGAGGACCCCGAGACGGTACAGAGAGGCTGAGGAACCTGCCCACAGCTGAGACCCCAGTACCAGCAGTGGCTTGGCCGCTGTGCTCGGCTGCCTCTCCAGCTTCAGTGAGCTCCCGGGGAAGCCAAGGTCAGCCCCTCTCCAAAGGGTCACCGCCGTGTAGGGGGCAAACACGTCTAGCATCACTGGACGTACCCACGTTCAGGGGAGCGCCAAGGATGGAGCTGCCCCGGAAATGCAATCCAGTGTTTCCAAACGATGGAAGAGTCTGGCCACAATATTCCCACTGTCCTCAAAGCTCCCCCCCCCCCCCCAATTTTATTCTTGCCAGGGCATGAAGTTAGGAACCAACACGAATAGGCAAAATGCCCAAAGGTCCTGGCAAACGGAAGTTTCTTCGTGGTAGATCGGCTGGGCAGTGAGGGGAAGCCACTGAGCGGCGGACGGCCTGGCCCGGCAGAACCCACGCAGGAGCGGAGCACGTGGCAGCGTTTCCTGCTTCAGAGCTGCCTCCCCAGGAAATCAGAGCACTGTCTGCCCACGCCTGCCCCAGGCCCGGACTTCTTTCAGATCTGATTTCCTTAAAATTTCTGCTTTCAATGTTGCATGATTCTCAAGTCATTTAAGTTTAAAAAAAAAAATTTTTTTTTTAAGTCCAAGCAGGTATCCTCATTATCTTGTCTCATGGAAACCTTGAACTTTCACTAAGCCCAAAGGTCACTTACGGAGGTCATTTTCCCTCCAGAGTTCTCATCGATCAGCAGATCGGTTCTTGAGCACGCACTACAGTCAAAACAGATGTCTGGCTCACTCAGTCGCTCTCAGGGCTGCTGTCTCGGCTTGCTGGGTCTGGGGAGGCTCAGAGTGGTTTCCCAAGAAGGAGGGCTCAGACTGGAAAACTGAGCCAGAAACGTGAAAGCCGTTTACCACCCTGAGGCCGCACCCTGAGGCCGCACCCTGGGTGAGGCTGCTTCCCGTGCTGCTAAGAGCGAGGGTTCGCCTGGCCAAATACTCAGTGAGCATTTTCCATATCTAAGAGTGTGGGAAGCCACAGGAGCCTGGGACAGTGAAGCGAGTGAGTGCTGAATTAGGTAAAGAAAAAGCTAAGATCTAATTCTAGCTTTGGCCCCAAATTCCTCCATGCCCTTGGGCATTTTCTTCTCAAAACCTAACATCCTGTGATCACCATTTCCCCAAAACCACCCCAAAAAATATCTTATATCCTATGAGTCTCCTTGACAGTCTGGCTAAAGACTCCAGCGGTGAGCGGGTGGTTATAAATGAACGCAACAGGAAGTACGGCCAGACCTGTCAGTGCCCATGGCGTGAGAGACACGTGTAACAGATGAACTCCTTCCTCCCGGCCCGAGAAGGCAGCCCTCCAGGGTCGGGCTGGGCAGCCGCTGGAGAAAGAAGGTGCAAAATGAGGGCCCAGAGGGGCGAGGGCTGTGGGGCCCACAAGGACAGCTCAGCTGGGGTCGGCAGTCTCCCTGCTGGGAGCCTGGCTCTGGAGGAGGCAGGGAGGGAAAACCGTGTGATTTTGAAAGCAAGCTGCATGATCATTTCTCTAAAGATCAATCGTAACTTCTGAATAACAAAAAAACAAACAAACAACAAAACAACAACAACAAAAACTCTTTCCTAATCATCCTTCAGCTAGAACCCTTTGGCAAGATGGCCAGAGATCGTCCAGAATTCCCAGATGTGCCGAGCCGCGGCTGAGAGTCCATTCGGGTGCAGTCCAGGCCGAACGTCACCCGACCGTCCTCCCCGCTCCTCTCCTGTGCTCCCACCTCCTCTCCAGGCCTCCTAGAAGGCAATTCCGGTCCTCATCACACACATTGTTTATGAAGGAATCACTTCCAGTCTGTACACTTACAAAATTACAAAAACTAACCCTGGCTTAGTAGTTGCTCTCTATTGTACTCCTCACAGAGACCAAGGACCTATGAAATGGATGGGAACCAAGATCAGGGTCATTTTCAAAGTCTCGGAGGATTTCTAATCATTTCACAATACTTCGCAGGATCCATCTCCGGGTATGAAGGGGGAAATACCCGTGTCAAGCCTTGGTGAGACTCCAGGAAGCTCTGCCGGGGGCAGATCTTGGTAAAAACAAGTGACATTCATTCAAGAATCCTGGGCGAAGTGCCTCATTTACATGGCCTGTTATCCCCACAAGAACGTCATGAAGTAGGAGCCCTTATTATGCTCCTTGTATAGATGGGGATGCTGAGGCTGAGAAGTGAAGGAGCTTAGGAACGAGCAGAGCCAAAGGACAGAGATCCTTCTAAACAACATGCGTAGCACAAGGGCAATATGCAAATTGGTCACAATGCCCTCACAGTAACAACCGAACAGCAGGCTGCGTGGGGCCACAAGGCCAGCAGGGGGGTTAGTGAGGGACGACCAAATGACAGACCAGCAGGCTGGTGGGGCGATCAGGCCGGCGGGGGCGGAGGGGGGCCAGTTAGGGGTGATCAGGCTGGCAGGCAGGTGAGTACACCTCTCTGGCCCATCCTACTCCAACGCCCCCTGCCCGAGGGGGTGGACTCGGGGTTTCTCCCCCCTCACTCACTGGTCGGGTGTCCCTTCCCCCCATTAGCTGCTGGTCTCCATTCCCCACACGACAGACAAACCGGGGACTCTGAGGAGAAACCGTCCCCGATGGTGTCAGACACACGCACCTGCTCGGAGCAGGTCGGCTGAGAGCCCCCAGCGGACCTCTGGCAGAGCCTTCGAGGTAAAGCCTCCCACACCAGGACGTACGCCGGGCCAGCAGAGTCCACCCAGGACACACGAAGATCCGCCCACGTTTCAAAGGAGAAGGGACATAACAGCCAGCGTCGGGGGGAAGGGCATAAACAGACACATGCCGTCATTCTTGCTCAGAGCATGCTCCAACGCCTCCCAAGCTCGGACCCGTCTACGCTCACGAGGCGCCACCAGGTTCTCCTGGGCGTCAGGGGGAGTGGGAAAGCTTCGCGCCCAGAGGCGGACAAGCGGCCGGTTTTCCCGAGGTTGACCACAGTCCTCCACATTTTGATTTTTGAGGTATCCAAGGGAACCAACGCATGGTCCTCACTCACCCTTTCTATCTCTTGGAGGTACAGCAGCGCGATGTCCCCCGCTTTCTCATAGCAGGTGATGACCTCCTGCTCCCGGTCCGCGTGGAGGTTACTGGTAGAAGAGGAAACAGGCAACTTCTCTAGACAAAGTCCTAAAAAACAAAAACAAAAACAGATCAAACACAGACACTGGGAGAGTTGCTTTTCATGGGGCTTAGCTTTTCAACGATCGCTCTAGAGGTTGAGGAAGTGGTCGTGGGAGACCACACTTGGTCAGAGACGCGGATCCTCTGTCCTCCTCTCGGACAGATGGAACGTCCAATAGAGCACCCGTAAGTCACAGAGCAAAGAGGCCCCTGACCGTGCTCAAAGCACCGTTTGATTCTGATGGCCAGCGTGAGAACCTGACCCCTTCAGACCAAACAGAACTTCTCAATCAATTACACCCCAAGGTCCTTACAGAATTTTAAAGGTAGGGTAGGTCCATGGAACAAGAAGGACATTTTCTCTTTCAAAATGTATACTTAACCAATTGAACATAAAGGCACTTTTATTATTTTTTATCTTTTTAAATATATTTTATTAATTTTTTTACAGAGAGAAAGGGGGAGGGATAGAGAGTTAGAAACATCAATGAGAGAGAGACATCGATCAGCTGCCTCCTGCACACCCCCTATTGGGAATGTGCCCACAACCAAGGTACATGCCCTTGACCGGAATCGAACCTGGGACCTTTCAGTCCGCAGGCCGACGCTCTATCCACTGAGCCAAACCGGTTTCGGCTATAAAGGCATTTTTAGATGTGCTCAGGAGGCTCAGTTACTAGGAAAATCGTCCAACTCTCAACCTTCGTGTTTGGGTTGACAATCACACCATGGACCACCTCTCAGTTCTGGGCTAAGAAGACACCAGGACTTTGCTATGTGGGCACGTCTTTGCGGATGGAGGAGGTTCTCTCAGCCAAGAGAGATCTCAGGGCGGGGATGTCTGAAAGACTGAAAAAAATAAGCATGCTGAGGGCAGCAGCTCAGCCTGAACCCAGCCCCGGGCACCGGCCTGGAGCAAGTCCGACTCAGGGTTGTACCCACAACCGGAGGCAGAGAGACTCGGTGTGGAGGGTCCTGGGTGCCCCTACATGCAATAGGGCTGCTGCGCCAAGTGCCCTGGGATGTACCAGACACACACCCCACACATCCCACTCCGTATAAAAGTGTGACAAGGTTTACTACCCACAGAAATGGGATTTGCGATGGGAAGGGGCCAGACAGGGTCCCAGGAAAACCCACCCACTGTGGGTCTGCCACGGTGAAGCGAGCGACCTTCCCCAAACCTGAAGATCAGTGATCGGCACCACAGGAATCAGAATGCAGGCCTGTGGCCTCCCGAGTAACACCCATCACTAATTGCTGATTTGCAAAGTGGACGCCACTACAGAGAGGGGGTCTTCAGAAAATGACCCAAAGCCTCACGTGCATCATGTTGAGACCAGCCTCATCCAAGCTGCTCTTAAACGGTGGCAGTCGCCCCGGCTGCGGAGGCCAGGGGAGGCGACTGTGCAATGCGGGCAGGAGAGGCCACTTCTATGCACAAGGGGGCAACGCCTCAGGGCCGTACCTGTCACAGAAGGTGCAGCTCGGCCAATTTGGTAGGTTTAACAGCTTTATCGGGGTAAGATTGGCATGTAACAAACCATATGGTGTTTTTTTCAACGTTTCCATATTTTTGTTGTTGCTTTCATTTATCTCATTTTTACCAACCCAAGTCCATAGTTTTCATTCAGGTTCACTCTGTGCTCCGCAGTTCTATGAGCTTTGACAAACGTTTTAATAAAGTTAAGTATCCGCCATTACTGTGCTGCATGCAATGGATTCACTGCCCTAAAACGTCCCCTCCATCCCCTCCTCCTGGTGGCCACTAATTTTTCTATTGTCTCTGTAGTTTTGCCTTTTCCAGGACGTCATGCAGCTGCAATCGTGCAGCCCTTAACCTTTTCGGATTGGCTTCCTTCACTTAGAATTCAGTTACAAGCCGAAATCGGTTTGGCTCAGTGGATAGAGCGTCGGTCTGCGGACTGAAAGGTCCCAGGTTCGATTCCGGTCAAGGGCATGTACATTGGTTGCGGGCACATCCTTGGTAGGGGGTGTGCAAGAGGCATCTGGTTGATGTTTCTCTCTCATCAATGTTTCTAGCTCTCTATCTCTCTCCCTTTCTCTCTGTAAAATATCAATAAAATATATATTTTTTTAAAAGAATTCAGTTACAAGACCCCTCCATGTCTTACAGTGCAGTTCAGCTAATGACCACAGCTCTCAGTGGCTGCGTGTCTGAAGGCTTTATTTGGCCTTCAGTTTTGAGAAATATTCACATTGGTTGGCAGTTTGCTTCCTCTGCTCCCCCAATCCCCACTTACTCTAAAGATGTGTTCCACTCTGTTCTCACCCGCATGGTTTCTGACAATAAATCTGCCGTCACCCTCGTGCTTGTTCATCCGCCTGCTTCTGGTTGCTTTCGTGATTTTACTGATTATGAGAAGTTTGGATTGTGAAGTGCTTTGGCTTAGTTTTCTCCATGTTTCTTGTGCTGGGCTTCACAGAGCTTTCTGGATCTAAGGGCTTATAGCTTTCATAACATTTGAAAAATGTGCAGTCATTATTTCTTCAAACATTTTGTTAACTCTTTCTTTGTTAGGGAATCCAATTTCGCACATTATTAGGCCACCTGACGTTATCCACAGCTCCCTCATGCTCTTTCTACTTTCTTTTTAAAGTATCCTTTCTGTTTCATTTTGGATAAATTTCTACTGCTGTATTGTCAAATTCACTAATCTTTTCTTTGATGTCTAATCTGCTTTAATCACCTCCAGTGTACTTTTCATACCACACATTGTAGTTTTCATCTCTAGAAATTTTAATTGGGTCTATTTTTAGCTTCCATGTCTCTACTGACCTGTTTGAACATAAGGATTAGAGTTGCAATGACAGTTTTAATGTCCCTCCAGTCAAAGCTGTTTATGCAGTTGCAAAAAATAATCACTCAGCAACCTCACCAGTGTGAACTGTTACAATCTCTTAAATTGTTTTTGAAGAATGCAAGACAAATTGAACCAATTTACCATTTGGTAGGGCAGCTCCAGAACCACTCAAAAGCAAGCACTGATTTAAGCTCTCAAAGTGTTCTCTAAGTTCTCCTTTGTGCAAAATTAAAACCACCAGAAAACAGCAAAAAGAGACAAGTTGTTTTATAACCTCCCTTCTGCTCGTGTGAGAAGCAACCAAAACATGAGCAAGTTGGTATCAGATATTTAATGTAAAGAAAACAAAATTCTCCAGCGTGTCCAAGGGCCAGGAAGAAAATGGCTCTGCTCTGTGGCATTTTGTACCACCGCAGCTGGGCTGGGACCACCATGAGTCCCCAAGATGACCACGGCCCTTTGGGACCTGCCACGCCCACGGAATCAAAGAAAAGGCAAATCCAGTTTGACTATCATCTGCATTTGGAGTTCTGAAATATCGAAACCCAGTGACCTAGGTTTATGACCATTCATAGTCAGTTAGAACTTCAAACCCACTATAAAACTTAAGCTTCCAGTTGAGAAGAGACTGGCATCTTCTGTGGGCTTATGTTCTCATTAGGAAGATATGTGGACCCCCAAGTCTTGGCTGGCAATTGGGTCCCCAGCAAGGAGTCTACCTTTGGGTAGGAGGCTCTTTATGGTAAATGTTGTTTCTTTCCTTCTCCCAAATGCTATGCCATTCACCCCACGTGCCACTGGACCCATGGGGAATTCATGGCCATGTAGATTGGTTCCAGAACAAGAGAGCGGGAGCCAGGGCAAATGTATCCTGCCCTGGGTAGCATTCTAGCAGGAAACGGATGTGCTGAGTCTGATGCAAAGTGGAGTATCTGACCAGACGCCAGCAGACAGGTGGGGTGTCACCACCGGGAGGGGCACCAGGCAGCCGAGGAGCAGGCTGAGGACCCTGGCCAGTTTAAAAGTTCAAGTGTGCCCAGTGGTCGGCAAACTCATTAGTCAACGGAGCCAAATATCAGCAGTACAACGATTGACATTTCTTTTGAGAGCCAAATTTTTAAAACTTAAACTTCTTCTAACGCCACTTCTTCAAAATAGACTTGCCCAGGCTGTGGTATTTTGTGGAAGAGCCACACTCAAGGGGCCAAAGAGCCGCAGTTTGCCGACCATGGCCCTCGCAGGTTCGGCTCAGTAAGTAGAGTCTGCCTGTGGACTCTATCGGCCAGGTACGATCTGGTCAAGGGCACGTACCTGGGTCGCAGGCTCAATCTCTGGCCCTGGCCAGGTTGCATGCCAGAGACAACCAATTGATGTGACTCTCTCACATGGATGTTTTTCTCTCCCTGTCTTTCGCCTTCCTTTCCACTCTAAAAATCAATGGAAAAATATCCCCGGGTGAGGATTAACAATAAAATAAAATAAAAGTTCAAGTGTGCTTAGCCTCAAGTGTTCTATGTCGGTGTGACTTACAGAACGGAATTCAGCCAACGGACCTCCACCTCTGTTTCCCTCCACATCGAGCTCCATGCTCCGTGAAAGGAGCTCCATTGTGTCTCCCTAGCGACTACCCATCGGAGCTTTGACTGAGGAAGCGGAGAGCTGCAACCTCCTGCCCAGACATCCAGTGATCACTCGGGGGTTAACACCCCCAATTCCTTCAGGATCCCTCAGCTGGGGGCCCGATCTGGGTCTGAGGACCGAACAGTTCCAACAGCATGACCGGTCCATTCGTCCAGGCCCTACTCAGCACCCCGCACCATGCCTGGGTGTGGCCTGCGCCATCCATAATCCCCACGGCCGCTCTGCAAGGAGGTGTTAACAGCTCCTTGCAGATAAGCTTGAACTTAGGGCTGCTCGGCTAGTCAATGAGAAAGCCAGGTTTTGACCCCTGGTCTATCCGACTACAAAACCCTGCTCACAAGATCCTGTGTCCACTGAGCTGCTGACAGCGTATTCGGTGCCTGATAATAGCAGTGACAATAAAAAATGAGTTTCCGATGGCACAGGCCCCGCAGTCAAAGTCCAGGCCCCAGGGCAGTGCTGCTCTTCCACTGAGAGCTGCGTCACCCCGGGCGACCCCGTGGATGCGGGCCTCCCACGCCCTCTGCGTCCGCCTTAGGAAGGGGTGAGCTCCAGGGATACATACCATCGTAGCGGTATAACTCTAGAAGATTAACAGTCAAAGCAAATATTTTGATTTTTTTAATCGCATTAAGATGAACAGGGAATTAATTTCGTGTGAAGTTATGCAACACAGTAAAAGACCATAAAACAAAATTATGGGAACAGTGTGCCACAACACGAGGCCCTGTCTCCTCATTTCTCTTCCTCGCCTCCCTGGAAGCCAAGCCCGGGGCAGGTACACCCTGCTGCTCTGCTGTAACAGGACCCGGGGGGCAGCTATTACTGGAAGTACCAGAAAAACGTTATTATGACACCACGTCTCTGATAACCGAGCCCCGTGCTAGGAGCTTCAAAGGCACTGGGACAATTTCCAGGGCTCTCAATTTCCAAGGCTGAAAAGAATCTCGGGAGAAGATTCAAGATCGTCGGAGCACAGTCCTGGCGGAGGCAGCCGGACTGCCGGTCCTGTGTTCTCGCCTCCAGAAAGGCCACACTCCCACAGGTGTCAGGTGTTCCTCACTCGGCGAGAACAGGCCCTTGTCCAGGGCGTGGAGGGGAGGCGGCTGAGGGGACCCACCACAGGCTGGGGCGGAAGGGGCGGCAGCTGCCCTCGGCCTCCTGTGCAGTCCCTGTGGATCCAGAGCCACTGTGAGCTCTGGGGTTTGCTGGCTGGAAGGCAAGGTTGACCCTTTCTGGGCATTTTTAGACATTGTTATCTTGTGCACGTGTGTACACACATGTGCACACACACACACACACACAAACATGTCACTCATGAAAGAAGAGCATGCCGGGCCCTGAATTAGACATTCACCTGCTAGAGCGCGTGATCTTTCCACGTTCCTTCCACAGCTCTGGGACCAAATGAGATGCTCACTCAACCCGAAATGCTAAGAGAGCGTTTGCAATCTGAATGTCTGCTCTTTCCGCGTCTACTTAGTAGCCACGTAAGAGCACTAACCACATGTAGTGAGTGCTAGCTGCCCGCCAGACACTGTGCTGAGGGTGTGACACAGCGCGAGCGGGATTTACTGTCACCGTGCTCCAGACGGGGGAAAAGGGCTCGGAGGTGCTAAGTGACCCACCCAAGATTACACAACTGGTGCATGGCCGAGCCAGGGCTCCAACCGGACACTCCGACTCCCAGCCCTTACACTGCGCTCCCCCGTGCCTCTGATCTGTCTGTCTGTCTGTCTGTCTGTCTTTGCATGCAAAGCAGGGCTAAGTAGTGGCTAAGTGGGGGCCCTGAAGCCAGATCCCCTGGCTCCTGGTCCACAGAGGACTTCCTACGTGAAACGCTATGGCTATTCTTTGCATCACTGTTATCTTTAGGTAACAGTAGGCTGGGAGGTCTCCAGGTGGGAGCATTTTATTCGTTTGTTGTATTATTTTATATACATTTAATAAAAGATTATTGAGAAATTACTCGCATACCAAAAAAACTCACCCTTTGGAAGTATACAATTCCGTGGTTTTAGTATATTCCCATAATTTTGGAACCATCAACGCTAGCTCATTCCAGAATATTCTCATCATCTCAAAAGAAGCCTTGTAGCCATTAGTAGCTGCTCCCACTCCACCCTCCTCCCAGATCCTAGCAACCGCTAATCTACTTTCTCTGTGGAATCGCCTATTCCGGTTATTTCATGTAAAGTGAATCATATACTATATGACTGCCTGTATCTGGCTTCTTTCACTCAGCACTTTTTTAAGGTTCATACTTGTAAGCCAGCACCAGAGCTTCATTCCATTTTTAAAAGTTGAGGTGAGATTCCCATAACATAAAATTAACCACTGTAAAGTGAACACATCAGTGGCATGTATTACATGCATACTATTGTGAACCTCCACCTCTATCTAGTTTCAGGCAGTCCATCCCTTCTCATTGCTGGATAATATTCTGTTGCATGAATATCATACATTTTATTTATCTGCTCATCAATTGATAAACATGTGGGTTGTTTAAACTTTCAGAATATTACGAAGAATGTTGCTATAAATATTCATGTGGTAGTTTTTGTGTGGATGTGTATTTTCAATTCTCTTGGATACATACCTAGAATGGAATCGGTAGGCCATATAGTAATCCTATGTTTTATTATTTTTAATCTTTGGGTTAAAATTCACATCTCTTCTCCCCTAACTGGTTTGGATCAGTGGCTAGAGTGTCAACCTGTGGACTCATAAGTCCCAGGTTCGATTCCGGTCAAGGGCATGTACCTTGGTTGCAGGCACAAAACCAATAGGGAGTGTGCAGAAGGCACCTGATCGATATTTCTCTCTCATCAATGTTTCTGACTCTCTATCCCTCTCCCTTACTCTATGTTAAAAAAACCAACAAAATGTATTTTTTTAAAAATTCACATCTAGCCAAAACCGGTTTGGCTCAGTGGTAGAGCATCGGTCTGCAGACTGAAAGGTCCCAGGTTCGATTCCCGTCAAGGGCATGTACATTGGTTGCAGGCACATCCCCGGTAGGGGGTGTGCAAGAGGCAGCTGGTCGATGTTTCTCTCTCATCGATGTTTCTAGCTCTCTATCTCTCTCCCTTCCTCTCTGTAAAATATCAATAAAATATATTTAAAAAAAAATCACATCTAGCTGAAACCGGTTTGGCTCAGTGGTAGAGTGTTGGTCTGCAGACTGAAAGGTCTTGGGTTCGATTCTGGTCAAGGGCATGTACATTGGTTGCGGGCACATCCCCGGTAGGGGGTGTGCAAGAGGCAGCTGGTCAATGTTTCTCTCTCTTCGACGTTTCTAGCTCTCTATCTCTCTCCCTTCCTCTCTGTTAAAAAATCAATAAAATATATTTCAAAAATAAAAATTCACATCTATTCTCTAACTCCCAAACAGTTGGGTAAAATATTAAGAAGTGAAAATACGTGGTCTTTTGAGCAGGCAGACCCGGAGTCAAACCCTGGCCTCTGCAGTTACGGGCTCCACAGCTGAGCAAGCTCCTGGGCGTCTCGTGGCCTCCGTTTCCTCAGCAAGCCGATGGGAGTAACGGCCTGTGCTCCCATCGACTATTCTGGGGCGTAGCTCAGTGCCTGGCGTATAATAAATGTGTCCTTGATAAACAGTAACTACAATCACTAACAGACCCCTTTCCTGGGGGCGATTCCAATCCTCAGCGGCTTTGAGGGGTACCTGAGAAATCCGGAAGAGCAAGAAGAAAACAGAATCCACATCCCCACCTCTCAGAATTAAGCCAGTTAAGCCCCCAGACCCTCAATCTCATGATGCCATGTACACTCGGTCTTGGTTCTAGTTTCTTTGCTTACAAAAAGTAGGCTTATCACCCAGGGGGATCGCTACAGTGCAAAGTGCAGCCCCTGGTGTCCCAAGCTCAGCAAGGAGAGCTGCCAGTGAAAAGATGTCCCTTCTTCACTCAGCAGCTTCTCACTGAGCACCCACTGTGCGCAGCGTCCGGGAGCTGTGCCTCCCGGAGCAGGATGCGGTCTTTTCCCGCCAGAAGCTCCACCTCTGGTGGAATGAGCAAGCAGGCATTCCCAACACAGTGTAAAAAGCGCATCGCTGAGACAGACGGTGTCGCAGAGCGAAGAACAGCGCCGAGGTGGCCCTGCACGAAGGCTCCAGCCCCCGGCTTTCCTGGGGCTCTGAGCCTCTGCTGCTTCCAAAGAGAGGACCCCTGAGGACTCTCCTGACACAACCAGCATTAGCCGGGAACACGGGTCAGTGGCAGTAAACCGGCTCGTTGCTCTTCTGACACCATCTAAATATAAAAAGAAGCTCTGGCCAGCAACCCGAGGTGAGTGGCTACCTGCAGTACAGCTCGCACCACTGCAGCATCGTCACGCGGGACGGAGAGGCCTGGGACGCCACCAGTGGAGACCTCAGCTGGCAGCAGGCTTGCACAGCACAGCGCGTCCCACTCTCACGCCCCTGCCCCCACGGTTTCCGGGGTTTGCCCACAGACAAAAGCACTCAGCAAGGACTCGTGGCCCCGCTTCTACCCCGTCCCTTCCACGCATGGACTTTCCAATAAAGCTACTTTTTTTCTCTGCACCTCAAAGGACCTCAAGATTTCAAAAAAAAAAAAAAAAGGAAGAAAAGCAGCTTCTCAAGGAAAAACCTGGATCTCCTGTCTCCTCCCTTCCTCTCACTCAGCAAGGAGGAAATTCAAGCTCTGAGAGGGCTCGTGATGCGTGATGCACCCATCACAGAGACACAGGCAGAGACGACCTTGAGTCCTGACCTTGAGCCTGCCTGATGAACTAACTACCACAGCAAGCCCGCAGAGCTGGGCCTCAGCCCCCACAGACTGGGGGTGGGGGGTGGGGGGTGAGAGGTAGGGAGGTGAGGGGTTAAGTGTGGGGGTGGGGGTGGAGGTGAGGGGGAGGTAGGAGGGTGGGGGTAGGTTCTGCCAGGGAGGAAGCACTGCCAGTGGTTACTTGTCTGTCCTTGTGAGGATCCCTAGAAGGTCATGGTCATTAGCAAATATCCCATACAGAAAGGTCAGAATCAGGCTCCGTCCCTTCAAGACCTGCAGGTTCATCTACCAAGAAGCCCTCCCGGAACCTCGGGGACACCCGGGTGAGAAGAGCCAAGCCCAGCAGGGGCTCGCCTGGCCCCGGGAGCACCAGCCGGGCCTGCGTGCGCCGCCGGCTGAAGGCGCGGCTTTCTAGAAACGGCCGGCGCTCCCTCGGGGGCCTCCCTGACCCGAGGTTAACAAGGGAGGCTGGCAAGTGCACCCTTCTTCCCCGATCCCCGACCTCGCGCATTTAAGGGCCTGCGAGTGGTGAGCGGCAGGGAGGCTGGCGCCCCAGACTGGAGGGTGCGCGGGGGAGGCTGGTGCTTAGCGGCTCTGCGCAAGCGCGAACGCGGGCGAGGACGCGGCTCCCGCGCCCCCTGGCGGCCGTGGCCGGCACAGCGGGGAAGACCCGGGAGGGCGGCTGGCAGCAGCAAGAGGCAGGTGTAACGGTCCACAGAGCCTTTAGCATGGGACTTGCTCAGAGGCCTTCTGTGGAATTCCGGGGTTTGAACCCACTGTTTAAGTAAGAATCCCGAGCGCTGTCAAGGGAGAAGACGTTTGATTCCAAGACCTCCTGCGAGGTGCAGGCTGGTTCTGGGAGCCACTGGACACAAACCAGGGCACCCGGCAGCACCCCAGGGCGACTGGCCTCTTTCAGTCAGTTTCTGCAGTCTCTGCACCTGGGCGTTTCTACAGAAATGACACGCCAGCCTCAGTCTAGGAAGCAAGCACTTAACAGCAAGGAGGAAAAAGCCAGGGCTAAAACCGGGGACCCACTCTTCGCTCCTCCTCTGAAACGGGGAGCCTACCCCCCTTTCTCTCTCATAGTGGTTGTCAGGGTTAAGGATGTTAAGGGGAAAATGCTTAGAGGGTGTTTACAAGGAATTTTTTAAAATGTTTTAATGATTAATCATTTACTACTATTATTCCAGAACCTAGTACGTAGTAGGAGCTCAAGAACCCGAGTTGTCCCTGGGCTGGGAGGGTGCAGGGTGCACGGGTCTGCCTGGCTCGTGGGTCAGGCAAGGCCCCGAGGCCCAGCTGCGGCCCAGCCCCCGTGTGGCTGGGGGACAGCCAAGAGAGCCAGCTCTGACGCCCTCCTTCTGCACAGAACAGTCTGTGCTCTGCTCCCACCCCCGGAGCTCGGAGCTTTCCAAATGTGGATACGTTTTTCATTCCCAGAGCGTCAGGAACATTTGGGGGAAGAAAATGAGCACCAGACATGATTTGAAAATGAAGGAGGCTCAGTCATGGGTGGCGGCAGCCAAGCACTGTGGTAGGGTCACGAGCCCTGGTTTTGAAATACCAAGCAGGGGTCTGGGCTACGAGGTGCCTTTTTTTTTTTTAATATCTTGGCCAGCTTTGCATGAGTCTAGAGCTAGGCTCTAAGGAGAACCTAGCAGTAAGGACCCAAGTCCTCAGAGTGCACAGCACAGCAGCTAGCACACAATGCAGGGGAGAAAGCTACATTACAGAGGCCCCGGGAGTCACTGGCTTTCCAAGGAAAGGAGCCACAGGAGATGGCTCTTGAGAGCCAGACTGGCTGGAACGCGGTCCACAGACTGGGACGACCCGCCTGGAGCTGAGTGTGGGGAGAGAGGAGTTAGAGACAAGCCCACTGCTTTTATACCAGCCCCAAACGAAGCCTCTTTTCATCTAAAACGGAGAGAATCTCAGACTATACGGAAGACACCGCACTTTTGCGTGACTTGTATGTGACTCAGACACAGTTGGTCTTCGGTTGTCTGCCCCTGGGTGCCGGGGGAAATGTCTGAAGAACCATCGAAGCAAGCAGCTGAGACGAGACACAGCCCAGAGTCCAGCCCAGAGCAGGCACGCACGTATTTGCTGATGCAATGACTCAATTATATGATCTAGTTCGAGAGAGGCAAGTGGCGGATGCAAAATAATTCAACAAAACCTGAGCACCAAATGGGACGGTACCAACTATAAACAGAGGCGGCTCAGAGGAAGGAGAGGTTGACATGGACCACGGAGCCGGAGAGGGTGGCACTAAGGTATCACTGAGTGTGGCCTCCTCGTGGGAAAACAGAGGGCCCCACGCTGGAGAGGAGGCAGGCAGAGGTGGGAATGGCCTGGAGGCGGTGAGGGCAGGCAGGTGGTGGGCAGGCGCGGGCGGGCGGCCTGGAGCAGCATGCAGGTGGCACAGAGCAGGACGCGGCCTCCAAACCCCGGGAAGATGCTCAGCCGTGCTGAGACCTGAATGGTTAGCAGGAGGACTCATGGGGAACCCGAGGGAAAGGGTGGCTTCTGGGGAGGCTGTGGGGCGGGGCCCGCTCTTGATGACCTACGTGCGGACTTTTCCCTGGTGTGTGAAGCCTCAGACCAGACTAACTAGTTCTGGCACGAAGCCACTGTCTTCTCACGGCCTTCACCACACTTAACTTCGACCTCCTTCAGAATCTACACCTGCCACAGTGTTCACATGCTAATGTGTTCAGGCCTGGGACCCCGGGGAAAGCTCTGTGGCGTGTGCATCCCTCCTCCTCCTCCTCGTCGGCCTGCCAGAGCTCTGCCCACAGGGGGAGGTCCCGTTACACACTGGGGCCGCAGTTCTTGGCTTCCTCACTCTCTGTGCTCCCGCGTGAGCTTCAGCGGCTCCCGAGGTGTAAGCAAATCTATACACAGTCAATTCCTTAACCCTGAAACAAACAACAACAACAACAACACAACCCACAATAAATTGCCGAGAGACCCTCATGCCAAGCAGCAGCCCCAGAATTAGAAAGTCTCCCTGGACACGCCCCCTTGTGGTCACAGAGGCATCCTCACCTTCAGCTCCAGCCCAGCACCTCCTCCAGGCCTCCTTGCCTGTGTTAACTACATCATAATCTGCCCAGTGAGCTAAACCCAAAACCTCAGTCATCGCCATTCCTCCCTCAACACCTTCCCACACCAGCTCTCCAGCACACACACTATCTCACTGGCCCACAGCACTCCGGGCTCTTGCAATATCTGTCAGGGTCCAGCTGAGACAAAGCAGTGCGTCTATAAAGGAGACAATACATGGAGTTGTCTGTGTCGGGGATGAAACAGATGAGAAGCCAAAAAGGATGGCATTGCACCCCAGAATTCTGCAGCAGCAGGAGGCCGCGAGCATGCCCAGGGTTGGAATGGACAAAGGGAGGAGGCGGAGTTACAGGAGCCCGGACGTTGGGACTCTCCCTTGGGAAATAGGACCCAGCAGAAGCTCCTTAAAGGGGGTCAAAACTACAGAGGAAGGGTTTGTCTGACAGAAGCTGGAGCAGCTGAAGACACCCAGTTGCTGTCAAGGTGCTGCCTCGGGCAAAGGAGGATTCCCTCTCTTCCTGCTCTCTGATGCCCTGCCAGAGCTTCCAGTTGGCCAGACCAGGCAGAAAGGAACTGGTGTGGGCACCTCAGAAACAGCCTGCACAAGTCAGGCCCCCTGAGAGGCAGAACAGCGGAGGAGGAGGAGGAGGAAGAGGAGGAGGAGGAGGAGGAGGAGGAGGAGGAGGAGGAGGAGGAGGAAGAGGGCTCACGGCCAGCTCCCCTCCCCGGTCAGCCTCCTTCACCGTGGTCTGTAATTCCTTCTAATCGATTCTCCACTCAGCACCAGAAAGATCTTTCCCGCTTGTACACTTAATCCGCTCCTCCTGCTTCAAACCTGGCAGTGGCTGGCAGTTTCCTGCAGAAAAAATAGGACTCGTCCATCAGGCTGACTTCGTCGATCCATTGCAAACATAGAAAACGCTGCTTCCCTTGACGACACTGAGCTTACTTTATAACGTGGGATGAGCTGCTACTCAAGGTATTACTGAACAAGAAAACAGAGACTCTTCCTCAAAGTCATTCACCCTAAATTCTTTCTTACCAGAACTATTTGCCATGACTGGGAGGCTCACGGCTTTAATGAAAAGATGGCATACAGAAGAAAGTGGAGAACAAGTAAAGGCTGTTAAACTCTATTAAAGGAAGAGAGTAACAAGAGATTGAATTAGTAATAAAAAAATAAAAAAAACTTCCTACAGAGTAAAGCCCAGGCTTAGATGGTTTACTGGTGGATCCTACCAAATGTTTAAAGAAGAATTAGCACCAATCCTTCATACACTCTTCCAAAAAATAGGAGAGGAGGGTGCATTTCACAGTTCACTCTATGATACCAGTATTACCTTGATACTCAGACAAAGGCATCACAAGAAAAATAAACCAATATCCATTATGAACATAGATGTAAAACTCTTCAACAAAACATTAGCATATCACACCGAGCAATGTATAAAAAGAATTACATTCCGTGACCAAGTGGGATCTAGCTCAGGAATGCAAGATTGTTTTAACATATGAAAATTAATTATAAACCATATTCAAAAAATAAAGTACTAAATACATGATTATCTTAGTAGAAGAAATACTTAACAAAATTTAACACTCATTCATGATTAAAACACACACACACACACACACACACACACACACAAACACTAGTAAAGGTAAGCTGGCTTTGATAAAGGCCATTTATGAAAAACCCACAGCCAGCATGGTACTTACTAGTGAAAGACTGAAAGCTTTCATCCTAAGACAAAGACCTCTGCTCTGGTCACCTCTATTCAACATTGTATTGGAGGTTCTAGCCAATGCAATTAAGCAACAACAACAAAAAAATAATGAAAGGCATCCAGACTGGAAAGGAAGAAGAAAAACTATCCTATTTACAGATTACATGATCTTACATATTTAGAAAACTCTAAGGATTCTATAAAAATTATTGGAGCTAAAAAATGAGTCCAGCAAGGTGATAGGATGAAATATCAATACACAAAAATCAGTTGTATTTCCTATATGCTAGCAGATAACAATTTAAAATCAATTAAAAATGATTTTACTATGATAGCATAAAAAAGAATAAATACTTAGGAATAAATTTAACAAAAGGAATGTAAATCTTGTACACTGAAAATTACAAAACATTTTTTAAAGAAATGGAAGAAGACATCCCATGTTCATGGATTGGAAGACCTAATATTGTTTAAATAGCAACACTCTCCAAATTGATATACAGATTCACCATAATCATTATCAAATTCCCAGCAAGCTTATCTTTGCAGTAATTGACCATTTGACCAATTTCCATTCAAATGGAAACGTAAGGGACCCATAAAAGCCAATACAATCTTAAAACACACACACACACACACACACAAGTTGGAGGACTCACACTTCCCAATCTCAAAATTTACTACAAAGCTACAGTAATAAAGACAGTGTGGTATTAGCATAAGGATAGACACATAGACCAATGAAATAAAATTGAGAGTCCAGAAATAAATTCTTACATTCATGTTCAATTGACATCAACAAAGATGTCAAGACAATTCAATGGGGAAAAGTAAAAATAGTATTTTCAACAAAGGTGCTGGGAAAGCTGAATGTCCAAATGCAAAAGAATGAAGTTAGACCCCTACCTCACACTATATACAAAAATTAACTTAAAATAGACCATAGACCTAAATGTAAGCATTAAACCATAAAACCAAAAACAACAACAAAAAAACAAAAACAAAAAATAACACCACTTTGATTAGGCAATGGTTTCTTTTTTTTTCTTCCATTTTTTATTAAGGTATTATATGTGTACATATCTTACCAATTCCCCTCCCCCACTCCCATATATGCCCTCCCTCCCCAGAGTTTTGCATCCATTAGTTATGCTTATATGCATGCATACAAGTCCTTTGGTTGATCTCTTATCTCCCCCATATTTCCCTATGAAAGAAAAACACCACATGATCTCACTCATTTATGGATAATAAGGAACATTATAAACTGATGAACAAAAAGATAGATACAGAGACAGTAAAGCAACAAACAGACTGTCAAATTACAGTGGGAAGGGTGGGGAAAGGCAATAGTTTCTTAAATATAACATCAAAAACACAAAAGCAATAACTAAAAAAATAGATAAACTACTTAACCAAATTTTAAATTTTTTGTGTTTCAAAGGATACCAATAAAATTTAACAAAAGGAATGTAAGTCTTATACACTGAAAGACAACCCACAGAATGTAAGAAAATATTTTGAAAAACATATTATCTGTAAACATATATCCAGATTCTATAAAGAACTATTACAACACAATAATAGACAAACAGATTATCCAATTAAAAAATGGACCCAAGTCCTAGCTGGTGTGGCTCAGTGTCAGCCAGGTTCAATTCTGGTCAAGGATACATGCCCGGATTGAAGGCTTTATCCCCAGTGGGAGGTGGGTATGCAGGAGGCAGCCAATAATGATTCTCTCTCATCAATGATATTTCAATCTCTCCCTCTCCCTTCTTCTTTCAGAAATCAAGAGTATATATATATATATATATATATATATATATATATGTCACAAGATCTGAATAGACCTTTATCCAAAGAAGATAGAGGAATGGCCAATAAGCACATGAAAAACTGTTCAACATCATTAGTCATTAAGGAAACACAAATAAAAACCACAATGAGATAGCACTTCACACACACTAGATTAACTGTAATCAAAAGAATAGATGATAAAGTGTTGAAAAGGAAGTAGAGAAGCTATAACCTTCAAAGTAGTACAGTCACTTTGGAAAACAATTTGCAGTCCCTCAAAAAGTTAAACACAGAGTTATCACATGACCCAATAATTCCACTCCTAAGTATATAACCAAGAGAAATGAAACCATATATCAACTTCAAATTTTGTACACAAATGTTAATAGCAGCATTCATGATAATAGCCAAACGTGTAAACCACCTCATGTCTGTCAACTGATGTATGCATGTGTTAATAAAATGTACACAATGTGGTATATCCACACAATGGAATATTATCTAGCCATAAAAATGAACGATACCAGCTGTAACATGTGAGAAACCTGAAAATATTACGTTAAGTGATAGAAGCCAGACAAAATCTCTCTATATAAAACCCTAAGTGACCATTTGACTGTTCGACCAGTAACTGTGATGTGTACTGACTACCAGAGGGCAGACTCTCAACTCACCGGCATGGAAACTTGGAATAGACTGATGAATCTCAGAGGGAAGGGGGAGGAGCAAGGGCAGGAAGAGATTAATCAAAGATCTTATATACACACTAGAGGCCCGGTGCACAGATTTGCGCAACAGTGGGGTCCCTTGGCCTAGCCTATGGCGATTGGGCCCAAACTGCCGTGGTGCATGGATTCGTGCACTGGGGGGGTCCCGTGGCCTGGCCTGCAGGGATTGGGCTGAAGTCAGCAATCCAACATCCCCTGAGGGGTCCCGGACTGCGAGAAGGTACAGGCAGAGGGACCCTACCAGAGCACAAATCCATGCACCGGGGCGCTAGTGTTACATATTATATGGTTCCATCTACATAACATGTCTGAACAGGCAAATCTATAGAGACAGACAGTAGATTAGTGATTGACGGAGGCTGGGAGCATTAATCGGGTGATGGGAAGTGACTGTTAATGAGTGCAGGGTTCTTTCTGGGGCGATGAAGACCCTCTAAAATTAAACTCTGGGTATAACAAAAATCGCTGAACTGTACACTGGGAAAGATTGTCTCTTATGGTATGTAAGTGGTATCTTTAAAAATGCTATAGAGCATGTTGGTAATACAAAAAACTGAAACAACACACATGTTCCACAGGCGACTGGTTCAAAATACCTGTAAGGGAACCCGCTGTGCAGCCATTAAACAGTGTTTTCAAGCCCTTGTAGGTGTGGCTCTGTTATAAAGTGTTGGCACACAGACCAAAGGGTCCCGGGTTCGATTACTGTCAAGGGCACATACCTCGATTACAGACTCCTCCCCAGCCCAAGCCCCAGGAACCGTACAGGAGGCAACCAATTGATGTGTTTCTCTCACATAGATACTCTGTGTTTCCCTCTCTCTTCCACTCTCTCTAAAAATCAAGGGATTTTTTAAAAAGAGTTATCAAAAAGTTTTTAAAAAATACTTAATGACATGATAAATAATTATACACATATTTACATAGAGTGAAAAAATAGACTATTAAAACAATATATACAAAATAATCCTAACTGTGCATAAAATAATGTATGTATGTCTATATATTTATACATTTATATAAAGATTATATGTTGCTGAAGCCTGTTTGGCTCAGTAGTAGAGCTTCAGTCTGCGGACTGAAGGGTCCCGGGTTCGATTCCGGTCAAGGGCATGTACATTGGTTGCGGGCACATCCCTGGTAGGGGGTGTGCAAGAGGCAGCTGGTTGGTGTTTCTCTCTCATCAATGTTTCTAGCTCTCTATCTCTCTCCTTTCCTCTCTGTAAAATATCAGTAAAATAAATATATTTTAAAGATTATATGTAGTTTATAGATATTTAGATATTTATATAAAAATATATGTATGTTATAAAAGTGGTTGGCTCAAATGGCTGTGTGGTGACAGATTTTATTTTCTGCTTTATGTCTCTTTATTTTTTCAGATAGCCTATACTCAACACAAAAGCGGAAGAATAAGTATCCCCGTCCAGATCAAAGGGATTCTATTCAGTGTTGGCCAGAATGAGGGCGGCCGTCCCACACACTGCGCGGGAAGCACAGGAAGAGCCGGTCCGCAGGCCAGTCTGGAAATACCTCCCTCTGACCCAGAAACTCCCCCTCTGTCAGCCCTCCTCGGGAGACCTCGGAGAGGAAGCACAAAGCCCGCTGAGAGGGCGCGCGTCACAGCCGCGCCTGCATGTGACAGTGAAACGCTGAAAGCAACCCACACGTCCAAACACGGAGGCTTCTGAGGTCGATGTATTTTAGCTTCCCCATACAACGAAATGCCGTGCAGCTGCTGAAATGGTGCACAAATGTGCCCTTTGCCACGGGAAGTGCTTATGGCTGCAGCGGAGTGGAAAAAGCAGGTCGCAAAGCAGGAGATGTGAGAGCATCTCTTTTATTTTTAAAAATTCACATGTATGGTAAGTGTAAAGGAATACACTCAAGTGTCAGCAGGGGTCCCTGGTGGCTGTGGTCCTATCATAACTTCTCGCCAATGAACTGTCAGTAGAACTCACGTGTGCTACTTCCGCGCCCCCTGGACACCGCTCTCTCTCGCTTTCCAAGAGGTGCAACAGTCCAGCCACCCAGCCTCGTCACAGCTGCGGACGGCGCCCAGCAGAAGGGGGAGGAATAGCAACCTCAGCGCACACAGCCACCACCCGCCTCGACCAGCTGGACTACCACAGGACGGGTGGTACAGGACCTCCCTCAGACGGGAGCCGATGCCTTTGGCCTCTTGATTACGACAGGTGCATACCAAGGCCTTTATAAAGGCCATCTCCAGGAAGGCAAGCCACTTCAGCTCCCACTGTCCTGGCTGCAGAAAGCCCCCCCATGTCCAGGAGGTCTAAGTTCCAAAAAGAGAGTGGCCACGTGGACACTGTTCCCAAGCCAGGCCTCCCCATTTGGGAAAAGAACATCTGTGGGTGCCAAAACCGGTCTGGCTCAGTGGATAGAGTATTGGCCTGCAGACTCAAGGGTCCTGGGTTCGATTCCGGTCAAAGGCATGTACCTTGGTTGCGGGCACATCCCCAGTAGGGGGTATGCAAGAGGCAGCTGATCGATGTTTCTCTCTCATCGATGTTTCTAACTCTCTATCCCTCTCTCTTCCTCTCTGTAGAAAATCAATAAAATATTTTTTAAAAAAGGACATCTGTGGCCACTCGGTGTCCTGGAGATTCCAATGGCTATCTCAATCTGTACCCAAAGACCTCTCTCTACTCACGTGATGAACCCAGGACTTCCAGCAGCTAGCGTTTCTCCTCTTCTTCTATTCCCATTCTCTGTTTCTATACTTAGATGGAAGAGATAGGAGGAAGGTGTGGGGGGCAATCGGGTGGGGAGAACTGAGACCCACTTGGGAACGCCCCAATAATGGAAATGAACTGAGATGGACCACCTTCAGGAAAGACACCCAGTTCAGGCGCGGTGACGGTGGGATGTCAGCATGATCTCACAGGTATCCCCATAATTAGCAGAAATGACTCCGAATCATCAAAAGATGCTCAGTATGCTATCTACGTGCAAAAACAAACAAATAAACCAAAAACCCACAACAAAACCCACACATCTGACCATGACAGGCTGGCAGCAGGGACACCCAGAATCACCTGAATTACATGACAGGCATTTGGTAGAAATACAAGCAAGGGAAGTTTCATACATGCCATTCGATAACTGAGCACCAACCATGTGCCAGACACTGGGCTAAGTGCTGAGAAGGGCAAACAAACAAAACAGAGCTCTTCCCTTAGATATTTGGCTCTGTGGACTAATGAATTTGCCGACCACCGCCTTAGAGGAAATCCTCACTAGCAGGGTCGTCTGGCAATCGTAAAACTAGTTTAGGACAATTTTCAGGTGATTCTAATCCACTGAGCTGGGCAGGTACTGAGCAGGGCTGACTCTGAAGATAGGACACATGAGCTTGAGGGAAAGGAAGAAACCCGGGCAAGGGCAAGGAGCGAGTGGGCGTGGGGCTGAGGAGAGGGGGCAGGTGCAAATCCAGGACGTTCTCCAGTGACCTGAATGCTTCCTCCCTGAGGAACCTTACCTGCCCAGCGAGCTCTGGTCCACAGACCAACAGAGCAAAGAGATCAGAACATGGGCTCTGGAGTTGACCCCTCTTCAGACTGAGTCCCCGACTGCCACTCAGGGGAGGCGTGAGGATGGGGTGTAACCCATCCCAGGGGCAGCTGTGCTTGGCTCCAGCAGGTCTTGCCCTGGGAGGATGAGGGACAGCTCTTCCCTTCTTTCCACGAAGATGGAAAGCCAAGTTGTCAGGTATTCCTGATTTGAAAACGCCGGCAACTAATTCAAAGCATTGGAACCACTGAACTGACTCGGCACAGCCTGCCCGGGCGCCTGCGGGCCAGGGGTTCACGCCTTCTGATGTAAGAGGCTTTGTTCACTGACGTCCCTCCAATCCTGGCTGGCAACCTCCCCTGAAAAATCCTCAAGGACCCCATGAAGAAAGGAAAGGCAAAACGTCTGACTCAGAGCTCGGCCACGAGCCTCTGGAACTCGTGAGAGAACTGGCATTTGGCATTTTGGAACCGGTCTTTGGCATTTCTGTGAACCGAAGGGGCAGTTTCCTCTGTTATAAGTCGCCTCTAGTGGATCTCCCACCAAACACTTACCCCTAAGCCAGCGTTCCCATCAGGCTCACTGTGTGCCAGGACTGTTTTAAGCACTTAACTTATACTACCTCATGTAATCCTCACAACAGCCCAGTGAGAGCCTGACAGGTGGGGAAACTGAGGCACGGAGGCGTTAAGAACTTGTACAAGGTCACAGCCAGTACAGCATGGGAGTCAGGCCCAAGCAGATGGTTCAGCAGCCTCTCGCCTGCCCAACCCAGGCTCTCGAGGCCTGAGGCCTCCATGGCTGCAGGCCGTGGTCGGCAAACTCATTAGTCAACAGAGCCAAATATCAACAGCACAACAATTGAAATTTCTTTTCAGAGTCAAATTTTTTAAACTTAAATTTCTTCTAACGCCACTTCTTCAAAATAGACTTGCCCAGGCTGTGGTATTTTGTGGAAGAGCCACACTCAAGGGGCCAAAGAGCCGCATGTGGCTTGCGAGCCGCAGTTTGCAGACCACGGCTCTAGGCAAACGTGACCCTTCCCTGTCCCTGTACACCCGTGACTCCTCATGTGCCTACAAAGTTAGGAACCGGCCAGGGCCGGGTCTCCTCTGAGCCACCCAGTGTGTCCCAGGAGCCAGGTCCTCATCCAGGGCTGGGGACCCACTGCTAAGCACCCGTCACCAGGGCCAGCCTCAGGGACCACGTCTCCCCTCCTCCTCGCTCCCCGCGTATGGCAGCCACAAGACTGAGCTGGCAGTGCCACCTGCAGACAGTCTGCTACCACCAGGCCGTCCCACAGCCAATACTAAGACCTGAGCTCTTGCTGCTAAGCGGCCCTAGAGCCATCCCCAACCCCTACCAGCAAAACAACCTCTGGCTACGCTGCACCGGGCCCCACCGGGTCAATCAGGCAGCTGGAAACTGCCAGGGGAAGCTTTGCAGAATATCATTCTTGGCCTGAAATAATACACACACACACACACACACACACACACACACACACACACACACACCACCCCTCCCATAAGCCAAGGCACGTGCAGTGGCTCAGCGAGCATCCGGGAGAGAAGGGGGCAGCTAAGTGGCACCGGCCCCAGCACACCCGTGACTCAGATGGATGCAGACCCAGGCCGGGTGCTCTCAGGACCCCGAGGCAGCCTGGGAGGACTGTGCCCAGCAAACGGCCAGCAGGCCCTGTCAAGAGTGACAGCGTCTTTCCCAGAAGATTAATCAGACGAACCTGGCAGTGTTCGGGGTCCCCGGGAACTCAGTGACTATGTCACCCCCAACACAAAGCTCCTAATGTGCCTGGAGCTGGGTCTCTGTTCGGCTGTGCACCGGACGCCAGGCCAGACGGCCGGCCGGCAGCACACGGGAGGCCAGCCCACTCCGCGCTGAAGGATCGCCCGCCCACGCGCCGTGGCCTCTGGGCCACCGCCGTCCGCCACGGTGCACAGCCTGAGCAGCGGGTGGCTGTCCGGACGGTCCACTTCTCACCGTGGCCGTCGGGAGTCCGGAGTGTCTCTCCTTCAGGAGGCCTCCCGGCCCTGCTGGCCTGCGGTGACGGCTCCTGTCTCTGTCTCCCCTGCCATTTCCTGCCTGGTTTGGGGCTGACACTTTAAAATGTCATTTAGTAACAGTATGATTATGCCCATTTCACAGGTGAGGAAGTGGCAACGTGGAAAAGTCATTCTGTCCGTGAGACCACACCCTCTCACACTGGATTACAAACTCCGTCCCGGCTTCCAGGGTGACACTCACCCGCCTTCTGGCCCCGAGCCCCAGCGCACACAGGTAAACACGGGCTGACCGGCTGTGACAGTCCCTGCCACTTGGAGCGACCACTTAGCCCTTCATGATCACACAGGCGGCATCACTGAATGAGAACGTGGTCAGCCATAGGGCCCACTGGCCATATAATAAGAATCCCTATAAATGTTCAATGGCATCTTAATCACCGAGGACAGTCCCTGCGTACGTTGCCTATTAATTATCGATCGGAAAACCTGACTGAGGTGTCTGTCTCTCCTCTCCTCAGTGACACCGAAGGCCTAAGCTCTGCTGTGACCTCGAGCTGCTGGGCCGCACGCCACCCAGTGCCGGCCATGGGCCAGCCCGGGCCTCACCAGCCAGGGCCCGGGGGTCACGCTGCAGGCTCCAGGGAGGCTCTGCTGGCTCCAAAGAGCAGGGCCCCGGGACACACACACACACACACACACACACACCCCGGGACAGACGGCGACCCTCACCTTTGGTGGCATAGGCTTCGGCCAGCACCCGCAGCCGGTAGGGCGGGACGGCCGTCAGCGGCAGGTCGTCGAGGCCCACCCGCGCGTAGATGTTGAGCGCCTCCTTGTAGTCCCCTTCCACGTAGTTGAGCTTGGCCATGATCAGGTTGGATTCTTGTAGCAGCTCTGACTGGAAGGAAGAGGAGAGGGAAGCACGTTTTCCTGCCACGGTATGAGGGATGCTGCCTGGGGACCCGTCTGCTACCACAAAGCTGGGGCTCCCCACACGTGTGCTGGGGTGCACACAGTCACAGCAAGATTGCTCACGGTAGCCCCAAGTGGAAACAACCCAAGCGTCCATCAACCGAGGGTGGAGAGACCAATGTGGTGGAGCCACACATGGAGTGTGACTCAGCCGTGGTGAGGAAGGAATAACGCACAGCCGCAGCACGGACGAACCTCAAAACATTAAGCCGAGTAAGAAGAGCCGGCGGTGAAAGGCTCCCGGATGCACAGGAAGTGGCCAGAATGGCCGAAGCTATAGGCAGAACGTAGGCCAGTGTTTGCTCAGGGCTGGGACGGTGGGAATGGAGGAGCCTGTTAATGGTGTGGAGTAGGATATCGTGGGGTGATGGAAAGGTCCCAAAATTCAGGTACAGGCTGCACAACTCTGTGAATGGTCTCCACACCACTGATTGTACACTTTAAATGGGTCGACGATGGCAGGTGAATTACATTTCAATGAAGCTGTTACAAAACCAAACGGAAACCCTGAGGTTCCCCTAAGGCAGTGATCGGCAAACGCATTAGTCAACAGAGCGGCAAAAGGCGGATAGGATGGAGAGCTGCATGTGGCTCCAGAGCTGCAGTGTGTCGACCACTGCCCTAAGGCAGCTCGGCTGGGCTGCGGCAAAAATAGAAGAACACTTTCTGAACAAAACATGTAAAAAAGGAAGCTCCCACAGGCACCCCAGGGGTCTGCCCACCGCTCTGGGCAGGACCTAAATAACCGGAGGAGAGAGGCTTCCTAAATCGGTGCAGAAATCAGCACCTGCTCTCCCTCCAATGCCTTTCCTCGCGGAGCGTTCCAGCCTGTGCGGGCACTGGCCCCGGGCCCTCGCCTACCAGCGGCTGCGGCTGCCCTGGCCTCGGGCTCTCCTTCCCACCGGCTGGGTGGCCGGCTTCCCCAGGCTGCGCCACCGGCTCAGACTGCTGCTCCCTGCCCCCTCCCGGCGGAGAAAGAAGAGGCTCCCAGCATCTATATAAGGAGACAGACGTATCTCCCAGGCCTTCCCTCGGACGCTAAGCTATACAAGGCTGGGTTGTTCCGCTTCCAGAAGCACGGATTCTGTAATTTAAAGCTGTGCCAGGGTCGATGGCTCAGGGAGCCAGTGGCTGTGCCAGCCACAAGGCCGCTCCCAGGCACGTGTTGGAAGGGAGCAGAGACAACAGGCAGCGCTGGAGAGGATGGGGGGGGGGGGGGGGGCGAGGGAAGGTGAGCTGGAAGGGAAGCCAGAGGAAGCCAGAGAGGGAAGACTGGAGAGGGAGGCGGAGAGCCGAGTCTAAACTGAACGAAGAACTGGCAGATGAATAGAAAGGCGGGGAGGTGAGCAAGGCTTCCTGTGCGGGGAGGAGGGGGCCCGGGGTCCGGTTGGGTGGTGGAATGGGGGGAAGTTCGGGCCTGGTTCCCTCCCGCAGCCCCCGTACCGGGCCTGCTGTCCCCGGAAGGAAACCCCGCACCGCTCTGGGCACAGCGCCTGGGGCACTCATGGACCACACGTTCCAGGCAGGAGCGTGGGTAATGAGGGGCACTCCTGATTAACCTGTTTCCTGCAGTGGAACGGGGGTCAGGGTGAGCTCTGGGTCACATATGACAGCTTACTCCGAGCACCTGGGGAAGACTGCTGCCATTTTCCCTAACAGCATCTCCCTGAAGGCTCGCATCAGAGAGACTCCGGAAGCCTCCAGGGGTCCCCACCGGGGGTCGACCCATGGACCACACAGGAGCCGGCAGGGGGGGGGTGCTCCAACCCACCCAGGCGGCCACAGCGACGCCCCCAGGCACCTCCCCCGGGCCCCCCTCGCCCCGAGGCCCAGGGTACCTTGAGGTTCCCGCGGTCCAGGGCGGCGGTCAGGTGCTTGCGGACCTCGGTCAGCTGGGGCCAGGGGCCGCGGGGGCTGGCCCCCTGCCGCAGGGAGTGCTCCTTCAGGTACTGCTCCAGCTTCGACTCCCCGAGGAGGAGTTCCGCCATGTCATCTGCCGAGGACAAAATGGGAGGCTGAGGGGGGCAAGGAGGGGTCTGTGTGCCGGGAACCCCCAGGCCTCAGCACACACACACACACACACACACACACACACACACCCGCTCCACGCTCCCAGCGAGGCCCACCTGGAACCTCATAACCTCAGACGCGGTCCAAGAGGCACCATCTTAGGGTGCAGTCGGTGGGCAGTAAAGAACGTTCCGGTGTACGCACTCAAACCGGGGGTGGGGTTGGGGGTGGGGGGGCACTCAAGCCCTGTCCTCTTTTGTCAGGAAATTACGGAATCTAGCAAGACGGATACAGTGACACGGAGAGAGCTCCGGTTCAGTAGGAAAACATAAAGCTGTCTTGTGATTCACTCAGTCTGATCTTTACAGCACACACACCGGACCCAACCCAGGCCTTTCCGGAGAGCCGTGCGGTGGAACCTCCCAGCCCGGCCGTGTTCTATGGCTCCGTACACGGATACGAGCCGGGAGAATGTCTCGTACACTCAGATTCTTCCAACGAGCTTGTGCCAACACAACCTGAATGCAGGTAGTCTGGTTTTGTTGTTGTTGTTGTTGTTATTGTTTTTTAAACATGTTGGTTATTTTGCTTTTTGGTTTTTTAAATTAATTTTTTATTAAATTATTATCTGTGTACATATATTACCATTGCCCCCCCCCAACATGCCCTCCCTCCCCAGAGTTTTGTGTCCATTGGTTATACTTATATGCATGTGTACAAGTCCTTCTGTTGATCTCTTATTTCCCTCATATTTCCCTCCCCTCCCCGCTGTAATTAGACAGTCTGCTTGTTGCTTTACTGTCGCTATATCTATCTTATGGTTCATCAGTTTATAATGTTCTTTATTATCCATAAATGAGTGATGTCATGTGGATCACTCTTCCATTGACTGGCTTATTTCACTCAGCATGATGTTCTCCAATTCCATCCAGGTTGCTGCAAATGATGAGAATTCCTTCTTTTTTATGGCAGCATAGTATTCCATTGTGTAGATGTACCATAGTTTTTTGATCCAATCATCTGCTTATGGACACTTAGGCTGTTTCCAAATCCTAGCTATTGTAAATTGTGCTGCTATGAACATAGGGATGCATATATCCTTTCTGATTGGTGTTCCTATTTTCTTGGGATATATTCCTAGGAGTGGGATTACTGGGTCAAATGGGAGTTCCATTTTCAGTTTTTTGAGGAAACTCCATACTGTTCTCCACAGTGATTGCACCAGTCTGCATTCCCACCAGCAGTGCACGAGGGTTCCTTTTTCTCCACATCCTCGCCAACACTTATCGATTGTTGATTTGTTGATGTTGGCCATTCTGACAGGTGTGAGAGGTAGTCTGTTTTTTTTATCTAAAAGTCAAAACTATACAAACAGCCCGGGCCAGTGTTGCTCAGTGGTTGAGCTTCGAACTATGAAGCAGGAGGTCCTGGTTCGATTCCCGGTCAGGGCGCATGTCCGGGTTGAGGGCTCGATCCCCAGTGTGGGGCGTGCAGGAGGCAGCCGATCAATGATTCTCTCTCATCGTTGATGTTTTTGTCTTTCCCTCTCCTTTCCTCTCTGAAACCAATAAAAACATGCTCATTCCAGCAGTGGCTCTCTGGGACCCACACATCCACGCTGCTGTGGACAAACCCGAACAATCTGTGCACCAGCCTGAGCTTTCCTCTGTGGTGGGACAGAACCTAACGGTGTTAAAATATAAAAGCAACTTTGAAAAGTCTGGAGGGATGGACCTCACATCCAGGCTGACAGTTACCACTGGGGTGCAGGAAAAAGAACCCCAATTGGGGTTAGTGGCCAAAAGGGACGTTGGCTTTGGCGTGCTGGCCCTGGAGAAAGCACCCAGGCGGTAGGTCTGTGCAATCCGAAGCTAACTGAGAGCCGGGGGCAGGGCCTCCAAAGGCCAGGAGCTGGACCGAGAGCCTTCCCAAGCCCCCCGCTCAGTGACCCGAAGCTCCCGGGCCGCCCGCTCCCCGCAGTGCCTGTCTGAGTCCTGAGCAGCCAACAATGGCCTGCCAGCGATGATGCCCAGGGCCCTGGGAGGAGCAAAGCAACACCAGAACAGGCTGAGTGAACGCAGAGACTGAACTCAAAGGTCCTTCAGTTGTCCAAGAAGAAAAAGGAAATTGCAAGGACATCAGGCAGGACCCACAGCTGAGTTCCCACCGGCAAACAATAAAGCTACGCCTGCAGAGGGCTCAGGGACGCCAGGGTCACCCGGTGGAGGGACCAGCCGCAGCGCCAGTCAGGGACGAAGGTAGCCAGCAGCTTCCCCCCAGAACGGAAATCCGGCGAATAAAGAAACCTAGGGCTCGGGGTGAGGTGCCTGCTGGTGAGTGCCAGGGCATGCGCATACGGGGTATTAAAGGCGTACAAGAAGAACCGATACCTCGGGGTCTGGCTGCTACACACCCACACAGTGCACATGGGACAGGTGCACGTTTCAAGGTGGAAACTGTGGGAAAGGCATTCCAGGCGGAAGGAACAGAATATGCAAAGGCGTGGCACAGCCTGGTTGTTTGGGGAACTTGTAAGTGATGTGTTAGAGCTGAACGCTCAAGGGCAGGGAGAGGAAGAGGGCAGTGGTCGTGGGAGTTTCCCGCCAGGTAGGCGAGAATCGGTTCCTTAGTTCTGGAAGGAGCCGGCACGCTCTGGGCCAAGAGCTTACAGTCTAAGCTGAAATTCAGCATGGCCACCACAAAATCATTTTTGAACTTTTTTTTTAATTCCCAGGCTCCAATTAATCTCTCCAGCAAACTGTTTTCTGTATTCCCCTGCAAAAAGGTGATTTCGAGATCAACCAAAGGACTTGTGTGCATGCACATAAGCCTAACCAGTGGTCATGGACAACAGGGGGTGGGGCTGCATGGGGAGGGGTTTGGGATGGGAATGGGGGGATGAGGACAATTATGTGATACCATAACCAATAAAGAAATTTTTTTAAGTGATTTCGCTGAAACCGGTTTGGCTCAGTGGTAGAGCGTCGGTCTGCGGACTGAAAGGTCCCAGGTTCGATTCCAGTCAAGGGCATGTACCTTGGCTGCGGGCACATCCCTGGTAGGGGGTGTGCAAGAGGCAGTTGGTCGATGTTTTTCTCTCTCATCGACGTTAGTAGCTCTCTATCTCTCTCACTTCCTCTCTGTAAAATATCAATAAAATATATATTTTTTTAAAAGTGATTTCGCTGCCATTCACTCTCCCAACCAGGAGGCAGAGATCTTCCCACAGCCAGGAGCTCACGCAGAGCAATTACACCGAGGCTGCCAGGCGCAGTGCTGACGGTGAGGGCGGCTCGGCGCCTGCCCACGGCACCGGCTGCGCCTGCCCAGGACCCCACGGGTCCCAGGCCAATCCACCAGTGGCAGAAGAAAAGGGAGCCGCATGGCCCGCTGTTACTGCCCCTCATGTGCCCGGCTGGCTGCCGGCGAGGACAGCGGGACGCAAGGGGAGAAGACACTTGGGTCAATTTCAGATTAAAGAGTTAAATGTAAAATAAAAGAGGATCAAAATGGTAAGAACAGGCATTCGCTTCCAGCCAAGACAGACCAAATTTAACCTCCCATTGGAAATCCACAAAAACATGACAGAATATACTTTTTTTTTTAATTAGAGGAAGTGTATAATTTTTATTGTTTAAAATATTACATATATTAGTACATATATCTCCCCTTTTTTCCCTCCATTGACCTTCCCCCAGCCTCCCCTACCCCCTGTCGCATGCCCTCATCCCACCCCTGCCAGTGTCTTGTGTGCATTGGTGTGCTTATATGCATGCATACAAGTCCTCTGGTTGATCTATTTCCCTCCCTCCCCAACAGTCCCCACCTTCCCGCTGTAATTTGACAGTCTTTTCGGTGCGACAGAATGTATTTTTATTTATTTATTTATTTATTTATTTATTTCTAGATTCGTGTTTTTACTTTGGGGGGATTGTAAAGTGGGAGGAGTAAAACCAAAGTGAAATTACATGCGTTATGCTAGTTTGAGTTCAACATAATGTTGATGATCAAGAATGCTTGTCTTCAGAAGTAGTTACACAGTTAAATAAACTTCCAACAAGGCAGAGATTTTGCTTTACTCACTTTGATATCCTTAGTGCTTAGAATAGTACCTGGTACATGTTCAGAAAATATAGTTGAATACAGAAGGGAAGTATGTATGGGCAGTAAAACTTACTGCTCTTGCTTTATATTGTCAATCTGCATATCAGATGTATTTTTAAATAAAAACAATTTTCAAGACACCAGACATCAGGCGACAGAGGAGTGATCCCTGCGAAGTGGGTAACAAACTAGGTGTGCGCTAGGATTGCCGGCGACAGGGGAACGGGGGGGGGGGGGGGGGGGGGGGGGGGGCTGACAGCAGGATTCTGCCTCATGGAAGACTTCAGTCTCAGGATCTCTCCCCCCACTTCCTGTGGATTCTGCCTCGTGGAAGACTTCAGTCTCAGGAGCTCTTCCCCACTTCCTGTGAATTCTGCCTCATGGAAGACTTCAGTCTCAGGAACTCTTCCCCCACTTCCTGTGAATTCTGCCTCATGGAAGACTTCAGTCTCAGGATCTCTTCCCCACTTCCTGTCCCACCGCCCGGGCCCCGAGGAGGGCACAGCGGGCACACTGGGCTTTCCACAGCGGCAGGCAGAGCTGCTGGGCTGCCATGCGGGCCGGGATGTACCTTCCAGGATGGAGAAGCTCACGGGTGCCCAGAGCTGGTTTCCCCCACCCCACGAACATTTGGGGGGGGTGGTTTGAGGCTGAGAAACCAGCTCTCCAGCGACTTTTAGCGCTATAAAGCCTGGCATCGAATGAAGACCACTCCTGAGGTTAGCATGGGACTCAGCCCCCAGGAGGGGTCTCTGGTCCCCCGGTTCATCTCCAGACAGACAATCCCCAATCCGGGAAGCCTGGTGGCTGGCACAGAGCTGTGCCCAGGCGGCCTCCCCCACACACCCAGGGACGGAGGGGTCGTGACCTTTGCCACTGGGGGCGACCTGTCCCTTCCTCGCCGCCTCTCCCTTGTAGGATAAGCAGCTGGCACACAGAGACTCGATCAGATGATGGAGGGGGAGAAAGTTAGGGTTTCTGCTCCATTTCGGGGAGTACTTGATATCAGTACAAACAAGCCTCCAGGACTCGGCTTGGATGTCAATAGAGAAGCAGCGAGGCCTGTTCAAGCCATTCCTGTGGGGGCTCCGGTCCAAGAGGAAAAACAAGCCCCTATTCAAGTAGGAACTGGTTCTTCAGCCGCCCCTTTGTGACCCAGTAAAGACGGCCCAGTTCTTGGTCCTCGAGTCTCAGGCTCAGGGCGACCTCGGCGAATCCCACCCCCTGGTTTACTGGGCTTCTTGCAAGTGGCAGGTGACTCAGAGGCATCTTAGCGCTAGTGTGCTGGTCACCCCCCGCCCAGCAGAGAGTGCTGACACAACACAGACACTGTCAGACGCTGTGGGTAGGAGCATAAATCCGTATGAGCGTCTACAGAGGGCAATTTAGCAACATCGATACCAAATGATTGATGTATCTGAACTGTCTGACCCAGAAATTCCAGTTTTAGCCATTCGCCCCACAGACAGTGCCCTTGGAGGGATCACTCCTCTGTCGCCTGATGTCTAATGTCTTGAAAATTGTTTTTATTTAAAAATACATTCTGGCCGGAACCGGTTTGGCTCAGTGGATAGAGCGTCGGCCTGCGGACTGGAAGATCCCAAGTTCAGTTCCGGTCAAGGGCATGTACCTTGGTTGCGGGCACATCCCCAGTGGGGGGTGTGCAAGAGGCAGCTGGTCGATGTTTCTCTCTCATCGACGTTTCTAGCTCTCTGTCCCTCTACCTTCTTCTCTGTGAAAAATCAATAAAAAATATTTAAAAAATTAAAAAATAGAAATAAAAATACATTCTGTCGCCGAAACTGGTTTGGCTCAGTGGTAGAGCGTCGGTCTGCGGACTGAAAGGTCCCGGGTTCGATTCCGGTCAAAGGCATGTACATTGATTGCGGGCACATCCCCAGTGGGGGGTGTGTAGGAGGCAGCTGGTTGGTGTTTCTCTCTCATCGATGTTTCTAGCTCTCTATCCCTTTCCCTTCCTCTCTGTAAAATATCAATAAAATATATTTTTTTAAAAATACATCCTGTCGCACCGAAAAGACTGTCAAATTACAGCGGGAAGGCTGGGGAGTGTTGGGAGAGAGGGAAATGGATCTGGGCATATAGGGATGTCCCCTACATTCGGCCTCCTGGGAGCAGCAGAGGACACAGTAACAGGTGTCCTGCTGAATGGACTAGGTGCCCCCATGCGATGGGACACAGTGTGCCCGTTACACTAAGGAACAGATCTAAACGACAGTCTGCGGTGGCCGGACTGCCCTCAGGGCCCCGGGTCCTCAGCCTCCCTGAGTCTGATGCTCTGTGGCCTCCCGCACGGACCCTGGGCGTGGCCACGTGCCTTGCTCCGATCACAGGACGTGGCAAGCCTGACGCACACAGCGCGTGGCAGCGGCCTTAGCCGCGTCTGCTTCCCTCTTGCTTCCCTGCGGCTCCGAGAGGACATGCTCGGGCTGGCCTGGGCCCGGGCCGGGGGGCAGAGGCCCGGCGAGAAGCCCGGCCCCGGGCGGTGATGACGCTGAGCTGCCCCGCAGCTGCCCGAGGACCACAGTGAGCCCTGGCAAGCCCAGAATCGTGAAAACAATTAGAGCCGGCTGCTTTAAGGCACTGGGTTTTGGGGTGGTGTGTTATATAGCAGTAGATAACAACCTCAGAGACAGAGACCCCAACTAGGGTCTACAGTAGTAAATCACTATTATGTGTAAAAAGCAAAACCAACAGCTAAAACCGGTTTGGCTCAGGGGATGGAGCGTCGGCCTGCGGACTGAAAGGTCCCAGGTTCGATTCCGGTCAAAGGAATATACCTTGGTTGTGGGCACATCCCCAGTGCGGGGTGTGCAAGAGGCAGCTAATTAATGATTGTCTCTCATTGATGTTTCTAACTCTCTCTCCCTCTCCCTTCCTCTCTGTAAAAAAAATCAATAAAATATATATATTTTTAAAAAACAAAAAACCAACAACAAACTTTGGTAAAATGTACAGATATTCAGCATATCCCTAAAAGGGCCCCGGGAAAGTCCAAAGAGTGGTCATTTCTGTGGAAGGGAGGAGCGGGCACGGAGACAACGCAGGAGGCAGTTACCTTGCGCTATATACTATATATATATATAAATAAATATAAATCTATATATCTATCTATATATATAATATAATCTATCTATATATATAAATATATATAAATGCTTTCAAAGGGGAAGGGAGAGGGAGAGAGAGATAGAAACATCCATGATAAGAGAGAATCATTCATCAGCTGCCTCCTGCACGCCCCACACCGGGGATTGAGCCCACAACCCGGACATGTGCCCTTGACCAGAATCACAGAATCAATCCCGGACCCTTCAGTCTGTAGGTCGATGCTCTATCCACTGAACCACACTGGCTAGGGCTACTATATACTTTTTAAATGTTTGATCCTTACTACCACATGCATTCATTACCTACATAGAACAACCAGGTAATTTTCTAAAAAAGACACCCTAGAGCAGCTTGGCTGGCCACCCACAGAGGACCTAGTCCATCACCTTGGGACCAAGTGAAGGAGTTTTAGGTCTGTGGTTACCACCGACAGCCCATCTCCCGCTGTCCCGGGCCACCAGCCTCTGGTGCACACACCCTCCGGCCCTCAGCATCCTTCCGGGCCCTGGCAACCTGTCTCTGCTGAGGGTGCCTGCCTGGGCTCGCTATCCTCCCTCCCTCCTCCTGCCCAAATCCCCGGCGTCCTGCGGGATGCATTTCAGGGTCATCCTGGAGAAGCTTTGCCCGGCGCTCTTGGCCTGGGCGAATCATGTTCCTCGAAGCACTCTGCCATGCACACGCCAGCCGGCATTCAGGCGGTGCCTGCGAGCTCCAGGGACTCGGAGCAGAGACTGACACAGAGGCGGTCTCTGCCCTCGTGGCGCTTACATTCCCAGGCAGGCGGGACGAAGGTGACGAACAGGAAAAGGCCAGCAGTGGTCAGGGTGTGCGGAGAACTGACGCACGACGGGGTGGCTGGGCGGCCACTAGAGACGGGTGGTCAGGCCAGGGAGTCTCCACGGAGACGTGGATGGTGAGACTGGGTCGGCCGTGCCAATGGCCGAGAGGAAGACACATGGCGGGCCCTGGAGAGGGAACACAGCTGGTGTGTTCGGGAACAGCGAGAAGGCCAGGGTGGCTGGAGCAGAGGAGCCATCGGGGCGGGGCGGTCAGAGAGGCGGGGAAAGGCAGACCTTGACATTCTCATAGTTTGTGGTAAAAAGTGTGGCATCATTGGAAGTGCGACCGGAAGTCTTTGGGGTGGGAAGGAGGGGATAGGCAGGGGGGTGAAAGGATCTGACTTAGGTTTGGGAAAGCTCCCTGTCTGTCCTGTGGAGGATGCGCTCGAGGCTGGAGCGAGGCAGAGGCGAGAGCAGAAATGGTGAGAGGGCCGCCGTGGCAATCTGGTGAGAGGTGACAGACACAGACAGAGGGGAGGCAGGAAATGGTGTGTGGAGGGAGGAAGAGACTGGGTGAGGGCAGTTTGGATCGGAGGCGCAGTGAACAGAATGGTCTATGTCCCAGCTGCTGGAACCCGGGACATGATTAAGTGTGGGGCCTGGCGTGGAAGGATCGTCTGGGAGGGCACATGGGGTCCTCAGAAGAGGGAAGCAGGAAGGATGGAGTCAGAGGGAGACGGGCGAAGGGCACAGGAGTGGCCACAGACACTGGCGGACACTAAGCTGCTGGCTTTGAAGATGGAGGAGGCGCCGTGAGCCGAGGGCATGCGGGCAGGCAGCCTGCAGGGGCTGGGAGAGCCAGGGCAGAGCCCTCCCCGGAGCCGCCTGCTGACGTCCACGTTAGCCCACAGAGGCCTGTTTCCAACCCCGACCCCCAGAACTGTCAGAAAACAAACCTGCATTGTTTTAAACCAGCAAATGCGTGCCAGGGCAACAGGAAACCGATGCACTGGAGATGAGGGACAAAAAGAGAGGGATTAAAGATGAGTTCTGGATTTCAGGTTGCACAGTGGTGTGAACGGTGAACAGAGCTGACCACCCGTCTCAAGTGGCCGCCCAGCCCCCCCGTCGTGCGTCAGTTCTCCGCACGTCCTGACCACTGTCTGGCCTTTTCCTGTTGGTCACCTTCGCCCCACCTGCCTAGGAATGTAAGCGCCACGAGGGCAGAGACATAAAGAGAGGGATTAAAGATGAGCTCTGGCCGAAAACGGTTTGGCTCAGTGGTAGAGCGTCGGTCTGCGGACTGAAAGGTCCCGGGTTCGATTCCGGTCAAGGGCATGTACATTGGTTGCAGGCACATCCCCGGGGGGGGGGGGGGGTGTGCAAGAAGCAGCTGGTCAATGTTTCTCTCTCATTGACGTTTCTAGCTATCTCTCTCCCTTCCTCTCTGTAAAATATCAATAAAATATATTTTAAAAAAAAGATGAGCTCCGGATTTCAGGTTGCACGGAGGTGTGAACGGTGGCACCACTCTGCCACTGACTGGGGCGAGGAGGAATAAAACCAAGAGTTCTGCTCTGACCAAGTTGAATGGCATTCGACATCCAAGTGCAGAACTCGTCGGCGGGCGGAGGACACTGAGCAGGGGGCCAAGGAAGAGAAAGCCAGGCGGTGTCTGTTACAGAAACCGAGATTAGGGAGTTTCCGGAAAGAGGGAGAGCTCCGGGGGGTAAAAGCACCTGGAATACGAAGGCAGAGGAGGGAACCAACGGTCATCACGTGTGGCCATTAGCTGATCAGAGGGTGACGCTGGCATCAGAAGTCTCGGGGTGCCCGAGTGGCAGGGGCCGAGGGCGTGGCGAGTCTGGAGAGCTTTGCTAAGAGGGTCAGGGAGAGGGCGCAGTGAGCTGCCAGGGGAGGTTAATGGAGGTCTGGCAGGAAAGTCCAGGCCTCGGAGCTTCCTGCGGGGAGAGGTCAGGGAAGAGAGAGGCCGGGACGCGGCCAGGAGAGAGAAGAGATGGCCGTGGCAGCGACGCCCTGAGAGGGTGAGGGCAGGGACTCCGAGCAGAGGGAGAGAAGGGGCTGTGGCCCTTTGAAAGGAACCGAAACCCCGGCAGTGGCGGGTGGAGGCGGGGGGAGTGGGGGTCGGAAATGAGCGGGTTTCCTAATTGTTTCTGTTTCCTCGATAAAGAATGAGGCAAGGTCATGAGCGGGGAGAGACAGGATGGCATCCAGAGGAGGTGAGAGGTCTCCGAAGAGAAAGGATCAACTTCTAAGGGAGGGAGATGGACATTCTGGAAAGTGGGGATCCAAACAGCCTGGAAGAATGGCAGTGCCTCTGTGGTCATTGTGTAAGGGGCCAGCAAGGCCGAGGGCTTGCCTCCACCAGCCGGGGGAGGGGGGCCGTGGGAAGGCAGAGCTGGGTGTGACCGAGGCACCGGCACTGACAGTCCCAGGGTGGAGAAGAGAAGGACACACGCCGCAACTACAAAATGTCGATTAGTTGTCCCCATACCTGATTTTATATATATATAACTTTTATTGATTTCAGAGAAGAATGGAGGGGAGAGATAGAAACATCAATGATGAGAGAGGACCATGGATCAACTGCCTCCTGCATGCCCCCGTTGACTGGGGATTGAGCCCGAAACCCGGGCATGTGCCCTCGACTGGAATCAAACCTGGGACCCTTCAGTCCACAGGCTGATGCTCTATCCACTGAGCCAAGCTAGCCAGGGACCCCAGACCCGATGTAAAATGTAAGTCGTATCATGTTACCCTCCCCCAATGGCTCCCGTCTCATCCAGAGTGAAAGCCAAATGCTTGTAACGGACCACCTGGCCCTGACCTCCATCCTCTCGCCCTCACGTCCAGGCTCTACCCAGACTGCCTGGCGCCAAGCAGGGTTCCCTGTGCACTTCGGGGTGAGTCCACAGGTTCTCCTCCCTTCCCGGCCAGGACCCACCCACGTGCCTTCGCCTCTGGAGACTCAGCCCCTCCCGGAGGTGCCTGTTCGTGGCGGAGGGATTTGGGGGGTAGGGGGAGCGCTGGGGGGGGGGGGGGATGAGCTTGATTGCTGAGCGAGACCCAAGCCTCGGCATTTCCACCCGGGGGCCTCGCTGCTCCCCCTCCACCACCTTAGTTCACACTCTGACCCAGTGCGGAGGGCCTGGCCCGGCTCCTTGGAATTCTTGACTGAAAGGCAAAGATGGCAAAAGTCAAAGATTAAAGAGCTCAGAGCACGTTGGCAGGAACGATATTTTGAGAAAATCTTGGTAGCTGGAGTCCAGGCTTCGTGCCAAAGCCTCCTCCCATGTCCACACACAATGCAGACGCTGGCAGGCGGGGACGGGAGAGTCACGTGCGGGACCGAAGACGGTCCTTCTGCTGCCCCGGCCACACATGTGTGCCTGCACGCGTGCAGTCTCTCTCTCTCTCTCTCTCTCACACACACACACACACACAGACACTTCCCCTAGAGAAACCAGCCCAAGGAGAGAAAGGTAGCTGGGAAGCCACTGGCCGGCAGCTGGCCGGCCTGTCCCCAGAGCGAGAGGGGCAGGAAGTGACGCTCGCGGGGCAGGGGGCGCGTTATCAGGCCAGCCCAGGCGGCTTGGAAATGGCTCTTTGCGGAAGTCAGCTCCACGCAGGCAGGTTGAATGCACACCCACACTATCACCAACCACTCTTTCAAAATTCAAAGCCCCAGCCCAGGCCCTGCCCTCGAGAGGAATGGTCTGGGGGGAGGGAGGGAGGAGAGACAGGAGCCACCGAGCCCCGTGAGTGGTTCCGAAGGACTACCAGGTACATCAGAAGGGTGTTGGAAGCAAGTGAGGTCTGAGCGGGGCCTGAGGAATGTCTCCAAGGGAGACTTCAGGCAGAGGGGAGCCTGGACACTCTGGTGTGTGGGGTGGAGGAGGGGCAGGGGCAGGGGCAGGAAGAAGGCGATCGCGGGGAGCGGGGCAGCTGTGGAGGGCCTGGGAGACCTACCTCCCCAGCCTTCAGGACACAGACTCATACAGAGCCGCCTCCCTGGGCCTGGTGGCATTTCCTGCAGGTCCCTGGGCCTGGCCCCCTGCCAGCATCCCCTCACTGGCTGGCACTCCTCCAAGGCTGGCTAACCTGTTGACCCTGCAAGGGCCAGAGACAGCAGGTCCCCCAAGGGAGCCAGGGCTCACAGCAAAGGGGCTGAGCCAGCCGTGTGCGAGGAGAGAAGAGAGACAAGGAAGGGCAGCAGAGGGGACCGGAGTCTTGTCCCGGAAAAGGCCATTCAGCAAGTGTCCACCCTCCAGGTCCACAAGAAACAGGACAAGGTCACAGGCAGCCAGTCAGCCCAAAGAGCAACCCATCACAGCCAGGAGTCCCGCGGAGTCCCGCAGACAGAGCCACGGACAGTCACCCTCAGGGCAACACCAAGACTTAGCTGGGTGGGCACTCCCTCCGTGGGCCTCCACACCCTCGTCCCTCTGCCACTCTCGCCCTGACGACATGTATGCCACGTCTCTACGTCCTGGACTTGAGCACAAGGATGGTCTTAGGGATCTCTGCCTTCACAGTCCTCAGCATAGGGGCTGGCACACAGTAGGTGCTCAGTAGGTGTCTGATGAGCGAATGAATCCAACGCAACTCCTTAAGGGCAGAGGCCAAGCTGCCCACTTAACAACGACTTGAGTGCCTATTGTGTTCCAAGCATGTTGTTATTGGCGCTTGAGATTTAACAATGAACAAGAGAGTAAAAATATCCCTATCTCCTGGGGCCCACAGCCCAGTGGTCTCATTCATCTCTGCGTCCTCCTTACACACCTCCGCACCCCCACGCGATATCCCCGGCTCACTAGAGTGGTGAATGGGGGGGCTGGCAGAGGAGGTCAGGGGAGTCTGTCAGAACCGGTTGTAGCCCTGGCTGTGCGTTTACCAGTCCTGTGACCCCACTTCGGGCCTCGGTCACGGTCCAGTAGGACAGGAACCCGCCCCTCAGCACATCTCTGCTGTTCTGGTTCTTATTGTGACTCTGCCCGCTTCCCCTCTCCCTGTGAGGGACTGAGTAGTGGACACCCTCCTTCCACACTCAATACCCCTGATTCAGGGCTGCTTCCGGTACCGCTGCTGCTGGAAACTTCATTATCCCATTCACTCCTCAAAACAACCTTTGCGACAGAGAGTGGGGCTCCGAGTAGAGAAGTGACTCACCCGAGGCCGGACAGCAGCAAGTGGCAGAGCGGGAATCGAACCCGGGTCTGACATGGCCACGTGCACTGGCTTCTGCTGCACCAGCGTGTCTTTCCCCTCTGCTACAACACCTGCCTCTGCCTAACGGGGCAAACTACTGTTCTGCTATCCAGGACTGCTGGTGTTTCAGCGTTAAAACCACGTAAGTCTCAGGGCAACTAAGATGAGTCAATTACCCTAAAGCAGCCGTGGGCAAACTACGGCCCGCAGGCCAGATCCGGCCCGTTCGGCTGTTCTATCCAGCCCTCGGAAACAGAGCGGAGGGTTCTCTTGCTCTCCCCTCCGATCCTTCACCAGCAGCCCAAGATGAGAGTGCCAGCATGGTCAGGTTGCTTTTGTTCTGGCCCTCCGGTCCAGTTTAAGAACCCATGGTGGCCCTCGAGTCAAAAAGTTTGCCCACCCCTGCCCTAAAGCCACTCTCTGCCCAAGACCCTCCTCCGGGCTCCCTGCCAGGCCTCACCGGTTGCCACACAAGCCCACCCTGCTCTCGGCCCCAGGTGCTCAGGTGCTCCCTGCGGCCTTGTGAGCGACGCCCTTGCTCCCCGCAGGCTGCACGGTGACACTCTGCCCCGCGCCTTGGACAGCCATGGCCAGCGTTTGCTCCTGGAATACCTTGTGCCACAATCACCAGGTGAACAATCCTGCTTCCTGAACCCAACCCCGCTAAGACCTCCTGCAGCAGAAGCTGGGGCCCCGCCTGGGAACCCGAGCTGCGGGGCCGCCCAGGGGACTGCCCTGAGCTGTGAGCTTCCTGCGGCCGGTGGGCTATTCACTCTGCATTTTGGGGGGCCCGGGGCTCCCCTCACTGGAGGTGCTCATTAAATGCCAAGGACTGAGGTTGAGGGCAGCAGCTCCCAGACCTGCCTGATCACACAAATCGCCCGAGGCTTCATTTGAAAATGCAGATTTCACACTAGCTGGTTCTGATCAGTGGACAGTGATGGCCTGCGGGGTGAAGGGTCCCGGGTTCAATTCCAGTCAAAGGCACATGCCAGCGTGGGCAGCCACATGCAGAGGGCAGCCAATCAACGTGTCTCCCCCACATCGATGTTTCTCTCTGGCTGCCCCCCAGCCCTCCTTTCTACTCTCTCTAAACATAAATGGCAAGATATGCTTGGGTGAGGATTAACAACAACAACAAAGACATTTTTTAAACAAAAATGCAGATTTCTAGCCTCCATCTGGGACCCAGGGACTCACCCCTGAGGATGAGAGGTCTGCGAATCCCCGATGCCCAGGCCCCACGGCCAGTGCTCCTCCGAGCACGCCCACGGACCAGCAGCTTCGGCACCGCCCACCCCAGACCGGCTGCCTCTCGATATGGGGTGACCTGCACTCTCACAAGCCGGCGTGGCCATTCTGGGATGGAGCAAGTTTATAAAAACACCACCAGAGAGGACAAATAGTGGAACTAGAAGCAGAAGAGGGCGAGGCTCCAGCCCCATGGACGCCTCCAAGCCCCAGGCTACTCCATTTCCCCTGCTGCTGCTCCGATGAGGGACCCGGCTCTGTGTAAACGTCCGTGTCCAGAGAAATGCTTATTCACCCTCCGCACCTCCTGGCACTATTTTAACACCCGTGCAGTCAGGAACACCAAGGTTCCAGAGGATCAAGTGATGTGCCCAAGGGCACGCAGAGGACAGAGGCCCGGGGACTCGGGCTCCAGGCCTGGCAGGCCTCCGGGAGGACCAGGGCACATCTGTTCGGTCTGGTTCTGGCACCTCCACCGACGCTACCCTTGAGCAGGGGCAGGCAAAGCGGGAGGGCGGCAGAGGCTGTGGCCAGGCCGTTAGGTTTCCTGTGGCTTGTGGCTTCTCTCTACATTCTCTGTGGCACCCGTCTGCTCCGTCTGCCAGACACTGCCCATCCCCGTCTTGGTGGCAGACGGGGATGGTGTGGGGATGCCTCAGAAAAACCCTCTTCTCTCTTTCTGGCTTCTCGGGCGGGAAACGCTGGCTTTCACACAAGCCCAAGGCCTGCAGCCCTGCGGCCTCTGCCAAGCATGAGGTCACCCCGAGGGGCAAGAACCCACCCAGGGTGAGGTCAGGGTGGACCAGGAGGGAAGGCCTGACCGAGTGCCCGGAGCGGAGCTGAAGTGAACGGTGCACGGGTCAGAGTGACTTCAGCAGCAAGAAAGGGCCAAACCCCGGACTCTGTGGCTTCGACAAGGAGGCGCTGATTATCTCTCACAACAGGCGGCCCCGGGAAGGTCGGCAATGTGACTGGGGGCCTTGTTCTTCTTGTCTCTGTGCTACCACAACCCCTGGGCCCGGTGCCCTCAAGATGGCTGCAGCTCCAGGCCTCACAAACACGAACAATTTCCAGGGGACCATTCTCCTCCCCTCTTTTTTTTTTTTTTGTATGTTTTTGATTTCAGAGAGGAAGGGAGAGGGAGAAAGAGTCAGGAACACCAATGATGAGAGAGAATCATTGATCGGCTGCCTCCTGCACTCCCTCCACTGGAGCCCGCCACCCTCGGGAGTCAAGCAGGGACCTCCTGGTTCGTAAATCCAAGCTCAACCACTGAGCCACGTGGGCGGGGCCATTCTCCTTCCCTCTTAGGCAAGTATAGTCTCTCTTAACCAGGAGAAAACCTTTCCCAGAAGCCCCTTCCAGAGCAAATGCACACATCTCATTGGCTAAAATTAAGGCACAGGCTCAGCCCTCAACCAATCGCAGGCAAGGGGGCGGGCCCAGCGCCCACCTCCAGTGAAACCCAGGATCCATGGCCGATGGGGGCCGGAAGTTGAACAAACTCTCAGTCACGAGAGAGGAAGATGAGGCAGGTGGAGAATGCTGGGTTGACCACCGGGGAGCCCCTGGCTGGCGGGCACTCCCGGGGTGGCAGCAGCCCCAAAGGCAAACACCGGCCCCTGCGGGACACCACTTCTCTGGGGCGGGCAGTCCTGGCTTGCACTTTGGCCCTCCCTGCATTTGGGAAGCCTTCCGCCTTCCTTCCTGAGGCCGGTCCAGCCCCGAGGCCTCCCTCTGAGCCTGCGGGCCCATCCCACACCACACGCCAAGAACGGGCTGGCGGCCCAGCGGCTCATTAAAGCGGAACCAGGATCCCCGTCCTGTGGAGGCTGGCCACCGAGTGAGGCCAGGCCCAGGGGGCGAGGTGGGAGGCAAAGAGCCCTGAACCCACCTGGAAGTGGGAGACCATTCCCACCACGATGAGACCCAGCTAACATCCACTGAGGGCTTCTCTGGGCAGGCAGCAGCCTCTTAAGCGCATTTAGGTGGTTTTTGCTTTTGTTGTTGTTTTTGTTTTGCATTCAGTCCTTACAACTACCCTACAAATTTGGCACTATTTTAAAAAATATATATTTTATTGATTTTTAACAGAGAGGTAGGGAGAGGGATAGAGAGTTAGAAACGTCGATGAGAGAGAAACATGGATCAGCTGCCTCCTGCACACCCCCTACTGGGGATGTGCCCGCAACCAAGGTACATGCCCTTGGCCGGAATCGAACCTGGGACCCTTGAGTCCGCAGGCGGACGCTCTATCCACTGAGCCAAACCAGTTAGGGCAAATACAGCACTATTTTTACAGGTTCACAATCCTCATCCATAATCTCTGAAATCTAGAATTCTCTAAAAACAAAAAGCTGTTAACTTACTGGGCAGCAAAACTTCAACTGAATCAACATGATGCTATGTATCCCTTTTGCACGGACTGTTCCTATGTTTTGATGAAGAAATACTGATGTGTTTTATTAGAAAGGGCTGCCCCTGACCCCACTGGGAGTGTCACATAGCGCCCAGCATATGTACCATATTCTGAAAATTTCTGCATTTGTTTTAAAAATAATGTTAATTGATTTTTTAGAGCGAGAGGAAGGCAGAAAGAGAGAGAAATATCAATGTGAGAGTGAAACACGGATCAGCTACCTACTGCATGCCCCCGACCGGGGATTAAGCCGTAACCCAAGCATTTCCTCATCGGGAATCGAACTGCCGATCTATCGGCACCTGGGATGATGCCCAACCAACTGAGCCACACCAGCCAGGGCTGAAAATCTCTGGATTCGGAAACATATGTGGCCACAAGGGTTTCGGAAAAGGGATTGGGGGGGGTGGGGGTAACAACACAGTACCTATAAGGTTTCTCCAGTGAAGTTACTCTCTTGGTTAGGAAACCACAGAACCACACTTGACGCTGACACAACTGAACTCTGGGGCCAGACCTCGGACCCGCTCTGCCTGCTTCTGCCGCTGGCTGGCTGGTGGCTTTCAGGAAGACACCTCCCTCTCTGGGCCTGTTTTCTCATCTGTCAAATGGGGAGGCTGAACTTCCTCCGTGGGTTTCAAATGTGTTTTTTAAGCATACGAGTGGTCCTTCAAGGGAAACTTTCCAGAGGAGTGTCACTGCTCCAGGGAGTGAGACCTGCCCACCAGCCAGCCAGCAGGGCCCAAAAGCATGTTCCCGAGGGGTTCCTCCCCACAGCACAGTTTGAAAACTGCTCTACAGCCTAAACTGGTTTGGCTCAGTGGATAGAGCGTCGGTCTGCGGACTGATAGGTCCCAGGTTCGATTCCGGTCAAGGGCGTGTACATTGGTTGTGGGGATGTGCAAGAGGCAGCTGGTCGATGTTTCTCTCTCATCGACGTTTCTAGCTCTCTATCTCTCTCCCTTCCTCTCTGTAAAATATCAATAAAATATATTTTTTTTAAAAAGAAAAGAAAAGAAAAGAAAACTGCTCTACAGCCCTGGACAGTGTTGCTCAGTGGGTTGAGCATCGTCCCGTGCACCAAAGAATTGCGAGTTCGATCACCAGGAGGCAGCCAATTGATGTTTCTTTCTCATGTCGATGTTTTCATTCTCGCGCTCGCCCCATCCCTTCTTCTCTCTCTAAAATCAATAATATATATAAAAGAAAACTGCTATACAATGTGGTCTCCTGGGTCCCATCTGGTTCTAACAACGTATGATTGTCTTCTTTGAGGCAAACAACCTTTCCTGAGAAGGAAGGGCAGCTGGGGAGGATCTGGACCAGACCATGACAGAAGGGCAGGCTTCCGGCTGCAGAGGGGCCTCCAGGGCCAGACAGCAGAGCACCGGCGGGAAGACATCACCAGGTGAGCGAGAGGACCCGGGAGGCCTCCCGGCCACGGGGGAGGGAGGACGTGCTGGAAAGGTTGGCTGACCGAGGGAAGGAACGTCAGAAGTCCTCCTTCCTCCCCCTTCGGAGCCTGGAATGCCTCCAAACAGGAGGCTGGGGGGGGGTGGGGTGAGCAGTCCTGGCCCCCTGTGTGAGGCCACAAGGTCACAACCCTTCCGTTCTGACCGCAGTGACCACGAGCCCCGATGCCCAACTGAGAGCCATCCGTGCGTTATTGCCGAATTAGTGAGTGTTTTGAATTAAAAAAGCAGGCTGTACTGCCTGCCACAAAAGCATGTCCTACAACAGAACAGAGATCTGGAAGCGGGGTGACTGCCCGGGAAGGTCAGGATGGAGGGTCCCGGGGGTCCCGGTGTCGGAGGGCGGGCAGGGGACTGACTGCTCTACCCGGGGGTGTCCAAGAAGTCATTCTGAACAACAGAGCCACCTTCGCACCCGCACTCTCTGTTCAACCTGGTCCCGTTTCCAAAGGAGACCCCGCGGCCAGCTCACCATTAACCGCCCCCGCTCTTTACATCTATGTTTTCATTGATCTCAGAGAGAGGAGGGGAGAGGGAGGGAAAGAAGAAACATCGACGATGAGAGAGACTGCCTCCTGAACGGGGTGGCTGCCTCCTGAACGGCCCCTACTGAGGACCGAGCCCGAAACCGGAAGCCTGGGCACGGGGCCTGGCCGGGAATCCACCGGGACCTCCGGTGCAGGGGCCGACGCTCGGCCCCGGGGCCACAGCAGCGGGGCCACGGGTAGGCTTTCCATCCCCGTTCTCAGAGGAGGAAACTCAGGCTCAGAGTAACTGTCTCAACATTATAGACACGGCATTAACTCGCTTTCCTTACTCTAAGCAACAGACGCTTTAGCTTAAGGATTTTCTCACATCCGCCCAGAACCTGAGGTCCAATGGATCTAAGGAGGGGCTGACGCCCTCCAAGACCAGGAGGAAGGCCCACCTCTGGTTCAAGGCAGCCCCTATCAGCCAAAGGAAGGGAAAAGAATTTCCTCCAAACATGTCTCTGAACCCCAAAGGAGTGACACAATGATTCTGTTTTTAACTTCATCTTTTTTGTTGCTTTTCTCTTTTTTAAATCTCCCTGAGCAATCTCTTAGACCTTTTCAGTTCTGGTGACCTTTTGCCATCAATGGCGGCTGCTCACCATGTGGGTTCCGGGGCAGGAATCTCTCTCTCCTCGTGAGTTTCCCAAAACCACAGTGCCCCTCACAACGCACGTCCATCAGTGACTGTGGCTCAGGCCCCGGGGACAAGGCCCCGGGAAGGGAGACGAGTCCAGAGGGCCGTGAAGGTCAGATGGGCCCATGGCACCGGAAGCCCATTTCTTTTTCTTTTTTTCTTTTTAAAAAAATATATTGTATTTTTTTTTTACAGAGAGGAAGGGAGAGGGATAGAGAGCCAGAAACATCGATGAGAGAGAAGCATCGATCAGCTGCCTCCTGCACACCTCCTACTGGGGATGTGCCTACAACCAAGTACCTGTTCTTGACCGGAATCGAACCTGGGACCTTTCAGTCCGCAGGCCAACGCTCCATCCACTACCGGTTTGGGCTGGAAGCACATTTCCCCTCATTTCAGAGACCATTTGGAGCTGCCCTTCTCCCCCTACCCAGCCTTCTCAGTTGTGTTAACTCCTCTGTTTGCTTTAACTCGCTTACTCTCTGAAGCTACCCTACTTACTAATTTCCGTATTTATTGTCCGTCTCCTTAAAGGAGGGTAAGCGCATGAGCGTAGGGGCTTGGGCTGTGGTGGGCCCGCCTATGCTGGCCGAAGAAAGGAGCAAATGAAGCAGGAAGCAAGTGGCTCTCATGGAAAACACCCGGGGGCCTCACAAATGAACCCGTTTAATCCTAGCGTGGTCATCCAATACCCTCAAGGTATTACCTGCCCGCATAGCTGGGAAGCGACAAGGTAAACCCAACTCCAAGAAGAAAGGAGGAAATGCTGCCGGTGAGGAGAGGCAGAAGGACAAGCCGGCGGGCCTCCCAGGAAGGACAGGGTCACGGAACGCCCTCTCCTCCAGCGCTGGCTTCACCGCAGAGAATGGACTCTTCCACTTCCAGCATGCAGGTGGGTGCCTCCTCCGTGTCCCTGACTTGGTCCTGACCCCTGTGTTGGCCCAGGAAGAAACCTACCCAAAGCATGGGCTACCGAGGCGGAGAGCACGCACCACCAAGTCCTTATTGCGAGGCAAGAAGACCATAAAAGGCACACGCATGAGCCATTCTTGAAGAGGACATGTGACAGCCCTCCCTACGTCCGTTCGGGTCCTGTGGGGGGCGAAGGTCGGAAATAGTGAGGCTGCCCTGCCTTCCAGCGCTGCCCTCGTGCATTCCTTCCTTCACGCCTTTGTCTGGCCCACAGGTGTCTGTCACCCAGCCGCAGGAAGCCGGAGGTGAGACGAGGCAAAACCTCTGCCCTCTCACCGGTCCGCGGGGCCTGTGGTTTTGGCAGGTACCAAAAGACAAGCAGACACCACCAGCACTTGCTTCCAAAACAAACAAGGCCACGCGGAGCAGCGAAGCTCGGGCATGGGCTTTGCGGATGCAATTTGGATTTGACTGGGTACGAGTACCGAGTACCGGTTCCGGCAACGGGGTCGTGGGCCAACTCCAGGCACCAGGTTCCTGCTCCATGACCCCCGGGGACCCGCTCCCTGGCCAACCCCATCCCGTTCCCCAGCATTCTTCAACCCCCTTCCCACCTCCCTCTCCAGCGCTGTCCCTCCTGACTCCCTGTATCCCTAAACCTGACTCCCGAGGTCCTCGGCTTGCACATCCTACTCTCTGGGCCCCAGGACCGTCACCTCAGCCCGCCTTCACCGCCCCACACACAGCCCCGGCCCCAGCTCCCACCCGGAGCCCCTTCACCCATGTGTTTACAAACCGTACTTCCCAGGGGGTCCCTGTTCGGCACCCCTAGACACACGGCCTGACTGCCTGGGGACCCCATCCACACAGCCTGGAGTCCCCGGCGGCACGCGCACACCCATGTCCTGGGGAGCAGCCTTCCCCATCACCCCAACCAACCAACTTCTTAGAACCCCAAGGCCGGGGGCTGACACCCCCCACCTCCCCCCCCGCACCCGGGTCAGCACCCGACTCCTGAGCCCCCTCCACCCACCACCGACTGCACAGGAGCCCCCGCCGGCCGGACGCCCCACGCGGACTCCCGGGGTCCCGGCTGCCCCGGCCCCGGCCCCACGCCCCTCCCCTCGGGCCCCCGGGCCCCGCCGCGCCCGGGGCCGCCCGCCCGCCGCCGCCGCAGGCCCCGCTCCCGCCGCCGCCGCCGCCGGCCCGGCGCCTACCGTTGGCGATGAGCTTGGCGGACAGCTGCTTGACGAGCTCGGGGATCCGCTCCCACTGGCACTCGGAGCGGCAGCGTTCGATCTCCGTCTCCAGCCGCGAGCCCGCCTTCTTGGAGGCCATGGCGCGCGCCCGCCGCCCGCCGCCCGCGCAGGCCCCGCAGGCCCCGCCGCCGCCGCCGGCGCCCCCTCGCCGCTCCCGCCGCGGCCGCGGGCTCGGCTCCGGCTCCGGCTCCGGCTCCGCGGCGGCGGCGTAACGGGAGCGCCGGCCGGGCGAGGGGCGGGGAGGCGCGGCGGCGGCGGCGGCGCGAGGAGCGGCCCCTGCCGGCCGGGGCCGGAGCCGCAGCCGCGCGGGTCGGGCGCGGGCGGGGCCTGGAGAGGCCAGCGGCCCGGGAAAGGTCACCGCGCAGGGCAGGCCGGCTCGGGGCTCGGGGCTCGGGGCTCCGGGGCCGGGATGGGGCGGGTGTGGGGTCCCGCCAGCCTGAGCTTGTCCTGCCGGCCGGGGTGCCCAGCAGCTCCCTCTGGGCCTGGGTGGCATGTGCCCCCGGGGAGGCCCCCGCTGCCCCTTGGCCGCCACCCGGCCGCAGGTGGGCAGGGAGGCCAGGCCAGGCAGACACAGCACCTGCCCAGCGAGGGGCCCCGTGGACGTCTGTGGAGTTGAACTGGGCCGGGCAAAGGCGCCAGCCGCCCTGCGCTCTGGGAAGAAGGCGGTCACCAGTGGGGATTCACGTCTTGGCCCCGGAGACCCAGGGCTGGGGGGCCGGGGCCCGCTGCGCCTTCTCCCAGCTATTGGGTAGCTATGTTGTGATCACCTGCCGTGTGCCAGGCACTGTTTTAGGTGCCGGGGGTGTAGTGGAGAACCAGACAGACAGCATTCCTGCCTCCTCGGAGCAGGCAGATGCCCCTGAGGATGGAACCCGGGTATGAGGAAGCACCGGCCACCACCAGCAGCAGCAGCATCCCCTCCTGGCACCTTCTCCGCCTCCCAGGAGCTCCATGCAGGGCCGCCTCTCCGCCCCGCAGCAGCCCCGCGCTGTTGGTGGAAAGAACAGAGGTGGAGGCCCCCGTTTACCAAGGAGGAAGCGGCAATGCAGACCCTGAGAGCGGTGATGAGGGAACACCAGGAGGTGCCTTCTGCTGGGACCAGCATAACCTTCAGGCACCACCCATTCCCCCCTCCCCCCCCAAGGCCAACAAGGTGATGAAGGTGGACCCCATGGGCCTCAGACGCTGTGGACAGCCCAGAAGGGGGGAGTAGAGCGTGAAAGTTTCAACAGGGGGCGCTTTGGTGCCCTGGTCCTTTTGGTTCCCCCGATGGGGGGATAGGGAGGGGAGGAGATGGAATCTCCACCGGAGGAATTTCTCCTCCCCCCAGACCCCTATCCTGTCCTCTCTAGCACAGCGGTCTGTCTCTCCAGACCTTTGTCTGGAATGTTCTCTCCCCTCTGGTCCAGGAGGGAAGTACCTGTTCGATCTTTGAGACCCAGCCCAAAGGTCACCACGGAGCCTTGCTCAACACCTGACAGACCCCGGGTGATCCCACAGCTGTGGTGTGTCTCCCCTGGGCAGCAAATGTCGCCATAATAGTAGGTGATGTTTATCCGGCCTCAGCTGCTGCCCTGTCTGTGTGCAGCGTTGGCGTCTAGCTCTCGGTCCGGCCAGCTGGTAAGTTCTAGGACAAGGCCTGTGGTTCCACGAGGGCAAAGAGGAGCTTGAACCCTGACTCGGCGTGTGCGGCCTGGGAAGGGGTATTTAACCTCCCCGCGCCTTCCAAACCTACAGCTCCTCAGCCCTCGTGCCTACCCCACACAGCTGGCTGAGAATTAAATGGGCACATACAGCAAAGGCAATAAAAATGGTGTTGGTTTGCCTTAAGAGCGCAATGAATGTGAGCTGTCATCCCGTGTCTCTGTACCCGTTCCACCCAGTGTAGGAGCTTGAGTAAGAGAGTGACGAATGAATGAATGAATGAATGAAGCTGGCCATCTCCAAGGTCTACAGGGGTGGGCAAACTTTTTGACTCGAGGGCCACCATAGGTTCTTAAACTGGACCAGAGGGCTGGCACAAAAGCAACCTGACCATGCTGGCACTCTCATCTTGGGCTGCTGGTGAAGGAGCGGAGGGGAGAGCAAGAGAACCCTCCGCTCTTTCGGCTCCGCTGGCCGGATAGAACAGCCGAACAGGCCGGATCCAGCCCGCGGGCCGTAGTTTGCCCACGGCTGCTCTAGAATCAGCCCTCAAATGGTTTCCTTTAGGGTTTAGCACAATAATAAACATACAACAGCGACTACCTTCACTGCGGCCACCATGGACTCTCCCCCCAGAGGACTCTGGGCCGTTTGCTTGAGCGCGGAGGTTGCTGGGTAAGAGAGCAAAGGCTGACAAACCTTCGTCTGGCCCAGCAGAGGAAAAGAACTGTCTGAGCCTTCCCTGCGTGGAGCCGGAGAGCGGCACCTCTCCGTCTCGGGCTCCTTCCCACACCCACGACGACGTTCGATCCTCGCCCACTGCCCAGGCTGCTCCGGCAGCTGTCACAGCACCCGCGGGGCCAACGCATGGCATGAGGAGGAGATCCCCAAATTGTTTTCCAGGCGAGCTCACCTGTAGGTGGCACTGGGGGAGATTCTGTGGGAGGTCATTGGTGCGGATGGTAGTAATTAAACCCAACATCTTCTTTTCCAGGCACTGGGATTACAGGTTTGACAAGAATGTGAGAAATCACAGTCTGTAGCGAGTCTGGCAACACGCAGGGCCCGGCAGGAAAGATGGCTTCAGGCTAATTTCTTGAGAAAAGCTGGCTTGTCTGGGACAGGGAGCCAGGCAGAGCCTCAGAGCGAAAGGTCAGCACAAATGGGGGTTTCTCTGTGGTCTGGAGACCTCCGTTCCTCTTTTCCCGAAAGCCTCGGTGCCCTGCACAGCTAGGACAGAGGAAGACGTGGGCAGCGGGAGGGGGGAGAGAGAACTGGCGGGGGGGGGGGGGGGGGCCCAGGGGAAGCAGACACAAGTGAGAGGAAGGGCCGGGCCTTTGCCCCGCTGCCTCCCTCCCTCAGCCTGGAAGGCTCTTCCTCACATACCCCCTCCCCGGTCCTCCCTCCCTCCCTTCCACGAGGTCTCGGCCCAAGGTCGCCTCCTCAGAGAGGCCCTCCCTGACCAGCTAGCTACACAAACCCTTCGCTCCCTCACCTCTCACCCTGCTAGGGTTTTCTTCTTGCCACCTGACTTAACATTTGTTGCTTTGGCATTTCTTTCCTGCCTCCCCTCACTAGGACGTAAGCACCACAAGGGCAGGGATTCTTGCCTGGTTTCCTCCACGGCTGCATCCCAGCACTGAGCATGGTACCCAGCACGTAGTAGGTGCTCAGGAAATACTTGAGCAGAAGGAAGTTGGTGGGTGGGGGGCTGGGTTGGACAGGTGGACTCCAGGCATGCGCATCAGTGGACAGGCCCACGGAGAGGCGGGAATCAGCTCGATGAAGCACTTGGGTCAGGGTTAAGGGGGGGGGGCAGAAATCCCGGAGCAGGGAAGGGCAGGGGTCCGTGTGCTGACACTACAGTCACTCCTAACCTTTGACCCTTTGACCTCACCACGCCGAGCAGCAGCCCAGTCGTCCGCTGCCTGAGGCCCGAGCAGCTGGCCCTGTGGCAGGCGCGGCAGCATTGCCCGCGGGGAATATGGAAGCCAGGCCCCCACTTGCAGGCCTGGGCCTTTGGGTGGTTTTTGTTTGTTTGTTTTAAGATTTTCTTTTTTAAAAAAATATTTTTTATTGATATTTTACAGAGAGGAAGGGAGAGAGATAGAGAGCTAGAAACATCGATGAGAGAGAAACATCAACCAGCTGCCTCTTGCACGCCCCCTACCGGGGATGTGCCCGCAACCAACGTACATGCCCTTGATCGGAATTGAACCCGGGACCCTTCAGTCCGCAGGCAGACGCTCTACCACTGAGCCAAACCGGTTTCGGCCTTTGGGTGGTTTTAATGGTGAAATATTTGATGCATGAGAAAACATATATCATCAGGAGGCACCTCTATGATAAAGTCATAACATGAACACCAAGGAACCAGCAGGCTATCCCAGCGTTAACCACCGCTTGATCTTCGAGTTTTTGCTAAGCCCTCGCTTTTTTAAAAAAAAGTAGTTTTGTCACCCAGCAAACTCACTCTCTGCCACGCTTGGTCACGTGAGCGTGCTGTGTACCCGTGCGCAGGCTCTGGTTTGGCTTCCGCTTCCTAAAGATGACACCCTGTCCTGTGACTTGCTTTGTCTGCTCATTATGTCCCGGGGTTTGTCCCTGTCGCACGCGGCTGCCTGTGGCTCCATCCTCTTCTCTGGCGTGCATTGCTCCCCTGTGACTCCACCGCATTGGAGTTGTCTTTACAAAGGAGCCTGCCGTCCCAGGAGCTGCCCCCATGCCCACGTTTTGAGCAGGGTGTCAGAGGATGGGTTAAGATGACTCCGTGCCCCTTCCACCTTCAAGGTCTCCTTTCTTCCCAGGTGTCGCCTGCCGCTGCGTGGAGCCGAGGTTCCCACTGTGGGGACAAACCACCGGGGGCCTGGCAGAGCTGCTTTGGGCCGGGCACTGAAGCCCGTGTTTCCAGTTTACCGTCTGCTGCCATTCGGGAGGGATGGACAGATGGAGGAGGCTGGCTGTCCCCTCGAGGGGAGTCTGTTCCCAGGATGGCCTTCGAGCTTTTCGAGTCCAGAAACACGTGGGTGCTCCCGGATGCTCCACTATCCCACCCGTGAAGCCCCTCAGAGACCACTGTTACCCTCCACACCAGCCGTGGGCAAACTACGGCCCGCGGGCTGGATCCGGCCCGTTTGGCTGTTCTATCCGGCCCGCGGAGCCGAAAGAGCGGAGGGTTCTCTTGCTCTCCCTTCCGCTCCTTCACCAGCAGCCCAAGATGAGAGTGCCGGCATGGTCAGGCTGCTTTTGTTCCAGCCCTCCGGTCCAGTGTAAGAACCCATTGTGGCCCTCGAGTCAAAAAGTTTGCCCACCCCTGCTCCACACCCACTTCGCTATGTGGTGAGAGCCGTTCCCCCAGCATCCCATCCCCAGAGACCCCGCGCCCTGGGTCAGGATGCGAACAGAGCTGGAATGGTTGTTAGAAGGTCCTTAGGAGGTTTGCACATGTGCAATAGGAATCCCTTCTCTTCATAAGTGTGTTTTTTTTTTCACACTCAGAGTTCTGGGAACACTTTCCTGGTATCTATCGCCTGGCCTACTTTTCTCCAGAAAGGCCAAGAGTGGCTTGTGATGATAAAATACCCTCTCATACGTGTAAGGTACAACAAAGGAGAGATCATCCGCCCGCTGGGCAGCCGGAGAAGCATACAAGCAGCCCTGATGGTTTTCTTACTGGGAAATAGATACCTGCTTTCGGGAGGATCTCCGTGCGGGACCTCTCCCCGGGAGCCGAGGGCATTCCGTTCCTTCCCTCAGCATTGGAGCTCGACCCCGAGGAGGAGGAGGCCGGGGTCAAGCCCTCCTCCACCCATCACCAACTGGCTGATGGTCAGGCACCCTGCATCCTTTGTAAAATGAGATCACTGCTCCAGGCGGCTGCTGAGCTCTGGGCTCCCGCCCACGGTCCAGTCTTACCAGAGTGAGGCTTGGATAGTTGCTAGCCGTGGGCAAATTATGGCCCTCGGGCCGGATCCAGCTTGTTCGGCTGTTCTATCCGGCCCGCGGAGCCCAAAGAGCGGAGGGTTCTCTTGCTCTCCCTCCGCTCCTTCACCAGCAGCCCAAGATGAGAGTGCCAGCATGGTCAGGTTGCTTTTGTTCCGGCCCTCCAGTCCAGTTTAAGGATCCATGGTGGCCCTCGAGTCAAAAAGTTTGCCCACCCCTGTCTAGAATGTGAGGAAGCCCAGGTTCCCTTATTGATATGTGGGTCCTCCCAGGAAGGGGACTGCAGCACCCCTCCGAGCTCTCAGGCAGCAGACTGGGCGTGGAGGGAGGAACGCCATCTTGAGGCTGCAGTCAGGAGGCCTGGGTCTGATTTCCATTGCGTAACCAGCCCGCCGTGTGACCCTGTGAAAGTCGTATCCCCTGTCTGTGGGGGTCAGTTAATTCTCACGTTACCTAATTGCTGGGGGAGATGATCTCTAGCATTCCCCAGTCAGGTCCCGTTTGAGAAACTCACCCACTGAGAAGCAAGGCGAAACTCATTTAAATACATGGTTAGAATAAGCGGGAAATGCACTGAGTGGCGAGATTATTTTGACCTCTGAATGCCTAATAATCTGGCCACTCGGTGTAAGCATGATCGGTTAGGTACTTGGGGAAGGAACGGGGAAGATGATGCTGCCAGCTAACCCCCAGTAACACCTCAGTTCGGGGCAGCGCAGGAAACCAGTGCTTTGGGTGGCTGAGGGAACACAAAAGCCTCTGTCAGAGAGCAGAATGCCCTCCGGAGGATCTGTTGTTTGAAGAGCAGCCGGCCAGGCTTGCAGACCCGGTTAGCAACTCAATCTCCCTCAGCCTCGGGGGTGGGGCCCGCGCCGCTCTCCCCAGCACTAATGAATGGCGGCGGCAGCCAATGAGAGAGCCGACCGATGAGGTCATGGGGTTCCTCGGCGTCTCATTGGTGGATGCGCAGGGCCTCGGCCGGCCGCGGGGCGGGGCGGTGGGTCTCAGCAGCTGGGGCACCGAGTCAGGGCTGGGACTTGCTCCCAGCGTTTCTCTGCCCCAAAGAGCCACGCAATGAGTGCGACCCGGTCTCCTTCCTCCCGTGGGAAGAGGTGGAAATGCCCAGAGGCTGGGTTTACTTATTCGGGCGGGAGGGGAGGGGAACCCTCATGTTCTTGGGCGAAAGCGGAGGATGGTTTGTTGAATGCACTAGCCATTTCGGACGTTGAGCGAAGTCTGTTGGCTGGTCCATCTTTTATTTCCCCCACCCAAGGTCGGGAACGAAGACATTTCCGACGTTTTGGAACTTTTTAAGACCGTGATTCTCGAACCCTGATAGTGCGAAGGGGTCCAGAACGCGGGTTGCTGCACAGCAGGCTCCGCGCCCCCTTCTCCAGTCCTGCCTTTGCAACCTGCGGTTGAAGAAAATGACAGGGCCCCGGGGTGTGGGCCCCACTTTGGGGAACAACACATTGAAAGAATTGTCAGAACTTGTTAGAAATGCAAATTCCTGGGCGTGCCAGCCCAGACCTAAGGGCACATCTACTAGTAAATCAATAAACCTTAGTTAAAGAGAAGATCACCCCCCCCACCCCCCCACCCCCATCCCCGCCTTCCTGAGACCCAGCTGCTTTCCCTTCTGTGGGTTGCAGGAGACTCCACCCGTGGGGGTTCCTGTGATTTGCCAATGTGAACCCAAAAGTAAAAGGCCAAAGCAAGAGGCAACACACATTTATTTGAGATCCAAGTGAATTGCTATTTGGGAAGTGCTGATTCAGGCAGAAACCCAAATAGTTGTTCAGACTAGTGGGCGAAGGCAAGGAGTCCTTGTGAAGAAGGGGATAGCTAAGTGAACAGGAGGAAGGAATTTCTGTTGGGGTTAATAAGTGAAGGAAGAGATGTCTGCAGGTGCAAGTGAATGAAGTTATTCTTTAGCTCAACGTGGTGGTGTTAATTCCAAGGAATGTCCGTCGTTTTCAGTCTGGTAGTCAGAATGTCTGCTTCCCTAGTAACTGTGGTTTGGAACACGGAGTTGTCTTCGGCCAGTTCCAAGGTTATTTTTCCCAGTTCCAACACAACAAAGATCTGAGATCTAAGATGTACAAGGCAGTTCCTCTGGGATGGCAGCTCCAACTCCATTTTTTTTTAAATAAAATTTTTATTGATTTTAGAGAGGAAGGGAGAGGGAAGAGAAAGATAGAAACATCAACGATGAGAGAGAATCATTAATCAGCTGCCTCCTGCATGCCCCACCCTGGGGATAGAGACCGCAACCTGAGCATGTGCCCTGACAGAGAATCCAACCATGACCTCCTGGTTCATAGGTCCACGCTCAACCGCTGAGCCACACCGGCCGGGCATGGATTCCATTTTGAATGGGCTGCTTTGGCATTATTTTCCACCCACTCAAGGACTCACTCCTACTGGGTTCAGCTTTGTTTTACAAACAAGGAAATTGGACCAAGTGACTTGCCCGGGTCATGTGGCAACCAGGGACACGGTGGGAAAGTGGGGACAAGAGAAATGAGCTTTCAGGCCGCCGCTGCCTCCCCGGGGATGCTCCCCGGTGACCCCGGGTCGCAGCCCAGGGCTCCCTCCACAGCTGGACTGTCACGTCACCCCTCGTGCCTCCTGTTGCAAAATACTGCCCGGAATAGTCTGTGGTCAGCAGAAAGATGCTGACAGCAATGTCTATTCTAGGAAGTTCTTTTATTTTTTGATGAACTACAGTGGGCTGGGTGGCTTGAATGAGTCTGTGGCTGAAGGTGCGTGTCCTATTACGCTGGTCCTCACCCCACCCAGGTTTCTTTCATAGGATGTAAGAGGACAATTGTGGAATGGTCTCTACTGCTGCAGGCCAGGCAAGCCAACCCTTTTGCCCAGAAGAAAACAGTCCCAACTGCCCCAGAACGCTCTCCGAAGGGGCATTCCCGAGGACAAGGGGCTCTGGCACCTCAACAGATAGATGTGTGCTGAGCGGCTGGCTCAGCCTGGGCCACCTGGAGGACTGTTGTCACACTCAGAGCTGGCCCTGATCAGGGAGGCAGGGAGCAGAGAAGGTAGGATTAGATGCCCTTGCTCATGGGGGGCAGAATGGCCATCTGTGGGCGTCGTGGCCACCTGGGGTCTTGATCTCCTTTCGTGCATTTGGGGCATCCCCACCAGATAAGGCAGAACCTTCCTCCCGCTGGAGAAGCTGAAATGCCAGGCGCTCACGGTGCCAGACTCCCTTATGGCTACAGCGAGGCTAATGACCTCCCCCTGCAAGGCAGACGCCACTCAGAGACGAGGGAGCTGCGTTTCGATTCATTTGTGTTTATCTGGCAGCTGGGGGTGAGGTTGGTGCTGGTGCCCGTGGGTACCCAGGCTCAGGAGTGGCAGCAGCGCCCTCTCTCCCTGCCCCTGGGTGCCCACGCCCATGAATGGCTGTAGAGGGCCCCTTGGGAATGCACATGGATGACCTTTAAATTAATGTCAGCTGAGTCCGAGGTGACAGGCATGGCCGAGCCCCGGAAACAGCCTCCCAAAATGTTAGGAGACTGTTATTAGTGCTGATTTCTCCATCTTTATCCATGTGCTTGGAACGAGGAACGAATAGGATCTTGACTTACCCAGGTCTGGATATGCTAAATCCCAGGAATGAGGGAATGAATAGGACCTGGACACATACAAAACTTCTCTGGCCTTACCCCCACCCCCATCCCAGAAATCGATAAATGCGCTGTGTTGTCTGTGGAGGGTGTTGGCTGTCCCGCCATCAGAGTGGCAGCCTCCACTCGGCACCCAGCTTTTGGATCTATTTCTGCCTCTTGGCTCTTTCTTTCTTTTACTTCTTAATCCCCAGCCCCTCCACTCAGGAACCTGTCCTTCTCCCTTTCCGAGCAGGACTCGGAAAAAGGAGAAGCACCCCACCGCAGTGGCAGCAGAAAGATGCCTCTTGTGGGTGCCCAGACCCAGGTGTGGCAGCAGCACCCTTTCTCTCTGTCCCTGGGAGCCCAGGCCCAGGTGTGGGGACAGCAGTCTCTCTCCTGCCAGAACAGCCTCTTTGCCCGACTGCCCAGCTCCGGCCTGGCCCCTTCCTCCCGGAGATGATGAAGCTCTGACATGAACCCGATTCTGCCTACATGATCCAGGGGCGGCTTGTGTGGCTTGTAAGGGAGTAAGGTGTGGGCGGAGGCTTATGGAAGGAGGGCCAGGCGCAGGTGGACAGGGAGAGGATGCAGCGGGTGCTCTGGCCTGGAGAGGCCCTGCAGGATGGCTGCCCTCAGTCACAAGCTGTGCGGAGGGAAGGGAGTCACGCAGCGGTCCAGTTCTCGGGTTCTTCACTGGGCAAATCGGAAGGGTTTTCCTGCGCGTCTGGCTTCTCTTCCTTTGCTGCTTTGAGCAAAGACCCTCGGGCTTTCCCTGGCGGGAGGGGAAATGGGGTTGGAAGGGAAATTTGCTATCAGCCTCATCACAGGCAGCTTCTGGGGTTCAATTGGGACTCTCCAAGTGCTCCCAGGCCTCAGGCCCCAAATGCTGCTAAATCCTTCACCGACACCCTAAAGTACTGTTTTAACTAGGGCTGGACTTCCTGTCACACTTAGCATCCTGGGCACTCAGCCGGCACCCGCCCCCTGCGGCCTTCGGCAGGTCATTGGCTCTGTGTGTCCACTTCTCGCTGTGTCCCTCCTGCCGGGCTCTGGATCCCTGGGCAGTAAGCATCGTGCCTTAGTCCTCTGTGAAACCTCCCTGGTGCACAGCTGCTCCGGGCTCATCAGCCACCCATCCATTCAAAGAGGGTGCCTTGGGGGAGCCCCGAAAGGAAAGAGAAGGGAAGTCCCTCCCCCTTCACCAGGCTCATCTCCTTTCCAAGAGGAAGGAGCACTTGGGATCTGCAGCTGTCTGTCTGTCATTTTGTCTGACAGGTTAGGCTTTTATATAACAGGTGCCACAACTCCTCCGGCTACAGGCATTTGGGTGTTTGCTTCTCTGAAGAGACCCCAAGCATCCGAAAGGCCAGGACTTGGTCCTGATCACTTCCACATCTCTCACAACATCTGGGTTGATGGGGTGGCATGCCGTCCTTATTGAATGAAGAAACACAAGCCAAAACTGGTTTGGCTCAGTGGATAGAGTGTTGGCCTGCGGACTGAAAGGTCTCTGGTTCGATTCCGGTCAAAGGCATGTAACCTTGGTTGCGGGCGCATCCCCAGTAGGGGATGTGCAAGAGGCAGCAGATCGATGATTCTCTCTCATCGATGTTTCTAACTTTCTATCCCTCTCTATTCCTCTCTGTAAAAAAAAAAAAAAAATAAATAAATATATATATATATATATATATATATATATATATATATATATATAAAGAAACACTCATTGAATGGAATTGCCATGTCAGAGACTACCTACAACATCTGTGTAGTGTGATATTTTACAGAGAGGAAGGGAGAGAGATAGAGAGCTAGAAACGTCATGCTGGCTCTTCCCACTCTTCGCTCCCCCTACAAAGCTGCGTAGTGTATTCCTGGCATTCGATCCTCCCTCAGCATTTGTAATCTATCAATATCTCCTGTGATGCAAGAGCACTAGGAGTGAGCAGACGCCTTAGAGAAGTTACAGTACAACTACCCCAGAGAACGCTCCAGTCCTCGGCAGCCTGAGGGCCTGTTCCACCGAGACAGTGACTGGAGGAGATCGACAATGCTACGCCCAGATTTCGTGATCCCCAAAGACCACCAGGGAGCAGAGTCCGATGCAATAGCAAAAAGCCTGTATTCGGACTAGCCTGAGCTCTGTCTCACTTACACCGATGGCGGCGTGGCGGAAGAGAGCGAGTTTCAACAGATCCAAGGGTTTTATAGGGGTGGTGATATCACTGCTTTGGCTGACCCCGATTGGTTGGGTGAGGGTTAGGGTCTAGTTACACAATGACATACAAAATGGAGGATCAGGAGTTAGCCCCGCCCTGCCCTTTCAATAACATTATCCCTATTGAGCAGACGAGGAAACTGAGGCCCAGAGAAGCCTGACCCTCCAGTGGGGGGAGGGGGGGGGAGGGGGAGGGAGGACAGGCCGCAGTGAGGGGGACATCAAACTTGCTGCCAGGATGGAATGTTGAGGTCTTCCCCAGACATCCCACTGAATTCTTACTCTAATGCAGCCCTGGGCAAACTACGGCCCTTGGGCCGGGTCCGGCCCGTTCGGCTGTTCTATTCGGCCCACGGAGCCCAAAGAGCGGAGGGTTCTCTTGCTCTCCCCTCCGCTCCTTCACCAGCAGCCCAAGATGAGAGTGCCAGCATGGTCAGGTTGCTTTTGTTCCGGCCCTCAGGTCCAGTTTAAGAACCCATTGTGGCCCTTGAGTCAAAAAGTTTGCCCACCCCTGCTAACATCTGGCCAGGCCGGTCCAGCCATCGTTTTGGTTGTTTTCTAGCCACTCGTGGGCACGCCGGCCGCGCTGTTCAGTGAAGGGGCCCGGGGTGCCCTAACCCTGGGTGTCCTCTGCGCTCCCCGTCATCACCTGCCGCAGCCTCATGCTGCCACGGGCGTGCAGTTTGGAAAGCAGACTTGTGACTTGGCTCGGCCGCATCCTCTGTGACTATGGGAGTTTGAGAGAATACACACGAATGATATTTACCAGAAACATCCATGGGTGCTTGACATACATGATTATCTTACAAAAGTGAGGGTCCCGACCCAATCCGAGCGTGTGGCTCAGCCTCCTCTGCAGCCGAATGTCCTGCCACGTCAACATGCAGACAGGCAGCCGCGGGCAGGAGGCGCCTGAGCGAGCGGGAAGGGGGGGCCCCAGGCTGTCCCCCAGCCCACGCCCAGGGGGGCAGCTTAGTCCCGGCCTTTGGTGTTGCCTGGGTTTACTCTGGGGATTAGTTTTCCTTTGTCTTATAAATAGCCAGACACATGCCTGAGTTAGCTGTTAATCCATGGGGCGGGCTCTGAGATTTCAGAGTCCCGTCTGCCTCAGTCTGAGCTGATGGCACACCCCACACAGCGACCCACGTTAAAGAAACACAAAATCAAGGCACAAGTCCCGTTTGGAGGCTGTGCCTGGCTCTGAGGCCCGGTCCCAGGGCGGAATAGGCCGAGCACAGGCCTCAGGAAGCAATCCTGGGGCGGTCACCCCTCTCGCCCCCTCTGGCCATAGGCCCTCCCACAGGGGATGGTGGCACCGTTCCCGGGGAATTCTTTTTTTTTTTTTAATTATTATAAATATATTTGTATTGATTTTTTTTTAACAGAAAGGAAGGGAGAGAGATATAGAATTAGAAACATCGGTGAGAGAGAAACATCAATTCAGCTGCCCACTGCACACTCCCTACTGGGGATGTGCCTGCAACCAAGGTACATGCCCTTGACCGGAATCAAACCTGGGACCCTTCAGTCCGCAGGCCAACCCTCTACCCACTGAGCCAAACCAGTTAGGGCCCAGGTAATTCTCTTTTTAAAAAAAAAATAAACTTCTCCCATTTGGTCAGGAGGTTTCAGGGCTCAGAGAGAGGGAGGGAAAGGGACAGGGATCAAGAACAGGACTGGAGAACAGGAGGGTGGGCTGTCGTTTCTAAGAAATAAGAAAGGACTAAGATTGCAAAAAAAGAGCCCCGCTGGTGTGGCTCAGCAGCTGAGTGGTGACCCAAGAACCAAGAGGTCACTGGTTCGATTCCGGGTCGGGGCATATTCCCTGGGTTGTGGGCTCCATCCCATGGTGAGGGGCCTGCAGGAGGCAGCCGATCAATGATGTTTCTCTCTCATCAATGTTTCCATCTCTCTCTCTCTCCCTTCCTCTCTAAAACATAACTTTTAAAAGACTGCAAAAAGATTGCAAAATCATGAACAACTGGCACACAGACTGCAAACGAGAATCCACGGCTCTTTCTGTGCCTCCAGTCTGAAACGCGCGTCGGAAAGAGGTCCCCCGTTTGCAAACCTGATGCAAATCATGAACAGTGAGCTGGCCACAGTCCGGAGGCAGCAAGCCCGAAGTCAGCTGTAAACAAATGGGCCAAACAGCCACCCAAGCCTCTGAGAGAAGGACACATTTATTTCATTCTCAGATTTTCGTTTCAGTTGGTTGAGCTCAGGATCACGATGTCTTGAGAAAAGCTCTCAGGTGGCAGTCTGGGCAGGGCCACTCCCGGAAGTAGGTGAGAAGCAGGAGAGATTTGCTCAACTAAAGGCCCTGGGAGATGGCACTGTTTGGGTCCCCTACCCCTTTACTTCTAGCTCAGAGGCTGGTGCTTCTGCCCTAACGCCCATTTTGGGGGGTGAGGGCGGGAGGGCCCCACATGCTCCCTCCCCACCAGGATGGGGTCCCACTCCACCGGTGCTATTGGCAGATTCCAGCTTGGTTTTCTTCCGGAGCCCAGGTCACAATAACTACCACTAATTGAACACCTACTGTGCACCGCCGTTGGTTGTGCTAGGTGCTTCTAAACATCTGGAACCCAGAGGTCTACCCTGGGAGGAGATTGTGCTAGACTCGTTGTAGAGATGAAGCTAAGGCTTGGGAATATGACTCATTCGACATCACGTGGTTTGTAGAATGGGGGGAGTAAGAATTTGCACCGGCAGAGATTTAAAAATTACATCCACAAATTCTTCAGTGCTCTTCCCTTCAGAAGGCGGGACCTGGTTCTCTTCCCCTTCAGTGTGGTTACACTTGGTTGCTGGCTTCTAGAGAATGCAATGCCAATGACACAGGAGGTCAGGACAGCAAAGGAGCTGTGGCTTCCTCCTTGCTTTCTCTTAGATCACTGACTGAGGGGAAGCCGGTTGTCACATTGTAAGACAGCCCTATTGAGAGGCCCAGGGGGCACGCTGCCTGCCAACAAGTGATTCCAGAAGTAAATCTGCCAGCCCAGGTCAAGCCTTCAAATGATGGCAGCCCTGGGCAGCCCCTTCACCGTGACCGCAATCCACGAGAAACTTTGATCTGAGCGGGGACCATCCAGTTAAGCTGCCCCCCGATGCTTGACCCATAGGAATTGGGAAATAATAAATGGCTATTGTTGTAAATCTCTAAGTTTTGGGATGATTGGTTATGCAGCAATAAGTAACTAATACAGCCCCAGGCCTGTCTTCATCCCATCAATGGCTGCTGCCTCCAAAACAATGGAATTAGGTGACTATTTCTTTTTTTTATATATTTTTTTATTTTTTATTTATTTATTTTTTTTTACAGAAAGGAAGAGAGAGGGATAGAGAATTAGAAACATCCATGTGAGAGAATCATCGATCAGCTGCCTCTTACACACCTCCTACTGGGGATATGCCCGCAACCAAGGTACATGCCCTTGACTAGAATTGAACCCAGGACCTTTCAGTCCAGAGGCTGACGCTCTATCCACTGAGCCAAACCGGTTTCGGCAGGTGACTGTTTCTTTTTGGAAGCCTGAGAAGAGCTGGCCTTGGGTGGAAGGCGGGGGAGTTTAAGAGGATGAAGGTGAGGGGTAACCACAAAAGCAGCGGCAGGAGAGTCATGCCTAAGGCAGGTCTGAGTTCCAGAAGGTTGGGTGGGTGGCAGCCAAGGAGACCGGGAGCCAGCTGCCAAGCGCTGAGGCGATGAAGACCCAGGCATCCCCTCTCTTCTGATCACTCAGGGGCTGGCGTCCTCGGAGCCCTCAGGTCACAGGGCAGGAGAGAGTGCTGAGAGGGCGGCGAGCGGGCATGACCTTTAGAGGACTCTGCACAGCGGCAGTGTCCGCTCCCTCCCAGGCCCTGCCCAGGGCGGGCTCCCGCAGGTGGGGGCCATGGGAAACTGCGCTCCGCCACCTACACAGTCTCAGTTCCAGCAAGTAGATCTGAGCCTTTCTCCTAAGACGCAAACGTACTGATACCATGGTGTTTCTTTCACAATCTTAATTCCAAAAACGTACTGTAAACCCCTCCCCTCAATATACCTTCTACACACAAATTCAGGTCAGATATCAAGTCTTGGAATGATGACAGGCTGATTCTTTTCTTAAAGCTTGAACACATGCATCTTTACACTCAGAGAAGCTGGTAAAAAGTAAACCCTTCCTGCTTTGTTAAAAATAAAACCCGCCCTGGCTGGTTTGGCTCAGTGGATGGAGCATCCGCCTGCAGACTGAAGGGTCCCAGGTTCGATTCTGGTTGAGGGGCACATGCCTGGGTTGGGGGCTTGATCCCCGATAGGGGACGTGCAGGAGGCAGCCAATCAACGATTCTCTCTCATTATTGAGGTTTCTATCTCTCTCTCTCCCTTCCTCTCTGAAATCAATAAAGAATTTTTTTTTTTTTCTAAAAAAGGAATGTTAGCCAAAACCGGTTTGGCTCAGTGGATAGAGCATCAGCCTGCGGACTGAAAGGTCCCAGGTTTGATTCCGGTCTAGGGCATTCACCTTGGTTGAGGGCACATCCCCAGTGGGGGGTGTGCAGGAGGCAGCTGATCGATGCTTCTCTCTCATCAATGTTTCTAACTACCCTTCTCTCTTCCTCTCTGTAAAAAATAAATAAAATATAAAAATAAATAAATAAAGTAAAAGCATTGTTTAAAAAAATTGTTATCATATTTTTTAAAAATCAATGGAAAAATATCCTTGGGCGAGGATTATAAGAACAAAAACAAAATGAAACTCATCCATAAAACTTTCTGGCCAAACTCCCAAAGCAAGAAAACATGGCATTTCTACAGCCATTTTGGGGAGTGTGTGTGTTTCCCAGTCCAAACAACTCATTCAGACCTGCCCGAACAAAGGGAAAACTAAGACCATGAAGAGAAAAAGAAAAACATGCCTCTCATACGTGTTGAAGACAAGTAGCTATGAAAACAATCAATAGTTCACAGTATAAAAATTCTCAGTTTTTACCTATAACCAACAGCAATTGTCACTGCAATAAAGTGTTCAAAGACCATCATATCTACAGCAACAAAAGAAACATGTCATTAGCGTTTCTAACTAAGCCAAGAAGAGGAAAAGTTCAGTATAAGTTAATACTTAAAGATTCTATAGGCAAGAATGAGTCCATTCAAAAAATCTACCATCAAGCCCTAACCGGTTTGGCTCAGTGGATGGAGCGTTGGCCTGTGGACTCAGGAGTCCCATGTTCAATCCCAGTCAAGGGCATGTACTTTGGTTGCAGGCACATACCCAGTAGAGAATGTGCAGGAGGCAGCTGATGGATGTTTCTCTCTCATCGATGTTTCTAACGCTCTATCCCTCTTCCTTCCTCTCTGTAAAAAAAAATCAACAAAATATATATTTTTAAAAATCTACCATCAAGTACTATAAATATGGGTCTCAGGAGAGCAGGCCTGGAGAAGCTACTCCTACCTAATGCAGGAGGTACCAAGCAAAGAAAGGGAGCATTAACAGGAGATCCATGCTAACAAAGATAAAGGAAGATGGCATCAGAGGCAGATACAAAATTGGTCTTTGACGTGGTAACGATTTTATTTCTTGCATCTTAAAGATGTCTCATATTCTCCCAGAGAGACGCAGGAAAGACGCCATGCAAATAACATTTGGATTATAGACCGCATGAGGGACTTTGTCAAAGGTTTGTCCCAAAAGGGCTTTTTCAAAGAGGGTAAGAGCCTGCTCTAGCTGCCATCCAAGTCCATGCTTTCACCCCACAGCAGAAGACATCGCCTGCTCCCAAAGCAAGCCCCACCTATAGACTTCACATAGAGAACCCTCTGCTTCTTTCTTCTTTTTTCGGTTTGATTTTTCCTATTGGAACATTCAGAGTGGCCGAGAAAAGCAGACAGATATGCGGGTACAAAAGAACCTCGTCAAGCCAGGCAGAGTCTATGGCAGCCGTGGGCAAACTACGGCCCGCGGGCTGGATCCGGCCCGTTCGGCTGTTCTCTCCGGCCCTCAGAGCCGAAAGAGCGGAGGGTTCTCTTGCTCTCCCCTCCGCTCCTTCACCAGCAGCCCAAGGTGAGAGTGCCAGCATGGTCAGGTTGCTTTTGTTCCGGCCCTCCAGTCCAGTGTAAGAACCCATTGTGGCCCTCGAATCAAAAAGTTTGCCCACCCCTGGTCTGTGGCAAAGTCCAACAAAAGGAAGGCTGCAGGCAAATTTCTGCAGACGGAGGCCTCCTCCCGGGATGACAAATGAGCACCTGCTCGGGCCAGGCTCCGGTGGCGGGTGGTACGCCTGGCAGCACAGATGCTCCTCTCTCACCCGGGGATGATGAATTGGCGACCGCTTATCAGGCGACCGACAGAGCCAGCCATGCGGCGGCTGCAAAGGCACCTTCAGGTCCAGCCCTGCAGACACTGGAAACGAAGTTTCGGACAGAGATGAACACGCACCCGTGTCACGTGTGAAAAGAGAAGCTTTAAGAGGGGCACAGAGTACAGCGCTTTTATTTTAGAGACATATCCACTCTGGTTGGCATTTTTCTTGGCCGCAAAGGCCACCGTGGGCCACTACACAGCTGAGGTGGCCGGACAGCAAGGAGCTGCTGGCCACTGGCCACAATAGCTAACCTGGTGCTGCACGTGGGCAGGAGCTGCTGCAGGGGCAGCGTCCGAGGCTGCTTCATCCCAGCAGGGTGACCTGGACGACAATGAGGTCAAGTCCAGCTTCTCTCGGAAAGGTGGGAGAGCCCTGGGTTCTCTTCATGGCCTAAGTTTTCTCTTTGTTCAGGCAGGTCTGAATGTCGTATGGACTGGGAAACACACACACTCCCCAAAAACGGCTGTAGATTCCAGGTCCTGGGTTCGATTCCAGGCAAGGACATGTACTTGGTTGTAGGCTTGATGCCTGTCCCTGGTCAGAGTGTGTGTGGGAGGCAACCAATGGACGTGTCATATATATATATATATATATATATATATATATATATATATATTGATATTTCACAGAGAGGAAGGGAGAGAGATAGAGAGCTAGAAACGTCAATGAGAGAGAAACATCAACCAGCCGCCTCTTGCACATCCCCTACCGGAGATGTGCCAGCAACCAATGTACATGCCCTTGACCGGAATCGAACCCGGGACCTTTCAGTCGCAGACCGACGCTCTACCACTGAGCCAAACCGGTTTCGGCTGGACATGTCTTTCTTACATCAATGCTTCTCCCTCTCTTCCACTATCCCTCCTACTCCCTTCCACTTTCTACATATCTATCAATGGGAAAATATCCTCAGGTGAGGAGTAATGGAAGGAAGGAGGGAGGGAGGGAAAGAGGGAGGGAGGTAAAGAAAAATGGGAGAAAGCAGAAATATCATGGCTGGTGGCAGGGAGAGAGAGCTGGGGGTAGGGGAGAAAAGAGAGAGAGAGAGAGAGAGAGAGAGAGAGAGAGAGAGAGAGAGAGAGAGAGAACAGGGCCATAGAATGAGGTCTGGCAGAAGGCAGATGAGTGGATAGGGAAACGGAGAGAGTGGCCACATGCGCCTCCCAGAGCGAAATAACCACCTTGCAGAGCCTGTGCGGACGTGTTCAGAAAGGCCGGCTCGTAGACAGACTTTTTAAACACAGATTTACCTGTGTGGCCCCGGAAGGGGCATTTCTGTAAAGGAGCCCCAGGTTCGTGCCCGATGTTCACGTCTCAGAGTCGGGAGGCTGCTCATTCTCTCGCACAGATTGCTTTTTTACCCCGACCTAGTCTTCATCCCCACATTTTCCTCCTGCACACCCCCCACTGGGGATGTGCCCACAACCAAGGTACATGCCCTTGACCGGAATTGAACCCGGAACCCCTCAGTCCGCAGGCCAACACTCTATCCACTGAGCCAAACCTATGTTCATAGGTGGTTTTCTCTTCTTCTTCTTCTTTTTCTTCTTCTTTTTTTAAAAATTAAGGTCAGTAAACTTTTAGGTCAGTAAACAATATTTTTTCAAAATTGCACTAAAGAATTATTGTAACTTTACATATAACGTAGCACCTTCTTAGTTCCCTTTAGATTCATCAAAGGAATGATAATTACTGTACATTTAATCTCCCCCTTTTCCAGTATTTGTAATTTAAGCACATAGGACGGTACTGTAGTACCTAAAATAAACTGTTGTGAACAATCAAATGTCTACCACAGCAACAGGTCTTAAATGAGAATTATCACATGTCCATTCCTGCAAAATAGTGCACATTTCACATGACCAGCCTCTTTGAAAGTTAAAAATAAGACTGCAGCTAAGAATGTCAAGTTCCTCAATCTTACTGGATTTCAAAACAAAGGCAACAAAAATCATTATTTTCCATTCCATCTACAAGCAGAAATGCCAGAAAACATACTACTATACTACTCTGTACATACAACTGAAATTTCCTTGTCTAAATCATGGCATCTTTTTGTCCTGTTTTCATCTTTTTAAATACAGGACTTCAACACATAAACAAAAAAGATTAAAAAAAAACTGCTCAAGATGGGAAGGAACAAGGAAAATGTTATATCCTATTAGTGAAGAGGCAAACTGTGTAAAACTGTACAGATGGAAAATGTTATGCAATGGAACAGAATCATGGGAACAACATAATGCTCAGTATCATCCCGGTTTCCTGTGTCCAGAGGAAAGTGGCTGTATTAATGCTAATTCAACCCCTCTGATGCATTTCTCCTTGGGATTACCTAAGCGGCACTCTAATTAGAAAAACAGTACGTGTCCTCACACCTGTCCCCACAGAAATACAGTAGAAATAATAATCAACCACCAAGAATCCTGTCTCTTAATCCAAGTCTCCTTCTAAATATTAGCTCTTTACCACATTGTCATAAGCAATAATGGAAAGAAAGTGGCTGGCTATCAACACTATCTATTTTGGCCTGGTCGCATGGCTCAGTGGTTGAGCATCAACCTGTGAATCAGGAGGTTCCATTCCCGGTCAGGGCACATGCCCAGGTTGTGCATTCGATCCCCAGTGTGGTGCTGCAGGAGGCAGCCCATCGATGATTCTCTTTCATCATTGATGTTTCTCTCCCTCTCCCTCTCCTTTCCTGTCTGAAATCAATAAAAATATATACTAGTATATTAAAAAAACAAAAACAAAAACAAAAACAAACACAGTACCTATGAAGAAACCAAGACATATGAAGAAACCAAGACAGATATGTTTGGGAGACACTTTAGTTTCTTACTCCTTTTCAGCCCAGTAGCAGCAGAATATAAAATACCTGCATCTGCTTACCACAATTCATGGTCTAGAACAGGGGTGGGCAAACTTTTTGACTCGAGGGCCACAATGGGTTCTTAAACTGGACCGGAGGGCCGGAACAAAGGCAACCTGACCATGCTGGCACTCTCATCTTGGGCTGCTGGTGAAGGAGCGGAGGGAAGAGCAAGAGAACCCTCTGCTCTTTGGGCTCCGCGGGCCGGACAGAACAGCCGAATGGGCCGGATCCGGCCCGCAGGACATAGTTTGCCCACGGCTGGTCTAGAAGATGGGCCACAGCCTTCGGTAAGGGAAGCTTCAAGGACTTCATTATGTAACAGGGAGCCGGGCACACAAAGAAAAGGGCACAGAAAAAAAAATACAGAAAAGCCATGGGTAAGAAATGCTGAAGATGGCACTGAAGCGAGGCAAAATGCATGCTCTCAAGGTGAAAATTGCTGCCTCTTGGAAATTCACAGATTTTAAGTAACTACTCCTAAGGAAAACATTCTAAGGAATGTCACAATTTGGAGTGAGGTCACTTAACAAGGCAGAATAAAATCTTTATGGTGCTATAGTGGCTGTTTTCTTTTGGTAGATTATACTTAAAATATTTACTCGATGTGTACACTTCCTGTTATCTCAAGATTATTTTCCCACTCTCTGAGTTTCATAATCACATTTAAATTCAGAATTTCATCAGAGCCTGCAACCTTCATTTTAGTGCAAAATAAAGGCATTGCATGAAGATGGACACTCATGTGGGGGATATAATTAATTAAAGGCCAGAAATTGGGTGTTCATGTGCAAGGCATTTGAGGGACCCAAGTTATATATATATATATATATATATATATATACTCGGATTATTACAATTGTTTCTCCTTTATCTCCCCCAAAGCTCCCTACCACCCAGTTTCCCTTCCCACCCTCTGCCCTTACCCCCTCTCCCTCCAATTGTCTTCAGCCATTGGTTATACGATTTCAATCCAGTCTCTCACCCAAGTAATATATTTTTAAGACTAGTGTCCTGGTACACAGATTTGTGCACATTGAAAGGAAATTAATTAGAATATTTTAATAACGCTATTTTCCCTTTCTCTATAATAGAAGTGTCAACCAAATTCATGATCAACAATGATAGATCAAAACATATGCGTGATAAAGCGAGAGCTTTATGTGTATCGCGCATGAGCAAATCAACTTAGCCTTTTATATAGATAAACTTGCTTAATTAGACCTGCTTTGTGATTTAGCTAAACTTTTTCTAGCCTGGTGAAGCATCCCAACTTCTCTTTCAAGTAATTGTCAGCAACACAGCAGTAAATATCAACATGAAGCAGATTATTATTGTAAATCATGCAGAGAACACAGAACTAAATAGCAACATGAAGCAGATTATTATTGTAGATCATGCAGAGAGAACAAAGGGTAAACTATTTAACTGCAGCCGTGTTTGGCTATATTCTGCGCAGTGAGAAAACCTGAAGTCATTTTCAAGTTTCACCATTTCTTACTTCTTTTCAGTCTATTTCTAAACTTTGCAAATCTTTTTTTTGTGTTTTTTTGTTTTTTGTTTTTTTGTTTTGTTAATGAAAAGAAAATAGGATTCTACCAAGTTTCATATCTACCTATTCCAGGACTTCTGTGAGGATCAAATGAGATGAGACACGGGAAAATGCTTCACAGACATTTGGTTAAAGTGTGAAATGTTTGCACCTGGCTATAAAGCAAGTCAGGTCCCTGGCTGAAGAAACTCCAAGGAGCCTAGTTGTTAGGGAGAGGAAGCTGGGCATTACTACGTGACATCATTACCCGGCGCCCACAATGGCCGTTTCTGGACTGGGCTGGGCTGTGGGGCACATCTTGCACCCCGGGGTCTTGGCAGCATTGGCTGCGATTTGGTGGGGTGTCGCTCCGGGGTGGTGGCGGGGCCTGTGTTCCACTTTGGGGAAGTCGAGTGTGGGTTTGTTGGCACCAGGTCCGTGGTGCTCTTTATTTTTAAATGGCCAGTGCATGTTATGGCAACTCTTGCATTGAGTGTCTACCCCCTGGTGGTCAGTGCATGTCATAGGTACCAGTCAGATGGACGGACACTTAGCCTTTTATATATATAGATATTTCATTATGTTACAATAAACCATCTAGAAGACGGTATTTTTGATATAGTGTAAATGGTATATCAGAACTTCCTTTTTCACTTAGATCTTAAAAGAATATTAGAAGTGTGATAACATAAACATCTAGTTATGTTCTTATTATTAGTCATTGGGAGAACACCCAGAATAATCAAGGGTTCTAAGGCATGTATAGGGCTAATAATTTAGAAATTTTCACCATTTTGAGGTATCATGATTTTAATAAATACAGTAACAAGTGTTTGAAATGGAGGCTAGGTGAACAAGAAGACTAAATTGTAGACTTCTATAAACTATTTGAGAACATATTTTAAAAAATGATATATGAAAGGAATTCACTTATCTAAAAAAAGTCACTGCTATCCTGGTTTCTTAAAAATAAAAGCTTACATTTAAAATGTTGCTATTTACATAGTTCTTGAAGAAATTAGCAGTGATACAAAAAAAATTAAAAGACAATTTTTCATGGTTAAATGAATCTGCAACTCCAAGACAAACATGTTGAAATTAACTCGGGAAACATGACTTTCTTTTCCAGTGGGTCAGTAGTTTATTATTTCACAGAGGTTTGGAAGAATTAATAAATTTCAAAATAATTTAACTCAGTCAGCCATGGGATCTGGCACAGTAATTAGAAGAAACTGGTCTTTCAAAATTTCTTTCCTCTATTATTTTCCTTTTCTTAATCTTGCCTCTCACTTAGCCATATATAGTTACAAAAGATGCGCTGTGGGCTGGGATTTATGATGGCATGAAAGCTACATACTTTAGATAAAATAAAAATGAAGGGAAGGGGTGATGCGGTTCTATCTCCATAACTGTATAAAGAGAACTTAACGTATGCATTTGTTTTTCTTAGATATATTTCTATTTTACCCCTAATACCAAAGGAGCCCTTCCATTTCACATTTTCATATGAAGTACTTTTTAGTTTGTTGTTGATGTGACTAAGTGGAAACTGTGGATTTTAAAGTGCATTTCACTGTACACGAACCGAACCGCCTGCATCCAACTGAATGGCAGCAGCCTCATACCAGAGGCGGCCTCCTGGAGCTCACAGCAGGGTGAGGACGAAGGCACAAGGCAAGAGGCCTCTCCTCTGTGTTCTGAGCTCTTCTCAGAAGCCCATCCTAGACTATTCAGTTGACGAATTATCTTCTCTTTCCTTCCTCTGCCCGACGCTCTCTGCCCATTTCGTTTTCCGCCGAGTCCTCCAGAAGAGATGGCAAGAGAAAGAAAGAAAAATGAAACCCATTCGTCTTCAAAGTTCACAATGAGCCAGTTACACCATCAATCATTAGGGAATACTGACCATGTATTCTGGATCATTTTCCTTCAGCAACAAAATTCTTTTAGTCTGTACTTTACAACTAGCATTGCCTATGAGAATGCAGTTTAAAAAAATACTTGAAAGAGCTAACTTACACATTTCCAAAAATATTCAACATAACTATAGACATAAATGAACATTTCCTTAATTATTATAAACCTGTGCCTGATGGAACCACATTTTGTGCATTAGCTCTATTTGGTGGTAATTCATGGAAGATCTTCCACCATTATTCGAAATGACCACAAGCTGGGGATACAGTTGGTTCAATGAGAATTATGTAGTCAGTTGGGCCACTGAAAAGCATTAAAAGCTATTCCCAATAACCACTATGAACAAGGTAATACCATATTTTGAAAATATTTTAATATTTGCCATTTTTTGTTGCTTGTGCTAATAATATATACATTGATTTAGCAATAAATATACTACTGTTAACAGAGTGCAATATTTTCAGTATTCATAATTGGTTGAAATTAATGCTGCATTATCGCAATAAATGAATAAATAAATATCACACCCAAATTCCAAACTAATGCTCCAGAGGTTATCGTGAACAAAAAACGAAAAGAAATGTGTTGGGATTTATCTTTTGTAAGCATGATTCCTGTAAACATGGCCAAGATCACCTTTCTCAGTCCTAACATTCCGTGTGATAGCTTTCAAAGAAAACAGAACATACAAATCCGACCACATCGTTTTTGCATAGGAAATAAATTAATCGTATTTGTAAATGCAGCCATCTCTCAGAAATGTCTTCATCACAAAGCACTTGTTTTGTGTATGAATTCAGGACTTTTGAGCAATAAAAGTGCTCTGCGTAAGTTTATAAAATATGTTTTCTGGATTTAAAATTGAACAGGAAAATTTCCAAAGAAGCCATAGCTATGATCCTAAAACACGATGCACATGGTATCCGGCCCAGGAGGAAGTGCCTCACTGCAGACAACACAGAGCACAAGGAGAAAGCACAGTGCTGGACAGAGCGTCCCTGTGGCTTCGCCTCCCATAGGTGCTGGGGGCTGATGGAGCCGCGCCACACGCTCATGCTACTTGCTGCAAACTAGGAAGAGCGGCGTGTGAGGACAGATTTAAAGTAGATAACGAAAAAAAAAACAAACAGCAAAAATACAGTACATATGCTTGAACCAGCGCACTCTATAAAACAGTTCGCTTTATTCATATTCTTTTATAAAGTGCAATGTTACCTAAAACAGAGACATGTACCTTAATGGCTTGCAATGCCATTGACCAAACTGCCAGGACAGAGCGGTGCAAAGGGAGAAACAGGAGCCGAGCATGCACTCAGACGGCCCGCAGGCAGAGCCTGGGGCCCCGAGTCCTTATAGCTTTCCTTTTACTTTTTGAAAAAGATGAATAGCAGGTTATCATCATAGGTAACCACAAAATAAAAACAATAAGTTAAAGTCCTCGCTCAGAAATAAGTATATGCCACACATAAAATTCATTACAGACTCTTTTTTAAAACAGACATTTTTTTCTCTCTGATAAATTCCTGCTGAAAGGGTGCAAATCTCTTAAAAAGCCCACATTATCCACAAGGCAAAGCGGAAGGTGTCGCCACAGTAGGAGCAACTCGCCGGCAGACGGCTGAAAGGCCAGTGACCACTCTGCAGCAGTTCGAACCCGGCCAGCCCCTGACTGCCTCTACGGGGGCCTCTGCCCCTTCCAGGCCGTCCTGCTGGCACCAGGTAGTCACTAAGCCAGTGATCGGTGCTTCGTTCACAGTAGCGGTGTCTGTCCAGTGCTTCAGGACGAGGATAACCAGTGGGTTTTCCTGAAAACATTCCCAGGAGGCAGATGAGACCAGTGGGACTTGTTTTTCTGTTCGGTTGGTGGTTTTTGCTTTGTTTTTTTTGGCTCATTCAGGATAGTTTATTTTCTTAAAGTGTCCAAGCTTTGACTCTGAGGGCACATCACCTCGGGCACTGCCGAGGGAGCGAAGGTGCCAGGCTCCCGGTGGCTGACAACCCCCGGCCCGGGCCGCTCAGTCCGCTCAGTCCGAGCACTGGAAGAGGGGCTCGGGGTTGTTGCTGTCGGCGGGGTGGCTGGGCTGCAGGGCCTTCGTGGGGGTGGTTTTGCCGTGGGAGTGAGAGGACGAGGAGTGGGAGCTCTCGCTGGAGCTGCTGCGCGTCTCCGTGCTGGTGCTGGTCTTCTTCATCTTCCTTCGCTTAGCCAGGGGGGCCTTGTCCACGTTCTGAAGGCAGAACCCCTCTCTCTTGTATTTGTTGAAGGCCTAGGGGAGAGAAACAAGGGAACCTCATGAAGGCACGAGGATGGAAGATTCCTTGGCAATTATGACCTACAGCTCCAAGGTGTTTGGGGCACGAAGTCCTAAAACCATGGTATAAAAACCTCCTGGGGGTACAGAGTTCACGGGGTGATGGCTGAGGATGCTGCTTAAACCAAGCCAGCTTGGCTGTCCGGGGGTCATGATTCTCATACATCATTTGAAGAAGTTAGTAAGAAACACTGACTGACTGGAAGTTTCTGAAGACTATCTGCAATCCAGCACACCCCTCCCACACCCCACTCCTGCTGCCCCCATTACTCTACCGGTTTTATGTCAGAGATTTAGAATCTGACCACAAAGTCCCAACGCAAAACAGACTTAATCCATCATGGGCCCCTGCTCTCCTCTTCCAAGTCAATGCAGCGGGCGCTACCTTGGCCAGTGAATCTACACACAGGAGGTCAGGCCTATGCACCCCTAACGCCGGTGGGCAGCCTGCCTTCCCTTTTCTTAGCCTCAAGCTCTGGCACGGCTGCGGTTGCCCCTGACAACCTTGCATCACGTCACTGAGAAGTTATGGATCATCTGCTACAAATTCTTGCAGTTAATCGCTTTATACCTCAGCATATCCTACCTAGTTCATTAACTTTTAAATCAATGTCTGCAGCTGCAGGGGAAGCGCTATCCCTCCTTCCTCAAGGTAATCCCTTCGGAGGTCATTGTATTTCTCCTTCACTCATCTACCCCTCAGACAACTATCTGAAAGGTTTGTGTCTGCTGGGCATGGCTCAGCCTCTCACACAATCAGTGCCCAATGCCACATACCTACTTCTTACCTCTCGTGGTCTCTAGAATACAGTAGGCCCAAAACGGTTGCTGAATGAACGAATTATCTCGGATGCCTTAGTTCCTAGAGTTCATTTATCGTTTTAGAAGCAAATGATTCTGCTTATTTGAGAGAAGAAAGTCCTAATAGTAGGTAGAACATTGTTTTCATCACCTACAGGAAATCTTCAGCTATTCCAGTACCGCCAGTGCCCGATCCACACACTCATTCCACACACTGTGGGTTTGCAGGGACTCTGGCGCTTGTGTATGTGTTTGTATCCTGACATTAAAAGAACTCTTATTTTATCTGTTATTACTCAGAGTGTGTCTCGGAGGTTACCGGGTTATCTGATTCCTCCCAAACCCCGCACTGCGTGCACAGGCCCTTACGTGGAAGGTGGCCTTCACGCAGGTGTGCACGGCGGCTCCCGAAGACCCCAGGATGTCGGGGGTCATCAGAGGGTTGGAGGACAGCTGACTGCCATCTTGGAGCCATTCGTTGTACCTCAGGCCAGACATTTTAAGCCTCTTATTTGGATCGACTGTGAGAAGTCCTGTGGGAATAAACAAGACATTTCTTATTTTGTGACTTGCCATTTCAAACAGTTTAAAACCAACCTCAGGCATAAATCTCAATTACGTTCACATGACATGATGGTTTCTGTAAGGCTTCAGCCTCCTACAGAAATAATTACCCTTTCATATGCTCTTAATGCGCTAGTGAGCACTGGCTGCTAATGAGGAAGCCCACAGCCTGTTTCTAGGAGGCTGTGGGCTAACCAGCTTCTCAATCAGGAGAAAACAGCCACCCCAACTCCGACTCCCCGGGGTGACCGGGTAAAATCCGAACGAGGAAAGAGCCAGACCTACTTCTCGCCCATACCAGCACCTTCTCTCAATCAGGGTGCCGTCAGGCCTAGAGACGTGGAAGTGGAGACTCCAAGAGGAGTCCTGAGGGGCCAGGAGGACAAGCCCAGCTCTCTCACCACCAGGGACCATGTGCTGGAGGCGAGGGGAGGGCTCAGCCGAGGGGGCGTGGGCACCCTGGGAAGCTTCCAGAAGGCGGGCGCTGGGGGATGAGAGAAGCGGGCTCAATGAGGGGTGCCCAGGCGTTAAGAAGAGCTAGTGCACAGGAATGGGGGGCGCAGGGACCCGGAAGCTCTGCACAACTGAGGAATCAAGTGTTGCCAACGGCAGAGGCAGGCAGGGCCCAGGCGTGAAGGGCCTCGCATGTTCAATGTGCTGTGATGGGGCCTGAGGGAGGTCAGTGGGTCCTCTGAAGGATCTGTAACAGACACGAGCAATCTGGACATTAGGAAGGTCACTCTGAGGATCGATGACGGACAGGCAACGTGAGAGGAAGTGAGACACGTGGAAAGAGTGCTGTAGGACCTCAGGAGAGAAATGGTGACGAGGACTAAGGCGGCAGCCATGTGGATGGGAGAGGGGTGCGAGGAGGGAGGCTGAACCTGCGGAGCAGTGACCGGCTGTGGAAGGCGAGCAAGGCTGGGAGCTAGTAGGTGTCCGGCTTTCTGACTCGGTGGCCTGGCTTCTTGGCAGTGCAAAAGAGGGGGAAAGGAGAGTAAAAAAGTACAGGTTTGGCTCTGGGTGGTGTGCTCAGTGGTTAGAGTGTTGGTCTGTGCACCGGAGGGTCTCAGGTTTGATTCCCAGTCAAGGGCAAGTACCTGGGTTGCAGGTTCAATCCCCAGCCCAGGTTGGGGTACATGTGGGAGGCAACCAATCAATGTGTCTCTCTCATACCAATGTTTGTCTCTCTCCTTCTCCCCCACGCCCTTCCACTCTCTAAAAATCAATGGAGCCAAAACCGGTTTGGCTCAGTGGATAGAGCATCAGCCTGCAAACTGAAAGGTCACAGGTTCAATTCCGGTCAAGAGCATGTACCTTGGCTGCGGGCACATTCCCAGGGGGTGTGCAGGAGGCAGCTGATCGATGTTTCTCTCTCATCGATGTTTCTGGCTCTCTATCCCTCTCCCTTCCTCTCTGTAAAAAAAAATCAATAAAATATATAAAAAAATAAAAATAAATAAAAATCAATGGAAAAATATCCTTAGGTGAGGTTTAACAGCAGCAACAACACCAAGTCCAGCTGGATGTGGAGGTGCCAGGCTGGGATGCTGGTGGTCCCAGGGCTGTCCCTGTGGAGACGGTGGACAGGATCATGAGGGAGAATGTTCTGGTAAGAAGCAAGGGCACAATGCCGCAGCCCGGAACCCTCTCAGAACACACAGACTCCCTGAGTAATGGACAACATACATGGCTCCTCTTCAGTCTCTGCACAGCGCGTACGTAACATTTCCTTAGAGTCTTACCTTGGATCAAATCCTTGGCCTCCTGGGAGACATTCTTCCAGGCTTCTCCCTCAAAGGAGAAATCCCCCTTTTTGATTTTCTTCATGATTTCCACTGCACTGGTGCACGTCAAACTTTTGTCATGAGATTGGAATGGAACTTGCCCGGACAACATTGTATACTGTCGAGAAAAAAAGAAACAAAGAATGTTTCAACAGTTCATTATGATTGGCATTATTAGATTTAAAAGATTATGTGGCTTCTATTGCTGAAACAAGCAATACCTTTCAAAGACTTGTAAATAAGGAGGAATGGCTTATTATGATATAAAAATTTAAAACCATTTATCTATAATAATAAAAACGTAATATGCTAATTAGACATGACGTCCTTCCGGATGATCTTCCAGATGAAGCCAGCTCCTGGACACCTGCTGGCAGCTGGAGGGAAGCCCGGGTCCCGGGTGCCGGAGGGAAGCTGGTGCCGGCAGCCGGGGGAAGGAAGGCCTACTCTTGCATGAATTTTGTGCACTAGGCCTCTAGTATGACTATATCCAGAACACAAATGAAAAAGGGTTCTCTGTTTGAAAAAGAGTATGTTAAGGTTGACAGAAAATTTAAAGACAGCAGAACCCTGAATAACTATTTTTTTCTATCCAATTCCATATCCTTTCCTTAGGATATTAACTATGGATAATTGGCTGCTCGCAATCCAGGACCCGTTGGAGAATTCAAAGAACCAGTTTCGGCCCCATCCCCGCAGGCCAGACTGAGGGACTCCACTGGTACACCGAGCCTCTAGTTTAACATAAGAAGGAAAACCAAGAGATGTAGCCAGGTAAGCATTCAACACAACTGATGTAAGAAAAATGGGTGATGTATGACCAAGACCCAGACCCAGACCCAGAGAAGAAGCTTGACCCTCTGAGGTTGTTACCTGTGACGAGGGGCTTTGGGCAAATTTGGACTTCCTGAAAAAGAAAGAAAAAAGAAAAAAAGAAAAAGAAAAAAAAGCTGTGCCTGAGAAGGAAAAAAACTACACTCATGAGATTGGAGAGTTTGAAAACAGAAGACAAGGAGAAGATACCTGTTTCTAATTTACAGCAATACAGTAAGAAAAATATTTGTTCTAAGGAGGGAAATGCTAGCACATCCGTAGAACAAAAACAACTTTAAAAAAAGACCAGAACTTTGGTATGGAAGGAAGGCTACAACTGGATCGGACTGACCTGGAGCCCACGGTTAGGAGAAACTGCCCGACATCCCTCTCACAGTCTCCTCACTGCCACCAGGGCCTCTACTGCCCCCTCTGACTCCTATCCATTATCCTTCCTGCAGACACAGAGTCACAGGTCAGCAGTGGAATGAATCCCTTCCAGCATGGCCCTATGCAAACTCCTTCCTGGCTTCCCACACCTTCCCCTGCGCCTGGGCCTCTGCAGTTCCCAGGCTCCACCCCCACTTTTCCTACCCACAGTTCCTCCGCCTCCCTGGGTTGGCACAAGCTATGCATCTCCTTAGACCACCTCTTGCTTTCTTCAGCTATCAAAGTCTGCCCCCTCCGCCACCTGACTAGGGGCTCTGTCCTCTGTCTTCATTCTCACAGAGAGAAGACACAGAGGAGAGAAATGAGTGTGCGCGTCAGGTGGACCTGGCTTCAAACAAGTGCTTCTTTCCCAGCTCGGGAAGATGGGTTAACCTCTCAGACCAGTTCTTCACCTACAGAGTAAAAGCAACAAGATCAAGCCATCCACTGCGCTCGGTGAGAAGCAGCAGCCAAGTCCCTCTGTGGTCTGCTTTCTAGGTCACTGCTGGTGCCAACCACCTGAGCCTGGGTTCCCCCAAAAGCAGAGTCTGGAGCAAAAGCTTATACAGGATTACGTTACTGAGGAGCACAGGCTGTGAGGGGGAGGAATTGAGCACAGGAACGGCGCACACACAGAGGAACTGCAGCCGTGGTTAAGATGGGCCAGCGGGGACCAGCTGCCATGCTGATGGGGTCCATGTCACATGAGCCGATGGTGCTGATAAGCACCTATTAACCTGGTCAATGGATTCTTCTTCATTCCCTTCAACAGGAAAGGTCAACGCAGGAAGTGCTCACATGGCATGGACAGCATTCTTACCTAAGAGCTATGCTGACTTTCCCGCTCTGCTGTAACGGTCTGCGGGGGCTCCATCATCTTGACACTCGAGAGAAGCCATGCCGGTTGTCTGTATTGATGTCCTCATTACATGAGGCCCAGGGGCAGAAACTAGCAGGTATCCTACGTGTCCTATGCATATGCATGCCAGAGGGTGGAGATAAACCACAAACATCTGGGACTGTCACCGGGGGAAGGGTTTAGAGCCAACAACCAGGGCACAGACGTTCCCCTCTGAGAGTCGGGCTGCGGGACCTCGTCCCACTGGAGAGCAACACAGAGCTCGGCGGGCTCCCTGGTCTGGGCGGAGGCCTGTATGGCAGCTGAGAACATGGCTCCGCTCGTTTTGTCAGGCGACTTGGAAGGCTACCAGCTTATGTGAGGCCCGGAGTAAAGAAGGTGCTGTTGCACGTACAAGCCGCAATACAACCCCTCCTGCCACTTCGGCTACAGGAGTTCGTAGACCTGGTGCTAGAGCAGCCGTGGGCAAACTACGGCCCGAGGGCTGGATCCGGCCCGTTATCCGGCCCGCAGAACTGAAAGAACAGAGGGTTCTCTTGCTCTCCCCTCCGCTCCTTCACCAGCAGCCCAAGATGAGAGTGCCGGCATGGTCAGGTTGCTTTTGTTCCGGCCCTCCGGTCCAGTTTAAGAACCCATTATGTGCTAGCGTATCTGTGAAAGAGGCTCCAGCAAGTCCACTGAAGAGCCGCGGATTAGGCCTGAAGGGTTCTGTGCAAGCCACGCCCTCTGCGACTGCTCTCTGAAAAGCAGCTCTGCTGAGGCAGGACAGTAAGACAGCGGGACAATTCCCTGGCAAGTGGAATGAGGGAACAGGAGACGAAATAGTTAAATTAAGGCTGAGCAATTAACAGCCTGCTAATAAATCGCAAGATCTTATCTTCCCTAACCAAAGACACCTAGGAACAAACAGGTTATACCTTCCCTCCCCAATCAGACAGTGAGTAGCTTAGTTCACCCTGGTCAGAAAGAGAGATCACAGAGATCCAGTTGGTACCATTGGTGCCAGCCAAACCCCAGGATGGACAAAGTCAGGGGAATAAATATAAAAAAGCCCGGTTAGAGACAGACAGATCCCAGATAAAAACAGAGCAGTGAAGCTGACCAGAAAGGGATCCCTACTCCCATACATGCTCATCCTGATGCATCAGCATATTAAAGGACTCACCTGGCAAACTAATGAATGTTCTGCTGAGACCCTCCCCTAAACTCCCACCTTTAGAAATGAGATGAGAACCCTCAAGACAGAGGACCCTGTGTGCACCCCTTTCTTCCTCCCAAACTCTAAGGGTCCCCACGAGACTTGCAACCAGGGGAGCAGCAGGCAGCAGCAGCAGCTCATCCTGCCCTACATTTTCTAAACACTGTGTCACACACTCAGTGTGCGTGTCTCCGAAATTCATACGTCGAAGACCCGACCCTCAGTGTGGCTGTGCTTAGAGAAAGGGCCTGTATGGACGTAATTAAAGTTAAATGAGGTCTGGGTGGGGTTCTGACTGAACAGGAACAGTGTGTTTTCCAACAGGCGCACCCAGAGCTTGCTCACTCTCCCCGAGAACGAGAGGAAAGGGTGTGTAAGGATACCACCACGCTGGCCCCTGGACAGTGCCCTTGGCAACCTCAGAACTGTGAGAAAATAGGTGTCGTCTGCAGTACTTTGCTATGGCAGCCCCGAGCAGGTGAGGCAGGGGATAAGCTCTAAGCTAATTAACGTCCTGCACAGCCATGAGGTAGACTGGGAACTATGTGCTGCACCTTCCTGAAGTATTTGTTTTAGTCAGTGGGGTAATAAAATTATTTTCATATTAAAATATCCACATCCATGTTTGATGGATGCAACACGCAAAAGGACCATCGCTTTCTAATGCAAATCAGGAGACTCCAAATAAACTTTGGGCTTGCTATGGGATAATTCAGGCTTTGTCTCGGATCTGCTGGAGATATGCATTCATTTATGTGGAAACGTTTGCAAAGCACTTTTTTTTCTTAACAATTTAATGCAGGCGTTCACTTTCTTTTTCATCTGTGTTTCATCAAGCATCTCTAAAAGGCAAGGGTTTTTAAAAACCACAATCACAACACCATTATCTACCTAAAAGAATTTAGCAGTAATTCCTTTGTATAATTCCATATTCAAATTTCTCCAATTATGTTATATGCCCTGTATATTATAGTCACATCTGTATGAGTTAGCTTTGGGTTGAATTTAATAAACAGGATTGAAATTAGAATGCGCTTGAATCAGAATTCAAGTAAAATGCAAACACTGTTTCTTAAATGTCTTTTTAAAAATCTTTGTTGTTGAAAGTATTACAGATGTCCCCCTTTCAAAGTGTCATTTAACCTATAGGTTCCCACACTATTTTTCTTATAATTTATTTGCTGGAGAAACTGGGCTGTGTGTCCTGTGGCCTGCACACAGTCTGGATCTGGTGACTGCTTCCCTGTGGCATCATCTAACCGCTTCCCTATCCCGTTTCTCTTAAAAACCTGTGCGATCTAGAGAGAAGCACGGCTTCTGTCCGTACCATCACACCAAGTTGTTTCCATGGAGACAGCATTCAGAAGCTCTAAGACGATATTTTAGAACCATGAAAAGGATGATGGTTTAATTGGCTTATATTTAAAGTAAAGGTTCTTTAACAGGGGGTAATCTTATTACAAAAAATGAAAGCCTCTTTTTTATTTAGACATTTTTTTTTCCAGGAGAGTGCTACTCATGTTTAAGCCCCTAAATAAAACTCTCAAGCCTATAGAAGCTAGTTGTTTATTTTTATTTTAAAAATATGATTCATAAATTTTAGTTTGAAAATTATAGAGATGACTTAGAATTACTGAAATAAAAACCCTATGAAACTTCAACCACCCTGCAGGGACACCTGGCTAGCCTGTAGGGGAAAGCAAGCCGACACCAAAATAAACCCCAGATGGTTAACGTGCTGGTTAGCGTGTAAAAATAAAATAGAATTCTAGAGGGGAATTTAGGAGGATATTTTTATAATCTTGGGTTGGGGTAGAGTGACAATCTGAATCAGAGCAGGTTCCATAAAACAACAGACTGACATATCTTACTACATATAAAAAAAAACAACAACAACCATTTTCTATTTAAATCCCTCTGAAAACAAAATTAAAATCCCATTATTATTCTAGACCAAGTTGTGGAACAAAGGACAAACCAGAAAGACATTTCCAATATTAATGGCAGACAAGATTAAAATCCTTAACAGAGCTTTCAAATCCAGTAAGAAAAATTCCCCATAGGAAAGTGGGCAAAGCTCACACACAGCAACTCCTAAAGGAAAAGTACAAATGACCAGATACATACACGGAGAGATGCCCAGACAATATTCATCAGAGAAACCATGCAATGACAACAGCAGGAAGAGATTTAAGACTGACATTGACAGTCTCCCATGGATTTGCCTATAGCTCGGAGAAGATACGAAGAACCTTCTAGAAGGAAATCTAGGCATAGATTTCAAAATAAAGGTGTGTATACCCTTCTCCTAGAAATCTATTCCAAACAAATGGTGAGACAAATGTAAGCACATACATAAACATATTCATGTGTATCGTTTAAAATTAGTGAAAAACTGGAAAATGCTGACTTCTCATTAGTAAATGGTTAAATAAACTTTTTGGACTCAAACTGCATGTATACTATACTCTCATTTAAAAAACCCCAAATATATATGCATGTCTATAGAAAAGCTTACAGAAAGACATAAGGAACACACAGCATGGTGGTGTGGGGGCGAGGGAAGGGAGCGAGAGGGAGACGGTCTCTATGATGAGATTACCAGTGATGTCACTTTTTCTTCTCTCCTCCTGTAGCCTCTGAAAACTTTTGCTTGGATCACATCACATGCATAAAAAGTAAGGTGTTTTGAAGAGAAAACACACCTAGCTTAATGTTCCCTTTCTGCTCCTTGGTTGTCAGGCCAAGGACATTTGAAAAGCATGCTGGCCAGGATCACTTTCAGGCACTAGACACATTTATAATTCTACTATTAACTTGTAATTTCTCCTAAATGATATCCTTTAATTACATCTTTAGTCTCAAAACCTGAAAGAATATTATATTACATATATATATTATAAAAATCTATATATTTTGGTTAATCATCTCCTGGGAATATTTTTCTATTGATTTTTAGAGCGAGTGGAAGGGAGGGGGAGAGACAGAGACAGCGAAACATCGATGTGAGAGAGACACATCACTGGTTGCCTCCTGCATGAGTCCCAACTAGAGGTGGGGATCGAGCCTGCAACTGAGGAACGGCCCCTTGACAGGAATCAAACCCAGGACCCTTCCGTCCGCAGGCCACTGCTCTATCCACTGAGCCAAACAAGCTAGGGCTCAAAGAATATATTTCTACTCTTTTTCTATTGAGTCACTGCTATTTTCACATTATATCTAATATGCATATCATTTGAAAATACACTATCTTTCTAAAAAAAAAAAACAACATATAACTCTTTTATTCACATAAAATACAGCAGCCTTAAACATTTCAAAATAATCCAAAATCAAAATTCCTACGTTTTCTCCAATGCAAATTTTAAGAAAAGCCAACAGAATTTCATCAGGCCTCTGTTTAGAAACCAACTTGCCAATTTTTTTCATGAATTTAGGGGAACCAACGGAGAAAGAGAGAGTCAGGTGCCGAGCACGTCTAGGAACTGACGAGGTTTCAGGAGCTACTGCCGGACTCACCAGGATGACGCCCAGGCTCCAGAGGTCGCAGGACTCGTCGTAGCCGCTCTGGCTCAGCAGCTCGGGGGCGGCGTAGTGCAGCGTGAAGCACGGCGTCTTGAGAGGCTGGTTGTCAGGCGGCTTCAAGCGCGCAAACCCGAAGTCAATCACTTTGATTTCCAAATTGTCATTCTCATCAGTGAACAGTAAATTCTGCAAGATACAGAAACTCACGTCGGTCTCTCACTAAGACGTCAGGGAACTTGGTGACGCCATGTATGTAAATCACATGTTGATCCTGGATTCAGGCACAGAGAGGTCTGATCGGGAGGGTCTGGGTGCGGGACACCAGTGTTCCGCTGTCCTCTGCTTCATGACGTTTTGTGTTATTTCACCCGGACAATGTCACGGGAACATTTGTCGATTGCACTGCATCGTGTCTCCTCTGACACCGGCCTCTTCTAGGCTTTTCTGGAACTCTGTTTGCTTTCTACGTCCTCCACCGCCCCCCCCCCCCCCCTTCTAAGATGGCTCGCATGAGCCTGCTTTCCATCTCCATTCAGAGACACCACCCGGTCGTGAATTTGAGATGGGAATACGATTAAATAGTTACAGGTAAGGCTTCAGCACAACTGAAGTCACGGGTGGGGTTCCGGGGCTTGCACTGAGAGCCATCGTCAGCAGATGACCCCGGAGCTCCTCGCCCGGCAGGCGCTGCGCCCGGTGCAGGGCAGGGAGGCAAGCACCTGGCCCGGCTCACGGCCTACTCCATCTCTGAGAAGGACTTCCCCTCGTTCCTTATCAAGAATGGCGGCGGGCTCCCTTGATCTTAGCCCTGGAAATGGAGGGGATGTGGCATGCCCCTCTCCTCTCCTCTCCCAACTCTAAGAGGAGGGGGTGCCAACAGTCAGGAATGGGAGGGAAAAACAGTTCAATCTCCTTGTATCTTCGTCTCAAACTCTGACTGAAACGAATTTAATAGAATTTTTCTTAATCTTTTAAGACTCTGGGAACCAATTTCAGAAATACAAAGCAGCTTATAAGAATGTCGGCCAGTTTCTAAATTTATCTGATTCTCACCTGAGGATTCTGCCTATGCAGAAAACGAGTGCCACATAAATACCTACTAGGAGATACAGAGTCAGATCTTACAACGGTACATCACTGGGAACAGGATTAAATGTGTAGTGTGGAAATAATATACTCTTCCATTCAAAAGTCAAAGTGAAAGCTCTTTTGTTATGAAAATGTTAGCACAAAGGTACATTTTCATTTCTCTAAAAAATAATTCTGATTTAGAATTACAACTGTAGTGGAATATCGTAAATAATCTGACAAGTCTTCATTTCCAACGACTATGTGAGAGGAAAGTTTTTTCACAAAAGAAGAATTAAGTATCAGTAAACTAGGAAGGCAAACTAAATCCTGCTGGAGGGACAGTTGCATCGTTTGAGGCTCATGAGATAACAGATGGCCAGTTATCAAAGAATAAAACATGTGAAAACGAATTCTATAGAGTCATGGAACAGATCTTTTCAACTTAAGAAAATTACATGCTTGTTCCTTGTCTATCAAGAAAACATTTCAGTGGTGTGCTTTCACATTTAAAAATAGGCAGCTAATCTCCGCGGCACAGAGACCATATTTCCAGTGGGAGTTCTGTAGGAGAGTGAGAACCATGATGAGGAAGCAGAGGGGTAGCTGTCACAGTTGCAAGTTCATAAGCAAATGTAGTTTGATTACCACTGTAGGAAGAATAACAGAGACATCTAATACATAGACAGGCCCTGGCCAACAGGGCTCAGTTGGTTGGAGGATTGGCCCATATGCTGGAAGACCACAAGTTCAATTGTCAGTCACAGCACAAACCGAGGCTGTGGGTTCAATCCCCAGTGGGGGTGCGTACAGGAGGCAGTTGATGCATGCTTCTCTCACATCGTGCGTGGTTTCTCTCTCTTTCTCTCTCTTCTTCTCTCTTTCTCTTTCTTCCTTCTACTCTCTCTAAAAATCAGTGAGCATGTCCTCAGAAGAGGGTTGGAAAAAAATACACAGGCTGAAGTTTAAATACTTTAGAAATTGGTCAATTGTATTTGAATGCACATGATTCGATTTTAGAAAACATCCTCTTCCTGCCAATAATCCAAGATACTTAAATAAAAGGCAAAAATGGTGCTTTCTGAGAAATATTCTTTTGGGGTTTAACACAAAAAATAAACACCAAAAAATAACTTTAAATATACTTGAAAATGCATTATAACTACACGGGTAATAAAAATGATGTTCTATTTTAAAGAGAAACTATGTATAATTTTGCATAGGGTAAAGGATGACTCATTGCTATTATTTTATAAATTACTGGGTTTTACTTTTAAGTTTTTAAATTATTTTGATGATTTTCTAAAAGGGAGGAACTTCCTTATTTTTTATACTAAAAAGGGACCACTTTGTAGCTAGAACCTTCTTAACCTTTCAAAGAAAAAAATGTGAAAAAGCTGCTATTTCTGCACTGCTACACAGTTCTATAAGCACATATAAGGATGGCGGTAACTAATTAAACCAAGATAATTCTTTGTGTTTAATATTTAGGACAGAATTATATACATTCCTATTCATGAGCTAACTGATTTGATTACAAATGTGAAAAATAAGCTTTCAAAATATACCACTTATAAAACCCCTCTCATCCGGCCAGTGTGGCTCAGTGGTTGAGCGTCAACCCATGAACCAAGAGATCACTGGTTCAATACCCGGTCAGAGCACATGTCCAGGTTGCGGGTTAGATCCCCACTAAGGGGTGTGTATCGAGGTTTCTCTCTCATGGATATTTCTGTCTCTCTATCCATCTCCCTATCTCTAAAAATCAATTAAAAACATATATAAATTGGTTTTTTTTTAAAACCCTCTAAAATGGTATACATATAGAGGGGATATTATTTTCTGCTACAAAAATTTCCATTGCTATTTTTAATCCACAACTGTTGCATAAAGTATTTCTTCCATAAAAGGCTCTCACACTTACAAATATAACCTCAAGATGATCAGCGGGCAAGAGAGAGAGAGAGAGAGAGAGAGAGAGAGAGAGAGAGAGAGAGAAATTTATTTTAGACCAAAATAGAAAACAAAAACGTCCAAGAAACATGGTATTTCCAGGTACGTTTTAGCGAAAGCCCTGGAAGGAAAAGGCCCACTCACGGGGGAGAGGTAACAATGAGGCTGGTGGAGGACGGGAGAGAAGGCGCTCTCTGTACCTCGGGCTTCAGGTCCCTGTGCACCACCCCGACGTCGTGCATGTGGCTCACGGCGGAGACCAGCTTCCGCATGATGTAGCTGGCCTCGGTCTCACTGAAGTGCTTTTTCTTCTGGATGCGCTCAAACAGCTCCCCCCCGTTCAGAAGCTCCATGACCAGGAAAGTGTGGAGCTAGGACACAGAGAAGAGGAATGTGGAGGGCCTTAATGAAGAAAAATTTATTAACATATAAAACGCTGGCTGACTATAAACTATCACCAATAAACTTAAATAATCATTTGTTAAAGTCATCAACAGCAGCCCTTGTGCTTTAGAAGAAAGAGCTGAAGGGTACTGTGGCTTTTTTAGAATTCTATTTTGGTAATGGAAAATTTCAAGTGCTGCAGTGCAGTCTTTATACATGCTTTTCTTGATGAATTCTTTCATTTGAATTTCATTCTAATCCTCTCTATCAAGTTTACATATCTTTCTGGTTAAAGTGTGATCTAACACCGATAATGTGAAATTGGCTGCTTTAAATAATATACAAGATTCCTGATAAAAGGCATTGTTTGATGATGCCACTTTAAACCTCTGTTAGGGCTTCACAGATAAGTTTTAGGGTTCCGGTCAATACCAAGGGCCAATACCTATAACTTACTGTAGGTTGTTGTTTTCTAAATAACTGCTTTTGATCCAAATGGCATTATCTTAATTAATCAGTTATATACTTACTATGCTTTCCATAAAGAAAATAACACAGCTATCAAAAAGCAAAGGAATTATATTAGCTCTCAAATGAACACAAATGGTTTAAAAATATATTAATTCAATACTCATAGCACCGTCACTCAAAAACCAAAATATTTATATTTCCCTTTAAATTAGCAAAATCCAGAAAACTTGCTTCATAGAAAAGACAATTATAAATACATCATCCTGCACATACTGGGTAAAACGTAATGAGTGGACAGCCCACCCTAGCCGGTTGGCTCAGTGGATGGAGCGTCAGCCTGCAGACTGAAGGGTCCTGGGTTTGATTCCTGTCAAGGGCACATGCCTGGGTTGTAGGCTCAATCCCCAGTAGGGAAAATGCAGGAGGCAGCCAATCAATGATTCTTTCTCATCACTGATGTTCCTATCTCTCTCTCCTTTTCCCTTTCCCTTGGAAATCAATAAATATATATAAATTTTTAAAAGAGTGCACAACGCTTTTAGTAAGAGAATTGTTCTCAGGTTACTAGCGATCAAGCCAGTTTGGGTCTCCACACCAGACAAATAAGGACAGAGTTGAAGTAAATGCCCATGAGCTTTTAAAAAAATGGAGGGCAGCCTGGCAGGTGTGGCCCAGGGGCTGAGCTTTGGCCTATGGACCAGGAGGTCACTGTTCAATTCTGGTCAGGACACATGCCTTATTCTCTCTCATCTTTGATATAGCTATCTCTCCCTCTTTCTCTCTCTGAAATCAATAAAAACATATTCATACGTTCGTACTGGTTAGGTTTGTGGTAATTTGTCACAGCAGCAATAGGACACTAACAGAGTTGCAAAGCAGGAATCCTAGTTCATAAAATGTACAGCCAAGGGTGCAGTCCCGCCTTCAATCAATTTAGTAGAAAATAAGACCTCATGGACTGGGGACAATCTAGCCACCTGTCACCATCATGGGTAAAACAACCCAAGATATCAATTGCATACTGGAATAATATATTTATACTACTACCTACAGGATTATACCATGAGATAATTTATAGTCTGGTAACTCTTGAATATAAAAATGGCGTCTAATAAATATACTTAAGACTCAAAAAATTCAGGATGCAGTTCCTGAGATCTGGCATCAGCTGGAAGGTCAGAGATTGGATGTCTGGGCTGGGAGGTGGCTGGGGGACAGCTGCAGAGGTGGATGTGGAAGGCCCTGGGCCGAGCCCGTGATGGACGTGTGAATCACCGCCTCCGGGAGATGGGCCAGGCTCTTCCCAGGCTCCCCGGGGACAGGGGTGGCGCCACCTCCCCTGCAGGTGACGAGCCCAAGAGGTGGGGCAAGGAGAGGAGCAGGAAGGGCATTCCCTACTGAGTTCTGGCTACAAAGATGCTCCTTTTCTGGCTCTGAGAACAAAAAGCAAGAAGACAATGAGATCGTTCTTGCTTACCCACCTGATGTGAAAGCCAGCCCATGTTCTGCCTCCCCTTGGGCAGTAGAGCGAAGTAATGAAAAGCTTGCTCTGAAGCTGAGCTGGCTGGGTTCAGATCCCAGCATCAGCACGTACAAACGGAGGCCCTCCCCTGTTCCTTGGCTTCTGTGGGTCTCCGTTTCTTATCTCACGGAGTCACTGAGGGATTGAATAAGAAGCTCCCTGCAGAGTGTCTGGTACAGGCTGGGCCACATGAGCTAGGACAGCACACAGCTGCAGTTTTTAGTTATGATGCCGCTGCTGCCTGGTTTCACCGGGACGTTTCATCCTCGGGGGCAGCACTTGGGAAATGTCAATGTGCAGAGAAGTGGGCCGCAGCTGTCCTAGGACAGGGATGTTACAGCAGTACAGGGACAGAGCCCAGAGCCAGAGACCGGGTTTTCCCAACGGGCTTTTCACGGACTTGCTATGTGACCTTGGGCAAGTCTCATGGCCCTTCTGCATCCCAGTTTCTTCTCTGGTAAAACCAAAGTCTATTTCCTTAGATTAAATTTAAAATGGACTTTTAGCTGGATTTCCTCTTGTGCCCAGCATGCTGTCTTGCTGTCTTGAGCAGGGCTGTGCCCCACTCGGGCCCAGAGGAATTCCTGCCCTGGAAGGTGGCAGGGGAGGAGCCGGGGAGGAGACAGGGGCCTGACACAATGGCATTCCTGTATCCCAAGGTACACCCGTCTGCCAGATTTCTGTTAAAGATCGAAGCTGGGGGCAGAAGAGGGAGCAGCATAACACGGCCTGGAATGAGAAGATGAAAGGGAAGTCTGCCTTTCTGCTTCCTGTTTGTACTTCGGCTTGCTCCACTTAGGCTTATGGGTTTCTACGTTCTATTCTAGAAGTAAAAGGAAAGTCAAAGACTGAACATTTTTGAGTCCTGAGAGGTCTGAGTGACTGAGCTCCGGGGGGAGCAGCTGACCTGGTATGAGCACAGAGCAGCCGGCGGCAGTGGCCTCTGTCCCCCTGGCATGCCATCTGCCGCTGCCGCGGAAGGAGAAACGCAGAAGGGAAAGGCCGCACTGATTTGGGGGTGGGGGAGAGTGTGAGTGGAGGGGTTGGTTTCTCTGCCCTCTATAGTGGCTGGCGATGCCCCATATTTTTAACTCTGACCCAGGAGCACCAACAAAGCTGGTGAAAGAGTAAAAACTCGAATGTGAACTAGGACGCGCAGAAAAGGACTGTGGACTACCTGATCGTGAAAAACTTCGTGCAATTTCACAATATTGGGGTGTCCTTCACAGAGCTTCAGGGCTGTTATTTCTTTCTGGGTGTTGGCTTCCATCCTACGAGATGAAACAGTTAGTCTCTACCACCCTCTGCGCCAAGTGTTATGTCAGTGTTGCCCCCAACCTCATTTTGTTTTTATTTACAGTGTACTCAGAATGTAAGTGTCAAAGCAGGAGAATGAAGCTTCCATGGAATGATGAGTCATACCACCCACCCGAATGAGCAATGCCTTATCCTCAGAGAAGACGGTTTCTGAGTCAGGAAAGGGCTATTCACACGAAGAAATGGATGCCCTTCTTGCCCGACAGTTTGGTGATAAGAATATGTAATTATGGAGGTAATAACCAGTTACCGAAACAACCTGCTGGCTCTCAATGCTACCAGTAGATTGCTAAATTATTATTTTTTAACAAGCATTTCAAGTAAACAACAAACAGGAATGACAACAGCTGCTGAACTCACTAAGCCGGTTTGATTAAATATCACTGCCACGGGAGTTTTCTCACAGAAAAGTCAAAAGCCTATGACTTATGTCAGAAATGGATTCCTTTATCTGGAAGTATCTATTAGAGTTAGAGGAATAACGGGTCAGCTGAGGACCCGAATGGCCAAACCTGTGGGTAACAGGCCTTACAATACGCCATTGATTTCCTTTTACATAAAAGTCTTAATTTATAGAACCCACTGACTTAGGATGAATACATCAGAGAAACTGCCAGAAATGGTCATACCTTTTGCTGATTATTTTGACCGCAAATGCTTGGTTGCTTTTTTTGTGTATGCACTTTCGACAAATTGAAAAACTTCCTTCTCCCAATGGCTTGTCTTTCAGATCTAGGTCATAGTGCTGATAGAATGGAGAGTCCTGATAGGAGACCAACATCATTTAACTTAAGAAAACATCAGTAACACACACTTTACAGTAAATAAAACTGTAAAGTAATAGGACATTATTAATCTCAATAAATATCAATGGAATACATGCATGGATCATCTTCTAAAATTCATCTCACTTTAAGCTCATTTCTATGTTCGTCTATAGCCTTGATTTAAGTTATATAGTTTTCGATCATTGTGAAAAGGAGCTAATTTATACTGATGATAATAATTCTCTAGGGCAAATATTGCTATTCCACTTATTCATTTCTTAAAACCACATCTTGGTCGAATGGTAAGTCTATTAAATTTACCGGGCTTGAGAATGTTATTATTAGTACTTAAGCCACAAATACGTCACTTAATTAACCACATCTATATACCTTGATCATTGCACTCCTGGCAACATTTGTCGCGCCAGGACGTTCCACTCCCATGTGACACTGCAGAGGGTCTACAACAGCTGCATTGCGCTTGAAGAGAATAGAAGGAGCAACGAAAGAATAGCCCTGAAAGACAAAAGCAGAGGTGAGAACACAGATTTGCAATTTTCCAGTTTAGCATGGACTAGACCATAATAATTTTTTCTTAAGGAAAAAAAATAAATAAATAAATAAAAAACTCTCAAATATTCAGTCAGATTATTCTAATTTTATTTTATTTGTAATATAAAATGCAAGCTTATTTCAAATTCATAGAAAAGTGCTTTTCAAAAGGAGATAATGCCATCTTCTGGCAGAACTAAACCAATTCAAAATTAAAGGCAGAAAAATACCTCTTAAAAAAACCCTTCTCTATTTTACCTAAAAAATCTGACTCATAGCTGTAACTCTTTTGCATTGCTGATAAAAATTTATTTATAAACACAACTAACTTCTCAAAAAAGGTCGAGTTAAGGTATTAAGCAAAGTGGTTCCAGTGCCACTGTTTTCCAAACTAGGAAAAAAACAAGTTACATTCCAGTTGGGTTCTAAGTCAGCAATTTTTGTCTCATTCTATTTCCTTAGACTTATTAAATTTAAAATTGAGTTTTAGAAAAGTGGCAGAATGATGTCCTGAACCAAAAGTGATATACTGATGAATGATTAACTGTTCAGGCTAGAACATTCACCAGTTCAATGAACATTTTTCTAAGCACCTACTATGTGCTCAGGCAAGTGCTAGGCATTAGTGTCTCAAATGCTCACAGACATGGTCTGGATGGCCAGGTGCATCCAAACTTATTTGTGAGAGTCAAAGGAGGGAAGCTATGAGGCCACTTAATAGAATATTTCATCTTAAATCTGAGAAAGATTCTTTTCTAAATATACTAGTACAATTCTTTCTAAACATTTTTTGAGCAATTAAGATTATTCACTGAAGATAAAGAATGGAATAACATTATTTATGAACTAAAGAATTCTATATAATAAAGGGGCTAATATGCAAATAGACTGAAGGGTGGAACAACTGGAACAACCAAACAACTGGTTGCTATGATGTGTGCTCACCACCAGGGGGTGTGTGTGGAACATGGTGGGCGCTGGCTGTGGCTGGATGGTGGAGCAGGTGAGCGGGGTGCCAGACCAAGGCAGGGCACCGGTCACTGTCATTGGGGGTGAGCCTCTGGTGGTTACTGAAAATTCTTTGCTCCCATGTACCATGGTCCTGCCTAGCACTTGCACCTGCTGCTGGCACCAGCCCCGCTCGCACCCACTGCCAGTGCTGGCCCTGCTCGCACCCACTGCCGGTGCCCAGCGCCAGTCTCAATCACTCGGCGCCATCAGCGGTGTGAGCAGCGGCTGCCAGGTTTCTCCAGCCCCCTTCCTCCCGGACCCCCTCCCCCCGCCCCCTGCACTGGCTCCTGAGGGGTAATCTGGGCAGCAGCTGTTGCTCACACCCACTGCTGTACCAGCTGGGCTGCCAGTGGGTGCGAGCAGGGCCGGCGCCATCAGTGCATGGGAGCGATGGGGGTGGGAGCGGGCTGCTGGCAGACTGGGGAACAGGGGCCGCAGTGGGAGGGGCTGTGCGAGGTCTCAGAAGATGGGCTGAGACCCGCCCCTACACCTACCGCAGCCTTGTGGCCTACAGTTCCTTTCAAGGTGCACCAAGTTGTGCACTGGGCCCCTAGTATTTTATATAAATAGGGATAAAAGAAAGTAGTATGTTTTCTATAAAAGAGCCTGAAAAGAAACAAAATTTCAGAGATAAAAACCAATAGTTTTTCTATAAAAAATTAGCACATAAACAATGTCTGCTATTTAACAATTGTTAACAAGCTTCAGTTAACAATTTTCAAATCTCTGTATTTAAAATTGTTGAAGACATTAGAGAATCCTGCTTTTTAAATGCCAAAACAAGTGTTCACACGGGAAGCGAACCTTTCCTTCCACAGCATGCCTGGCCGACGCACGCTCGGCCGGGAGCTCACCTGAAACAGCCGCTCGGAGTTCTGGGGCAGCGCCGCGGGGGAGTAGGTGGGATCCATTTCTGTGAACTCTTCCGCAAAGTTACTCACATCTAGTTCATCTCGGATGACTGGCTTAAATGGTGCGGGCACTTTTTTGGCAGCTAAATCATCCCAATTTAATTTCTAAAACAGACGAAGAAAGTTAGCACAAAATAGAAATCAGCAAAGTTGAAATATATTTTCTAAGAATAACAAAGCCAGATTAGAATTTTAATTGATCATGGAAAGAGAGGCATATATTTCAAATTAATGACTACATGACTTACATATCTACATATATAAAAAGCCAGTGTCCATGGTGACCGAGACAACCAAACGACCAGTCACCATGAGGTGCATTGAGCACCTATTGGTCCCTGCCTCTGGCATACAGGCTCCAATGGATCGGCGATGGTGCACAGGGAACTGGGGTAGGTGCAGGAGGACCGGGCTGGCCGTGAGGCTGTTGGGATCACCAGCTCATCCCCGGCTGCTCGGGGGCTCAGGCTTGTGGGAAAGCAGGTGCCTGGTGACTTCATCTCCATGAGCGTGCGCTGGGCCGGCTGCTGATGGAGCATGCTTCCCACTTGGGGTTGCTCACTGGGGACTAGCGAACGGACAGAAGATGGCCCTGATCACAGGAGGCCAGGCCCTAGGGACCCCGCCCACACAATTCTGTGTGCTGGGCCTCCAGCATATTTCTAAGCATGAGCACATTTTCTGACAGCAGCTTAGCAGGGCCTGGCATTGAGTCTCATCACATCCTCTAGGGGGCACCAGGACACCCTAGTTTAACCTTAGGGAAAACAGAAACAGTAACTTTTGTTCTGAGCCTCCAGGGAAAGGTTAAGCCAAAACAAAACGAAACAAAACAAAGCAAAATAAAACAGCTCTAATAAAGGGCTTTAAGATGCCCGGTGGCTATGCTATGAAGTCTACAGGCACATTCCTGTTCTCTAGAGGCAGCTTTACCGAGCTTTCCTCCTGGCCATCTGACAGATGGGAAAATAAACGCAGCACAAGGCAGGTATTTACTGACATCTATAAGCTTAAACGATACTCTACTAATGAATCACTCTTTCTCATTCAATCACATTCATGCCTTTTAAATACCGCCTCTTCTCTTCCCATGGGATAATCCAAGTCCCCTTTCCGCACATAGCGGACACTCACTGCCTGATAAATTGCTGCCTTATATTATTCAAATGCAACCCTCTGCTGTTTTTACATGCTCCTTCTGTCACTTAACACAACATCAGATAATGAACTGAGCCTTACAGATATGCTATTCAGATATGTCTTCAAGTCTAAGATGTCATCATTGATAGTAAGATATTATTTTATGCACCAGTAAGAAAGAAAAAGCAGCCCTCGCTGGTTTGGCTCAGTGGATGAAGTGTCGGCCTGGGGACTGAAGGGTTCCAGGTTTGATCATACCCAGGTTGCAGGCTTGGTGCAGGCGATCGATGATTCTTTTATCATTGATGTTTATGTTTCTCTCTCTCTCTCTCTCTCTCTCTCCCCCTTCCTCTCTGAAATCAATAAAAAAATATTTTTTTAAAAAAGAAAAAGCATTACTAATTAGGACAGTGAGATGTTGTCCACTGTAAGATGCATACTGATTTCAGAGAGCATAAAATGTGAAACCTGCATTTCTAGGTTGATGACATTGTGTAAGTTTAATCAACTAACATGCTTTTATCATGCCCTCTTGTGGAGGCAATGGAGATAAAATCATTAAGTTGCTCAAAATTTTTAGCTAGAATGCTCTAATTTTTCAGTTATAATGGTTTTAGAGATCATTTATCTCCTTTATTCGACCCAGATGGGAACGGAGCCTGGGAATAAGAATTAACCATTTCACTTAAATATCAGCCTGTGGAGGGGTCAGGATTTGAACACAGTCTGTCTGTCTGTCTGTCTCTCTCTTTAAAAAATATATATATATTTTATTGTTTTTTTACAGAGAGGAAGAGAGAGGAATAGATAAACATCGATGAGAGAGACATCGATCAGCTGCCTCCTGCACACCACCTCCTGGGGATGTGCCTGCAACCAAGGTACATGTCCTTGACGGGAATTGAACCTGGGACCCCTCAGTCCGCAAGCTGACGCTCTATCCACTGAGCCAAACCAATTTTGGCTAAACACAGTCTCTTGACTTCCTACTAGTGCCCTTTCCTCTGTGACTGTAATGTTTTCCATTTTATGGCTTGTGCTTGGCTAGTGCACATACATTAGGAGAAACTTCTAGAGTAAGGAGGTAATTTAAAGAGATATGTTGTTAGCAGGCCAATGTTTAGTATGTAGAAAATTGAACGCTTTTATAACCCTTTCCACCTCTACTCCACAGGTCTTTACAAGTAGAATTCTGGTTTTTCCTTAAGTGTCTTTATCATTTAAAAAGACAAGGCAATTAAATAACCTAAGATTACTATTCCAAGCTACAGAGAAAAGAATTTTCTCTAATATGAAGGATAGATATATTGTAATATTAACAAACACAGAGAATCGTGGAGAGAAAAAATTCTAGGAAAATCTAATTGGAGATATTTTGTTTGAATACTTTTAAAAATTTTCTCTTATTAATTTTTAAGCCAAACTTCTGAACAAGATATATTGTTTATTTAAACATTAACCTTTATATGCCACACTTATCTATGAAATGTGCATACTGAGAAATTAATTTTATTCTAAATGTATTTCCCACTATATATGGAGACTGGAATAATTGCACTTTTTTGAGCACAGAAGAAGAGATAACTCTTACTCTTAATCACTGTTTGTTCTTCTATATTTAATAATAATAAGTAATGCGAAAGCTTACTCTACAGCAGAATTTTTTCTTTGCATTGGTAGCTATTTTCGTTTGTTGTGGTGCTAATAATGTAAAAGTTCAGTTTGCAGAATAAAAATAAAACTTGGATGTCTCTTTAGACCAGAAATATTTAGGTTATGCTGTTGATATGATGAAATTATTTAAAAGCCAGGAGCTCGGGGTATTAGAAATCAAGGTCATGGTATCCCAAGTTGACCATTTAGACTGAAATAATTGAAAAAACCAAATCAGTCAATTCAACTCCCTGATCCCCCACCCCAAAGTTAACTAGTCATCTAACATTTTGGGTTTTTTTTTAGACAAAATGAGCAAACTTAGTTGAGCAGCTGTGTTGGTATCCTGTGGTGTGGTCTCATTAGGCTCATTCAGAAGAGGAAAAGCACTGCCTCAAGTACAAAGAAAATAAATGAGTGATTCTCTATGTGTTGTAGACATGTAACTAAGGAGCAGGGAGATATTTGAATTCTCTGAGATTTCACCTGGGAAAAGAAGAGATAAAATCACTATCTAAAAGTTATAACACAATGGATCATGAACTGAGAGAGAAGCAAACATATAATAAAGGTCTCCTCAGTTCATATGCCTAAATCTTGTGATCATCAATGATCCTGGACTCTTAACCCCCCACTTCATTTAGGGAGAAAGAGACCATTTAGGTCTCTACCACTCGAATTTTGATCCTTCCTAAAGGGTCCCTGTCATTAAAAAAAAAAAAGTGCCACGTACATCAAAATAGGGAGAAAACAACTCACAAGAGACCATGTTCCTTCATTTCACATTCGAACAGTGGGATCAGCAGGCACAGATCTGTTCAGTAAATCTCACCTGGAAAAAGAGATGCTCTTTGATCTCATCTGCATCCCGCGGACCACATCCCAATCTCTTCTTAGGATCTTTCATCAGAAGACGCTGAATTAGGTCTTTAGCTAAAGCGCTCATATCTTTGGGGTACGGAGGCTCACTTTTTAATATTCTCCTGTAGGCAGATAAAACTTGTGGTTAAAAAAAATCAGAGGGCGAAGTGATAGTGACGGTATTCTTTTTTCTTTTTTGGCAGGGCTCAAAATTTTTTTTTTTAAATTTATTAAGGTATTATATGTGTACATAGCTTACCATTGCCCCCTCCCTCCCATACATGCCCTCCCTCCCCAGAGTTTTGTGTCCACTGGTTGTACTTATATGCATGCATACCAGTCCTTCGGTTGATCTCTTATCTCCCCCAGATCTCCCTCCCCTCCCGCTGTCATTTGACAGTCTGCTCCTTGTTTTACTGGATAGTGACGGTATTCTTAGCAAAAACAAGAGCACAATGCATTGGAAATTGAACAAATGTGAAAAACATAGACAAGGATATTTAAAATAGGAAATCAAATTTCTGAAACTTAAAAAAGCAGAAACAAAAAGTACTGGATCCTTTTTCAACATAAATCAATCCTAACAAGAAGCCACCATCCCAAATATTTAATTGGGGAGAAATGAAGAGGAAAGCTTGGGACCAGACAAGACCACCTACCTGTGGACTAAACCCTATGATGAATGATTTCAACATGGAAGCAACTCTTAATACATTCAGGGAAGTGAGTTCAGTACCAGATTTGAGAGGACAAACGAGACCCCAAATCATATCCACCTCGCCTGTCTGTCCCTGCACGCAGCAAACAGAAGGGGCCAGCGGGAGTGCAGCGGGAAGGAAGACTGAGGCGGGGAGTCAGACCACCTGGATGTGGCTCTGCTCTGGATATCCGAAACACCCGGGCTTCTGCTTCACCTCCCACCAGGTGAAACAGACGGGCAAGCTCTGGAAGGCAAGTGCCACTCAAGGACAGAGTCTGCTCCTTATGATGGAAAGTACAAAATGATGATAATCCAGCTCCTTGATGAAATATCTGAATTTATTCTAAGGCCACAAAGGAGATCAATCCAATTCAAATAAATGTACGTTTGCCCCCTCCCTTTGAAAGGCCAGGTCAATAATTTCATGAGAAAGAAAGAGCGGAAGGGGCACAGAAATTCAGAAGCTTAACACAATCATGGAGATACACGTTACTCCATTATTTGGGTTTACAAAAAGGCCCCCGGTTGTGCATTAAAATATGAATAATTGTTATGGGTGAAAACAGATAGTAAGTTTGTAAGGCAGCACAGTGTGGCAAGAGCATGGACTTTTCAGCCAGACTAAGTTCACTCTCAGAGTTAAACAAGTTCTGCTGCTTACTGGCTATGTGACCTTGAGGCAGTTCACCTCTTTTTATCTTGATTTTATCAACTATAAATTGGGGATAACAATAGTATCTACTTGAAATGGGTATTTTGGCATTTAAATGAGCTAAGATAGGATGTAAAGCACAAAGCACAGCAAATGCTTGATAAAAGAGTAACTGATATTCTCCTATATAATACAAGCCTAATATGCTAAGTGTCCAGTCATCTGGTCAGCCATTCAACCAATCAAAGCATAATATGCTAATGATATGCTAAGGTTGCTCAACAGCTCACTACGACATGCAGTGACCACCAGGAGTCAGACGCTCCGACTGGTAGGTGAGCTTGCTACTGGGGTCCGGCTGATTGGGATGGAGTGAGACGTGCCCCACACGCCCTAGAGCCCTCCTGTGGTCCCTCCCGGGATGGCCATCCCCAGCCTGATTATGCACCAGTATAGTCCCTCTGCCTGGCCTGCACCCTCTAGCAAGCTGGGACCCTTTGGGGGGATACTGGAGAGCTGATTTCAGCCCAATCCCGCAGGCCAGGCCAAGGGACCCCACTGGTACACAAATTCATGCACCGGGCTTCTAGTACCTCTATAAGTGGAGTCTGTAGCAAGTAGCCCCTGAGAATCTGTGAAACAACAGTGGACTGTAAATTTTTACTAAAAACTCCAGCAGTGCTGATCATTGCAAAGCGACTTCCATTTCTGGCACTCCATCTGGAGAAGGTAGGGGATGAGGGTAGAACAAGCGAAAAGATGAGCAGCACCCTCTTTTCATCTCAATTCTTTACATTCTCCTCTTGCTCACTGCTCGGCAGGATTTTCAGCATCAGAGACAATCCTCCCCTCAGATCAGGCGCCGGTGTGTCTGGCAGAGAAACCGGGAGCCCTGTCCCTCAGGGGAAAACAAGCGCTGCCTTTTCCATTTCCCCACCTGGAATGGGCCTCTGCCGCAGGCAGGAATGTGCTGCGCAAGAGGATCAGAATGAAGACACCCGGTGGCAGGCATTCTTTTCTGGGCCCTGGACTGACATCCTCTGAGGTTCTGACGCTATACTATTACTTCCTCAACCCAGTCCTCTGCTGTTGACTGGAAGTCGACTGCGTGCTGGTCACGGGGGAAAGAAGTGGTCAGTCACGTTGACCCATGGTGGGTTCAGCCACATAAAGAGGGGTTCTGAGAGAGCAGTGAGCACCTGAAAACAGGGATGGCCCACTGAGATGCCGGACTGGAGGGGGAGCAGAAGGAGACCTGTGTACACCCAGGGCACACAGACCACATACAACAAGGGTGGCTGGCAGGTGCAGGGAACTAGAGTTCGAGATTTGGACGTGTCAGGGAGCAGGTCGGGAAGAAACTGAGTGGAAATCTGAAGGAATTCCTGTTGAGAACATGCTGATGAGGGAACAGGGAGAGCGGTATGGTAGTCCCAAATCCTCGCCTTTCCCGCGTGACAATAATATGGCCAGAGCCAGCAGCAGTAGAGCCTCGCCGATGAGGCATCGCCACTCCAGCTTGGAGCAGTGACAGCAGGAGCCACGCAAGAGACTCCTCGATGTGGTGATAAATGAGTGGCCCAGGGTCTCTTCAGCAGGTGCGGAGGACTGACACTGTTCCTGGAAGGACACTGCCTGCCAGGAATTGGGGTGGGGCAGTAGAGAGAGAGGGCTCCTAGCAGGCTTAAACCTTTCTCCTAGGAAGATGACCTCGGATTTGCCTTCTTACAGTTTCCTTGAAATGGATGGATTGACATCAATGTGAAATGTCAGCCATGCCTGGTTACTGTGAAATACCCATGAGGTGACCCGCACCTGGCTGGGGAGGTTCGAGCAAGCACGTAAGCCCTGGAGGTTGTCTGGCCCAGGGCTGTTAAAATACTTCCAGCAAACAGCGTGCTATCTCTTATCCCCAAGGGTGTCCGTGTGGGGGCTTGGAAGCTGTGCTTATGGGAGTTGTGTGATGCAGCTTCCATGTTGTTTCCCATGCTGGGGCGGTCCACACCCACCCACCTGATCTCATCACTAATGGCCGAGTGTGCCTTTCTGGGCTGGGAAACCAGGCCGAGGCGGTTGGCAGGACCCGGATGAAGCCGTGTTTGATGTTATGTTGATTCACTCTGCTTCCTGCTAGAAAGCTAAGCCACATTTCTGCCCTGTGTTTTATTCAGGGCTCTAAACCCTCCACCTTCCTAGAGAGTGCTTCAGAGGGCAAATGAGTAATACAGTATGATCCAGTTCTACGCCACAGCATGTGAGTAAAGCAGACGTAAATGAATCTGAAGGATGATGAAAGAAAACAGGAAAAAGAAGGCTGAAGAATGCGAGTACCAAGGGAGGGTCGCTTCACTCTCGTCTGCAGCTGCTGCAATTGGTTCATGTGAAATAATGTGTAGATGAATAGCTACTGTGACACACCTTAATAGACTTGGGAATAACTAGCAACAACAAAACAAAACAAACAAATAAAATACCCCAAACCTGGGAATACAGATGTTGCTATTGGGTACATAATACCTAAAATGAGGAAGAAAAGTTGAACAGCACACTAGGAATCAAGAAGGTTTTATAAAACACACCAATAAATGATTTGATCATAAAGACAAAATCCAAGGGGAAGAAATATATATAATCTCTTTAAAACAGGGTAAGATATAGTAATATTGTAATTACTCTCTATATAATTCTGAATACAACACATCTATAAACAGGGAAAAAAAATTATTACAAACTAGAGGCCCAGTGCAGGAATGCGTGTATGTGCATCGGTGGGGTCCCTTGACCTGGCCTTTGGCTCTCTGACATCCCCTGAGGGGTCCCCGATTACAAGAGGGTGCAGGCCAGGCCAAGGGACCCCACCGGCACACAGTCAGGGCCAGGGAGGGACCAAAGGAGGGCTTCCAGGGCATGTCCCAGTCTTGCCCAGTCCCGATCAACCAGACCCCAGCAGCAAGGTAACCTACTGGTTGGAGCATCTGCCTCCGAGTGGTCAGTGCATGCCATAGCTACCGGTTGAACAGTCACTTAGCTATATATATATATATGTATATGTATATGTATATGTATATGTATATATATATATATATATATATATATATATATATATACTAATTCATGGTGTTATAAGTAACATGGATAAAATATAAAAGTTCAAATTATTGCTTGATTTTGTTTTAGAATATTATACCATCATATGCAAAATCAATTTATTAAAATAATCACACAAAAAAGCACATCTTGGGAGGACAAATAAATTAGTTATTTAAGGACACGTGGCAGACAGACTTCTCAGATGGTCCCCAATAACCACTGTCTGCTAACCAACATCAACAAGAAAGACGACATGGCGCCACTTTCATGGTCAGCTTACAAATTCCATCTTCCTAGCAGGCTCCCTCTACTGTCTTCCTCGCTTGCATGCGCTGAAGAAGCAAGCTGCCATGTTGGACAGGCCAGCACGGCAAGGAACGGAAGGTGATCTTCAGCCAACAGCCAGCGAGAACCTGAGGCTTTAGGCCAACAAACCCGTGGAACCGCGTCCTGCCAACAACCCACGCCTGGGAAGCAGCTCCTCTCCCAGTTGAGCCCACACTCCGCAGCCTAGGAGTGACCTTGAAGCAGAGGACTCAGCCAAGCTGATCCACAGAAGCTCTGAGATAATAAACGTTTTCAGGTCACTGGTTTCCTAGCAATGGATGATGGAAATTAATACAAGGCCAGGCAATAAATACTGTAGACTTGGAGAGCTATCCGGTCTCTGTGGCAACTATTCAACCCTGCGGCAGCAGCAGGAACGCAGCCAGAGATGACAGCAAATGAATGGGCGCGGCTGTGTTCTGATAAAATGTTCCTGTGGGCACTGAAATTCCGCTTCCATATAATTTTTACATGCCACAAAACACTGTTCATCGTTTGACTTTTCAATTATTTAAGAATATAAAATCCATTCTCTTCCCCCCCCCCCCCAAACTGGGGAGGAAAGGGAGTCGGAAAGGCATCTTGTGCCCCCAAGAGGGGGAGCTGCTAAAATCTATTCTTAGCTCAAAGGCCACGCTCAAGAAGATGGGCAGCAGAATGGGTCTGTAGTCTGCCAACCCCTGACCTAAATAGCACAATTAGAACTTTTGTTTAATATCATTATTTTGATACCACTTAGACCTGAATTTAATAACGTTATGTTCATAACAGTGCAACGAACATATTACAAAAGCAAGCCTTATTGATAGAAAATGAGGAACCAAAAAAACATTTCTTGGCAAACATTTCCTACATTTCAAAGGCAGAAGAAGTGAGACAAACCACCCTGTCAGAGATGATGGAGGAGCCACGAACAGAAGCTCTGTGGCCTGGTTCCTGGGTGAAGGAATATTCGATTATCATGTTTTACAAAGCTCCAGTGCTTGGAGGGGCAGGCAGAAAAATCGAAAAAGGTCTCAGTGACCGGATGAGTGGATACCTCCTCATGCAGCAGTGACATACACCCTAACAGAAGTTCCACACAAGGCAACAGAAGCTAGTAGGAAACTTGTTAGTAAGAACTACCTGGGACAGCGAGAAATTATTTATACGTACTTCCTAACTTTTCCTATAAGAGGTTCATTTAAAATGTTCAGATGAAGTAGAATTGATGTACAACACGCTTCCCACATACAAAGTAGACAATTTGATCAGTTTTGATGTATGTGTACACCTGTGAAGCCATCGCCACAGTCAAGATCAGGAACATACCCATCCCCTTCCACAGTTTCCTTGTGGCCCTTTGTCATCAACCTTGCCTTCCTCCTAGTCAACTGCCCCTCAAAAAACTCCCACACCTGAGCCAGTCTATCTTCCCAGTACCTCTTAAATCAAGAGGGTGGGTCAGTTTGAGAAAGGGGCCCTGAAATGTATGCTGTTAATCTTTCTCCCAGACTTCCCCCAAGGGACCTTGTACCTGACTAACTGTATGCTGGAAAAAGGAAATAATCAGAATGTAAAAGGATTATATTAGACACTGGTTCTGAACTGACACTAATTCCAGGAGACCCACACGTCTCTGTGGCCCACCACCAATCAGAGTAGGGGCTTGTGGAGGTCAGGTGGTCAATGGCATTTTAGCTCAGGTCCATCTCACGGTGGATTCAGTGGGTCCTGAACCACCCTGTGGTTATTTCTGCAGCTCCAGAGCGCATTGGAACAGGCATACTTAGCAGCTGGCAGAATCCCCACTTTGGTGCCCTGACCTGCGGCGTGAGGACTATTATGGTTGGAAAGGCCGGGTGGAAACCATTAGAATGGTTTCTGCCCAGAAACCCAGTAAACCAAGAACAGTACTGCATTCCTGGGGGATTGCCGAGGTTACAGCCACCAGCAAGGGCTTGAAAGATGTAGGTGTGGTGATCTCACCACGCCCCCATTCAGTTTGCCTATGGGGCCCATGCGGAAGACAGATGAAGCTTGAAGAATGACAGTGGGTGATGGTATGTTTCAACCAGGTGGTGAGCCCGATGCAGCTGCTGTTCCAGGTGTGGTTTCATTGCTTGAGCATCTTAACACATCCTTTGGTACAGGGTATGCTGCAGTTGACCTGGCACATGCCTTTCTCTCCATCCCTGTTCCGAAGGCCCACGAAAGGAGTTGCTTTCAGGGGGCAAGGTCAGCCGTGTCCTACCACAGGGGTATGTATATCAACTCTCCAACCCTGTATCATAAAAATTAGTTCTAAAAGATCTTCATCACCTCTCCCTTCCATCAGATATCACACTGGCCCAGTGGGCTCGTAAATAAAATGGCCATGGTGGCAGGGATGAAGGATACACATGGACTTCCACTCACCAAGGCTGACCTGGCTATGGCCACTGCTGAGTGCTCAATCTGCCAGCAGCAGACACCTACACGGAACGCCCATATGGCATCAATCCCCAGGTGATCAGCCTGCCACCTGGTGGCAGATTGATTACACTGGCTACTTCCATTATGGAAGGGGCAGAATTTCACTCTAACTACATTCCACAAGGCATTGCTTCTGATCAAGGAACTCAAGTCACAGCAAGTGAAGTCAATGAATGGAACCATGCTTCTGAAATTCACTGATCCACCATGTTCCGCACCAGGTGGAATTATGACTTGTTACCATCACTGTTTGGAGATTAAGTATGGTGTAAGGCAGGGGGTGGGGTGGGGAACGTAGCCCACAGACCATTCAAGGCTGGAGAAATCATTTGGAGTGGCCCTGCCAAGGCATTATGGGTGAGTTAATTAAATCCTTGACCAAATATAGCAGGCTAATTTTTAAGTTGATAATTTTGTCTGGCTCTCGAATTATATTGTCAATATCCAAATGGCCCTTGGTAGAAAAAAGATTCCCTGCCCCCGGAAGGAGATGCATATGGCTGCCAAGCCGACAAGGAGTGAACAAGGAGTGAATCTGCAATGATTAATTTTTAACTGTCACATGACTGGGCCACAGGTTGCCCGGATTAAACATTATTTCTGGGTGGGTCTGTGAGGGTGTTTCTTCCTGAGATTAGCATTTGAATCCCCTCCTTAATGTAGGCGGGCACCATCCAATCCCTTTAGCGCCTGAATAAAAGAGAGAAAAAAGAGCTCAACTTGGGGCACTGGTCTTCTGACCGCGGAACCCCTGGTTTCCCTGGCTCTCCAACTTGCAGATGGCAGGCTGTGGGACTACTCAGCCCCTGTAACTGTGAGCTGATTCCTCATAATAAATCTCCTTTCGTATGCCTCATTGGTTCTGCTTCTCTGGAGAACCCTATGACAGACTCTTTACTTGTAGCCATTCCAGTGAGCATACAGTGGCATCTATCTCATTGTGGTTTAGTTGCATTTTTTGCCCATTTTTTTAATGGAGATTTTCCCCGTTGAGTTTTGATTTATAATTTTATCCCAGGCTGTGGCTTGCCTTTCCATTTTCTTAACAGTTTCTTTTTGAGACCGAAATTCTGATGAAGTCCACTTTAATTAGTGCTTTCTTGTATGGATTGCACTTTTTGTGTTATATCTAAGAAATCTTTACCTAACCCAAGGTCATAAAGATTTCCCTTTATGTTTTCTAATAGAAATTCTATAATTTTAGGTTTACATTTAGGTCAATGATCGTTTTTAGTTTACCGTATTTGCCGGCGTATAAGACGACCCTTTGGCCCTGAAAAATATGCCTCCAAGTGGGGGGTAGTCTTATACGGCGAGTATATAACAAACTCTGTATTCTGAGTGGAAATGTTAGGGGGTCGTCTTATACGCCCAATCGTCTTATACGCCGGCAAATATGTATTTTTCAGGGCCAAAAAATCGTCTTATACGCCGGCAAATACGGTAATTTTCTATATGGTGGAATGTATTTATAGAAGTTCATCCTCTCCGCCCCCCACGGTAGCCAGTGGTTCCAGCATCATTTATTGAAAAGTCTATCTTTTCTCTACCAAATTGACTTTGCATCTTTGGGAGGGAAATCAGTTGCCTATATCTGTGCGGTTCTATTTCTGGCCTCTTTATTCTATTTCGTTGAATATTCGTCTATCTTGATACAAACACCACCGCGTCCTCTTAAGTATTAGAGTTTAAAAGTCTTGAAGTCAACTTTGGACTACTTTTTCAAAGATGATTTATCTATTTCTCTGCATTTCTATATGAATTTTAGATCCAGGTTGTCAATTTCTAGCAAAAAAAAAAAAAGAAAGAAAGAAAGAAAGAAAGAAAGAAAGAAAGAAAGAAAGAAAGAAGGAGGAGCAGGAGAAGAAGAGGAAGAGGAGGAGGAGCAGCAGCAGCAACAAAGTCAAGTCTGCTGGGATTGTGATTGTGGTGAACCTATGTATCAATGAGGAGAGAAACAGCATCTTCACTATACTGAGTAGTTCCCGCACTGTGTGTGCTTCTCACTACTTCGCTGAATGAATGCTTCCACAAATTTCAGAACTTCTCTCTGCAGCTTTCTCCTCTCTGGCACTCTGCCCTCAAACTCTGGCTGCCTTTGTCTTCCTGCACTCTCAGCTCTGCTTCAACTCTCCCTGTGCCGCAGCCTGGACACTCTCTCACTGCAGTAAGCTGGGCAATCATAGGGCTCACCTCATAAATGTTCCATCTTTCGCTGCCCTTCACTACTAGATCGTCAATATCTTCAATATTGTTCTTTCAGATATTTTGCCCATTTTAAAAACTGTTTCAGGCAGGAAACTAAATCCGGTTCTTATTCCATTTTGATAAGTAGTAGAAGTCTCAATTTTTAATTTTTAATGTCAAATCTGCTCTCAAAGTTATAACATTCAAGTAAGAACAGGACAAAAACATAACTAGTAATTAGTATAATGTTTTATAACTGTTGTTTATTTGTCCATTAATCCATTTCATTCCAAAGTATATACTGAATGCTGCCTGTGCTGGCTGGCGCCTGAGCATACAGTGCTGGGATCAAAGCCAGATGTGCCCTTGCTCTCACAGAGCTTACAATCTAGTGGGACAGATAAACATTTAATCAAATAATTGTAAACGAAAATGTAACAATGCAATTGTGATAACTGCTCTGAAGGAAAGGAATAGAATAATGCTATGGTAATTTACAAGAGGGTGATTTTCTGGTAGTTGTTTCTATTGAGCCTCTATACATGAGCTAAAAAATATCACTATTTATGTTAAAGTCACAAAGAAATTATAATATGCATAAAGTGGAAAGAAAGTGTCCATCAAATAAACTTCAATATACCATGTATTAAGACAATATGCTAAGTGCTTTGGGATACACAAAAATTTCCCTATGAAATAGAAGATCAATCCGGGCACATAAAATATAAAGAAATATAAAGGTTATATATCTACATCCTATATGATTTTAAATGGAAATTAACTACTTAAACTTAATTTTATCTATGCCCATTTTTTTAAAATTATTTTTTTCTTCATCAGTTGAATTACAGAAATTGGATGAGTTCCTTTGAGGTAACAATACATTCATTTTATTTTGTTTAAGTCTTACCTAGATATCTCAGCTTGGGAATTCTTTTCCCCATCGACAGTGAAAGGAGACGCTCCAGTTAGTAGTTCATACATTAGGACACCTAAACTCCACCAGTCAACTGCCTACAAAACAGCAATTTCATTTGGTAGAATATTAACTAACATGTAATGTATAAAAAAGAAAAGTGAACAAAATAAAGCTGTATATTTGGCAAATATTTTAAGAAAAAGATTTTGTACGTAGCTTTGTGTGCAAGGAGTAAATTAGCTCATGCAAGAAAGACATCCAGAGAACAAATATCCAGGTATTCTCAGTACAAAATTTAAACATGTTCTAATCCTATCTAATAAAGAGGGAATATGCTAATTGACCACCACACCTTCAAATATGGGGACATCCACAGCCACAAGATGGATGTACCCAGTCCCCTCAGCCCCATCAGGACGGCAGGCACTGTGCTGTGTGCCTGCCTCTGGAGTCCCCCAGTCCCCTCAGCTGCCCAGGGCTGGCCTGAGATACAGGCAAACCTTGGATGGTGGCTGCCCAGCCGATGCCCAAGGCACAGGAAAGCCTTGGATGTCAGCTGCCCAACCACCCAAAGTTGGCCCAAGGTGCAGGCAAGCCTCAGACGGTGGCTGCCCAATGACCTAGGGCTGCCCAAGGCTTGTGCTGCCGGCAGTGGCAGCAGCAGAAGTGTGATAGGGGCATTGCCTTCCCCTCATTGCTGGGTCACCTCCCTCCTCTGAGGGCTTCTGGACTGTGAGAGGGGGCAGGCTCGGCTGAGAGACCCCCTCTGCAGTGCATGATTTCTCATGCACTGGGCCTCTAATTATTTTATAAATAGTAATGGTTTTACTTTGGTTAATTCAAAATAAAAATTTTAATTTAAAATAAAATTTAAAAATCTTGAGTAAGTGAAATCTTTGGATTTGTGTTAGATGGGGGAAAAGTACCACTTACCATTTTTTTTACCACTTATCATTTTTATTAATTATTCAGCTCCAATAAATATTATAAAATTACTTAAAGTCAAAGAACAGAAATGAAAAAAAAATCCTTTCTAAAGGGATTTTTTTCACAATGACCTAATCATTTCCTCTTATAGAACCTATCACATAAAGCTAATAGTCTTCATTGTGGGAAGCATGATAAGATTTTAAATAACATAAAACAAAATGTGATCTAAATTGGAAACCAATTTATATGTGTAGTTATCTGAACTGAGAACACAACCAATTACATGTAATTTAAAGAACACTGATATACTGAAAATCATTTCTTTTATAATTATGCGAATCAACATTTCAATGGTTGAACATATGGCTTATGCCAATGAAATATTAACTAGATGCTAAAATTTTAAACTCTCTGCTTTCACATTTGAGGGGTAAGGTTTCAGAAAAATGATGCAAAATGTATGAGCCTAACGATACTTCAAGGAAAATTCACAACAAAGACACAGAAAACAGGATGAGGCCGACTGAAACCACAGAAGAGCGAGTGCCAGCCCAGCACAGCGGTGCGAAAGTTGTGTACATTATATCTCATTTAACCCAAAGTCATCGTGTTATTCCATGAACTCCCATTGACTTAGCCATATTCTGGACCTTAGGTATGTAGCAATCCTAGGAAGAATATAAGGTTTTCTTTCCTACAAATTGGTCCCATTAGGTCTTCGAAGTTAATTTTTAAATTTTAATAGCTATATAGACCCACCAAAGAATACCTTGACAGGAACTAAAATAGCAATTTAATTCTTTTATTTATCTAAGCAGTTTTACTGCCATCCGAGTCAGGAACCTCAGAATATTTTGGGGTTTTTAAAATTTGAAACCAGGCTCTTAAATTGATGTTGCTCTACACTAAGATGTGAAAACGTGAAGAATAGGCTTTAAACATATGGTAAGTCATAAGCAAATAGTCTCCACATTTAAGATAGTTGGACTGTATATTGGGGTTTTGAAAAGGGATGAGGGAAAGGGGACAGTGAGAAGCAAAAATAGTCAGAATCCCTATTCGGAGGACGTTATTAATAAAGCCAAAGTATTAAAAAAAGAACTGAAAACAGGTAATACAGCAAGAAAAAATGTGTGACCTAGATTTTATAGCATAACTACTTAGAAAGCCTCTTCATGGCATTCATTTTGCACACACAAAGGAAAGTGAGGAGGAAAAATTAAGCTGGTTAAAGGGCTTAGGAAAACAAACTTAGACTATCTTGAATGCTTAAAAAGGATTATTTTCTTTCTCGAAGGGTTGTTACAATAATTATTTCTGTTGAAGAGATAATCAAGAAAGTCTCCAGTATTTCTACAAAGTTAAAAGCAGAAATTGGGAATAAAAAAGTCTGAAAGATTCCCTTTTCAATATCTCTTAGAATGCAAATATCAACCTAAGGTGAAACAGTCAACTATACGTCCCAAATATTTATCTGACAAAAATCAATAATGCCAATAAGCACTGTCCAAAATTACCCAGCATGACTCTGACAGAACAGTGGATAGTTTATGCATCCACAGACACCTTTGTATTGCACCGTGGCTCAGCTGTGCCCTAAAACAGCAGGCCCTATGCAACAGAAAATGAGTGACTTTTGTTTTAAAATAGAGTTACTGGTGCTTTGCTCAAGATATAGATTCTTATTTGAGGAGTTGGTTACTTTTGAGGTTTCCTTTTAACAGAGTTACCCTATAAAACAGAAAATTATCCTCACCAATAAAACTAAAAAAGGGAAATCTAGAAGAACGTCCTAACCTTTCTATTATTTTTTTCCTCCAAAACACTAGATATCATGATTGGTCATGTATAGAAAACAAAGGAGAGAAAAAGTACAAATAAGACAACACCAGAATGAGACTCTGTTGAAGAGAATGTACCTAAGTTACAAACTAAGATTTTTATTATATATTTTATTGAGATATATACAAAGTGTCAAAAATAGAACATACCTTGTCATGTCCTGAATCTCCTCCTCTGATGATATCTGGTGCCATGTATTCAATAGTTCCACAAAATGAATATGCTCTTTCAGCCTTAAGTAAACAATCAAACAAAAAGGAATTTGATTTCAAGCTGGTAGGATGACTGACAAAAAGAGAAGGCTCATAATACATGTCAATAATTGAGGTTAATTACTGTGTACAACAAAGCAACGCAGTGGCAGAATCTACTAGACAGACCCTCTTCTCTCCAGGACAGACCCCATTCACAGCATGAGTCCTGGATAAATGAAGACTCCCCATGCCTGGAACCTACCACCTTTCAGTCACTCTTCTCCTTCTTCTCTTTACGTGCACAGAATTCAATTACTGGTTCCTTCAAGCAGTCTTTTCTATAAGACTGCAAACAGTCCCAGTAAGATAACATGAACTGTGTAATACTTTACTATGGATGACTTTATTTCCACACTAGAGGGTCGGTGCATGGAATTGTGTGCAGGTATAGTCCTTAGACCTAGCTTGCGATCAGGGCTGTCTTCCCTGGCTGCTGGCAGCCAACCGCCTCCCGCTGCCACCCACTCTGGTTCCTTGTTCACCATTGGCAGCAATCGGAGCCTGCAGGCTGGGGGAGGGACCAAGAGGTTGGCCCGTACTGCCTGCTCGCCAGTTCCGCCCCAGGCGGAAACCCAAAGATAAAAAAAGGAAATTTTTCCTACCTTACTATCTTGTCTAGTTTGGCACTTATAATAGAATGTTTAGTGATGGTGAACAAACTGTTTTTAAAAGATTTTTTCACCCTAGACGGTTTGGCTCAGTGGATAGAACATTGGCCCCTGGACTGAAGGGTCCTCGATTTGATTCCAGTCAAGGGCATGTACCTTCATTGCAGGCTGATCTCCACTCTGGTTAGGGCACATGGGGAAGGCAACCAATCGATGAGTCTCTCACATCAATGTTTCTCTGTCTCTCCCCTTCCCTTCCACTATCTAAAAACCAATAGAAAAATATCCTCAGGTGAAGAGTAACAAAAATGTAAGTAAACTAAAGGAAGATTTTCTCTAAGTTGTTTCTCCTTTGTAGAATTTTAAAAAGGACTAATTTTATTTATCAGCCTAAAAATTAACTTAGAAAACTGTAGCAATTTTTAAGATGACCAACTGTATTGTAAGATTCAACCCAGTGTAAAAAGATCTAAACTAATGCTGAAACATTAAACGGGGATGCAGAATTCCTCTTTAATAATACACATTTGTATGGCTGTATCTGAAACTTTTAAAGGCACTTTGGTGCCATTAAAATACTTTTAAAAAGTTACTTTAGAGCAAGCTCTTCAATTTATACTTTACTCTACTTTTACTAAAAAGAATTAAGAAAAAGAAGCATTCCTTTTATTTACCATTTTTTAATGTAAAGAACTTCATTTTAGCCGAGAACAGTTTGGCTCAGTGGATAGAGCGTCAGCCTGCGGACTGAGAAGTCCCAGGTTCGATTCCGGTCAGGGGCATGTATCTTGGTTGCCGGCATGTCCCCAGTGTGGGGTGTGCAAGAGGCAGCTGATCGATGATTCTCTCTCATCGATGTTTCTAACTCTCTGTCCCTCTCTCTTCCTCTCTGTAAAAAATCAATAAAATATATATATGAAAAAAAAGAACTTCATTTTAGCACTACTATCAAAGTGGTAGAAGTCCCCTACTCTGTTGGCTGAAAGTTAAGCCCAGAGATAATGAATGTAATAAATTTATTTAAACACTGTAATATTAAATGTATTAAAACTACTTAATTATAATACATAAATAAATATGTTCTATAACTCATTTATTTTTTTAGGTGCTATGGAAACTGAAAGATTACTATCCACCTAGAAACTAAAAGAAATAATTCCATTATGCATGGATCTGAAAAAAATTTCTTTTTTAAGCTGGCAGAGTGCTAAATCATTTATCAAATATCATTATCTCTCTGCTTCATTTCAATACCAAATGTTAATTTTGTATCAAACTATTGGAAAGAGTAAAGCTAAATAAAACCTATTTCATATAAACTTGTGTGTAAAAAGTAATGAATAATTCTTAACATTTTTTTAGACATGCTAAGATAGGAAAAATGTATGTATTAAAAAGCATTAATCTGTTCACTGAATTATAAAATATTAGAAAATTACTTTTTTAAAAAAACAAATGTCAGCCAAAACCGGTTTGGCTCAGTAGATAGAGTCGGCCTGCGGACTGAAAGGTCCCAGGTTCCATTCCGGTCAAGGGCATGTACCTTGGTTGCGGGCACATCCCCAGTAGGTGGCAGCTGATCGATGATTCTCTCTTATCAATGTTCTAACTCTCAATCCCTCTCTCTTCCTCTCTGTAAAAAAAAAAAATCAATAAAATATATATTTTTTAAAGTCATAAAACTACAGAGTGGTTTTACTAATATTTAATATACTATTTACTATATAATACCCCCTTTTTTATATTAGGCAAACATCACTGCTTAGATGAAATAGAAAAACATAAATGTTACTAAGCCATAGTATGTATCATTTGATCTCATCTTAAAAGAAACCTTTAAAACATTATATGCTAAGCCCTGGCTGGCATGGCTCAGTTGGTCAGAGTGTCTCCCATGCATTGAAAAGTTGCATATTGGATTCCCGGTCAGGGAACATACCCAGGTTGTGGGTTCCATCCCAGCTCGGGGTGTGTGCAGGAGGCAACTGATCAATGTTTCTTTGTTTCTCTCTTTCTCCCCCCACCCCCCCTTTCCCCTTCTCTAAAGAAAAAAAAAATCAGTAAAACATATCCTTAGGTGAGGATTTTTAAAAAATACACAAAACATTATATGCTACATCAAGTTTAGTTATATAGGAAAAAAATTCTCTAAACTGGTTTAATGAGTAAAAAGATAATAGGTTTTGACTTACTGACTTTCTAGATTTTTATTTAGAAAATAGTCTTTTTAGCAAATAAACATTTTCATTTATAGGCAACACCATTTTGAAACTGTATATCCTTCTAAGTATGAGACAATGATTACATTTTATAAACTGAAAGTTATGAAAATATGCATTCTCTTCTTTAAAACACTATTCACAAGTTTAGTGTACAAAGGGTATGAAACATACAGATTTTATTGATTACTGCCAGGAAGACTATGCAGCTCAGTTCTTTATTATCTCCACAGAAAGGAAGCTGAGAGCCACACTAAATGCTAGAAGATATTTCCTCCACTTCCAGCTCTCTCTGAATTCACTTTAGTTTTTTGTGTTTGTTTTTGTAATCATCACCCAAGAATACATTCACTGATTTGAGAAAGAGGAAAGGAGAGGGAGGGAGAGAGACGGGGAGAGAAAGAAAAAGAGAGAGAGAGAGAGAGAGAGAGAGAAAGACATCGACATGAGAGAGAAACACCAATCAGATGCTTCTTGTTCTCGCCTCAACTGGGGATTGAACCCACAACCTAGATATGTGCCCTGACTGGAATCGAACCTACAACCTTTGGGATGATGCTCCAATCAACTGAACCACCTTGCCAGGGCCAGGTTCTCTGTTGTGTGTGTGTGTGTGTGTGCGCGTGTCTACCTTAAATAATATATATTTATTTGATGGAAATTCCAGGATACAGAAAAATTAAAGTTTAAGTGTCGGAAAGTTCCAATAATGGAGGGATAAGTAAATAAAGACAAAGCGCTTCTTAAGTCTCTTGGGGTGTTTTATAAAAAACATTGCCATTTTAGCCCCTTCCAAATCTGTATCTGTTTCCTCTTCCTCTGCCTCAATGGAGGTGTCACTCCCTCTGGGTTCTGCCTTTCACAATAACTCCAGTCATTCCATAAGACAACCAACTGAGGAGGGGTGACAGGCGATGGTTTCCACTGCAAGGCAGGAAAGACTTCCGGGGCATGTGTGAAAGCTACCACAAAGGTAGAACACTGAATGAGAACTGCCTTAGTTCCTGGCAGACAATACGGAGTAGTTACACTTAAGTGACCAGCTGACCAAAGAGGCTTCACTCTTCCTTAGACAGAAGAATCAGATAACATTGGATAACAAGCTGCTTTCCTTCTAATGAAGAATCCAAATAGGAACTCAACTGCAAAACTCTCAAGTATTTCTCAATAAACACTAGATTAAATTATTCCTAGTTTCTATTTGCTAATATTTTATCCTGCTCTTACCTGCTCATTATTGATAAATGGGTGAGTTAAATGTAAATTACCAATGAAAAGAAGTTTTTCCACATCCTACGTGTTTCCCACCCTAGATTTGAAAATTCTCACAACTATCTGGAAATGTTTGATTTTGAGTGACTATCTCACTGCTAATCATCCATGACTGTTCACAGTACCGTAAGGGTAACCGCAGGTGTCAGCCGTGAAGAGGGAGCTGAAAACCAGCAGTGTAGGCATCCGCCCTACACTATGTGGCACAGAGGGAGAGAAGGGAACTCGTTACAGGCCTCAGCAATCTAGAAGCTTGACTCTGGATACTCTTATGAAGACAAACGATGAGGCCCTTGGCCGAAATGGGGTGGACTGGAATTAACACCCTTGTATAAACTTTGGAACCTAAGAAAGTGGAACCCTTAGTAAGTGTGAAGTCTAGAAAAATGAAATTCATTGCCAGTATAGGTTTGTATCAATTTGGGCCTAGCTTAAAAAACAAACATTCCTCTTGTGAAATTAAATTGCCAGGTTGTATATTTTGTAGATTTAGGACATGAATTTACTCTCCCCCCAAGGGATGGGGAAAGTGAAAAAAATCTGGTGTTACTCTGGAACACATAACAGGACCAGAGAAATTCCCACAACTTAGCTGGTCCAGAATTCACATGAATAAAGCCCTGGAGGCACAAAATTACTAAACAAGTAAACTAGACTCCATAAATATAAGAAGGATTACATTAAACAAAACAATAATCTATAAAAGACCAGTGTGTTGTAAAAGATGAAATATATAAATGAAGGAAAATATCCATACAGTAATATAGCAGCACAGGAAAGATTAGAATATTATGAAAAGAATCAAATAGAACTATATAATTGAAAAAATATATAGTAATAAAAATAGAACATAATAGATGCAATTGAAGAATTTGTGAAATAGTATACCTGAGAAAATTATCCTGAATGTTTCTAGAGTCCCAAGCAAACTAAATAAAAATATATTCATAGGCAATGCATCTCTATAGTGATTAGAAGAGTGTTTGCCTTATAACAATTCACTAAACAATACTTTTGGTTTTTGTTTTGTTTTAGTTCACAATAAAAAAATATTTTAAAAAACCTAGTCCATTCCTAGGTATATCTATAACCAGTTAAATAATCATTATATATGCAAGGCAAAATGAAGGCACATTATGACAAAGACAGAATTTACTATTCACTACTTATTAAAAAAAATCTAAAGGTTGCATTTCAGAAATAAACTACACTCACAAGCTAAGAGTAAGAGGTAAGCAGCACAGTGAGCAGAGGAAACAGGTAAATATGTGAGAAAATCTAAACAAGTATAGAATTTATAAAATGAAAATAATAATTATACAATAATGATTAATTTGAAGAAATAGAATATAAGGTAGGACTAAAATAATAAATAGGTAATAATATGTAAAATGAGATAGATAACTGAAGTTAAAACATTCCAATGTTCTTGAAGTGCTCATGACAATCATAGACATAATGAGTCATTTTAGACCCTATTAAGTCATTATACAATTTTAAAAAGTCAGGGTAATAACCACTAAAAGAACAGAAATAGGATATATATAACTTCCCTCTAAGAATGAATATATAACTTCATCCTCTCAGAGGGAAATAAAAAAGTAATTTTAATCATTTAAATAGAAGGCAGGAAAGGAGGGGGGAAAGCAAAAATAAATTATGGTAAAAAGAAAAACACAGGAAAATGAGAAAAATAAAAAATATATATCAATAATCGTAATATGCAGATTTAACTCACCAGTTAAAAGACAGAAACTCTCTGGATCAAAAACAAAATCCAGCTATATGTTATTTATAAAAGGCATACCTAAAATATAATGACAAAGAAATATTGAAAGTAAAGAGATGGAAAAAGATATATCAGACCAGCACTAACCAAAAGAAAGCTGGAGTATCTTATTAATAGCAGGAAAATAAACTTTAAGGTAAAAAGGATTATTAAAATTTGGTAGGGTCATTACATAATAATAAAAGGAATTCACTAGGGGAATAACTCTATTCTAAATCTGAATACCCTCAAGTTTTTTTGAGGAGACTTAACCTATAGAAGCAAAAATGGAGAGATCTTCAAGAAAAAATGGACAAATCCACAATCACAGTGAGCATTTTAACATAACTGACTGGTCTAGCAGGACAATAATTAGTGAAGCTATGGAAGATAGCCCAATGTTCATAAATATACACAAAAATTTTGTATCTAACAATTAGCAAATACACGGTCTTTTCAGATAAATGTAAGACATTTATAGAAATTAACCAAGTAGTAAGTCACAAAGCAAATATCAAATACCACAAAAATAAAATCATATATATTTTGTTCTCCAAACAGGAAGCAAATTAGAGCTCATTTACAAAAAGATAACAAAAAATCCCATGTATTTGAAAACCTAAAATCATATTTGTAAGTAATTCATGGCCCAAAGAAAACCACAATAAATATATTCGACTATTAGAATAACAAAAAAAATGCCCTATGTCAGGACTTGTGAGCTTTATCTATAGCTATTCTTAGAAATTTTTACTTTAAAAGATTAAATATTAATGAGCTAGCTTTCCAATTCAAAAGTTCAGAAAAAGAATATGAAAGAAATTCATAGAAAGAAAAAGGAATGAAGTAACAAAGGAACATCAGGAAAGAAATAGAAAAAATAAGAGACTTAACAAAGTTATTTTTGGATGAGAAGAATAAAATGGACAAATCTCTAGCAAACTGATCGAGAAAACATAAGAAAAGTTAAACTCCAATTTAAGAAGTTTCTTCCTTGGTTTCCAGTTTCAAGAGAGAGAGATTATACTGTACTAGAGGCCAAGTGCACAAAATTCGTGCAGGGGGGTGGGGGGAAGGTCCCTCAGCCCAGCCTGCACCCTCTCCAATCCAGGATCCCTCGAGGGATGTCCGACTGCCCGTTTAGGCCCAATCTAGGACTGCTGGCTCTCAACTGCTTGCCTGCCTGCCTTCCTGATTTCCCCTAACTACTTCTGCCTGCCAGCCTGATCATCCCCTAACCACTTCCCTGCCAGCCTGATAGATACCTAACTGCCCTCCCTTGCAGGCTTGGTCCCTCCCAACTGCCCTCTCCTGATGGCCAATTTATGGTGGCCACATTGTGTCCACATGGAGCCAGCCATGACCACATGGGGGCAGCCATCTTGTGTTGGAGTGATGGTCAATTTGCATATTACTCTTTTATTATTTAGGTTATCTCTATCTCTTTCTCTAACTGACCTCTCTCCTTTTCATCCTCTTCCTCTTGGACTCTTTCTCTCACCATTTTATATGCTGTCTCTCCTGCCTTAAAATTTTTTTTATTTATTTTTATTTATTATTTTATAAATCTTTATTGTTCAGATTATTACAGGTGTTCCCCCCCCATAGCTCCCCTCCACTTGATTCCCCCACCCCATCCCATGCCCTTACCCCCACCACTGTCTTCATCCATAGGTGTAAGATTTTTGTCCAATCTCTTCCCGCACCCCTCAGACCTCCTTCCTGCTGAGAATTGTTAGCCCAATCCCTTTCTATTCCCTGATTATATTATATTCACCAGTCCATTCTGTTCTTCAGATTTTTTATTCACTTGATTTTTAGGTTCATTTGTTGGTAGGTATGTACTTGATGTCTTTTTGTTGTTCATAATTTTTACCTTTACCTTTTTCTTCTTCTTCCTTTTCTTAAAGAATACCCTTCAGCATTTCATGTAATTCTGGTTTGGTGATGATGAACTCCTTTAGCGTTTTCTTGTCTGTGAAGCTCTTTAACCTTCAATTCTGAATGATAGCTTTGCTAGGTAGAGAAATCTTGGTTGTAGGTTCTTGCTGTTCATCACTTTGAATATTTCTTGCCACTCCCTTCTGGCCTGCATAGTTTCTGTTGAGAAATCAGCTGACAGTCGTATGGGTATTCCCTTATACATAACTAATTGTTTTTCTTTTACTGCTTTCAAGATTCTCTTTTGCCCTTGGCATTTTAATTATGATGTGTCTTGGTGTGGTCCTCTTTGGATTCCTCTTGTTTGGGGTTCTGTGCACTTCCTGAACTTATGAGTCTATTTCTTTCACTAGGTAGGGAAAGTTTTCTGTCATTATTTCTTCCAATAGGCCTTCAATATTCTGTTCTCTTTCTTCTTCTGGCACCCCAAAAATCTGGATGTTGGTATGCTTAAAGCCGTTCCAGAGGCTCCTTATACTATCCTCACACTTTTGTATTCTTCTTTCTTTCTGCCTCTATGGTTGGGTGTTTTTTTGCTTCCTCATATTCCAGATCTTTGGTTTGTCTCCTGGGGTATGTTGATCTACAGTTGATTTTCTGTATATTCTTTATTTCAGACAGTGTATGCTGAATTTATGACTGGTCCTTTTCCATTTTTTTTTTTTTTTGTATTCTCATTAAGGTCCTTAAAGGTCTCTTCAAGTTTCTCAGCGGTTTTTAGAAGATTCTTGAGTAACCTTATAAATATGGTTCTGAACTCTGTGTCGTCTAGTAGTTTATTTTCCTCCATCTCTCCCATTCATGTCATGCTACCGTGTCTCCGCATTTTGGCTGCCTCCCTGTGATGAAGTGGCTTTGTGTGGTAGGTGACCTATAGGGACCAGTAGCTCAGCTTCCCCAATCACCTGACGGTCTTGGTACACCCCTTTGTGGGCTGAGTGCAAAGTCTTGGTGTAGTTAAGCCTTGATTGCTGTTGGTACACTGGGAGGAATTGACCTCTAGGCCAATTGGCTGTGAGACCCACTGTGTCTATAATGGAAGAACTGCTGCGCTGGAGACATACTTATGGTGTAGGCCTTGTTTCAGTGGGGCTTTGGTGCTCACTGAGTCCACCTCCCGAATGTGTCACTTATGGATGTGAGGAGTTGAAATCTGGTGTCTCACACTGACCACTAGGTACACTGGCTTCTGGATCTCTAATAGGGTGCAGTTCAGCTACTGTTTGAGGCCACCCTGCAGGAGCTACAGTGAGAATCACAGTCCTTTCCTCCCTGCTTGGAGTTTGGAAGCTTTGGAGCTGTTTGCACCGGGTTGCAAGGTTAAAATGCAATAGAGAAGGCTATTCATATGCAAAAGCCGCTGCATGGAGCTTGGGTGTGTTTTGTAGATAGTATGGGGCGGAGTCTCAGGGCATCACTAGGCTGGGGCGTGGCCAACAGCGGTGGCTGCCAGTGAGCCATCTCTGTCTCTGACCGAGTCCCGTGTCCCAGCACAGCAAACAATTATTCTTGTGCACAGCTCTGCAAGCAAGCCACCCTCACTTTCCAGCCTGAGCAGGCAGTTCAGCTTCTCCCCAGAAACTGAATTCCAGAGAGATCAAGAGCTTGTCTCTCTTCGGGTTGAAGAAAGCAACCCTTGCCACCAGCTGGGATCCGCCAATAGCCCGTATCATGCGTGCGGGCCCCCGTACCTCACTTTTTCAGCGTTTGTGCCCTAAATACTCTTTTTTATTTTTGTCTAGTTGTAGAACTTCCACTAGCCAGGTTTCCCGTGGTTCTGGGTGATAGACGTTTTATCTTTTAGTTGTAGCTTTGAAATTGTTGTGCACGGCAGTATAGATGTTTACCTATGCCGCCATCTTGGATCTCCCTACTTAAAAAATTTTTAATGGAGAGACAAATGGATGGGTGAACTGAGTGATAAACAGATAAAGAAAAACAGTATCAGAATCCTACACCCCCTTCTAACTAGTGTCCTGTCCTTCTCCTTTGTCAATGTTGCTTTACACACTCTACTTACCCACATGTTTCCCACTTCTGAGATTACTCCAATTTGGCTTGCACCCCCTACCAATTGACTAAAACTGTTCTTTCCAAAGTCACAATTCACTTAAATTTTAGATCTTTTAGTCTTCATCTTACTTGGCTACCTCGTAGTGTTGAATTAGAGATTGCCTCTCGTCTTGGTTTCTGCATGCCATGCTCTCCTGACACACACACACACACACACACACACTCTCTGTCTCTCTCTCTCTCTCTCTCTCTCTCTATTTGGTAGGCTTTTCCTCCTCTAGCTCACAGTTCAATCCTCAGTTCCTTACAGTTCAATGCTAGGTATTCTTCTGTCCTGTGTGCTGGTAATTCCCACATTACTAATATATATGGCCAACCGGGAGCTATCTCCTGGGCTCCAGAACTAAACATGACAATAATGTATTTCCACTTGACTCTCTCATAGTCTCCTCAAATTCAACATTTAAAAACTGAACTAATCTTCCCCCATTTAAATTCTGTCCTCGTTTACTCTGGGAAATACATTTCTATTTAATTTTCAGGGATTTATTTTTATACATGCTTGAAGTTCCTGCTCCTGGTATAATATTCACCTCTGTATATTTCTTAACTTAATAATTTAACAAATATTTATTGAGTACCTGCTATGTGCCAACTATTTAAAATAACATCTGAAACAACTCAGTGCTCAAAAACTATGGCATCTGATGAGAATACCTTTCCTTCCCTTGAAGAGCGGCTGTTGACATGACCAGAAGAAACACATATAGTGGTGAATAGCAAATTCCTTGCCCTAATGAGTCTGTATTCTAGAGGTATTCATCAAATATTCACATAATTACTAAATGGTAAGTTATTTATTTATGACTTATTTATAATATTTAATTTTTACTTACTTAATTTTGAATTATTCCCAGATTACATTTTGCTAAACTGGATTATATATAAGGATAAAATTGATTTTACTTTAGAAACCTTAAAATTTTTTTGTATGATAAGGAACACTTTACAGATTTGATACTTTTAGGGATGTGTTCTTTTCTCAACAACTGATTTTGATAAATCCCTTCAGGTTCTGAGAAAAAAATTTTTTTAACTGTCTGTCAGCTAATATACGTCCTTTATAGGATTTTTTAAGAATACAGTCCAGCAAACATTCATTGAGTTCTTACTGTGAGTCAGATAGTCTACTAGGTATTGGATATATGATTCTAACTGAAGACTTTACAAACATTCAGGGCATCTGTTCTTACCTATATATAAAGAAACTAGAGGCCTGGTGCACAAAATTCATTCACTCGAGGGCAATGGGGGGGGGGTCCTTCAGCCCAGCCTATACCCTCTTGCAGTCTGGGAGCCCTGCCATTGACTGCCTGGCAGAGGGAGGCCCTGCTTACCACTGCCAGCCGAGTAGCCTGGGCCTCCCTCTTTGGGGCGATTGCAGACCCCTCCCCTTCCCCCGCCCCCCCGGCTGGTAGTCTGGGCCTCCCTCTGCAGGGCAATCATGAGGTGATGGCAGGGCCCCCCCGACCAATTGCATCACACCCATCTTGGCTGGCCTGGCACCAGTGTGTGTCATAGCATGGTCATCGGGAAGGTCGTTCTGTTGTTTGGCTATTCAGTTGATTTGCATATTACACTTTTATTATTATAGATAATGTCAAGGTGATTCATTTATGTGTTATTAATTACCCTATTCTCTGTTTTTATAATTTAACATTGAGCGCTTGAAAGTTTTCATAACAGATTATTAAAATGAATCTCATGTAGTTAAATAAAATTAAAAGAAAAATAACATCTGAAACAACTCAGTGCTCAAAAACTATGGCATCTGGTGAGAATACCTTTCCTTCCCTTGAAGAGCAGCTGTTGACATGACCAGAAGAAACACAAGGCTCTCTTGTGAGGAGTCACTTGATTTAGCCACATAGCATAGCTGACTAATCTGTATTAAAATCCAACAACTCTGATCCATGTTTGGTTTTTGTTTTTGTTTCTGATATTTTGCTGTTCTCCAGGGTCAACATCTGCCAAATGATCAGACAAAGGTACCCATAAATATGGGATTATTAAATGATTCTTTTCCTTGTATTACCAGAACATAGCTCATGTCTAGCACACAGAAGGCCCTCACCAAACTCTGATGCAGTGAATGAGAGAATGTATGAATGGTTCATTGAAAAAAGTGATAGAAGATATAAACGAGTGGAAGAATATACTGTGTTCATGGATTGGTAGAATTAACATCATTAAAATGTCTATATTCCCAAAAACAACCTACAAATTCCCTATTAAAACACCAAAGGCATATTTCACAGATCTAGAACAAATACTCCAAAAATTTATATGGAACTAAAAGAAACCTCGAATAGCCACAGCAATATCAAGAAAGAAGAACAAAGTTGGAGGGATCACAATACCAGATATCAGGTTATACTACACAAAGCCACTCTAATCAAAACAGCCTGGTATTGGCAAAAGAACAGGCATATAGATCAATGGAACAGAAACCCCAGAAATCAATCCAAGCCATTACAGCCAAATAATACTTGACAAAGGAGGCAAGAACATACAATGGAGTCAAGACAGTCTTCGATAAATGGTGTTGAAAAATTGGACAGATACATGACAAAAATGAAATCAGCTCACCAACTTACACCATACACAAGAATAAACTGAAAATGGATAAAAGACTTAAATGTAAGCCGGGAAACCATAACAATCCTAGAAGAAACATGCCTCTGACATCTCTCGTAGCAATATGTTTACAGATACATCTCCTAGGGCAAAAAAACTAAGGAGAAAATAAGTAAATGGGACTACATCAAAATAAAAAGCTCCATCAACAAAAGGAAAAGGAAGCCTGCTATATGGGAGAACATATTTGCAAATGATACATCTGATAAAGTGTTAATATCCAAAATATAAAAGGAACTCATATAGTTTAACAAAAGGAAAACAATCCAATTAAAAAATGGGCTAAGGACTTAAATAGACACTTCTCCAAAGTGAACATACAGATGGCCAGGAGACATGAAAAAATATTCAAAGTTATGACAATGAGGTATTACCTCCCACCTGTCAGTATGGCTACCATCAACAAATCAACAAATGACAAATGCTGGCGAGGACGTGGAGAAAAGGGAACCCTGGTACAATGCTGGTGGTACATTTATACCATGGAATACTATGCAGCAGTTAAAAAAGATATTTTACCCTATGAGACATCTTAATACTCTCCAGGAAGAACCTGGAGAGTATTATGCTAAGCGAAATAAGCCAGTCAGAGAAAGACAAGTATTATATGATTTCACTCATATATGGAATCTAATGAACAAAATAAACTGATGAACAAAACTGGTCCAGAGACACAGAAGCATGGAGCAGACTGCAGAATCTCAGAAGGCAGGAGGACAAGGATCGCTGGATGGGAAGAGATCAACCAAAGAACCTGTCTGCAATATATGCATAACCCAGGGACACAGACGGTATGAGGAGGCGGCCAGGGGCGGGGGATGGGGTGGATTGATGTAGGTTAGAAGGGGCCAATGGGGGTAAAAATGGGACATATGTAACCCTTTCAACAATAAAGTTTAAATCCTAATATGTAAAAACCCTGGGTCCATCACACCACAAGGACTGGAGCTCGATCTAATGCCCAGGCTGCTGGTGCAGCAGCTCTGGTGGGTGGGGACTGGTGGCAGTGAAGAGGGGGGTGGGGGAAGTGGGGCCAGCACTCACACTCACTCACAACCACACAAACGCACAGACACACACAGCACCCACCAGCTCACAGCCTTTTCTCCCTTTCTTTTCCTCCCTCCCAGCTCGCTCTCAGAGCCTCTCTCAGAATGAGAAAACAAAAAAGATTGGGCCTGAAGAGGCCTGGATGGAAGGGAGGGCGGGCAGAGGGTGGAGAGGTGCCCACTGGCCCCGCCCTCTCCCAGCCGGGAAAGAGGAAGAGGGAGACAGGGAGGCCTGGAGGACTGCTGAGAAAAACAAAGAGAGAGACTGGGCAAGATCAGGCTGGCAGGGAGGGCAGTTGGGAGAGATCAGGTAGGCAGGGGAGGGCACTAAACCAGCAGTAAGATATCTCCCAAGGGGTCCCTGATTGAAGAGGGTGCAAGCTGGGCTGAGGGATACCCCTACCCCCGTGCACGAATTTTGTGCACCAGGCCACTAGTGTGTGTGTGTGTGTGTGTGTGTGTGTGTGTGTGTGTGTGAGAGAGAGAGAGAGAGAGAGAGAGAGAGAGAGAGAGAGAGAGATGCTTCTATGGCCTGGGCTGGGTTTGCCTGGTCACAGGTGTCTGTAGGCAGATATGGCTGGGCCAGCTCACTGGCTAAACCACCAGCTGACAGCATCTGCAGACTTTTGTTCTCAGTTTCTCAGAGAGGAATCCTCCTGTCTAGGAAGCCACGGCTTGCAGAGTGAAGGCAGAAAGAAGCTCTGGGAGTTCCCCAGTTCAGTGTGTCAACTTTCACTTCATCATTAGTTTCCACATGGTGTCCTCATCCTCAGCTGTGCTTACTGCCCAGAACCCACAGTCTGTCCATCTACCTTCTCGGTCTTCCATGAAGGTAAGAAAGGCACGCTTGCCTCTGTGAACAGGGTAGACATGAGATCTGGGGGCTGCCTGTTTCTCATAGACTTCCAACCAAACCTGTGTCCTGTTATCACCTGCTCCCCTACTTTGAGGGGTATCTGGTGTCCCTAATTCTTGAGCCTCTCTGGCGGTCAGAGATGCATTAGCCTGCTTTGGGGCTTCTCACATTACTGGCTTAGGACTTCACTGTGATTAAAAAGGCCAATTTAAGCTGAAAACCAAGGAGAGAGAATAGAAATGGACAAAAAAGAAACCTACTCCAAGAAAGACGATATTTTAATACAAATGAATATTGGTTACAACTAATATTTCTACTGTCCATCTTCCAAAATCTGATTGGTATTTGTTTATTTCCCTTCTGAGTGCATGCCTATTTTACTCCTTGACTTTTACTTATAGTGGGGCTTCATGAGGAAGCAAATGTTAACATATTTAATCAGTCACATTTTACTGAAGTTGCCACTAAAAGTTTTGCAAAGGAGAAAAAGTATTAAAAATCAAACTTTGGAGTAAATTTCTCAGAAATCCATCTAATCTATTTTATAACTATGATTTTTGTCAGAGATAATATATTATTTTAACCAGCTTCATGAGGGTAGACACTATTTCTATTTCATCATCATATTATCTAGTACCTAGCATAATAAGTGGTCAATAAATATTTATTATTAAGTAAGTAAATTGAGTGGATATAGATATGATTTAAAAATGGGATCTTTAGATTCTATAGTTTCAGAACTTATTTAATTCACTTAGGGCTACTTTAGCAATATTCCAAAAAGCAAGCAATAAGAAACAGAAACACCTAATCTGGAACTCAATTATGATATTTCAAACAAAGTCCTTTATTGCAAAAATTTTACTGTGATTCTATATTCTGTACCAGTGATTTCTCAGATACTAATGAATTGGCATTCATATTTACTTAGTTATCCAGAATTACTATTAATGTAAAAATAAAATTATCACAACTGCTACAAAAATACTTACTTACAACTAATAGATGTACAATTTTAAATGTCATTAAATGTACTTGTGATATTGAACAAACTCTAATCAATACTAAAAATGCAAAGTCCACCATATTTAAAATCTGCAGATGAGCTATTTACATTTTGGCTCATATGAGAAAAAACAAAACAAAACAAAACCCAGTAAGATTATTAAAGAATTGTCTAGTAGATTCTTCTCTTTCTTGTCAAAGAATTCAAAGGGCCATCACAACATGCCACATCCGACTCTGTGATTACAATGTAATTAATTGTCTGTGCTTTGTTTCCTAGCCTCTATTGGCAACCAGCGAAGCCAGACTTCTCCTAAAGTCCCCAAGGGTTATATAAGTTTTTTAGTTATATTTGATGGGCAAAGTTAAATGCATAGCTTTGTTTTGTTTTAAACTGGAGAATTCTGATATATTCATCAAAGATTTACTGCAATTCTAACAGGATGGTTCCATGGTAATTTGGAACTAAAAATCTTTATAGTCACCCATGCCAAATGCTCCTTGAGGCAAATCTGCACAAAGATCCATGATCCATATGGTACTATCCTGTTACATGCTTAGGCTACAGCTAATTGTTCATCACTGTTTATAGTGTCATTACTAACTTTAAATTAAAGCATCATACTCACTTCATCAGCCACAAACTCCTTACTCAGACCAAAATCTGTCAGCACCACATGGCCATTAGAATCAAGCAGAATATTCTCAAGCTTAATGTCACGGTATATAATCCCCAACTGTAAAAACAAATAAATATGCATTTAAAAATAAGGATTTCCAAAAGTCTTGCTTATCTTCCTTAAAGACAAACACACAAACAAGGCATTCTCAGGATGTTATAATGGTCCTAGTCACTGAACGGGCAAATGTTAAGTCCCTCCACCTCAGGCTCATCTGCGGGGTTCCCCGGGGCCCTCCCACAGGTCTCCGTTCTCCGTGTAGTGAGGGTCTACCTGCTGGACCTTCTGTAGTCTCCCTGGTGACCACTGCTGCTCCTGTTTCTATTCTTGTCACAGCTCCCATACTCACCCCAGGTGGTGTGTAGGTGCCCCATCCTCACCCCAGGTGGTGTGTGGGTGCCCTCCCCCATCCTCACCCCAGGTGATGTGTGGGTGCCCCCCACATCCTCACCCCAGGTGATGTGTGGGTGCCCCCCCATCCTCACCCCAGGTGGTGTGTGGGTGCCCCATCCTCACCCCAGGTGATGTGTGGGTGCCATCTTAGCCAGTTCATGTCCTTCACCTCCCTAATGGCGTCAGGTTTCCATTCTGACCGATCCCACAATGGTCACTCCTTTGTTTTTATTCCCACAGTTCTTCCAAATAAACTCCCATTTTTGTCTCTTCCTGGGAAAACCAGTGCTGGCAGCTAAATCAAGACTAATAGAACTGGCTTTGTGCTATACTTTTGTATTTGCCTTTTTAGGGTAGGAAGATTAAGAGAAACTTAGCTGAGATCTGACCTGCTAGATTATTCCCACTCCATATCAAGTACATTTGTATTCAGTATTCATCATGTTCTCTTATTTCTGTGTTTCTGATTACCCTGTTTTAATGATAATGAATGTTCATGGATTTTCCTTTCATAAACAAAATTACAAGCTTTCACACAAATTAAAAACTCAATTTACTAAGCTTTCCCATCAGAGCTCTGTTTTTTGTTACTTTTTGCTCAGGAACTTATGGCTATCTCCACCATCATTTTCATGCCATAAAACACTACATCTAATATTCCTAAACATAAAATACAAAGATCGTTTCTGCCTATTCCTGGGCCCAATTTGGTGCATGTATAAAAAGATGTCCTTCATGAAACTGCTCTATTTTGTGTGTGTATAATATACCCCATTTTTAAGTGTTTAGGCACTAACTGAAACTTTATTTTCAGGAATAATTCGGAAGCCTTTTTAAGGGCTTTGTAACTGCTAGAATATCTTACTATAAAAGTTCACTTCAGTGCTATTGAATAACTCTCCCTCTTTTAATAAGATTCTTATCATTTGAGAGAGGGGAAAAAAGATGTCCTAACTACTTTATAGCCCACAAAAATAATCGCAGGCATTAAGCTTGTCATCATGCCAACAAGTCTACCAAAAGGAACAGATGTGTCAGCTCCCATCATCTCTGCTCAGCTTCTCGCTCCCCTTTCCTCTCCCCAGGCCCTGCCACCCTGCCTCTGGAGCCTTCTCTCCGCCCCCTGTTCTCACATCTTTCCATTCACTCCCCTTAAGATTCCTATTCCAAACCTCATCTCCCTCCACCTGCCCAACCTCACTTCCATTCTGGGCTGGATCTACCTTTTTCTTGATTCCCTCACTTCTTCTCTTACAACTCATCATTTTTTTTTTCTCAGAGCCTCTGCCATCCATGGCCACCATCTTGCCATTCTAACCTCCCTGCCCCTTTAAAAATTCCATCCTTGGTCCTGTCTTTCCCTTCGATTTTCTCCATTCTTTTCTATGGTCACCTGCCATCTAGTGTGCGATAGGAATACAAAACAAAGAAGAAGAGCGGCTTTATGTTGAGCCCACATCATCCTAATTCAGTGACTCAAACCATGCCAGTCTCCTTGTAGCCTCACAGGCTTTTGGTAAAAATTGCTTGTGCTTTCTGTTTCTGAGGCATAGGTTCAGCAACAAAACAACCGCTTCCACAATAATTCTTCCTCATTAAGTTAAAAAAAGTTTTAAGTCAAAGTTTCTTGGACTGAGATTAATAGTATCTGAAAAAATGTTTTTAAAAACTTGAACTAATTTTTAGAGTTCAAACTGCATCACAGACATGAATTTCATGTAATGTTTTTAGTAACCAAGTTCATGCTACATGAAGGGGGGTGTGAGAGAGGGTCTCAGAAACAAAACAATGAAAAGAACAAGCAAGGGTGGAGAGTGAGAGAGCTGGGTAGCACAGGTAGATGCTTCTCTCAGATAACTCATCTTCTCCAACCTCAGCAGAAAATGTACCATGAAGATGTAAAGGAAAGTGAGTCTCTACTAAGGAAATACGTATTACGACTTCCAGCTTTATTATAAAGGTTATTTTAAGAATGGAAAAGTTATTGTGATAACTATGTATGATGCCAGGTAGGTACTGAAAATATCAGGGGAATACTTTGTACAGTATATTATTATCTAATCACTATGCTATACACCTGAAACTAATATAAAATAATAAGAATGAAAAATTTTATTTTGATGATACTTTGTAATAAGCATTAGGAGTTTTCACTAAAAAATAAAGACAGAATATTGCCCAGGCCCTGCATTTTAAATCTGCATCACAGAAACTACTAAACAAAGCAGATTTTAAAAAGGAGAACTATAGCCCAACTTGTGGGGATCAGTGGTTGAGCACCGACCTATAAATCAGGAGGTTATAGGTTTAATTCCTGGTCAGGGCACATGCCCGGGTTGGGATGTGGGCCCAACCACTAGTGGGGGACATGCAAGAGGCCGCTAATCAATGATCCTCTCTCATCATTGATGTTTCTATCTCTCTCTCCCTTTCCCTTCCTCTCTGACATCAATACAAATATATTTTAAAAAGAGAGAGAGAGAACCATAAAATTGAGAACGAGGTTAACGGTCTACAAGTATGCTTTCACAATCGCCACAAAGACAATGACACGTAAAAACATTAGCTGTCTTAGCTCCATCATGACTTCGGTTAGTAGATTTTTCAAAGAGAAACCTCAAAGGTTGAGCATCTTACCTTGTGGAGATGTTCAAGGGCGAGCACAATCTCTCCAATATAGATCTGCACCTCGTGCTCTGTGAAACGCTCTCTTTGAGAAAGATGAGTAAAAAGTTCTCCACCATTTATATAATCTAAAAATGAAATATATTTTTCTTTCTTTGACTTGTGTTCATAAACTAAAGGAAGAGTTTCCTTTTAATCAATTTGGATTAACCACAAGGCACTGTTTTTAATATATGATTTTTGGTGTAATACTTAGAATACAGCTTCATATGGAGTATATTACTAAATTCATATACAATACAGTTTCATAAGATAATGACTAGTCTGAACTACAATCAAATGAATTTGCATAGAGTATTGCCATTAAAACCATTACATGAATTCTACTTATATTTAAATATAGTTTCTTAAATACAGCATATCAGAACCTTTAGCCATCACCAATGAGCATTGAAAAATCTGCCACTTAAATGACATAATAAAAAATAAACAGAACAAAACAAGACGCAAAGGAAAAATCTCAGCTTTCCTTTTAAAAGTCACTATTTTTAAGCCGATTCCCTATTTTCCAGGATTTCCTATGCATCCCTTCCAAAAATGTATTATTAGATAGCAGATAACTTTTCTTTTGTTCCTCACAGCCCCCAAGTAAAAGTAGCACCACATGGCCTGATCAAAACACCTGGAACTAATTCTTACTCCATTCCCCTTTCAATTGGCCCTATTTTTCTCAAGAGGAATCCTATATATTAAAAGCCTAATATGCTAGGTGTCCAGTTGTCCAGTTGGCCGTCCAACCAACCAAAGTGTAATACGCTAATGATATGCTAAGGCTGCTCAACTGCTAGCTATGACATGCACTGACCACCATGGGGCAGATGCTCCAACCAGTAGGTTAGCTTGCTGCTGGGGTCCAGCCGATGAGGACTGAGTGAGAAAGGCAGGACATGCCCTAGAGCCCTCCTATGTCCCTCCCCAGCCCCGACTGTGCACAGGTGGGGTCCCTCAGCCTGGCCTGTACCCTCTTGCAATCTGGGAGCCCTTGGGGAGATGTCAGAGAGCCAGTTTGGGCCTGACAGCAGAGCAACTGGTTACTGACATGCACTGACCATCAGGAGGCAGACGCTCAATGCAGGAGCTGCCTCCTAGTGGTCAGTGCTCTCCCACAGGGAGAGTGCTGCTCAGCCAGACTCCGGACTCCCAGCTGGCAAGCACAGCGGTGGCTCTCAGACTGTGAGAGGGTGCAAGACAAGCTGAGGGATGCCCCCGAGTGCACGAATTTCATGCACTGGGCCTCTAGTATGAAATAAGAGACAAAAAGGCTACAGTGAGAAATAAGGAAATAACAATAAAAAACATGACGATTATATTCATAACTGGCTCTAAGAAAACATTTGTTGGTATACTGATAATAGTTTCATCAGAAACTACCACTGCCACCTTAACACACATTTGCGTGTGAGAAACAATGTAAACATAGAAAATAGTCACAGGCCGAAACCGGTTTGGCTCAGTGGTAGAGTGTCAGTCTGCGGACTGAAAGGTCCCGGGTTTGATTCCGGTCAAGGGCATGTAAATTGGTTGTGGGCACATCCCCAGTGGGGGGTGTGCAGGAGGCAGCTGGTCGATGTTTCTCTCTCATCGACATTTCTAGCTCTCTATCTCTCTCCCTTCCTCTCTGTAAAATATCAATAAAATATATTTTTTTTAAAAAGAAAATAGTCACAGATACAGTTTAAAGCTTTTCTCCTAAAAAAAAAATAATTGAAAAGCATGTTTAACAAGTATATCCATTTGTTGAGTTTACCAAAATCTGATAAAATAACAAAGCAAAATCTCAGTGAACTCAGATACAACAGCAATGGCTGGTTGTTTTGCAGTGTAATTTACAAAGCACATGCCAGTAAAAACCATTATTCTCTCAGGCTGCATCTTGCAAGGGGTTTTAATTATAGCTTAGCACAAAGCTAGTATTAAAAAGGTGTAAAGGAACACAGCATTCCTGCAAACTGACAGTGGATTTTTTTCTACCTTTAAGCAGTCACTTAAATTTAATATGGTATTTATGCATAAATACTATGATTTATTTTTGACTCTGGGAATCTGGCTCTTACTCGTGAGGCATGGCTCTTCTAGAATTTTGATGAAAATCTTGTGGTGTTTACTAAGTCCCTGTACCTGGGGAGAAAATGAACCCCAAACTCCGTCTCCCCTGAGGTGGGAGCTGCTGAAATCTTTATTTGGCTCCTGCAGCTACTGGCTACTTAGATTCTTGCCCCACCCACTGCTGAGGAGTCCATTGGTGGACACAGATTTCCGAACTATCTCCCCCATGGGTGCCCTCTTCACAAGTAAGTTTTGTCACAGTTCTCAATAGTAGACATTCGGGACAGGGGGTAGGGGAAGCTATTTTGAGATATTGTTTTGATGGCCGCAGTAAACAATGTGTCAATCTTTTGTGGAGAATGTGCCAGGCTAAAAGGAACACTGACATATTTACGGCACACAGAATTTCAGAGCAAATTTATGTCTTACAGGAGTGAACCCTGGGGTGTCCTCTCATTAAAGCACTTGGCCTTGCCGACAGGAGTATCTGTACTCTTTCCTAGGAAGTTATCACCTTATCCACCTGCCTGGTAAAGCAGAAGCATCTGGATTTGGCAACCTAGAAGAGCTACATTCTAAATTCTTGCCAGAGATTAGAACCTCAAAGTATCTGCAGTCCAAATCTCACCAAATGTTCAGTCATGAGAAATAATACATACATACGAAGGACAATATTTGTAATCAATATGTCTTTCTGGATATGCCGCAGTGGCTGGAGCAAAGTTGGAGCAGGAGAAAGCTACAGCTCCAATGCTGTTTTAGAAAAATTATACTTTAATCTTGTTTCACAGGCTAGCATTAGAGGGACAGTGGCAGGAAATTTGGCATTAGTCTAGGACAGTGGTGGGCAAACTGCAACTAGAGAGCCACATGCGGCTCACTGGCCCCTTGAGTGTGCCTCTTCCACAAAATACCATGGTGTGGGTAAGTCTATGTTGAAGAAGTGGCACTAGAAGAAGTTTAAGTTTAAAAAATTTGGCTCTCAAAAGCAATTTCAATTGTTTTACTGTTGATATTTGGCTCCACTGACTAATGAGTTTGCGGAAAACTGGTCTAGGAGAGCTGGTGAAAACTCCTTTATATCTGGGCCCTATTAATTTTCTGGGTCACACTGCCTTAAACTTGGGTTTTTAAGAAAATGTATCTTAGTAGAATTTTAAGCTTACAAAAATATTTGCAGAAAACAATACAAGAAGTCTCCATGTTCCCATTATGCAAATCCACCAATTGTTTATATTTGCTTCACTTGCTTTAGTAGCCAGTCTCTCTGTTTTTACTAAGTGCATGTTTTTCCTTTGTTGTTGAAAGTAAGCTGGAGACATCCTGTTCCTATCTCTAAATCCTTCAGTGTGCATCTCCTAAGAAAAAGAACATCCTTTCATAGAAACAGAGTACAACTATCAATGTCAAAAACCGTAATCCACGCCTAGTCAAACTGTCATTTGCCCCAATGACTGCTTTCTGTAGCTACTTTTTTCCAGGGCAGGACCTACTGGCTATCACAGCTCTTCAGTCTGGAACCCGCGGTCTTTCTTCCTTGACCCTGACATCTTGAAGAGGCTAGGCTAGGCGTTAGGGATAGGCCCTCATTCTGAGGGCCAACCTTCAATTTGGGTTTTAACTACTAATGTTTTCTTATGATTAAATGCAGGCTATGTATTCTTGGAAGGAACATCAATGCAATGGTTATCACCTTAATCTACCTGCCTGTGAAATACATCAGGAAGCATGTGATGTTAATTTTTCCAGTACTGGTGTTAATCCTGATCATATCATTAATGCGGAGTCATGAAGGGGTGTCGGCCTGGTTTCTCCACTATGAAGTCACTAGGTTTCCCTGTGTAACTAACTGGTAAATTGTGGGGAGACGAATTAAGACTGTGTAAAAATACCCTGTTCCTCATCAAACTAGCACCCATCCGTTTAGAATCCACGGTGACTTCCTCACGCCGTCCTTCTCTCTGTTGGCTGGCATTCGCCTGTAGGAAGGGTTTTCCCTTCATCTCATTCATTGCACTTTCTGACCTGGTGCCACAAGGTGTTCCAGTTCCATCTTGTACTTTAACTAGGTTTCATTTGAAAGCAGCCACCACTATGGATCACTATCTGCCATGGGTGGTACTCAACACTTCACCTGTGTCAAATTTTATGACAGAGTCCTTAACCAAGACCGGAATAGGGAAGGCTTGTGGGAGGGGCTCTCACACCCGCTGTGGGTTTCAAAGCCCTACAGGAAGAACTCCATGGTTACAACAGAGCTGGATGGTGTTAACAGCCCCTCCCCTTCACTTCCTCTTCCCCTCTGAAAAGAATGTCCTTCTTGCTCTCTCTTCTTGTACTTGTCTTGCCTGGCTGCATAGACCACACTGCAATCCTTTCTTTTCCCCCAGTAAGTACTTTCTGACAGAATACCTACTCAAAGTTTTGTTTCCAGTCAACACATGCATCATCCCATTTAAGCCAAACAACTCCAGGCAGATGGGAAAGCAAAGGGTCAGAGAGAGTAGGTGACCTGTCTGTTAGGAAACACTGGAACCCAGAGCTGAACGCAAGCTGGCACTTAAGCACAGGACGGGAAAGAAAACAGCACGTTCCGGGGAGAGCCAGTGGGGTATTCAGATTGGCCGGAGCACAGGCATCAGAGCACAGCGTGGGAGACTGGGTGAAAAAGGCTGAGGCTGGCGTTTCGATTAGACCCGCTTCAAGTAAAATGGGAGGCTCTAAGCAGAGGAGTGACCCAATCATGGCTATGTGTTAAGAAAAGTAATTAAATTGTAATAGAAATTATGAACTGGAAAGGATCAAGAGAGGTCAAAATCTGAACATCACAACCATCTAAGTTTCTGCTATTAAAAATAATGATGCTACATAGACTGGTGAACAAAAACAGACCCAGAGAAAGAGAAGCAGCAATCAGACTCTCAAACCTCAGAGGGAAAGTAGTGGAGGGTGGGAGAAAGGGGAAGGGATCAACCAAAGGACTTGTGTGCATGCACATGGGCCTAGCCAGTGGCCATGGACAACAGGGGGCTGGGGGCATATGTAGGGAGGGGTTTGGGATGGGAATGGGAGGATAAGGACAATTATGTGATACCATAACCAATAAAAATAAATTTTAAAAAAACAATGATGCTGTTCCTGACACACCAAGGAGGACAGTATACATGGGCTGAGCTGTGTGGAGAAAAGAAGTCACATGGTCCTTCCAAATACCAGCTATGAGATTTTGGCTACTTCTCTTGACTCCCTGAGCCCAGAGTACCTCATCTGTAAAATAAAGATGGTAATCCATGCCTTGAAGGGTTGGATGAAGACTGAATGATATAATGTATAGAAAATGCCAAGAGTGGTGCCTGATAAAAAACAACTACTATGAAACTAAATATTACAATGAAAAGTATTTGCTACCTTCACTCAAACTCCTCTGTAGCTCTGGAGTCTGGAATTTTCTGGCCCTCAACCAACTTTACTTCATATTGACATTCTTATTCTTATAATAATTAGAACAATAATAAAAACAGAAAACAATGCCACAAGAATCCCCCTTATACATACATCTTGTCCACTTGGGCGGGTAGAAATTAGCAGGCCATATTCCTGAAACTGGATTGGTGAGTTACAACATATGTACATATCAAATCTTGATAACTGTTGCAATTTTAAATAAATGTTTTCCTCTAAATAGTCATAGCCATCTATATGCCCTATCAACAGTGAATAAATGCCTTTTAAAAAATGTTTTCACTAACTCATTATCATTATCTTTCATCTTTACTAATCTGATAGGCATTTCCAGGACATAGAAATTCTAAAGGTGCAAAGGAAAGAAGAGAGAAAGAAAATATAAAGCAGTTGGACTTGATATATTTTCAGTGGAAGTAAAGACTTATTCTGTTCCTAATTGAAGAACAGAAGGGGACCTTCCATCAATAGTTCACATTCATGACAACAATGATAAACAAACAAATAAATCTGATATGTTCTCAGAGGCTGTGAGGCACATTTCATCAATATGACTCTTCTAGCCCTGACTGGTTTAGCTTAGTGGATAGAGCATCGGCCTGCGGACTCAAGGGTCCCGGGTTCAATTCCGGTCAAGGGCCTGTACGTTGGGGTGATAACTTGCAGATATCACCACATTACACCTCTAAATGTTTCAGCATGCATCTCCCAGTGGGGGGTGTGCAGAGGGTAGCTGATTGACATTTCTCTATCATCAATGTTTCTAACTCTATCCCTCTTCCTCTCTGTAAAAAAAAATCAATAAAATATATATATTGCCGAAACCGGTTTGGCTCAATGGATAGAGCGTCAGCCTGAGGACTGGAAAGTCCCGGGTTCAATTCCGGTCAAGGACATGTACCTTGGTTGCGGGCACATCCCTGGTAGGGGGTGTGCAAGAGGCAGCTGCTCGATGTTTCTCTCTCATCGATGTTTCTAGCTCTCTATCTCTCTCCCTTCCTCTCTGTAAAATATCAATAAAATATTTTTTAAAAAGTATTTAATATGACTCTTCCAAAAAAATTATCAACTTATAATTATATTGAGATTTACTTACAGACCATATAGTGGAATACCTTACTATGATGCTTGCATAGACTACTGGTTTCTTGATTAAATTAAAAATGTTTTTGTTATATGAAAATGATTACATATCAACTCTCCTATGTTTTGCTAAGTGATCTTCTTTAAACAGAGAATGGCTCATATCCTATATCTATAAAAATGAATAGAAATAATTCCAACTGCCACATAAGATTGTCATGAGGATTAAATGACAATTTAATTGAGGTTAATCCTGGGCCAGACAAGCACTAAGTACTAATTACATGGTGACTATTAGCTATTATTATTGATAATTGCTGCAAATGTAGACATCAATTACAATTTGTAGAACTGAAAAATATAGCTAAGTTCAACTGCAATAATTTTAAAATAAAATTCAAATTTATGGTATCCTGACTTAAGCTATTCTCTCAATATAAGCATAAATGTAAGGTTTTCTATAAAGCACTATGAGGGTCTAATTAGTTTTAACCAGTAGTAAGCTAAATAAATTTCTTTACATAACTGATATTTCAGTGCAACACTCAAGAGATATCTGGTTTTTATTCAAGTGCAATTAACTTGCTTTTAAAGATTTTTATGTGACAGTAGCTGGAGTGCCAGATGCAGCATTTTGATGCTGTGTCTCAGAAGCATAAAAATAACACAGAAATCACACAAATAATGTGAAATTTCAAAAACACACTATCTCTCTGATTTTCAAACTCTACCATCCTTCCTAAATCCAGTATGTCTCGTCCTTTCTTTGCGCTTCCTTTCATGGCAAAACTTCTTTAAAGAGTGGTCTGCATGTCTCATCTGATTACTTTCCTTACTTACCCTCTGTTCACTTCCTATTGCTGCTGTGACAAATGACTACAAACTTGGTGGCTTAAAGCAACACAAATTTATTATTTTATGCTGTAGATTAGAAGTGTGACATGCATGCCACCAAGATAAAATCAGGATGCAGCAGAGCTGCCTTTATTCTGGAAGCTCCAAGAGAAAGTCTATTTATTTTCTTGCCTTTTCCATCTTTAAAGAGGCTGCCTGCACTCCTTGGCTCATGGCCCCTTCCTCCATCTTCAAAGTCAGCAATGGCGGTTGAATCACTTCTCACATTGCATCATTCTGACCTCTTCTGTGGTAGCGTCTCCATCTGACTCTCCTCTCTGCCTTTCTCTTCTTCCACTTTGAAGGACCACTGTGATTATGCTGGGTTCACTCAGATAATCCAGAATAATCTCTTTCTTGTAAGGTGGTCAAGTGACTAGCAATTTTAATTCCACCTGCAACCTTAATTCTCATTTGTCATGTAACCCAACGCAGCCATAGGTTCTAAGAATTAGGATTACAATACCAGATTCTTTATTGTTCCCTTAAAAAAAATAAGAAGAACATACATTGTTAGTTGGTTAGTTTCAGCTGCTCAAGACCTCTACATATCTGACTTAATGTTGAATTTGAAGCCTCTCCATTGTTCAGTTTTGTGTTTCTATTAACAGGTGAAGAAGCTGGCAAACACTGGAGATACTGAGTTCAATAAACCTTCAAGGATTACTGAAAACTAGACATTACCTAAGAGCAGTTTTTCATTAAAGATGCAAAAGGATAACCATAGAAAGGGCTGGTTGACTTTCAAAGACTAGGTCTCCTTCATGCAAGCTCATGGAAATCAGCTGACTGGACAGGAAGTAGCAGAGTTAACGGGCAGAAAGAAGGGCTAAAAGCTACCTCCTGCTTTCAAGGAAGGAGTCTCTCTTCTGCTTTCACTCTTCAAACCCTACTGACTTCCAGTAATACTTTGACCTCTGGTCAGCTAACATTTGTATCACAAGTCTTCACAGTTAGAATTTCTCTCTCTCATATTTCTTCCTAAGGTGTCACCTTCCAAAGAGCTGTTATTAGCCCAAATTTCCGCTGGACCCCACCTCCACCCAGGTGCACAAGTTACTCGGTCTTCTTTTATTCTTACTTCCTACATATTCTTCTCTTCCTTCAGACATGCCTCACATACATGCATTTCCACACTTTCTGGTTCTCATTTGCACCCCCCCTCCTCCTTCAGATCGCCTAAATCTTGATTGCTCCTTTTTCTTGTCTTGTATCGAAAGTACATGATGAACCATACACACCTGAAAGTAATTTCTTTTAAAAAATATATATATTTTATTAATATTTTACAGAGAGGAAGGGAGAGAGGGATAGAGAGCTAGAAACGTCGATGAGAGAGAAACATCAACCAGCTTCCTCCTGCACACCCCCCACCGGGGATGTGCCCACAACCAATGTACATGCCCTTGACCGGAATCGAACCCGGAACCTTTCAGTCTGCAGACTGATGCTCTACCACTGAGCCAAACCGGTTTCGGCTGAAAGTAATTTCTTTTTAATGTTATGCCAAAGTCATCTTGAAGCATCCATCTTATATAAAAACTGCTGTTTGAAATTTTCATCCTGCTATTTGACTTCTGTAAATGCTAGCTTGCTTAAATAATAAGGAAAATAAGACTACTCCCACTTCAGAAAGACCATTAAACCTTCCCCAGACGAAATAATCAGTCCTGGCACCTGGCCAGGCCTTTGGTTGAGGTCTCTAGGCCCCAGCACATAGGGGCTCTTTAAGAACTTGCAAAGGGGGCCAGAAACACCCCATATTTGGTAGACAAAGAAGGTAAAAACATATAAATAGGGAAAATTCCTCCATGTTGGGGCCCAGAATTTGAGAGACATTTTCCTCTGGACCCGCATGTAATAAATGTAACTCTCTCTAAGTATTGCTTGGTTCTTCTCCAGCTTTCTATAACAATCTCACTTTTTTCCTTTCCATTTTAGCTCAACAATCTAATAGCACCTCCTGCAAATGCCTCCCCGCTTATCAAAATCATTATAAATTTCTGACTAAGACATAAATTTACCAGTGTTGTGAATTAGTCATAGTAACTTCAAAGCAAGGCAGGATCTCAGCTGCTGTCTGTTTTGCTATATACAACAGACTGCAATGTGTCATGAACCATTCCCTTGCCATCTCAGCAAGTGTCCTCACCCGTGCAATTTTTGAGTTGAAATTAATATTCAAAAATGAAACTTCAATATAACCCACTAAAAGAATGATTCCTGGTAGCAGAACTATCTATGGGCCAGGTGGGCATTCATTATTAAAGGTGCTACTTAGCATCACCTCTGTAAATACCTTCGTGATGAAACAGGAATTTTTAGGGAGGGGTGAAAAGACAGGTCCCTAACCCTTTAGTTGCCCTGATTCCAGAGGACACAGAGTAGTGCATAGTACTAGATCTCAAGGATGCCTTTTCTATATATCCTGCCTCCTAATTCACAGCCCCTGTTTGCCTTTAAAGATCCTCATAATCACAGCAGTCAGCTAACATGGACAGTGCTGCCCTGGAGTTTTCGGGAATAGCCCTCATTTATTTGGGCAGGCCTTTGAACAACTCAAAAAGCCCCTTTAGAGACACTGTCTTTAATTCTCCCCACAGGCCATCTTCTTAACAATCTCATTCTGTCTTTTCATAAGTGTCCCCTGAACCATAGGCTAATACGTGGAGGAGACTTTTCTGCCCTTGCTGGGACCCAGAAACAACATAAGATGGTTCTACTTAGAGCTCCTTTTTGTATCCCTGATGTAGTTATATATAGAAATATTTAAAATGTCTAAAAATATTAAAAAGATTTTAAAAGGTTTGAGTTAACTTTCTTGAAACTTAAAGTGTGATATTAAGGACACGTTTCCCACTGCCCTGAAGTGTGTGTACCCCACAGAGAAGGATTTGAACTTCAATTACTGACTCAGAAGTGACTTGCTAAGATAACCATATATGTGAGTGATGTACTCTCCCTAGATAACCACATGTGGCCCCTCGCCCTGTTTGAGATGAACACGTGTGCATTGATGTAATTCACTGATAGCCGCCTGACCTGCTGCGGGTACGAAACAGGCTTTAAAAAAGAGTCCTGATCAGCCAACAGGGCTCGCCTGTTGAGACCACCACAAAGGCACATGCTTTTGTCAGTCCGACAAGCGATGCCGCTCCACGCTCCTCTCCCTGCCAGACCACAGAAGAGCAGCTCGTATCTCCCGATCAAGATGTGATCAAGCTCTCAGATGAGGAACGCCGGCCCACTGCATCCGGACTGGACTAGGCCAGCCCAGCTGCCGGACCCCAGAGGACAGCACGGCCAGGATCCCATCAAGCTGTACCAGCAGCATCAGGAACTTGTGTGAGTAATAAAGTGCTGTGTGATTTGCAATTGCATATGTTTCATGTGGTGTAATTCCTCGGCAGTTAATTGAATCATTTTTGCATATGATTAAAATTGAAATTAAAGCTTCTGGTCTTTTCAGTCCTAGGTCTGCCCTTGGTCCTGCTTGTGTAGAGTAGCCTCTTTGCTAGCAACTACTTGAATGTCCCAACACCTGCACCATTAAAGTTTATCTCAAGGGACGCCTTAGATAAACACCCCAGATTCTTCCCAGGGATCTACTTGGGACAATCCCTAATGTAGCCAAATTCTTCAGCCATACTGACTCTCCAAATCCCTAACTACTACGTATGTTATAAGCAGCCCAACCACAATCAGAGAATCTTACAGCCTTAGGAGTAGCAGCCTTAATTACAGCTGTTACAGAATAACTACCACCACCACCAACCAGACCAAGACCACTTCTCAAGTCTATGATCCTTATTTTCAAGAAGTCCCTCAATCAAACAGGGCAAAATGTCTGCCATAATTAAGTACTTTTTGCTGCAAGCAGCTTAGCTAAAGGAAAGGGCCTCAAAATATATAATACCGATCTCTATTAACTAGCTCCTCTCCTCAGACCTTGGTTTATACTGTTTCATTATTACTCATCTTTAACCATTGCTTGTTACATTTCATATCCTCCCATTTAGAAGCCTTAAAGCTACAAATCCTCCTCCACATAGAACCACAGAGCAAGGCCGCTACATCCTCATCCGTGGACACTTGGTTAAGCCCACTTTCAATAGTACCAACTGCTGTCCCAAACTACGACCCCTTTCCAGCAGGAAGCAGTCAGCCAGACGGGCATCCACTGTCCCCAATGGCAGTTGGGGTTTCCTAATCGGAGGGGGGACTGAAACAGGTATTTTTAGGGGTGAAAAAAGATAGGTTTAGGAAATTCTAGAAATTAAAGGGACCATGGCAGAAGCACACTGCAGAGCATCAGAAGGTGTATCTCCACAGAATAGGAAAGCTGAAAAGCTGCAACAGGTACATTTGTATAGAATGAGGGAACTGGGGGACAGCAAAAGGTCTATATTTACAAAATAAAGAGGAGGAAGGAAGGCCTTCATCCAGAAGAAGGAGAAGAAAGCCCAAAGGGAATTGAAAAACAATAAGGAAGAAGGGGGAGAGAAATGATTAATCTGACAGTTTCAACAATCATAGATCATCTGGAGTTTTGACAAAATTACCACTAACAGAGATCAGAGAACACCCCCCCCAAAAAAAAAATGTTTTTGTACAGACTTTTCCCCCCACATAGAATTCCTTCCCATTATTTGTTAAAATGAATACACTTTTAAGAAAACAGAATGGGCAAAAATATTTTTATATTTCTTATGTAACCATGCAGAGGTACAGAAACAGTTGTAAAAGGAGGTAATGGTGTCCATGTTATAAGAGTTGGAAAGACAAAAATATATAAGGGAGAAAAATCCATCAGTTATATGATGCCATTACATAAATTAAAATAGCGCCTAACAAGATATTAATGTTGTAGGATTTTCTTTTTTAAAATGTGACTTATAACAAATGGGTCTACAGGAGGGGTCAACGAATTACAGCTAAATCTAGTCCCCTGGCGCCGAGTCCTGACTTAGAGGACAGCAGAAACGATGTAAAAGAATGGAAGGCAATTACAACGGAAGGAAGCATATCGCAGAAAACAACCGCACACCCCTAGTTCTGAAAGAAACGCAATATTCCACATCTGGCAAATGTCAAAGGTAAGCAAGCATCTGTCAAGGTAATACTAACATTATCACAACCGAATCAATTTGAGAAGCCTGGGCCAATCAAGCCAATTTTATCGTGAAGAAACAAGCCTGGTCAAACATCTAGTGAGCCATGAATCCGAGCAGGAGCATGACAGCAACCGAGAACTGACCCTCCACATCTGCTCCTAAAATATCTCAGAGAACAGCAGGAATGACTGTAAATCGCCATGATCTACATTTTCAGCAGAACTTAAGAGACAAATAAAAACCAACCACACCAAACAGCATGCTGTGGAACGGCTCAGAAACAACCTAAGTGTCCACTGGCGAACAAATGGACAAAGAAAATGTGGTGCATATGTACAAGGGAATTATTAATCAGTCCTAAAAAAGAATGAAATCTTGCCAATTGCTGATGGGGAAAAACAGACATTTTGGGGGGCTGCCAATCTGAATCTAGTCACTGTCCCTTCAATTGTCTGGTCCTGCAAGACCTGTTTACTCCCATTTTAGAGAGGCCACAAACCATCCCCAGACGAAGTTACCAGGTCAGGCCTTTGGTTGAGGTCTCAAAGCCCCAGCGTATGGGGCCCTTTAAGAACTTGCAAAGGGGACTGGAAAACCCCATATTTGGTAGACAAAGGACTGGGAAAGATATAAAAAAGGATAGCTTCCTCCATGTTGTTGCTCGGAAGTTGAAAAACATTTTCCCCCCCTCTGAGCCTGCTGGTTTAATAATAAAGTGTAACCCCATTTTTCTAAGTGTTGCTTGGTTTTTCTCTGGTCTCCTGTAACACTGTGACAACATGGTGGACTATGAGGGCACTATGGCAAGTGAAATAAGTCAGACAGAGAAAAGACAAATACTGTATGATCTCACTCGTGTGTGAAATCTTAAAAAGACCAACAAGCTCACAAATACCGAGAAGAGACTGGTGGTTGTCAGAAGTGAGAGGAAGAGGCAAAATGGGTGAAAGAGTCAAAGGTACAAACTTCCAGTCACCAAATAGGTAATTCCTTGGGATGTGATGTATATAGTGACTATAGTTAATAATACGGTAGTGCAAATGCACAAGTTAAGACTAAACCCTCAAAGTTCTCATCACAACAGCAACAAGAAAATACTGTAGCTGTGTGGTAACAGATGTTAACCAGACTTATTTTTCAATATATTCAAATATCGAATCATCATGCTTTACACTTGAAACTAATATAATGATGCTTGTCCATTATTCCTCAATTTTTAAAAAAATCTTTTTTTAAGAAGGAAAAAGAAACGAAGTCTATTTCTTCACCCATTAAGTCTTGGCTGGCCTTGTGTTAGAAGTGAGGCTGGATGGGTTCCAGGGTTCCCCAGGAGGACTCGCAGCCTCCGCCCCTGCCCCGTTGGCAGTCTTCATGAGCTGCCCGGAGACTGCCATGCTAAGGAGAAGCTGGGCTGCTGCACTGGAGGATGAGAGGCCAGTGGAGAAGAGATGCCCCAGCCAACAGCCAGCACCAACTGTCAGACACGAGAGTAGAACCATCTTGGCCCTTCAATCCCAGCCAACTCCCCAGCTGACTACCACATGGGTGAGTCCAGGCTAAACCAGCAGAAATCTGTCCAGCAGAACCACAGAATCACGAGAAAATAAATCATTGTTTGGACAGCTAAATTTAAGAGTGATTTGTTATCCAGCAATAAATAACTTGTACCATTGGGTATTATGAAATAAAAATGCATTAACCAGAAAAGGTTGGCATCATTAACTGAAAAAAAAAATCTGGTTACAAATTTTAATAAGCTATTCATATATGCAGACACACACACACACACACACACACACACACACACACACACACACAAAAGGGCTAAATAGACATATACTGATTAATAACAGAGGGAAATATAACAAGGTAAATCCTGGGTAGTGAACATAGTCTTTTCTTATTTAAAAAAAAATCTTTTACATGCCTTTGTAGAAATAGTTTTTTATTTATTTTTATTTATTTTTTAAAAATATTTTTATTGATTTTTCACAGAGAGGAAGGGAGAGGGATAGAGAGCTAGAAACATCGATGAGAGAGACACACTGACCAGCTGCCTCCTGCACACCCCCCATCAGGGATGTGCCCGCAACCAAGGTACATGCCCTTGACCGGAATCGAACCCGGGACCCTTCAGTCTGCAGACCAACGCTCTATCCATTGAGCCAAACTGGTTTCGGCAGAAATAGTTTTTTAAAATACTGTATTTGTTACAAAGGTCTATAGCGTTTGTTTATTCATCAGACAAAAAGATCAGCTGGGTCCCTGAAGAGCTCAGTAGTATCTAAATTCTTGCTATTCATCTCTACTAATACATAAACCTGAATAAGATCAGTTAATCAATCTACCTTTAGAGACAGTTACAGGCTGAACTGTGTCCTCCTGTCCCCAAAATTCACACACTGAAGCCCTGGTCCCCAGGACCTCAGAGTGTGACTGTATTGAGACAAGGCCTTTGAAGAGGTAATTAAGTTATTAAAATGAGGCCCTTAGGGAAGGCCCCATCCCACCTGACTGGCGTCCTCATAAGAGGAACTCTGAACACAAAAGCAACACCAGGGGTCTGAGTGCACCAAAGACCCACCACGTGAAGAGGCAGCAAGTGGGTGGCCATCCGTGAGTCACAGGGGAAACCCTGCACCAGTCCCTCTCCTTATGGTCCTCATAAGAAACCAGCCCTGCCGCACCTCGCTCTTGGACTTCCAGCCGCCAGACTGTGAGGAAATACATTTCTGCTGTTCAGCCACCCACGGTGATATTTTGTTATGGCAGTCCTAGCAGACTACCTAATTTACTTGAAAAAGTGACCTAGTGTGTCTTCTAAGCACAGCAAACAAAACCCACAAAAACAGTGTATAATAAAGTCCTACTCTAGATTTCTGGCCATTTTTGCCTTTAAAGTAAAATAACAACTATCAACATATACAAAGAGAAATTACATTAAACCTTATTAACCAATGTCACCCCAGTAAATTTAATAAAGAAAAGAAATTATATTAAACAATCTACGTGGATAGGAGGAGGGGCACGCTTTCTGGATACTCTGCCTCACTTACAATGGAACATGTCTAGTTGTGTTCTACTCTTGAGCTGGCACAAGAAATGGGTTTTCTTGTTTTGTCTTGTATTTATTTACGGGCCACTGGCAAAGAACAGAACAAAACTACTGGAGAACCAAGAAATAAAAAGCAACATTATTAAGGACTATTGTTTTTAATCAAATACAAAATATTTCATTCACCTATTTTTAAATTAACAACGACACCATTTTCAATAAGCAAACAAAAAATTGAGTGGTTATGGTGAGAGAACAAAGACGACGGAGAGAGAAGCGGTGGTGTGGTGGCCGGGTCCAGGAGTTGGGGTTTAACATTTACGAGCTGGTTTATTGTAAAGGGAGAAGGCTGAATCATTTCTGAACCAGCCCTCGTGGAAGGGTGAGGAGCAGAAATAAACGGGCAGAGTTGGTGCCCTTGAGCTCAGATCTGAGCAGAGCGACTCAGTTCTATTTGTTTTCCATTTGAATGTTTGTGCTCTCACTTGAGAGAGGTTTCTGCTGCTAAAAATGTTTGACCATTGCATTAAAATGGTCCGTCCCCTCCGGCCTAAACATTCAGAAGGAAAGCATTTAAAAATCAGTGAAAAACATAGCTGAGCAGATACACTCAAGATGCAGAATGAAGGGCCACGTGATGTTTACTTGCTGGAACAACAGGCAGCTACAGTGAGTGGGGACTTGGATAGGACAGTAGAGACAGCAGCCTATCTATACTAATATTTATACTAATAAAAGAGTAATATGCTAATTAGACTGGATAGACTGAACATCTTCTGGATGTCCTCCGGACAAAGCTGCAGTGGCTGCAAGGACCGAGAAGGGCCAGCAGTGACAGCAGCAGTGGGGTAATAAGGGTGGCCTTCCCCTGATCAGCCTGGTTGCCTCCCACAGAGGAAGGCCAGAATGCAGCTTAAGCTGTCAATAGGACATTCCCTGAGGGCTCCCAGACTGTGAGAGGGGGCAGGCTAGGCTGAGGGACCCCGCCCCCCAGTGCACAAATGTTCATGCACCGGGCCTATAGTCTATTTATATAAAAGCCTAAGCAACTATCCAACCTTTCAACCAATACCTATGATGCACAATGACCACCAGGGGGCAGACACTCAGTGCACAGGCATGGAAACATGGAACAGACTGATGAATCTGAGGGAAGGGGGAAGGTGGGCAAGAAATTAACCAAAGATCTTATATGCATACTACAGGCACAGTGCACAGATTCCTGTACCAGTGGGGTCCCTTGGCCTGGCTAGTGGGGATCAGGCTGAAACTGGGTGGGGTCCCTCAGCCTGGCCTGCAGAGATCAGGTCAGTGTTACCTGACACAGATCCATGCACTGGGCCTCTCGTATATGAATAAACACTCAGGATTGCCCTAGCTGGTTTGACTCAGTGAATACAGCATCAGCCTGCAGAATGAAGGGTCCTGGGTTGAATTCCAGTCAAGGGCACATGCTGGGGTTTTGGACTCGATTCCATTGGAGGGCATGTAGGAGGCAACTGATCAATGATTCTCTCTCATCATTAAGGTTTCTATCTCTCTTTCCCTTAGCTTCATCTCTGAAATCAATAAAAAAATATATTTTTTATAAAGGACTGAGGATTGTAAGTCTATGATAAGCATTGCAAAATGAACCTGAAGTGCAACTTCATGAATCAAAAAGTGAATGAATACAGCCTAAGGCATCATTAATAAAACTATAATTTTCAAAATGAAAGCATTCAATAAAATTGCCAAACATATATTAAAAAACCTGTTTGTACTATCAATAATCAAAGGTACAGACAGCACTGTTCAACAAACTTTCGTATGAATCAGACCTGAGTTCCAGTCTTCATTCTCAAGCTTACACAACATATGTAACATCAAAAAATGCAGCTTCCAGAACCTTCCACCACACGAATGAAGGGATTTGGGCAGTGTTGTTGTGAGGGCTAGTGATGCTATGGATAGATAATACCCGGTGTAGTGCTGGCACACTGTAGGCATCAAGAACAGGAATGCTCACAGAGCATGGTGTGAATTCTGTCTCAATTCATCGTCGTCGAATAGTTAGAAAAAGGAGGATCAAAATACACAAATGCAAGTTATTACAAGAATGGGACTGAAAGCGTAACGGATAAAAGGGTCGGCTATAGCAGAGCGCGGCACTAGAAGCGCCGCCCTTTACTTCCAGCAGGAGCAGAAAAGGGCGGGACGCCTGCACAGCTGTCTAGCAGCACGTGCAGAGGGCATTCCAACGCTCCAGGCCTATTTGGGAGAGGCAAGGATTCAGAATGTGGAAATGGGAGGGATCAAAGGGGTGACTGGTATCTCCTTTTCTCTCTTTTTTTATTTTTCCCAATTATTGATTTCCATAAATATCCCTTTGTCAGTCCAGACGAGTATACTTCCTGAGAACTCCTGAAGCACACACCGGGGCCACTTCACGCTCACTGCCCGGGGAGGCAGACGGCTCAGAGTTTGCTCGGATTAACAAAGGAGTGTGAAACAGAAGTAGCATTCCTGCAGCTGGGAGGTCCCAAATCCAGTGCAACTCGGGATATTCACGGAAATGCCACCACAAAGAGAAAAATGAAAGTTAAAATATTTGCTTCTCTTAAGTTGGAAATACGCTACCCTGTGACTGCATCACAGCACAAGATGCCCTTCCCCCAGGAAAGGGGCTCTGTAAGAAGCCCGAGGACAAAGACACTTACCTAAGATGAGATGAAGTTTGGTTTCTGTCTGGAAGGCATAGTGCAGCGTCACCAGAAACGGCGACTGCCTGATGTGCTCCAGGACCTGCCGCTCCGTCCGCGTGTGCTCTGTGGTTTTGGCCTTCTGAACTATGGTTGCCTTTTTCAAAACCTTCATGGCGTACAGCTTTCCAGCATCATGGCCGCTTATTTTACGAACTAGAAATACTTTTCCATAAGCTGAAGAAAAAAAACAAACCACCAACAACAATTAAAATGCTACACAGGCAGAACGGTAAGTTACTGGAAGTTGAAAGTTACAATGCACTAAAAAGCACTTTTGAATGAAAAAGTATCCCTAGTACTGTTTCAAAGAATTCTCTGACAGATTTCTTCAATTTTATGCCAACCATGTTTCTAAGTCCAATGCTCAGTATTTACATATCTAACCACTGCTGACAAAGTTATGCTTTCACTGTCACTGTTATTCTCTCCTCAATATTTTTAGCTCTAGGAAACTAGCTTTATTATGGTCAATTAACCCCAATCCAATTCTGGGACAACTAGGGCATTTTATACCTCAGCTAAAACCTCTAGGTTTTGCTACTGATGTGAATGAATAAAAACAGTTCTTAATGAGGATCACACACACACACACACACACGAATCAAGTGCCTTAAGTATTCCTCTACACTCATTTTAAAAGTCTAAAGCAATATACACTGACATTATATAAACAAAAGAGACCTTCAGGTTAAAAACCAACATTAAAATATCTTAAATTTCAAGCAATTCTGAAGAAGCCCCTCTACATCCACGGGCCGTCATTTACAGTTTACATGGTCAACCTCGCCACATTTCCCTAGGTAAGGGCTCGGCTGGGCACATCTCTGAGTGGTGCCACTCCTCTAGCCGAGGAAATGGGGCCCTGTGGGCACTGTGCCTCTTGGGCAGAGCAGGGATCTGCATTTGTGTAGAGAGGGGGGAGAGGGCCGGAAGAGGTGGGAGGAGGAAGGAGGAAGGGCAGGCAAAATATCCCGAGAGGGAAGGGGTAGGTCCCCAATTCATCCCTACAAGGTATAATAAATGTCCTTCCCTTTTAACAATGCGAACATCTCCGGAGATGGTTAAGCCCAATCCTGCCTTTGAAGTTAAACCTGTAATGAGACCACTCTGGAGCCGGAGCTGTGACCCATACCAGTGCTTCCCAAGCTCTGCCCACACCCCTCCAGTACTGAGCACATAATTCCGCTCCAGTCCACCCACTGGCATGAGAGAGCTTTAAAGGAAGGGCTCTTGTACCCTGGATGTTATTCAGTTCAGTGCTTCGGGAAGTACTTAGTACAGGCACGTGATCTAGAATGGGTCAGTGAATGTAGTTCTCCTGAGAAGCAGGAAAACCATCACTTACTAAGGACTTGTCTATGCCAGGCTCAGTACAAACATATTCCATGTACGGAGTCATGTAATCCTCAGAACAGCCAATGTTGTGCTTTCAGTAATTCCGCTTCACAGATGAGCAAACGGGTTCAGCATATTCAAGGAACTGGCCCAAAGGCTTGATAAGAAGTGGCAGAGCCCACTCAAACGCAGGAAGTGTTATGCCAGAGACCATGTTCACCATAAATGAATAAAAAAATAATTCCTCACAAATACTAGAAATCAGATTCTCTGGATTATAGTAAAATCAACACCATGAACACATTCTGGAATACAGAAAAAGTGCACAAAATGTTTGTGTCTCATCTCATTACAAATAAAATAATTACAGGTTGAGATTTTAGTAAGTCAGAAGTGAATCAAAAAGAGAAAACACAACCCTAACAAATTAAAATATAAAAATGAAAAAGCTCATCTGTTCAGGGTATTGAAAGGAAGGTAAAAATCTTTATAATGAAGTGTTTATCTTCCAGGGAGCAGACACTTACATACTCAGGAGAAAGTCTTCAACTGGTTTGGGGCCTCTATGTGTCCCACATACACAGCACCCAACCTAAGTTCCAGTCCCCCAGGGCTGATGCTCTCCTCTCCTTGGTAAGACACACTGCCACACACTGCGTGCCTATAACTAGCTCACAGTGCACTCTGTCCCCACTCGGTCCAGTCATGCTTCCCATCAGTCACTGACACTCACTGCCTGCCTGTTGATGCCTGCTGCATATGTTATTCTCGTTATAACTTAACTAGGTATTACATAACCAATGAAATGTAAATGTGAGAGAGAAAATTGAGGTTGAATACTTTGGATGAACTAGATAAAAGCAAGTTACTTCAAAAGAACTGCTGGCAAGTTAGGTGTGAGTCAAACAATTATAAAAGGCATGGAGGGGGGATTGTGGAAATCTAAAAGAATTTTGTACTCAGATTACTTCAAATGTGGCTGGTTCTCACTCTAAAGAATTCAAAACTTAACTTTAGTGGGGTTTATACAAAACAAACCATCTTTTAAGAATTGTCTTGCCGTAACCTGTTTGGCTCAGTGGATAGAGCGTCGGCCAGCAGACTCAAAGGTCCCAGGTTCGATTCAAGTCAAGGGCATGTACTTTGGTTGTGGGCACATCCCTAGTAGGGGGTGTGCAGGAGGCAGCTGGTCGATGATTCTCTCTCATCGATGTTTATAGCTCTCTATCCCTCTCCCTTCCTCTCTGTAAAAAATCAATAAAATATATTTTTTTAAAAAGAATCTAGTCTTGAAGAACAAGTGTTGTGCCTACATCCAAAGACTGGCAAATGAATTTATCCATTTTAAGTGAAAAGTAGTATGTTCAAGTATGTATTTATACTTGAACATACTACTTTTAAAACATTTTTCCATTTTACCCAACATTTCTTGATTAACCACAAGTACCAATCATGTCATATGAAAGTTTGCTCTAACAAAAGGATCGTTCATATTCATCACTGCTGAAATTCATCCCCCTCATCCTTCCAGATAACTGCATTCTTGTTCAAGGTTGACTCAGGCATCAACCATACTAGCTGTGCCTCTCAGCTTGCTTTCCCACTCAATTTGGCAAACATACCTTTTTGTTCTATCATCTAAATTGCTGATAAAAATATAACCTTTCCTGTCCAGCAGAGTGGCTCAGTTGGTTGAGTGTCATCCTGTGCACTGAAAGGTTGCCGGCTCAATTCCTAGTCAGGGCACACACATGGGTTGCAGGTTCAGTCCCCGGTAGGGTCATGTATGGAAGACAACTAACTGAATGATGTTTCTCTCATGTCGATCTCTCTCTCTCTCTCTCTCTCTCTCTCTCTCTCTCTCTCTCTCTTCTCAGCATGTCCTTGGCTGAAGATTAAAAATAATAATAATAATAATAATAATAATAATCACCATAATACTAAAATAACCCTTTCAGCTCAAAACAGTTGATTTCCTATTGCTCTTAAAGAGAATCCCTAATCTATCTTAAACTATCTGGCTTCTAACTTCCCTCTCTCCATCTACTCACCATCTCATTGAGCTAATTTCTTCAGCCATCCAGCTTCCCGACTTCCCAGACCAGTAGTACAAGTCCCTAATTTTATTTTCTCCTAACACCATGCATTCTCTCTCATGGAAATTATCAGAAACATTAGTTTTCATGTATTTGCATGATTGCTTCATTATCTTACTTCTACTGGGGTGTAAATTCCACAAAATTATGTACTTGTCTGATTTTACCCACTTTGAATCATTAGCAAGTAACAATGAAGCTGGCAAATCATGGAAACTCAATGTTGAATGTGTGAAAAACAAAAACAACAACAAAAAACCCCCAAGAACAAACAAGCTAACAAATAGGAAAAGGCCAAAGAAACAGCTCTGTAAACATAGAGCCAAATACCCTCTTCTCAGCTGACAATTTTGACAGAAAGGTGAAGAAGCTAGCAATGCAGATCCTCAGTACAGAGCGATTGCTAGCCAATTCTTTGCCTGCAGGGAAGGAACAATATGGTTCCTGGCAATATCTCCCGGTGAAAGTGAACTCAGGAACCCTAGCTGTCCCCATGTTAGAACAGGAAAATAGCTTACTGACATCCACATATGGCCACTGCTTTCTCATCTGCCACAATTATGTGAGAAGGAATGAGAATGCTTGGCCGCATCCCCTTCTCATATATAATTGAACCTGGGAAAGAGTTCTAGCTTTCCACATGCGGTATGTCCTGAGCACTGATAATCAATCCACCTGCCTCCCCCTCCGTCTTCCCTCATAGAATTTCACGCAGTGCAAGGCATCAGTGTCAGGAATGAAACCAAATAAGAAATACACCCCTGGAACTTTACCTTTCACTTGTCCTGCCCTTGGGAACTGGTATCCTTATTAACAGGCCAGCTGAACACGTGTGGACAGTAATGCTGGAATAATAGCATATATCAAGCTCCTGTAAAGCCACCACCCTGGAAAGGATTCTCCACGAAGCAGCTCATCCCAGCGATACTGCCACACAACCAAAACTGAGAGTTCAGTGGTGAAACTGACCATAACCTGGATCTTCTGAAGACTCATCTGAAACATCCCATTCGTTAGACCTCAGCAACACTGGTCTCCACCCCAGTGACTCTACAAGCTACCTTGTGTACAGACAGACAACAGGGAGCACCTTCCCGGGACAATAGGAGTAGCTAAGGAAGACTTTCCTCAGAAAGACTCTAGTAACTTGAGGTTTAATCTTCTGTGCGACACTTTTTAAAGAGACTACATAAAATAAAATTAGTTTTTCCCCCCAAGAATATCTCTGGATCTGTTGTAAAAAGTGCTACAGGAGCCATTTGATAACCACAGTGCTTGTTAAAGTCTCCATAGACCACTTTTTTCAAACTGTGGGCCATGACCCAACAGTGGATGATGTTATGACCAGCATTTTAAAAACAAAAAGAGAACAGAATATACTAAAAGTGTTTAATGACACTCCTCTTTTTATATATAGTAGAGGTTCAGTGCACAGATTTGTGCCTGGGTGGACTTCCTCAGCCTGGCCGGCGATTGGGGCCAACTGGGCCAAGGGAGGTTGACCAGGGGGGGAGGCGCCACAGGATGTTGGCTGTGTGCGTGCAATGACCACCACAGGGCAGCTCCTGCATTGAGCATCTGCCCCTGGTGGTCAGGATGCATCATGGCGACCAGTCATTCAATCGGTTGGTCTCTTAGACACACATATATATACACACACACACATGTATGCAAATGTATGTGTACATGTGAACATGAACAAATCTGAACACATGGGAGGGAAAAAAAAAGACGGCAATATAATGACTAAAAATAGGCTGGTGCCAGACTGCCCGGGTTTGAATCCTAGATGTGCTATTTAGAAACTGTGTGACCTTGGGCAAAATAGTTAAGGTGACTGTCTCAATTTCCTCATTAGGGACAGTAACAGTTCCTCCATCATTGTTTTGGGGGATTAAATAATTAATATAGACATCTACAATAAGTCCTGGCAGATAATAAACACTATGTAACTGTCAGTGGAAAAAGTTTGTGTCTGTATGTCTATACACATACATAAATACACATACTGAATTGCCATATAAAAATGTACCTATTTCATCCAATGAATAATAATCAGAAAAGCTTGAAAGCCACTGTTCTAGAAGAATTCACATGCCTTTCCTTTAAAATATATATATATTACATAAGCCAAAAAATTTTCCCTTTATATTCACCTCTTCTAACCTCAGAGTTAAATTTAAGACACAGTAACAATGACTATCTCATTCCAGGTGTCTACATCTATTTCACATTCTCTTTATTTTATTTTTTTAGGTTCCTTTTCCTTCCCTATCTTTGAAAACACTACTAAATCTCTTCGAAAATGAGTAAATTTCAAAACACATTTAAAATAAAATGTACTTGACTTTACAAATTATCAAAACAAAGCACTAATTCCTAAATTCCTTTACACAATGGATATCTTAATTAGAAACTAAATTCCAAATATTAAAAAATATCAATTAAACTAAATATTTCAACATAGTTTTAAAACAAGAAAAAGGAGACAGTCATTTAATATAACTATTATTCTTAGCCACTGTTTGCTAGGATTTGTAAAACCATAAAAATAAAATTTCTAAGATTAATCAAAGTAAGCTGATTACAATAGATTAATCCTATAATACAGTGGTGGGCAAACTGTGGCTCTTGAGCTATGGTTTGCCCTCTGTTGACTTTGCCGACCACTGCTCTAATACAAAAGATAAAGATGTGAATGAAAAATATGTTTGATTAGAAAACAGATGCTAATAGTAAACAAACCAGACATAGTAAACATATATGAAATCGTGGGCAGTAATTTTTGTGAAAGAGACTAAGGTAGTCCATTGCTTTAGGCATACACATATCCTCTAAGATATATAATAATGAAGACTTGGAAATCACATAATAAAAGTATCAGCATTCTATATTTAATCAGATTTTAGTTTCTAAATTAACCACTGAACTCATTTGCTTAACTTCTTTAATGGTCAAAAATAGTTGTACAGCTGAAGCAGGAATACAAATCAGCACGTTTTCTCATGAAGAGTAATAGCTTCTAAAAAAGGATTTAGTACGTAAGAAGGTTGAAAATTTAAAAAATAATCACTACAGGATTAACTATGAATTCAATATTATATTAGCTTGAATATTCAAAGACTGACTGCATAATAATCTTCTAGATTCATGAAAACGATAGGCTATTTCTTAACCCCAACCTCAAAGGACTTGAAAACTAAAGATTCTGGTCCAGCAGGAAAGAAGAAAAAGCCACAAAGGAAATGGTGTCCTACTATGAGGCTCACATTTGGAAATGACTACCCTGGATCTGATCACCAGGAGATCTTACTAAAAGAAAATACAGGAAAACAAGGACAACTAAGAAGTACATTCATAAAGCAACCTCTGGTTATATCTAACTAAGCTGTTTGCCGAGCTAACCAGTCATGTCTTAATGGCCAGTGTTAATTACCATCCCCAATAGATGCAAATGGTGTCCTGCCAAGTAGCACCTTTACAGGCTGGTGCACCCATACTGCTTCTAATCGCCACAGCTGTCCTCGTCACAGCCTCACCCGAGAGGGTACAGCCACCATTCCTTACCCCACCCCAGCCAAGCAGCCTGCAGCCAATGACCAACATGGGTACAAAAGGCTTGCCTCCTCACTCTTGCTCTGAAACTTCCCATAGGTTTGACTGAACGGAGACCCCAGCTGAGACCACATGCTGCTTAGGCTCTTCCCCTGCCCTGATTCCTGTAATAAATCACGTGCACCACAACCCTGTCCCGGGCGTGGCTTCTAATGGACAATTCAGTAATACACTGAACGGAATTTATACTAGGGAGAGAATGGCAACCAACATCATCATACGGAATCACCTTTTGATTATGGCATAAAACATCACACACTTTTAACCTCTCTGATTTCCATACACACTGTAGGCTCACACTGAAGCATAGGGTATAGTGGGCATGCACAGATGCAAAATCATAAACACTTTTGAATGACAATTTTGACAATTTAATGAATATATGCTTTTAAAGGTACTATTTTTAATAGGGATACTTTCCAAACACCTAAGAGAATAAAATGACAAATGATGACTAAGTCATCATACTTTGTTAAAACAGTCTTCTACATTTACATAACTCAACCAAAGTTTTTCTATCACCAAAAAGTAGCTGTCTTTAAGTTGCCCTAGTCACGGGCAATGTCTAGCACCCTCTAGTGGCAAGTTACCAGGAGAACTAGAATTGCATCTTATTTAATAAGTAAAATGTTTTTTTGAAGTGTGCAGTAAGAACAAAAACATTTTTTAAAGGGTGCCCTGTCAGGGATGATTTTCATAGAATCTGGGACCAATGAGTAAAGAGAACATTTCATATATATATATATATATATATATATATATATATATATATATATATATGTATGTATTTTACTGATTTTTTACAGAGAGGAAGGGAGAGGAATAGACAGAAACATCGATGAGAGAAAAACATCAACCAGCTGCCTCCTGCACACCCCCTACTGGGGATGAGCCTGCAACCAATGTACATGCCCTTGACCGGAATCGAACCCGGGACCTTTCAGTCCGCAGGCCAACGCTCTATCCACTGAGCCAAACCGGATTCAGCAAGAGAACATTTCAAAGATGGCCCTCGAGGCTGGGGTGAGCAACCCACAGGAGAGTCTACCAGACAAGTATTTCCACAGAACAGCTTGCAAGATCTGCTGTAGAGTAGGTGACAAAAAACAAAACAACAACCCTTACATGATAAGGAAAAAGTGACCTTCTTACGAGGGCACAGGGACTGAGGCACGAATGGTTACTGCTCATTACACATTACAGGAGGCATGGCATTTAGAATTTCTATGTTCTGCCAAGTTCTCATAAACCCAGAAATAATTCTATGTTAAACAGCGACCAGGATATTATTCAACTTGCAATTTTTTATTTAATACATATATTTTACATGCTCACTACTCTATCTCAGTACCCAAAACAATTCTTGCCTCTTGATAAATACATATGAAAGAAGAATTCCAACAGCAATGGGAATGGACTGAGAGGTTTTAAATAGAGAAGTGGCATGCACTTAAGAAGGATCTTTAAAAAGATCGTGCTGGCTGTTGTGGGGAGAATGGATTAGGAGAGACCAGCCTGAAACATGGGAGAACTTTTGCTGGCTGTATCTCCCTCCTGCTGGATATATTTTAGGCTAATAAAATATTTGCTAAGAAATGGCATTCACTCACATAGTAAGCTAATCAGAGGCCTTGGTGGTGCATTACATTAGCTCTTTTAGAAATATGGCTTCTTTCCCTTACAGCTATGCAAATAGCTAACGTTTACATCGCATTTATTACGTGTCAAACAATCTAAATGCTTTATTATTTAGATAAAATATACATATATCTTATGTATATTTTAGCGTAAGACTGTTAACCCAAAATACAAAAAGGTTAAGAACCTAAAATGTTTGAATAGTTAAGAGAAGACAAAGAATAAGAAAAAAATACACTTTCATTTGACATGTTCTTTTTAAGGTAATTTATAAATCAACTTCTTAGAAATTATAATAAAATTTCAACATGTCATTTATAAACCATTTTTGTTAGATTTTTATTATTAGAAATATGACTTTAGCTCTGGCCAATGTGGCTCAGTTGTTGGAGTGTCGTCCTGTACATCAAAAGGTGGCAGGTGTGATTCCCAGTCAGGCACACACTTAGGTTTAAGGCTTGATTCCCCGTCAGGGCACATGTGGGAGGCAACAGATGGATGTTTCTCTCTTTTTCTCTCCCTCTCCCTTCCTTTCTCTAAGGTCAATTAAAAAAAGAAAAAAATAGCACTGACCGGTTTGGCTCAGTGGACAGAGCGTCAGCCTGCGAACTGAAGGGTCCCAGGTTCAACTCCAGTCAAGGGCATGTACCTTGGTTTCGGACACATACCCAGTAGGGGGTGTGCAGGAGACAGCTGATCAATGTTTTTCTCTCATCAATGTTTCTAACTCCCTATCCCTCTCCCTTCCTCTCTGTAAAAAATCAATAAAATATTTTTTAAAAAGAGAGAAATATAACTAGTTGAAATTACTCCCAGATATGCTAATAGTAATTATATGAAATAACTAATAACCTATCCTTATGAATAATTCCTAAATCATTTTTATTTTTCTAATTTAGGGTACAACTTTATGGAGGAGTTCCCTGTACAATAAATAACCACGATTGATAGTTATTTAGCAACTGACAATTCATATCCATTATCTCATTAATCTTGTAGCAACATTGTGAGATAGGTATTATTAAGTTATGCCAATAGGGAGTTAGGCTCACAGAGTTCATGTGATGTGTCAAGGAAGGCAAGTAGGCAATGATAATGTCAAGATTCAAACCTGAGACTTTTAGGTCATCCTCAGTACCCAAGAACCTCACAGCCAAAACTGAGAGGAGAAACCAACCCCGTGGCCCCTTTGCAGTCACATGGCAAATTTTACCTTTTTGTCATAATGACCAAAGATCTCCAAAATATAGATCATGTATAATTAATAAAAAAATTCAAAGACAATACTAAATTCTTTTTTTAAAATATTTTTATTGATATTTTACAGAGAGGAAGGGAGAAAGGTAGAGAGCTAGAAACGTCGATGAGAGAGAAACATTGACCAGCTGCCTCTTGCACATCCCCCACTGGGGATGTGCCCGCAACCAATGTACATGCCCTTGACCAGAATCGAACTCGGGACCTTTCAGTCCGCAGACCGACGCTCTACCACTGAGCCAAACCGGTTTCGGCAATACTAAATTCTTTTAGCTGAGAACTTCATGCTCCATTTCATTAAGCATCAGAATTAGTAATAATGCACACAATGGATATGTTTAAAGATTTCCTCTATACTTAGATGTCTCGAAGAAAGAAAAATGGTCAAAAGAGAGATGCAGAAGTAAAAATAGAATCGTCATTCCCACAAATAATCCAAAATTTCATCATGAAACAAAATAATTCTAAAAGATGAACCAAAGACATTTCCTGGATGTGGAATATCAACCGCAATAATAATGCTAGAGATAAGGGGATAAATTATATACTTGGTAGACTTACACTTCATACTGCTATGGATATGGGAGTGGGTCAGGGAAGTAGGGTTGAAAAAAATTACAGGGGTGATCTTAAGTGCTTACCATAGCAAATGTGAAGGAAAAATCAAGAGAACCACTCAGTGTTATTCTTTTAAAGATTTTTTAAACTGATTTTTAGAGAGAAGAAGGAAGAGGAGAGAAACAAACATCAGTGTGAGAGCAGAAACACCAATGGGCTGCCTCCTGCATGCCCCTATTGGAGATCAAGCCGAAAACCCAGGCATGTACCCTGACCAGGAATAGAATTGGCAACTTCTGTGCACAGGACCATGACCAACCAGCTGAGCCACACTGACCAGGGCAGTGCTGCACCTTCTATAAAAGAGCCTCAGTGGCACAATTCAGAGAATGAAGCAATCTCGGCAGGATTTGGATGGGCAGAAAGGAGGAGGAGCATGAAAATGAGAGACCAAGACAAGGCCGGGCATCAGAGGATAGGAAAGTACACATAATTGTAGGGTAATAAGGAAAATTAACTGAACTAGAAAGTAAGCAGAATATGATGGTAACTGGAGAAAAGATAGGAGAAAACAGAGCTAAGCCTGAAAGCAAGGCAAGAATTTGGACTTGAGCCCTGGCTGGTGTGGCTCCATTGGCTGGGCGTCATCCAATGCATCAAAAGGTTGCCGGCTCTGTCCCAGTCAGGGCACATGCCAGGAGTTGTGGGGGTCAATCCCTGGAGTCACTCTCACACTGATGTTTCTCTCTCACTTTCCCTTCCTCTCTAAAATAATATAAATCTTCCAAAAGATTTTGGACTTGCCCTAGGCGGTTTCACTCAGTGGATAGAGTCCCCTCCTGGGTTCGATTCGGGTCAAGGGCACGTACCTCGGTTGCAGACTCCTCTCCAGCCTGGGCCCTGGTTGGGGCTCATGCAGGAGGCAACCACTCAATATGTTTCTCTTACATCGGTTTTTCTCTTTGTCTTTCCTTCTCTCTCCCTAAAAATTAATGGAAAAATATCCTCAGGTGAGGATTAACAAAAAAAGATTTTGGACCTGAATAATTAACTGGAAAAAAAAAAGGCACTATGAGTTCTGAAAACAGGAAAGTAGAGCAATAATGTTGAGTTTTAATGTGGCTGCATATTATTTTATAACAGGATGTATGTATAAAGTACAGACAGTCCTCGGGTTGCATAGAACTCGATGTACGTCATTTAGGGTTACGTTGCCATCTCCCATTTTTTGTAAAAAAAAAAAAAGTTCCATCATTTCAACGTATGTACATATGTGCTTTATGTTTTTTATTATTTATTTACCACAAGTAAAGGTCAAGAATTGTTATTTTCTTTTAAAATTTTTTTAACTCTTTCACTTCATTACTGCTATGTATGTGCTCCATGTGAGTGACATAGGTGCTTATGTAGGTGAGTTCCGACTTACATCGAAAATCACATTATGTTGCACCGTAGGAATGAATCTCTGATGTAATCCGAGGTCCTACTGTACATAAAATGGAAGAGAAAACTTACAGGAAGGCAGACCAATTAAGAGGACACTAAAAACAATGCATATATAAGGTAATATATGAGTGATGGCACTAGAGACAGAAAAGAAAAGGTTACGCTAAGGGTCATTTCGATGGAAAAAATTATAAGATTCTGTGGAAAACAAAATGAAAAAGGTCAACATAGAGAAGAATCAAAAGTTATTTCCAAGTCTCTTGCTTCGGAAACTGATCAACCAATTAGTGATAGACCAAAAGAAACAAGATAAATAAATCAATACTCTGAGTAAAAAGACAATTATTTTTCATGAATATTGCATGCATTTAAGTATCACATCAAAAAGTAAACATTTTCTATTCTAATATTCCACAAAGTCTTCAAGATATTGGATGAATAGCATTTTATCTAGTGTAAAATTTATCAGAAGCATTTTCAGTTTCACTTCCATAGAAAACCTGACATGACACAAAGACTTCTATTATTCTAAATAGTGCTGTAAAAAATTATCTTAAAAAGGTAATGAAACTGAAGATCAGTGGTGAAATATTTGAATAAAAATTAATATTTTATTAAATTTATAATAAAAGTTTCAACCTACTCCATTTAGTCATCAAAACTGTGATTTTAAATATAGGAATACCTACAGTGATATTTCATAATTATCCCATTGTCTTTGAGCAAGTATACTGCAGATGGCAAAAAAGAGGAACAGTATCCATGGCTAACAGTAGACAAATAATCAATAGAACAGCAGAGAAACATACAATGGAAATACAAAAGTAAAATATTTTTGGTAAATTCTTTCCTCACCTCTGAAGAATTACCTTTAAGACCTGAGATCAAACCATTCGAAAGTTTAGATAATGAGATAGAGCACTAAATGTGTTGAAAGGAATTACACATGAGGCTGGATTTTACAAATTTTGTATTAAACTGGCCTTAATATTCCTTCTTCACATTCCCTTTATCTGTTTTTTGGAGTCAAAGTTATACTACTGTCCTCAAACAATAAATTGGAGGAAATAATCCAACTTTTTCTGTTCTCTGAGTTTGTAGAAGATTAAAATTATCTATGTCTCTAATGTTTGGCAGAACTCATTCTTAAAACTGTATCAAGTGTTTTCCTATTAGGAAGACTTGCTTACTGGCCAATTTCTTTAAGAGTTACAGGACCGTTCAGGTATTTTCTTTTTTTTTTTTAATCAGTGTGGTAATTTATACATGCAAGATTCATGTGCATGATAAAGCTTGAGGAACACTATCTCAGAACATCACTCCTATCATATACAAAATTATATGCTACTTTTGTCTAATATTTCAATTTACTATTTTTACTGCCACAATTTTGACATTATGACCATGCTTTCACACAGACAATATTTAGGTATTATTTTCTCATGAATCTTTTCTGCATCTCAGAAACTTTTCTTTTCCTTATAACTTTATCTTTTAGGAAAAAATTTAATGAGGACCTACTGGTAAAAAAACAAAACAAAACAAAAAAAACCCCAGCTTTTTTATGTCTGAAAATGTCTATTTTGCTCTCACTTCTGGAAAAGTTTTTCTGGGTATATAATTCTAAATTGACAGTTATTTTGTCTGGGCATTTTGCAGATATTCTTTCACTCTCCTATGGCTTTCATGGTCACTGTTGAAAAGGTCGTTAATTTAATCATTGCTCCTTCATTAATAAGCCTTCTCCCTGGCTATGTTTAGGGTACCTGTCTGTCTCTGGTGTTCATCAGTTTCTCTAAGATGCATCTATATAAGAACTTCTTTAGCCCTGGCTAGTAGCTCAGATGGTTGGAACATCACCCCATACAACAAAAGGTTGCGGAGTAGATTCCCAGTCAGGGCATAAACCTAGATTTCAGATTTGATCCCTGGTTGGGGCACATATGGGATGCAGCCAGTGGATATTTTTCATATCAATTGTTTCTCTCTCTTTCCCTAAAATCAATAAAAGCATATCCTTGGATGTGGATTTAAAAAAAAGAAGAATTTTATACTTGTTGATTTGCTCTGTTTTTTAAATCTTCAATTTCACATATTTAACCAATCCTAGTAAATTTTTAGCTATTGTCTATCCTTTCTATCTTAATCTCTTTTATAGATGCCATCTTTTTTCCTCCATTCTATGTTCTGCATACTTTCCTCAAATTCATCTCCCAAATTGCTCTTTCTCTAACTATAGCTCAGTTGATTTGAATTGTTTTTTCATTTCTGGAAGCTCTCTTGGTTCTTTTTCAAATCTGTCTGGTCATTTTTTTTAGCATGCCTTGTTCCTTAATATTACTGTCAAATCTCGAATTTTAAAACCATATAAACATGTATCGTATTTCACATCTAATAATTCCAATAGTCCCTGTGGGTCTGATTCTGCAATTTATTGTCTCCACTTCTTTCACTCATGGTGCCTTGCTGCTTCTTCACAGTAAGGTCATGCTTGTTAAGACTTTCTTTGGTACTTCTTCAAGCTAAACTTTAGTGGGGAAGAAAAATGGTCTGCCCCCGAAGGTTCTCTTTCTCCTTCCAGGGAAAGAGACTACAGGCCTGCTAAGGATGGAAGAGGAGCGGTAAAGGCCTGCTTTAACTTCCACCTGAAGGAAGGAAAAGTGAAGTGGCAAGTTCTCCCAGCAGAGCAGCACATTCCAGGGGGAGGGTTAAAGAGACACAGTGCAGTTCTGACAAGCTATGTGGTGGTGGTGGGGGGGTGGGGGCGTGGAGAGGGGTTCACAAAGGGGGAGCAGTGCAAAATGAAAAAGTGGGATGGTTTGTTCGTGAATTATTAGAATTTTAGAACAGTGAAAGCAGAGCATTAAACCAAACAAGGGGTTCTTCTAAATTTAAGGATCTCAGACACCTATGAGGCCCTGACTTTTAAGCAGGAAGAACAGCAGCAGTAAAAATTCAGAAAACACAGAGAGTATAAAGCAGAAAATCAGTATTGTTTAAAATCCCACCACCCAGGGACAACAACCACTGTTATAAGTCTGGTATATATACCAGAGATTTTTTTTTTACGTATGTACATACATGTAGATATTGACATACATAATTTTTTAATATTATGGAAATGAAATATTGTACATTCTCTTAACTTACTACATTATGACAGCTTTTAAAAATGTTAGTAAATACCAATCTTTCAATATTATTGTACTAACTAGAGGCCTGGTACACGAAAATCATGCATGGGGGAGAGAGAGTGTTCCTCAGCCCAGCCTGAACCCTCTCCAATTCAGGACCCCTCAGGGGATGTCCAACTACCGGCAGTCGGACATCCCACTCGCAATCCAGGACCACTAGCTCCTAACTACTCACCCTACTGCCTGCCTGATTACCCCTACCTACTACCTCTGCCTGCTGGCCTGATTGCCCCTAACTGCTCCCCTGCCAACCTGATCATCCCTAACTGCTCCCCTGCCTGACCATCCCTAACTGCTCACTTGCCAGCCTGGTCGCCCCTAACCGCCTCTGCCTCAGCTCTGCCACCGTGGTTTTGTCCAGAAGGATGTCTGGATGGATGTCCAGAAGACATCTGATCTAATTAGCATAATACCCATTTATTAGTATAGATTATTAGTGTAGATTATAGAACATACAGATCCATGTTCTATTTAGCCAAATTCATATTGTTAGGTTTCTAAAGCGTTCTGAGCTTTTCATTATTCATAATTATGATCACTGAAAATCAATAAAGTTGAGGATTGAATGAGTCAATTAGTATAAAGTACTTAATGGAGTACTTGGCAAGTAACAAATTCTCTATAAATGTTAGTGATTTCTTTAATATTGTCTCCTATGTAAACATTGAATTAATTTACATTCCCAATAGCAGGGTAAAAGAGATTGATTTTTCTAAATCCCTGCTAATTCTTTCAAATTCTGCCTTTTGTATTTCTTCTATGAATCATTTATTGTTCAGGTTCTTTGACAGTTCTGTTGAATTCCTTATGCTTTTTAAATTTCAATTGATTTCTATACTGGAAATATCAATCCTTTGACATAGTAATAACAAGTACTTTTTTCCCCCAAAAAAAGAATTAACTCAAAACTTACCTCCAGTTCCTAGGACTTTCAGAAGCTCAAAATTTTCAATCCCCACCTTCTCTGCATGTCCTGTTAAATTTGCTAGAAAACAAAGAGAAAAAAAAGAAATAATTAAAAGGATCAGCAACAGAAGGTGGCCCCACAGGGGCTTCTGAGACACCAGCAATATTTTATTTCTTACTTGAGTGGTTAAACCTATGTTCACTTTATAATTGACTAGAGGCCCAGTGCACGAAAATTCATGCACTGGGGGAGAAAGGGTGGGGTCCCTCAGCCTAGCCTGTGCCTTCTCGCAGTCCGGGAGCCTTTGGAAAATGTCCAACTGACAGCAGTCAGAAATCCTTAGTGCTGCCACAGAGGTGGGAGAGGCTCCCACCACCACCGCTCTATTCACTCACCAGCCATGAGCCCAGCTTCTGGCTGAGCAGCCCTCCCCGTGTGGAAGCACAATGACCACCAGGGTGCAGCTTCTGTGCTGAGCATCTGCCCTCTGGTGGTCAGTGCACTTCATAGCAAATGGTCCTTCTGCCATTTGGTCAATTTGCATATTAACCTTTTATTATATAGACTAGAGGCCTGGTGCACGAAATTCATGCATTGGGGTGGCGGGGGTTGTCCCTCAGCCCAGCCTGCATCCTCTCCAATCTGGGACCCCTCAAGGGATGTTCAACTGCCTGGTGGGATCAGGCCTCCCTCTCACAATCCAGAACTGTTGGCTCCCAAATGCTCACCTGCCTGCCTTCCTGATTGCCCCTAACTGCTTCTGGCTGTCAGCCTGATCACCCTAACCACTCCCCTGCCAGCCTGATTGATGTCTAACTGCTCCCCTGCCAGTCCCCAACTTCCCTCCTCTGCTGGCCTGGTCACCCCTAACTGCCCTCCCCTGCAGGGTTGATCGCCTTCAACTGCCCTCCCTTGTAGGCTTGGTCACTCTCAACTGTCCTGCCCTAGTTGCCGGATCACCCACAACTGCCTTGCCTTGAAGGCCTGGTGCCTCCCAATTGCCCTTCCCTGCTGGCCATCTTTTGTGGCTATCTTATGTCCACATGGGGCAGGATCTTGGATAACATGGGGGCAGCTATTTGATCTTGTGTGTTAGAGTGATGGTCAATCTGTATATTACTCTTTTATTAGTTCTCTTTTAGTTAATACTGTGCCATTTTACTTAAAATATAGAAGCCTCACAATCATCCTTTATGGAATAGTTGTTATCCTATATAATAAAATCCTAATATGCAAATCGACCAAATGGTCACTATGACAGATGGGGATCGGGCCTAAGCCAGAAGATGGATATCCCCCAATGGGTCCCAGACTGTGAGAGGGCACAGGCCAGGCTGAGGGATATCCCCCAACCCCCAGTGCATGAATTTCATGCACTGTGCCTCTAGTATATTATATAGAATAACATATTTTATATGTTACACATTGCATAAGACAAAGTCACAAGTTTTGATTATATGATACAATTTATAAAAAAGTTAAGAGGAAAGACTGAGACTTTTGCATTTCTGCAGGTATTTATAATTTTCTGGTGATCTTTTTCTTTCAAGAATCCAAAATTCCATCTGGTATCACTCTTCCTCAACCTTGAAGAACTTCTTTTGACATTTCTTACAGTGCAGAAATATCTGAGTTTTCGTTTACGTGAAAAAGTTTTCTTATCCTTCATTCTAAAAAATGTTGAGATATAATTCATACTATTAAAATCATCATTTTAAGGTATATAATCCAGTTTTGTGGATTATATACCCAGTATATTCACAAGGATGTGCCATCACCAATACTATCTAATTCTGGAATCATCTTGATACTTGAAGGATATTTCCTTTTAATACAGAATTCTGAATTGACAGGGTTTTTTTTTCCCTTTTTTTTAGCATTTTACATAAACATGTTCTTCCATTTACTTTTGGCCTCCATAGTTGCTGAGGTGAAATCATTCATTAAATGGGTCCTTGCTCCTGTTTGAAATGTCTTTTCTCTTACTGATTCCAACCTTTGCTCTTTATCTTTGGCTTTCAACAGTTTTGTCATAATTTGACTTGATGTGAACTTCTTTGGGTTCATTGAGTCTGGTATTTATTGAACATTATTATACCTGTACATTTCTGGTTTTCATCAAACTTGGGAAATGTTCAAAATTTGTTTTCTATCCCATTCTCTCCTCTCCTTCTGAAATTCCAATTATAGATATGTTGTATTGTTTGATATTTAAAGGCCTCTGAGACTCTATATTCATTCCCTCCCCATCCCCACCCCCAATATATTTTCTCTGTTCACATTAATTTCTGTTCTATCTACAAGTTCAGTTACTTTTCCTTCTGAACTGTTAAATCCATGCAGTGAAATTTTAATATCAAATATTGTATTTTTCATTTCTAAAACTTCCATTTGATTCTTTTTTTTCATTGTTTCTATTTATCTGATTTTTTTTTTTTCCCATTCACTGACAGCATGTTGTTTTACTTCATTGAGGATATTGTAAGAGCTACTTTAAAATTCGTGTCTCTTGTTGCCAGTATCTCATTCATCTCAGGATAGGACTCAGTTGATTTTCTTTCCTCTTGGGATATGTTCCACTTTCTTAATTCTTCATAAGTAGGGCAATTCTGGATTGGACCCTTAACATTATAAATGTTTATTTTTGAAGACACTCGATTATTATTTTTTCTCCAATGAGAGCTGGGTTTTTTGGTTTGTTTGTTTGTTTGTTTTAGCAGGCAAATATCTTGGTTTGGCTCCTGTTTCTTAGGAGGCAGCTGTAGCCCAGTACAATTTTTTTTTTTGTCTTAAATGGGCTGCTCTTAGTCTGTCGTATTCATGCTTAATTCAGAAGTCACTCACAGATGTGTATGCACAAAATTTGAGAAATCTCCCTTCTCTAGCCCTTCCCCTTCTGGGATTCCTCTATTATCTTCAGTGGTCAAGGTTGGCTGGTTTCAGTTTTCTAGTTTCCCTGGCCAGAGAGACTATTGTTTTTTTACCAGAGTCCCCACAGTTATGGATTGTATTCAGAAGCAGAAATCAGGGAAAAGGCAAAGTTATTTCCTAAAGCTCACTTCCTCCACCTGGATTGTATTAAATTCAGATTTTATAGTTTGGCGTGTTGTGTGTGTATGGTGTTTTTTGTTTGCTTTTTTTTTGCAAATAAGTTCTCTGGTGAGGGGCTTTATTCTGACATCACAAGAAGCAAAAGTCTGCTTACAATCAACAAGAGCAATTTCTACTTTAACTTCAACTACTTCAGTAGCAAGTTAACTTCAAAGAGTAAAATAAAATTTAAAAGGTGTATGATATAGGCTCATCTCAGGGACCTTGAACTTGATATCCATATGATTATTTCTTTTACATTACATCTGTTAGGCAAAGTAAGTGTGCACACATCTATAATAATAAAAGCGTATTATGCTAATTAGGCCAGACGTCCTTCCAGACAAAGCCGGAGCTGCAGGGGAAGCCCGTGTCCTGGGTGCCTGCCGGCAGCCAGAGGGAAGCCCAGGTCTCAGGTGCAAGAGGGAAGGAAGGTCTACTTTTGCATGAATTTCATGCATCGGGCCTCTACTATAGAAATAAATCAATAGGTAGTGCCATTATATTTAGGAATGGGAGGAATATTTATTAATTATAAAGGTTTTTTTTTCATTGTGTTAAAAACAAAACATAAAAAGAAATACAGTATGGAGTTTCCTCAAAAAGTTAAAAATGGAACTCCCATTTGATCCAGTGTAGTAGTCCCACTTCTAGGATTATATCCCAAGAAACCAGAAACACCAATCAAAAAGGATATATGCACCCCTGTCTTCATAGCAGCATAATTTACAATGGCTAAGATTTGGGAACAACCTAAGTGTCCATCAGCAGAGGAGGGATTAAAAAACTGGTACATCTACACATTGGAATACTACACCGCACAACACTATAAAAAAGAAGGAACTTTTACCATTTGCAGCAGCATGGATGGAACTGGAGAGCATTATGCCAAGGAAAATAAGCCAGTCGGAGAAAGATAAATATCACATGATCTCACTCCATGTGGGATATAATAATCAATATAATTTAATAAGCAAGAATAGATCCAGTGACAAATGGCAGGGGAGGTGAGAGGGTTGGAGAGCAACCAAAGGACTTGTATGCATGCATATTAGCATAACCAATGGACACAGACACTGGGGCAGTGGGGGCTTGCCCAGGGGGAATGGTTGGGAGGGCGATGTCAATTGGGGGGAAAGTAGACACATGTAAAACTTAAGATAATTTGCCGAAACCGGTTTGGCTCAGTGGATAGAGCATCGGCCTGTGAACTGAAGGGTCCCAGGTTCGATTCCGGTCAAGGGCATGTACCTTGATCGCGGGCGCATCCCCAGGAGGGGGTGTGCAAGAGGCAGCTGATAGATGATTCTCTCTTGTCGATGTCTCTAACTCTCTATCCCTCTCTCTTCCTCTCTGTAAAAAAATCAATAAAAAATATATTAAAAAAAACTTAAGATAATTTAAAGAAAAAAGAAATGATACCATATAGAATCCTAAACAATGAGGAAAACGTATTAAAGCATGTGAGTCTTGCCGAAACCGGTTTGGCTCAGTGGTAGAGCGTCGGTCTGTGGACTGAAAGGTCCCGGGTTCGATTCCGGTCAAGGGCATGTACCTTGGTTGCGGGCACATCCCTGGTGGGGGGTGTGCAAGAGGCAGCCGGTCGATGTTTCTCTCTCATCGACGTTTCTAGCTCTCTATCTCTTTCCCTTCCTATCTGTAAAATATCAATAAAATATATTTTTTTAAAGCATGTGAGTCTAGATGTCCAATGTTCTCATTTCTATGCTAGTACCATTTGCCATTGTAATTAGAAGCCTTCAAGCATGAAAGTCTAAAAATAAACCATATTTCTCTTCATTAAACTGTTAACCTAAGATCAAGAGCTCAAACATCCTAGCAACAATACTAATGTTTATTAGAACAAGACTTAAAATATTTACATAACTTACTTCACACTAGAGGTGAAATAAACATCAGCCAATTACAGAAATCTTCTGCATGTCTGAGTCATTACATGCCTTAGCAAAGTCCAAACGAGTATTTTGATCATATGATGTGGAGTCTGCATGCCTTGGACCTCTACTATATTGATAAATAGAACTGTCCACTGTCTTCCTTCATACATGAAAGTGAATGGTATTTTATTGTGGTTGTAGGAGCTCCTTTTCTTGTGCCAGGTATGCCTCTGCCCATCTCCTTACCTAGTTCTCCCTAAAGGTAAGAAAGGTTACTAATCTGGGTATTCAATACAAAATTCTGACTGGGTCGTAGGTGGAATCCAACAAGATCTGGATGGGTTTTTTTGGCCTCAAATTCTGGCCTGGACTGAACTCTGGAGCCAAATGGCCATTCTCTTGCACTTCTCCACTATATACAGTAGTCAGTTAACTAAGCAGATTCAGAAGCTCTTTGGGGACTTGGTGTTTACTCACTAGTTTGTTCTCCCCTCTAACCTTCTAACTCAGACACCTCAACTTGCTGGTCCCAGGATTCTAAATGGCTGGGAGGGAAGTAGGAGTCCTCACGAAGGGCTTAAGCCTAAACTGCAGTACCAATGCCACTTAAATTTACGAAGAGTTCTACATTGGTGTGCTAGAAGTTGGCACAGCTTTCATGTAATACTCTGAGTTCCACTGGCAACTGTTCCTTGCAGACAGTTCCATTACGACTTAGGGGCTAAGAGCAGATTGGATGGGCAGAGTTCTGGCACTTCTGGAATTCTGACTATAGTAGCTTAATTGGCACTAAAACCATACCCTCAACCTCTATATCCTAATTAAAATGATTAACTCCTTCCCACAGAAATAATGCCTAATGAAAACTCTTCAAAAATGTATAAAATAACAAAAAATGTCAACAAACTTTAAAAACTTAGACTAGAGCTTTTTAGTATGACCATATAAATTTTTTAAAATATATTTTATTGATTTTTTTTTACAGAGAGGAAGTGAGAGGGATAGAGAGGTAGAAACATCGATGAGAGAGCAACTTTGATCAGCTGCCTCCTGCACACCTCCTACTGGGGATGTGTCCACAACCAATGTACATGCCCTTGACCAGAATAGAAACTGGGACCCTTGAGTCCGCAGACTGATGCTCTATCCATCCACTGAGCCAAATCAGTTTAGGCGGCCATATCAATTATTTATATCTGACATTTATTTTGAAACCCACATCAAAAGTGTTGTTAAATATTAGTAAATCTGGACTAAAACAAATATTTTTAAACTTTTCAAGGTCTACTTTAGGCCTGTCTCATGTGGACAGAGCAAGGAAAGACTAAAGCTAAATGATGGTGAGGCTACTGCAGTGAACTAGATGTTTGTTGAGAGGGTCTGGTCTGAGTAGAAACAACAACTGACAGAATTTTGTTGAAAGGGGAAGTTGAGCGGCCAGCGCCTCGCGGGCGCCCTTTCCGAGCCGCGCCGCCGCGCTCTCTGCGGCGGGACCGGCGGGGGCGCCGGGCGGAGCCGCCGCACGTGCGGACGCCGCGGAGCCGGCGGCGGCGGAGCCCTCGGCGCCCGGGACCCGCGGCCGCCGGCGCTGTCAGGGGCCCCGCGCCGGCCCCGCGCCCCCGCCCGGCGATGCTGTGGGGCCGGCCGGTCCCCGGAGCCGGCCGCCGCGGGACCCGCCTCCGCCGCGGCCGCTGAGCCCGCGATGCCCGCCGGCCTCTCGCAGCCGCCCGGCCCCGCGCCCCTCGCCGCCGCCGGCGGGAGCTCCGCGGGGCCCGGGGCGCGGCCGGGGCGGGCGGAGGGCGCGGCCGGGGCCGCCGGCGCCGTGACGAAGGCGCTGGTCCCGGTCCGCGTGGAGCCCGCGGCCGCCCAGCCCTCGCGGCCCCCCGCGGGCACCCTGGCGGCCAAGGCGGCGCCTGTCAGCGCGCTGCCCGCGGCGCAGATCGTGGCCGTGAGGGCGCCCGCCGCCGCCGCCGCCGCCGTCCAGCTGCCCGCGCACCTCCAGCTGCCCCCAGGAACCGTTTTGATCAAAAGTAACAGTGGTCAGTTGATGTTGGTATCTCCTCAGCAACCTGTAACAAGAGCCGAGACTACAAGTACCATAATTTCAAGGCCGGCTCTACCAACGAATCCTCAAACAGTCAAAATCTGTGCAATGCCGAATTCTAATTCACAGTTAATCAAGAAAGTGCCCGTGGCACCTGTTAAACAACTGGCACAAATGGGAGCTACCGTGGTAACCACAGTTACAAAGCCTTCCTTGGTACAAACTGTGGCGGTGCCATCCAGCGTTGTCACAGTCACTCCCGTGAAGCCGTCGAATACTGTAACCACCCTGAAGCCTTCAAGTTTGGGAGCAGCACACGCTCTCTCTAGCGAGACCACTCTCAATGCAGGGAGCTCCGCAGCTGCTCAGACCAGTCTCACTCCGGCAATGCTAGAAAATGTGAAGAAATGTAAGAACTTCCTTGCGATGTTAATAAAACTAGCATGTAGTGGATCACAGACCCCAGAAATGGGGAAGAATGTCAAGAAGTTGGTGGAACAACTTTTGGATGCAAAAATCGAAGCGGAGGAATTTACTAGACAGCTGTATGTTGAACTCAAGTCCTCCCCCCAGCCTCACCTCGTCCCCTTTCTTAAGAAAAGTGTGAGTGCCTTGCGGCAGCTCCTGCCCAGCTCCCAGAGCTTCATCCAGCAGTGTGTGCAGCAGCCCTCCGGGGAGGCCGGCGCCGCTGCCTGCACCGCACCGGCCACGGCTGTGGTGACAGCAACAGCCTCCTCGGTCCCGGCCGGAAAGGCCCTCGGCGTTTCTGGAGCAGCCACACCCAGAACTGTGTCGGTACCGAGTCCGAGTTCCTTGGTTGGCCCAGCGGCAGCCAAAGCTGGAGTTGTGACACTTCATTCTGTGGGACCAGCTGCAGCAGGAGCCGCAGCAGCTGGAACCGTCGTGCTGTCGACTCCAAAGCCGCTTGTGGCGCCTGCACAGAACACAGTGACGGCCGTCTCACTTCCACCTGAAAAGCCGGTGGTCTCCGGAGCAGGCATGGCGCTGGCCCTCCCGTCAGTGACTTTGGGAAAACCCTCGCCCGCGCTTTGTCTCCCCTCGGTGTCTGTGAAAACGGTCGCTGTTTCTGCGGGGACCTCCTCTGAGAAGCCCGTTGTTGGCGCCCCGGTCCAGATCACGCTGGCCGCACCGGGACCCATCCTTCCCCAGTCGGCCGCTCTCCCACAGGCAGTGAAAGTCAGGCAGCTAGTCGTCCAGCAGCCGGCAGGGGGCCTTCCACCACAAGTGGGCACACCTCCGCCTTCCTCAGCGCTGACCCTTCAGAAGAAGATGCCAGTGACCACTGCGATAGCTTCCGCTTCCATTCTAAAGCAAACTACCTTGCCAGGAAATAAAGTCCTATCTCTTCAAGTATCCTCTATTCAGAAAGATAAAACCAAGGAGAATGGAGCGACGTCCTTGAGAGATGAAGATGACATCAATGATGTGACTTTCATGGCTGGGGTCAACCTCAATGAGGAAAACGCCTGCATCTTAGCAACAAATTCTGAACTGGTTGGCACACTGATTCAGTCCTGTAAAGATGAGCCATTCCTCTTCATTGGAGCTCTACAGAAGAGGATTTTAGACATTGGGAAAAGGCATGACATCACGGAACTGAGCTCCGAGGCCGTGAATTTGATCTCCCATGCAACCCAGGAGCGGCTGCGAGGCCTTCTGGAGAAGCTGACCACTATTGCTCGGCATCGGATGACGGCCTACAAGACGAGTGACAGTTACATCCTGTCCAGTGACACCCGGTCACAGCTCAAGTTCCTCGAGAAGCTGGATCAGCTGGAGAAGCAGAGGAAGGACTTGGAGGAAAGGGAGTTGTTGCTGAAGGCCGCCAAGAGCCGTTCCAATAAAGAAGATCCAGAGCAGCTGAGGCTGAAGCAGAAAGCCAAGGAGCTGCAGCAGTTGGAGCTTGCACAGATCCAGCAGCGAGACGCCAACCTCACCGCCCTGGCTGCCATCGGGCCGAGGAGGAAGAGGCCGCTGGAGGCTGCGCCGGGGAGCGAGGGCCTGAAGGACAACCCTCTGGCTCCCAGGACCTGCAGCCTGACAAGCGGCAGGCAGCTGTCCCGCCCGCGGGCCACGCGGGTCTGCCTGCGGGACCTGGTGTTCTGCATGGAGCAGGAGCGGGACATGAAGCACTCGCGCGCTCTCTACCTCGCGCTTCTCAAGTGACGGCCTCCCGCCCGCTGTCCCTCTGGCCGAGGGTGAAGGCTCAGCCGGAGCTCCCTGCGGGGCTCCGCACCGCGGCCTTGTTTACAGTCAGGGACTTCCGTTACGTCTTACGTGCACCTGGGAACCGGTCGTGACGGTCACGCAGATGCAGGCATCTGCTCCTGTGCAGGGACCAGCGGCAGAGCCCTGCCTGCACTCAGCTTTGCTTGCTGCACTGCCAGCCGGGTGGGCTCTCCCCGTACCCCAGCACTGCTGGCGGGGTGCCGGGAGGGGGCCACTCCAGCTCTGCGGCGTCTCCACAGGGGCTCCGTGGAACCCGTTGCTTAGCCGCCTCCTGACGCTGAAGGTGACCGGCCACAGGGTTAGGCTGTGACCACTGGCCGCTGAGTCCCCTGTCAGACAGGGACTGATGGGACCATGTGCCTGAGGTGCTGTCCTCTGTTCACATGATGCGGCTGCAGCCACACGAGGCCAGTCTGCTAGGGAAAGCTGACAGTGTAGCTGCTGACATACCTCACTGCAGATGGAGAAGGTGGAGCTGACCAGGAGGGCTGACGGCCCGCACCACACTGAGCAGGGAGAAGGAAGACAGACAAGCAGAAGCCGGAAGTGGCCACCTGTGCCTGCGGCAGGGCTGGGCGGGGCAGTTGGGGAGTCGGGCCCAGAGCTCAGGCCGTGTTTTGTTGGAAAACAGCCAGCCCAGGCAAAAGGAATGTTCACAACGTTTCGAATCTGCAGTCTCCAAACCAAGTTCTTTGTTGTTCTGTGATCGCTTTAACCTCGAGGACAGTTTTGTAAACTCTTTTAGTTGCCCTATGTTTTAAGCACCTTGTTGCATTAAAAAAATCCTGATTGCTGATGTAAAGGTTTTTAACAGGAACCCTGTAGGGGTTTTAGACCCAGAGGCAGGGCTGGCAGCTCTTGGGCTCGGCTCCATGTGCATCTGAGAAGCATGTTCTAGACTCGCCCAGGAGGAGGCTGATTTCGCTGAAGCTTTTTTTGCTGTTTTGTTTTAAATGCCACCATGTGGCTGGTGACAAATGGTAGCTGTAGTCAGTCACAGGAGGAGAGTACACTCCAAGGAAGTTTCATAAAAGTGGGCAAGCGCTGCCTCTAACCCAAAGCATTCAGGGAGAGCCCCCGAGTGGGGCCTCCGCCCTCCTTCCCAGGGGTTGTCACGGCCACAGTGCTCCAGCGAGTCTCAGAGTGGCCCATCTTTCGTTCCAGAAGTTACTGTGTACACGTTATAAATTATGTATATGTTAAGAGTACGAAGAGATCTATACCTAAAGTTGTTTTTGTATATTTAAATGCTTAACTTTATTTTTTGTAAAGTGTGGCACATTCTCATATTTGTGTATAATCTTATTGATCAGGTGTTTGGAATTATTTTAAATACTTCATTAAAATAATTATTTTATTAGAAGAAAAAAAAAAAAAAAAAAAAAAAAAAAAGAAAGGGGAAGTTGAAAGGAAAGGCTGAAAGGGAAGTTGTGGGGTTTCAACACTGATTGGGAGGTGATGGCAGGACATCCTGAAAGGGCTGCCATGCAGGCGTTCTAGACAAGGAACTAAAGTTCTGTGGAGAAGACAGAATGCTCAAGGGGTTCAGGTCAGGCTACCCCCAAATCGAGCACCTTGGCATACTGAGTTGTTTTAAGGCAAAGGACTCTGAGAACAGCATGTGCAGGAAGGACCCTCTGACCTTCGCCTGAAGCAGGTCATAAGCCCTTCCTGTGCCAGGTGCCCTCCCTCTACCAGGAGGAAAAAGCATCCTTATCTCTGAAGACAAGGGACACGGAGAGGAGTCTGAACAAACAGGCCTTCCTAAGTGTCCCCAGCTCGCTACACTTACCTCAGACCCTTTGTCCTATCATACCCCTTTCCACAACTTCCCACTCGTAAGCAAAGCTAACATGAAAACGCTCAGGTTTAACCGTTTCTTCAGGTCTTTTCCTTATGAAGGCTCCCGTGTCACAGAAAACGGATATTATATAAATTAGTATATTTCTTCTTGTTAATGTCTTTTGTAACAGGGATGCCCATTGAGAACTTAGAAAGACGGAGAAAAAAAAGTCATTTTTCCTCCCTTAAAATGCACAAGGATTTTAGGAGATGGGCAATGACTAAAACTTGGAGAAGAAAGGCCCTCAGGAGACCACCGGAAAAGAAGGTAGGTAAGTCTTAATAATGATGAGGAGTACGGATGCAAGAAGAAGAAGAGTCAGAGAAGTGGTTAGAGAATGAATAGGACATAGAATCCAAGAAAAGACAGGATATCTGATTTAAAAAAAACAAAACTGGTTATCAATGAGATTAAACTGTGGTACAATGAGACATATATAGCATGTCCCCCCAAAATGTATACACACACTTTGAATAATTATAAGGAGCAGTGTTAATTAAAATACATTTCATTTTCAAAATTGAGCTATCAGCTGTTACAGTGTTTATACATTTTGGGGGGAGACCTTGTATATTTTATCTCTGTCCCTAATTCCCAGCATACAACTCCTCAGGTTTAGGAATCGCCAGAGTGGTGGTGTGTCTTTGTATGCTAGTGAGATAACTGGTGGCTTGGAGCCCAGCCCCTAGCTAGCTTCAGGATGGGTGGCTGGTTGCTAGGAAAAAACCTAGAACTTTCAGCTTTCCCCCTCTAACCTTCTCCCTTCTGGGTTTAAACTAATTAGCAATGGCCAATGATTTAATCAATTATGCCTCTGCAACTTGTTCCCTGAGCCACCGCAGCTCTGCTGGCTCACTTCTTTCGCCTCCTTACTTCCACAGGGAAGTGCGAGAGGCTCCGGCCATAGCTGCTGTGCTCCTCAGCAGTGAGCCCGGCTCCAGGTGGAGCAGTGCTCCCCCTGTGGGGGTGCACTGACTTTCTAAATAAACTTTTGCTTGTATTGGAGTCTTGGCTTTGAATTCTTTCTCAGCCAGAACTCAAATACCAAGGTTGCTAAACCAAGATCCAGTATAACTCCACACAAATATTTCATGTACTTATCTGCATTCCCACTGTAAGTTAAAGTGTCACTTGGGTTTATACATCAGTCTTTTGTGATTATAATTATAGCATGCATGAAATCAGAGCACAAAAAGAAACCAACAACATAATGATCCAGCATTAAATCCTATTTGCCACCATCAAGGAACACGTCATTAATAGCAATACATATGACACTGCAGTAGTATACTGTAACCTTGTCAATGGTTTTCTGACTATTTTTTTCATTTCAGAAGAAAAGGAGAACAATTACAAAGAGCGACTTTGTGAGATTTAGTTGTAAATGCAACAGGAAGAAGATAAATTTACAGCTTTCAGCTGAAACCAAAATAAGCCATAATTTGTTATAAATCGAGGATCTACAGAACACTATCAACTTCTAAAACTTAAAACATTGTCTACACAAAACCTCGTCCAATTTTCAGATATTTTTTCTCTCTCAGTAGCTCATCAATTGAAAAATAAATAAGTAAAAGGAAACAAGCCTAACAAGATAATTAAAAAGTTCCTGTTTTTGGTAAAGAAAGGAGTTTCAGTCTTGGCCCAAATTCCCTATTCCTCAATAACTAGTTTCACCTTCCCCTTTCTAGCACCTTCAGTATTGATGAAATCAACATTAACCTCTCATTTCCAAATACTGGTGTGAAAAAAATCACATTTATCTTTTTAAAACTTTTCTTTCATTATGATCTGTAACAGAGAAAGACCACCAGCAGTAATGTGGAAGATGAACTAGAAAGGAATTCACATGGGAGACAGCAAAGCCAACAAAGAGGTTGGTGCATTATTCGAGGCCAGAAACAATAAAGGCTAGACAAGGTACTGAAATCAGGGACAGAAAGGAAAAAGTAGGTTCCCTTATACGTTATTCACTAATACTACTAAGAGCAATGTGAAAACACTTGAAATTTCTAAAATTATAAAATTATTAGAGGCCTGGTGCACAAAATTTGTGCACAGGGGCAGGGGGCAGTGTCCCTGAGCCCAGCCTGCACCCTCTCCAATCTGGGACCCCTTGAGGAATGTCCGACTGCCCATTTAGGTCCGATCCCATTCTCACAATCCAAGACTGCTGGCTCTCAACTGCTCGCCTGACTGCCTTCCTGATTGCCCCTAACCACTCCCCTGCCAGTCTGGTTGATGCCTAACTGCTCCCCTGGCAGCCTGATTGCCCAAACTGCCCTCCCCTGCTGGCCATCTTGTGGTGGCCATCGTGTCCACATCGGGGCAGGATCTTTGACCACATGGGGGCAGCCATCTTGTGTGTTGGAGTGATGGTCAATCTACATATTACTCTTTTATTAGATAGGATAGAGGCCTGGTGCATGGGTAGAGGCCAGCTGGTTTTCCCTGAAGGGTGTCCCAGATCAAGGTGGGGGTTCCCTTGGAGTGTGGGGTGGCCTGGGCAAGGGGCCTGTGGCAGCTTGCTGGCCAGCCACACACACCCTGGTGACCCAAGAGGAGGCCCTGGTATCTGGGGTTTATTTATCTTCTACAATTGAAACTTTGTAGCCTTGAGTGGAGCCAAGCCTCTTGTTTGCTCAGTGGCTGCAGCCATTTCTGTTGGAATTAATTCATCTTCTATAATTGAAACTTTGTAGCCTTAAGCGGAGGACTGGGACCACCAGGGCTGCAGAAACTTGGCTTCCTCTATAACCGGGGGCAACCCTAGCCTCCTACTCTTCCAGCTCCTTGGATGCGCCATTTCTGTTGAAATTTATTTACCTTCTATAATTGAAACTTTGTACCCTTGAGTGGAGGCCTGGGCCCACCAGGGTGTGTGGAAAGCTTGGCTTCCTCTATCACGAGAGAAACCCAAGCCTCCCTCCTACTGGCTCAGTGGCTGCAGCCATCTTGATTTGAGGTTAATTTGCATACTAGTTCTGATTGGCTGGTAGGTGTGGCTGGTGGGTATAGCGGAGTAATGGTTAATTTGCATATTGCTCTTTAATGATTAGATAGACTAGCTTTAAAGGAATAGTCAACTAGAAAACTTCATTTCCAGGCCATGCCATGCCATATGAATGAAATTAATATACATAAAAATGTGAAGACAAAAATAATTTAGTGAACAACATAGCACATTAAAAGTATTGCATAGAAGTTTTTATGACTTATTTTCAAAAGCAAGTTCCTTCAGTGTTAGTTTATAATTATGATATGACAGTTTAAAGACAATTATGCTTCAAACCAAAATCTAGACAAAGAATAGAATGGCATTATTTACACTCGCATGGCTTTCCTTATTCTTAAGTTGATACCTTCATTTACAATAGAAGTCATGCTTCAGTATTTTGGCAAGCAAAAAATTAAACATAAATGATAAAAACTCAACAGAGCAGCATGGCAAAATTATTTTGGTATTTGTTAATATATTTTAGATTATACCTTCCATGCAAGCAATAAAATAGTTCCTAATAGTCCAAAGTAACATTCCAGGGCAGTGTTTCCCAAAGAGTGGTACACGTACCCCCAGGGGTACAGGAAGAGTTTGGTGGGGGTACACATTGCACCAGAGTTTGGTGGGGATATGCACTGCACCGTGCTTAGCTGCACCTAATTCTACATTCTCATGAGTCAATTCAAGACAGTCTTGTGAAGCGTGAGATGGTCCGGTGTGCAAATAAATGTTATTTATAATATTTTATTTATATTTTATTTTGAATAATTTTATTTTTCATTTATTATTATTTTGTGTATGTACCAAAAAAATAAATATATTTTGATTGTTATTAAAATACATTCATTTTTTTTGGACAAGGGGTACTCAGTGTTATGAAAATTATAGAAGGGGTACACGTATGTCAAAAGTTTGGGAAACATTCCAGAGGATCAGATTTCAATGTGATGTAAGAAAACAGAGCAGCATTTTGTTTTTCCTTAGTCATAACCTCATTTTCCCACTGCAATTCTATTGTCACCTTCACACTTAATTCTATTGTGAGAAAGTACTTTATCAATACCCTTTCCTTTTCTCTATTTCCCAGACTACATGCTGCTAATAGTGCCAAATTGGTTTCTATTAACACTTAAATGTAGCAGCTTTGAATCAAATCTCAGTTTGCAATAATGTGTGCTTACAACTATAAACTTTCATAGGGCTACTGCCAACTCATTTTACAAGAATAATCCTACTCTTTAAAAATGTTAATAGTAACTCGGAGTGAACTTTCCAATTTCATTCTATAAACACTAGGGACCAGAGGAACTAAATTCATCCTGTCTTGTCCCATTCTTCCTCTTCTACTTCAGTTTTAACTATGTGTTCTCCACCACAAGTCCGGGATTTAGAAGAAAAAGGTCAAGGAATGCCCTGGAGGGAATACAAGCCTTAGAGCTCTATAGCCCCATGCCACTCCCCTGCTGTGCCCTCCTCTGCTTATTTCAAACATGAATTATGTAACCCATTCCCCTGAAACCAAGTTAAGCAATTAATACTTCTAATTTTATGGCAAGGGTATCAGCACAATTATGTTGCCATGTAAAAAGTTTCAGCATCTTTTGTGCTTCTAAACATAATTATAGTGTTCCCTGGCCGTTTACATTTTTGTTTTATTTTACAACTAGAGGCCCGGTGCACAAATTCCTGCACAGGTGGGGTCCCTTGACCTGGCCAGCTATTGAGGCCTATTGGAGGTTTGCCAGCCAGGGGAAAGGGCTGCGGGAGGTTGGCTGTGGGAGCGCACTAACCATCAGGGGGATGCTCCTGCTCTGTGTTTGCCCCTTGGTGGTCAGTAGGCATCACAGCACAGGTTGACAGGTCGTTCGGTTGCAATGGTTGCTTAGGCTTTTATATATAGATGATTTCAAAATTCAAAGTTGCAAAAATAACAGACAATTCCCATAGTCGTAATCAATTTTTAGCATTATGCCACATTTGTTTTCTCCTACTCATACACTCAGACACACACATACACACTCGAACTCATAATACTTGCTTTTTCTGATCTATTTCAGAGTACTTTGTGCACATCATGCATCTGTACCCCCTTAATATTTCAGTATGTATTTCCCAAAAATTCTCTTACATAACCTCAGCATACTATCCTGCAGGGAACAGGCTGAAACCAGCTCTCCAACATCCCCTGAGGGGTCCCAGATTGCAAGAGGGTGCAGGCCAGGCCAAGGCACCCTACCAGTGCACAAATCCATGCACTGGGCCTCTAGTATGCCTATAAAAATCTGGTTAATCTCTTCCTCCCCCCCCCCATCCTTTCCTCTGAGATTCATCAGTCTGTTCCATGTTTTCATGCCTGTGGTTTCCACTCTTGCATTGAGAATCTGCCCCCTGATGGTCAGTGTGTATCATAGCTACTGGTTGAACAGTTGCTTAGGCTTTTATATATATATAGATGTTCTTTACATTGAATAAATAAATAAATAAATAAATAAGACATGCAAAATGCTTGGCAGAGTACCTAACAAATAAAGCTCAATAAATGATAGCTATAGTCATTAGACACTGAACTAAGACTATGTAGTGGTGATGGTGAACAAGACACAGATAAAGGAGATATTTCAGGGTTAGATACACAACTGGAAGAGCAAATTAGTAGGCAGGGAGAAAGTAAGGTAGAGGAAGGGTCTTGGCAGGATGGAGAATAGCAAGACACTGAATAAAATACAGAAAGCTGGAGGAAAAGGCATTATTCAACTTGAGAGGGTAAGGTACCTGTGAGCTATCCAAATGTTTTATGTTGAGTAGACAGCTGGATGTAACCAATAAAAACTGAAGAGATCTAAGCAAAAACAGAGACTTGGATGGTAGTCAAGCCTTGATAATATCTGATTTCCCAATTATAAGAAAAGAAGGCGGACAGTGGATTACCAACATGTAAGCCACAGCAGAGGGATGAAGGGCAGTGAAAGAGGAAGATGGGGCAGCCAGTGATAGCGAACCAGGAGGAAGAGCAGTGTCGCTGAGTAAAGGGAGGACAGGATCTACACTTGAGAACCAACTGCTCTAAAGAGGTCAAAATCAAGCAGCATTCCTACCTGATTAGGAAAACAGGGAGACATTAGTCATTTTAGAGAACGGTTTCAGTAAGAGTGACTGAGGTTATCATTGCACATCGAAGAGTGAATGGGGAGATGAAGTAGAAACAGCTAGTATAATCTGCTCTTTCAAAAACTGGTGAAAAGGGAGTAACAGCAAAAACTAGATTGTGTTTGTGGGAAGAATAGTTTGAGGAACAGAGGAAGGGGAGAAAAAGTAAGTGGAGGGTTTCAAAAAGAGATGTAAGAGCACAATCTGACTCAATCATCTTTATTTAATATGTTTGGATCTGTTTTTAATATACTACCTAGGAAATATGTGTTTAGCACCTAATTTGTTGGAGCAATCTAATAAAGCTGAAAAATGATTTTTCTTATAAAACCTTGTCTTTTCACTCTGGCCAGTAATGCAGTCAGCTGAGCATCACCCATTGCACCAAATGATTTCCAGTGAGGGCACATATCTAGGTTGTGGGTTCGATCCCCAGCTGATATGCATCCGGGAGGCAACCAATGGATGTTTCTCTCTTTTCATGATGTTCCTCCTCTCCCTCTTTCCCCCTCACCCCCCTTTTTTCTCTCTCAAATCAATAAAAACATATCCTCTAGCAAAGATTTTAAAACCCTTGCCTTTTCTTACTCAACATTACAACAACATAAGCTTCTTGAACTAATTTGGTTTTAGTCAAAAGGTGACAATTGCATGCAGTGAGAAAAACAACCTTTCCTCTGCTAGCTTAGCTTTTTTTCTTTTTTGTCAGGGGAAAATACATTTATAAAACAATTTACCAGATAAGCTCTAATTTAGGGGTTATCCTGCACAGTTTGGTCAGCACATACATAACTCTGAAATCTAACATCTTTAACCCCTGTCTGCAGGCTCCAATTAGCTCAATTCTAGGAAATAAACTTGAAAATAAGCTAAATAGCTAGCACATGAAGTTCCTTTTAACTGCCAGGTGGCAAGCTATTCTGAAGCTGTTTAGATTTGTGGTTGAGCCTCAAACCATGTCTCTGGACAGCATGCCGCTGTGGCAGAACAAGTTAAATTTAATATCCGTGCACTTTGAAATAACGCGGCCCACTTTTCTCCTATGGCCGAGTCACCTACCCTTAAGACTCACGGTACTTTTTTGGTGTATGAAACAGCAATGTTTACTTAATCCAACTGATTTTGGGAATGCATGATTGAGCCAATGTGAAAACTGCGTCAATAAGAAAACAAATGCTTATAAAGCGGTAACAAACAGCCTTCCCCCACCCCACCCCCAGTATGTGTACCGAGTAAATTTAACTTAGAGCTGCACTAAATATAAAACACTCTGAAAAGAAGGAAAAGAACATGATGCTTACTAAGATTTCTGGCATGATCTGGAGAGCATGCTCGGGAGCTGACCTCTGTGGAGAGCACAGAGCATCTCAATGGCTGTGCCTGCAAACCTTGCTCTAAGCTGTTCTGCAGCATTCTGTAAAGTCTCACTTGGTAGCAGGTAAATTTTGTGTCAACTTGTGTGTTTTATCGATAGCTAATAATTTTAAAAGGCCAGAATGACAATTTTTAAAATAATGAAGGTACTTTTTTCTTCTGGAATAAAGAGTTGCCTTTTCTTCACAATTCATAGAGAATTAAAAAAAAAAAATCCATAAGCTCAAAACTCCCCTATCTTCCTGCCACCAAATCTACAAATGCACTTGTACCCTCTCCCTCCTCCCTCCTGTTATAATGGAAGCAGTGGGCCTTCTCTTATCTGAGGCCAATCTCACCACCACCACCACCACCACCCTATTCCCAGGATCCCCTTCCCAGAGACCTTGATGCTGTCAGCTATCCCCTCCTGTCTGTGTAGTTTCAATCTCTCTCTTATGGATCCAAACTAGTGGTATTTAAGGATGTTCTAGGATCGTTTGACTTAAAACAATAAATAACACTTCTACGCCCAAGTCCCCCATTCATCTCTTGCTAAGTCTTTCTCTTTAATCCTCTCTCAAAAGTTATCTTCACTTGCATCCACTCCTCAACCCACTCCAGTCTGGCTTCTCCAACCAAAAACTCCATCAAAATTTCTCTTGACAAGGATACCAGCTGACCAGTCAGATGTGACAAACACCACTTTAAGGACCTTCTCTCCTTGGCTTCCATGCCACCACATGTTCATGGTTTTCTCCTGGTTTTCTTCTGGCTGTTCCTCCTCCATACCCTTTCTTAGCAACCCCTTATCTAGCCATCCTCTAAGTTTTGGAGTTTTTCAGGTCTTACTCTCCCTCTCTTTCCAGTCTACAATCGCCCCTAAGATTGTAGGAATCATTAAATGAGGGTAGAGCCATGCCTAATTTGCTCCCTGCTAAAACCCAAAATTTGGTATGGTGCCTGAATTCAACAAATCTTTAATGGATGGAGGAAAAAACACTGTGGATGCCGAAACCAGTTTGGCTCAGTGGATAGTGTCGGCCTGCAGACTGAAAGGTCCTGGGTTCGATTCCAGTCAAGGGCATGTATCTTGGTTACTGGCACAGCCCCAGTAGGGGTGGTGCAAGAGGCAGCTGATCGACCATTCTCCCTCATCGATGTTTCTAACTCTCTATCCCTCTCTCTTCCTCTCTGTAAAAAAATCAATAAAATATATTTTTTTAAAAACAAATCTGTGGCTGTTTTGCCCAACTTATATATGGCAAAATTAGGTCAAAAGTATGAGTTGATATGTGGTATGATCTTATTAGATAAGGTGATCTCTTCTACAACTGGTCATTAAATGTCATCTAGGTGCCACTGATGCTTACTATTTTTATCATCAGTTTAGACATCTTTTCCAAGTTCCAGACCTATACACCATTGATGACAAAAAATAGAGGTTTATATGAGCATAGGGGCCAGACTGCCTGGGTGTCAAAAGGAGTTCTTCTATTTACTTCCTAGGTAACCCTAAGCAAGTTGGTGACCCTAAGACTCAGTTTCCTCAGCTGAAAATTGGAATAATAATAGTATTCACTTCATAAATGAGTTGATGAAAGCACCTATGTAGCATATAGTAAGCTTTCATTATTCATGATTAATATCACAAGATATGACCATTAAAATATGTCAAAGACTTGAAATAAAACTGGATCCTTTTTTTTCTTGCCCACCCCATATGCACCACCTCTGGTTTGCCATCTGTGAAATCTTAGGCAGATTTCTTAGATGACTCCAATGACCCTTTTGCATGACCTCCCGGCTGAGTGACTGTAAGATGCCACTCTTGTGATATGTAATTAGACGTAATTAAGGTCCCAAATCAGTTGACAATTATGAGAAAGATTATCTAGGCTGACCTGACCTAATCACAGAAGGCCTAGAGGTCAGAGAAGGGGATCTAGAAGTCAGAGAGTCAAAGCATGGAAAGGATTTCACACACATTTGCTGGCTTGAACAAGAGAGGAAGGGAGAGGGAGAGAGAGAGAAACATCAGTGATGAGAGGCATGCTTTTAAACATCAATAATTGATCAGGAGTACACCCCCTACTGGGGATTGAAACCGCAATCCAGGTACTTGCCTGACTGGGAATCAAACCATAACCCCTGATTCAAGGGATGATGCTCAACCACTGATCCATAGCAGCCAGGCCACAATCCTTAATTTCTGATTGTTACCTAACCCAAACCTGCATATCCCATCTGAACTTCTGCAATAGCCTCCTATCTGGGCTCCCTTAATCATTCCTCCTTTTCTCTTCACATCAATGGCAGTCATTTTTTACAATGCAAAGTACATCTCTAAAAACTCCTTCAATGGCTTAGCACTGGGCACTCAGGGCAATGCCCGAACACCTCATCAGAATCTACAAAATCCTGCGTGAAATAGCCCTGGCCACCTTCCCAGTCCCATTCTCTGTTGTTCTCATACTTGGACATGATGCCTTTCTTGGACAAGAGGCTTTTCTTTGTAACCCCGATGTACTGAGCCATTTCCCCTTCAGGACCATCTGTGCTGCTCCCTTTGGCAGAAATGCTTTATTCCCCCAATAAGCACCCATAATAACGAGGACATTACTTGAACGTCACTGCTTTAGAGAAGCGTTAGAGTGCCAGGTCACCCTGTTAGAAACTCATAGAATCCTGTGCCTTCTTCACAGAGTTTATCACAATTGCCACAGTGAATTCCACGATTATGTCTGTAAAGTCTTTCCGTTAGGTATCATTAAATGAGGGTAGAGCCATGCCTAATCTGCTCCCTGCTAAAGCCCAACATTTGGTACGGTGCCTGAATTCAACGAATCTTTAATGGATGAAAAAAACCTGTGGCTGTTTTGCCCAACTTATACATGGCAAAATTAGGTTGAAAGTATGAGTTGCTATGTGCATGACCCCATTAGAATTGTCTTAATCTAGCCCTGATTACAGTGCTTCCTGACAAACAAATGCCTTTTATACCTAAAGGAAAAGCAAGTGCAAGTTCATGGGAAAGGACTATTGGAAATCTACCTTTAAGATTCTGTGTTCAGCTGAAACCGGTTTGGCTCAGTGGATAGAGCGTCGGTCTGGGGACTGAAAGGTCCCGGGTTCGATTCCGGTCAAGGGCATGTACATTGGTTGCGGGCACATCCCCGGTAGGGGGTGTGCAAGAGACAGTTGGTCGATGTTTCTCTCTCATTGACGTTTCTAACTCTCTATCCCTCTCAATTCCTCTCTGTGTAAAATCAATGAAGTATATTTAAAAAAAAAAATTCGGTGTTCATGTCCTCCTAAAGCAGCATCATATTTAGCTATGAAGGGAAACATTACCTTTATTACACATTTTAATTAGCTTTTCCTCTTAGAAAAATGTATATAAGTCCACTCCAGATAACTGATGTGGCTAGAGGACAGAGCGCTTCACTCAACTAACTTTTCCCGTTAACGATGGGATATTCCACTAACGTAGAAAACTGCAGGTACAGGCCAGCCCTGTGTGCACGCCCCAGCTCTGTGCACTAGATTCTGCTTTAAAAGCGTGCCTCTATTTTACTGATGTTTCATTATGTGGGTTTTTTTTTAAACCCAAAGTGCTATTAATTAATTAGAGACCTCACTTTTTTCCATTTTTGGAGAAATATAAAAATAGTGCAAACACCATATGACAGAGATTTTATTTAAGAAGCAGAACACTGGATAGAAGGTCAAGTTCCTTCCCATATTATCCATGGTATGTACATAGGTATGTATATGTGTATTTATTTAATTATATATCTGTCCAATCCCTACCTTGGTCCAGAAGAGAGTTAAGGCCAATTGCTTAGATTAACTAAAGCATAACAAAAGAAGGAAGGAAGGAAGAAACATAAAAAGAAAGCATTGGCACATAAAATGGTACCAGGAAGAGGCTCAGGATGCATGCCAGGCCACAACTTTATGTGGTGTGGGCCTGAGATTTGAATCTCTCTAGCCACCAGCTTGATAAAAGGGTTCTGCTCCCAGACCCACTTCAGAGGATTCCTACGAAACACAGAACAGCTGGTCAAAGCAGCTCAGGCTTGCTCCCAGATCAGAAAGGAATGTCTTCTTGGATTCCTTTAGAGAGGACAGCATTGTACTTCTACTAACACTTGTCATCGTTTTCTACTAAAATAGTGGTATAAATAACTAACTGCTTTTCATTGCTATCATATTCAGTTACCGGGGCCTGGGTAAAATTACCTCTTGGTTTATCCAATCTTAATCAATATGTATTAGTTGCCTATTGCTACTGCAAAATAATTAACATAAACATTATGGTTTAAATTTGTTTTCTTACGGCCAGCCACCGTGGCTCTGTGGTAGAGCATTGATCTATGAACTAAGAGGTCATGTTTCGATTCCCGGTAAAGGCATATGCCCGGGTTATGGGCTTGATCCCCAGCAGCTGATCAAATGATTCTCTTTCATCATTGATGTTTTCATCTCTCTCTCCCTGAAATCAAGAAAAATAAATAAACTTATTTCCTTATCGTTCTGGAGATCAGAAGTCTGAAACTGGGTTATACGGAGCTAAAATCAAGAAGACAGCAGAGCTATGCTCCTTTTAGACATCCTGGGATACCCGCTCCTCAGCTGCCCTGCTTCTTGGCTCACGGCCCCTCCAGCAATGGCAAACTCCAACAATCTCTGTTTTCAATCACAACTCTCTCTCCTCTCTCTCTCTCTCTCTTCTCTCTCTCTCTCTCTCTCTTTCTCTCTCTCTTTCTCTCTCCTCTCTTTCTCCCTCTCTCCTGCAGGTTCCATCTTCACATCACCTTCTCTGACTCAGACTCTCCTAGCTTCCTCTTATAAGCACCCTGAGTTTACATTCAGCCCACATAGATATTCCAGGATTCTCTTCTCATCTTAAAATCCTTAGCTGAACCACACCTGCAAGGTCTCCCTGCGATATAAGGAAACAGTCACAGGTTTCAGAGTCTGGACCTAGACATTGCTGATGGTGGTGGTGTCGTCTTTATTCAGACACAAGACTTTATCATTTACCTGTCTGAAGCTACCTAAATTGTAAGGATGGTGTCAGAAAATAGCACTATAAGGCCAAATCTAGATAGTAAAAGTAAAGCCACACGCCCTGGAAGGTATTGCTAAATGGTTAGAGCATCAGCCAATGCCCTGAAGGTTTGCCAGTACAATTGCTGGTCAAGGGCCTGTACCTTGGTTGGGAGGCAGCCAGTCAATATATCTCTCTCACATCGATGTCTCTCTCTCTCTCTCTCTCTCTCTCTCTCTCCCTTTCTCCCTTCCTCCACTCTCTCTGAAAAGCAATGGAAAAAATATCAAGTGAGGATTAACAACAATTAAAAAAAGTGTAAAGCCACAAATGGATAATTTAACCAAAAATATTTTCTATCAATAGTTAATAAATTATTCTTTTAAGTATGTTACCTTCTGTATTCCAAATAACTTAATATACTACAAAAATATTGTTTATAAGGAAACCTTTGGAGCAGCAGTTGCCAATGTCCGAAAGGTTGGTGACAGCTGATATATACGACTTTTTGCCAGGAACACACTGATTATATAAAAAGAAGCATACCTACACAAAAACTCGTGTGAAATAAAATAACTGCAATATAAGTACTGTACTAAAACTCAGGAACTTTGCCTCTTTATTTTCCCTGCAGTCACAGGGAGGATGTCTCTTTATTTTTTATTTTTTTAAGTGCGACAGCCACCTCACCACTTTAGAAATATATAAAGTCCAAGACCTTATATGATTTTCAGGTGAACAGCTATATCTGAGGCCAGATGGGTATCGCTAAAGACAAATATAATGAGGACAAAATTCTATTTCACACCCCATTCGTTTCCCCTGGCAAACAAGAAAAACATAGGAGGGCTCACGCCTTTGAGGGGCATAGGGCAAGGATTTTCAAGCAGGGTGCTGCAAGAATTTGTAAAACATGCAACACTCGACTATTTAGTCAGGGAGGGACATTGACCTCTTTTCCCTTAAGATTGTCAAATTTAAAAAATGACAACAGCCAATACAATAATAGTCATCCCATGTGGATGAATCAAAATTACATTCCCTTTTTTTTTTTTGTTAGACTGGCAAAAAATAAAAATTTTAGTGTGCCATGAGATGAGAAAGGCTGAAAATTGCTGGCATAAAGAGATCTATAAATCATTATGGAGGTAACTATGAAAACCCCTCCTTCTTGCTGCATTTTAGGATTGACATCTCTCAACAGTGTATTTAATTGTAGGCTTTAGTCAACACATGATAATATGTTAGATATTCCCTAGAGAAATTTTCACCAAGTATCATCTTTTTTTATCTCATGTCTCCAGGAATCTGCGGTTTCAAATTCTTCCTTGCATTGCAATAGAGGTTAATTTAGAGTGTCTGATACAACCGAAGATACCACCTGAGAAGGTTTTTCCCATTATGGACTACAAATACAAAATATATTTGACCCTCTCTTGACTTAAGAGCTGAGACAGTACCTCCTTTGCCCAAGTACATCATTTTCTTAATCTCTAAAACTAGTGGTAGAAAGTTAAGAGATTTTTCTCTAAGATCTAGACCAGTCGTGGGCAAAATACGGCCCACGTTCGGCTGTTCTGTCCAGCCCTCGGAGCCGAAAGAGCGGAGGGTTCTCTTGCTCTCCCCTCCGCTCCTTCACCAGCAGCCCAAGATGAGAGTGCCAGCATGGTCAAGTTGCTTTTGTTCCGGCCCTCCAGTCCAGTTTAAGAACCCATTGTGACCCTCGAGTCAAAAAGTTTGCCCACCCCTGATCTAGACTCTAGGGAATTAAGCCAGGATACTATCAATAACCTATTTATATTTTTAACCTTCATAGTGTACCCTATAAAACTAGAGCACAGATTCTGCCTACTCTTCTCATGCAAGGAAAGTGTGAGAATAAATGGAAAAGTACTATAAGAATATTCACAGGAAGCCGAAACCGGTTTGGCTCAGTGGATAGAGCGTCAGCCTGCAGACTGAAAGGTCCCCAGTTCGATTCTGGTCAAGGGCATGTACCTGGGTTGCGGGCACATCCCCAGTGGGAGGTGTGCAAGAGGCAGCTGATCAATGATTCTCTCTAATCGATATTTCTAACTCTCTATCCCTCTCCTTCCCTCTCTGTAAAAAATCAATAAAATATATATTTTTAAAAAGAATATTCACAGGAAGACATAAATACATCTACAGTATTTAGCCTTGTATAACACAAAGAGTTGTGTTCTCACAAATAACTAAGATTGTCACTAAAATCTTTCAAAGTGTCTTGTTTTTTGTTTGTTTGTTTTGTTTTTCTGTTAATCCTCACCCAAGGATATTTTTCCTTTGATTTTTAGGAAAAGTGGAAGAGAGGGGGAAGAGCTGGAGAAACACTGATGTGAGAGAAACACACCAATTGGTTGCCTCCTGCATGAGCCCTGACCAGGGCTTGGGCCAAGAAGAAGCCTGCAACCAAGGCACATGCCCTTGACCACAATCGAACCTAGGATCTTTGGTCTGAAGGCCGACACTCCATCCACTGAGGCAAACCAGCTAGGGCTCAAAGTGTCTTAATGTAAATCATTATGTTCGTAAAGAGCTAATTATACATTAAATTGCTATAAATAGAGTCATATTAAAAAAGCATCAGGTAACTTATTTTCAATGGGATTCAATCATGAATCCTTTAGTAAAACAGAATTATCTTTTAAAGTAAGTCCCTACTCCTCCTGACTTTTGTTTATATCAAGATTTCCATAGTAATTCCAAATATTTAAAAAGCATACGGGGTGGGGCAAAAAGGTTTACAGTTGTTGGTATGGAAAATTATACAATAACTAGAGGCCCGGTGCATAAGAATTCATGCACTGGACAGGGGGCCCCTCAGCCCAGCATACCCCTTCCACAGTCTGGGAGCCCTCAGAGACAGGAAGTGACCTAGCAATCAGGTGAAGGAGACTCCCCCAATCACACCTCTGCTGCTGCCACTGCCAGCAGCACAAGTCTCGGCTGGCCCTGATTACCTGAGCCTCAGGTGGCTCTGAGGCTTGCTTGAGCCTCGGGCCCACCCTGAGTGGCTGGACAGCCAGCATCTGATATCTGAGGCTTGCCTGCACCTTGGGCATCGACTGGGCAGCGGACATCCAAGGCTTACCTGTGCCTTGGGTGTCCACCAATCGAGGACCCTTCAGTCTGTAGGCCAACAACACTATATCCACTGCACCTCGGGCCGACCCTAGGCAGCTGGGCAGCCGCCATCCGAGGCTTGCCTGGGCCTTTGGCTGGAACTGGGTGGCTGGGGGGCTGAGGGCGGGTCCAGCCACACCCTGTGCCTGCAACCCTCCCGGTGGGGCTGAGGGAACTGGGTGTCGCCATCTTGTGGCTATGGGCGCCACCATATTTGTGACAGTGTGAGGGTCTATTTGCATATTTCCTCTTTATTAGAGAGGATAAATAATAATACAAGAATAAACTATGTTTCATGTACTCCCAGCTGTAAACCCACTTTTGGCCCCAGCTTGTATATCTGATAAGAGACTTGTATGTAGAATACTTAAAGAACTTTCACATCTCAATAATTAAAAGACAAATGAACCAATTGAAAAATAGGCTAAGGATCGTAATGGACAATTCCCCAAAGATATGTAAATACCCATAAGCACAAGAAACGTTACTCAACATCATTAGTCATGATGGAAATACAAGTCAAAACTATCAGTACCACTTCACACTCACTATGATGGCTATAAGCAAAAACACAGACAATAACAAGTGTAGACAAGGATGTGGAAAAATTTGAGCCACTGTACCTTATTTATGGGACTGTAAACTAGTTCAGCTACCTTGGAAAACTTACATAGATAAACACAGACTTACCATGTAATGCAGTAATTTTACTCTTAGTATCTACCCAAAAGAAATGAAAATACAGGTCCACAAAAAAAACTTGTACACAAATGTACAGAGCAACATTATTCACAAAAGCTAAAGGTGAAAACAACCTAAATGTCAATCAACTCTTGAATGGATAAACAAAATATGGTATAGCCATACAACTGAATACCACCTGTCAATTTAAAAAAGGGTAGTACTGATATATGCTACAACATGGAGGAATCTTGAAAACACTGTGGTCTGTAAAAGAAGACAGTTGTAAAGACGACATACTGTAAAATTCCATTCCATTATATTATCCCTAGGAAAATACACAGAGAAAGTAGAATTACCGGTTGCCTAGGGCTGGGGATGGGTGGTAGGAATGTAGAGTGACTGATATAAATAGGTAAGACATTCATTTTTTAAAGTGATGGAAATGGTCTAAAATCAGATTGTGGTGATGGTTGTATAAATTTAGTAACTATAAATATACTAAAATTCACTAGATTGTACACTTAAAACAAGTAGATTTTTATGTTATGTAACCTAGAGGCCCAGTGCATGAATTTGGGGCTGGCCAGTGATCGGGCCTGATCAGGGCCACAGGAGGTTGGCTGGCCGGCCAGGGGAAGAGGCCACAGGAGGCTGGCTGTGGGAGCACACTGACCACCAAGGGGCAGCTCCTGCGCTGAGCATCTTTCTCCTGGCGGTCAGCGTGTGTCATAGTGACCGGTCATTCAGTTGTTATATAGATATTTCAAAAAAAGCTATTTAACTTAAAAAAAACATTGTGGCTTCCACCTGTTGCCTCAGCTTCATCTGGAAGGAGGTCCAGAATGACATCCAGGCTGTCCGGTTTAATTAGCATATTGTGCTTTTATTATTATAAAAGACAATGTATCCTAATTACTGGTTTACATGGTTTCCTCCCTAAAACCAGAAAGCAAAACATTTTCTTAGTCATTTTTGGTATCATCAGTACCATCTAGTCTAGAAAACAAAGTGCTCAAGAGACGCATGCCTAACAGGTCTAATCAATTCTTTCCTCTTCATGCTTCAGCTTTTACAGTCACTGTCATCAATTTATCAACCACCTAATATATCCAAGGTACTGGGAATACTTAGACTTAGTCCTGGCTTTTCATCCATTCAATGAACTCATTCAACAAATGAATACTTATCAAAGCCAGGGGCTGAAAATTGACATGGGATATGTTCAAAGAACGAGGTCTCAAGGACCTTACAGATCGCACAGACAAGTAAATTGATTGTACAGCGTGCGTGTTAGATGCTATTAAAGAGAAACGCACAGGCTGCTGAACAGCAGCAGGGATTATGTGGAGTTCAGAAGACGTGTACAGAAAAAGACGGTAGCCTGGCACTGTGACACAGCCCGAGCACCCAATGAGTAATTTGTCTTCCAAGTTACACTGAATTAATTCACACTTACAGAAAAGATACTGTTATGGAATGATTTTCAGGTTTCTATTCAACCGACATCTCCTCAGTGCTTTATCTGTGCCAAGTAACCCTCTTAGCACTTTTCCAACGGGGTCTTATTCACGTTTCACGTTTTGTAGATGAGAGAAGTGAGTCTGAAGGAGTGAAGAGAGTTGTCGAAGGCTACAGCGAGTCAGCGGCAGAGCTGAGATTTAGAGTGAAGTCTTCCAATCCCATGTCCGGGTATACTACGCTACTTCAGGCTACAAAACGGAAACCTTTTCCATGTCCTTGCATGTGGCTTTTGTTGCCTTTTCCCTCATCCTGTGGCACACAATACAGTTTTGGGGCACAGACGGGCAATCACCAACTGCTGACTTGATATGGCTATATACTTGTCCACATTTTGAGAAGCAAGGGACCGCTGTCCGATCAGATTACTGTGTGGCCTATGTGGCATCGTGTGCCAACAGGAGCACAGTTGGCCGAAGATGCGTGAATTTTTCAAGTCCTGTTTTAGCAGTGTTTTTGACCACCATATCCGGCCAGTCGTTCCAATCTCACCATCCATCAGAAAAATGTCTGCAATGCAAACTTAAAGCTGATGATTCACACAGTAGAGAAAGGGAAATAAAGCAGTACTCATTGTTTTCCACAAAACTAGCATTGTTTTTGCAAAACCCAGAAACTGAGCAGTCGGTTGACTACTAATAACACGTAGGTTGCTCTTTGGTCATTTAGCAAAAAGCTGCTTGTTGTACCACAGTCAGTGGCTGAGGAGCATTATGACTTTAAGTAGCTTTTGCTGTGCAGAACAATCCTACATATAAAAATCAGCAAATCGTTATGTAAGGTACGAAAAGAGAAATTGAAAATCTTCACACTAGAAAGCACGTGACACTGAGCCTGGCACAAATCAGATATTAATATTGAATAAGCCTACTGGATGAATACTTTCATAGACATTTGAAAACACCAGTTGTCTATTAACTCGAGAGAGAAGAATCAAACCAGCCAAACCTACACAGGTTAGGAACTCAGATTATAGAGTAATTTGAGTTCAAGATACATACACTCACAAAAAATGTATGTGATAAGCAAGCATCCATTTGACATCCTCTTAAATTAAGTCGCCACACCGGCGCACGGTGGAAGGCTGAGTGGCGATCAAATTAGAAGTAACGAAAACTAAAAGAACTGGGACAGATCTAACTTTAAAATCTGTTCCAAGCAGCAACAAGGTGAAGCCTGCTACACAAGCAGTGTCTACACAATGAAAGAATATCCTGACAGGCGCAAGAAGCTGGATCAAAAACCTTTATAAACGCCCACAAGCACATTTAACAGTAATAATGAACAACTTATTCATGTAGTATCTGTTCAGAAATGGGAGGAAAAAAATCAAATCTCTAATTACGAGACTGGGCTCCACAAACATAAATCTCAACTTGCTGATTTCGTCCAAATAACCATTTCCTAAGGTGAACAACCGGAACCCACACAAGGAATCCAGCGCCGTAATTTATAAGTGTAAAGCTTGGGACAGCTCCAGCGATCTCAAACCTTACAACATAAGCGCTTCCGCCGGCGAGGGCTTCGGTTTGAGAGCCTTCATCGCAAGAGACCTTGGAAATTCAAGGCCAAGTGTAGGATTTCAGGATCATTGCAAATAAAAGCATGCCGTCCCCGGAGCCCGCGATCCCTCTTCGTCTCACTGGGGACTGCACCCGTGAAACCCCCCCCCCTTTTTTTTTTTTATCTGGTTCAGGACCTCAGCGCCTTCCGGGGCTGATGCCACAACCCCCCGCCGCCGGGACCACCTCCTGCAGAGCAGAGGAGAGGGGTGGCGACGTCCCGCTCCCACACAACGCGGCGTTCGCCCCACACCGAGGAAGGCGCGCCTCTGACCCCAAACAGGATGCCGTGACTGAGGTGTCACCTGTGCGGGGAAGGGGGGCAGGAGGGGCCCCAAGACATCCCCGCAGACCAGTGCCAACAGGCAGTTAGTTCATCAGCTGCCCCGCGGGCCCCGACGTCCAGCGCCAGCCGCTCCTCGCCCGGCTCCGCTCGGAAAACTTTCGGACCTCACCCCCTGGGCGCGCCCCAAATTCCCGGGACCCCCCGCCTCCCCGCACCCCCCACCCGCCAGACCCCGCCCCGGCCCCGCGCCCCCCGGTCCCCGGCCCCACGAGCACCCGCGTGCCCCCCGGGCGCGCCCCCGCGCCGGACCGGCCGGCAGAGGGCGGGGCCGCTCACCCGTCCGCAGCTCGTGCTTGACCGTGAGGAGCTGCTCTCCCGCGGCGCCGCCTTCGTCCCCGCTGCTCCCCGCGCCGCCGCCGCCGCTGCCGCCGCTGCCACTCTCCTCCTCCATCTTCTCCCTCTCGGATCCCGCAGACTTCTCCGAGGGGACGAGGCAGCGGACGCCCGGGCCCCTCACGGCTCCCGCGGCAGCCCCAGGAGCCGGGGCGCGGCGGCGGCTCCAGAAGTCGGACGCCGAGCGGAGTCTCTCTTTCCCGCTCTGGCCGCGCGGCTCGCTCCTCCGCCTCCTCCCCCTCCAGCTGGCACCGCTAGTACCGCGCAACCAACCCGCCCCGAGCTCCCCGCCTCCCTCCTCCTCAGCCCTCCTCCTCCCTCCTCCTCCCTCCTCCTCCTCCTCCGGGCCGCCCCGCCCACAGCCAGCAAGGTACCGTAGCCACTCGAGCCGCCCGCGCTGATTGGGCCCCAGGCGCGCGCGTCTCTGGGCGGGCGACTCCCATTGGTGGCGCCTCAGCGCCCGCCCCGCCCCGCTCCTCGAGTTGTTGTTGCCTGGCGGGGAGGCAGCCCGGGCCCGAGCGAGTCTACTCCGATTGGTGCGATCCGAGAGCTTGCCCCGCCCACTCCCCGCGGTGCGCAGGCGCAGTCGGGATCTTCCCTTCCCTGCTCTGACCTCCCCAGAACGGTCACGCCCCCCACCCCCCGCAGCTTCTGTCTGTTAGTAAACAGTGTCTAGTAGTCAGGAGGCGCTCGGGGTGCGTGATTGGCTACCGCCGAAAGAGGCGGGAAGGCTGATTGGAACGTTGGGTCCGCCAGTCACGGCGGACAGAAGAGGGGGTCCCCCCGCTGAGGGTATCGCTTCTCCTGCACGTGTTCGCAGGAGGAACCTAGGCTAGCCTAGGTACTCCGCAGGGGCGTGTGATCTGCGGGAAGACAGCGCTTCTTAAAAAGGTAGTGAACCCTAAACAAGTGAAGTGGAATTTGTGCTTACTACATCCAGGGAGTTCTTAGCAAAAAGCCTTCCCCAGCTTTAGATGAGGACTTTTGCAAAGGATAGGCATTTCCATTTTGTACAAGACACGTTAGTAGGCACTAAAAGGGTGCAGAGGTTAATAAAGGGAAATATAAACCCTCTCCCCAAGCAGTGAAAAACAGATCATCTGTGTATATACACAGGAAGCTAAAACAAAATCGAATTGATTGCAATAATTATTCTCAGTAGAGATGCTGAGGAAGGCTTTTAGGGTGAGGAGGCATTTGAGATAACCAATTTAAAGAAGGAGGAAAATGGAAATACCAGAAGCAGATATTTCATAGAAATGGTAATTGTGAGCATATGGTGAGCCAGCAAGGCCATGGCATACTCAGCCCAAGGTTGGGTGCCATATGTGCCGAACCAGCTCAGCCAGGTTCAGTGAGCCTGAAAGGGGGCGGTGAAGGATTGGGAAAAGACAGACAAAAGAAAAAAGATGGGTCTGGGTGGGACGCTGTCCTTTCTGATGGAGAGAGAGCGACAACGCCATAGACTACAAGCCAAGTCTTTTATAGCCAGATTCCAGGAGGCAAAATAAGGACATGGTCAAGATGTTTACAACATTCTCCTGGGTTTTGAATCTACTCAATTATATGCACCTGAACTCTATCAAGCCCAAATCACTCAGCCACGTGGAGCCACGTGGGACCACATGTTCGGACCATAGGTTCAAGCTTACAGCTATGGCTACAGTTGTGCTGGGAGGGCTTTGCCCTCCAAGCTAGGGCTTGCACGTGCCTTTGCCATGAGACGACTGTGCCCTCTCATTAGTCCGAAGCTTGAACCTGTCCAAATACTATAGCTGCTCTCCACATGAGCATGAACCTGAAGATAGCTAAGGCTGGTAAAGTATGATGTAAAAGATACAGCTGAAAAAGTAAGGTGTGAAAGACGTTGACTACCATGCTAAGCAATGCATATTTTATTTAGTTCAAATGTTGCAACCATTTAAAACATTGAGAAGCATGGACCAAAGGGAGAAGGAGAAAGATAGCAGGGTGAAAATACTGTTGTAGGCATAGAATTTGTGGGGCCTAATTTCCGGCAGTGGACATGAGAACGGACAAAGGAGAGAATTAAAGATGGATACTTGGACATCATTCACATAGAAGTGTACTTTTAAACTAATCATGGATTAGATCAGAAGACAGCAGCGTTTTTCTGTAAAGGACCAAACAGTGAATATTTTAGGTTTGCTCACTATGTGGTCTCTTTTACAACTACTGCTATTGAAAGCAGTCATAAGCAGTAAGTAAACTAATGGATATGTCTGTGTTCCAATAAAACTTGATTTATCGACATTGCAATTACATTTCACATAATTTTCACGTGTCATAATATATTCTTATTCTTTTCAACTATTTAAAAATATAAAAACTATTCTTAGCTCTTGGGCCATTAAAAGACAAACAGGCAGTAAACCAGATTTAGCCACAGGCCATAGTTTGCAGACGCCAGGGTTAGATCGCCAGGGAAGATTAAGCAGAGAAGCCTCCCAGCCCCTTCCAGTTGCCCTCAGCTGCCTGGGCTTATCCACCTGAAACATTTATCCCACTAACCCCACGATTTTCAACCTTTCTCATCTCATGGCACACATTAACTAATTACTAGAATTCTGCAGCACACCAAAAAATTTATTTTTTGCCAATCTGACACAAAAAAATAGGTATATTTTTTATTCATTCAATCCAAATGACTATTGTTGGTGGTGTCATTTTTTTTTATCTGACAGTCCAAGGGGAAAGAGGGCAGTGCCCCTCCCTAAATAGTCAGGTATTGGGTGTTTTTGAAATTCTTGTGGCACACCAGTTGAAAATCGCTGCACTAAACCCATGACTGGCTACTTACTTGTCTTTCTCCTCCACAAGTAGTGTGCTGTGTGTAGCTAGGGGATGAGGTTGTACAATTGTTCATTTGTTCACTGAATCGCTTTTACACCAATTATATACCAGGTACTGTGGTAGATACCAGAGGCACAGCGGGAGCAAAACATGCAATCCTTGCACGCATAGAAATTGAAAGAAATCCTAAGTCGTTAGGAAATATAAACTTTGCATTGTGATCGTGCTGTAAAGGAAAATTACAGGGTGCTACAACAGAATTTATCAGGGTCCTAATTTCGGTGAGGGGAGCTTGAAGATCTTTATAAGGAAGTACTATTTCAACTGATTCTTAAAGATGAGTAGGTTTTAACCAGGATGTGGCAGAGACTGGCCTGATGCTCACCAATCTCATTTCCTCTTCCTGGACACACAGGAGAAATATGATATATTTTTTTTTCCTTTACAGTTAAGCTAGAGTCATGTGATTGTGATGGGGCCAATGGGGTGTGGGCTGATGTGATGAGTGCCATTTCTAGGCCTGGCAAAGAAAACCCCTGCATAATCACCCACACTTCCTTCTCTTTCCACAGCATTGCCAAGGCCATCCATTGAATGAGGGGGTGACACAATTTAGAAGAACCCTGATCCTCTGGGCCTCCATTTGAAGAAGAGCCACCCTGACCTACATCAGACTACTGTCATGTGAGCAATAAGTAAATGTTATTGGACATAAGCCACTGCAGACTTGGGGTTGTTTTCTGCTAAAGCATAATTGAGCTATCCTGGTGATTTCACAAGTGAATTTTTGAGGAAAGAAAATTCTAGGATGATGCAGATGCAAAATACTGAGACAGGCAGCGAGCCGTTGTATTTTAGGGACCGAGAGAATGACAATAGGGTCATAACACAGAGAGCAAGCGTTGAGGTGTGAGAGGCAGGCAAGTACCCAGTCCCAAAGTGTGTGGTAGGGCTTATATTTTGGGAGTTTTTTCCTGTGTGGAGTTAAAAGCAATGGAAGGAATTTAAACAGTGGGATGATATAATTGGGATAGTATTTCCAAAAGGTCACTGTGGTTAGTGGTTAGTGAGCTGGAGGGAGCAAGAGGGAATATAGGGAGGCCAGATGGGAGATTATCACTGTAGTCTGGGAAACAGATGATAACGGGTGTAGTTGATATGGGAAGAAATTGAATGTTTTTAGATATACACAGGATGTCCCCCTCCCCCCCAAAAAAATGTATATATACTTGAAATAATTATTAACTCCAGTGGGTTAAATCTGAAAAGAAAGAAACATTGGAATTAATAACTGCTCAAAGTGTGTACTAGTATGTATTGTTTTAGATTGTCAGAATGCCCTGTATTTGGGACTTCATGAATTATTGGATTTGGTGGGTAAAGGAAAAGGGGGCATCTGAATTGACACCAAGTTTTTAGCATGAAAAACTGACTGGGTAGATGGAAGACGATAGGGGTAAATTTAAGTAAAAAGCACAGACCAGAGAATATCAAAAGTTTACATTCAAAATATCCAATGCCAATATTAAATAACTATGTGGCTGTTAAATATAAGTCCGACCACACAGCCTGTGACTGGGTATTTGCCTGCCTCCCACACCTCACCATTTGTTGTCTGTGTCATGACCCTGTTGCCATTCTCGCAATCGCTAAAATATAATAGACTCGCCGAAACCGGTTTGGCTCAGTGGTAGAGCGTCGGTCTGCGGACTGAAAGGTCCCGGGTTCGATTCCAGTCAAGGGCATGTACATTGATTGCGGGCACATCCCCAGTAGGGGGTGTGCAAGAGGTAGCTGGTCGATGCTTCTCTCTCATCGATGTTTCTAGCTCTCTATCTCTCTCCCTTCCTCTCTGTAAAATATCAATAAAATATATTCTAATACATATATATATATATATATATAATAGGCTCTTTGCCTTCCTCAGTACTTGAGAACTGTAAGAAAGTCTGGCATTGAGTCTTGAGAACTAGAGAGGGCTCTAGCACAGAAATATAACTTTAAGAATCACTGGCCTAGGGATGATACTTGAGGCCAGAGTTATGAAGAAGATTAACTAAGGAGAGAACGAGCAGGAGGAGGGAAGGGGAGCCCAAGACTCAAGTCTAAGGAATTTCAAAATTGAGATGTTGGAATGACAAGGTGAAGCCAGAGATGTCGGGGGAGTTCTGTATGTTGGAGGCCAACAATTTTCAAGAAGGAGGGAGTGGTCAGCTATGTCACCTGTCCTGAGAGGTCACATATGGTGAGGTCTGGGAAGAATCTATGAATTTGCCAAATTGGGTGCCACCGGTGACAATATCCAGGGCAGTCTTGGTAGAGCAAATGGGAAGTGAAATAGAAACGGTGGATGTGGGCAGATTTTTCAAGGAGTTTGTTCTGAAGGAAAATGGAGAAGGAAGGCCTCAGCTGCAGAGGCCCAGGGAATGTTTTTTAATTTACTTCTTACTCTCAAATAATTTTGAAATTTCAGAAGTGTTTCAAAAGCAATGCAGAACTTTACACAACCTCCACTGCGCGCACTCTAATATGAATATGTTACATACCATAGTTCACAGTCACCAAACACAGAAATTAACATTGGTGCAATACTTTTAAATAAACTTCAGACTCTATAGATTTCACCACTTTTCCATAAAAAAAGTGATTTTTATATGCCTAAATGGTCCAAAAATAATTAAAAGAAGAAGAGTATACTGTGACATGTGAAATTTACATTTCAGTGCCCATAAAGGATTATTGGAACACTAGAGGCTCAGCACGCACGAAATCATGCACTAGCTAGCAGCTCGCTTCCACTTGCCTTGGCTGGCCACCCAGACCATTGCCACTCATAGCTCGCTGCCCCACCCTCCACAATTCATTGCTCTGCACCACTAGTAGTTCAAATCACACCCTGTCCACCAAGAGAATTGCTGCTTGTTTGGTTGTTACAGCATGATGGCCAAGAGCCTTTTATATAAAAGACTAGAGGCCCGGTGCATGAAATTGGTGCATGCAGGGATGTCCCTCAGCCCGGCCTGTATCCTCTCCAGTCCGAGACCCCTCGGGTGATATCTGACTGCCTCTCAAAATATGGAACCACTGGCCCCTAACCACTCACCTGCCTGCCTACCTGATTACTCCTAACCCCTCTGCATGCCTGCCTGATCAACCCTAACCACCTCTGCCTGCCTGATCACCCCTAACTGCCTTTGCTTTGCCCTGCACCTGGGACCCAGGATTCCCTCCCTCTGGCTGGCCCCAGGCACCTAGAACCTGAGCCCGGGCTAACGGAAATCACTGGCACCCAGGACTGTGGGGCATGTGGCTTGTCCCTCTCCCAGGCCGTAGCCTGGCTGGTCCTCATTCCTCTCTCACAAGCTCATTTGTGCCTGGCTGGTCCCCATTCCTCTCTCACAAGCTCATTTGTGTCTGGCTGGTCCCCATTCCTCCCTCCCCAGTGTTGAGTGTCTGAGGCATGAGGGCGTGACAACCATTTGCATATTAGCTCTTTATTATATAGGATAACCATGTTCTTTCTCGGCACCAGGTCGCAATCTAGGATCCTATATCATATATAGTTGTCGTGGCTCCTTAGCCTCTTCCACGGTGAGCTGGCTGAGAGGTTTGCCTTTGATGGGAGGAGGCCCCAAGCCCTTCACCAAGGAAGGAGAGTGAGAGGAAGGGCTGGAGGCAGGCATGAATCAACTTGTAGACCAGAATTTCTCGGTCATCTCATATCGGTATCCCTGACATTTAGAATTGGCTCTTTCTAGCCCAAAGAGGGCTTTCAGTAAATGTTTGTTGAATAAATGAATGGATGAGAGAGTCAGAAACCTCCATTTGAAGAGCAGGTATAAAAAAAGGGAGCCAGTAAAGCAGGAATAAGTCCTATGAGCTTGATCCTATCTGTAGATAGTTAAAAACGCTCAGATGTGCACCCGGGTAGCAGAGAGCTTATTTCAGAGACACAAGTCCTGCGCTGAGAGACAGGAGGAGATGGACTTGGGGACTGAGGCGAGAGGAAGCGGTTGGGAACAGTGACTGAGGAAAATGAGCATAGTGGGCCAACTTGGGTAATTGCCGACTGGCACTGGGGGCCCGGGTGGAGTTAGAAAACCTGAACCAGGAGAGTTAAAAGTCTTCCTCTTGCAACTTACATTCTCCCTTGGGGTTGGAGACACGCAGTCGGGCAGCAGCCTCGTTGCAGTGAGGGACCCGGGGCCCAAGCTGGGTGAGCCGGCAGGGAAGCCAAGAAAACACTGCTGGCCTGCGAGGACAGGCCGGAGTCCAGGAGCCGGAGCGCATTAGCATAAGTGAGCAGAACAGCAGTTGGCAGCCTTGGCTGCGCCCCGGAGTCACCTGGGATACTGTAAAACAAAAACAAACTCCCCCACCCCGAAAAGGGGGACTTCACTGGCCTGGGGCGGGGCCTGGACTTGGGGATATATTTTTTTTTAGGTCCCCACGTGATTATAATGTGGAACCAGTTTTGTTACAACTCCAATGTACAACCGGCAGAGGAGAGGATGGTTAAGTAGGAGAAAATTGGAGTTTTGAAACAACAGCAGCTCTGCAGAGGAAATGCTGATACAGGATAGGGAAGGAAAAAATATATAAATTGGGGGCTGAACACACTGAATAAAACGAGAGGGGGCTTAACGGATCAGACGGTGATAAGCCAGCATGGCTTGGAGTCAAAGGAGGAAGAGTTCTTAAAAGGGGCAAGAGATGGACAGTGGTCTGGATGTAGTTGCTGAAATTGAGGAAAACATCACTCGTTCGTCTCCCCCCGCCCCAAACCCCCCCAATCCCCCCCCCCCCTCGAGAGATGAGCAAACAGGGAGGGCCGCTCTGTCCGTGAAATGGAAAGAGAAAGCCAGGTTTCCGCTAACGCCGGGAAGGGTAATAGAGAAAAAAGCTTGAAAATATATGTTTGTTCTCTTTAGAAGCTGCCTTTTGCCAGGCCTGCTGGCACCCGGTGCCAGAATAGGGCCCCCTGCTCACCCCTTTATCTCGTGGGCCTGTGTCTGTGGCACCGTGCCACGGGGCGTCATTGATCTTGGCCGGGAGGGGCGGGCGAAGCAAAGTGGGGGAGGGCCAGGTCCCTGTGAGCCTTTAGGGCTTAATGAACTCCTTGGTCACGCAACATGAGGGAGAAGCTCCTGGCCTCTGGATGTGTAAGAATGAAGGAAGGTCACAGACTTGCCACATCACACTTCCTCCCCCTTCCTCTTTAACTGGCTCCATGAGAAACTCAGATGTATAGTCAGATAAGAAAGGACCTCTCTCAACAAGTCAAAAACAACATTATCAACGTCTTGATCGTGTTTTTGACCTTGTGAGGTCCTTCGCGGTGTGATATAGATCCAGGAAGGCTAAGAACAGGCTGCAGGCTGCAGGCACCAGCCCTGAGGGCGTGTGAAGCTTATGCTCCTGGTGGAAGCCATCCATCCACTGTGGAAGTTAACATGTTGCCACTCTTCCCAAAAAGGATGTTGGAAAGGCACAGACACACCTTGAATTCACAAATGGGAAGGAAATTCCGTGGTGGGGAGTGAGGGGCAGCAGCATGTAGGCATTTTCTCACCCCTTTCTCCTCCTTTACCCCGCCCCCCGCCCCCGGTTTTCTGTTATTCCAGAGAATACCTACAAAGCTTAGCAACTCTCTGAATGGGGCGGAGTCAGAGCACTCAGCTGAGTGGGAAGATCCAGTCTAGGATCTGGCTGTGTGGACCTGGGAGAGACTATAGAGGCATGCATATCACAAATACATTCAGCTAAAGGTAGTAGTGACATTTTTAAAATATATATATTTTATTGATTTTTTAACAGAGAGGAAGAGAGAGGGATAGAGAGCTAGAAACATCGATGAGAGAGAATCATCAATCAGCTGCCTCCTGCACACCCCCTACTGGGGATGTGCCCGCAACCAAGGTACATGCCCTTGACTGGAATCGAACCTGGGACCCTTCAGTCCGCAGGCTGATGCTCTACCCACTAAGCCAAACCGGCTTCGGCAGTAGTGACATTTTTATTCCCTGCCTCCCCATCCCTCCACCCCAAAATCTTCCGGAAGCAACGAAAAAAACACACAAAAAAACATGAAACAGAAACACAGAAAAAGTCCCATTTTTAATGAAACAAGGAAACTCGAAAAACCTCAGACCACAAACATGAAGTATGTCTGCTAAGTACTGTCAAGTCTGTACTAAAATTGGTGAAATGCTAAGAGCTAACACACACTGCCTCTAGCACAGGAAACATGTGTCCTTGGAGGTCAGTGTCACTCGGGTTGGTCCTTGGATGGTAGTGGAGTTTCTGGAAAGCGAGGGGGACAGGAGAGAAGTTTAGGGGTTACACAGACAGCTGTTGAAATTGTAGCGTAATGAAAACGAGATTCATTCCCAGTTCTCTCTCATTGGTGACTACATCAAGAAGAAAGTCTTGGTTTGGTGCCAGGGGTCTCTCACTTACCTCTGATTTGCACTTATCTCTCCGTCTAACCAGGAAAATACAGACCTCAACGCAGCTTCTAGCAGACAACTGTTATCTAGCTGGAACTTCGTATCATTGTTTTTGTTTTCATTGCGGTTGGCTTTAACTGTTACTTCCTATTTATACCAAGTGATTCTGGCTTTTTCCTTTATAAATAAGTAAACATTGGGAATTGATTCGAAGAAGAACATGAATTATAATAGAGGTGACACGCAGAAGAGGTCGAATTGAAGAAGTGGTGCCCAAATGACTAAAATTTAGAGTTCCAAGATCCAAGGGTCCTGCAGGGAAAAAAGTATTCTTGCAAAGAGCTAGGATGATGGCGGGGAAGGCCAACCTCAAGGAGAATCCAGGCTGGTGGTTATTTATTTCTGTTGACTGTGGCCTGGCTTCCAAACCAAAGGCACCTACCGGGGATGAGTAGATGAAAGGGATGGAGAGGCAACTGCTAGATTATAACCCAGAGACTGGATGAGACGGCCTCGCCGGGGGGCTCAGCAGCTTCCCAAGTGCCAGAATCTGAGCATCTCAGAGACGGTCTCATGGGAAGGAAATTAGCCGATTTGGAGACAAAATAAAGCTGCCAAGTGCCTCGACGTCCTTCCTTCACCCCCCCCCCCCCCCATGCTGTCCCTTCACAAAGAATTCGCCATCTCACCGGAGAAATTTTAAAAATTATCACCCTTGAAAAAAAAATCTCAAAGAGTAGATTCAGGGGTACAAATAAGGGATGACAGAGCAACAAGAGAGGATAAAACAGAGAAGCAGAGCACAAGAAAGGAAGGCTGCTAAGCCCCAAGGAGGACGAACAACAAGTGAAAACATGTGGAACAATGCTGAAAAGGACAAAGAGATGTTAACAACTACAAAAATGCAATCGTTATGGAAAACAGACCGTGGAGATCCAAGATATGAGGAAGGTCATTCCTGAAGACGCTCCCGGAATGGATGGGACAATAGAGGAAACTCTACGGGAAGGAAGACTTGAGTCAGCAGGTAGAAAGCACACCCTGTGTCAAGGTGAGCTTTGCTCCGAGGGATCAATAATAAAATACGCCAGATAAAACAATGTCAAGGAAGCAAGCTCTACAGAAGTTAAGAGCAGGAAGGGGTGACTCATTAGCTTTATACTGCACCCAGGTGTCCCCTAAGAGTGAAGACTCTTGGCAGTCATTGGCAAGCATAGAAAGAGCTCAGGTTTGCACATTCTTGAAAAAAAAGAAAAAGAAAATTCTTTACACTGGAATCCGGATAAATCCAAACCAAAAGGAGAATTGAGGAAATTTTTTTTTAAACACTGAAGATGAGCTTTGAATTGTTTTAAATACAGAATGAAAACTAAACAACTGTGGGATGTATCGTTTAAGAACAAAATGGAAATACCACAAACCCTTGCCCTGTCCAAGTAACTATATTCCCAACAAAAACTGGGAAGTGCGGGGGCAGGGCGGGGGGAGAGGGCTTGTAGATGTTCTCATCTTTAGCGTCAGAGACACAATCACTCTGAATACTAACATGGTGAACTGTCGCTTTTTAATGCAAGCCTGATTCCAACTTCTCGACAGTTTTTATATGAGTTTTTATTTTTTTAAAGGGGGTAATTTTTGTGGTAGAGAAACATTTAACTGAAGTTCAGCATTTTCTGTTTTACTTCAGTTATATTTTCTATAAGAATTAATCGTTTTACTGAAAGGTAATTAGCAGAGTAACCCTCCTTCCCCCATTGTCCATTGATCTTGCTACTCTGTTTCCATGCACAAGGACCAGTTGAGACGATATATTCCAAATATTGGTAGCTGTTTCTGGGTAGCGAGGTTATGGTCATGTTTTTAAAACACTTCCTCTGTGTCCTTTTGGGTTATTTTTTTATTTATTTATCATAAAACAGTTACATAAAAACAGTAGTCATGTTTCTGAGTAATGTGGTAGGACAATAAGATGGCCTGTATGGTCTTTGTTCCCAGGTGCTACTGCTGTGGTGATGTTAGGTTACATGATAGAAAGGGTTTTACATGTCACTGAAGTCATTAATCAGCTGACTTTAAGATTGGGGGATGATCTGGGTAGGACTAACCGCAAGAGCACTTCATTTTTGTAAATATATTTTTATTGATTTCAGAGAGGGAGGGAGAGGGAGAGAGAAATAGAAACATCGACGATGAGAGAGAATCCTCTATCGGCTGCCTCCCGCACGCCCATTGCTGGGGATTGAACCGGAGGCCCTTCAGTCCGCAGGCCAGAGCTCTATCCACTGAGCCAAACCAGCAAGGGCAAATATATATATAAAATGGATCTTAAATGAATAAATAGATACATTGGGGGCCAGAAAGCTAGAGATGAAGGGGGTGGGGGAAGGTGGATTGGGAAAGGGTGGGGTAGAGGATAGGAAAGCAACACAGTGGGAGGGTGAGTAGGTAAAAGTAGTGAAAAGTACCCGCTCCCCACCGCCCCCAATCTGATTCCCCAGAAACAATCATTTCACCTGTAGATATTAGATATTCCGGTGTCATCTCTGTATCTTTCAATAACATACCCCCGTCGCTATTGACTGATTGGTTTTATGCCTTACCTGCCTCCCTCCTATGTGATAAATGCGGATGGAGCTCCTGTCCACCAGCATCCCCTCTTCCCTCCCTGCAGTTACAGAACTTCAGGCCGCCCGCCTGTGTTACACTGATCCACCTCTCCTGCTTTCCCCTCCACCGCCGAGAGCAGCATCTGGGCCGCTCGCTTTCTAGGACGAATGCAGCAGCATCCCTGACTTCCCTCCCGCTTCTGCCATATGCAATTTTAAGGATCGGGATTTACATTCTTTTTTTATATCATAGTTAACTCTTCTGCAGACGGGTCCTTAAAACACACACACACACACACACACACAAACCCACGAAAATCCCTTGACGGGCTCTGGCACACTCAACAGGGACGGGGGCGAGAGGCTGGGCGTCACGCCCGAGAGCGTTCCATCCCACAGGCCCACAGCTGTTTGCTCAGACACGTGAGGTGCTGGAGGGGGGGTCCAGCGGTGGGGATTCCGTGTGTGCTGCGGGAAGATCGCTGGAGCAGGAAAGCCCTGGCACAGAGACCGCTTCCCCGGTGCCAAGTGTATGTGGGGGGAGTCTTGAATCAACAGCTCTGACTGAGGAGGAAAGTGAAATCTATCGGGAAGGATGCTCTGCCAGGAACTCGGGCCCCCGGGATTCGGCCGTGGCCGAGGAGCAGGAGACCTGGTCCACGTCCAGGAAAGGGGTGAACCCAGAACCGAGAGCACAGGCCGGGCACAGGTGACCTACCGCCTAGGCACAGATGCCCGGCCACGAGCTGCTGCGAGGCCTGCCAGCACCTACAGACGGCACGGGGCCCTCTGCTTGGACAGGCTGGCTGCTTCGTGGGGAGACAGCGCTGCATCCTTTTGCTGTATCCGTCAGCATTTTCAAGAACCATTTCTTTTGCATTTTAAGCAAAACTTGAGCTTGGAAAAAAAAAAGAACAGGAAGTCCCTTAAACAGCATTTACATTGTTGTGACTCTGTACATACTGTTCTCTCAAGAGGCAAAATGTTTATAAACGTTGTTCTTCCTTTAATGCCACAACTCCACCACCACCACCCCTCCCCGGATTTTCTGTTTGCATTTCTTTTATACTGTTGCTTTTTTCCTTTATCATTGTCCCCCTTCTCACCCCCAGTTTCTTCATCCCATCAGAGTTTTTAAGGCCCCTCCCCTCCCCAAATTCCCTGAGGCTTCCCATCCTTCTGCTATAGAGCTGACATGATGGGATTTCCCTTTATGGCTTTTCTGGGTTAATTTCAGGTTTCCCCAAATCCAGAACTTTCTACTATATATATGTTTGAGAGAGAGAGAAAGGGAGAAGGAGACATTGATTTGTTGTTCCACTTATTTATGCATTCATTGGTTGTTTCGTGTATGTGCCCTGACCAGGGATTGAACCCGAAACCTTGGCCTATTGGGACCATGCGCCAACCAGCTGAGCCACCTGGCCAGGGCCCCTACTTCTTAAATTATGCCTTTGTTTTGCTGCTGCACATTTTCAAGAAATGGCATGTGAGAAGTCCATTTTCTAAGTCCTGTTTGTCCCCAAAGGTCTTTATTCCATACTCACCCTTGGATGACAGTTTGGCTGAGTGTGACATTATAGGTTGAAAATAATTTTCCTAAGAATACATTACCCTATTGCCTTCTTCCATCCAGTCTTGCCAATGAGGTGTCTGTTTAATTTTCATTATTATTTTCATTCCCTTATAGATGACTTTTTTGTTTCATTGGACGTTTTTCAATTGCTTTCTTCATCTTTGATGTTCTAAAAAAAAATCAGATAATGTGACTAGATGAGTGTTTTTTTCAAACTCTGTGTTTATCACTCAATGGACCCTTTCTGTATAGAGATGTGTGGCCTTCAGAGCTGAATAACTCTGCTGTAGCATTTTTTTTCTCCCTGGATTTTCTTTATTCTCTCCTTCTGAGTCTACTGTTAATTTAATGTTGGACCTCCTGTATTTGTTTTCTGTTCCTTTTTTCTTTTCTTTTTTTTTAATACTTTTTATTTTAAAACTATCTTTTTCTTTTGGTTCTATATGTTTAGAGAGAGTACTGTAATTTTATCTTTCAAATTTACCATTGGTTATTTTATAAGTTTAACACTCATAGTTTTAATTTATAAGAGCTCATCTTGTTTGTCTTTTGTCTTCTTTTATGAATGAAATAGCTTCATGAGTCTTCTGAATATATTAATTGGAGCTTTTTAGTTTAGTTTGCTTTGATTTGGGTTTTCTTCCTCAAAATAACTGCTTCCTTCCGGGTTGCCCCCCTCCCCCAACTCTACCCCTCCCCCCATTTATTTTAGTGTTTTAGTGTCTCTCTTTTATTATGGAGTATTTTTATGAAGTGTCTAGAGATTCTCTATTGACTATTGACAATGAAGCCCAGCCCTGGCCAGTTTTCTCAGTGGTTGGAGCGTTGTCCCTCGGATGGAAGGGTCTTGGGTTCAATTCTGGTCAAGGTGCGATACCTTGGTTGCATGCTCTATCCCCACCCCTAGTCAGGGTGCAAGCAGGAGGCAGCCAATTAATGTGTCTCACATTGATGTCTCTCTCTCTCTCTCTCTCTCTCTCTCTCTCTCTCTCTCTCTCTCTCTCTCTCTCTCTCGTCTTCCTCCCTCCCTTCCACTCTCTTTTAAAAAATCAAATGGAAAAAAAATATCCTTGGGTGAGGATAAAAAAACAAAAAAGTGAAGCCCAAAAGAATTGATTGGGAGTTCTGTGTGTCAGGGCTTGTTGACCAGATGCTGCAAATGCTGGGAGTCCTGGATGCTAGAAAGCGCTGGTTCCCCTCCTTTGGAGATACTGGATTTTTTAAAGAGAGGAACCTTTCCGGGGTGATGGAGACCTAGGGATGGGTGAAGGGGAAAGGCCCGGTTGTTCCATAGGCAGACTTTCCGTTCATTCGCCTGGTTTCAGCCCTGTACCTTTAGTGTTGTCACCACTGAGTTTCTCTGAGATTCACCCAGGGAGATCAGCCTCCTCCTGTCTTATATCTCTCCCTGTATTCTCCAGACCAGCCGTGGGCAAACTATGGCCCGTGGGCCAGATCCGGCCCCTTCGGCTGTTCTATCCGGCCCGAGGAGCTGAAAGAGCGGAGGGTTCTCTTGCTCTCCCCTCCGCTCCTTCACCAGCAGCCCAAGATGAGAGTGCCAGCATGGTCAGGTTGCTTTTGTTCCGGCCCTCTAGTCCAGTTTAAGAACCCATGGTGGCCCTCGAGTCAAAAAGTTTGCCCACCCCTGCTCCAGACAGTGGTCCCCAACCTCCTGCCAATCCTTGGATGGTGGCATCCCCCTTAGGGAAACACCCATCTAGGCTGGCTTTTTCATTCCTGGCATCACAGAGCTAGTGAAGGCCAGCGCATGGACACAAACCCGCCCTCCGATTCCAAACCTGAGGTTCCTGCCAGCCACCACCATTGCGTTCCAGCAACGGCACGGTTAAGCTCAGGTAAAGAACGGTGAGAAATTGGAGTCCATTTTTCAATAGACATCCAAGATTTGTTGACGCTGAAGTGCTCACAGTGCCTTAGGATCATATTCTTTCCTTCGTATGTTTGAAATGGAAATACTTGCACAGGCCAGAGGGAGAGAGTGTAGCAGCCCCTGGGGGCGGGGCAAGGGGTGCATACACCTTATTCCGAGTGGCCATCACTCGACCGAGGCAGCCAGCTGCCGCCGCGCAGGGATGCTGGCCAATCATAGCATAACCACCTTCCATTCCAATCCTTCAAGAAACGTCCAAACCCAGATTACTAAGTAATATTGTTTGGTGACCATTTAGAAGGTTGGCAGATGATTCACGTTCAACCCTGGCTGCAGGCCAGCTGGAGGGACCCAGCGTTGCCTGTGGAGGAGAGAGAACCTGAAACCAGCCTGTGGAGGGAATAGAAAGTGAAAGCCATGCGGGACCTGCCAGGCAATCGCAGAAACTGGGTTAAGACAAACCAAGGATTTTGTTGTCTTTGATCCCCGACACTCTGGGAGGTGGGTCCGGGGATCATTTCCAACTTCTCCTAACATTTGGCCCCACTGCCTCTCTTACATCCTAAGCTATCTACCTTTTTTCTCTTTCGTCATTTTACTTAAAGAAATCTTCCTGCCTTAACCGGTTTGGCTCAGTGGATAGGCCTGCGAACTGAAGGGTACCAGGTTGGATTCCGGTCAAGGGCATGTAACTTGGTTGCAGGCACATCCCCAGTAAAGGGTGTGCAGGAGGCAGCTGATCAATGTTTCTGGCTCTCTATCCTTCTCCCTTCCTCTTTGTTAAAAAAAATCAATAAAATATATTTTAAAAAAAGAAAAAGAAAATAAATCTTCCTCCTTTTGGATGACAGAGCCACGAGTCCATCTAAAGAACTCTCATGCAGCCCGGCCCGGCATGCCTCAGTCATTGAGCATCAACCTCCTAGGAACCAGGAGGTCGCGGTTTGATTTCCGGTCAGGGCACATCCTGGGTGGTGGGCTCGATCCCCAGTGTGGGGCATGAGGAGGCAGCCAATCAGTGCTTTTCTTTTATCATTAATGTTTCTATCTCTCCCTCCCTCTCCCTTCAAGAAAAAGGACTCATGCATACTATAGCCAGGGACTGAAGAGGGTGAGGAGGGAGGCAAAGATCAGGATTTCTGAGGAGTGGTTTGGTCCTGGCATCGCTGCTACGCTATGTTGGCACACTCTGGTGACAAGGGGCAGCTTTTAGCCACAGGCCTGCCTGGAGGCTGGGAAACGGACCAGAAACCATTTAACATCTATAAAACTGGGATAATAGAAATTGCTGTTTGTACTTCAGAGTGTTGTTCCGAGAACCAGTGGGATAATGGGCAAGGTGCAGGGTGACCGCAAATGAACCGTCGCCTCTGTTGGCGAAATGAAGGATGTGTTTGGATTGTACGAGGCGGGGACAGGGAACAAACCTCAGAAATAGCCCAAGGTTACCCTGTGCTGAAACCTCCAGTCCTTCCAGGGCTGATGTCATCCCACCGGAAGCACTGGACTGCAGTTTATTTTGTTTTTTTTAAAAAATCTACTTAAATAGCCAGACACCTAAAATCACATTAGACAAGAAAGGGAACCTGTCATCGGAAGTCCATGAAATATGCCAACTCCTGTATCCCAGCGACAGCACTGCCAGGGGACCTGGGTCCTCCTTGTTTTTTGTTTGTTTGTTTTGTTTTTTGGTTTTTTAAATATATTTTTTATTGATTTTTTTACAGAGGAAGAGAGAGGGATAGAGAGTTAGAAACATCGATGAGATAGAATCATCGATCAGCTGCCTCCTGCACACCCCCTACTGGGGATGTGCCCGCAACCAAGGTACATGCCCTTGACCGGAATGGAACCTGGGACCCTTCAGTCCACAGGCAAGACGCTCTATCCACTGAGCCAAACCGGTTTCGGCCTCCTTGGTTTTTCAGGAACTCCTTGAAGTGCCAGTCTCCTCTGGAAGAATCCCCTTCACCCCCTACAATCTCTTGGGAAACTGACTTACGGTACCTGTGGTGACAAGACCACACTGAGTTCTAATTCAACTCAACTATCAGAAGACCAGGAGCGTCTACATTTCCTCTGGCTGGGAGATTGCCTGCTACTCAGGCAGTGTCTGCTTTGTTATTTGGTTTCATCGCGATTGAGTGCATTTCACACGGAATGGCACGAAGACTCGTGTGCAAATATGTTCACTGAAGCAATTTTTTTTATAAAAGCAAACAATTGGAAAGTGACACTTGCTTAACAGCAGGGGGGAACGGTTCAATAAATCACAGATTTTATGATAAGGGCTGTGCAGACATTAAAAGTGTATTTGCACAGTGGTTCCCACTGGGGGATGGTAGCAACCCCGATGTGATTCCACCGGACTAGACCAGGAAGCTCTACTTCCACCCAGCCCAGGTCGGCAGAGACCACACAGACACAAGACGTGAAGTAATGCAGCACAGCTGTGAAGTGCTGGTGAGCATCTGCAACCTCCCAACAGGTGAGGTCTGGAGCTGAAGAGGTGGGGCCGTTCACATCAGACAGACACACCTGGCGGCCTTCGAGAGGAAATGGATGCCACAGACCCTGCATAATCTGTGCGCACTTGCACCTGGGAAAAACCCTAGAAGTTACCAGTGCATTTGGGGTCACTGCCCCCTTGAACCATGCCATCCAGAGCGAGAAGAGTCAGGTCACCAGAACTTGGAAGGAAAAAGGTCCAGGTAGAACTCAGCTTTACGCATCAGTGGAAGCAGAGTTCTGTATGCTTGTCCTAAGCTGTCAATTAATGCACAAGGAAAGTTGCAATTGGATCGGTGCTCTTATTCTTGACCCTGGAAATGTAATTGGGGGTAGGGAGGAGGTGTCTTTCTTCAAATCCAAGTGAATGGGTTGGATAAGCCCACTGTTTATGGAGGGGCTAAACAGCCTTTGGGAGGGATATCTTAGGAGAAGAAGTACCTCAGCCAGGTAGAGATTTCCTTGGTAAAAATGTCATGGTCCTCAGAAACGTAGGGTGGCTCCCGCATTGTTCTCCTGGCTGGGCCTTTGAGCCTTCTCTTGGCTCAGGCCCCAGTGATGATTTCTCCTCTGAGTTTCGTGGGGGTGGGGCTGACATGGAAAGGATTATTTTACCAGAAATTCTCTTAAATATTGGGCCACAAGTAATATTCCTCTGATGCCCCTTCCCTGCTCCCCAAAACAATGCACTACAGATAGGACAAAGCAGCATCCCTCCCACATCATCCACGAGGATCGACCTAATGGCCTAGTGTCATGGGGTGGGTTTTGACAATGGTGGTGTCCAGCAGGCATGGGCTCATTCGGGTGGGACCCCCAGAAGTCACGGAGGAAGGCTTCATCTGGGACCAAGGGCACTGTAGGAGAAGGTGGGACAAGCATCAGGAAAACCAGTGGCTCCATCTTTGCCCACAGCATGTTGAAGCTTGAAAACCAAGTTACATAGAGATGGGGAAACTGAGGCACACAGAGGTTCGATCACTTGCCCAAAAGGCATAGAGCTTTAAAGTGACAGAACCCAGATCTTCTTGACATCTCATTGTTCTATTGGACAATGAGGGCTTTCAAGAAAAGACCAGAGAATGTCCAAGGAACACCAGTAATTGAGTTGGATTTTTAAAAATATTCGTCAAGGGAGCAGCAGTGATCAAAGCTGGAAAGGAATTTGGGACTGTATTGTGGAGGAGTTTGAGACTAATGGCAGAGTCCAGGTATCAGCAAACTATGGCCTCCGGCCAAATCTGCTCACTGTTTTGGGGCCACAAGTTACAAAAAGATTTTTATAGATAAATAATCACAGATGATAGAGAACACTAACTGAGCCCCAGTTAAGTGAAAATATTCTATTTCCCATTGGAAGGAATTCCATTCTTCCCATTAGCAGACAGATAATGACAAAATATTATATTCAATTATAATCATTATATTTTTATTTCATCAATAAAATTTGTGTAAGAGTATCTATATAATAGCCTTCATTTTGCCTCTTGGCCCATTAGAGAAAAATTTTGTTACCCCTTGACATAGTCAGCAATTGAAAAATGTCATGGAGTATAATTTATTGTGCACTCTTGGCAATAAAAGTTTGAGCATGCATGTCCTACCCTACCTAATAAAAAAGTAATATGCAAATTAACTCTCATCACTCTGCTACACCTACCAGCCATGCCCACCAGCCAATCAGAGCGAGTATGCAAATAAACCGAACCAAAATGGCTACAGCCACAGAGAGCAGTAGGGAGGCTTGGGTTTCCCAGGCAACGGAGGAAGCCAAGCTTTCTGCCTGCAAGTTTCAATTATAGAAGGTAAACAAATCCAAATAGAAATGGCTGCAGCCATGAAGCAAGCAGGAGGCTTGGCTCTGCTCCAGGCTACAAAGTTTCAATTGCAGAAGGCAAATCAATTCCAGATACCAGGGCCTCCACTTGGGTCACCAGGGGCCATGGCTGGTCTGGAAACCACCACAGGCCCCTCACCCAAGTAGCCCCATGCCCTAAGAGAACCCCCACCCTGATCCGGGACACCCTTCAGGGCAAACCAGCTGGCCCCCACCTGTGCACCAGGCCTCTATCCTATCTAATAAAAGAGTAATATGCAGATTGACCATCATTCCAACACACAATAGCTGCCCCCATGTGGGCACAAGATGGCCACAAGATGGCCAGCAGGGGAGGGCAGTTGGGAGGCACCAGGCCTGCAAGGGAGGGCAGTTGAGAGGGACCAGGCAGGCCTGCAAGGAAGGGCAGTTGGAGACTATCAACCCTGCAGGGGAGGGCAGTGTGGGGTGACCAGGCTGGCAGAGGAGGGAAACTGGGGGCAAACAGGCTGGCAGGGGCGCAGTTAGACATCAATCAGGCTGGTATGGGAGTGGTTAGGGGGTGATCAGGCTGGCAGACAGAAGCAGTTAGGGCAACCAGGAAGGCAGGCAGACGAGCAGTTAGGAGCCAGCAGTCCTGGATTATGAGAGGGATGTTCGACTGCCAGTTTAGGCCCAGTCCCACCAGGATTGGGTCTAAGCAGGCAGTTGGACATCCTTCAAGGAGTCCCAGATTAGAGAAGGTGCAGGCTGGGCTGAGGGACACCCCTCCTCTCCCAGCCCCGTGCATGAATTTGATGCACCAGGCCTCTAGTCCTATATAATAAAAGGCTATTATGTAAATAGAACGAATGGCGGAATGACCGGTCGCTATGAAGCACACTAACCACTAGGGGGAAGATACTCAATGCAGGAGCTGCCCCCTGGTGGTCAGTGTGCTCCCACAGGGGGAGCACCACTCAGCCAGAAGCCCTGAGTCAGGCTCACAGCTAGTGAGTACAGTGGCAGTGGCAGGAACCTCCTCCACCTCTGCAGCAGCGCTAAGGATGTCAGACTGCCGAAGGTTCCTGGACGACAAGAGGGTGCAGGCTGGGCTCGGGGACCCTCCCCCTCTGGTGCACGAATTTTGTGCACTGGGCCTCTAGTGTATACATGTTACTTAATGCACAGTCTATTGTACACTACTAATGTATACAAGCAGTATAGTTAGGGCTATGAATATAGTGAGAGCTTTGAAGTCAGACTGCCCGAGTTCAAATCCCAGACTTGCCACTTACGAGCTCTATGGCATTGGACAAATTTCCTAACCCTGTTTCTCCATCTGAAAAATGGAGGTAATAGTAGTATCTATTTTATTGGGTTGCTGTGGAATTAAATCAGTGAATATATGCAAAGTGCTTAGTTCAATCCCTGATACATAGTAAATGCTAATGAAGAGTTGTTAACAATGGTGTGAACATTGTAATTCACACACAGCAAATAAAAATTAAAAAATGAGGGCTGATAATGAAGCCCCTAAGCTTTTCTTTTGGCATCCTCGTGTATTTCGAAACACTCCTGGAGTGTGCATGGGACAGAGCATGGGTGAGCAGGGTGACTTGTTAGGGCACAGAGGCAGGTGGCAGAGGGACTAATTAGGAGACAATTCATTGGTTCTCAGAAATAGGATGGCCTGACTATGGAGCTGGCCGGCCGTGGGAATGGAGAAGAGGAAATGGAGTGAGGGCTGCCCCTCTTTCCTGACCAAATGTGCCTTATAATATCTTCTTCTAAGTCAGTTCTTGCTACCAGCAAAGGAGCAGTCGACGTTGGCCCGGTGGTTAGTTGTCTTGCTCATTCAAAGGACTTTTCCTGAGCCCTCTCTGTGCGCCAGGGTTACCAGGGGCTGCAAAGACGAACCCCAGATAAACCTGCATTTAAGAAGCTCGTGGCTAAGCAAGAGGAGACGGGCATGAGCACAAGTGTGTCCAAGAGTGTGTGTGTGTGTGGGGGGGGGGTTTCTGAGAGGAGCCTGTGTAGAAGCTTAGGGAGGTGAAAATGGAAGAATGCTCAAACCTATGGGGGCATGGGGGTGAGGGCTCAGGCGAACTTCACAGAGGTGGGTTCACTTGGGCTAAGTGTTGAGAGAGGAGTGGGCGTGGGCAAGGGGTGGAGAGGGCATTCCAGGCATGAGCAACGACAGCGGAAACAAAAAGGCACAGCACAGCTGGAGGAGTGCTGGGGCCTGTAAATGCCCAGAGCCAGGAGGCTGCACAGTGGGGGAGTCACGTGCGAGGCCTCGGGTCAGGCTGACCCCACAGGCGTTGGGAAATCAGTGGTGGGAGAGTAAAGTTCTTTTTTATAACGTCCTGCAAAAGCACAGAATCTGCTTATGGTGTCTTCCTGGTGCATTAAACGTTGGCGAGCCTTAAAAAACTAAGCTATGTTGCTTTAATTGCTTTTTTTTTTTTAAGTCAATATCAATGGCAATAAAAGCTACTTTGAATGGTATGTAGTTGAGGTGCCCTCAAAAAAAAAAAAAAGGAATTTAATAAACTTGGCCTCCATTTGCTTTGAAGGGATTTGGTTATCTGCTTTTTATTCTGAAAATAATAACTTGTGGTGTTAGAACCTCGTTTTTTATGGTGAGATTACTGTTGTAGGGGAAGCACCTCCCTCCCCTTACCCTACCCTACCCCATTGCTTCCAGTGGTTCTTTGAGTCCTTTTCTCCCTCTATCCTTTTTTTTTTTTTTAAGTATATTTTATTGATATTTTACAGAGAGGAAGGGAGAGAGATAGAGAGCTAGAAATGTCGATGAGAGAGAAACATCGACCAGCTGCCTCTTGCACACCCCCCACCGGGGATGTGCCCGCAACCAATGTACATGCCCTTGGCCGGAATTGAACCCGGGACCTTTCAGTCCGCAGACCGACGCTCTACCACTGAGCCAAACCGGTTTCGGCTCTCCCTCTATCCTTTGATCCATTCATTCACTGAATTGGTCAGTCTGTCTTTCTGTGAACAAGCCTATACCTCTTTGTTGAAAACGCTAGATTAACTTCAACAACTAGGATTAAAGTAGCAGTTGTTAGAAGACAGCCTTGTACCCTGGAGGATGTGGCAGCCCCAAATGAGCAAGAAACATGCCACGCTGAAGTGTTTGGGTTGGGACATTTTTGGGTTTGGGGTTTTGATCTTTAAGTATTGCATGTCCTCTGAATAAAACTGGGGAGTCCAGAGAAGTAATCAAGAAATGGGGGGAAATAACCTTCTTTCTGACCATTTAGGGACAACCTCTGCTGCTATTTTGGAATATTTTCTTCTAGTATTTTTTTCTTCTGTCTTTTATGTTTCATGGACCTGGGGGCCCCAGTGAAGTTTGTGTTCAGTGCAGGCTTCACCATCCCCAGCACAGGCCTTTGGTTAGCTCTGCTAACAAGCTGTACATCTTTTATTCAGAAAGATCCACAGGCATTGTGTGCTGAATCCCCAGTTCCCACCTAAATCTACACGTTCGGAACAGTCTAAGAGAAAGAGCCCTATTTGTGGGCCTGTTCTCAGCACATTTGCACCTTCACCACTTTGAGGGTTGTGGTCACTTCACAGCTATAAAACAAAGAGAGAAAGACCCAGAAAAGAGTAAGTCTTCAGGTCCAGATGTCTTACTATGGGCAAGCAAGAGTAGAAGGAGCAGTCAATAGAATAAGCCGGAGAAAGAGAAATACTATATGATTTCACTTGTATGTAGAGTCTAAAGAACAAAATAAACAAAATGGAAGCATTCATAGACATAGAAAGTGGACGGTGATGTCATAGGGGCAGGAGAGGCTGCGTGAAAAAGGTATGGAATTAAGAAGTTCAAATTGCTCGTTACACACAATAGTCATAGGATATAAAGTATAGGGAATATAGTCAATAATATTGTGATAACTATGTATGGTTGCAGGTGGATACTGGAACTATCAAGGGAAACACACTGTAAAGTATATGATTATCTAACCTCTGTGCTGTACAGCTGGAATTAATATAAAATAATATTGAACGTTAACTATAATTGCAAAAAAATATAATGTAAAAGGAGTAAGACAGTGTGCTCCTTGGAGTTCTTTCCTGGGAAACAGAGATGCCTCCTTGCTTCTATGTCAACTTGAGAACAAATGCCAGCAATTACTGTAATTTTTTGTATAGTATGTGGGAAATACAGGTTCCTGCCTTGGGGTCTTAGATGTTTGCCTCCAGGTCTTCCCATGGCTCACAGCTGAACCGTTGTTCACATTTCAGCTGAGCTGTCGTTTCTTAGAGTCACTTCCATGACCCCCAGGCCTCCTTTCACCCCACCCCACCCCACCCTACCCTATCCCACCCCACCCCACCACACCCCACCCCTATCACTCTCCATCTCACCACCCAACTTTATTGTCTTCCTGGCATGGACCGCTATCTAAAATGATCTTCTTCACATTCTTCTTTGCTTGTTTGAGCCCCTCTTCCCCCTTCTAGAAACAGGGGGCTTCCCTGCGCTGTGTATCCCCAGTACTTACCACGGTCTCTGGCACACAGAGACACTAGCCGTGCATATTGTGGAATGAATGAGTGGTGCACTCCTGCCTGCCCGCCCCACATCCATTCAGTCCCAAGCTTTAATAGTTCTTTCCTCCATCACCCATCCCCGATGCATCCCCACTAACCCCCAGCACTAATGTTCAGACCCTACAATGATTACAATGTTCCTACCGCTCTATCTGCTCCCGTCTCTATCCCACCCTGCCACCACATGTTCCTCCTGAATCTCACGTGCAGCTTCCCTGTTTATCTTCCTGCCCCTCCATACAAACCAGTGGGCTGATTTCCCAGTATGGTAGCAGAGAGGAGTGCCCCAGGGCAGTACGTTGGAATTGGGGGTTGGAATAAGGACGTGCAGATTGGAAGCAAAGCAATGCCTCTCTCACTAGCTTGGCTTTATTCTGTACTCACATTTAATTTTGTGTGTCAACTACTGTGAAGGGAGGGCCTGAGGTTTTGAGGTTGTCAAGAAGGCTAGAATGTGGTTTTAAAGTGAAGAGAACTACTGATTGTTCTTTCCTCCTAAATAGGTCGGGAAACCTCGCCCCTTCACGTTTCCTCCCATGCAGGCCCTCCCTCCTGATCTCTGCTCAGGGAAACACCAGCTCCTCTTCACGGGCTAGTGTAAAGGCTTCTCCTATAATGCCCACCCACATATGCTCCCCTTCCAGTAGAGCTAACTGTGCACTGCCTAAGCCCCCTAGCCCTGTGACCACAGCTCTGATGGGTCATCATCTGATACTTGTTCAGATTCCCCCAGCAGGCTGGGTGCCCCTAAGGGCAAGGCACCCAGCATTGTAATCAGCTTGGGCCGCCATTAACACAACACCATAGACGGGCTTACGTAACATCGCTTTTCCAGCTCCAAGTCCAAATGCTGGCACAGTTGGGTTTAGGTGAGGGCTCTCTTCCTGGCTTGTAGTGGCTGCTTTACTCCTCTCAGTCTCCCCACATGGTGGAGAGGTATAGCAGGCTCTCTGGTGTCTGTCCCTTCTGATAAGGACACTAATCCAATCAGACCAGGGCCCCATCCACACGAGCACATGGAAACATAATTATTTTCCAAGAGCCTTACCTCCAATGTATAAATTCGGGGATGCACCAACATTCAGTCCACAACACTCAGTAAACATTTAAAAATAAGAACCTTAAATTCCCCCTGACCAAGGGCAGGACTGAACCCAGGGTCCAAAACAGGGCTGCACCCACAGATGGCTACAGTACACAGGACCCACCTTTGAAAGTCCAAAGCACAGGGGGAGTCTAGCAATTTGCGACAGAGTTTATGTAAACCAGTGTTTCCCAAAGTGTGGTGCGCATACCCCCAGGGGTGCGGGAAGAGTTTGGTGGGGGTACGCGTCGCACCGGAGTTTGGTGGGGATATGCACTGCACCGTGCTTAGCTGCGCCTAATTCTACGTTCTCATGAGTCAAGTCAATTTCATCCTTCTCATTGATCCAAATAAATGTTATTTATAATATAACTTTTATTTATATTTTATTATGAATAATTTTATTTTTCATTTATTATTATTTTGTGTATGTACCAAAAAGAGAAAAAAGAAATATATTTTGATTGCTATTAAAATACATCCTTTTTTTTGACGAGGGGTACTCAGCGTTATGAAAATTATAGAAGGGGTACACATATGTCAAAAGTTTGGGAAACAATGAAAACAAACCATGTCAAACTCATTTATTTAAACAAGGCATGTGGCCCGCCGGCCGCGAGTTTGACATGCTTGAACGGTTTTGGTCACCTGGTGTCCTTGTGTCACAGATTGAGCAAGTCAAACCCCAGAGAAGTTCAAGGGATTCGGCCAATGTGGTGTTCATCTGAGCTACACCTAGAACCAGGCATTGCTTACAAAATCATGTTTGGTCCGTTTAGAAAGCATTTACTGGTCGCCTACTGTGTGCCAGGAACGGTGCTGCCCTCCAGAAGCCGCCTGCCTGGGTGTGGGGGAAAGGTGGTGCCTTTTAATCAGGGCCCCAAGACAGCTCAGGGGAGGAGCCTGTAACGGGCCTGGGGGTGGGAGGAGGTGTCTTGGACAGAGGGTGGCTGTGTGGGGTCTCCGAGGACCAGGAGGAGTTAGGCAGGCAAAGGGCCAGAGGAAGAAGTTCCAGGCAGAGGAGGCGAGCTGGAAGCCAGGAGAACAGGATCCTGCTGGGAACTACAGATAATTACTGAGCGAGCGTTCAGGGTAGGTGCCAAGCGCTGTTCCCAACGCCAGGGTTACAGCAACGTAGAAACCAGGGTCCCTTCCCTCAAGGACGTTACAGCAGAAGACGCGTGAAAAGTGAAATAAATGACCATTTGAAGCACATGCTGCACTTCAGGAGGGGGGATTTCAGAGGACAGACTGAATAGGCTCCTGAGCTCCCGCCCCGCGATGTTTCTATGTTTCGAATGCATTTCTTCCCTTCTTGGGGAACCTCCTTCTCCCGCCGTCAGCCCCACACCCCAGGGCCCTGACTGGGCTGGAGGGACAGTCCAGGTGTCGCTGCCCCTGCGAAGGAGGAGAGGAGAGCCGAGGAGCCCCCGGAGGCTTGTGCTCTCCACTGTTCCTGCTGCTGAGAGAAGTTCTTTCTTACCGGACTACACATCTGAGTATTCTTTTTTTTTTTAATATATTTTATTGATTTTACACAGAGATGAATTGAGAGGGATACAGAGTTAGAAACATCGATCAGAGAGAATCATCGATCAGCTGCCTCTTACACAATCCCCACCGGGGATGTGCCCGAAACCAAGGTACATGCCCTTGACCAGAATCGAACCCGGGACCTTTCAGTCCACAGGCCAACGCTCTATCCACTGAGCCAAACCGGTTTCCGCGACATCTGAGTATTCTTATGGAGCCAGTTAAAGGAGGGTGGGGCGCGGGAGAGGGGAGGAAGTGTGATGTGGCAAGTCCCTGACCTTCCTTCATTCTTACACATCCAGAGGCCAGGAGCTTCTCCCTCATGTTGCATGACCAAAGAGTTCATTAAGCCCTAAAGGCTCACAGGGACCCGGCCCTCCCCCACTTTGCTTCGCCCGCCCCTCCCGGCCAAGATCAATGACGCCCCGTGGCACGGTGCCACAGACCAGGCCCACGAGATAAAGGGGGGAGCAGGGGGCCCTGTTCTGGCACCGGGTGCCAGCAGGCCTGGCAAAAGGCAGTTTCTAAAGGGAACAAGCATATATCTTCAAGCTTTTTCCTCTATTACTCTTCCCGGCGTTAGCGGAAACCTGGCTTTCTCTTTCCATTTCACGGACAGAGCGGCCCTCCATGTTTGCCCATCTCTCAGGATGCGGAGGGAGGAGGGATGTTTTCCTCAATTCCAGCAACTACATCCGGACCACTGTCCATTTCTTGCCCCTTTTAAGAACTCTTCCTCCTGTGACTCCAAGCCATGCTTGCGTATCACCGTCTGCCTCTGCTGACCCGGAGCCTGGAACAGCACTGGTCCCAGGGAGAAAGCACTTCCGCTTCCCTGATGAGGTGTGGACTGTGGTCAGGGAGGGAGGGAGGGGAACGGGAGGCCTCTTTCCACAGGTCACCCCCAGCTGGGCATGCTCCAGGCCACAGAGGCCTGACTCCCAGCCCCTCACGTCTTGTGAACACACACACACACACACACACACACACACACACACGGACACACACACAGGCACACCCCATGGGCAATCTGGGAACCAGCATCTGCTCTCAGGAACCCCGCCCTCCCAAGCAAGGCCGCCCTCTGGCTGTGCTGCCCCAAGGCCAGCTCCCCGTGCCCCCCCAGGGTGAAGGCCATCGCTCCTCCCCGTGACACACATAACAGCCCAGCTGTCCGACCAGTGCTGCGGGGTCACTCAGCCACTCCTGGCGTGGACGGAGTGGGACACGCAAGGACCTGTCTGGTCTATACCCTTCGCCCCTCTCCAGCCTGCCACTTCCCCCCCTCCCTTCTCTCACGGGTTCCCTAGAGAGAGTGAGGCTCTGCTCGGAGGGGGGTGGGAGTCTCTTCCTTAGGGTGTTTCAGGGTGGTGACTGGCAAAGCCAGGGCCCCTCAGCTGAGGGACGCGGTCAGATGTGCAGCTCAGGAGCTGGTGGCAGCTCTGCCGTGAAGACAAGGGTGACGGTGCGGAGTAAAGGCCGCCGGAGCCACAGAGCACAGGGCCGAGAGAAGTGGAGAAAAGCGGAGAGAGAGAGGAGGGACCGGGAGGGCCGCGGGGCCCGAGCGCCTGATTCCCACAGCGCAGGACCGCCCTGTGCTGCTGACGATTAAGATCCTCCCCATGCTTAGCGATGCTCCTGCCTTATGCAGGCCTGTCCCCCATAACCAGGGCGACCGAGTAATTTAGTGCCCAACGCAGGGCATTTTCGGAATGAAAGAGGTCAGGCTCTTCATGATCACCCTGGGACAGCAGGCATAACGTGGGACGGCCGCCTCTGGGGACAGACCGAGGCCTCTGTGGCCCTCCTCTGTGGCCCTCCTCGGAACCTGCTGACATGATGGGGCAAATCCGTCACCCAGCAGGAAGGTGGAGCAGCGGGGCCTTGGCCTTGGCGATGGCGGGGATGTCTGGCAGTGTGGCTACCAGACCGTGTGCTCAGGGAGCTATTCCTCACCCCCTCCGAGGGACCACGCTCTCACTGCACCACAGAGAGGACGATGCCTCCTTCCGGGCTTGTTCCAAAACTCCACGGGGTTCCCTTGGGGGAAAGGCCGCAGATGACGAACTAGACCGGCTCCGTCCTAGCGGTGGACCTCAGTCAGGGCCCCCTACTCCCTCCGGGCCTCGGGTTCCCCAACCAGAGAAGCAGAGGGAGGGAACCTGTGGAATGACAATGTGTCCCCCACCAGCTCTGCTCTAGTGTATGTTGCTGTCTCCTGACTGTGTGACCGTTAAGCCTTCCCTGCCAGTTGCTTTGACCGTGAGCAGCATCCCTCCGGGCTGAGCTGAGGGCAAGGAGTTCCTGAGGGTCGGGCAGTGCCTCCTGCCGAGGATCCGGGGGTGGTCTGCCCTCGTTGGGAAACTGGGAGCCACCGGCAGGAGCTTTGCGATGTCCACAGGGGGCCTTGGGTTAATGACTCGGCTCTGCAGCCCCATCTGGTGCCCTGTGAGGTGACACAGGCCAGCTGTCCAGGCCAGGTGGGAGGAGGAGGTACTGAGGGAGATGCCCGGGCCGTCTCCTCCACGCCGTCCCCATCAGAATCCCGGGGAATGCGCACAATGAGGGTGGTGATGGTCCCGTCCTCCCGGGTCACTTCCTGTGAGCTGCCAGGGACTGGCCAGGGTTGCCCCAGAGGCAGCATCCTCAGGCGTGAGTCCACCAGTTACTCAGGCTTCTCGAAACATCCGGCCTCTTCGTCTTCTACCCTTTGGCCTGGAGAAGACTGGGAGGAGGGTGCGGCCGGTGGACGTTATCGCATGAAGGGCTATTGCTTTGAAGGAGCGTTGAGTGTGGAAAGACATAGATAAAACCGTGGGGCAAATTTCCAACCCACTTGCCCATTCCCAGAAGGCGAAGGCCTTTCCTGAACCTGGAAATCATGCAGCTGGGCAAAGGCCCAAGGCCTGTCTGGGCAATCTGCATGTCCACTGTGGAAGGTGGTTGGTTCAGCGGGCCAAGGCACCCAGGTGCTGTCCTAAGAGACCACTGTGAGCACAGACCCCTGTTCCGTCCCTGGCGGAGTCCCTGGAATGACCGTAGCCTGGAATAAATGTCCCCGAGTCCCCTGAACCCATCCCTGGCTCCAGGCTCTCCTGCCCCAGCCGGGCTGCGTTTCCTGAGAGAAGCCTTTCATTTAACCCTCTGCTGCTCTAATATCTCAGTGGCTTTTGGCTGCCCATCAGTCACCCTGCAACTCCGGTGCTCCGTCCTCCGACCCCGTGCCCAGGGAAATTCACCCTATTTGTCAAATCAAACCCCGGAGTCCTGTTCTCCTTACTCACTCCTGTCGCTAGCTGCCCGGAGCCCCCTTCCCCTTACAAAGCCCACCTCTCCTCCAAACGGACTCTTCCTTGAAGTCTTTCCTGAGGTCTTCAGCCCACCTGAATTTCCTCTGTTTTCCAATGAATAAATTGAACAGTTGCTGTCACATGGACACATTACTATGTGTCCATAAGACTCCACAGCTGCCGTGAGGGTCAAACCACACACGATAGGTAAAGCGACCGGAAGCACCTAGCAGTGACAGCGCAGTGCCATATTATTAATGGTAATAGTACGAGTAGGTGAATTCCTCCCAACCCCTTTCCTGTGAGTCTGTTCTTCTCAGTTATTCAGGGCAGAAACTAGCCTTTGGTTTATTCCTATCCCCCACCATGGTGGGTAGAATAGTACCAAACTCGTTGCAGATGGTCCGTAAACTGGCTAATGGTTTGATTTCCCCAGTGAGTTGGGACGCTTTGGTTTCTGTTAGTTTTGCCGTGGGCCAGTGGTCTCCAATCTTCTCACACGCGAAGACCTCCCTATGAGATGGGTGGTCCTCCGAGTGCGGCTACACTGGGGAGACGCAAAAGAAGGATTTGCATGACTTGCCTTTTATTCATTCCAACAACGACCACACCCATCTGAGAAACAGTCCAGGCTGCGTGTGCGGGAGAGGAAGAACAGTCGCTGGAGGACCTGCTGCGGATGTGGGTCAGGGACTCCTCACTGTGACTGTACAGCTGAGGCCCATGGCTCCATGGCCCCCAGCCTGGGGACCGCTGGAGCACACACTCCACAGAATCCTTGCAAGTACCTCATTCACACATCTTCTCTCTGCTGCTGCCAAGCCCTGGCTGCATTTAGAATATGTTGCAAAACAAACAGAGAGATACAGCAGGAAAGGGGTTAGGAGGAATTCATCTACTCGTACTATTACCATTGATAATATGGCACTGCACTGTCACTGCTAGGTGCTTCCGGTCGCTTTACCTATCGAGTGTGGTTTGACCCTCACGGCAGCTGTGGAGTTTTATTATGCCCACGGTGAAATGGTGAGTGGGGGGTCATTGTGGAAATGGAGGGAGGGGAGGAGCCCCCTGCATCACATGCGGGTAGATGTGATGCAGAAGAACAACAGATGGACCAAATGCGGTCTGTCCTTGCAGTGGAATATCCTTCAGAGGTGAAAAGGAACGAAGGACTGACCCAGGCCGCCCACGGATGAGCCTTGAGGCATTGCACTAAATGAAAGAAGCCAGGCACCCAAGGCCGCACGTTGTGTGATGCCATTACGTGGAATGTCCGGAAGAGGCCGATCCAGAGAGAGAGCAAGCAGATTAGTGTATGCCAGGAACAGTCAGACAGGAGTACTGCTCCATATGTAAGGTTTTCATCTTGAGAGATGAAAAGTTCTGGAACTGGACAGTGCTGGTGGTGGCACAATGTTGTGCATATACTCAACGCCATTGAGCTGTACACTTCTGTGTTCTATGTATTTACCACAAGAAGAACAAAACAAAAATAGCAGCAACAGCCCACGTGGAAACCGGGTCCCAGAAAGAGCCATGAGGACCCTGCAAACACAACCCGGAGAGCTCGGATCTCTCAGCCCGGGGCGAGCGGCCAAGCGGTGATCTCGCTAGACTGGGTTATCCCCTGGCCCACGTGGGCGTCGAGGGGAAGGATAATTTTGTGGCAGGGCCCACCCCACGTTGTAACGAAGCCCACTCGCTCTGAGCCTCGGGCACAGGGGGTGTGCACGGGCCCCTCCCCTCTCCTTTGTCACGTCAAACTGGGCCATCTCTTCCCCTTCCGAGATGGCACCCAGGACAGCTCCCCCTGCAGTTCTTCCGCCAATGACATTGGCCCCGAAGGTGGACCAGACACGCAGCTCGCTTTTCTCCTCGGAGGCAGCAGATACCACTCCTCGGCGGTCCTCTCCCTTCTAGAACCGCTTCCCGTAGTATCACGAACAGAGCGGTTATTGCTAAGAAATGAGTCGGCCCCTGTCTGAAGAGCCGCCAAGAGACATGGTTGGGAAATCCTGATTCCTGGGGAGCGGGAGGAGGGGGGAGGGCTCGCTCTCAGGATCCTCACGGGGCTCGCTCTCGATGTCTGGCCCCCGCTTGTCATCTCACCCTGCCTCCCGCCACCCCCGGCCTAACCGGCACACGGAGAGTACGCTCCCCACCGCAGCTCTGCGGGTGAGGGAAAGGGACTGGCACTGGGTGCACCGCGTGTTCTTTCTTTTGCAAGGGAGTGCTTTTCTCCTAATGAAGTCAGATGTCTTTTTTAAAAAATACACACAGTTCAATCAATGTCTTTTGTGGGCTTCAAAAGAGATGCTTTATTCGGTTCAGAAATGTGGCAGCTGGAGAACAAAGGCGAGGAACAAAAACTTGCAATTATCTGTGGTGTAGGATGGGAGAGAGAAATGAAGACTATGCAAATGAGGGAGAGAGAAACTGGCGCCCCAGATTTCCCTCGGATGCTGGGGCCCTCTCCCTTCTACATCTCTTCAGGGGTCCCTCCTAACCTGGTCTCTCCTTTCCCCCAAAAGTCATCCTCTTCTCTTTAGGATCGAAAACTATCACGACTGCTCACCATCTCACTCCACGCCTTGCTTCTCCAGCATCCCACCACACAAGAGATCCAAGACCTGAGAGTCCAACCTGAGTCGGTCTCCTGACAGGTGCCAGTGCCCCTTCCATCCAAGCCCCCATCACAAGAATCTCACCTGGGGATAACGGTGTAGCTCAGAGGCTCTATGATGGGGGTTTCAAAGGTAATTATGGGCTGGTGGTGGGCATATTTTGAGATAGAAGGACATAGTTTTGAGTCTCTGCCATGTTCTTTAAGTTATATAGCCCAAATAGCCAACTGAACCAGTGGAGCGATGCATTGTTGGGAGTGTGACCTTCTCTCTACTCCTCCTGGGCCACTGAGTTAATGGTGGAGCAGTCTGTACAGCTTGTACAGACTCATAAATGCCTGAGGGCGGATCACAGCACAGTTCTCTGGAGAGACTTGTCTGCCCTTGGAATGTTCTGGGGCCATACCCATTGCAGAGGTGAGCACCGTCCCCCCCCCCCCAACCCCCCACTCCCTCCCTGGCTTGTTCCTCTGAATTGCTCAACCGCCAAGATTGTAGCTTGCTTGCACCTTCAGCCTGGGGCTAGAGCTCACCTGTATGGATTTCCCCTCTTTGATCTTTCCCAGGGGAACCAGTTGGCCCACTGGGAGGAGATGGGTCAGCAAGCAATTTCATTGAGCTCGCACTGGGACAATTGGATAAAATGCTGGACTGGTGCAGAGCATGCACACCATGAAACACTCTCCAAGATTACTTCATACAATTTCTGGTTTCTGTGTTAGCTTTTAAAAAAAAAATAGCCTGAAGTCTACAGGGGCAAAAAAAAAAAAAAAGTAGATTAGTGGTTGCCTAGACTTGGAGGGAAAAGGGAGAGGTGAGGGAGGGGCCGGATAGGAAGTGACTGCTAATGGATCCAGGATTTTCTCTCTGGAATGATGAAAATGTTCTAAAGTTTATTGTGGTGATGGTTGCACAACTCTGTGACTGTACTAAAAATGATTGAATAGGTGAATTGTGTAAGCTAGACAAGAGTGTAGACATAATTGCCTCACCCTTACCCTCCCTCCCTCTTCTCTCTCTACTTAGCTTTGAAGGACCGATTCAGAGCTACCCCCTTCAAATATTCTTAAATACTCACTTGGTTCCTCTACCTCTTACTATGTCAGTTGTATGTAGTGGTGTGTTAATAGATGTTTAATAACCAGCTCTCCAGGAAAAAGAAAAAGAGAAAGTCCTAGTTCATAACATTTTCTGATTCCTGTGATGGAAATACGCCCGCCATGACCAATGTCAAACTACCAACGCAACGGCTGAATCCAGAGCTGGGAAGTGCCCAGCAGGGCAACATTAGGTAGCATTTCCACATATAGATATAAATAACCTCCAGAGCATAGTAAAACATTATAAAATAACTAGCGGCCCAGTGCATGAAATTTGTGCATGGAAGGGGAAGGTTTCCTAAGCCCAGCCTGTACCCTCTCCAATCCGGGACCCCTTGGGGGATGTTCAACTGCTGGTTTAGATCGGGCCTAAACCAGCAGTCAGACATCCCTATCACAATCCTAGACTGCTGGCTGGTTCCTAATCGCTCACCTGCCTGCCTGGTTACCCCTAACTTCCCCCTTTGCTGGCCTGGTTGCCCCCAACTGCACCCCCCCGCCACCTTCTTGGTCGCCCCATGCAGCCTGCTGTTCAGTTGTTTGGTTGTCCCTCACTAACCCACCCTGCCAGCCTGGTCATAGGTAGCCATCTTGTGAGGGCATGAGGGTCAATTTGCACATTACCTCTGATTAGGAAACGATGAGTTTGAAGCATGTGTCACCTTTGTCTGTAATTTACTTTATTGTTATTTTATATTATTTAATTTTTAATAATGGCTGTCCTTAACCACCAGCTCACAAACTCCCTGAAAATTTCACCATAAGCTCCTACAAGCTTGTGTGAGCCAGCTCCGGCCCTCCGCCCATCTCATCCTGAGCATGCCTGCCCTGTCGCTTAGACACCATTTCTTGGAAGGCAGCCTGGACACTCTTCAAGGACAGGGACAGTGCCCTTTGTTGATCCCTGAATCATCCGCGTGGCCCAGTGGCCGGCAGGCACTCGGTGCGCTCGGCACATGCTTGTTGACTGGGAGCAAGGGGCCATCCTGGTAACCAAGGCAGCTGATCCAGAGCGCTTGGCGAACAATAGGCCCCTGGAAACATTGGCTGCTTCCACCGGGGAGAAGAATGGAATGAGAGAAAATGCAATGCAAACAGGGCATTAGCTTACTCATCTGTAGAAGCTGAGTGAAAGGAAAAGGTGTCCCTTCTGCCCTGGGCACAGGGCTAGCTCTCTGCATTGGGGGTGCCATGTTAGAGGAGCATGAAGAGAGGAGGAAGGGAACCCACTTGATGCAGGAAATCGATTTAGAACAGTGGCCAGCAAACTCATTAGTCAACAGAGTGGCAAACCGCGGCTTGCGAGCCGCATGTGGCTCGCGAGCCGCAGTTTGCCAACCACTGGTGTAGAAGAATCGAGGCAAAGAAACGAGTCCACCTTCCCACCTGCCAAATGAAGAAGGGAGGTGACACGGTGTGGGGCCAGGGTTTCCAAATCCTTTTAAACACACACCCTTTGCTGGTAAGCATAAGCATCTCCTTTTTTCAGAGATTCCAATACATCCTTCTATTAAGGTTTAACCATTGCTTCACGGCGAGACTCATGGTCTCACCACCAGTCCAAAGGATATGTAGTTTCATTTATGAAAACAGACGTTTTTGGTTGGTTGAGGTGGGTTTTGTTTTTTTAACCAATGACCTCCGCCTCCCAGGCTGTGAGAGGCTGAGAGCTGCAGGCCTGCAGCGCCATTGGCCATTGGACTTGCAGGACCGACCAGCTCCGGCCGACGGCTGCCCCTCTCTGAGCCTCGGCTTCCTCGGCTGTAACAGAAAGTTAGATCGCTGTGACGTTTCCTCTCAGCTTGAACAATCTGTGAGCCCAAGTTCATTTCTCACCCTGACCTAGATTTGAGCGATCATGTACTTAAAATATCACAGAGTTTGAAAGTGATCAGTTATCTCCTCCACTTGGAAATGTCATCGCCGGCAGAGCCTGGGTGGGTGTCGGGGCTATTTTGGTGCCTGGGGGTTCGGAAAAGAAGGGAGAGAAGGTGGAGAGATTGCCAAGTCAGTCACCTCCTCGCGACTCCTGAGGCCAAGTCGATGCTTGTCTTGAGGGCCCCGCCCGGGTAGCGATGAGCCGTGGAGGTGTGCTAGAACACCGACAAAAATAGCTGCCACTTTCTTCACTGAGTGCCTACGGGAGCCTTGGGACTTGGCACGATTTCCCTCAGATTTTCACAACCAGCTCTCGAGGTGTTCCGTCTGAGCCCCTGTTACAAGTGAGAGTGAAGTAACTTGCCCGGGCTTCCATAGCTTGATGGAGCCCGGATTCAAACTCAAATCTGCCACCAGCACCCATCTTCTGCCTCAGTGTCAGTGGTTCTCACGCAGGGTTCCCGGGCCAGCAGCATCAGCAGCTCCTGGAAGCTTCTAAGTAGACATTCTTGCCCCGACTTGGCCTACTGAATCAGAGCCCAGCAAACCCTGGGTGGGGGGATTCTGATGCCCATTCACCTATGAGAACCCTTCTATGGTGTTTGGCGGCCTCGCGGCCGTAGCTTGGTTAGCGGTCACACTACGGAGATCCTCAGAAAGCCAGCATTCCCAGATGTCCTCACAGTGGTGTGACATTTCCACCAGGGTGTTAAAAACTGTCCCCTCCTCGCTAGGGGGCCGGTGATCTCCCAACACTTTAGGGATGTTCCAGCGCCACACAAATCGTGGAGCTGGCCGATGGAATCGTTCTTGAGTCAAGTGAAAATAACCCACAACAGCTTGCTTTTCTGATTTGACTTTCTAGCTCCAATGACATGTCAGCGCTCTAGACCTCAGGCATCTTGCTTACTCCTATTAACGTTCCCTGGGAGAGGAAGGATGGATCCCCAGAGGATGTGTGGGGTGAATGGAAATTTCCTTCTGTTTCATGTCTAGTAGAGAACGTGCCTCATTTTAAGATGAGCACATGAGCCCGGCTGGCGTGGCTCAGTGGTTGAGCATCGACCTATGAACCAGGAGGTCACGGTTTGATTCCCGGTCAGAGCACATGCCCAGGGTGCAGTCTCAATCTCCGGTGTGGGGCGTGCAGGAGGCAGCCAACCCATGGTTCTCTCTCATCATTGATGTTTCTCTCTCTCTCTCCCTCTCTCTTCCTCTCTGAAATCAATACAAAATATTTGATATTTGTGGGAGGTGGGAATTATGAGGAGCAGATCATAATGTCTGGAACTTTACATCTTGATTCCTACCCGGAATCATTGCTCATATCTGCTGCCTCCTCTCTCAGGATAGGGACAGGAGCCAAACAGGCAGGTGTCATCGGGAGCAGGAGGCAGGCAGGGCTTGCAGAGGAGCCGGGGCACCGTTGCTGGGCTGTGGAGGATCAGCGGGCTTTGGCTCCAGCTTGGTGGGATCCTGGGCAGCTCTCAGGCGCATGCACAGAGAGCTCCGCGGGCTTGGGTAAAGGCCAGGAGGTTTGTGCGTCTGCTCCCGGAGATGAGGGGCTGCTGTGGCTCCCCAGTTCCCGGTCTTGAAGGTGCACCGATGCCACCAGGTTCCTCTGCGGCTGGAGGAAGAACCACCGAGCCTTGGGGCCCGGCTCCCACAGGCTGCCTGGGCGGCCGCTGCCGGTCCCCGAGGCTCCATCCACGCCGTCCCCAGTGCAGGCCAGGTTGCCGGAGAATGTTCACCCCACAGGGACCGGCTTCATTTCAGATTCCTGGCCTCGGACTGCAAAGGGGCTGTCGACACTGCCTCACAGTCCTCCCTCTTCTCCTTTAGCTCGCTTTGCCCCACCGCGAGGACTGTGCCTTTCTCCTCCCCTCATCCCCACGCTGCTGCTCACCCAGCCGCAGGCTTGGCTGGTAAAATAGAAGCAACAGATGGGAACTCCCTCCTCTCGCCACCACCAAATGCACACACCTTCCTACACCTACTCCTGCCACAGGCCTCTCTTTCTTCTCGCACACTGGGCTGCGTGTCTCCACGCCTTCCAGAGGCGAATCCCTCAACTTGTGGTCTGGATCTTACTCCTTCTCGCCTGTCCCAGAATATCACACCTACTGTCAGTCTAGTCTCCTCTCTCTCTCTCTCTCCCCTGATCCCATCAGCCAATTTTTACTCTGGCCTGGGTCATCATTGGCACTGACCTATAGGCCTGCTGTTTCTCATTTTATATATACGTGTGAGTGTGTGTGTGTGCGTGTGTGTGTGTATTTTAAAGCTTCCATATATGTATATACTAGTATACACGCATATGTAAGGATATTTGCATAGTTACATATATATTAGAAGCATAATATGCTAATTAGACCAGACATGCTCCCGGACTACGTTCCAGACGAAGCCGGGGCTGCGAGGGAAGCCAGGTGCCAGAGGGAAGCCAGTGCCAACAGCCGGAGAAGTAAGGCCTACTCTTGCACAGATTTCGTGCACTGGGCCTCTAGTGTGTGTGTGTGTGTGTGTGTGTGTGTGTGTGTGTGTGTGTATGAGTTTTCAAAACAACAACTAATACCACCCTGGCCCTGCCTCCCACCTCAGTTTTGGCTTTCTCCCCCCCCACCCCCACCCCACACCTCTCATTCTCCCCTCTCCCTGTTCAATCTAACGTCTGTCCCGCCCTCTGCAGAGCAGTAGTGCTCCACCCAGAGCACTTGCGGCCCCCGGAAGCATTTTTGGTTGTCTCGGCTCCGGGGAGCAGTGCTGTGGCGTGTAGCAGGTGGAGGCCAGGGTGTGGCTGGACAGAAGGACCTGCAGGACAGGGAATTAATATCAAATAGTAACAGCCACAAATATTAATAGCAGCCACAAATATCAGCCGTGCAGCAGTGGAGAAAGCCCGACACAGCCTGCTCCTGGCAGGGTTACCAGGAACTTCTGCGAGGCCGAGTCTGAGCCGCTGGCCTCCCTGCTCCACCCCCCAGCCGCTCTCGGATTCTGGGACGCCTCCCAGTCACGGTTTCCCACCGGACCTCAGGGCCGTTCCTCCGCACGCTCCTCCTCTCCCTGCCTCAGCCCCGGGCTTCCTTCTCACAGTTCTCTTTCCTCCCTCTTCCCTGGTGGCCGCCCAGTGGCTTCACGTCCTTCCCGGGCCGGCTCCGGAGCCAGCAGTGGTTGGAGCCCTAGCTCTCTGCAAAATGGGGAGAATAACAGCACTTACTGTGCAGAGGAAGTCCCAATAAATCTCATGGAACAGCATTTCATTCACTCACTGCCATTATTGTCACTTATTACTGACGACCTAAAAGTAGCATACCTTTTCGCTTTTCACCAGGGAGCTCCGGAATGGATATGGAGGACTCACTAGATCAGGGGTGGGCAAACTTTTTGACTCGAGGGCCACAATGGGTTCTTAAACTGGACCAGAGGGCCGGAACAAAAGCAACCTGACCATGCTGGCACTCTCATCTTGGGCTGCTGGTGAAGGAGCGGAGGGGAGAGCAAGAGAGCCCTCTGCTCTTTCGGCTCTGAGGGCCGGATGGAACAGCCGAATGGGCCGGATCAGGCCCGGGGGCCGTAGTTTGCCCACGGCTGCACTAGATCAATATAGGTGTGAAGTTCAGTCTAATTTAAACACACACACACACACACACACACACACACACTGCCTGAGCATGAACCAAGGGCCAGGCACTACCCCCAACACTGCATGAGGTGCCCCCGGGAGCTTCCCCGCAGTGAGTACGCCGGAGAGAAACACAGGGGGAATGGAATGGGCCATGGACCAGCGCCTGCTTCAGGCTCCGGAACTGGGCCACAAACACACACACACACACCAGGCCCTGCTCTCATGAGGCTTAGCATCGAGCTCAGCCACTGGAGAGAAATAAGTGAAAAGTGGTCCACCCCCGGCGGGTGAGAAGTGCCATGGAAAGCTCCAGCAGGCTCAGCGGGGCCCGGAGTTAGGGCGGGAGGGCGTGGAGGACAGGGACCAGGCCAGCGAGGTGATCACGCAAGGGCAGGTTCTGACTCTGTCTTTTTTTTTTTTTTAATATATTTTATTGATTTCTTACAGAGAGGAACAGAGAGGGATAGAGAGTTAGAAACATCGATGAGAGAGAATCATGGATCAGCTGCCTCTTGCACACTTCCTACTGGGGATGTGCCCGAAACCAAGGTATGTGCCCTTGACCGGAATTGAACCCAGGACCTTTCAGTCTCCAGGCCGATGCTCTGTCCATTTGAGCCAAACCGGTTTCGGCTGACCCTGTCTTTATGTGAAATTTTGTTACCTTGCTCATCACGGATTTATTTATTTTTTTTGCATTAATTTCTATTTTAAAAATTAAGTTCTTATCCTGGTGGCCGAGTTACTGGGTTCACTCTTACATTCCTCGCTGGTTTCAGCGCCGGAAGCAGAGTCTGTGTGAAGTGTGATCGCGGTCGCCACAGGAGGACCTTGGGTGCCCGGCTAAGCCTGCAGGCTTCGCCCTGTGGTCTGTGGAAAGGCCACCGAAGGGCCTGAGACCAGAGATGATGTCACCAACATGCCGTCTGGGAAGAGTTGGTCTGGAAGCCTCTGGAGCATGGGGGGAGGGGACCAGAGCATCAGGACCATGGGGAAATTGATTGCGAGGATCCCGGCCCCAGGGGGGGCTAGAATACTCTGTTTCCCTGAAAATAAGACAGTGTCTTATATTAATTTTTGCTTCCAAAGATGTGCTACGTCTTATTTTCAGGGGATGTATTATGTTTCCATGCAGCAGGTCTTATTTTCGGAGGATGTCTTATTTTCGGGGAAACACGGTAGCAGGCGGCGGAGGCAAAGCTGGCGCCCCCGCCCCACACCTCTCATGTGTCTGGTCGGCCCCTGAACCACCCCAGAAGTCAGCATTCCCCAAACTACCCCGCAGTTGCCGTGAATGCCAGCTTTTTGCCCCTTTCTGTTTTAAATCGGTTGCTTTGTGTAAAGCAGGAAGTGCCGCCGTGACAATGGCATTCGTTGTGGCTGAGAAATGTGCTTTTGAAAAACTCTGAAAACCACTGTGCCCGTGGAGTCTCCCCGTGGGTGGGCCCCACGCCACCACCACGGTCTCCCTCCGCCCGGCCCGCCGAAGGGACCGGGAGCTGCTCTGGGCCGGAGACTGCGGCCCAGGCTGCCCAGCCTCAGGAACCCCGGCCGTGTGGGGCCCAGCGCCGTGGAGGGAGAGGCCGGCCCAGTGCCCACCAGGCCCTGCGACGTGAGGACACGGACAGGGAGGTCATAGGAGGTCACAGGGGAGGTCATCCTCTCCGGCCCCAGGCTTCCCTCTTAGATAAAGGGTTCGATCCCCGGTAGTGGCCCCAGGCTGGGAGAGTTCAGAGCAAAGGTAATTTCCTGAGAGTGAGGAGGACAGGGATGTGCAGAGGGCACCGCGCCGGAGTGGGGGGAGGGGTGCCGGCAGCCGCTTCAGTGGGAACTTCTGTTCCACGGAATCCAGATTTCTGGTTCTGATCCCCCCCGGGTGGCCTTTCTCAACGGGCTTCTCTGGTCGTTTCTTAAAACGACATTTTGTACCAAGCCATGAAGACATTCTTTTGGGGGCAGTCTTTAGGGTCAGAGCCTGGTGTGAAGCCTGCTGGCCCTCTTACTGGGGGACCTTATGCAGGGTGCTTAAACCCTCCGGGCCTTACCTCCTAGTTTCCAGGAGGGAGAAGTGCAGTTGCGTGCATGAAGGACCCAGCAGTAGTCAGATTTGCCCCTTGATATCGGTATGGCCACGGGCGAGACCCTTACCCAACTTCTCAGAGCTTCAGTTTTCTTACCTTTTTAAAAAATTTATTTCAGAGAGAGAGAGAGAGAGAGAGAGAGAGAGAGAAACCTCAACGGTAATGAGAGAGAATCAGTGATCGGCTGCCTCCTACATGCTCCACACTGGGGACTGAGCCAGCAACCTGGGGCATGTGCCCTGACCGGAAATCAAACCATGACCTCCTGGTTCATAGGTTGAAGCTCAATCACTGAGCCATGCTGTCTGGCTCAGTGTTTTCTTATCATCTTTGATATGGAATTCTAGTGTCTGCTCCAGAGCACAGCTTTCAGGGTCCAACGAGACAACCCCTACATTAGATAAACCATGAACATGGCTTATAGTAAACGCTCAGTAAACGGTTACAGTTACTAACATGGTTGGAAAGGGCAGCTATTATTAATTAACACGGGAGCACGGTTAATTTTCAGGACTCAAAGGACATATTTCAGAACACCCTTTCCCTCTCCCCTCGCTCCCATTGATTCACGCAGTCAACAAGAATTGGCTGAGCACCTACTGTGGTGATTAAACACCTACTATGTGCTGGTGACTTTGTCAGGCACAGGAGACACGGCCGTCGACAAAACAGGTGTTTCCTTGCTGGAGAGCAACTTGGTGTCTGGTGGGAGAGCCAGACAACCTAATAACTTTATGAATTTAGAATTCCATAAAGCAATGAGTGCTTTAAAGGACAAAATTTGGGAGCTCAGAGAACTTGTAACAGGATGTGCCGGTTTGGTCTGAGGCGGGGCGGGGTGGGGGCAGGGGTGGGGGAGAGGTCAGGCAGTTGTCTGGAAGGAGTAAAGCTCAGAGATCTGAAGATAGGGAAGTGACTAAGCCTGCTCCTCTCTCCCCCCCTGGACCTGTAGGCGCTCTGAGGCCTGTCTGTCTTCATGCCGTGGCTCCCCTGGGCTCTGGGGGGGCTCGTCCCCGGGGGTTGAGGTTCAGATTGTAATATTCAACGACCGCCCCCCCCTTTCCCTGAGAGAGGGCAGGCATACAGGAGGTGAGAGGTGCCAATGCACTTGGCCGAGGCGGTGGTAGGACCCTGCAGAGGGGGAGACCCCCCTGGAGGCCCAGCCTGGACAGGAGGCGGCCGGAAACCATAGCCCAACCCCTTCCCAGCTACCTTTGTGGATGCAGCCGACAGGAACCTGCATTCTTCCTGCCCCAAAGTAAACTTTCTTGGGCTGACTTCCCAGGAGCAAAGAGATGCTGCTGAGCACTGGCGGGTGGCTGGTGGTTTCACCTTGAGGTGTCAGGCAGAGCCTGGACTCGCCCGCACCATGGAGCCGAGACAAGAAACAGACTTTGATCTCTCTCTCTCCCGCGGTCTGCAGAAACCTGATTTCAACTAGAGGACAAATCAACTTTTAAGCGACTGTTCCCTCAGCCCCACCATTATCAGAGGTGACCAAATCTGGGCATTTCATAGCTAAATCAGGTTGAGGCACCTCTTGGTAAAAAGCATCCTGAATTCTTATTTCTTCTTCTTTTTTAAAATGTATTTTATTGACTTTTTACAGAGAGGAAGGGAGAGAGATAGAAACATTGATCAGCTGCCTCCTGCACACCCCCCACAGGGGATGTGCCCACAACCAAGGCACAAACCCTTGACCGGAATCGAGCCTGGGACCCTTCAGTCCGCAGGCCGATGCTCTATCTGCTGAGCCACACCGGTTTCAGCCTGAATTCCTATCTCTATCCCCCACTGAGTCCCTTCAATCGCCTTTCCTTTTCTTAACTTTTAAACAGCCACAATTACCTGGCATACAATAGTTACCTGGGTTTAATGTTTAATTTTCGAGGGGGCCTCCTTTTAGCTGAGCAGTTGCAAACAATGGCTTGATTATACTTCTAAATTCTCCGGACGCAAGCAATTGCTTCTTTCCCCAAACACACTCTGATGCTCTCCGACTGTTTCTCCCTTAGCCGTTTCCCTGGACCTCGGCCACTGAAGAAACCAGCGGTAAATGTTTGGTGTTCCTGGCACCTCTGGCCGTCCACACAACTTCACCTTCTGGGGCTCTCCATTTCAGCGCCGGGTCCTGGAGAAACCAGAAGGGAAAGGCCAGGCTATTCCAGACCCCGAGCTCGGCTTCTTTATAAACAGTCATTCCCCGAGGGGGGCAGGTTAGGTTGTTGCCACGGGTCTCTATAAAGTTGGTGTGTTCGTGGTAAAATATGCACGCCATGAAAATTAACCATTTTAATCATTTTTAAGTGTGCATGCAATTCAGTAGCAGTAGATGCATTCCTAATGTTATGCAACCTTCACCACAATCCATTTGCAGAGCTTTTCATTACCCCAAACAGAGGTTTATTTATTTAATTTTTAAAATGTATTTCTGTTGACTTCAGAGAGGAATGGAGAGGGAGAAAGTGATAGAAACATCAAGGATGAGAATCATTCGTCGGCTGCCTCCTGCACACCCTGTACTGGGGATTGAGCCTGCAACCCGGGCATGTGCCCTTGACCAGAATCCAATCTGGGACCCCTCAGTCTGAAGGACGATGCTCTATCCACTGAGCCAAACCAGCTGGGGCCCAAACAGGAGTTTATTATACACATTAAGCAGTAACTTCCTATTCTCCTCTTCTCCAGCCCCTGCTATCTCTATTCTACTTTCTGTATCTGTGGATTTGTCTATTCCGGGTATATTATATCAGTGGAATTGTTATCTTGTAAATCAGCAAACTTAAACAGGAGACACCTTAACCAATAAGCCACATTAATTTGGACTCTTTTTTATTACGCTAGCACTAGCGGGCTCAGAGTAGAATATCATCTCTGTCAAATTCTGGGCCCCAACATGGTGGAAATCTTCCCTTTTTATACTTTTTTCAACTCTTTGTCTTCCAAATCTGGAACGAGACTCCCAGGCCTTCTGAGAAAAAAGCACTGTGTGCTGGGACAGGGCCATAAAACCTTATCTCAAGGCCTGGCCTGGCGCCAGCACTGACAACTCTGTCTGGGGCACAGTTTATGGCCTCTCTGGAATGGGAGTAGTCTTATTTTTTCCTTGTTATTTAAGCAAGCAAGCAAGCAAGCATTTACAGAAGCCAAACTAGCAGAGTTAAAACTTCAAACAGCAGTTTTTATATAAGATGGAGGTTACTATGCTTCATGGTCAGGTAGCATTTGTCCTTTTGTGGCTGGCTTATTCCATGTAACATAATGTCTTAGAGGTTCATCCATATTGTAGCCTGTGTCAGAATTCCGTCCCTTTTTGTGGCTGAATAATATTTCCCTGGGTGTGCGTGCCATCTGTTCATCCACCCATCTGTTGATGGACCCCTGGGTTGCTCCCATCTTCAGTACTTTTCTAATAAAAGTTAACATGATGGATGGGATCTGGCTCCTCCGTGACCCGGGAGCAGTTTAACAACGACCTTTCCCTTTATTTCATTCTCTAGAAATAGGCCCTCTCTTGGGGAAAGCTTGACACCAGGGCTCTGTAGGCGACCCGGGGCCGGTGAGGGCGAGGGATGGGTAGCTGTGGTCATTGTGGACCTCAGCAGAGTTATGCCCGAGGGTCCCGCTGGTCAGAGACAGCACCTGGGTGGGTACAATTACACCACGTAAGGTTCCTAATTCTACAGTAAAAGAGAACGTTCACTCATTCATGCTATGAAACCCACTCATTTCTTTCATTTTTTAATTTATTTTTTATTTTTTATATATTTTATTGTTTTTTTTTTACAGAGAGGAAAGGAGAGAGATAGAGAACTAGAAACATCGACGAGAGAGAAACATCGACCAGCTGCCTCTTGCACACCCCCCCACTGGGGATGTGCCCGCAACCAAGGTACATGCCCTTGACCGGAATCGAACCTGGGACCTTTCAGTCCGCAGACCAACGCTCTATCCAGTGAGCCAAACCAGTTTCGGCTCATTTTTATTTTTCAGTGACAGTCGACATCCAATGCTATTTGGTATTAGCTTCGGGTATACAGCATAATGGTTAGACTTTCCTATTTTACAAAGTGTTCTCCCTGGCATTTCAAGTACCCATCTGGGACCACCCGCAGTCATTGCAGTATTATCCACTATTTTCCCCTATGCTGTACTTTATATCCCCGTGACTATTCTGCAACAACCAATTAGTACTTCTGAATCTCTTCACCCGCTCACCCAGTCCCTCCAACGTGCGCCCCCCCCCCTTACCCGCCACACACACACACACACACACACACACACACACACACTTCCCTCTGACAGCCACCAGTCTGCTCTCTGGGTCTGTGAGTCTGTTTCTATGTTGTCTGTTCTAAATCCATTCATTGTGTCACTCACTCGTTCCAATATTATTATAAAATGGCGGTGGTAAGAACATGGGGCCTGTCCACCCTGAGCTGGCAGCCACGAGGGGCAGAGAGGAGAAAACCTGTGCAGGCGATGCCTATGGGTAGGAGCTTCAGGAGGAGAAGCACCGCGCTCCGTGGGGGACACAGCGGGCACCTCACCGGCTCACGGGGGCCGGGCAAGGAAGCCTCACCTCGGCCAAGTCATAGGGGAAGGGAAGAAGCTGGCCAGGTGGAGGCCGAGGGCAGAAAGAATGAGCCAGACACGGGCTCATTCTTTCTGCCCTGCAAGGGGCTGGAGCTGAAGGGAGGGCCCGCAGTGGGCTCAGCTGTGTGGCTTGTGCTGCGAGCCAGGGGAGGCGGGGAAGGGGAAGCCGCGGGCTCGAGCTGGGACCCTCGCTGAGTAACTTCGGAGGGTGTTTGGGCTCAATCCTTGGGCAGAGGAAAAGCCCCGAGGCGCTGAAGCAGGAGCCAGAGCAGCAGAAAGCAGGTGCTGCTTTCCCCTCGAAGGAGGAGGCGTCGCTCTGAAACACAGCGAGAGCCACCGCCTGCTGGGCATGACACGACCAGGAAACCGGGGCCTCGACAGACACGTGGTGCCCCGACTGCAGTCCTGGCCTCAGAACTCTCAAAGTCCCCGGGGTGAGGCCGGCCAAGCCCTCACATCACGTGTCCCGCTTTCCAGAGAGGGCAGGAGAACTCCTGCGGGGACACAGGCTCGAGGGGTGCGCCCAGCCACTGGAGGCTCTGCGGCTTTAAGAACTGGGGTGGCTAACTGCCAAGGAGGCCAGCACCCCTCTCCCTCCCCCCCACCACTGCCAAGCACGGCCCACGTGAGCACAGGCTGTGGACTGAGGCTGGGACAGTCTCTGGGGCCGGCCTGGGCGTGCTGACCGGGCCCCACAGGACAACCCACGGACGCAGCCAGCCGAAGAAAGAGGACCTTTCTGCCTTTCCGAGGGAAGTGCATTCCGCAGAGCTGCGGGCACAGAGGAGCTGTGTGTGTAGCCCTAGGCCAGCCGCCCCAAACAAACAGTAAGTCAGGAGGGCAGGGAACACAGCACAGACCGCCCTCCCAGCTCCCAGCTCGGGTCTGCAGCCAGCCCGCCCCTGGCCTGGCAGGGTACAGCCCATGAGCAGGGCAGAAACTTTCCTGAAATCCTCCAAGGTGGGGGGTTGGGGGGGGCACCTCTGTTTCCCTCTGAAAAGTCTGGGGCTCAGCTCAGCACATGATGATTGACAATAGCTCAGGTGTGGGAAGCGTTTCTCCCTCCGTCCTCCCTCCCGCGTGGGCCTGTGGCCCGTGCCTTTGCCCCGAGAATCCCGAGGCCATGTGAAGGCAGAGGAAGTGAAACTGAAACCCGCCCCGGGCACCTGACAGCTTTGGGACAGGAGCTTGCTGCCCCAGGTGATGCAGCTCAGCGACCCACCCGAGGGGGGGGGGGGCGTGAGGGTGAAGGGGCTCCAGGCTGCCACAGATACTGGGGCAATGGGCCAGTCAGAGCTTCCTGAGCACCCAGAGGACACCAGCAGGGACCTTAGAGGAGAGGCGGAGGAAAGGCGGCGGCACCCAGGTCATCACCTCCACCCGGAGGCGGGGTTCAGTCTGTTTTCTTCAAGGCTGTGTCCGGACCAAAGTGCCGCTTGTCTTGTCTCTCCGGGGGGCCGGCACCGACACGGCGGCGCAAGTGACCCCGGTGATGTGCTTCCTGGCTTGTACGCCGCCAAACCCCAAAGGCAGAACCATGTGGCTCTGGGGTGCCTCCTCGCTAGCAGTGTCAGCCTTCATGCCTGACAATTGAGAGCTACCGGCCATCCACCTTACTTCATGAGAACACGTACAAAAGTTAGCGTGTGTGTGTGTGTGTGTGTGTGGGGGGTAGCAGGTTGAGATTACGTTGGTAGAAAGAAGGATGTTGGCATTGATTGGCAGGCAGAGGAGGAAAACTCATTTGGTCTGCCAGGTAGCTGGGTACGAGCTAAAGGAAGGGGGAGAGAGGTCCAAGAGTAGAAAGCAAAGAGAGAGCTGGCTTCGCCGGAGGGGTAGGGTTAAGGTGAGGATGGAGGAAGAGGAAGGTGGCGTGGGGTGAGGCAGGGCTGGGCGGGGGACGGGGAAAGCTCAGCTGTGGCTTATACATAATCCTGATGAAGGACCTTAAAGACTCAAATGTGACTTCTGGCTCCAGGGCCAGATCCCAGGAGGTCAACTGCTGGCCCTTCTTGACGTGTGTTATTTGTAAATTGGAGCATCCCCGGAAAACGGGGACAGTTCACATGTGATTCTGAAACATCTGGCAGCACCAGGCTCTCACAGCAGCAGGGCAGCTAAAGCTGGCGCTCCTGTTCCCCAAGTCCCCATTCACACTGAGGCGCTTTGCATTCCCCACCCCCTCACCACCCTCTGCACCTGCCTGCCTCCTCAAAGGCCTTGAGGATTGTTGCTACTCCTGCTCTCCGTAATAATGAATCTCTTCTACTGGGAGCCTGTGTGTGTGTGTACATGTGTACGTGTGTATGTGTGTGCACGTGCACGTGTGTGTGCTTGCACATGCACCCCACAAGCACAGGTAGGCTCTCTTTCAGTTCGTTTCTGTTAATCTCTCCCTTTTGCAGTTGAGGATGGCAGATGCACGAAACCAAACCTACCCCTCTCCTCAGCATATTTCAGCAGCCTTCCCAGGCCACCTGCCAAATTGCTAGATGGCATTTGCATTTTTTTAAAAAAAAATTGAGTGCGTTTTGTTATTTTGGTTTAAGGATTCCCCAGCCTTCCTTGAGGCTCTATTTAATTTATGCCACACTTTCAGCTTTCAAAGCATTTCTTAAATACACATGGGTTCGTTTTTATCATCCCAGCAGTTCTGTGAGGTCTGTAGTGCGGGCCCCGTGCTGTACTCTCTCCGGGAAAACCAGCGAGTAGAGAAGCTAAGTGACTTGCCTTGGTCCTGCAGTAAATTGCAAGACAAGTTAATATCCAGGCACAGCTCCCTGGAAAACTACGTGTGGCCTTTGGACCGCATAGAATTGTAAAAGTTATGCTTTGACAAACCCAGTGACTAAGGGTATAAAATCTCCAGCATACTTGTCTGACTTCTGGTTAGGCCACTCCTTAGCTACAAGTCTTCAGGAAAACTCTTGAATCTCCCTGTGCCTCCTTTTCTGTAAAATAGGGAGAAAGGCCCTCATTTGGGAGTGTTGTATGGATTAAATGAGATAATGCGGGTAAAAATCTTTAGAACAATGCCTAGCAGAGTAAGCTTTCAATAAATATCACGATCTGTACAAAAATTATTATTCTCTGTACCTTTGGAAAATACTCTATGTAAGGTAGGGTATGGGCTTAAGTCGTAACCAAAAGCCCCCAAAATACAAAGGATAAAAGTGTATTTCTCTTTCACCCAGTAGCTAAGAAAAGGTAAAGGGCCAGGACAGATAACTCTACTCCACAGGGTCACTCAGGAACCCAGGCTCCTTCCGTTATGTTGCTCCCCATCCCTATGGTGTTCTCTTCTGCACAGTCAAAGCTGGCTCAACATCACGCCCACCTTCTGTTCTGTCTGGAGGAAGAGGAGGGATGGAGGTGGAGGGCAAACAGCCCCGCTTAAATGATATTCTCTGGAAGTTGTCCGTGTCCTTTCGCTCATAGGCCATTGGCAGAACTTGGGCACGCTTAGCTGCAGGTGAGTCTGGGAAATGGTAATGGCTAACTGGGCCAACTGAATACTCTACAACTCAAGAGCTCCCTTCCTAAAAGGAAGAAAGGGAGAGCAGAAATTGGGGAGAGCGTATGTCTTTGTGCCATCTTACCACAGACGTGTGCTTTGGGCCTGAATCTGATGTCACTGATGCCTTCTCAGTCGGCCAGTTTCTCAGCCCACCTGTGCTCCACTGCCTGTCTTCTGGATGCCTAATGTACTCAGACTTCTTCTTTTGCAAAACCCAGGGCAGCTCCTGGCTCTGTGTTTTAGAGGGACACCTCTGGTGACGACGTGATTATCGCCTGCAGACCAGCCAGACTGTTCACTGGGTTGGGCACCCTCTTCCTTTACTGCCCACGCCTCCCAGCAAGAGGGGTATTGGGCTCTGTTGTTGTTGTTCTTTTTCTTTTTCTCCCTCCCCCTCCTTCTCTTTCTCCTCCTTTCCTTCTCCTCCTTCTTGAATCTCTGTGGTTTGAGAGTTCAACCTCCATGATGTATATTTTCCTGAAATCACTAACAGCCTGGCTCAATGAAAGGAAATATAGATCAATGTTCCATTTCATTATGGCAATAATGGAGATTGAACAGGTCAAGGAAGGGAATACCAACGGTCTCAGGGGAGCTTGTCCGAACCAAGGAAGGTGATTTGATGAATACAGGAAAGGGGCCCACACTACCAACCTCACCAGATGAAGAAGGACATTTGTACTTGCTGAAGGCCTACTGTGTGCCAGGCACCTACTACAAACAGAAGTCAGAGCACTAAATAATAAGACAGGCATCTGGGAAATGGTAATGTCTAGCTGTAGCAGTTTATATTGAGTTATTTCATCGAATTCTTACAAGTTCTTCAAAGCATATATGTATTACACTTAAACATATATTTTGATTGATTTCAGAGAGGGAGAGGGAGAGATAGAAGCATCAATGATGAGAGAGAATCATTGACCGGGTGCCTCCTGCAGGCCCCCTACTGGGATCAAGCCCACCACCCTGATCATGTTACCTGATTGGGAATTAAACCGTGACCTCCTGGTTCATAGGTTGATGCTCAACCATTGACCACACTGGCTGGACTATTTTTCACATTTTAGAGACAACATGTTGTTTTGGGAAATGGTAAGGATGATTTTGAACCCCATCTGTCTGATTCTAGAAATCCTGCTCTTTCTGTTATCACCTCGTCTGCCTCCAATCGCTTCCTTTGTTGGAGAGGGAATCTAGTCTATATAGAGAAGTGACCTGGACCCCTCTGCTGGTCACCTGAGCTAGTGACCGCTGTTACCTCTGGGGGCACCTTCCTCTCTATCCTGCATCTCTCTCTAATCGCTCTTGTTCACTTATCCTTCTTTGTGGATCCACCCAGCTGAACCCCACTTCTGGAGCCCGCTCCTCCCCGGGGTGCTGGCTGCTGGGGGAATTATTCAGCCCACCAAGTCTGTTTGACCCATCGCAGTCCTGGGTCCCCAAGGCTGCCTAGAAACCCTTGCAGATGCCCTGGATACTTCACGCCCCCTTGCCATCGGCATCTCCTCCAGACTGTCCCTCTTTCCTCGGCCCTTCTTTTAATCTGTTTTACTGTCTCTCGTTGTCTTCGATGGAGAATCCATCCTTTCCATTGATAAAATGGAACAAATTCGAGGCCCCAGGAAACTCTCAAGGTCCTCCCTGGCAACCACCCAGCGTACCTCCTCCTCTTCCTCTTCTCCCCCGTCCCATGCCAGGGAAGAGGCGTGCTCCTGCCACAGCTGACCTTCCCCTTGGTCGCCAGATGCCCTCCCATGTCCCCCGGAACCTCCCTCCACCCATTGTTCTCTCTCGCTCACACCTTCAGCCTCTTCTTTATCAGCATTATCATCCATACCTGAGCGTGTTCTTGGTGCCGTGGTTCCCTCTAACTTCTCTCTTCATTTTCCCTTCCTCTCTCCCTTCACAGCCACACTTCTTAAAAGAATTATCTACAAGGGCTGTCTGCACTGTCCGCCTGCCCCTTCAGTCCCCCATCCCCTGCTGGCTTCTGTGCCCACGATCGATAGAAGGCCCAGACAGAAGTCAGGAAAGAGCCACGTCCAGGCCAGTCAACGCTTCTAGTGCCTAGTGTCAGTACCGTTGTCACGGCCGCACCTTGAGCTTCATCCCTACACCTCTCTGCTCTAGATTCCCAACCTCCTTCGCTGGACATCTTTCTTCCACATCCTTCACAGAGACCTCCTTTGCTACCCACTCCTGCTCAGCACCCATTATAATGTAAAACACATTCATAGTGCAAAGGCTGCACACAAAATTTGCCAACCCCTGGCTCACTCTCTTCTCCCAATACCTACATCTCAACGGAGCTTTGTTGTTTCCTAGAGTGATGCTTGTGTGAGTTGCTAAAGTGAACAGGCTATGAGTTGGACCAAGGGTCAGATGGCCATACCCACCGGTGACCCGTGCTGCCACTCCTGCACCCACCACATTTATTGCAAGTGCCCCCGACCCCTGGGCGTTGTGATTTGAAGAGCTGCTGGGGGAGACTCCGCTCTCTCCTGCTGCCCCCTGCTGGCTGGCGGTGGTGGAGTCCTGGTGGAGTTCATGGGGCCCCTGGTCTTGTAGATGCATTAAACCTGTGAGGTGGGAAGTACTGTAGCATGAATCTTAGCCCTGGTGGGGATGGCCACGTATTATTTCTTGTAGGGTCCTCGGACTGGTTGCGTACAGGTATTACATAAAAATAAGAACCGTCCTGCACTGAACACGTACCATGTGCCAAGCATGGCTAAACATGGATCGTTTCATGTCATCCGTGTAACAACCACATGAGCTCCATGTTCCTTGGCTGCTGGCCATTCCCTCTGTGCAGGTGATGAGACCACGGAGGTGAAATACCGGGCCCACGGGACTCAGAGTGCAGGTAGCTCATCCGTGCTCCCAGCTCCAGCTCTGACTCTAAAACCCACGTTCTTAACGGCTCCCCGAGTCCAATTCAGCAGGAATCCCCGTGGCACCAGGAACCCGCACGTTTACAAGGGTTCCCCTGCAGGGGTTCCGGAGCGCTGCCCTTTGAGAACACGGCCTCCCATAAACAGAAGCAGAACTGCTCCCGGCAGAAGGAGGTGACGGTGCGGCACCAGCAGCCTCCTTCTGGGTGGAAGGGGATGCTGGGCCCGCAGCCTTCGGTGAGGAAAGAGGAGATTAGACGAGGCCGTAAGACGTGAAGGCATCTGACCTCTCGCTGCCCCTCCGGCTCCCCTGCCCCAACCCCTCCTAAGCCCCAGAAAGAGCCGCTCAGTCAGGGTCACCCGGGGAGGGCCAGCTTTCCCCTGTCCTGAGAGGGGCCCTAAGCAAGTGCCCCCCGCGGTGTGAGGGCGCTCACCTCCCAGGGACGCCTGGCTGTCCGGAGGAACAGCATCGCCTCTTAACCGAAACGGCGTCCTCCTGGCAACCCCCTTTCCTCTCAGTCAGCCCTGGTGCTCGGGCTCTCCGATCAGATCTGGTCATGGCCCGATAGGCAGAGACAAAGGGAGAAAAACACTTCGTTCTCCTCCAAACACAATGAATCTGTAATGAAACAAAGCAGCCCTGGCTACAGCCACTCCTTGGCTCCCTCTGCTTTCCAGCGGCTAATCTATGGTTGGCAAGGAATCGGGTGGAAACTAATTCTATCCAGCCCCCCCCGCCCCCCGCCACCCCACCTGGTGGCCCATGTTTTCTCCAGCTTTTGTGCCTCTCTTTGGCTCCTGGGTAGGGTTGGTCATAATCCACGGAGCAGGGGCTGGTGCCCACATGCCCACGAGGGCCAGCGACGAGGTGGTGCCCAGCAGAGGAGACATAAGAGTGGAGAAAACTCAAACTATGCCCAGTGTTGTGCTGGGCGTGTGACTGATATGATTTAGTCTCCCAGAGAGCTGTTGGGGTTATGTCTTCATTGAATGAATGAGAAGACAGAGGCACAAATGCACACGTAATGTGTGCAAGGCCACCCTGATAGTAAGACCACCCAGGCAGTAAGACCACCCAGAGCCTGGAATCAAACCCGGGGCCCTTGCCCCTTCCACGTAGTCGTGTGCCACTTGCCACTCCCTCGGGCCACTGCCTCCGTGTCTGTTGCTCAGAACAGGTCCTCGACTTCCAGCCCAAACAGTTCCCCTCACAGGCCTTGGCAGAAGGCCACTCGCCCGGGGCTCCAAGAATAACGTAAACACAATGAGCCATTTTAAAAAACGAGATTATATATGTCGAGCACTCAGCCCGGTGCCTGGCACCGTTGGAAGTACTCAGCAGACCTCTGGGCATTGTCGGGCCCCGAGCTGGGCGTTCCCGGCTGCAGGAGATCCCGCTGACAGTTTGGGAACAAACACTTCTTAAGTGACTCTAATGGATGGTCGAAACAGGAAAGAAAAAATAGAGTTGGACTCGAGAAATGTATGACCCAGCTTGGGAACTGAAGGCATTGCATATCTGGAGGAAGAAATGAAAACACAACTCATAGTCTCATGTCTACTGATCTCACCAACTCTGAAACGGGCAGCAGCTTTGGCGAAAAATGACATTGCATCTTTTTGGGCCTCCGTGTCCTCGTCAGAAAAATGGAGACACTACTGACCCCAAGGGCTTTCTTGTTAGGTGTGCGTATGTATCCACCTTTCGTAGCACACTGTGGCAGAGGATGATTCTTGTATGATTTCCTAACGTTAATGAGCTATGAGTCCGACCAAGAGTCAGGTAGACAGCCTCACCCACTGGCGACCCGTGCGGCCACAGCTGCACCCACCACATCCCCACGTTTAGGGCAAAGGACCCCTCCCAACACACACACACACACACACACACACACACACACACACGCCTGGGCATTGGGATTTGAAGAGCTGCTGGGTGAGACTGCTCTTTCCTGCTGCCCCCTGCTGGCTGGCGGTGGCTGAGAGTCAGACGCTGAGTCCTGGTGAAGTTCATGGGGTGGCGTGAAGACTTGTGTCGGGGGAAGGACTGCACTTCACATTAGTTAGAAAGCTTTCCGTCCACGCTCGGTTGCTCGCTGACTGTGTGGCTGTGGGCACTAAACGAGGCGGCCTTGCTCTGAGACCGGACTTGGAAATTACGCTGTGCCTGTGGCGAGGGCGCCGAGATTAGAGGGGAAGGAGCGTTCCCGGCGCTTCTCCTTTATCCTAAAGCCACAGACACCCCAGCCCCCCTTGGTGTGTCTCCCAGTGACGGGAAGAGGCCTGTTTCCTTCTGTTATGTTTCCTTCCATGATGAAGGCTGATGCCGCGGCCACTCGATATTTACTCCGCCTCAAAGCGTCCCGGGTGGTGGAGAGAGAAGGGGTCCGCAGTTCCTGGGTGCCGGCCACATGCCGGACCAGAGGTTTTCTCCTGGAAGGCTCCCAGCTCCCTCTGGACAGGCGGCCTGGCCCGGGTCACAGGCGGAGAAGGAAGGAGGGGGCTAGGGGACGCGTCCAGAGCCACTCAGCTCACAGGTGGGAGAAGGGAGCCTGGAGCCCACAGGCCTGCGGTGCGATCGTCTCCAGGTTGTGAGTGTTCCACGTGTCTCAGCGAGTCCCCAGGCCAGCGGCCCTGTGCGTGGCGACAGCTGCTTAGGAGCAGGAGCGTGTCCTCCGCTACATTTGTGGCAGCCAAGGCCTTGGTGAGGGTGGAAATCTGAGGGCAGGGGACTGCTCGTGGACCTGCCCCACGGGACAGAGGGCAGGACAGGGGGGCCCGGAGAAACAGGGCTGCCAGGCATCATCGCTGGCCTCCTCCCCCTCACACCTCCTCTCCAGCCGCCGGAGCGTCAGCTCAGCCCGCTGCAGACGTGGTCTCCTCGCACCCTCATGAAGCTCCTTCGAGGCAGGTGTGATGATTCTCCCCGTGCTACCGATGAGGAAACCGGAGAGCAACCACGAAGGCTGAGGCCACAGCACGTGGCCTGTCCCCGTGGGCTGTGCATCCTCCCCGCCATGTGGACATGAGTGCACGTACCCTTTGAGAGGGGCACCGCTGACCTCACCTGGCTGGCAAGCGGCTGAGTCCGGATTCGAACTCAAGTCCTGTCTGACCCCAGGCACCGGAAGGGTGGTCTCTCTCACTTAAGGAAAACCGTCGGGGGCGCTCTTTGGCCTGCGGATCCGGCCTGGGGAGGCTGTCCTACTCGCTCCTGGGAGAGAACGAACGTAGGTCCTTCCTTGGTCACCCGTGCACATGGGTGTCCCTCTTCAATGCTCCCCACTTTCCCCTCCCCCAATCTCCGTGAAGGGCCTGACCAAGCCCTGGGAGGAGCCCCTTCCGGAGCCTGGGGCCACATCACCCCTCGGTGATGATAATGATGATGCCGATGCCGACAGAAAGCCTTTCGACGTTCAGGGCACTCACAGGACACACACACACACACACACACACACACACACGCTGGGCGTGGATCGGGTCCACCTGAGCCCTCGGAGGTGTAACAGTGGCCGCGGAGAGGTGGGGCGAGGAAGTGGCGGCCCCCTTCCCCGGGGCTCTGTTTTTAGCCCGTGCTTTCCAAGCTGGCAGGTGCCATGGTGATAGGTGCCATAGAAATCGATGGAGGCCGGGCCGTTCCCATGGCAATGCGCTCGTGTTGGGGAGAAGGGGGTTCTGCTGTGTTCTGGCTGCTGCCGAGGGCAGGACCCCCAAGGGCCCGACCCCCAGACCAGGGCAGAGGGCCACTATCCGATGGCCTTGCGAGGCTTCTGACTTTCTCGCTGTGATGGTCTGAGGCCACCCCCGAGGGCACAGCGTCCCTCCAATGGCGCCCCCCAGCCCTCCCAGGGAGTCCTGAAGGCCCGTGGCCTCTGCCCAGCACAGCGGTCGCCCACGTCGGGAGCCGCAGCCCCATCCTGCCTGCGTGTGGAGCTGTCGCTGGCTTTACGCCAGGAGTGGGTCATATAGAGCCGTGGGGCGGGGACCGAGTCGGGAACATTTTCAGGAATCCTCGTAAAATGAAACCTTGGAGGGTCTCAGCCAGGAAGCAGAGCAGGGAAGTTGTGGGTTCCCGTCTGCGAGGCCCCGGGCAGTAGACTCAGGCCCAGCTCAGCTGTTTCCAAAGGCAATGTTCATGGACCGGGAGACCCTTTAACACAACTGCTCAAGCCATCCCATAGTATGTACATGACTGTCTCTGCGTTACGGCTGGTAGATGTATGTAAATGAAGCTGGCCGAGCTTAGTTCGTTTTTATTTGGATGTAGGCCTGTTACCGTACATCTTCTGAAATGTAACCCACATCTACACACACCCTTTAAACCTCAGGCCTAGTGTGGAAGGATTACATTTAAAGACCATGTATTAGTAACTCTAATATCTATTTCTTCTGTCCATAATGGGGCTCTATTAGATATATTCATTTATATACATTTATGCTGTCAGGTGATATACTTCCTTTAGGGCCCTGGTCAGCCTCTCGAGCCACATGCGACTCTTTGGCCCCTTGAGTATGGCTCTTCCACAAAATACCACGGCCTGGGAGAGTCTATTTTGAAGAAGTGGCGTTAGAAGAAGTTTACGTTTAAAAAATGTGGCTCTCCAAAGAAATTTCAATCGTTGTCCTGTTGCTATTTGGCTCTGTGGACTGATGAGTTTGCCGACCACTGCTTTAGGGGAAAGCAAGTATGCTTTTGAACTAAAGTATGTCTCTGAGACCCAGTAATTCTAAGAACTGACCATGGAGATTAATTTTACTCTCAGTTAAAGCACAGGCTGAAAACAGAACACACATACCCCTAACACAGGAATGTTTAAGAAACTTGAATGGTTACTGCCTCCATCAACTCATAAACTGCTGCCTAAGAAGTTACAGATTATGAAAATCATCCACCGGGAAGGCACAGAACAAGCGTCTGCCTGGTGTGTCTGGCATTTGACAGGAAGAGACGCTTTGCTGTCTAGTCCATGTACCTTCTGTGGTGCAGGTGGTGTGTCAGGTCCTCCCCGCTAGGCAAGCCTTTTCCCAGTGGTGTCAGTCCATGGAGCCCCCAGCTCCTCCCGCCAGGGAGCGATGCTCACCGTGACCTTGACGTAGGCTTGTGGGTCATGCCGTGGGTGGAGCTGTGCAGGGGAAGGGCAGCTGGACATTTTAGCTGCTGCCTGGTTCACCCCCAAGGGCCTGGCATGCACTGTTAGCAGCATCGTTCCCTTCCCCGACATCTGGCCCGAGGGTCACGTTTCACAGTGGACAGGGGTTCGGTCTGGCAGGGCATTGCAGAGCCTCTGAATGGAATAAGCAAATGGAATAAGGCCCAGCCAACGATGAGAAGATGGGCTGGCCTTCCTGGCCCCGACAGTGCATACCTTGGAGTGTTGCCAGCCGCTGGGCTGGGTTGCTGTATTGGACTAAGCAACCGAAAGCAGGTTTGCTTTGAAGTCCGTGACTCTCTAAAGAATGGACACTCACAGTCGTGTTTGGCAGAAAGGGTTTTCCCCAGGTTTCACAGAGCGATAAAGTCAGGTGCTCTAGACAGGTGCCCTGCCTAGAGCACCTGTCCTCCCCACTGTCTGTCAATCCCACCATTCCCCCTCCTGTCAGACTCAGCCCAGGAGGGCTCCCTCTGCACGTGGTATCACAGTCACCTAGTTCCTTGGCTGTCTCTCCCCGGGAGACAGACACAATGCTAATTATGTGGTTAAGGTCCGTCTCCGGCGAGGCAAACCCCCCGTGAGCGTGGGCTGTGGCTGTCTTCTCCCCACGGTGTCTGCAGCGCCCTGGGAGGGAGTAACACACCCAAGAGCAATGCTTCCGTGGCGCTAACCGTGGGCCCAGCCGGGAGTTGTTCTGAGAACCTCACGTGTGTTAGCTAATTCCATCCCACCGCAACCCCAAGAAGTGCATGCTGTGATTAGGTCCTGTTTACGGTTGAGAAAATAGGCCCAGAGGGGTTCGTGACCCCCTCCTAAGTGCAGGGACAGTTTTAGAACTCAGACAGTCTGCCCCCAAATCTGTACTCGGTGCCACGATGCCTGCTGAATGCATGCATGGATGCTGGGCTGTGCCTGGGCAAGGTTAACACTGTGATTGCTGTCTTAGCAACAGTGGGAATGCTGTCTGAGGGAGCTTGGGAGTGTATGGCATGAATGTACTGGAGTGTAGCTACACCTCTGTCTAACTAGCATTTAATCAACCTTTGTTAGGTTGTTTCTATGTGGCTTCTATTACAAACAGTGCCACCATGGGCTTGCATTCAGCCCACTGTTTGAGTACATTTGGAAGATGCATTCTTCCAGAATTGGACTGGATTGGGTTGGGTTGGGTTGGATTGGATTGGATTGGATTGGACTGGATTGGACTGGATTGGACTGGATTGCTTGGGTAAAGCAGAGGAGTGACTTCCTAATGGTGGAGTTTCAGGCAGCTGTGACAGGCCCATAGAGCAGATACTTTGACCTTGGGCTTGGTCTGTGTCCGATCCTGCTGAGGACCTGATTTTTGTGGGCCCCCTCTCTGGTGCACTTGATGCTAGGGAATGGTATTTGTGGATTTGATAGTTTGTTATTCTCTAAAGAGAAAAGAAAGAATGCGCACCAGAAAGGTGACTTCTTGAAGTCCAACCAAGGCTCCCCGGTGAGACCTCGCCATCCTGTCTCACTTCTAGAGTAAGACCGCACTGGGCCATGAGACACGGGCCACTCAGTACCCGTCAGCAGAGACCCTGGTGGAGAGCCTGGAAGTTCAAGGCTCAGTCCCAAAGAAACGTAAGGGTTCAAGAGACTCTGGCCTCAGAATCATCTTGTGGGGGGAAGAGGGCTGGTCCCCATTGTTCCTGCTGAGAATTTCATTCCCATTAACATCACACTATGGATGGATGGATGGATGGATGGATGGATGGATGGATGGGTGGGTGGATGGACATAGGTAGATATTGATCAGGCAGCATGACTTTAGACTTGCTTTTGGATTTGGGCTCTACCACATACTAGTTATGGGACTTCAGGTAACTACTTTGACCTCCCTGAACCCCACCTTTCTTGTCTATAATGGGATTATAATGTCTTCTTTGTTGGGGGGTGGGTGAAGAACCAATGGTTGTAAACTATTGAGGATAAAGAGCCTGGCACACAGCGAATTCCCACATCTGGTGGGGGTTGCTACCGTTTCGTCTATGTCTGGGCAGCCTCTCGTTGGCATATTGAGGCCACTTCTTTGCAGGAGTCAATGCACGTCATTCACTGTTTGACCGCTGTCTTCAAGGGAATGGCTCCACGAGGGAGGGATTCTCAGCTGTCTTCCCCTCCCAGCACGCATGTGGTGACATTCAGGTGCCTGGCACACTCCCAGCATGCATTTCACAGGGCAGGAGTCCTAGCTGCACACATTTATCTCCAGGCCAGGAAAGTAACAGGAATGACTTAGACCCACTTGAATTTATATTAAGACAATAAATAAATAAAGCAAAGGGAAGGCAATCATCTTCAGAGTTTGGTTTCTGGCTACAATTTATTTGCAAAAGAGCCCCAAGCTTATACCTGACATCCTATCCAGTAATAATGGGAGGGGTGAAGCCCTACCTAGTTTGGCTCAGTGGATAGAGTGCCAGCCTGTGGACTGTAGGGTCCTGGGTTCAATTCCAGTCAAGGGCATGTGCCTGGGTTGCAGGCTGGATCCCCAGTAGGGGTCATACATGAGGTAGCCGATCAATTTTTCTCTCTCATCCTTGATGCTTTTATGTATCTCTCCCTCTCCCTTCCTCTCTGAAATCAATAACAATATATTAAAAATAAAAAATATATAATGTGAGTGAAGGCTAATAGGTACGTGTGTGTGGGTGGGGGGGTCTCTCCTTTGATTGGGTTTGGGGTAAACATCATTCTTTTCTCCAGATATGCAGTGAGGACAGTTGTTAGAGAGGTCTGGCCACTGTCCACACATGGGTAGAGAATGGTTCCATCTTGGACCTTTGCTGAGTGCCTGGCTGAGGTGTTAAGCCCTCCGCAGTGACCACGGAGAGCCATAGACACCCAAGATCTTAGCCGGTGTCCCGGCTGCTTGGCCCAGAGGCAAGGTCTGCCGGGCCCAGGTGGGCTCTGTCAGTCCAGCTGGATAGCTCAGGCTTGACCTGCCAAAGCAGCTGCTTTCGCCTCGGCATCTCCGCGGGGGCATGGAACCCAACCTCACCTGACCCTCCACTGTCCTCTCCGGGCATGCCCACAGCGCTCGGTTCCTGCAGCTATTAAAGCATTCGCTGCCGGTCTTAAATACATCTCTACCTCTTCCAGGTCACCGTCTTTACATTTCTGTTTGCTAGAGATTTTATACAATCTCAAATCTGTCATCAAATGGCAATGGCGCTTACGTAGTTTTCTATCGCCCATATTAGAGTCAAAAAACGTCCATTGGTGGCTTAGAGTCCCATGGTGGTCTCCTCTTTTAGGCAGAATGAGTTGTGGAAAGCCTTCCCCTGTGTTTGTGCTTCCACCCATTCTACAGTCGGCCAGCCATTCATCAAACTCTTACTGAACTCCCACTTTTGTGCCAGGCACTAGCGAGGCACAGGGTCTGTTTTGGTGAAGAAGACAGGGGCCATGCCCTGGAAGCCAGCACAAGGTGGCCTCGATTATGCTAACACATTGAAGCCTCTTTTTCTAGGGTATAACTGAACTGATGGCATTCTTTCCTAAATGTAATCTCCTGGAGCTTTGAGACCATCACTATATCTTAAAAATTATATTTGCATTAGAGTGATAACACAAATAAGTAATATATCCTATCTAATAAAGAGGGAATATCCTAATTGACCTACATGCTGTCACAAAGATGGTGGTGCCAACAGCCAATAAGGAGGGAATATGTTAATTGACTGCCACACCTTCAAAGATGGCGGCGCCCACAGCCACAAGATGGCAGTGCCCAGTCCCCTCAGTCCCCCAGCTGCCCAGGGCCACCTGAGGCTCAGGTAACCAGGGTTTGTCTTGCACTGCCAGCAGTGACAGCAGCAAAGGTGTGATGTGGGCATCACCTTCCCCTGATTGCCAAGTTGCCTCCCACCCCTAAGGGCTCCTGGGCTGTGAGAGGGCGCAGGCTGGGCTGAGGGACCCCCTCTCCAGTGCATGAACCCCAACCTCATGGAGTCATCCCCTTGAAGGCAGCAGTCTAGTTCATTAATAAATAATAATAATGAACTGTTTCACATACTCACAGCTGTAAACCTACTTTTGCCCACCCCTGTGTTCATTCATTCACCAAAAACTCTGTGTCGGGCACTGTGTCCTGGGTAATGGCAGTAAGGGGGTATAAAGAAGAAAACATAAAAATTTACCTTCTAGAGCCCTTAAGTCTAAACCATGGAAGTCACACGTAGGCAGAAAATTCAGCCCACTGTTTCATTTGTGACAGGCAACCCTACATTTGTTCACTGGGTCATACGCGTTTTGGGTGTGTACTGTGTGCTTAGGCTGTGGTCGGCACTCTGTGGAAGAGGCCTAGGCACTTGGGGTCTCCCCGGGGGAGGGATAGGGGTTCTGAGTCAAGTAGAGCCTCAGGCCAACCGCAGTTCAGGCCCCAGAAAGTTCTGAGGGCCCCGGAGTCCAGCCTGAACCAGTGCACACCTCTTGGCTTCTTCCTAAGAGGTGGAGATTCTGAGCCAGTTGTGAGGGGCGGGAAGGCCTTCTGAGAGGGAGGGAGGGCATTCCTGGCCAGGGGAAGAGCGTGAGCAAAGGTCTTGAAGCATTAGGAACTTCTAGAGGCAGACAGGAAAGGGGAGAGACAAGAACTTGCTCCAACCGACACACATCCCAGGGCTGAGCCAGGAACAGCAGGACTGGATAGGATGGGGTATCTGAGGGGGAATTTGCCATCTTCAGGGGAGCTGTGCTTTCTCATTTGTTCCTCCTCATCCCCCCATCCAGACTCTCTGCGGCCCATTAAAGGATGGCCTGGTGACCTTCACAATGGCCTTCACCCTCCACCTGAAGTCCTGCCCTCTTGCTGCCGTAAGGAGTGTGATTCTACAAAAGAAGCCAAACATCAGAAGCATGTCCAGCCCGATTGGGGGTGAGTGGTGCTAGCAGCTAGACATTTAAAAAAAAAGAAAAGAAAAAGAGTAAAAGCCCAGCCTGCATGACTCAGTGGTTGAATGTTGACCTATGAACCGGGAGGTCACGATTGGATTCATAGTCAGGTCCATGCCCGGGTTGCCAGCGTGATCCCCAGTAGGAGGCGTGCAGGAGGCAGCCGGTCAATGATTCTCTCTCATCATTGATGTTTCTATCCCTCGCTCCCTCTTCCTTCCTCTCTAAAGTCAATAAAAATATATTTTTTTAAAATTTAAATTGAGAGAGAGAATTCCCTTGGCCGTGAAGTTTTGGAGATATCAGTTGTACAGGGCGCAGGAATCCCAGAGATGCCCAGCGTTGCACGGGAGACAGAATGCTGTCCACTCCGGTCGTTTCTTGCTTCCCCAGCAGAGGGGCACGTGGGCCAGACTCCGGTGTGAACACCTGTCCACGGGTGGGCCTAGCACCACCTGTTTCTGCTTGGTGGCCACAGTTCCATAGGCAGAACCACCACAGCCTGGGATGATGAGAGGGTTTCCCTCCTGGAAAAGTGCCCCCAGCTGTGCAGCTTGTTAGTCTGGACCAGGTCTCTCCCTGCCTTGGTCTGATCTTCCCCCCGGGGGGGGGGGTTGCCCACCTCCCCACTGTCTCCCTGGAGTGACACCCAAGGCTCTAAAAGCTCCTGCAAGAAGAGAAAACATGTCAAAGTCATTGTCATGGACCCCAGTCCCAGCGAAATTTCATAACCCAGGGGGTGCAAGAACCCCATCGGACCATAAAGAGCCCTCCCCTCGTGGGCCCCCCTCGAAAAGGCACCACTCGGCCCTCTGTTCCACGTCCTGTTGCTGATGGGGACTCGCCGTGGCCAGAGTGGAGATGCACAAAACCAAAACGCAGTGGCTCTGAAGTCCGTTTAGTTAAAGAGGACACAAGGAAGCCTTGTGCCCATCCTTCCCCCTGAGTGACGGTCTTAAAGGTCCCGTTTGCTCTCACAGCGCTTTGGAGGCAAGAAGGGGGTGGCCGGGGAATGTGAGGCCTCTGGGCCGGCCCAGCTCCCTTCCCCCTCACTCCAGCTTACTTTTGGGGGCTCGCTGGGCTCGCTGGAGACATGCAGCCGGCTTCCTTGGGCTTTCAGCAGCTGGCGGCGTCCCGTCTGTCCTCGTTTTGGAAGTCTGTCTGTGGCATTGGCAGGCACCGAGCATTGGCGGTCAGGAGCTCCAGGCAGTTAGAGCAGGAGCCGGTCTCCTAGACTCCTCCCGGCCGACACCCGGCATCCGCTTCACTTCGCCGTCCCGAGAAGGAGAGTGCGGGAGGCGGGGCAGGCCCAGCCTGGTGAGGCCCGGTGCCCGGTGCTCGGTGCCGTGGGGACTCCTGGGCCACCCGTCTCGGGTTTGCATCCTGGCTGTGCCACGCACCAGCTGTGCAGCCCCAGGAAGTTCACTCCACCTCTCTGAGCCTTATTCTCCTCCTGTGTACAGGTGATGGCACAGATATAAATTGCTTGGCACGGGCAGCCTGGCACATGCTGAGCACACAGAACACATTCGCTGACAATATTATTGCAGAAAAGAAATGTCCGCATGATGAGAGAGCAGGTCTGGCATGAAGGAGGATGGTGCCCAAGGTTATTTCACAAAAGGAGCATAATTAAATTTTTCTTTGGATGGTCTTTTTAAAGGAAATAACCCTTTTTTTTTATAAATATAACTTTTTTCCTTTGTTTTTTTTTCTCTCCAGTTATAAAATGATTTTTAATTATTGCATAAAGTTTAGAATATGATCAGCATGTGGGTGTATTTTTTGTTGTTGTTCTCTCTCTCATCGATTTATTTATTTTTTATTTTTATCCAAGGAGATGTTTTTATTGATTTGAGAGAGAGAGGAAGGAAGGAAGAAGAGAGAGAGAGAGACAGAGAGAGAGAGAGAGAGACAGAGAGAGAGGGGGGGGCATTGATATGAGAGAGAAATATCGATTGGTTACCGTATCTGCCTGACCAGGAATCGAACACGCAGCCATTTGGTGTATGGAACAACGCTCCAACCAACCCAGCCACAGGGCCAAGGCTCTCGTCGGTTTTTTACAGAGGGCAGTATGCTGAACCGACTCTTGTTACCTAGAGCTGGGCATTACTCCTTTCATGATGCAGCCCAAGCATCTCTTAATATCCTAAAATAGTTCTGTATCAGAACCTCAAACATCTGTGCAAGAGTCCACTGAGTGTAGCCCCGCCCCTCCTCCCTCAGCCCCTGGGTGCTGGGTGCTCGGCACACAGGAATGAGCGCGCAGAGCTCCCGGCGGGGTCGGTGGCTGCCGGCCGTGTGATCGGTGGGAAACGGAGCCCGGGGTCACACCGCCGGCCAGAGGCCGCCTCGGGATCCCAGCCCCGCTGCGCCCCTCCAGAGCCAGAGGCCTGCTCCTCCTGGAGGGGGCTGGTGGCCACCAGAGGGGTCGGGGCAGGCAGGGTCGGGGGTCTTCCTCTGCAGCTCGTCTCTGGAGGGAGCGTCAAGGGCTCCGGGAGCTGCTCAGCCCAGAATCTGCCCAGACAAAACACACGGACAGTCTCTTTCCCAGGAGAGACACCCAGGAGAGACACCCACGTGGCCAATAGCATCTGAGAAGACGCTCCCTCAGGCTCATCGCCGGGGCGATGCACATAAACACCCGAGGGGTGGCAGGGACGGGGGAGCCCAGGGACACGGAGGGCGGGAGAGACGGTGGCGCCACCAGGAACCCGCACTCCACGGTGGGTGGGCATGGGCATTGGCGCGGCCACTTTGGATCTGCTTAGCTGTGGGCAGCAATGCCTAATGCGTGCGTACACGACCTGTGCCACGAGGAGTACGTACGTGTTGTAGCCCCAAAGTGCGTGCGGTCAGATGCTCGTGACTGCACCGTCTGCAGAAAGGCTCCCCTGGAAGCCGTTCCAGTGCCCGTCGGCAGCGCGCGGTAGACGCCGTGGTCGTGAATGCACCACACAGCCACGGGAACGCACCGGCTACGGGTAAACGCAGCCGTGGGGGTGGTTCCCCCCAAACATGCTGCTGAACGAGAGCCCCTGGACCCCAGGAAGAACACTGCATGAAAAAGAGGCAAAGGCAGTGTGCGATGTTAGAGGGGAGGGCAGTGGCTGCTCCTGCAGAGGGGAGGGGCGTGGGGGGACTGAAAGGGGAACCAGGGGCTCTGGGGTGCTCGCCGTGTGTGGTTTCTTCCCCTGGATGCTGGCTCCGTGGGTGTGTTCCTTCCCTGAGACCATCAGGGGGTACACTCACGTGCACTTTTCTGTGTGTGTGTCCTAGCTGGCAGTAGAGCGCTACACTAAGAAGCTCTCCCGAGAAGCACCTGACTGTGTGTGTTCATTCTCCCCCCAAACCCAGGGCCCCGGCCAGCCAGCATGGTGGTGCTGCCCAGGGCCCTCGCCCCGGCCTTCGAGGCGTTCTGCAGGGCCAACCGCGGCGCCCTGCCCCTGCTGGGCCGCAGCGAGCCGGGCACGTGGGCGCCGCCTGCCCTGGGCGCCGGCGCGGGCACCAGGTAAAGTGCGTGGGTTAGCGGGGTGGAAGATGGCAGGGGCCAGCTGCTGCAGCCAGGCGTCTGCCACCAGGGACCTCTGTCCAGCTTCCCGACCCCACAGAGCCTGGCATGGAGGCTCACTCGTGACTGTTTTTTTCTTTCCTTTTCTTTTTTAAATACGTTTTTATTGATTTCAGAGACAGGAAAGGAGAGGGAGAGGTAGAAACATCACTGGTGAGAGAGAATCGCCCATCGCTGCCTGCTGTACTCCCCCTACTGGGGATGGAGCCCGCAGTCCAGGCGTGTGCCCTGGCTGGGAGTCCAACCCTGACCTCCTGGTTCCCGGGTCGATGCTCAACCACTGAGCAACACCAGCCAGGCAACTATTGTTTTGGGTTGTGTGTGTTTTTTCCTTGCTGGTTGGGCTGGTCTTGGGTAAGGTTACAGGACCTATAACAGGATGGGGGAGGGGAGGGGGGTATATTATATATTATATACACGCCAACTTAATCGTTTCCAATCTGGCAAGATCTGAAAAGTGCCAGCAAGACCCCCTGCTCAAAATCACACTGCCACCTCCGTGGTTGTGCCAGACATGTCAGCCCCAGACGTCCTCTTTCCTCTCCCTGGCCCTTTTTTAAAAAAATTATTTTTTAATGTATTTTTATTGTCGATAGTATTACAGATATCTCCCATTTCCCCCCTTCCCCCCTCCTCCCGGCCCCTCCTCCCACCAAAGGTCTTCACTGCCCGTGTCCGTGGATATAAATATCTAAGTTCTTTGGTTCATCTCTTCTCCTCCACCCAAGCCCCCATCGAGGTGGGCCAGTCTGCCCCATGCCCCCCTGTCTTGTGTTGCTGGCCGAGTCGTCTGTCCACCAGATTCCACAAACAAGTGAGGTCCTGGGACATCCCTCATTCTCAGACTGACAGACATACTCGCTCAGCGGAACATTCTCCGGGTCCGCCCATGCTGTCCCACAGAATACGAGACCCCTGTGTTTACAGCTGCAGGGTCCTCCATAGCGGTAAATGCCCCGGTGCCCTGGTCCCTTTGAGGAATGCCCCTGCCAGCGCTCCTCTGGAGCCTGGGGTCCGCGAGCGCCCCCTTGTGTCCGCCCGCAGGATGGACCGCGCCCGGTTCCGCAGGTACGAGTTGGGGGCCTGCACGGGCAGCCTGGGCTCGCTGGAGGAGTACGCGGAGCAGCTGGAGGACATGGTGACCTTCTTCCTGGGCTGCAGCGCCGCCCTGGAGGGGGCCTGGGAGGCAGCGGGGCTCCCCAGAAGAGACCCTCCGGGCCACGGCCACGCGGGTGCCTACAAGGTAGGGTCGCCATCCCCCGCGGGCGCGGGCACCCAGCGCGGCCCGGAGGGCGGGTCCAGCCCTTTCAGACAGGCGGCTGCGGCTTTGGGAACCAAACCCGTTTGGGATCTGTCCGGCCTCGTCGTTGTTGCTGCTGTTACCCTCACCCACGGACATCTTTCCATGGGTTTTTTCCAGAGAGAGGGCAGGAGACGGAGGGAAAGAAACATCCATGTGAGAGAGAGACATCAATCGGTTGCCTCCCGCACGCACCCCGACAGAGGGCTGGGGGCCAAGCCTGCACACCGAGCGGCTGTGCCCTTGACCAGAATCAAACCCTCGACCCTGCAGTCCACGGGCTGACATTCCAACCCAACCGTGGGCAAACTACGGCCCGCGGGCCGGATCTGGCCTGTTCGGCTGTTCTATCCGGCCCGCGGAGCCGAAAGAGCGGAGGGTTCTCTTGCTCTCCCCTCCGTTCCTTCACCAGCAGCCCAAGATGAGAGTGCCAGCATGGTCAGGTTGCTTTTGTTCCGGCCCTCCGGTCCAGTGTAAGAACCCATTGTGGCCCTCGAGTCAAAAAGTTTGCCTACCCCTGCTCTAACCACTGAGCCAAACCAGCGCGAGGGCTGCCTGGCTTCTCAGACTTGGGGCAGCTCCGTGGGGTTTTTGAAAACCCTCCCTGGCTCGTTGGTCCTGGCAGCCGTGAGGATGTGCCTGGCCGGGCAAATGCCGGGGATTTGTGGCCAGGCCCGCTAGCCGGCCGCCAGGACAGTCCCAGCAGACGCCATCCTGGCCGTGGCCCACATCTGTCCTACGCCCCTGAGGGACATTCAGGGGGAACCCCCACCAGGAAGGCACACAGGCCATCCTGGGCCGCTGCTCCTGAGTCAGGACAGCGAGGCAGGGCCTGGGGGGGGGAGGGTGTCCAGGCTCAGGTCTCCGTCCCCACGCGGGCTCAGGAGGCCGAGGCGACAGGTGCCTCCGGCTCCTGGGGGTTCCTCTGCTCCACTTCCCCCAGCCAAGGAGGTTTCCGCTGTGGCCCACTGGCCACTTGAGGCCCACCGAGAACTTTCAGAGGATCCCATGGGATTGGATGGGAAGAAAAATGATGTTTTTACTAGTATTTTCGGCGCCTCAGGCTGACCTTGAGCGCGGTCGTACCTGCGACTCCGTGGCAGCCCAAAGGAACCACAGGCGTTTCCACGTCGCGTCCCGGGTCTGCCAGATATCTCAGGATCAGCCTGATTGCCGACCACAAATTCAAAATTATCCTAGCAGGTCTGTGGTGTCGCTCCTTAATCCGCTAATGCGGGGACCCACGGATGGCTGGGTCACACGTTCTCATCGTCTGGTCACTGCGTTTGCAGTATGAGGGGTCTCCCTTCTCATCCCGGGCACTTCTCCGGTGGTCTCAGACACCACTTTGGCCGGCCCCCGCGCTGCGCCAGACTACCTGGGGCCCACGGCACCCACAGAGTTAAGACTCTTCCGCTTCAGACCAATAACCCCCAGCAAACTTCCTCATCTGCGTGCCGCACGGGGGCAGGAGCCGTATTTGTATAAGAGCTCCGGGGACCTCCTACCTGCCTCGTTCAACTGCCTTGAACTCTCAGTACTCAGAGCCCCGTTCTGTGCGGATTCTAATTTTTAACTAATTTTTTGTTTTTTAAAAAACAACAAAACAACAACAACAACTTGATGTCTTGGCAGACAACAGTGCCTTGCGCCACCGCTGCTGGCTTTTGCTGCCCTCTGGTGGTCACCATGAGGCCCGTCCCCAAGGACTCGCTGGAGAGGCTGGTGCGGGCCAGCTGCTCCCTGCTGGGCGAGCAAGGACAACCCGTGCACATCGGAGACCCAGGTGAGTGGCCGGGCTCTGACAGCTGCCCAGGGGCCTTGGCCCATGAGGACGGGAACGGGCTTTGTTCCCGAGCGCCCGCAGCTGCGTTCCCCAGGCTGGGTTTAGGGGTGCCCCTCAGGTTAAAGGGGCTGCCCTGGGCGGAACAGCGCCCGTGGCCTCCAGGTGGTGGACCTGGGGCGGGGGAAGCAGGCGGGGGAGTGTGGCAGCCGAGCAATCTGTCTTGAGGCTTGAGCTCAGCGCCGCCTCGGGCCTCGGCTGCGGCTGCCGTTCAGCGGCGTATTTGGCTAGAGCGGTGGTCGGCACACTCACTAGTCCACAGAGCCAAATATCAACAGGACAACGACGGAAATTCCTTTGGAGAGCCACGTTCTTTTTAAACGTAAACTTCTCCTAACGCCATTTCTTCAAAATAGACTCTCCCAGGCCGTGGTGTTTTGTGGAAGAGCCACACTCACGGGGCCAAAGAGCCGCCTGTGGCTCGCGAGCCGCAGTTTGCCGACCACGGGGCTAGGGTTTGCCGACCACAGCTTCCTTCCAAAGGTTCGCGTGAGCTGAAACGCACTGAACTCAGTCGGAGAGCCAGGAAACACCCCTGAGAGGGAGTGAGCAGATCCAGGCGTGGAGGCTGCCCCGGCCTCTCAGAGGCTCTCGGAGGGCATGGGGGGGGGGGGGGGGGAAGAACTGGCCTTGGGTGCAAGTGAGCGTTAATGTCATTGAACTAGCTCGGCTGTGTAACCAAGTCAGACACAGCCCTGCATTCGGAAACAATGCCATCAGCCTGTGCCACCCCCGGCCAGCAGGGTTTAGGTCTGCGGTAGGTGGCTCAGTCCGTGCCGAGATAAACTCAAAGGCCCTGGCTTCATTGGCCATCTGTACAATGCAGGTGTTGGGCTGATGCACCCCGAGCCGCCCCGGCAGTCACACCCGTCCCTCCGAGGGGCCCGGAAGTCAGCAAGCATCCTGAGTTGCTACGTCCGATTCCTTTTCTCCTCCCCACCCTCCTCCAGCACCACCTGCAGCAACTCCCCTCCTCTGCCAGCCTGGTCACCCCTAACTGCCCTCCTCTTCCTCTTGGAGAAAGAACCATGCACGTCTCCACAAGTTCAACTGCGATGGTGGCTGTTGGTGTGTTAGACTTCTAAGAATTCACAGCCACGACTCCCAACTTCCAGAGAAAGTGTAGTTAGCACTTTCTCTGTGTCTCCATTTCTTTCCTTTCTTTCTTTTCTTACTGACTTCCTCCTGCGCGCCCTCTAGTGAGAATCAAGCCTGCATCCCGGGCATGTGCCCTGACCAGGAATTGCACTAGCCCCAGATGCCCTTTGGTGGCCACTGGGGCAGGGAGTGTGGGAGAGAGACCATGGCCCAGCACGCTCTCCTCGGCACACACTCCGCACCTCTCACACTCAGCGCTGACATTGCACTGACAAAGGCTGTTCTTGTCCCTGGTGGAATTCACGTTCCTTTTTCCTCTGCAGAGCTGCTAGGAATCCAAGACCTTTCCAGACCCGACTACGGGGACCCGGTGCCGTGCCAGCCGGGGGAGGTCCCGGTGTTCTGGCCTTCCCAGCTGACCAGTCTCGAAGCTGTCAGCAGCTCCCGTACGTCCGGCTTCCGCGGGCAGCCGCTCTGACCTCGGGTGGGACCTGGTGGTCTGTAGTTTTCAAAAGGATAGGCTCGCAATACGGAGACTTGAGGAGTGAAGCCATGTGACAGGCCTGCAGCCCACCGCCGAGATATCTCTGGCTTCTTCTTCTCCTCCTCCTCCTCCTCCTCCTCCTCCTCCTCCTCTTCTTCTCCTTCTCCTTCTCCTCCTTCTTCCTCTTCCTCTTCCTCTTCCTCTTCCTCTTCCTCTTCTTCTTCTTCTTCTTCTTCTTCTTCTTCTTCTTCTTCTTCTTCTTTTTTTCTTTTTTTCATCCCAGGGTGGGTCCCGCCTGAGCAGCTTGTCCTTCAGTTCAAATCATCTTGCAACACTGTCTGTCAGTACATTTTTTTCCAAGGCCCAGGGTGGTGTTACCATGAAGAGCCACACGAGGGCCCCAAGTAGCTCACGGAGAGGGTGGAATGTGAGCAAAACATAAAAATGTAACCATTGCCGCCCATGGTCTTAGACACTGGAAAACTCTAGTGCCTGCCGCACACGCACTGCCAATGGTAGAACTGAGCGTCACTTTCCCTTTATTTGAAAGCATTCGTGGGAGTTTAGCTATCAGAATGGCCTCATGGTAGGAAAAGGCATCTCTAATAGGCTGGTGAGGCATAAACCCGAGACCCATGGGAATCCTGGCTATTTAACATGAATATATTGGGTACCTACCATGTGCCAGGCATGGGCCCATGACTTAGGCCTCACCCCCGTCCTGTCTCAGCGTTATCATCCTACCTAATGAAAAGAGTAACATGCAAATCAACCATCACTCCCCTAAACCCACAAGCCATGCCCACTAACCACACCCACAGCCAATCAGAGCAAGTATGCAAATAAACCCAACCAAGATGGCTACCAGAAGGGAGGGTTGGGTTTCCCCGGCAACAGAGGAAGCCAAGGTTTTACACACTCTGGCGGGCCCAGGCCTCCACTCAAGGATTCAAAGTTTCAATTATAGAAATGTCTGCAGCCGCAGATCTAGCAGGAGGCTTGGCTCCGCTACAGGCTACAAAGCTTCAATTGTAGAAGGTAAATAAATTACAGATACCAGGGCCTCTGCTTGGGTTGCCAGGGGTGTGTGGCCAGCCTGGAAACCACCACAGGCCCCTTGCTCAGGCCTCCCCATGCCCCAAGGGAACCCCCATCCTGATCCAGGACACCCTTCAGGGCAAACCAGCTGGCCCCCAACCATGCACCAGGCCTCTATCCTATCTAATAAAAGAGTAATATGCAGATTGACCATCACTCCAACACACAAGATCACGATAGCTGTCCCTATGTGGTCAAAGATCCTGCCCCCATGTGGACACAAGATGGCCACCACAAGATGGCCAGCAGGGGAGGGCTGTTGGGAGGGACCAGGCCTGCAAGGGAGGGCAGTTCAGGGTGACCAGGCTGGCAGAGGAGGGAAGTTGGGGGCAAACAGGCTGGCAGAGGAGCAGTTAGACATCAATCAGGCTGGCAGGGGAGTGGTTAGGGTGATCAGGCTGGCAGGCAGAATCGGTTAAGGGAAATCAAGAAGGCAGGCAGGTGAGCAGTTGGGAGCCAGCAGTCCTGGATTGTGAGAGGGATGTCCGATATCCCTCGAAGGGTCCCAGATTGGAGAGGGTGCAGGCTGGGCTGAGGGACTCCCCCACACATACCTCCGGCACGAATTCCATGCACCAGGGAATTGTCTTATCATTGCAGGCGCAGGTTTGGAGAGGATAAAGTTGCATCTTCAACTGCAGTGTGTTTGCCATGCCAAGTTGTGCTCTTAGTGATTCCGCTAGAGTGCCTCACATTGCTGTCAGCTAGCAGGAGAGAGTTTTCCAAGGGACAAAATTAGCCAGAAATGCCAAAGCAAAATATAAGTGCTCGGAGAAAATCAGAAGCTACATCCGAGAGAGCTACTTGTTGGCAAACAGAACATTTGCTGCAAAGGGAACGAAACGGTGGATGCCTTGTAAGAGTTCGGAAAGTCCTTTCTGATGTCTGTGGGGTTCCATTGATGGAGCCCTTCGGCCCTGCGCCCCCCCCCCCCCCCCCCCGTAGCCCTGGCTGTCCTTCACTTCTTCTCCCACACTCACCTCATCCTCACGTCCCTAAGACTGGAGGCACCGGCCAACGGGGAACTTATTTAGCCAGAAGCCAGCCTATGGTGCCAACGAGGCATGCAAGGAGTGCAGTCGGGAGAGGAGGGGCAGGGTGCTCTCTGGTCCCTCGGTGACAGGCTGGACCAGAATGCACTGGGCCTGATGAGGTGGGGCGGGCTCACGCCTCTTGCCGTGTGTTTCAGAGACCCCGCTGGCTTTCACCAGCGCACCGGGCTCCACGGTTATGACTGACCTGAAGGATTTGGAGGCTCCAGCCGGTTGTCTCACCCCAGAGGGAATTCCAGAGGTCCATCTCGTTTCCCAGGATCCTTTGCACTACAGCATCGCATCCTCTTCGGCCGTGCAGAAGATCAGAGAACTAGAGACCATGATCGCCGTAGACCCAGGTAAGGAATGAGACATTCACGCCATCAGGGCCTGGAGGAAGCCAGCCCTGACACAATGTTCAGTGAAAGGGGCAGCGTGGAATTGTATCGATAGTATGATATTTTTTAATTATTTTATTGATTTTTTAGAGAGAGAGAGAGGATGGGGCAGGAATGGAGAGGCAGAAACATTGATGAGAGACAAACATCATTGATCTGCTGCCTCCTGCACACCCCCTCCTGGGGATTGAGCCTGCAACTGGGGCATGTGCCCTGACTGGGAATCGAACCAGTGACCTTTTGGTTCACGGGTCTACACTCAACCACTGAGTCACAACTGGGCAGACTATAGTATGATTTTTAGAAATGTTTATGCTGCATATGAATCCCAAAAAAGGCTAGAAGTAAACACACCACAGTACTGAAGGTGATAGTCTCTGGGTAGTAGAATAAAGGGTGATTTTTCTTCTTCTTTATGCCCCCCCCCCAAAAAAAAAAATGTTCAACCTTAAACATGTGAGCGAGTTTGGGAGGCGAGCTTGTTAGCTGGGCATGTTGCCAGAACTAACTGGGGTTGGCCAGGTAAGAAAAATGGGAGACTGATTTCTAGGTAGCCAAGTGCCAGTGTTTGAACATCACCATCCACGCATTTAACACTGGCCCTAATCACCCCCTCTTTTTTTTTTTGCCATTGCCCCAGGACTGGGCACAGAGCAGGTTTTTTTTGTTTTGTTTTTTGTTTTTGTTGTTGTTTGTTTTTTGTTTTTGTTGTTGTGTGTGTTTTTCTGTTTGTTTGTTTTTTTATACTGGGAGCAGGGGCTGGGATTCTACTGTTTGGGGGATCCTGGTGGGCAGGACCCCGCAGTTTGCCTCACAACCGCTTGCAGCCGACATGCGTATTGCAATTGCGTCTCAGAGAAAACATCGTCCCTCTGTGGTTTGTGAGCCTCTGGCTTTCCAGACAAGGAGAGGGCCGGTGGGGCCCAGGAGGGATCTTGAGCAGCTTTCAACTTCCCCTGGCATCTTCCTTGACCGGCAGAACTTCTAATTCAGGTGACCAGCAGAGGGCGCCATTGTGCTTGAGTGGTTTGGCGGTTTCCTGTTTTGTTTTGTTTTTGTGTTACTGTTGTTTTTTCTGACAAAGGCTCACAGAGAAGCAAGGTGTAGGCTTCCCCGCCGCTCAGTTTCCTCATCAGTATAACTGGAGTAGTAACAAGTATAGAATTCTCTCAGGGGTCCTGATATGGTCACGAGCATAAAAGTTGCTATCTACTGAGTTTTACTCTGTCTGGGCCAGGCACGTGCTAACAGCATTTACATGTTTCATCTTATTAGCTTCTCCCCATAACCCTTGGAGGCAGCTATTAGGAACCTTTCTTAACAGCTGAGGACACTGAGGCATGTAAGGTTGAGAAACTTGCCCACGTCCACATGCCTAGGAGATGGTTGGGCAGAACTTGAACCCACACCCACTGACTCCAAGGCCAAAGTGTGGGATACGTTGGAATCTGAGTCTGAATGGTTTGTGCCTGGCATTTCCTGTACCCTTTCTCTTCTGACTCCTACCCCATCCCTCCCCTGCCCTTCTCACGCTCTGGGACTCTACCCGCGGTTGCTCTTGCACTTTGACCTCTGAAGAAGGCATGTGTGGCCTCGCTGCTGGCCCACCAGACACCTGTCCCCCAAGCAGGCACCTAGGTCGATGGTGGTGGGACCTGCGGGGAGCAGAGGCGTGAGACCAACCCCGGGAGGTCGACCCTCCAGGCCAGACCCCTGAGACCCCGACGGCTGATGGTGGTGACCCTGGGGGGCTGACCGCAGGGCCGCGGGCAGACAGCCTGGGTGCCCGTTTGTGTTGGCCGACACCGAGGCCCAGAATCTGGCAGAGCAGCCCAGCCCGAATCATGTCTGACCTTCCCCTGCACCTGGGAGCAAAGGTTGCCCCCCAGTGGCACAGCTTTCTGCCCGATTGTCCGTCTGTTGGGCCTTTCATGGGGTCACCCATTCATTTATTCTGCAGGGAAGAGGGTTCTCTAACCTACAGACACACAGTAAACCTGGGACGTAGCCCCCCGCCCCCCAAGATGCACCCTCTAGGTCAGCCATGGGCAAACCACGGCCCTTTTGGCTGTTCTATCCGGCCCGCAGAGCCGAAAGAGCGGAGGGTTCTCTTGCTCTCCCCTCCGCTCCTTCACCAGCAGCCCAAGACGAGAGCGCCAGCATGGCCAGGTTGCTTTTGTTCCGGCCCTCCGGTCCAGTGTAAGAACCCATGGTGGCCCTCGAGCCAAAAAGTTTGCCCACCCCTGTTCTAGGACATAGGCATGTGCAGAGGTGAACGCTCACGGCTGTGCACACCTAGCCTCTTGCACAGTTCATCTCCGTGGTGGGTATTTTTTTTTTACAAACTTCTGTCATACTCCCTCTCTCCCCAACATTCTCACCCACGCTGACGGCTCTCTCACACGGCACGAGGATCCTGAGGATAGATGAATTATTGGCTCTGCGTTTAGCTCAGATTTAAAAAAAAAAAAAAAAAAAAGATAATTGCAAAATGAATTAACTGCAGGCGCAGTGCACCCGGCGCTTAATAAAAATGAGCCGGGAGGGCGGCCACAGCCCCCCCCCCCCCTCGGTGCTTGTGCGGACGGGGGTCAGTCAGGGCTTGAAGCATGGGGCTCGGGGCAAAGGCGGATCTGTGACCGTCTGGGTGTGCCAATATCACCGGCCAAGGAGCATCTTGAGTCCTCGGGGCACCAGCCGGGCCGCCCTCCTCCTCCTCGGTTAGATACGCAGACACAGAGGAAGGGCAGAGGGCCGCACACTGCTCCCTGGCCTCCCGACAGAGCTGCTCTGTCATTTCTGAGAGGAGCTGGCTCGCGTCTGAAGTGCCTAGAGACTGGGGATTTATAACCGTCGCGTTTGCACTAATAATAAAACCGTCACACACGCACAGACCGCTGCGGAGCTGACAGGGCTCTCTCCTCTTTTGTTTTTTTTTCCTTTTTCATTTTTTTTGGTGCTCGCTACATCTTATGAAATAGGTTACAATCTAAGTTCTTTCAAAATGTTCTTTTTCTCTCTTTTATCAACAGCAGCTCATGCTCATGGCATAAATGTGGGGAAGTAAAGAGGCAATAAGAATTACTGGCATCCCTTTCTTCCCAAATGTGGGCCCTGAGAAGGCTTTCTCTTCAGTCCTGAGCCCTTAAGACTGACACAAACAGAGACAATAGCTCTCGCTCTCTCTCTCTCTCTCTCTCTCTCTCTCTCTCTCTCTCTCTCTCGCTGAACCATGCTGTGATACTACTTTAAAGCCTGCTTTTTAAACTTAAAATAATTTTTAAAATATATTTTATTGATTTTTTTACAGAGAGGGAGAGGGACAGAGAGTTAGAAACATTGATGATCAAGAATCATTGATCAGCTGCCCCCTGCACACCACCCACGGGGGATGTGCCCGCAGCCAAGGTACATGCCCCTGACTGGAATCCAACCCGGGACCCTTCAGTCCTCAGGCCGACGCTCTACCCACTGAGCCACACCGGTTAGGGCCCTTTTAAACCTCTTGGATACACTGTGAACATTTCCCCATGTCATCTGCCTTCTACAACCATCTTTCTGGCGTGTGCATAGAATTCCGTTCACAAATGTTCCACCGCGGTGGCTGCTGTCCTGGTTGGCACCGTGAGCGCGGCCGCGGCGGCCACCCTGCGACGATGTCCATTGCTGACCGCTTTATGGGGTTCCCTTCCCAGAAGCGATGGCTGGCTCCAGCGGACACACCTGAGGTCCCCCCCCCCCCAACGAGTGTTCTGGCTCCCACTCCCGCTGGCCGTGCGTGCCCCCCCCCCCCCCCCAGCCTCCCCGCACCTGGGCCACCCCCTGGCTCCTCATAGGAACGCCGAGGCCAAGAGCGATCCAGGCCGAGGCCACGCAGCTACGACGTGCCGACACTCGGACCCGAATGCCAGTGTCCAGATCCTAAATCTGGAGCTTTTCCTCCAAACAGGAATCTAGCCCCCTGTTCCTTGCAGAGTCTCCGGGCACCTCCGGGGCTCGCTGAATCCCTTAGGCCCACCTCTCCTCCCAGCCGCTGGGGAGGGAGGCGCTGAGTCACATCCTGCCTCCAGGGCACAGACGTGCTCCGAGGGCAGACAAAGGCACAGGGGGAGGGGGGTGATCAGAGCCGGAAAGCTGTGCTGCCCGGCTGCCACCGGCTTGGCAGCCACCGGCGGCAGCTCCAGTGGACGCTGCTGGTGCCCTGCCCACACCCCAGCTGCCGTGGGCAGCCCTCAGAACAACAGCGCCCCCTGCAGGCCTCTCTGCTCCACCACCAGAACAGGCACAGCCCAGGAGTGTGAGGAGCCAGTGTCCCAATGGGCAGCCTCCATGCCAGTGCCGATGTGCCCAGGCCCCCTGTCCTCTGGAAAGACAGCCCTCCGCTGCGCTCCACACCATTTCCTCCCTTTCTTTCTTTTCTTACTGACTTCAGAGAGGAGGGGAGAGGGAGAGGGAGAGGGAGAAACATCCATGATGAGACAGAATCATTGATCCGCTGCCTCCAGCACGCCCTCTAAGTGAGGATCGAGCCTGCAACCCGGGCCTGTGCCCTCCCTGACCAGGAATTGCACTATGGCCTCTCGGCTCGTGGGTCTGCGCTCTACCACTGAGCCACACTGGCCAGGCCCCACGCCACTTCTCATGGGACTGAACCCCAGATGCCTTCAGAGTTCCCCTGCTGGCCCACACGTGCGTCAGCGGCCTCTCTCCTTTTCCTCTACCGTGCCGCCTCTTCCACCTTCCGGCTTCTTTTCCGGGCTCACTTCCCATGGAAGTACCTGCACTCACGTTCCTATGTCTTAGGGTCTCCTTTGGGGAATCCCCCACTGAGACAGTACCATGCCCCTTCCTCCTTCCGTGGTCCCCTGAATTGGTGGTTTGCCGTAACCAACAAGCCCCGAGATGCTTTGCTCAAATAAAACAGAAATAGACGCCTGTCCCGCAGCAGTCCAGAGTAATCAAGCTCAGCAGGAAGGGGATCTGCTCCACCGGGTCACTCAGGGACCCAGCGTTCTGCCATCAGCTCATGAGACCCCTAGAGGGCGCCAGTTGCCAACATCCCAAGCTCCCAGGAAAGGCAGAGCTCGGAGGCGTGCACGGGAGGCCCATGGCCAGGAGGTGGCGCACATCACTCCCACTCTTACTCCCTTCCAGCCCCTCTCGGATTGTGGAGCGAACCTGGTCTGTGGCCACCGCTAACTGAGAGGCTGCCCAGCCGTGTACCCCGCTGCCCGGCACCGGTGGGGCAGGGGCAGAGGATGCGTTCTGGTGAACAACTGGCAGCCTCTGGCACATCCTTCCAAACCGCCTCTGAGCCCTGGCTGGTTTGGCTCAGTGGATAGAGCATAGAGCGTGGTCTGTGGTCTCAAGGGTCCGGGGGTTCGATTATGGTCAAGGGCACTTGCCCAGTCGTGGGCTTGATCCCCAGCAGGGGGCGTGCAGGAGGCGGCCAGTCAATGATTCCCTCTCATCACTGATCCTTCTATCTCTTCCTTTCCCTTCCTCTCTGAAATCAATAAAAATATTATTTTTTTAAAAAAAAAAAAACCTGCCTCTGAAACAAAGAAACAAACTACCGTTTGCACGAGCTTCTCCTTGAAACCCGGTTTATGTCATTTTGTGATTTTCTTATTTCATTTGTAATTTCAGGCAACAGGGGCATCGGGCAGCTGCTGCGCCGGGACGAGCTGCTGGGGGCGGCCCTGGCGCTGTCCCACGCCCGCTCGGTGCTGCTCACCACGGGCTTCCCCACGCACTTCAGCCACGAGCCCCCGGAGGAGACGGACGGGCCCCCGGGCGCCTTCGCTCTGGCCGCCTTCCTGCAGGCCCTGGCAAAGGGCGTCTCCATGGTCGTGGACCTGCGAGCCCGCAGCTTGTTCGAGAAGCTTGTGGAAGAGGCCGTGGAGCAAGGTGAGCGGCGAGGCGAGGGCGTAGGGCGGAGGGCGCGGGTGTTTGTGGGACTTCGGCTAGGCCAGGGGTGGGCAAACTTTTTGACTCGAGGGCCACAATGGGTTCTTAAACTGGACCGGAGGGCCGGAACAAAAGCATGGATGGAGTGTTTGTGTGTGAGCTAATATAAATTCAAAGTAAACATCATTACCTAAAAGGGTACGGTCTTTTTTTATTATTATTATTATTATTTCAATAGTTTAGAACAGCCGAACGGGCCGGATCTGGCCCGTGGGCCGTAGTTTGCAGGTGGCTGGCTATGCACTCGGCACAGGCGTTGTAAGCCCTGCCAGCTCAGAACCATTCTTGAGCATAAGCCACCTCCTCCCCATTGTATAGAGGAAGAGACCGAGGCTCTGAGAGAGCCAGGTGATCTGGGATTTGAACCCAGGTCCACCAGGCCACAGAGCCATGTCCCCGATGCCCAACCCACGAGAGGTGGGGGTGGCCTACAGAGGATTCTTGGCAACGCAGGGCATTCACAGACCCCTGGCGTTGGGGGTGGGAGAGCGGAGAATAGAGGGACCGAGAGGCTCAAATGGCAGCATCTCGTCTGGCCCGGATGGGAAGGGCTGCCCACGCCGCTCGGGCCCCCGGGGCACGCGGTGAGCACAGAGCTGTGAGCGACGGGGCTGCCAGGCTCGGGTGCCGAGATGGGTCTCGGGCGTCTCGCTCTCCTTCATCCGGCAGGTGTTGTTCCAGCTTAAGCTGGGAGCCGATGAATCTCACCTGCTTCTCACTGCCCAGCCCCCTGTCTCCCTCAAAATGCATAATTTTTTTAAATATATATTTTATTGATTTTTTTAAAAAAGAGAGGAAAGGAGAGGGCTAGAGAGTTAGAAACATCGATGAGAGAGAAACATCGATCAGCAGCCTCCTGCACACCCCCTACTGGGGATGTGCCCACAACTACAGCACTTGCCCTTGACCGGAATCGAACCTGGGACCCCTCAGTGCACAGGCCAGTTCACAGGCCGACGCTCTGTCCACTGAGCCAAACCAGTCGGAGCCAAAAATGCATCTCCAGGAGGCACAAACCCTTTTAGCCTCTCACAAGAATTTCAATCCCAGGAAGGCGTACCCAAAAGCCCCCGTTCCTTCCCAAGTTTCAGAAAGGACATGTCTGAACACACGGCGTCCGTATCGCATCACGCACGCAGCAAATGGGCGGTGAGCACCTACTGTGTGCCAGGCGCTATTCTCGGCCCTTGCAATCCATCCGTGACCAGAACGGGAAAATAGCCCCGCCCTCATGGGCGCCTGTTGTCCCGGAGCGTGACGGACAATAGACAACGCGTGGAAGGAGGAAAGTGCAGACAGCCCCGCGGGGCCGCTGTTTTAAACAGGATGTGCAGACACGGCCTCGGCCTCCGGGAGGAGGTGCCCTGGAGCCAAGGCTTGAAGTCAGTGCAGCAGTGGGGGCGGGGCTGCCAGGGGAAGAAGGCCCCCGGCTGTGTGTGACCTTCGCCAGGACAGAGGCCATCGAGGGAGGTGAAGAGGGGGCGTGGTCAGCTGACTAGCTCAGAAAGGACGAGGAGAAGAGAAGCTGGGGAGGGGGACACGGAGGTCACAGGGGCCAGGCCGGGAGGGGCCTCAGGGGAGCTGTGAGCTCCTGGGCTTTCATTTTGGGGGTGACGGGGAGCCCTAAGGCACTGAGAGGAGGAGGGTGTGTTCTGGCTTCGGCGTTCATTTTTCAAAGGTACTATGTGTTTGGGTTGTTGTTGTTTTGTTTTGTTTTTTAATATATTTTATTGATATTTTACAGAGAAGAAGGGAAAGGGATAGAGAGTTAGAAACATCTATGAGAGAGTAACATCGACCAGCTGCCTCTTGCACACCCCCTACCGGGGATGTGCCCGCAACCAAGGTACATGCCCTTGACCAGAATCGAACCTGGGACCCTTGAGTCCGCAGGCTGATGCTCTATCCACTGAGCCAAACCTGTTATGGCTGACGTGTCCACTCTCTGTCTTGTCAAGGTGTTCTGAAGACCCCAATCCCGATCCTAACTTACCAGGGCGGATCTGCAGGAGCCGCCCGGGCGTTTCTCTGCGACGAGAGGGACCCCAAGTCTCCCAGGTCTGTGTGGCCCCTCCCCGTGCGCAGCGGGTGGCAGTGGGAGAGCCCCGTGGTGTGAACTTCGACAACTGCGTCCCTGCACACGTCAGCCCCTCACAGAGACCAAAGCCGTGGGCCGTGGGCCCCGGGCTCAATGGGCCAGACTAGCCAACAAGGCCGAGGTTTCAGGGCGACTGAGGGCAACGTGGGTCCCTGAGAGATTGCACATCTCCCTGGAGGAGGGAGAAGATGATAAAACACAAGCACTAGTCGTTACTCACGCCGGCTCATGACCCATTGGAGAGCCGTGAGGTCATCCAGTGCAGGGCAGTCGGCACCTTTGTCACATGAAATAGAGATGGCATCGTGTATCCTGGGTAGTAATCACGAGTACTCGCTTGTGAAACTTCGTCTGTGCGTGTGTGTGCGCGTGTGCATGTGCGTGTGCGTGTGTGTGTGTGTGTGTGTGTGTGTTACTGAATATTGTGATCAAACACCTGGAGAAAAACACTTCTTTTCTGTATGTACGTAGGATGCATCTCAGACCTTGTACATTTCGGTGCTGTGCCTTGCAAACGTTTTCGACCGCAGCCCACAGTAATACATTTCGCATTGCAAACCACACACACACACACACACACACACACACACACGCACATAATTGAAACGGAGGTTTCCAAGTAACAGTATTTACTTGCTGCAGGCAATGTATTCTAAGCTGGCCTAGTCTGTTCTGTTCTCTTCTACTCTGTTTTCATCTGCTTTTCAGAAAAATGTTGACCTGGCCCCACAAATCTAGTTTGCCGCCCACTAATGCGTAGAATTGAGGAGTGCTGCTTGCATAGGCCTGGACGGAGGGCATAGCCATCTGGCAGCTCACAGCAAAGGCCGGCGCTCCCGCTGAGGACCCTCGGTCACCAGGGAAAAGTGTGGTTGCAGACCCGACATGCTATTCCATGCTGGGAGGGTGTGTGTGGCGCCTGAGAGAAATGTGCGTGTTCCCTGAATGGGTGGCATACCCACAAACCTCCGACTCACCAGGGAGACGCTAGAAACTCCCTTTGGGTGAGATTGAAAGGCCGGGTAACACAGATGTGCTCTCCTGCTGAAGGGAGGGGGGGAGGGGAGCCAGATCTGACCCCCTGCTGAGGGGAGGGAGGGAGGGGAGCCAGATCCAATCATAGGCAGGAGCCTCTGCTCTTTAGAGAAGATGCACTAATTTTCCCAGGGAGCTGGTTCCCAAGCCAAGAGTGAATTCCTTCCTGGGTAGCTAAAATGGCTCTTCTGGCTAAAAAAAAAAAAAAAAAAGTCAGCCAGGCCAGTGTGGGTCAGTGGTTGAGCATCCACCTGTGAACCAAGAGGTCATGGTTTGATTCCCAGTCAGGGCTCATGCCCCGGTTTTGGGCTCGACCCCAGTGTGGGTCATGCAGGAGGCAGCTGATCAATGTCTCTCATGATTGATGTTTTTCTCTCTCTCTTCCCTTCCTCTCTGAAATCAGTAATATTTATGTATTTATGTATTTGTTTACTTTTAATCAATGCCCCTTCAGGAAGGTGGCGCTGAGTGCTCCTGGGGAAGGTCCAGCCTTGGTGCTCTCGTTCTAGAACAGAGGCTGCACGGGTCTGGCCCAGGGCTTTGCGCTGAGCTGGTTGTCATCACCAGCAATGTCCCCCCACAGGGAACGCGGGGCCGGCTCCTTCCTCCTGTCGCTTTTGCTTCTCAGTGGCCACCTGTCCCGCTCGGGGCACGTCGCCTCGGGGTGACCCTGCAGCACCTGCTCAGGGCCCTGCTCGTCCACCTCATTCTAGCCCAGGGGTGGGCAAACTTTTTGACTCGAGGGCCACAATGGGTTCTTACACTGGACCGGAGGGCCGGAACAAAAGCAACCTGACCATGCTGGCACTTTCCTCTTGGGCTGCTGGTGAAGGAGCGGAGGGGAGAGCAAGAGAACCCTCCGCTCTTTCGGCTCCGTGGGCCGGATAGAATAGCCAAACGGGCCGAATCCGGCCCTCGGGCCGTAGTTTGCCCACCCCTGTTCTAGCCCAACTAAGGCACGTGGGCTGGCAGGAAGCCTTGCTTTTCAGAACACGTACAGAGGAAGCACCCGGAGCCACGATGTTGTCCTCATTATGGTAAAATGTGCCGCTTTAAGGGTGCAGGTCTGCGTCGTGAAGGACACGCACGCTGCTGTGCCGCTGCCCCACCACCCACCTCCAGCAAAACTCGGTCATCTTCCCAGCGGGCGCTCTGTCCCCATTCCCGTTCCTCCCGGCTCCCAGCGCCTGACACCTGCCGCTCTACTTTTTTATGTCTCTGCACGTTGCCTATTGTGGGGCCCTCACGCACGTGGAGTCCCATGGGAGCTGCCATTTCAGCAACCTGCCTGCCTCACTGGGCAAAGCGTCCTGGAGCCGCCTGCCTGTGGGAGCGGGTGTCAGACTCCCTGTCCTTGGAAGGCCGAGCCCCGTTCCACGGCACACAGGGGCCGCGTCTGGCTGGCGTGTTCCCGGCGGGTAGTCATTCGGGGTGGTCCCACCTTCTGTCCATTGTGGATAATGCCGCCAGGCCCATGGGTGTGTGACTACCTCTTCAGTACCTGGCTTTCCATTCCTTGGGGTGCATACCACAGAGGAATTGCTGGATCCCATGGTAATTCCATTTAGGTTTTTTGTTGTTGTTTTTTATTAGCCCCCACATTGTCTTCGTAGCACAGTTAAGATTTTGAAGAACTCCATCATGGGTAGGGGGGGCAGATTTAGAGAGATACAAAAGTCAGATTTAGAGAGATACAAAAGTGCGGTTTCTCTAGAGAGGTGACGCCACTCACCCAGGGCCAGGGGCATGAGGATCTGAGCAGCTGGTGCCACAGCCCGCATCCTCACCACATGCCACCCGTGCCCCTCACCTCCCTGTCTCTGTCTCTAAGGAAGTTCATCTCGTGGTAGATTCATTGGCCCAACACTTCGATTCCTTCTCCGTCTGTTTGTGTCTGTACACCGAGCAGGAGCTGGGGGGGGGGGGGCAGTGGTGAGTCCACAGCAGCCACACTCACACCACTGGGCGCCGGTTCACGGAGGTCTGGGCCAGGCTCCAGCGACGTCCACAGCCATGACCCTGACTGTCAGCCTCCCGGCTGTCATGGCCTCCGACTCTGATAAATTTCTAAAGATTCTGATATCGTTTCTTAAGGTGATCAGCTAGGCCAGTGGTCGGCAAACTCATTAGTCAAATATCAACAGTACAACAATTGAAATTTCTTTTGAGAGCCAACTTTAAAAAAAATATATTTTATTGATTTTTTTTTTAACAGAGAGGAAGGGAGAGAGATAGTTAGAAACATCGATGAGAGAAAAACATCGATCCGCTGCCTCTTGCACACCCTCCAACCAAGGGAGGGATATGCCTACAACCAAGGTGCATGCCCTTGATCGGAATCGAACCTGGGACCCTTCAGTCCTCAGGCTGAATGAAGCTCTAATCCACTGAGCCAAATTGGTTAGGGTGAGCCACATTTTTTGAACTTAAACTTCTTCTAACGCCACTTCTTCAAAACAGACTTGCCCAGGGCGTGGTGTTTTCTGGAAGGGCCACACTCAAGGGGCCAAAGAGCCACATGTGGCTCTCGAGCCGCAGATTGCTGACCAGGGAGGTAGACCAGCTGCAGCACGGGCCCTGCTGTGGAGCAGAGGTCCAGCCACGCTCTGTAGGAATGAAGGAACCCAAGAGGGAGGGACGCGTCCTCCACGTAGCAGTTGTGACGCTGCCACGAGGCCGCCACCTCTGCTCCAGGATGCTGTGCTTTCGTTCCCGGCAGATTCGACCACCTGGTGGCGATCGAGCGCGCAGGCAGGGCTGCCGACGGCAATTACTACAACGCGAGGAAAATGAACATCAAGCATTTGGTGGACCCCATTGACGACCTTTTCCTGGCAGCACGGAACATTCCTGGAATCACATCAACTGGTAAGCAAGAGGCACGGAGAATTCAGGACGTGCCCGCGCCGAGTGCCTTTTTATTGGCTATTGAACCCAGGGCAGGAAAGAGTTTTATGGGGACCATTGTTTCCCACTCCAGAGAGGGTCTGCATAGACAATAGCCACAACGTCATTCAGAAAGCCAGCGTTCCCACAGGCAACCGAGGGAAATGGCATTGAGCCTCGCACGTTTGCCCAACTCTACACTATTAAAACGAACAATAGGATAATAATAATAATAATAATTAACAATAATATCAAGGCCTGGCATATTGTGGTGGTCGCAGGGGATGAATGTACCAAGTATACTATGTGTCCTCTTAGGAAGCATCTTAATTTTAAAACACGTGTTAACTATGTGATTGGTGCCGTCTCTTTCTTAAAAATATATATATATATATATTTATTGATTTTTCACAGAGAGGAAGGGAGATGGATAGAGAGCTAGAAACATCAATGAGAGAGAAACATAGATCAGCTGCCTCCTACACACCCCGCACCAGGGAGGTGCCTGCAACCAAGGTACATGCCCCTGACCGGAATCGAACCTGGGACCTTTCAGTCTGCAGGCCGATGCTCTATCCCAGGCGTGGGCAAACTACAGCCTGCGGGCCGGATGGCTGTTCTAAACTATTGAAACAATAATAATTTAAAAAAAGACCATACCCTTCTATGTAATGATGTTTACTTTGAATTTATATTAGTTCACACAAACACTCCATCCATGCTCTTGTTCCGGCCCTCCGGTCCAGTTTAAGAACCCATTGTTGGCCCTCGAGTCGAAAAGTTTGCCCACCCCTGCCTATCCACTGAGCCAAACCGGTTACGGCAGAAGGTTTTTTATTTTACTTTTTAAATGTAGTGCCATCTCTTGACTGCTAATAGTATCCTAGCGTGGTCATTCGTGGAAAGCACAGAACTTGACCATTTTCGGGAGTTTCCCGTTCGGTGGATAGTTGAAGCTCTGAAACCCTGTGAGGCAGGGAGGGGGCGTCTAGTGTCCAACCATGAGGCCGGGGCTTCTGGATCTTGCCCGGCTCACGGCCGCTGCCGGGAGGATTGGGAGCAGAGCCCAGGCTCCCAAGACCCCACCGGACGAGCTTTTCAGGAACTCGGTGGATTTCTGTAAGGGTTCCTCCCCTGGGGGCGACAGGGATCAGACCCTGCAGCCATTAACCCGGTTGCCCTGGTCTGCCTTTCTCTGTTTTCTCCAGCCCTGGAGCCTTTCCCAGACTCATTAGTCACCTCGGGCTTTTAAGGTTCTAATGAGTCAATGAAAGTCTTCCCGGCCGAGCAGAGAACGCATGCAAACCCACCCTGGTCTTTCCCAGAAGCGGCCCGGGCGTGGTAGGCACTGCCTCCTTGGTTTTGCGGTTCCTGTGGCTCCGGGAAGAGCGCCTAGGACCTAGAGCCTGGGGGGCGGTGGGGGGCGGGGATTCCCAGGGTGGAGAAGGAAAGGGTCTCTGAGTCCAAAGGAGCTGCTGTTCCCCGCTGAACAGATCCCCAATCTGTGCTGATCCCACACAGAGCACCCCCCCACCCCCGCCCCAGATCCCAGGGGATCTGACTGCTTCACCGTCCAGCTGCCCCCTTTGTGGGACTCTGGATGGTTCTCTGGGCCTCGGGGGCTTAGGCCCCTCCTGTGGTTCCTCAGAGCCCTGTGCCCAGCAGGACTAACCCCTCTCTCGTTACCCATAGCACCCTGTTCCTCCGTTTCCCCAGGCAGCTGCCTCGTCCTGCACAGAGCGCTCCATGAGAACCCAGACCCCACCTTTCGCTTACTACCCGAGCCCTGGCCTCGCCGAGACGCTGTGAGCTCCGTCAGGAACACAGGGCCAAGGGCCTAAGGAGTGAACAGGATGAAAGTCACAAAATGCTCCAGAGCAGAGACAGAGAGAGAGAAATTCCCCTGCTAGGTGTTGCCATTATTCCCCTCCTCCGATGGGCTGTCACGGGTCTGCAAAACTGTTCTGAGAAAACCCCCAGGGTGCGGGGCATCCACACGGTCCGGTGCTTTTGGCCGAGTCCGGGTCTGGAGGTGGGTCACCTCTGTGCCCAGCTGCACCAGCTCACAATGAACGCTAACCTCCGGTGCACGTCCCTCTGTTGACGTAGAAAAACATTCAAACCTGCAGAGAAATTTGTCGAGTGACTGAAACTAAATTGAAAGTGGTTAAGGACTCCGAAGATGGCAGACCACTGGAGGTCACTGCTCACCGGTCTGCCTATCCCATTCCACCACAGCTACCATTTTGAAGAACAAGAAAAAAGCAATGAAAGTTATTAAAGGATCTGCTTCATTGAAACCAATAAGACCGCCCTGACCAATTTGGCTCAGTGGATAGAGCGTCAGCCTGCAGACTGAAGAGTCCCAGGTTCGATTCTGCTCAAGGGCATGCATGTTGGTTGCAGGCACATCCCCAGTGTGGGGTGTGCAGGAGGCAGCTGATCGATGCTTCTCTCTCTTCGATGTTTCTAACTCTCGATTCCTTCCCTTCCTCTCTGTAAAAAAAAAATCAATAAAAATATATTTTTTTAAAAAAATGAAAGCAATGAGACCAATGGAAACTTGACGAAGTGCCATGTCAGGCATGGAGAAGCTTCTGATGATCTGGATTCGGGACCGGACACAGAAGCACGTCCTTCTCGGCACCGTGACGGCCGTGACCGAGCACAGTTTATGGGTGACGTTGAAAGAAAAAGATGGGCCCGACTACAGTGAATCTACTGCCAGCTCTGGGTGATTTAAACAGTTCCAGAGCGGCATTCAGCCCTGGCCCGTGTGGCTCAGTTGGTCGGAGCATCATCCTGTACACGCAAAGGTCACTGGTTTCATTCTTGGTCTGGCACATGCCCAGGTTGTGGGTTTGGTCCCTGATCCATGTTTCTCTCTCTCTTTCTCTTTCTTTCTTTCTCTCTCTCTTTTCCCTCTCCCTTCCCCCCTCCCTCTCCCTTCCTCTCTCTCTCAAATCAATAAACATATTCTTTTTTTTATATAAAAAATTGTTATTCGTACACGATGTGGAAGTGAGTGGTGGGTCTGCCAGCGCTGGCGTGAAGGCAGCAGGAGAACCAGAATTTTCGGAAACTCTAGATAAGCTTATGATGGAGGAAAACTACGTACTTGCCAGAACAAATATTCCATTGTGACGAAACCTCCCTGTCCTGGAAACAGGTGCCTGAATGTGCTTTCGTCCGTGGGGAGGCCAAGGCCGTGCCAGGTTTCAAGGCTTCTAAGGACAGGACACCCTCAAGGCAGGGCTGCAGGCTGCAGATTGAACCCCTTCAACATGGCACAGTGTGAACCCCGGGGCCGCTGAGCTTTTCACTGAGCAGCGCCCTCCAGGGGCAACAAGAAGGCCTGGGTGTGCCAGCTCCTCTCCCAGGATGCCCTCCTGAGTTGCTGTGCCAGCACAAGGGAGAGGTAAGCTTGGAGATTAACGTCTTTCAAGATGTTGCTTACCGTTGACAGTGCTCCAGACATCCTCCCCCTTTCATTGGTGATCTTCAACCCAGTCTCAAAGTGGCGCTTCTGTCTCCAAGCACCATCTCTTTGACCCAGACAATCCATCGAGAAGTTACACCAGTGTGTAAGACCTACTCCTCAGGGGATGACCTTTGCCCAGGCTGTTGCTGCCTCGGAGGAAGACGCTGCTGAGAATACAGGGGTGAAGCGACGAAGGTCTGCAGCCTCTGTCTCCGCATGAGGAGTCCTGCCGGGCTGCGCTGGTGTCGTCCCGCCATGTATGAGTGGCGAGTGGAAGAAGACACTCAGGAGGTTTGTCCACGATGTCAAAGGACTTGCCAGGGATGAGGAGGTTGCAAAAACCGCCCAGGCTGTGGCTGAGATGGCAAATGCCACCCGGCTGCAGGTGCGGATGGCATCGAGCGGCTCCTAGCGGTGGTTCCTGAGGAACTGACCGACGAGGAGGTGTTGGAACTGGAACAGGAGTGCACAGCCGAAGAGACAGGAGGAAAGGAAAGTGTGACCTCCCGGTTCATAGGTTGATGCTCAACCGCCGAGCGACGCCCAACCCCTGGCTGGGCCAAACGTTGACTCACTTTTTAACCGGAGAGTTTTCTAGAATACCTAAAGGAGATGTACATCTCCTGGTTGTCTGAAAACATACCCGGAGCCAACTCCCTCCCTGCCCCACAGCCCCATGTGGCCTGATCCTATATATACTGACTCGGTTTGTCTTTCCTTTAGGGGTTGGTGACGGAGGCAATGAACTTGGGATGGGCAAGGTGAAGGAGGCCGTGAAGAGCCACATACGAAACGGGGACGTCATTGCCTGTGACGTGGAGGCTGACTTTGCTGTCATCGCTGGTGAGTGCTAGGAGGGCTGGCCAGTGCACCCAGGGGGCGGGGCCTGGCTCTCCAGGGGGAGGGGCCTGGCTTTCAGAGGGAGGGGTTTGGCAGCCTAGGGGGAGGGGCCTGGCTCACAGCCTGTCTAACCAGAAGTTTATCCAAAAAAAAAAAATTAATAAATACAAAGAACTCTTAAAACTCCTCCATAAGAAAACAAACTGCCCAACTAAAACATGGGCAAAAGACCTGAAACAGCTCGCAAAGAAGACGTAGAGATGGCAGGTAGGCATCTGAAAAGTTGTCCACACGCTGCGTCTCTGGTCTCTGCTCTGGGTTCGCTTTTCACTGGGTTCACCCAGAAGAGGAGGCGGAAACCCTCAGGCCTGGGCGCTTGCGGGCTGATGGCAGATCTGTTATCTGCCGGCCCCTTACCCTGGGGTCTTGGACCCCAGGGGCAGAGAACCTCAGGAGAATTTCTTTGGAAGTCCTCAGGTTTCCTCCAGTTTATCTTCAGATACTCGGTTCTTCATAAAATTGGTCAAACCCCACGGGCTTGGCCCGCTGACTTCAGCAGCAGGTGGGGTCCCCTAAAGAGAGGAGGGGATTCCACGTGACTGTGGGGAGAGGGCTGGCTGGCTGGAAGGAAAGCTTCGGATGAAGAACTCTGGGGTGAGGCTGCAGGAGGTCCCCTCCAGCTGGGGTTGGGAGCGCTGGGACCTGAAGGCAGAGAGTGGCGTCTGTTCCTCCTGCTCCGTGTCGCCCAGAAAGGACAGGGGCTCCGGAATCAGGGCGATGGCAGCTCGTCTCCCCAAGCCTCGTTGTCCTCACGCTCACAGAGGGTCAGGGAAACCTCTGTAACGCCCCCGGCGGGGGATGGGGGGGCGGCCACAGGAGATTCGCTGCGCTTGGAGCAGACTGAGTGGACACGGGGTGACAGGCAGAGGGAGGTCCAGGAGAGGGAGTCGGGAGGCACAGCCGCTCATCTCCATCCCGGCTCCTGACACCGGGAGGCAGGGAGGCAGGCCCGGGACGGTCAGCAGCTAGCCGGGCCCAGCTTCAGTCAGGCCCGACAGGGCCCACCTCCACTGGCGGCCATACCCAGAGGCCTGCTGTCCTGCCTGTCCTGTCCTCCTGTCCTGCCCAGGGGGCGGGGCCTGGCCAACACAGAGATGAGTTTGCGGAGGGACTCAGCAGCAGGGCCCCTGAATGCGGGCTTGAGTCCAATCCAACCCCCTTTCCAGGTCTTGGGGTCCCCCCAGCCCCACGTCCCTGATCCCACCATGCAGCCCAGGATCCAGCCATGCTCAGCTCCTGTCCTTGTGCCGATGCAGCATGAGTTTAATTTCCCCAAGGAAAGGGTGATGTAACAATAATACTGGAGACATTTCCAAAGGGCAGGCAGTGGCGGTGACAGGAGGGGCCCAGACACCACCGTCCCCCCCAGAACAGCAGGCATGGCCAGCTCCTCGTTCTCAGGCTCCACGCACGCCCATTCTACGTAGCTTCTCCCTGGCACACCTGCCTTTTAAACACTTCTCTTTCCCTTTAATATTACCATGCGTACGTTTTTATTCCCACCCTTGCCGGGAGGTGGAGTCTGGGCTCAGGGGTGGCATAACAGTGTGGTTATACTTAACACTATACACCAGAAAATGGCTAGGATGGTCAGTTCTATGCGAGTTGTTTTTTTTTTTTTGTTTTTTTTTTTTTTTAATACAATTAAAAATATATTTTTTAAGAGTATGGGCTCTGGAGGCAGCAGCCTGAGTTCACGACTTAGGCCCACCACTTACTAGCTGTGTGACCTTAGGCAGGTGGCTTGACCCCTCTGTTCTGTTCCCTGGTTTTGTACATGAAAATCACAATAACTACCTATACCTCACAGCCTTCTTGTAAGGGTGCCACGGGCTAACCCAAGGAAGGCCTTACGACAGTGCCACACATGGTGAGCATTCTGCCGAAGCAAGTCACTTTGTTCCATTGACCATGAGATGCCATTGGTGACAAGCATTACCGTTATTTTACATACCGCTAAGAAAGAAAAACACTGCCATTTGTATCTGTAAGATGGTATTGGGTGCAAGAGGCATCTCAATTTCGGAGATGTAAATGTAAAAAACAAAAGCGCATCATAAAATCACTGGATTACAGTATCATTATCACCACGTGACCTTCACCCATCCTATTCTGATATGTGACTTGCATTTTTATGGCATATCTTTTGTACTCAGTGGGTATTTGGGTTTTTCCCTACCTTCACTCTTTCTCTGGCACATTCTACCCAGACTACAAGGCCCATATTAAATGACCCTTTTCCAAATCAGTCAAGATGAGTGCCCCTCTCAGTGCTCCCATAATCCTTTGTGCATGTCTCCTTCATGATTGTGCCACCCTATGGTTGGCTGTGTGCACAGACCCTCTCTCCCCTGATTGAGAACTTCCCTTTCCTCCCTCCCTCCCTTCCTCCCTTCCTTCCTTCCTTCCTTCCTTCCTTCCTTTCTTTCTTCCCTCCCTCCTTCCTTCCTTCCTTCCTTCCTTCCTTCCTTCCTTCCTTCCTTCCCTCTCTTCTTCCTTACCTCCTTCCTTCCTTCCTTCCCTCCCTCCCTCCTTCCTTCCTTCTTTCCCTCCCTCCTATCCTTTCTTCTTTCCTTCCTTCTTTTCTTCTTTTCTTCTTTTAATTTGTTGTTAATCCTCATCAGAGGACATTTTATCCCATTGCTTTTCAGAGAGAGTGGAAGGGAGGGAGGGAGGGGGAGAGAAAGAAAGAGAGAGAAACATTTTTGTAAGAGACACACGTTAACTGGCTGCTTCCCCCAGGTGCCCCGGTGCCCTAATGGGTGGTCGGGAGCAAACCGGCACCCCAGGTGGGTGCCATTGACTGGGAGTGAACCTGAGAGCCTTCGGTTTCCAGGCGGATGCTACCACCGCCGAGCCCCACCGGCCAGGGCACCCTGTCTCCCCTCGTCCCCTAGCACCTGGGGCTCCGCAGTCCAGCTCCGGCAGGTTTCGGAGAAGAGCAGGTGAGGTGGCCCCCAGGGGGAACTGGCCCTTTGAGGCTGGCTGGTAAAAGAGGAAGGAAGCGCTGATACAACTCAGGTGCCGGGCTGGGCCTAACCCTCCCAGGACATGCTTCCGTGCAGCCTGAGGCCCAGCGGAGAATTCTGGAACGGCTCCTGGGCGTGGCCTGAATCTTGTTCTCTGACTCGTTAACAGTGCAGAACCTAGGTGGTTTCGAGCAGGGGTGGGGAACGTCCTGCCCGCGGGCCCAGAAGTCATTTGGTCCGGCCTGCCGAGGCCACCGAAGGCGGGACTCAAAATTCAGTAAACCCACGAGCTTTTCATAGCGACATGAACCTACAGCCAGTGAATTCTAGTGAGCAAAGGGAGGTACACGTGTCCAAACGGTGCTGCGCAGCTGTGCTTCTCACACTTTAACTTAAATCACGATCGCCTGGGAGGCCTGTTGAACCTCCGCGTGGCCCCACGGCCCTGCGAGCTTCTGACGATGCAGATCCGCACGATGCAGCCTCGGAGTTGGTGCTTCCAGCAGGCCCCGGTGCTGGGGCCGTGGGCCCGCTCTCGAGACGTGTTCCGAAGCTTCGAGGAAGGGGACAGACCGTGTCACCGCGTCCCCAGCTCCGTGTTGAAATCTCATTCTGTTCCAGGCGTTTCCAACTGGGGAGGCTACGCCTTGGCCTGTGCCCTGTACGTCCTGAACTCCTGCGCGGTCCACGGGCGGTACCTGAGGAAGGCCACCGGGCCCTCGCCCCCGCCCGGGGAGCAGCGCTGGCCTGAGGCGCTCCCGTCCGTCGCTAAGGTAACAGCCCCCCACGGTTCCCCTTCCCCCCACCCCCTCCATGGGAACAGCTCTTCCCTGGGTGGGGAGAGGGCCTGGCGTGCGAGCCGAGGCCACGGGCCAGCACCACGGTTGCCCGTCCACAGCCAGAGGCAGGGCCTACCGAGGGGCAAAGGCGTCCCAGCCGGACTGGATTGAGTGACCTTTGACCTACTCATGATCCTAAATTATGAAGGAAGACCTGTTACCAACGACTCTCTTCCTCCTGGTTTGACTTTGGGCAAATAGCTTAACCTGTCTGAGCCTCGTTTCCTTTGTCTGTAAATTGGAGGCTAGCAGCATTGTGGGAAGAACTGAATATACAGGCAGACCTGAGATATTGGGGTTCCAGACCACCTCAATAAAGCGAGTGTCGTGTGAGTCACACCCCTTTTGCTGGTGGGGGGGGGTCTTGCCTTTGGGGGTGGGGCAATTCTTTTTAAGCACAATATCTGTGAGGCGCAATAAAACGAGGTGTGCCTGCAGCTGCCTTTGGGGCACCTTGTGGTCCCCTTCCAACGAGTCTACAATCCAGCCAGGGCACTAAAACCTCAGGTGGGATGGGACCATTAGCCTGCTCACAGCGTGCGAAGGTTGGAGGATGGAGGAGGGAACAGCGGTGGGAACCAGCTCAGTGCTCAGTGCTGAAGCTGCTCTGGAGGTGGGGGGCAGTCGGCAGGGGGTGCGCTGGCATAGAGGAGGGCATCTGCTCCCAGGAAAAAACATTGTCTTGTACCCTGCCCAACCCCTTTTCCTTCTGCCTGAAGCATCCATCTTCTATGAAAACTGCTGCTTGAAATTTTAACCCTGCTAATTGGCTTCTGTAAATTCTTGCTTGCTAAGACTACTCCCATGTCAGCGAGGCCATTAAACTTTCCCCAGACAAGGTTATCAGTGCTGGCGCCAGGCCAGGCTTCTGGTTGAGGTCTCAAGGCCCCCAGCACATACCGGCTCTTCAAGAACTTGCAAAAGGGGGCCGGAAACACTCCGTATTTGGGTGACAAAGAAGGTAAAATCATATAAATAGGGAACATTCCTCCATGTTGGGGCCCAGAACTTGAGAGACATTTTCCTCTGGACCCTCGCGTAATAAACATCACTCCATCTCTCTAGGTATTGCTTGGTTCTTCTTCGGTTTTCTGTAACATGCCCACCTCTCCCTCTGTCTTTCCCTCCTGCCCCCATGCCCCACCCATCTCTCCAGCACCTCCCTGGATTGGCGGTGTCTCTGTTTTCCAAGGGAGGGAGCTGAGGCCCCAAGAGGGGAGCGGCTTGCCCAGCACCACCAGCCAGGAGGCAGAGCTGAGGTCTGGGTCTGCGCCTCTGACTCTACTCTGGGCTCCTCCCAGCATGGCTCCCGAGTTGCTCAGGTCCTGTAGGGGCACCAGTTCCTGGTAATGCCAGGCTGCTGGGAGGGAGAAGCAGGGCTCGCTGCGGAAGAGACATCTTCTGGGGAAATGGTCTGATGAGAGGGACCCAGAGGGCCTTCTGTGCTTTCTTTGCTTCCTGGATCTTAATTGGAAAAAAAAAAAAAAAACCAACACACAACACTTAGGGGGCTGCCTCCCACATGACCCCTGATTCACACAGGCAGCAGAATGAGCCAAGCAGTCACACAGCTCAACACTTAGCCCAGGGATGGAAAATTCTCCCTCCCAGTTTCCACCCGGTCCTTCGTCAATGTATTAATAATGCACCATCCTTACAGCGGAGACAAAAAGGGACGTGTTTAAAGCAGAAGTCCAAGCGTGTGTTTGTTGAGCCCTCCCTCTGGGTCAGGCCCAGGCCTGCTCCAGGGCAGGGAACTCGGGACCCACAGTGGAGACAGCACAGGAAAGGTAGTTTCAGGCGACAGGAGGAAGTGGGCACAAGCGAGCTACTGTGGGTGCTCAGAGAACGGGCACTTGGCTCATCCAGAGAGCTCAAGGAAGGCTTTCTGGAGGAGGCGGCACTCGGCAGGGTATTTGAGGGTGAGCAGGATGTAAGTAGCAGACAAGGAAGGGAGGGAAGGGCCTTCCAAGCCGCAGGAAGATGCAGGGACACAAGGTGGTGCAGTGTTCAAGAGAATAACTAGAATTGTCATACGGCAGCTCAGTGGCCACTCCTGGCAGGGTCCTGAGTCATTAGGAGACGCTGGGCAGAGCTGTGGCCCGCGGTGGTGGTGGTGAGCCTTGCTTGGTTAGGGACCGAGGGGCGTCCCTCATCCCTGCTCTGTGAGTTGCTTGTAGGTTGGGCCTCCCATACTGAGGGACAGTTCTTAGCGGTCTGGTCAGAACTGTGCCAGGAGTGGGCACCACGCGGAGGAGCCCAGGATCCACGCCTGCCCACTCCGGCCTTTGGCCGAGCCCTGGGGTTTTAATGGAGGGCAGGACAAATGGCTGTAGAGCATTCCCCAGACCTTCTAGGGACCAAGAGCCAGCGGATGACGCTTCACAGGAGGGACTGAGGGTGGATGGACGGACGGACGGATGGATGGATGGATGGGTGGATTGACGGACAGAAGGATGGATGGACGGACTGACGGAAGGACTGCTGGCTGGCTGGCTAGCTGGTTGGATGGGTACATACATGATGGATGAGTAGGTAATGGATTTAATGGATGATACAGAGAGACGGGAACAGGGCCTCTGGCCTCACCCTGGGCTCCCGTTCCTTCCCAGCACTTTCATCTCCACTTTTTTTTCTAACTATTTTGTGTGAGGCATAACTGATATACATCACCGAAACCTTAAGTGTGCACGGGATTACATTTTATAAATAAAAAGGGGCCATCTTCCCAGGAGACCCCTTTCTCCCACCCCTCTCTGCACGGCAACACCACCTCACCACGGATACCAGTCCGCCAGGCTCCCACTGTGAGTCGCTGTGACCAGCCGCTCACTAGGCCTCCAAGCCCAGAAGTCATCCTGGGGCCCCTGTCACCCCCACAATGAGCAAGGCCTGCAGCCTGTCCACCTGCCTCCCTTCCGTGCTCCCTCCCGGCTCCACCTGGAGGGGGTGTTAGCCTGCAGGCGGTCTGCCCCCTAGCTCCCTGTCTGTCTCTCCCCAGCAGCACCCTCTGCCCTTGGAGAGCTCCTGGGGGGGGGGGTGATTCCTGGGAGATGGGCAGGACTCACGGTCGGACACGTTGCGTGCCAGCCAGTTCCTGTTGATGGGCCACGGGCACCCTGAGGACCACGGGTCCTCCCTGGGACCCAAAGGATGCGCATGGTGGGAGCCGCAGTGTCCTGGGAGGAAATGGCGGAGGGTCCCAGAAGCATTCCCCAGTAAAGAGAGGATGTGACCCCGGAGAAGAGAAAAGGGAGGACAGAGCCCGAACAAAGGGCGGAAAGTGCCATTCTGGGCTGCCCGGCCCCCGGGGGCCCCTGGGAGGGGCAGTTGGACAGACTCTCTGGAAACGCTCAGGCCTCCCTTCCACCTTGGCCTCCGGGCAGAGCGGAAACGCAGGCTCTCAGGGCAGCGAGCGCAAAGACAGTTCCCGGGGACACTTGCCAGCGCTCTCCCCATTGTTTTAAAGCGTTTCCAGCGAGGGCCCCTCGCAGCCCCTAGCTCGGCCCACCTCTGCTCTTTTGACCTGGCCGGCCCTCCTCCTGGACGTCTGCCTTGAGTCACCCCAGTGAGTGGGGTTCGGTGCCCTGCTCGGTCCTGTGACACCCCCGCCCCCGGACTGTCCCTGCCTGAGCACCCGCACATCTAGGCTGTGAACCCCCGGACAGGGACCGTGTCACATTCACCACTGGATCCCAACGCGGAGACGGTGCCAGTCAGGCCTGGCTGGACGGCTGAGTGAATCAGCAGTGCCCGGTTCAGCTTCCTGCTCAGAAGCCTGTCACCGCTTCTTCCTGCTCTTGATTGCCTGGTCCTGGCCTCTCGCCCCCTCCTTTCTTTGTGGAGGAGGAGGGGGCGGGGAGGACATGTTTGCCTTCTCCCCCGCAGGCACCGTCCTCTCTCCTTTTGCTTTCCCTGAGACCTACCTTCCTTGGGGAGAGAGCTCCTGAGCTGGGGAGAAGCTTAGCCAGGTGGAGGGAAAGGGAAGGAGGGGAATCTCATCGCCTTAGACAGCTCACACCCCGCCCCCTCCCGGCCCCCATTATACAGAGGAGGACACTGAGGCACAGGGAGGTTAAAGCATCTGCCGGGAAGGACCCGAGCCAGCTCTGTCGGACCCCCAGCCGCTCTGCCTGCCGGGCCCTGGGCTGCCGGTGAGGAGGGGCCTGTCATTCCTCGTGGCTCTGCTCACTCCGGAAGCTTCCACATGCTCAGCAGGGAATACGGGGAAGGCGACAGCGGCAGCACGTGGCACGTCCCCGTGGCAGGAGGCTGGCAGCGGGGTCTCGGGAGGAATGGGGGCATTCTGGGCCGGTCAGAGGCCAGCGGCAGGGAAGGCAGAGCTGGGCAGGGGCGAGGCAGGCCGGAAGCAGCCCCCTCTGCCCCCCCTGCCGAAGGAGGGAGTCTTTAGCGTGTGTGAGGAAAATGCAGGTTTCCATAAAAAGCATCTGACGGAAAGAATATGCAGGAAAGAAACAGCCCACACCGTGGCCGCGTCTGGCCAGTGGGTTTGGAGCCCGGCAAAGCAGGAAGCAGGGCTGTCTTTTGTGGCGGGTCTTCCCGGGCATTCGTATTTTTAAATATATATATTTTATTGATTTTTTACAGAGAGGAAGAGAGAGGAATAGAGAGTTAAAAACATCGATGAGAGAGAATCATCTATCAGTTGCCTCTTGCACACCCCCTACTGGGGATGTGCCCACAACCAAGGCACATGCCCTTGACCGGAATCGAACCTGGGACCTTTTAGTCCGCAGGCCGACGCTCTATCCACTGAGCCAAACCGGTTTCAGCGGCATTCATATTTTTAAGCAGCACTCGGCAGCGAAGGGGAGGCTGTGTCACGCCCAGTGCCCTCCCTCCGCGTGTGTGCCCGTCTGTGTGTGTGTGTCCTTGTCCTCCCCCGCCCGCCAGCTCTTCCTCCTCATTCCGTTTCAGGAGGAAAAGATGCTGAGCATCCTGGTGCAGCACGGAGTGCGGAGTGGCGTCTCGGGCCGCGTGGGCATGGAGGTGGACGGCCTGCCCTTCCACGGCACCCACGCCCAGATGATCCAGACGCTGCTGGGCGCCACCACCGGGCGCAAGTGACCCCACACGTCACACCAGTGAGGGTATGGGACAGATGGCCCCGCCTGGACCCGGGGACCCTCTGCACCAGCCCGGGAGCTGGCCTGGGGCTCTGCATGCCTTCTCCTGGCGGGCAGAGGGCAGGTGGGCCATGGGGCCCTCCCCCGGGGCCTCCAGTGATGGTTTCTACTGATATGGCGCCAGAGGCATTGCTCTCCACTCTCCGCCCCCGTAGCCTCGCAGGCCGCCCCGTGTTGTGCTCCGAAGGCCACGAGGCGAGCAATAAAGCACCAGGCGGACTGGGAAATAGCAAAATGCACCGATGTGACGTGCGCCACCTATGAAACTCTGGGCCTGCACTCGAGGTTTACTCACTACCCCGACCAACAAAATATTTAGACCTTTGAAATGCTCTCTTTTCAAACGGCATTTTGTTTACTGGGGCCCGTGGTCAGCAAACCGTGGCTCGCCAGCCACACGTGGCTCTTTGGCCCCTTGCGTGTGGCTCTTCCACAAAACACCACGTGCGGGCGTGCACGTACAGTGCGATTGAAACTTCATGGCCTGTGCGTAGGAGTCGGTTTTCGGCTCTCAAAAGGAATTTCATCCGTTGTACCATTGATACTTGGCTCTGTTGAAAAATGAGATTGCCAATCACTGACTTAGGCAAAAGATCCCTCCACCTTCTATTTCTCACCATCACCTCCCTGGTCCCTCACCTCTTGAGCCCCCACACCTCCTGAGCCCCCACCGTGGAGCCTCTTCCTCCTCATCTGCCTCCTCCTCCTCCCCCAGCGCCCCGCCCGGAGCTGGCTGCTTCGCCCTCCCTGCTCAGGGGGGAAGGGGCAGCCACACTGCTGGCGCCTGGGGCCGGGTCGGGCTCTCTAGGACCTAAGTCACTCACAGAGGCCTCCCTGGCAACGCTAGCCAGCTTGTCCTCACCTCCCTCACAATCCCCCACTGCCCGTTTCCGGGGAAAATCAGAAACGGAGTCACTGACCACAGCCCTTTACCTGTACCCATTGGACCAGCCCAGGGGCGTCTCATGCTGACTCATCCAGACGGGGCGGGACGGGGGAAGTGAGTGGCCGGCCTGCTTCCCAGCTAGGGCCCCAGGTGCTAACTGAGCCTGCTTAGTTTTTTTCTTTTCTTTTTTAAAATATATTTTGATTTTTAACAGAGAGGAAGGGAGAGGGATAGAGAGCTAGAAACATCGATGAGAGAGAAACATTGACCAGCTGCCTCCTGCACACCCACTACCGGGGATGTGCCCGCAGCCAAGGTACATGCCCTTGACCGGAATCGAACCTGGGACCTTTCAGTCCGCAGGCCGACGCTCTATCCACTGAGCCAAACCGGTTTCGGCAGGTTTTTTTTTTTCTTTTTTAAATTTAAATTCTTTATTGTTGAAAGTATTATATATGCCTCCTTCCCCACGTGCCCCCATTGACCTCTCCCCTGGCTGCTCCCACCCCCAGCACATGCCCTCACACCCTCCCTCCCCCCACTGTGCTGTAGAAACACCCCCTGGTTGTGCTCTCCGCGGTGAAGCCTCGGTGTAAAGTGAGTGATTGGGGTTAACGCCTGTGCTCCTTCCCCAGGGCCATGGTGGAGCCGCGGGCCAGACATACCCTGTTTCCCCGAAAATAAGACAGTGTCTTATATTAATTTTTGCTCCCAAAGATGCGCTAGGTCTTATTTTCAAGGGATGTCTTATTTTTCCATGAAGAAGAATACAGTACACATTTATTGTTAAATGAAAATAAAGGAAATTTATTACCTGTATACGGTACGGTAGTATGGTAGTTGTCAACACAAACCAGACAAACTGTGAATTTACTCATTTATTCAATGACAATCATATCATCTTCTGGAACATCATCAGAACAATCCAATTCCTGAATTTCCTGGTGAATTTCTTGTGACTCCATTTCTTTCAGAATCAGTGGACCAAATCTCTCATGTTTAGCAATAGCACTGTCTTTAAATGTGCACTTCTTGTCAAGGTAGCCTGCTCGCAGTGCATTTGCAATGCAACTGTCAGTGATTTTCTCCCATGAATTCTTCACCAGAGTCACAATGTCTTGCAGTTTAGGTTTCACAAAGTTTTCACGCTGATTTCTCTCCATTCACACAGCAGTGACTTCAGGACTCCGTGTACGTACCGTCACTGGTTGCTAGACGCCAGTCGGGGCGGCCATGGCAACCAGTTTACGGTAAATTAATTTTCATTCTGAGACAGAGCCTGGGGGCCTTATTTTCAGAGGGATGCCTTATATTTCACTCAGAAGGAACCCTGTAAGTAGGTCTTATTTTCGGAGGATGTCTTATTTTCGGGGAAACACGGTAGCTGGGGTGGGGGGAGGGAGGTCCGGACCTCCCTTTGCCATTCTGGCGGGGAGCCCCCCAGGTGCAGAGCGTGCTCCTGCCCGGGTGGCATCGGGGCCAGTGGCCCATTGTGATGAGCTCACCATCCCTCCAACCCGCAGCGGACCACCGCCCCCCCCACCACCACCAGCTGTAAGCTCCCTGGCCAGCTCTCCTCCGAGGGCAGTGCCTGCCCCCAGTGTGAGGCTGCAGAGCTCCGTGTGACAGGGGGATTTTTGATAAGAGAGAACCCTGCATTTTTGTTTTAAATATATTTTATTGATTTTTTACAGAGAGGAAGGGAGAGGGATAGAGAGTTAGAAACATCGATGAGAGAGAATCATCGACCAGCTGCCTCCTGCACCCCCCCCCCCCACTAGGGACGTGCCCGCAACCAAGGTACATGCCCTTGACCGGAATGGAACCCAGGACCTTTCAGTCCACAGGCTGACGCTCTATCCACTGAGCCAAACCGGTTCTGGCCACCCTGCATTTTTGAAACCCTGGTGGCCAGAAGAGAGAAACGTCACCCCGGCCGAGCTGCTGGCAGTCTCTGACTCACGTTGGGGAGCCATGGGTGTGCTTTGGTTTTGTAACGGCAATGGAGCTCCGTGCCAGCAGTGCAGGGACGTCTGAGGCGTGGCTGTGGACCGGGCCATCTTCGCCGTGGGCAGAAGCTCGTGGGGAGATGATTCAGCTGTTTGGGGGAAAGGCTCAGACCCGGGGGAGCCCAGAGGAGCCAGAGAGTAGGGGTTCTCGCTCTGGAGTGAGGCGTCTCCAGCCCCTCCGCAGGGAGAGGCGGGCTGAAGCTCGGTGGCCGCAGGGGCCAGGGTGAGAGGGAAGCCAGGAGGAGGCACCGTAGCAGGGGCCGCCCCGGGACCGCTGGCACTCTGAGTTCTGGGACCCAGTTTTAATGCTTCTCCACCACATGATTCCTGCTCAGGCCTTTAGGAAAGTTCTGTTCAGGTCTGTCCTGGTCGTGGCTGTGCGTGTCCGTGTGTGGAGGGGCGTGGCTGCAACCTGGAGCAGCTGGTTACGGGGGACAAGAGGGGACCTTGTCCTTGCACGTGGGGGTGGAGATGGGCCGGGGTCCCCACCAGGAGAGACTCAGGGGCACGTGAGCACCCCTGTGCATTTCAAAGAATGCGGGGTCCGGGGGACCCAGGGAGACAGTGTCTGGGATGCTCTGTGGGTGTTCGAGGGCAGGCACATTAAGGTGTCCATGCCCCACGCCCTGCTGGTGGGACTTAAAGGCAAGCAAACCAGCTGAGGAGTCAGGGCTGCTTAGCCCCCTGCCTGTCCCCTAGCCACGCGGACCTCACTCAGCCGAGCCCGGTGCTGCTCCGAGGCTGTTCCCTGCCTCTCATTGCACAGGCCCTGCTGACCACAGCCCCTGGCATTCGCCTACTTTCTAACCATGCCGTGTGGGTTCGGTTAGCTTCATCACGAGGTCAAACTCTCAGATTCAAAGGACCACTGCTTGGGGCAGGGTGGAGAAGATGTGGTTTACCTGCTGTTCCCACAAACTCAGTCTGTCAGCAACATGATGTCTCAGCCCCCCAAAACCAGTGCATCCACACAAGCACGGTGAGGTAGATAAATGGTCCCCGTCTCCTTGGCGCAGGTCAGACAGACTTAGTCCCACGCCCAATCCAAGCATCGCCTTTGAAGAAGCGGGCTTTGTTCCCGTGCGGCACAGGAAGGGAAGCCTTTAAACCCCATTAAGTGGAAGTGGCTGGAAGAGCTGTCCATCAGAGACTAACCAACCCGGATGCTCACCAATTCCCCTCTCTCTCCCTGCATACGTGGGAAAACTACATTTCCCAGCCTCCTTTGCCATTAGGCTGGGGCCCTGTGGCTGGGATCTGGCCAATGGGATGTGAGTGGCAGAGACATCAACCACTTCCAGGCTTGGCCACCAACCCCCCCCAGTGAGATTCTATTTGTGCATCTTCCCCTACATGTGTGGATGAAAGGGAAGACCTCCCCCTGGCCCACCCCCGAAGACCATGGCACCTCTCAATATAACCTTATGAATGGCTGCCATCACTTGGGAATACACGGCCAAGGAGGCAGCCGCTCCTGGATTTCAGGGGATAAGTGTTTGTTTTAAGGCAGGGGGGCTCGGCAGGTAAGTACTGCTCTCCATCCAGCCTTGTCTATTGCAAGCTTGTAGGGTCACATGGCTCCGGAAGCCAGAACGAAGGCCAGTGGGCAAAGTGGTCCCACTTCACCTCATCAGGAATTAAGATTTTCCTTCCCAACCTTTGTAGTGACTTGTCTTGGGTAGTAGCAAATCAGTGTCTCTGGTGGTATTTGTTGAAAAAACTGGACCATCGTTTTGGGGGACATACATGGGATAATTCATCGGTGCATCCCAGCACTGATAGCAAGTGTCTAACCTCGTAGGGTCCTTCTGAGAGTTGTTGAGCTGGAGCAAATGGGCTGGAAGTCCCACTATTTCCCCAGAGCACGGGGCACCACTGTGACCCCAGGAGGGGGCCACCCAAGACCACTGTCTCACCGGAGGAGGTCCCGGAGACTGCAGGATCACCAGCTGTGAGAAGCACTGACCCAGACCGGCTCTCCCTCGGTGGTGCCGGTCAGAGGAAAGCAGCAGACGGGGGTGTGTTCTGGGCTGGGGGCGTCTCCCACCCTTGTCTGGCCACCCTGCAGACCACTGTGCGTAAACAGGACGATGAGCCTCCTCTTACTAAGCATCTGGAGAAACAGGAAGGAAGCAGGTGGCTTCTGCCACCTCCAGCTCATCCCAGCTGGGCCTTCTCCTCCGCCCATTCTCTCCGGAGAACAAGGAACCCTCAGCTCCCACCGTGCCCTCTGTTTGGGAGAAGGAGTGACTTCTTCCAAAAACACTTCAGGACTCCGGGAATCTGACCCCGAGAGGGATTAAGTGACTCAAAACTGGATGTCCATGTTAATACGATGAGTTAATCCTCGGCAATAAACACGGAGCCGGGCCCTGCAGGGAGGATGCTCTGGCCTGGCCAACAGAGGTGGCCTCCCACCACAGCCGGAGCGGGGAGGACAGCCCAGCGAGATGACTCCAACGGGCCTTCCTGCTCTGTAATCTCCCCCAGCGAGGGTGGCCGGGCTGGCCAGCCCTCCCTCTCCGTGGGGGAAGCAGCTCTCAGCAGGGGTCATGTGTCCAAAGACAGAGGAGTGATAGTCTCCAAACCACAGGGCTGGGCTCTGTCCGCAAAGGGGGGGTGGGGGGGTGGCTGAGGTAAGTCCCAGAGTGGATTTGCTACAAGGGCCGAAGGGCCGAGGACACTTCACGAATCTCAAGAGCAGAGAGAGACCTACTTCACTTGAGAGCTCTCCATCCTTCCCGGACACTGCGGGGTCACCGAGGGCATCTCCCCAATAGCCTGTGAGCAAGTCAACCCCTCGACCTTCCCACCTCCACGGAGTGTCTCAACGCCCCTCCGGACCCCCCTGGGGTTAGAAGACCCTCCTTCCCCCACAAGGACTGCAGCACGCTCCAGCTGGGGCTGGTTATTCTGTTTTATTGGCAAACTCACATTTGCTACATAAACCCATTGCGCAGCCCAACACACACACATACTTGACATGAGAGAGAAGAGAGGACGATACGAAAATACAACTCTGGATAGTAAACAGAATCGCCCTCGGCTCTTCCCAGTCCATCCGGGTGGGAGCACTGGCGTTGAAGGTCAGAACGGGGGGAAACGGGGAATGAGGCGGCAAGGAGGACTCAGCCGGTGCCATCGCCCCAGGAGGATACTGGGCCGGGGTGGGCGGGCTTTTCTTGGTTGTGTGGCCATTTCCGCCACCTTCAGACCTCCGGGAAGGTGAAGAGGATCTCTTCAGACGATGGGGGACCCTCCATAAGGAGTGGGAGCCGGTGATGCCCAGTCAGAGCCAAGTGTAGCCCCGGGACCCCACTTCCCTAGGGCAATCCGCTCGGGCTCTCTGCCTCTGTGCATGCCTGGTGGGGGGTGTGGGGGTCGGGGAGAGAACGTTCCAAGATGCTCTTCCTGACCCTGCCTTTAGCAGATGCCACAACTGTTCTACCGGCACCAGCTTCCATCGCCCCGTCCTGCGTCCCTCCCCAGACCGGAGCCCACCCGTCCCCTTGTGTGTGAGGAGCTCACATCCCAGGGGCGGGAGAGCTGGCCCCCGCCATCGGCCAGGCCATGTGAAGGGCTAGCGCGTCTGTTCACGCGGGCAGGTCCCTGGAGCAGGAGGAAGCTCTCCTGGTCCTTGGTGCGACTGCCAGGGCGGGGGCTCAGCATGCTTGGCAGGGCTGCAGGGGAGCTGAGCCCCCCGGGACAGGACAGAAGGTGGCGGTCAGCACCCTGGGCTGCCTGTGGCCCGCGGGCCCTCTCTCACGCTCCCGGGGGCTGAGTGGGGGGTCTGGCGGAGCCGTGCAGGAGAACAGAGGAGGCGAGGGCAGCCAGGGCACCTCCTCTCTCCGTCACAGAGGCTGAGAGATGCCAGGGAATGCCTCTGTGCTGTTTGGTTGCATCTGAGGACTCAGGAGAATGTCATGCTCAGGCCGTTAGACGGTTAGACATTCCGTTGTGGGTTCGGCAAGGGGCAGAGGCAGAGGCCGGGGTGGGCCTGGGAGACACTGCCCATAGTCAGGCGACCCTAGCCTCAGGGTCTTGGCACAAAGCTGTCATGGAGACCCTGGCATTTTAAACATGGACACGTGGCCACACACACACACACACACACACACACACTCACTCTCACTCTCTCTCTCTCTCTCTCCCCCAGGGCTGGCGCTCCTGGGCCGATGGAAACACTGACGCAGGGGAATCCGTGTGGGGAATGTGACTACACGCCTGGGCTTCAGGCCTCTGTCCTGACACTTCTGTTTCAGCGCTGACTGTTTAAAGGGCCACAGACATCGGCCCAGGAGCCCCAAGACCTGTGAGACCCCATCAGCCCTGAGCTTGGGGCATCTGCTCGGCTCGCCCTGCGCCACGGGGCGCTGGGGTCTCCGCTCTGCGTGCCACTCCCCGCCCTGCCCCCCTGCCCCCCTACCAGCACCCCAGATGCCTCCCCGCATTCCTCCTCCCCTCCAGCCTCCCGGCCCCCCATCTTCCTCCTGATCCCCTTGTGGGCGGGGCTCAGTCTTCTGGATGACCGCACGGCTTCGGTCACCGCCTGGGATGACACCAGCACGTTCGGACAGGTGATCTCTATGGCAACAGCGGCACAGGAATGCCCCAGCCAGCACACACCCAGTCCCCCCCCCCCCCCACCTCCTTTCTCTACACCCTCCTCCATGCATGTCCTCTCTCCCTGCACTCCCCCGCCCCGGCTTCTCTTTGAAAACCTCCTGCAGGTGCCAGTTCACCGCCTTCCTCCGGCCAGCAGCCCCGCCTGCAGCAGAAGACAGGGCTCACCCCGGCGGGCTCAGCAAGCTGCACGCCCCCCGGGGAACCAGCGAGGCCTGGCTGCAGACCAGGCCCTGGGCGCAGTGACCCCCCAGCCCCTCGTCCCCTCCGGCAGAGAGAGGCGCCGGCGGCAGCCGGCCGGCAAGCTCAGACCTCGCTTCACCCCACACGCGGCTGACTCCGGCTAGGCCAGCCCGACGACGGCGGCGGCGGCGGGGGGCGCCCCATCCCCTTTAGGCGCGTGAGGGGCCGCCGGGAAGCTGGCCTGGAGCTTCCGGAGCAGCTCGGGCTCCTCGCTCTTCACCCCGGAGGCCTCGGGGGTGCCCAGCGGGTAGGCCTCCCGGGGCCCGCGGGTCCGGGGGCAGGCGAGGAGGGCGCGGCAGGCGGCGCGCAGGCGGGCCATGTCGCGGTGGGTGGTCTCGCTGACGAAGCAGTAGAGCACGGGGTCGGCCACGCAGTTGAAGGTGGTGAGCAGCAGGGCGAAGTGGTAGGCGTTGAAGACGCGCTGGGCGAAGAGGCAGCTGGCCTCCCAGACGCTGCGCACGAGCAGCAGCACGTGGTAGGGCAGGAAGCAGGCCAGGAAGATGACCACGGTGCTGAGCACCAGCCGCTGGATCTGGTCCTTGCGGCTCTGCTGGGTGCCGTGGCTGCGGCGCACGGCGCGCAGGATGCCGCGGTAGGCGGCCAGCAGCAGGCAGAGCGGGAAGAGGAAGCCCACCAGGAAGCGGTAGTAGTTGATGTGGCGCTGCCAGGGCTGCAGCGGGTAGTGCTCGAAGCAGACGCGGTGCCGGTCCGCGTCCTCCACCAGCTCGGTGTGCAGGAGGAAGTAGACGCTGGCCAGCAGCTCCTTGGCCCAGATGACCACGCTGACGCCCACGGCCGCCTTGAGGGTGCGGAACTGGTGGAAGCGGAAGGGGTGGGCCACGGCCAGGTAGCGGTCGATGGAGATGCAGCAGAGGAAGCCCACGCTGATGTAGATGTTCTCGTAGAGGAGGATGCCGCACACCTGGCAGGACAGGTCGCCGTAGGACCAGTTGTCGTGCTGCAGCACGTACTGCAGCCAGAAGGGCAGCGAGCAGATGTAGAGGAGGTCGGCCACCGTCAGGTTGCACAGGTACACGCCCAGCTCGTTCCGCGCCCTGATCTGCAGGTAGCCGAAGTACAGGGACAGGCAGTTGGCCGGGAAGCCCACCACCAGCACCGTGACGTACACCACGGGCGCCAGCGTCTGGTGGATGGTGTGCTCGATGGTGCAGTTGTGGCGGGAGGCGTCCGCGGTGACGTTCCCCATCGTCGTCGGGCCTGCGGGGGCCTCACCCCGCCCGGCTCAGGAAGCGGGCCTCTCCGCCGTCATGGCGTCCGTAGGCCGCCCCTCCTCGGTGGCGGTGGCGGGTGAGCTTCTGAAAGTCAAAGGCGGGAAAGGCTTAGAAGAAGAGCAGCTGACAAGTCTGTAGCACCTACTGTGTGTCAGGCGCTATAAGAGCAGCTGACATGTCTATAGCACCTACTGTGTGTCAGGTGCTATAAGAGCAGCTGACATGTCTATGGCACCTACTGTGTGTCTGGCGCTGTAGAGCAGCTGACCTGTCTGTAGCACCTACTGTGTGTCAGGCGCTATAAGAGCAGCTGACATGTCTATAGCACCTACTGTGTGTCAGGTGCTATAAGAGCAGCTGACATGTCTATGGCACCTACTGTGTGTCTGGCGCTGTAGAGCAGCTGACCTGTCTGTAGCATCTACTGTGTGTCAGGCCCTGTAGAGCAGCTGGCATGTCTGTGGCACCTACTGTGTGTCAGGTGCTATAAGAGCAGCTGGCATGTCTATAGCACCTACTGTGTGTCAGGGGCTGTAGAGCAGCTGACCTGTCTGTAGCACCTACTGTGTGTCAGGCCCTGTAGAGCAGCTGGCATGTCTGTGGCACCTACTGTGTGTCAGGCCCTGTAGAGCAGCTGACCTGTCTGTAGCACCTACTGTGTGTCAGGCGCTGTAGAGCAGCTGGCATGTCTGTGGCACCTACTGTGTGTCAGGGGCTGTAGAGCAGCTGGCATGTCTGTGGCACCTACTGTGTATCAGACCCTGTAGAGCAGCTGACCTGTCTATAGCACCTACTGTGTGTCTGGCGCTGTTCTAAGGGCCTCACTTAATCTAGAGCAGTGGTTCTCAGCCTTTCTAACGCCATGACCCTTGAATACAGCTCCTCATGTGGTGGTGACCCCCAACCGTATCATTATTTTCGTTGCTACGTCATAACTGTAATTTTGCTACTGTTAGGGAATCGTAATGTAAATAGCTGTGTTTTCCGATGGTCTTAGGCTCCACAGCAGCGGTTCTCAACCTGAGGGTCGCCTAAGACATGGAGTAAAAGAACTAGCTAGCAGGGTCTCCTAGGACCATCGGAAAACACAGCTATTTACATTAGGATTCGTAACACCACCACAGGAGGAGCTGTTTTCAAGGGCCGCAGCGTTAGGAAGGTTGAGCACACGTTGGGAAACACTGGTACAGGACTGCAGATGCTGAAGGAGTGGCCCCAAGAGGGGTGTGGCGGGACCAGATCACCCCTGCCCTTTGCTCTCTTCACCACCGTCAAGCTGGACTCTCCCAACCAGAAGAGAAACCCCTCAGCATTCAGGACCTGCCAACCAGGACCCCTCCCCCCACAACCTGTGGCCTGTCTTGGCTCCCACTGGCCCTGTGGCCCCCGAGCCAGAGCTCCGGCTGGAAGTGGGTACAGCACGCTCCTGGAAGAAAGAGTGAAGGCTCCCTCCCCATTTCACAGGTGAGGACACTGAGGTCCGGGCGGGGAAGCGGCTTGCCCAGAGCCGGCCTGAGGGAGGAAGTGTTGGTGTTCTTGCTCCATGCCCTGCCCCCCCCTCAAGTCCCCAACTGAGACTCACCCCCAACCCCTCCATCCCCGGAAGATGGGACCCCCCGTCAGGGTCACCTCCCTATCCTCTGCTCTCCAGGACACAGGCCTGGCACTGCAGCGATGGTGGTGGAGGGGTGTCCTCGCTGTCGCTGTGTTCAGTGATCGCTACGTGTACATAACGTGAAGTCCACCACGTTGGCCATTCTAAGCGCACTGTCCTCTGGCACCAAGCACATTCACACTGTGGTACACCCATCACCCCATCCATCTCCAGACCTCTTCATCTTCCCCCACTGAAAAGCTCCGTCACCCTGAAACACTAGCTCCCCACTCCCCTGGCCCCCCGACCCCCGGCACCCCCCATTCTACTCGCTGTGTCCAGGAATTTGACTACTCTAGGTCCGTCCTACAAGCGGGGTCGGGCGGTATCTGTCTTTTCGTGACCGGCCGGCTTATGTAGCTCAGGGTAAGGTCCTCGGGGCTCTGCCATGCTGCAGCGTGTGTCAGAAGGTCCTGTAGCCTGTGTCAGCAGGCTGGGCACTGCTCCACGCTGGGCCTGGGCTGCATTTTGTTTCCTCACTCCCTGGTCCGTGAGCATGTGGGCTGTATCTACCTATAGGCTGTTGCGAATGCTGTTGCTGTGAACATAAGTGTGCAGGTATCTGTGTGCGTCCCTGCTTTCTACATTTTGTTTTGTTGGGGGGGCATACACCCACAGGTGGAATCACAGGATCACATGGTAACTCTAATTTTAACTTTCTGAGGACCCGTCATTCCGTTTTCCACTGCGCCTGCCCCGTCCGTGTTGCATTCCCACCACCAGTGCCCAGGCTTTTCTTGTTGTTGTTTTGTTTGTTTAGTTTTTTTAAAAAATACTTTATTGATTTTATACAGAGAGGAAGGGAGAGGGATAGAGAGCTAGAAATGTTGATAAGAGAGGAACATCGACCAGCTGCCTCCTGCACACCCCCCGCCAGGGATGTGCCCACCACCAAGGTACATGCGCTTGACCGGAATCGAACCCGGGACCTCTCAGTCCGCAGACCGATGCTCTTCCACTGAGCCAAACCAGTTTTGGCAGGTTTTTAAAATTTTTTTTTTGTTGTTGTTGTTTGTGTTTTGGCCTTGCTTCCATGCTCCGATGGAGAGAGGAGGGGAGAAGGGGCCGCTGAGACCTGTGACCCCTCAGCTCTGCCCACAGCCCGGCGGGCGAGTCAGAATTAGGCCCCCCCTTGCCCTCCCTGCACCAGCTCTCCTGTCCTCGGGCCCCTCCCCACACCTGTGGGGCTGAACCCCTCGCCCGGCTCCCCTCGAGGAAGCGCACAGCCGTGCGGGACCCCACCCCGGCCCTCGGGCTCCCCGAGTCCAGATGCAATCCACCCACAGGAAGCCGGGATTCATTCATAAACACGGGCCCTCCCAAGCCAGTAAGACGGGGGGATGAGCCGCGGCGGAACGCGTCCTGGCAGGCCTCCGGAGCTCCCCGCGAGTCACCGAGTCACCGGCCCAAAGCCCCTTGTTTACCAGGGTGAGCGAGCAGGCCCGGGGGAGGGGGACCGCTTCCTCTTTCCTCCCCAACCGTGAGTGGCCTCTGGCAGCCACAGTCACAAATCGTCAGGCCTGCAGGGCAGAGACACGCGGACCGTGCTGCCTCCCACGTTCACCGTGGAGCAAAAACACTGACATTCTAGACCCGGGGTTCTGGCCCTTCGGCCTGAGTCACCGGAGGATTTGCCACCGCAGGTGACGGAACCACACCCCGAGTTTCTGACCCCAGGGTCTGAGCCGGGGCCGGAGAACCGGCCACAAGCTCCCAGGTGCCCGGGGGCTGCAGCCTGTGAGCCGCCCTCTGAGCAGCCGGGACCCACAGGTCCACAACGTCTGGGGTTTGCTCCCAATCGGGGGTTTCGACACGGGGCCCCAGGCTGGGGAGCGAAGGCGGCTGGAAGGGGCCTGGAGAGCCGGCAGACCGGGGTCCGAGCCGGGCCCAGTCTCTGGGAGCTCCGCAGCTCGGCTCTGGCTTGGCTTTTCAAGCACGGCGCCTGGATCTGAATTTCAGACTAGCGCCACTGTGCTTACACCCTGTGTTTGCAAAACCTTTACCCGCTCCCGGAGCCCTTCCCGTCTGCCCTCTCGCCCGATCGTCCCGACGGCCTTGCCATTTCCCCCGTGTGAGGGACAGGGAAACTGAGGCTCAGGGAGAGGGCGCGGCTTGCCCAACAGCCCAGCGCCTCGGGGTTTCCTTCCACAAGTGTCCGTGGAGCGTCTGCAAGGTCCTCGGCACCAGACAAGACACAGGGCTGGGGGGTAAGGAAGGATGGCTCCCGCCCTCGGGCGCCCCCCATCTCCGAAGATAGGAGGGCCACCTGCAGGCAGGACGGACGGACGGACCGCCACCGCAGGCCCTGGCTTCCCGCACGTCCCTCCCTCTCCGTCTCCCAGTCCCTGCCGGTCCGGGCCTGTCGCTCTGCACGCTCTGTGGGATGACAGCGCCTCCGCCCTCCAGCCCCCGGCACGCTCAGGACTCGCAGACCGCACCGCCCTCCCCAGCTTCCTGCCACCACGCAGGCTGCTCAGCGCGGCCTGCCCCCGCTTGCCCTCATCCTTTTCTCCACTGACCTGACCTGTTGCCTGCCTCCCCCTCCACCCCCCCCCCCCCGTCACTCACGGTGGGTGGCTGGCCTTCAGCTCCTTCCCTCATCCCCACCCACGGCATCCACTTCATGACCCAGTTCTACCATTGTCAACCTTTACATGTTTCCCACATCCGTCCATCCGTCCGTCCGTCTCCTCTTTAGCTCCCCGACCAGTGCCCCGATGGGCTTGGTCAAGACCTCCTCCCAGAATCCGGGCCATGGCATCCCCCCGCCCTCAAAGCCATCCTCTGGAACAGTGTTTCCCAGACTTCTGACATATGTGGACCCCTTCTATAATTTTCGTAAGGCTGAGTGCCCCTCGTCAAAAAAAAAAATGGATGTATTTTAATAACAATCAAAATATATATATTTTTGGTACATGCACAAAATAATAATAAACGAAAAATAAAATCATTCATAATAAAATATAAATAAAAGTTATATTATAAATAACATCTATTTGCACACTGGACTATCTCACGCCTCACAAGACTGTCTTGACTTGACTCATGAGAACGTAGAATTAGGCGCAGCTAAGCACGGTGCAGTACATATCCCCACCAAACTCCGGTGCAACGCGTACCCCCACCAAACTCTTCCCGTACCCCTGGGGGTACGCATACCACACTTCGGGAAGCACTGCTCTAGCAAAACTGATCTAACCTCATCACTCCTGCTTGGAACCCTGGAATGGCTTCCTAGTCATCCACCCGTTCATCATCCATCCACCCACCCACCCACCCACTCTCCCGTTCACACAACAAACACTTCTTGCGTGTCTGATCTACGTGATCTATGGCGGGCCCTGCACTGCACACCGGCTCCTAGGGTAACTCAAGTTGCTTTTAGTCACCCGGGGAGGGGAGGAGGTAAGCGAACCAGCTCCTAAAGAGAGAGGGGGATTTTAAGGGAGCTCAGTAGAGGGGACTTAGCCCAGCCAGAAAAGCCTTCCTGAGGAGCAAGTTGGGCTGAGACCAGGAGAGGGGGGAAGGGCTGCCCGAGCAGACAGGCGTTTCTGCCAGAGACACGCGTGTGCAACAGATCCAGACCAAGAAGGCGAACGGGCTCCTCCGGGCACTGGAAGGGGCTCGGCGTGCCTGGATCCAGGCATAAAGGGGGCCTGGCCAGGAAGGAGACAAGGAGGAGCCGGAGAAGCTGACAGTTAATTAGAAGGGAGGCGGGGAACAGTTGGGGACAAATCTGAGATGTGCCTGGCTATGAGGGATCAGTCCTCATTAGCTCTAAAAAATTTACTTGTTAGATGGATACCCGCGTGGGCGGATGGGTAAATGGATGGGCAGATGCATGGATGAGAGGCAAATGGATTGCGTGAGTGGAAGAGCGGATAGGCGGATGAATGGGTGGGTGGATGGCTGGGTGGATGGGTAAATGTATGAGCAGATGAATGAATGAGGGGTAGATGGGCGGACAGATGAACGGATGGGTGAGTGTGGAAATGGCTGGGTGGGTGGGTACGTGATTGGCTGGATGGGTGACTGGTACATGGATAGATGAGTGGTTAATGGGGAGGTAGGAAGAAGAGTGGGTTGGTAGATGGGTAGATGGCTGGGGTGGGGAGGGGGTTGGGGTTGGGTGCTGGGACAGTGGCACTTTCATGAGCAGAAACAGAAAAGTGACGAGGAGGGTGCCTGTAGCCTTGTTTCCAGCCGCCTGAGCTGCTCGGAGGGACCTGCTCTTTCACCCAGGCCTTGTCACAGCCAGTCTCCTCCCTCCCGCCCGTGCCCGAGGCAGACAGGCACTACCGTCTGCTCAGGGTCTACCCCAGGTGGAAACTACACCTTGCCAGGGGCGCCCCTTCTCTACCTGGTCTCCCCAGGAGCCCTACCCCTCAAACACCAAGACACCGTGGGTGCAGAAGTGTTCTGTACGTGAACAGATGCAGACGGGACAGAAGAGCCGACCCAGATCCACTGAGAGCCCTCCACCTGCTAGGCACAACGCTCCCAATGCCATTCTCGTCCGCGCCGTTTTACAGATGAAGAAAACACGACTGAGGCTGGGCCATGGGCCACGGCCTGCTCAGCACGGCACAGTCACCGCGCGCTCGGCCAGCCTGGAACCAGGGCTGGCCGCACTTTCCTCCACGCTGAGCTCCCTTCCTGCTCATCTTCATTGGCGCTGAGCGGCCCCCGCCACCGCCTCCTCCAGCCTTCCCCAGGCTCCAGCCCTTAGAGCCGCCACCACGAGGGCCCCAGGCGTGGTCCCCGGCCGGCCCCTGCACCTGGAGGGTGCTCTGCCAGGCCCCCCATCCCCTCAGCACCCACTGAACAAAGCCTGTGTGTCCGGCCCTGCTTCCCCAAGGGGAGGGGGCGGGGCAGAGAACCAGAACCGGGAGCTGCGGCATCTAGTCACTCATTTATCATCACACAGAGGCACCCAACCCCGAAAAGCCAGCCTGCAGACAAATGCCATCAGCACAGAGGGGTCTGCGAGGTCTTTATTTTTTTTTAATTAAAAAAATTTTTAATTAATTTTTCACAGAGAGGAAGGGAGAGGGATAGAGAGTTAGAAACATCGGTGAAAGAGACTCATCGACCAGCTGCCTCCTGCACAACCCCCATCGGGGATGTGCCCGCAACCAATGCACATGCCCTTGATCGGAATCGAACCCGGGACCCTTCAGTCTGCAGACCGACGCTCTATCCACTGAGCCAAACGGTTTCGGCCTGTGTGGTCTTTAACGGCCAAGAGAGCGTGAGCCCTGAAAGGAAGGGAGGGGCTCTGACGGAGAGTCAGGACCTCCTGCACGCTCGGAGCCAAGAGGAGGGAAGGGCTGCGTGCGGGAGCACAGCTGGCGCGCACACACACACACACACACACACACACACACAGCGGTCTAGCCCGCCGCTTCCCCCGGGTGCCCGCGGGCACACGGACCATAGCTCACCGTGCAGGGGGCCCGCTCCGGGAGCCCTGAGCCCACAGGGCAGGGGTTTCCGGCAGACCCAGCTGCTCTTCCTTTCTCTGCTCCAACCTCCACATTCTTCCAACAAGCCTGTCTCCGAGGCTGCTGCTGTTCCCCTCTGGGCGGGAGGAGGAGGACGCAGGCAGCATTTTTCCTTGCCCCCGCTGCTCCCCCAGGTAGCCAGCCGCACCCCAATACCAAGGCTAGCTCTCCCTTTTTTTTTTAGTCCTGCTTCTTCGGTTAGCCCATTTATTTCAGTTAGCAATGGAAAACAATAGTCTACCATTCTCTTTCTCTCCTTGCAGCCTGTGGCTATTTCGTTCCCACAGAGGCTGGGGAAGGGGAGAGAGGTTATTTATAGGAACCCCTCACTTTTTGTTCCCTTTACTTGGCTCACTTTTTTTTTTTTCTGGTGGTTTTGTGTTCCAAAGGGTTTAAAACCTGACTATGTTTGCTTAGTTATCAGGCAGAAAGCTTGTGTCCCCCAATATCTCGCCCCATGAGGATCCTTCCCATCAGTCCCTGCAGCAGAGCCTTCACACCTGGACCCCCAGGGAACCCGGGAGCCGCCGGAGCTCAGCACCAGGTGAGATCATTGTCCCTTTCCTTTGACAGTTAGCAGCGTGGTTCTGCTCTGCTTGAGGGCAGGCTCTCACTTCTAAAGCCTTGGAGCCGTGTCCAAGTTCAATCCCATCTGGGCTCATGCGGCTCAGATGGGCCTGCACCGCCACCCCATTTCCCCGCACCCGAAGCCCGGGGGGCTGACACAGCCGCTCCAGTTCACGCAGCAGGCGGGGCGCTGAACCCAGGAAGAACCCAGGCACCGAGGCACCGATAGACGTGCTGCCTCCAACCGCTTCTGGCCACAAACCACAGCAAGAGAGGCACTTGGCATTGCAAGCCAGCACACACAACATGCTACACACGCGTGCACACAGGCACGGACGTCCCCAACGCAATCGGTACTCACCCTACCGTCGGGTCTCTTCTGTTCTGCTTTTCTAAGTGCAGGTCCTGAGCGACTAGACAACAGACTCCCTGACCCTCAAACGCCGGGCCGACCCCTCCTGCTCAGCCCCCGGCCCCCGGGAGGCGACTGCCGGGCCAGGTGAGGGCGGGCGAGCGTGGCAGGGAGGGAGGGGCCGCTGTCCCCCGGGGTCCCGGGTCCTCTGTGACTTGCTTCACGGAGGCGGCGGAGCTCTGCCCTCACACAGCACGCAGCTGCGCTTTTGGCTGCGGCTCCTCCGGCTCCTCCGAGACGGTCTGGGGAGGAGCCGCAAAAGCACCTTCCGGGGCCTGGCGGGCCCCCAGGCGGCCGCGGGCAGCCCTGCCCGGGACCCACGCTCCCCCCCAGGGATTCCCCGCAGACCGCGCCTCCAGCTCCGTTAGAAAGCCCCGGCGGGAGGCTGTCCCTTCTCCCTTCCGGAGCGGAGCTGAGGCAGAATCATGTGAACGGTCCCTGTGGGGCTGGCGCTGGCCCAGGAGCACTCGCCAGCCACAGGAGCCGGCGGGCGGCGGGCTGCTCCCCACACCCCCCCCCCTTCCCAAGGCAGGGGCAACCTTGGGGAGGGGAGGGGAGGGAGATGGGGGGATGTTCAGCCGCAGTTAGGGACAGGGGAGCTCGGGGGGCCAGAAGGAGGGGGGGATTGCAGGAAAAGTGGCTGTACCAATTCTACCCATCAAACCCCTCTGAGCACCCACGGCCGTGGTCGGCACACCACGGCTCTCTCGAGCCACCTGCGGCTCTCTGGCCCCTTTGAGTGCGGCTCTTCCACAAAACACCATGGCCCGGGCGAGTCTGTTTTGAAGAAGTGGCGTTAGAAGAAGTTCACGTTTTAAAAAGGCGGCTCGCCAAAGAAACGCCCATCGTTGTGCTGTTGGCATCTGGCTCTGTGGGCGGATGGGTTTGCCGACCACCGAGTCCCACGGGACCCCAGGAGAGGAGACACGGGCCGTGGAGCCCTGCCCCCGGGTCCTCACTGAGCCCCCCAGGGGACTGGAGCAGACGTGGGACCCCCCCGGGAACAACAGGGCAACGAGGCAAGGGTGGGCAAGCTGGCCGTCTCCACTCCCGCCCCGGGAAGCCCCCTCCGGTCGCCAGCAGCCAACCTCGGGGCCAGTGCGTCTCGCGCGCCTTAGGAAGCACTTGGGGGCTTATAGAGAACAGGACCGCCGGAACCGGTGTGGCTCAGTGGATAGAGCATCAGACTTCGGACTCAAGGGTCCCGGGTTCGATTCCGGTCAAGGGCATGTGCCTTGGTTGAGGGCACATCCCGGGTAGGAGGTGTGCAAAAGGCAGCTGGTCGATGATTCTCTCTCATCGATGTTTCTAGCTCTCTGTCCCTCTCTCTTCCTCTCTGTAAAAAAACCAATAAAAAATTTTAAAAAAAGAACAGTGCCAATGCCGGGCCCCACCCCAGGCGAACGAAACCTCACTCGCTGGGGACGCGGGGCCAGCACCAAGGGCTTTAAAAGCTCCCGGGGCAGCTCAGCGGGCAGCCAGGTGCGGAGGTGCTGGGTTCGAGGGGGAGGCAGGCTGGACCCTGTTGTTGAGGCCTGAGGAGAAGCGGGGGCATCGGGGCAGCGCCCGGGGCGGCCCGTGAGACAGAGGTGATGCTTCTGAACAGCTCGGCCCTGGGAGGGGAGCAAGCACAGGGCTCTGGCTCTCGGGAGCATCTGCTAAGCCCTCCCAGCTGAGCAGCCCCACGGGCCCCGCCTCCTCCCCCTTCAGGTGGGGAAACTCGGACCCAGCCAGGCAAAGCTCTTTTTCTTTCTTCCTTCTTTTTTTTAAAAAAAAAATAAATATATTTTGTTGATTTTTTACAGAGAGCAAGAGAGAGGGACAGAGAGTTAGAAACATCGACCAGCTGCCTCCTGCACACCTCCCACTGGGGATGTGCCCGCAACCAATGTACATGCCCCTGACCGGAACCGAACCCGGGACCTTTCAGTCCGCGGGCCGACGTTCTACCACTGAGCCACACCGGTTTCGGCAAAAGCTCCTGGCCTGGTCTGACAGCCACGCCACGGAGCTGTGACTCTAGGGCCCGCTGCCCACCTCAGGGCCACACTATTTTGGCGTGACCTCCTCCCTCCTTGGACGCTGCTCCTGGGACGTGTGGCTGGAGCCAGGAAGCCAGCGCCCACCACGCTCGGGGGGGGGGGGGTGTCCCTGCGGAGGTGCGCCCCGGCTCTGCTGCGTGGGCCGCGGGGCTCGCCCTCTCCAGAGAGCAGATGGCTCTAGTCCCGCCGGGACTGAACTGGCAGGGGTCCCGGGAACCCTCCACCCACCCCTACCCCCTGCCCCGGGGCCTGGGCCCTCCCCAATGGTCCCCTGCGTTAGTTACTGGGGAGGCTGCACCTGGTTAGGGGGGTCCTTCCCCGCAGGCCAGACACTGGGTCTGAGTGGCGGAGGTGTGGCTGGCTCTCCCCTTCCTGTACGAAAGGACAGATCGATTCGGGGTGCAGGCTCCCCCCCAGGACACACCGCCCAAAGAGAGCACCCCGGCGCTGTCTGCAGGACAGCCCAGCCCACCGGATGTGCCCACACAGACCAGGTACGCCTGGAAGGCACTGCTGACACTGTGCCCGCCCCTCCCCCAAGACCCCCGGCTGCCCCAGGCTGGCCAGCCCCCTCTGCCAACAGCGTGCACCACCTCCTCTGGGATGGGAAGCCCCCCTCTCTCTCCAGGGCCAGGGCTTTCCTCCCTTTGGGGCTGCAGACGGGATGGAGCTGGCTTCCCATTAGTCCCGTCGCTGAGCCCGCGTCCTCTGCGGCCTGCCCGCCAGGGACAGAACGCACTGTGGTCTCCGCTGGTGGAGGACCCCGTCTCCGAGCGAGAAACCGTGGTGACGACGAGCCTCAAGCAGTGGCCGGGGGGACCCAGAGACCCACAAGCTCGGCCCTCCCACACCTCTCCACGCGAACCTGCAGTGAGTCTGTCACCAGAGCATGGCCTCCAGAGAAGCCCCGGCTCACCTCCCCAACCACACTCCCCTCCCAAGGCCCAACGTGCCTGCGCCTGGAGCCGCGGCCGCTGAGCAGGGGGGGCGGGGAGGGGGTGACCCCATGGGGGCTGCCAGGCCTGCCGCTGGGCTCCTCCCATCCGGGAAAGACAGAAGGGGCGAAACCGGGCCAGGCCCACTGCCTGAATTCCTTTCCCCTCTGTCTCAAAGTGCCCTCCATCGTGAGGTGCTGTGGACCCCACTGGATGACAGACCAAGGCTTGCCGGAACCCTGGCTGTCCTGCCCCCCCCCCCCCCACACACACACATGAACATCTCCTCCAGGGACCCGGGCTGAGGGGCTGGTGAAATGTTCTGGAGGCTCGTGGGAGGGCGACAGGGCCCCCTGCCAGAGGGCACACTCAGGGGCCCCCGGAGGTCCAGGCGGCCTGGGTGTCATCATGGGGAGGACGCTGGAGTCTGCCCCGAGCTGGTGGCACCAAGCAAGGCCTGGGCACAGGGCAGCACCCCTGTGGTCACGGGACGGAGGTGAAAAGCAGAGGCTCTGGGCCAGACGGAGGAGGCTGAGACCCTGAGCTGTCACCGTCCGGCTATGTGACCTTCCCAAGTCGCTGTCCCAGACCATCAGCGGACCTGTGAGAGCCCGGGAGAGGAGGTCCAGCACGCGCCTGGCATTCCGTGGGCTCCTGTGTGAGTGGGGATGCAGGGACCTGAGGATGGCGGCGGCGGCGGCGGCGGCGGCGGCGGCGGCGGCGGCGGCGGTGACAGCATGGACCCCTCAGGCAAGAAGGTCCGCCCTGCAGCCCGGCTCGCCCAGGAAAGGAGCCTGGTGAGCTCTGGCGAGAACAGGATGTGTCTGTCAGGAGTCGCCTGCTGTCTGCCGGCAGGGACCCCCGCTGACCTGCTTCTCCAAGGCGCCTTGGGCTTTAGTTTGCATCAGAGGAGCCGACACAGGCGCTGCACTGCCGCAGGCTCAGAAGGGCCCGGGTGCGAGTGCCATTTGGGAGCGCGCGCTTTGTACCATGCGCCACGCTGGCCCCTGCCCCTTGTTTCCTGTCTGCACCCTCGCCTGGCCCTGGGAGCCAGGGTCCTCCTGTCTGACGCCAGGCAGCTGAGACTCTGAGCGCCAGCCACTGCCCTGGTCACTGGGCCAGAAACAGTGGGACCGTTTGACTCCAAAGACAGGGCTCGTGGCTGCTTTAGGAGGGTCCCGCTGCTGCTGGAACCAGTGGCCACACACCTAAGGGCTTAAGACAACGCCGGTTTCTTCTCTGTGGGGGTCACACGTCTGCCGTGGATCTCGCCGGGCTAAGATCTAGGTGTTGGCAGGGAAATGGACTTCCTTATCTTTCCTGGCTTCTAAAGGCTTCTGGCAATCCTTGGCTTGTGGCCCCGACATCTTCAGAGCCAGCAGCGGGGCCCCCGAGTCCTTCTCACATCCCTCTGCTCCCACAGCCACATCTCCTCTGACTCCGACCCTCCTGCCCCCTCCTCCACTTCTAAAGACCCTTGCCATCACGCCACCGGCTGAGCGGCAGAGCTGCGACTCAAGCCAAGGTCTGAATTGATTGTATTTTTAAAATATATATATTTTATTGATTTTTTAGAGAGGAAGGGAGAGGGATAGAGAGTTAGAAACATCGATGAGAGAGAAACATCGATCAGCGCTGCCTCTTGCATAACCCCTCCTGGGGAGGTGCCTGCAACCAAGGTACATGCTCTGATCGGAATCGAACTTGGGACCCTTCAGTCCGCAGGCTGATGCTCTATCTACTGAGCCAAACTGGTTAGGGCTGAATTGATTGTGTTTTAATAATTGCCAATGCTAATTAATTATGTAAATGCATGGGAATTTGCACAGTGACTTGTTCACACCCCTCTTCCCCTCCAAACAGCAGGTGCCCTCGGAGGAAGGAGCCGGGTCTGTCTTGTTCTCTGCCAGGGAGAACGGTTCTCTGCCAAAATGAATGCACGACAAACAGGTGTTGTGTGTTTGAATCCATAAGTGAACCTAAACCCCACTGACTTCTGCAGCCCACGTGCAGAAGGCCAGGGTCAGGGGCCACGGAGCCGGAACCGGGGGAGACAGGGTATGGGATGAGGAGGCCACAGGAAGAAGGCTGGTTTTGACTCGGAGGGCGTGGGTGGGTAGGTAGGTGTGGAAATGCATCACCATGGAGGCCTACTGCCGAGAGAGAGAGAGACTTCGGTCTCTCTTTGGAGAGTCTGTGGTCTGTGTGAGGAGAGCGGCTTGGGGCATCCTTCCTGTTCCCACACAGGAAGCCCAAGGCGCACACAGGCCACTAGAAGGTTGCCATGGTGACCGCAGGCCTGCTTCCTCAACCTGCTTGCCTCCCCACCAAGCCTGCCTTCCCACCAGGCGTGCTCCAACCCACCGATTAATAACCTAATCTTGTATGACAACAGTCATTCCAAACACCCGGGCGGCAGTCCTCTCGTAAAACAAACAGACTTCTCCGGGGACCTGAGCGACAGAGATGCTCATTCCACTCAGCTGGACCACCTGCTGGAATCTAGCTTTCCGAATCCAGATTTCTCTCTCCCTGGCTTCTCTCTCTCTCTTAAGATACATTTTTTTTTTAATTTTTTTTTTACAGAGAAGAAAGAAGAGGGATAGAGAGTTAGAAACACTGATGAGAGGGAAACATCGATCAGCTGCCTCCTGCATACCCTCTACTGGGGATGTGCTCACAACCAAGGTACATGCCCTTGACCGGAATCGAACCTGGGACCCTTCACTCCACAGGCCGACGCTCTATCCACTGAGCCAAGCCGGCTAAGGCTCTCTCTCTTGTTTTAACGGCATGGGTTTGGCAGAGCTGGGGACGGAAGCATCAGGGGCTCCGGGGAAACAGACACTGGGGAAGGCACCATGTAGGAAGCCTGCGCCCTCAGCCCTGCAGGCCTAGAGATCCTGAGCCCCGCCCAACGGGCCGTGGAAAGGCCCTCGGCTGTACGTCTGCTGGCCTTCTAGCAAAGATGACTCAATCTGTTACACCACGGCACCCGGGGGGCAAAGCAAAAGGGAAGACTTTCAAGTTTTGGTAGATTCCAGATGTTTGGAAACTGATGCTCTTCCCACCGGGAGATGAGTCCTAAGACCCATCTAGGTGGGCTCTGTGGCTACCAGACCGGAAGAATCAAGTCGAGGCCACGCTGTGCCAGCTTCTGAGTCCAGGTCTGAAGAGACGGGGAGCTCCCACCTCCTGTCTCGTGGGATGCTGCTCTTCAAACGCGGGTGCCCTGATGGGAGGAGGCCCTAGTAGCATCTGAGACCCACACTGAGAGGAACCTGGACCCTGGCCCACAGCCCCAGCTGGGCCAGCATCCACTGGTTTACCACATGTTGTGTGATCCTGGAAAAAGACCCCCTGGGCACAGCCGGGCCATCCCCGCTGATGTTGCAAGGAGCAGAGATAAGCCATCCCACCAAACCCTGCCCAAATCATGAGCAAAATAGATGAGTGCTGCTATTTTAACCTTCTAACGTGGGTTCTTATTCAGTAATAGGTAACTGGGACGTAAGGACTATTTTTCTCCAAAATCACTTTATTGATTTTAGAGAGAGAGAGGGAGAGAGAGACACGTGAATGAGAGAGAAGCCTCCTGCAAGCTCCCTATTGGGGATTGTGCTGGAAACTCGGGCATGTGCCCTGACCAGGTATCAAACTGGTGACCTTCTGGTACATGGGTCGACACTCAACCACTGAGCCACACTGGCTGGGCGATTTTAATTTTTATAATAACTTTGTGATGTGGGTATAATAATCTCCCTCCCCCTCCCTGCCCCCCGAGATACTCAGAGGTAAGGTGTCTTGTTTGAGATAGAAAGGGTGAAACCAGTTTCCACTCTTTGTTTCCTGTTCGATGAGTCTTCTCTCCATAGAGTGCCCTGTACCCCAGAAGGCTGCAGCATCACAGAAACATCAAGAAGAGTCATAGCTAACTTTTAGGGGCCCCTGCCAGGATTTTATCTGCACGATGTCATAACCATCCCAGAGAGCAGGCTCTACAATCACGCCCATCTCACAGAAGGTGGCACTGAGGCTTAGCAAGAGGGCAGGTGATGATCTCAAGCTCCTGTCTCCAACAAGCGGAAGAGCCAAGATCTGGACCCGAGCCACGCAGGTCTGGAACTGAGCTCTCAACAGCTGCTCTGGTCCAGGGGTCGGCAAACTCATTAGTCCGCAGAGCCAGATATCAACAGTACCACGACTGAAATTTCTTCTGAGAGCCACATTTTTTAAAACTTAAAACTATATAGGCAGGTACATTGTTATTAACTTAATTAGGGCACTCCTAAGCTGGCCTTTGGTAAAACACTCAAGGGGGCCGAAGAGCCGCAGTTTGCCGACCAATGCTCTGGTCCATGTAGTCTCGTGCACTCACATTGCTCCAACTCTGCTTCCTCTGGGACAGTCAGTTCCCCCACCCCCCCCACCCCACCCCACCCCCCGCCCCCTGCCTCCTTCTGGAAGCTGCAGGGGGGAGGTCAGGGTTTAGCAAAGCACAACCCTATCATCTCAGATTTGCATAGTGCAAAGCCTTCTCACACCTTCTGTCCTCACAAGCCCTGGGTGAGGTGGCCAAGCTGGTATTTATCTCCATTTACAGAGGCCCGGCCACAGAGAGTGACCTGCCCAAAGCCACTGGCTCCAGGTCAGTGGTCTCTCCGTTGCCCACCCCTAATCGCAAAGAGCCTTCCCGCGCCCTTTCACACCGCATCCTGTTTTCAGCTTGGGGGGGGGGGGCTGCCAACCTGGAACCCCAGCAGGGGCTCCCGCAGCCAATCACAGAGCAACTTTGTCCCCCTCCCTCCCCCTCCCCCTCCCCCTCCCCCTCCCCCCAGCTGACAGCTGCCCGCCTGCTAAGGGGGGGAACGCACAGCCTTAGGGGGAAGGACAGGAAATGTGTGTCACCTGGGAAAGGAAGGGCTGGAAGTAATTGCCAGGCGGCCGCGGAGCCAGCGGAGGGGGTGGCTGCCAAACCGGGCAACAACCGCAGCGGAGACACCCCGCCCAGGAGAGGAACCGGGGCGCGCCGGCGGGCGCTGGGCGCTGGGGCAGACGCCGGGCGGGCCTTCCCGCTGCCCGTGCCGCGTCTGCCCGCCTCGGGGCCCGCCTGCCCGCACGTGGCGCCGCCGCCCGGCTCGGGCACGCGCACAGGCACGCGCACCGCTCCCGCACCTGGCCGCGCGCGCACACGCGGGACCCACGTGCCGGCACCCCCGCCGCGCGCTCCCGGGGGGCGCGCCGGGGAAGGCGCGGAGCTGGTTACAGGTGCCGGGATCCGGCCGGCGGTCGCCCGCCCGCAAGCCGTTTCCCGGGACTGGTACTCCGGGGATCCCGAGACCCCGGCGGCAAGGGGGACAGGACTGGCTTTGGGGAGTCACCTCCGCGCGGCGAGGGCCCAGCCACCATCACCCCGCCGGCCGGCAGCCCGCGTCCCCGCCTGCCGCCCCGCGCAGGGAGCTGGCTGGGCAATGCGTCCTGGGCGCCTGGGGCGGGGGCGGCTCGGGGCGCTCGGCCGGTCCGTTTCCCGCCGGGCTTTCCTATTCCTCGGACGCCACGGACAAGTTGTGCTCCCCATTCCCCGCATCCCTCCGCCCTCCGCCCCCGCCCGCTCCTCCAGGTCTGCGCACCCAGCTTTGCCCTTCCACTACGCCACGGCCGGGCGCCTGCCCGGAGAGTCCCCCAGGGTGCAGACCTGTCCTGGAGGTAGATCACTTCCATCCTGCCCCCGGGGCCGGCTCGGGAGCGGCTGGCTGGCGCGAGCTCAGCCTGGGCCAGGCTGCCAACGGCCCCGGGTCCTCCTCCAGCCGCAGCCAGGACCCCTGGGCCAGAAGCGGGGAGAGGAGCGCACGGAGCGGTCCTCCGGCCCCTCTCCCCCCGCGCCCTGCGTCAGCGCCCGGCAGCCACTCAGCGGAGGCCCCTCCTGTTGCTGCTCGGGCTCCCCGACTCCTCCGACCTCCGCAGGGGCCGTTCGCTGCCTCCCGGGGCCTGAGGCAGCCAGTGCCGGTGGCAGGGGGGCCATGGGCAGCACATAGGACCCCCTACCGGGACCGTTGCTAGTTCGCCAAGGCCTCGGGGTCCTCTGCCCCACAGGCTCACAGACAAGAATAGCGAATTCGCAGCCGCCTTTCTGCGGCAGGCACCGTGCCAAGCACTTAAACGCACGAACTCACTGGAGCTTCACCTCTTTGGGAGGCGCTATTAATATCCCCGTGGTACCCGAGGGGGAAGGAGACACGGAGAGGTCAGGTAACCTGCCCAGCGTCTCACACGGGTAGTAAGCAGAGGGGCTGAGGGTCTCACGGAGGCAGGTGGGTGTCCAGCCGTCATCACCACCACCTGCATCCTAACTCTAGCCGCCCTGAGCTGCACGGCCGGCACCTCCTGCTCTCTCACACCTGCACACCGCAACCTGCTGCACCCCAAACACCTGCACCCCAAACACCTCCCGAGCGCCTGCCCCAGTTGGAAGGCGAGAAAGTCTTCACTTCCCCGGTTGTTTGCCCCCCGAGATTTGTGCTGAGCCCCCTGGGTGCTCCCTTGACTCCCTTCCTAGCATCCTTTGCACTGCCCACCGGGGTCACTGTTCCACAGCCGTCCCTCTCAAGCATGCATGGTCTTCCTTCCTTCCCGCCCGGGGCCTGGCTCGGGGCAGGGTGCCCCACTCCTGTCTGAGAAGGGAGTGTCTGGAGCCGGGTGCTGCAGGAGTCTGCAGGAGCTGGTGCCCGTGGTTGTCAGGACAGATTCTTGGGGTTAGGGTGGAGGGCAGCTGGGGTGCTGCAGGGGAGGTAAAGGCAGAGGTCTATCTATGCCTCACTTTAAAATTTTATATATATATATATATATATATATATATATATATATATATTTGATTTTTTACAGAGAGGAAGAGAGAGGGATAGAGAAACATTGATGATAGAGAGAGAAAATCATCAAGCAGCTGCCTCTTGCACACCCCCTACTGGGGATGTGCCCGCAACCAAGGTACATGCCCTTGACCGGAATCGAATCTGGGACCTTTCAGTCCGCAGGCTGATGCTCTATCCACTGAGCCAAACCGGTTTCGGCTATGCCTCACTTTCTGCTAGCTCCTCGGGGCGGCTCAACGCCCCACACTTTCTGACTGCACCCCTGGGCGAGTCTCTGGAAGGAAATGGACAGCAGGCAGAAGGCAGAGGATACCCGGGCGGGGGAGGCAGCGGGAGCAAGCAGGCAGGTGGCAGAGGTTGGAATTTCGCTTTTCCCGCGGGGCACACGCCTGGCAACCTCCCGGCGGGCTCTGCTCTGGGGCTGGATCGACCTCTTCGGCTGGCCCTCGTTTTGAAATGTCCCTTTCTTTTTTTCTTTTTTTAAAATATATTTTATTGATATTTTACAGAGAGGAAGGGAAAGAGATACAGAGCTAGAAATGTCGATGAGAGAGAAACATCAACCAGCTGCCTCTTGCACACCCCCTACAGGGGATGTGCCCGCAACCAAGGTACATGCCCTTGACTGGAATCGAACCCGGGACCTTTCAGTCCACAGGTCGACGCTCTATCCACTGAGCCAAACTGGTTTCGGCTGAAATGTCCCTTTCTTGCAAAATCTTCACAAATGGAATTTTTCCAGGTTGACAATCCATGCCACAGAGATGCGCACACACTTTATAGAAACTGCTAAACTGAAAGCAGTTGTTCAGAGTTTGGCTTGGAATGTCACGAGAGCCTGAGTTTGAATCCCACCTCCGCTGCCTACTAGTAGGGTGACCTGGGCCATCCCTAATCCTCTGAGCCGGGTTCCTCGGTGGGAAACTGGGACACGGCTTCAAAGGTCGGCCGAGATGACTGCCCGAGTCAAACAAAGCCCTCAGCTCCACACCCAGCACACAGGAGGGTCAACAGGTGTTAGCTGAGCTGCCATTATGACTGTCCTCCCAAATGCCCTCTGTATCTGTGGCTCTTCGCTTTGTAGCGTTGACTGCCCTCGGTGCTCTCTTCACTGCAACAAGCAGGGTGATTCTCTTCCTTTCAAAGGTCAGGAGACGGGTTCCGAGAATTGTCTGACAGCCACCGAGTTCTCAGCACCTGAGCCAGGACTTGAACGGAGCCCTGGCAGGAAGCTGCTTCCCATTCAGGGACCGCGCCCCCTTCACCCAGCGCCCCTGGGAGGAGTGGGCGTGGCAAAGCCCGGCGTCATCAGTTGCTAGGCGCGGAGTTCTGGCTCTCAGGCCCAGTGCCTGCCCCGAGACTGTGGATTACAGAGAGAATCCTGCCAGGGCGGCTACAGGACACAGTCCAGGGGAGGGGGCACTGTGCGCAGTACTCGGTGACCCTGCCTCCCTGCCTCTCTGATCTCTTTTTTAAATGTCTTAGTGATTTTTAGAGAGAGATGATGGAAGAGGAAGAGAGAGAGAGAGAGAGAGAGAGAGAGAGAGAGAGAGAGAAGCATCGTTAAGAGATGCCCTCTACTGGGGATGAAGCCTGCAACCCGGGCATGTGCCCTGCCTGGGAATCGAACCAGCGACCCCCTCGGTTCCTGAGTCGACACCCAACCACTGAGCCACACCAGCTGGGCCCTGCCTCTCTCTGTGTAGCTCAGTCTCTCTTTACAGATGTCCAAAGATATCCAGGACCTTTCACAGTCTAAATATTCTTCAGTTAAAGCAAGCACCGTTTTTTTATTTGCGCTTCACTTTGTTCAGAGACAGAACAGCGTGGCGCCTGCACCGGCTACCTACAGATGGGAACTGGCCTGTGGGGGCAGGCTGGGCGCCTCTGGCCGCGCTTTCCCTAAGAAAACGCGGGATTTGGAGAAGCAGAGATTCACTCCTTTGCTGTGTTTCTCGGTGGCACGCTGCCCACTCCTTGGCAGGGTAGCAACATTTGTTGTTTTGTCAACAACACCAGGCACCGGCCTTGTAAACGGCACGTAGCTCCCTAAGTTAACGTGAAGCACAAATTGCTTTCCAGAACCTTCCTAGAGAACGGCAAATTACGGCTCAGGCTCATGGAATGCTGATTTGAGACGCTGCTAATAACTGCCTTTCTTACCCACAAAAAAAAAAAAAAAAAAAAAAAATCACCTCCCACACGGGGCCGGGCTCCAGACACGCGGTCAGGATTTCTCCACACGCAGCGTCAGTGGCGTTGAGGTCATTCCTTCTCCCTCCCCCCAGTCTCTCTGGGTTTGCAGCCTGGGCATCTGTATTTCCCAGAGCCAGGCCCAGGGAGGCACGGGGCAGGTGGTCAGACATGGCAGCGGATGGCTGGACCAGAGAGGGGGTGCCCCAGGCCAGAGGGCGCCGAGGAGTCGATATGGGCCCCTTCAGGTGCACTCTTCACCCTTCTGCACCCCACCTGAGGCTCACGTCACGGGCCCCACGGCCATCGGGCTCGGTAGGGCTTGGCCGACGGGACGCACTCACTGGGATCAGAGGACGGAGCGGGGTGGGGTGGGGTCCGGGGAGTCTTTATCCACCTGCCGGGTGTCTCCAGGGTGGCTGCCTCCCTTTCCTGAAGTCGCCAGCAGCTGTCTCAGTCCCTCTCCCGCCCGGCCCTCCCCGCTCCCTCCTCCAGGCCTGGGGTGGTCACGGCTCCTCGGAGAGCCTGGTCCCAGGGCGCCGCACCACCCTGTGCGGGTTCCGGTAAGCGTCACCCCTGCAAACCGTCCCTGGGTTAGCCTCTCCTCAGTCGCCCTGCCTGGCTGAGCCTCTGCTTCCTGCTCAGACCCTCCGGCTATAGAAGCCGAGGGACCCGCGAGCCTTCGCCGCACACTCACCCGAACGAAGCAGTCCGTGCAGATTTTAGAGGGCTCACAGATGATCCATTTAAAAAAAAATAAAATCACCGACTTTCCAATTCATTCTTCCAATTAGCACAGCTGGCCAGGCTCAGAGGAAATCTCTTGATCCCCCGAAGAGCGGAGCGAGTCCCTGCTTCCTCCCCGGGCTCGGGAGCCAGCTCCTCTCCGTCCCTGCTCGGCCCGCTCCTCCTCCTGCCGGCCGCCCTGTGCTCTGTGCTCGCTGCCCGGACCTCATTCCTGCGGGCAGCTCTCACTCTGAGGCATGCTCGCCAGCCACTGCCGGCCGGTCACGCACCCCCCCGGCCACTGCCAGGCACAGAGCAGTTGTTTTGTCTGAGGACAAGTGCTGGCACCAGCCACACGGCAGCAGGCTGGGGCCTGAGCTGACTAATCAGACGCCCTGAGTTTCCCCTCCCATGAGGACACGGGGAGGCAGGAAGCTCTGCGGCTGGCGGAGAGGCGGCTGGCGCCCAGGTGAAGCCCGGGGCACCTCTGGAGAGCTGGGGAACCCAGGCGGATGTCAGACTCCCGGAGGAGGCCTTCAGGCGAGGCTTGCTCAGGGTGAGGCAGTTGGGAGAGGGCGGGGGTAGCACCCGAACATCTGGCTTTGAATCCCAGATTCTGCTTTCTGGTTGTTAGAGCTCTGGCAAGTTATGCAGCCTCCCCGAGCCTCAGTTTCTTCTTCTTTAAAATGGGGTTAATGGCTGGAGCCGGTTTTGCTCAGTGGATAGAGTGTCGGACTGAGGACTGAAGGGTCCTGGGTTCGATTCCAGTCAAGGGCAGGTACCGTGGTTGCGGGCACATCCCCCAGGTGTGCAAGAGGCAGCTCGTTGATGATTCTCTCTCGTAGATGTTTCTAACTCTCTATCCCTCTCTCTTCCTCTCTGTAAAAAAAAAAAATCAATAAAATATATTTAAAAAAATAAAATGGGGTTAATAATGAAGGTCAGTGTAAGAGTCATATATGCTCAGTGACTGGAATGGTGGAATGATCAGAATGACCGGAGCAACTGGTGGCTCTGACACCCACTGCAGCAGCCAACGGGCCAGATCCGGGTCCTGATCAGCACCCTCCCCAGCAGACCTCCCCTCCCTGGTCAGCCCCCAGCACCCCGATCAGGTGTGGAACCAGCTAGCCAACTGCCCGTGGTCCCTCCCTGACACTGGCCCAGCCGGACGGGCCCCCATTGGGGCGGGCTGGCTGGACCCCACCTGTGTACAAGTTCATGCAAGGGTCCCCTAGCATATATAAAAGCCTCATATGCAAAGTGTCCCCTTGGGAGTCCGACCAACGGGGAGCTCGATCGCTTGCTATGATGTGCGCTGACCACCAGGGGGCTGCACAAAACAGAGGAAGGCCCCTGCCAGCAGCCGGCAGCCGGGAAAGGGAGGCCCTGGCCTGCAGCCGCGAAGGACCCTCCCCACGCACAAACTTCATGCTCTGGGCCTCTAGTGAAACATAAATGTGCTCTCAAGAAATCAGGCGGACATCTATGCACTGCCCTCCCCCCAGGAGCAGGTGCAAAGGGAGCAGAGCAGGCTGGGAAGACACAAAAGGGGGCTTGGCCGACTGAGACAGGTTGGGCCAGGCTGGGGCTGCTCAACCGGCCTGGACCAGCCTCTGCCGTGGTTTCCCTCGCTTATGGAGAGCGGATCGAATCCTGGCGCTTCACACCGACTGCGCGGCCTCAGAGAGTTACACGAGAAGCTGGAAAGGCAACGGAATGGATTCTCTCCCCACGTCTGAGCTCCAGGATCGCAAGAGAATAGATCTGCTCGGTGCGAAGCCACTAAGTGTGTGGCCATTTGTCACCGGAGCAATGGGGGACTCCTACAGCCGCCGGGACCCCACACAGCGGCCCCCTGCAGGGAGCGCCACGTGGAGTCACTCCCCGGGCGTTACGAGCCACTGTGGTGTCACCCGGGCTGCTTGCCCCGTGGGGGTGCAGGGACACCCTAGACCATGGAGCCCAATGTTCCCTGGGCACAGGCACTGCCAGAGACGGCATAATCAGGGGCAGGGGAGCTCAGGGTGGGCTCGGCTGGTTGACGCTGGACCCTCGGCAGGACGTTGAAGGATGGAGGGCGTGGGGTTTGGACGGGGAGGAGGAGGAAGAAGGAAAGACATCGCTGGAAGGGGCCCAGGGGGGTCAGTGCCCGGGCTCTGGGCCCCGTGGGAGGTCCCCTGGGCAGTGACCTGAGTGAGACAGGCCTGGGGGGTCCTCAGGGAGCTGACCCTCTGGTGTGGAAGCCAGTCTGCCATGGCAATAAAACGTGGCGAGTGTTACAGCAGAAGTACAGCTTGGGGGTGGGGGGCTTCCTGGAGGAAGTGGCCCTTCGGGGGGATGCGAAATAAACCGAAGGCTTGTTCTGTGCCACTTTGAGCCCCGGTGGTCCTTAGCACCCAGCAGGCGCCGGCAGAGGGGAATTTAACCACGCAGTTTGTTATCCCCTGACCAGTTCCCTCTGAACCCATCCTGTCACGCCAAGGAGGGCGTCTCGCTTGGGCACTAGTCGGTGCTGAGCGCCAGTTTAATTCCTGCTCATCCCCCTTGTAACCTAGAGGCTGCCCTGCGGGCAACAGGTGTAAATTAGAATTGAATGGCCCTGCTTGGTTTTCTAGCTTAGTGACCTCCCTGTGGTGGCAGTGGGTACTGAGTGGCCACTTAGGGGAGTGGAGCGCAATTGCCGTTTAAATATAAGTGACCTTGCCCTGGCTGGGCGGCTCAGCTGGCTGGAGCGCACATCATCCTGTACACCATAAAGGCTGCAGGTTCGATTCCCAGTCAGCGCACGTATCTAGGTTGGGGGTTCAATCCCTGGTTGGGGTGCATATGGGAGGCAACTGATGGGTGTTTCTCCCTCACATTGATAGTCTCTCTCTCTCTCTCTCTCTCTCTCTCTCAAAAATAATGTCCTCAGGTGAGGATTAGAAATGTGTGTGTGAACTTCAGTGTAACAGAACCGTGACTCTAAGTGTGGGGGTTCTTCCTCTCGCCCTGGAATTGACCACGGGGCCCAGTTGTGGGCAGAGGCCCTGAGTGCCCCTCAGCAACGGGCCTGACGCTCCCCGAGGACGTCCACGGCCACACACACACACACACACACACACACACAGACACACACACACACACACACACACACACACACACACACGGCACACACACTGCACAGTGGGGAAGGCAGTGGGAACTGGGTCAGAGGCGAGCCGAGCGGCTGTGCCGTCTGAGAGAACCCGGTCGGAGAAGCCGCACAGAGCTGGGGGTGGGGCTGTGAGGGGAGAGGGGCTGGTCAGACAGGGGCCAGGCTGGTCTGCTCCGAGTGCCTTCCTGGACAGGAAGAAAAGAAAGCTGGGGAGAGAGAGAGAGAGAGAGAGAGAGAGAGAGAGAGAGAGAGAGAGAGAGAGAGAGAGGAACCAGCCAGGAGCCAGGGAGGGGCCTGCACACCCTCCCCGTGCCATGCAGGGCTGTGTGGCTCAGTGGACCCGGAGGAGAGGAGCTGAGCACCCGGAAGGCTCCCTGGTGGAGGCAGGAGCCCGGGGGACACGGGAGAGGTGGTGCTGGAGCCACAGCGCCCACATCAGGAGTCAAGGCAGCGGGGCAGCCCCAAGGGAGCCACCAGCGGGCTCCGGGCCGGGCAGGCTGGCCAGCGAGGGGAGAGGAGAGCGGGTCAGCAGTGGGGGCCCTCGGGGCGGCAGGCTGCACAGGGGGCACGTGCCCCGGCTCTTCCCTCCCCTGCGGCGCGTGGGCTGTTCGGAGCTGAAGGCAATGGGGACCCTGTGGGCTCACGAGAAACTTCTGCCCTCCCCCCCCCTTAACCACCTAGAAGAATGTGAATTAGGGGCCTTGCCCATAATAGGCGTTGTCACCAGAAATAACTCTCTTTTTGGCGACCTGTCTCCAGGGCAAGGCAAACTCTGAGCTACTGAGCATCTGTTCTTATCATCCCCAGCGCCCTTTCCCCTCCGAAGCCCCGGGGCGGCCCCTCCGCCCCCCTCCCCCCCTGCTCATTCTTCACTCAGAACCCCTGCGCCTCACCCCTTCCTATCTGGGAGCCCCTCGCGTACGCCGGCTCTCTGGCTCCCGTGGATGCGGCGCTCCCATGCACACACATTAACTGAATGTGGTTCTTCTCTCTGGCGAATCTGTCCCGTGCAGATTTAATTATTAGGCCAGGCTAAAGGACCGAGGAAGGGGAAGGAAAATGTCCTCCTCCCCCGTGTGTGTCACAACACGGAATGTGCATGGCGGCGTTTTTTGAAACTCTGACTGAGAAGGGAAGGCTCGGATGACCACGGCAGTTCCAATACTCTGACCTCAGCTGTGGCTGGAGGAGGAGGAGGAGGAGGAGGAGGAGGAGGAGGAAGAGGAGAAAGAGGAAGAGGAGGAGGGGGAGAGAGGGTCCACACTGTGGGAGAGCCATGGCCCTCCTGAGCCCCTCCAAAGCTCATGGAGGAGGAGGCAATCAGGGTGGCCTTCCTGAAAGAGGAGACTGGGAGGCACCCCGGGAATGCTCCCCGGGGTGGTGTGCATGGTGCCGGGACGAAGAAGGAGCCCTCTGAACAGTGTGAGGGCTGACGTGGGACAGTGAAAGGGGGTGATTCGGGATAAGTGCCAGGCCCAGCAGACGATCAGTGGATAGCAGTTTGCTCTCCCCTCCCTCATCCCCCATCCCCACCTCTGAGCAGATGGCATTCCCCAGCCAGACTGGCGCTCCTGAGCCCAGGAGAGCCCCCTGGGTGGCCTCCCCTTAGGCAGGTGAGGGCAGTCCCAGGAACCTGGGCCGTGTTGGACCCCCCAGCCCCCCCCACCCCCCCACCCCCGGCACCCTGGGCAGGGCAGCCCCTCTGGCTGGCTGTGTCCCCAAATGCCACCCACGTGTGCCGGCAGGTCCCGGCACGGTCCGGCCCTCCCTCCCAGGCCTCCCCTCCGCCCAGCCCTGCATCGCAGACGGAATTCCCACTTTTCAGCTGCAGTCGGTGACGGGGAGCGGGCCTTGCCGCAGGCCCGTGGTCCCTCCGCCCGCGTCCGTGGTCCCTCCGCCCGCGGCGCCGCTGCCCGCCCCGCACCCGCCCACCCAGTCCCGCTGCCCGCCCCGCGGCCCGGCCCCAGTCCGAGCTGCCGGCGGGCGGGCGGGCGCACTCACCTCTCGGTCCCGGTGCGGGAAGCGGGCGGAGACGGTCCCGCTGAGGCTGAGGCTGAGCCTGGCGGAGGGAGGACGGCGGCGGCGGGGACCGGCGGGGGCGGTGCGGGGGCCCCGCGGCCGCCCGGAGGCGGTGGAGGGCGGAGGCCGGCGCGCGCCCGTGGGCGCGGAGCTGCTGCCCCGCAGGCCCGGGGAGGAGCGGCTTCCGGGGGGCTCCGGGGGGCCATGCCGACTCCTCCCTGTAGCCGGGGTCTGGGGAGGAGATGGGGAGGCAGGTGCTGGGGCTGCCTCTGCAGCGGAGCGGCTGCGCGCACCCACCTCGGGGGCCGGGCCAGGACGCGGAGCTTGGAGAGGGGATGCTGTTTCTGAGCCCTGCTGGACGCCCCCTCCCCGCCCCCTCCTCCTCCTCCCCCTCCTCCTCCCCGTTTCCTCCTCTTCCCCCCTCCCCCCCCTCCGCTCCCCACGTGCCAGCCCTGCCAGGACCCTCCCCTCCCCGCTCCCCCGCAAACATGGTAATGATGCGGTTCTAAGTCCTCATTTTCCATAACCAAGAGTCAACAAATGTCTGGAAGTCCTTTATCACCCTGGCTGGTGAGGCTCAGCAGTGACGGCATCAGACAGCAGCACACAGAGGGGTTGTGGGTTCATATCACAGTCAAGGGGGTACTAGTTGGGTGGTAGGTTCGGTCCCCCTGTTGTCCACTCTGCCCCACTTCGCAGGTTCGGAGGTGATGGGTTCCCAGGCCCCTCCTTCCACTCCACCCCCTGGCAAAGGTGGGGGAAGGATGGCAGGGGAGAGAGAGAGAGAGAGAGAGAGAGAGAGAGAGAGAGAGAGAGAGAGAGAGAGAGAAAGCCTGGGCAGTTTCCAGCCTCCGCCCCAGCCCAGGGGCCTCGGTGCCCGCACTGGGGCGGTCACTGTGCCTACACTCCCCAGCACGGACCAGGCGGCCAGCTCTGCCAAGCTCGGGGCCCAGCTCCTCTGCCCTGGACATGCACCTTCTCCTGTGGCCACGTCTTCCTTGTGGTCCCTTCCCTTTCCGCCCAGCCCTCCCCTTGCCGTGCTGGAGCCGGTCTGTGCTGGCTTGTGAAAGCCCATCCGCGTTTCCAGGGATTTCGAAAGCCAGGTGTTAAACGTGGCCGTCATTAAAAATTAACTTACGTCAACCTGCGATTAAATAATTTATATTAAAAACAAAGGCCATAAATACTCAAAACCTGCCACGTGCAGTTACTGTCCCATTACCCATGCTCTTGGGGTTATTGAGACCTACTGTGTCTGCACGGAGGTGACATTATGTCACATTTCACATCCGCACATCTCTTCCCGTCTCCGTGGGGAGGGACTTCACGTGGGCAGCTTGGAATTGCTTGTGGTGACAACATTTACACCATAGAAACTGGCCAATGTTACCAAACCGGGGCTTGGTTTGTTTTCTTCAGGGTCTACTGTCTCTAGACTTTAGAAAGTGATGGAGAAAATGTTAAAAGTGAATATTAAAGGTAGAAGTGTGTCTTGGGTGAATATTTTTTTAAAATATATTTTTATTGATTTCAGAGAGGAAGGGAGGAGAGAGAGATAGAAACATCAACAATGAGAATCACTGATCAGCTGCCTCCTACATGCTCCCACTGAGCCTGCAACCTGGGCAGGTGCCCTTGACCGGAATAGAACCTGGGACCATTCAGTCCACAGGCTGATGCTCTAGCCACTGAGATAACCCAGCTAGGATTTGGGGGAATATTAATGTATGTAAATTGTATCTCTAGTTTTTTAAAAAATGTCTGTAGCCATTACAATGCTAATACATGATAAGAAATTGAGGAACTTAGGCTGGCATTTAGTAAAGGACTAATTGAGTACTCACCTCACTAACAAATGAGTGAGGTTCTCACACACACCTTCAGCTTGGTTTGCTTGCCAACATAAAATATCATCCAACATTCACGTTGGAACCACAGTCATCTGTCAGTCGAGGGCAAGCATAGGTGGGCTCTAAATACACCTGTTTGGCAAAATCAATGAGATCTTTCTAAGGGAATCAATGGGCTGTGTGCACATGTGTATATGTACACATGTGTGCACGTATGTATACAGACATGTATATGTGTGTGCATGCATGTAAACATGTTCCTTCCTCTTCCTCTGGCTGGTTGATAAACACTTGGCTGGATGCTTCCCTCCCAAGGTCTGTCCGACGTTCTCTAACGCTCTCACTTTGCTGTTCTCCCGGAGAGAGCCCCTCTGGTGCCACAGGTGACCCCACCCTCTCTGCAGGCAGCCCTCAGCCCTCAGCTGGCACTTGGATGTTTCCCTCCCCCACATCACACAGCACCCAGGCCAGGGTAGAGGTGGGGCCCTGGAGCTCAGCGGGGCATGGTTTGGGATGCCCCCTCAGCAACGGGACCCCATGGTACTGCCCAGGGGGGCCCCCACCTGGGGTTAGTTGGGTATGTGAGCGAGACATCAGAGTTGGAAGCAGCTGAGGGAGTGATGGAGAGAGGACATGGGGAAGAGAGGGGGATGCCCAACACGGTCTGGCTGAAGGGGACAGAGGTGAGAGAGGAGGCGCACAGAAATGGCTGAAGCCAGACTAAGCTTTGAGTGAAGAACATTTCCCCACTCGGCTTTCTATGAGGATCCATAAAAGATAAAGGTGATGGTAGACAACCAATAACGGTTGAGGAGTCCAAGGCAGCTGTGGAGAGAGAGATGTACACCTCAAACCAAAGGGACGATTCTTGTTTGCACCTCCATCGCTCGCCTTAGTTCTGGGCTGATGCTGAGGAAGCAATGGAACCGCCAACACCGAGAACCACCTCGTTCTGTTTGTGCGCCTCCTCTGTCCACAGCGGCCGCCATGCCTGGACTGTGGCCCAGACACCTCATCCTTTATGTGTCCCCAAAAGACAGTCCAGAGGACACATCTTCTTTCCTCAAAGCTTAGACTGGCTTCACCCATTACGTCAAATCTCCTAACCCTGAAATGGAGTGAAAATTGAGTTATCAGCATTAATGTGTGCTTACATTTGGGGGGACACCCTATAGTACATATATTTGGGGACTCCTCAAAGCACATATATTTCAAGGAAAAAAGCCAAGATGGTGGCAGAGGTAGGCAACTAATCTGCCGCCTCACACAACAATTTCAAAACTACAACTAAAAGACAAAACGTCTGTGACCCAGAACCACGGGAAGGCTGGCTGACAGAGAAAGGAGCACACGCGCTGAAACGCTGAGAAGCCTGGGTACGGAGGCTTGGGGATCGGGCTGGTGGGCGACCGGGCACTTGGCTTTTTTTCAACCCGAAGGGAAACAAGCTCCCCATCACTTTGAAATCCAGTTTCTGGGGTTACACGGGGGACCCAGACGTCTAAGGGGAGAAGCTGGTCTGCCGGACATCGGGTCCGAAAGTGAGGGTGACTTTTTTGCAGAGGTGCACGCAGCAATCATTGTTTACTGCACTGGAGCGCGGGGACTTGGAAACTGAAAGGCAGAGACAGCTGACTGACGGCAGCCATCGCTGTTTGCCACACCCCAGCCTAGTGATGTCCTGAGACCCCGCCCCACTCTGAGGCCCCTCCCCTCCCTGAGGCCCCACCCCGCACATTCTACAATCCGCCCAGGCTCCACACAGCTGCTTTTGCATAAGCAGTGAAAATTCCAAGAAAAGGAAGGAGATCTCAAATAAAAGAAATGGAGGACAAAACACTGGCTATAGAGTTCAAAACCATGGTTATAAGGTTTTCCAAGAATTTCTTAGAAAAGGCCAATAAATTTAACGAGACCCTCAAGAATATGAAAAAGAAATTAAACATACAATGTCTGAAATAAAAAAAAAAATATTATACAGAGACCCAACAGCAGACCAGAAGAGCAAAGGATCAAGTCTAAGATTTGGAATACAAAGAGGCAAAGGACACTCTTCCGGAGAAGCAAGAAGAGAAGAGAATCCAGAAAGTTGAAGATAGTGTAAGAAGCCTCTGGGACAACTTGAAGCGTACCAACATCAGAATTATGGGAGTGCCAGAAGAAGAGAGAGAGCAAGACCCTGAAAACTTATATGAAGAAATAATGACTGAAAACTTCTCCCACCTGGTAAAAGAAATAGACTTACAAGTCCAGAAAGCCCGCAGAACCCCAAACAAAAGGAATCCAAAGAGGACCACACCAAGACACATCATAATTAAAATGCCAAGAGCAAAAGACAAAGAGAGAATCTTACAAGCAGCAAGAGAAAAACAGTTAGTTACCTACAAGGGAGCACTCATACTCCCTGAGAAATCAGCTGATTTCTCAACAGAAACTATGAAGGCCAGACGGAAATGGCAAGAGATACTCAAAGTGATGAATAGCAAGAACCTACAACCAAGATTACTGTATCCAGCAATGCTATCATTCAGAATTGAAGGGCAGATAAAAAGCTTCACAGATCAGAAAAAGCTAAAGGAGTACATAACCACCAAACCAGTATTATATGAAATGCTAAAAGGTGTTCTTTATTTAAAAAGAGGAAAAAGAAGAAAAAAGTAAAGATAAAAATTATGAACAACAAATACATATCTATCAACAAATGAATCTACAAGTCAATTGAATTAAAAATCTGAGGAACAGAATAAACTGGTGAATATAATAAAATCAGGGACATAGAATGGGAGGGGATTGATAATTCTCAGGGGGAAAGGGGTGTCTGTGTGGGGGGGTTCGGGAAGAGATTGGACAAAAATCATATACCTATGGATGAGGACGGGAGGGTGGGGGGCGGTTTAAAGGGCAGAGGATGGAGTAGGGACCAGGTGGAGGGGAGTTATGTGAGGGGAAAAAGGAGAAACAATTGTAATAATTTGAACAACAAAGATTTATTAAAAATAAAAAATTTAAAAAGCACATATATTTCACAAGGGGGAACACATGTATGTAATATATTAAATGTGGTTTCTACTCCAGGAAATCACTCAGAAACAATAAATCAGAGTCTCATCTCGATGGGGACAGTGGGCGCTGCATCCACTTTCCAAATCAGGCTGCACCTGCCTCTCGCACACTCCCCTCTGCACACTGTGGACACTCGCTGGGAGGGGCGGGCAGGGCTTCTCTCTGCCCCGTCACCCAGGCCGGGCAGACCCAGTGTTTATAGAGAAGTGAGCAGAGAGGCAGGTCCCCGTGTGGCCCAGGAGCCAGCTGGAGAGGCAAAGCCTGAGGCCACCTGCCTGGAAGCCCACCCTGGCCTGCAGGACGCGGGGCCCAGGCCGGGCTTGGCCACGCTCTGGGTTAACAGTGAGCCTGACCCCGGGGTCCACCCAGGACTCAAGGTCTTTGTGGTCTGGCTGGTCTGGCCTTCCCCTGGGACCACCAGGCTTCTGGGAAAGGGAGTCAGGTTTCCGGACCACGAGTGCCCAGCCCTGAGAGAGTGCGGGCATGTGTGTATCTGCTCACCCGCACACGCACACGCACGCTTTAATGGGGGTGCTGTAGCTAACACGTGTTCTAAGGGGCCCGCTCCCACAGTGTCTGCCTCTGGGAAGTCGGTTTGCCATTGCACTGTGAGCATCCCCAGGCCACAGTGGATTTGTTCCAAAGACAGCGGTGGCTGGAGGATCAGACGGAGCCCACATGTGGTGTGTGACCCTTAGGGCTGGCGCAGCGCTGTCACTAACAGAACAAATGGAAGCAGCCCGGGAACCTCGTTCCTCGTTCTACAGCCGCTCCAGGCTCCGCGGGCAGACAGGAGAGGAGGCCGCTGTCCTCAGAGGGCACGTTGGTAGTCTGAAGGCTCGGGAGCTGTTTGGTGTCAGGAGGAGGGGCCACTACGGGCCCTTTGCCTTTTCGCTACAGGTCACTGGTGGTCTTTTGTGGGTGTTATTTTTTGGATTTTTTTCTTTTGTCTGATAAATGAGGGAGGGTGTTGGTGAGGAACGGGAAAAGGGAACGGAATGCCTAGTGTGTGGCAGAGGGAGAGCCTATGTGGAAGGAGGTGGGGGGTCCGAGGATGACCAGAACCGAAGGCGCTTCAGCAAAGCCAGGCGGGCCGCTGGGGACTTGTCTGTCTTCTTCTTTTTGTCCTTTTTGGGAGGAGCAGCTAAAGTGTTATCCCCAGATAACCCAAGAGAAGAAGGAAAAAAGAAAACAACACAAAACAGCCAATGAATGAACTGAACAATAACAAATGGTGCTACAGTGGCTAAAGGTACTTGGGAATCAGAATCCTGCCCAGCCCAGGAGAGATGGAAGCAATACCCACGGCACAACCAGAATCAGGACTCGGTGAATCATTTAGGCTCCTGCTCCGTTTAGGTAATTCAGTGGCCCTCTTGTGCCAACGCTTTACTGGGCACGTGAGGAGAAGTCTATATTGCTCTAGGAGCTGATCGTTAGACCATTTTTCAGTTTCAATGTGTTAGTTTATTAAAGATGATGTTTGTTAACTTAGGACTTGGCTTTTCTCTCTCACCCTTTTAAAAAAAATATATGTTTTTACTGATTTCAGAAAGGAAGGGAAGGGGATAGAGAAACAGAAAGATCAATGACGTTTCTATCATGGATTGGCTGCCTCTGAATTGAGCCCGAAACCCAGGCACATGCCCTGACCAGGAAGCGAAACGTGACCTCCCGGTTCATGGGATGATGCTCAACCACCTGAGCCACACCAGCTGGGCCTCCTCATCCATTTTAATGACAGGCTCCCTGACACCTTGGCTCACACTCAACTAACTCCTGCTTCTGTTCCAAGAGCTTGAAAGACTTGATGGCATGTTTCTGTAGTAAAATTGTCTACCTCCAGTATTCACTATTAATTTTTTCTTAAATCCTCACTGGAGGATATTTTTCCATTGATCTTTAGAGAGAATGTGGAAGAGGCTGGATGAGGGAAGAAGAGAGGGAGAGAGAGAGAGAGAGAGAGAGAGAGAGAGAGAGAGAGAGAGAGAGAGAGAGAGAGAGAGAGAGAGACATCCACTGGTTGCTTCTCGCATGAATTCCAAATGGGACCCAGGATCAAACCTGCAACTGAGGTACATGCCCTTGACCAGGAATCAAACCTGTGCCCCTTCGTACCGTGGGTCAGCACTCTAACCCCTGAGCTAAAACCAGCCAGGGCTCACCAATAATTCTTATACATCTAATAGAACCTCTTATAGAGGATAAGTTTGAAAATAACTGCCTCTGCCAAAACAGATTGGGCTCCACCTCTTTTTGATGCCAAAACACTCTCAACATCAAGAATTATTCCTGCTTAGCCCTAGCTGGCTTCGCTCTGTTGACAGAGCATAGGCCTGCGGACTAAAGGGTCCCAGGTTTCATTTCGCCAAGGGCACAAGCCCGGAATGAGGCCCAATCCCTAGTAGGAGGAGTGCTGGAGGCAGCCAATCAACAGTTCTTTCTCACTATTGATATTCTCTCTCTCTCTGTCTGTCTTCCTTCATCTCTGAAATCAATAAAAATATATATTTTGAAAAAATATTCCTGTTTAGATCCCTACACATCCTCTACTCTAAACCTACCATTCAAACCTTTAAATCAGTCTTATCAGAGCAGACAATTGGTCTAACTTTCTGAGCATGTCATGTACATGTCCATGAACATAACTGATGTACCCCATGATTTCTGATTGAGGGTGCAAGTCCATAGAGGAACCTTGGTTACTTGGTTACTTCTCCCATAGCGCCACCTGCTGACCACAGCTCACACCACAGGATAGGGACTGACTACTCAATGCAGGGGCCCAGGCTGGTTCAGCATCTTCAAGGGCCAAAGCAGCTTGAAATGCAGGCAGTGCTCACAGGGGTTAAAGTTCAAGCCCCCTAATCGGTCAGACCTGGGTTCGGATCCCAGCTCCACCACTCATGCTATGGGCCAGTGCTTAACCCTGTCAAACCTCACTTTCCCAGCTCTGAAAGGGGGATAGGAATCGTGCCTACCTCACCCGGCAGTTAGACCTAAAGGCGACAGATAAAGCAGGTCCACTGCCTGAAGGGTGCTGAGCCCAGGACGCACCACCGCACGGCGGCCCTGACTAACATTCCCCACTGACCTGCTCACTCATGGAGCCAAACGACAGTTTGGATCAGTCAAGCTTTTCTTTCTCTGAAAGGTTTGCTAACTCAATTAGGCTGATCATACTCATTGAGTCAATGCTACACAAGCTGAGGTGACAAATGTCACAACATTTAAGGAGCCCTATGAAATCCTGAGGCAACAGCCCCCTCTAGATAGAACAGATGTTAGTGAGCTTCCTTATCATTGACCTGCACGAGAGCATTCCACCTGCTGTACAGACTGGGAATGCAAGCATCGGTCCCCACACAGTGGGCATGCGTGTGCACACTTCACTTTTGCATCCTGAGTGACACACCAGGACTTGGAGTGGTGAATGCCACCCGGGGAGGCTTGTGCACACGTCACGCTCAGAAGGCAGCTTGTCAGAGGCCCTGGGTCCTGTCAGGTGCTGTAACGCCAGCCTCTGAGAGCACAGGAGTCTCAGGCGCGGCCTGGTCCTCAGAAAGCCCTAGTGTCCTTCCTGACATTTAGCTTCTCAGGGGGCATGTTGGGCAGGTTTACAGGTAAATCATCTGCACAATGATATTTAATTAAAAGTGAATTTAAAAAGAAAGCCACGTTTAAGACAAGGGCTTTTTTAAATCGTTTATAAGATGCACATTTTCACCCCAAACCTCACATATCTGAAATCAGGATGCAGCTTCCAGTATCTCTCACAGTCACTATCGGCTAGGTGGCAATTCTGACAAAATGGTAACTGTCACCACTGATTTATTTCTTTTTATGGGCACATAATCGTGCAGTTTCTAACTGACAGCTTTCAGATCTCATGAAACACATGCAGCACATGCAACTAGACATCCATTGTGGAACCTCTGGCTCACTGCCATCCACAGCCCTAAATGACCAGGCACAGCGCCCCCTGGTGGGAGGACTCAAGGCCAGGAAGGTGGGAGAAGAGAACCCCACCTGCTCTTCAGAGGGACAGAAAGACCAGAGCCCCCAAGGCCTTGCTGAAGACCTTGCACATGCCCATCACATGTTAAATAAAGCCAGAAGAGGCTTATCCTAGGCCTGGAAGATACAAGGAACCCCAAGTCATACACTCTTGACCTCTCTCTGTGGGAACTGTATGGAGATCTGCTATGGACATGCCAGGACCCACCACCTGTGTGTGATGGGGGAGGGTCTCATGCTAAAGGAACGTAATTGTTCTGGGATGAGACCGCCCAACACTGACGTGGGCTTATATTTTCTACCCGGTTGTTCACATACCTAAGGAGGGAGCACACGCCCTTCAGGCTCCTACACACGTGTGCACACCCAGCACGCCATGTGGTTGGTGCTGCCCTGTCCACGAAGGAGACCTGAGGTCCGCCCCTTCGTTTCCCGCCTGCAGCCCCGTCAGCCCTCCTACCTTTCCCCACAGGCACCCTGTGGGTGACTGGCTCTTCCGCCCACTTCGAGCACGACGGCGCGGCCTCCACGGGCTCGGGAGGACTGTCAGGGGCCTGCTTTTCTGGTTTTCTCGAATCGCTGTTTTTGCGTTTGAAGAATTTGACGATGGCTCTAGCTCGCTTCCAGAGCTTTTTCCTATTAGAAGTAGAGGTATAAGACACTGCCAACCTCACTGTCCCTCCACCCGGGCAAGTGGCTGTTAATTTGGGGTTCAGAAGGATGGAGCTCTTCCCTAGCACCATGATCTTTTATGTGGGGCAAGGAGGTCGGACACAATTAGCAGTAAACTCACACAGACCCCCTCTGGGCCTGCCATGGAGGGGAGGGTGCGGGCCCACAAACAGGCCCTGCTCTGGACGGCCACAGCTCTCCCCGCTCGTGACAGAGCGGCTCTCTCTGGGCTAAGTTACTGCCGTTCAATCCACTCACTTCTTGTGACCCGGAGCCTGGGACTCCCCGGAATCCTCGACTCTTTCCTCCTCCACTTTGACTGTTGGTGACAAATTTACCTTTTCTCTGTAAATAGAGGAGAAAGAAAAACAATCTGGTTTGTAAAATTAAACATGCAAATTGACTCATCGGCCCAGCCTGGGACCTGGCCCAGAAGGACCAGCATTTTCCTGGGACTCGGACATCACGGTGCTCGTGGCCTTTATGACCTCGGAGTCGGGACTGTGAGGATGGAAGCGTGTGACGTGGGTCCGGGCACCCCAACAGGTGAGGAGACCCGAAGCCCCGAGGATCAGGCTGAAGGTCATCTCAGGAGAGCAAGCCCCGACCCGTGTGAAACTCAGGGTCGGAAACCGGGGGCCCTGACGCTCAGACCCTGGTTTCCTCGCTGGAAAATGAGTCCTCTGGATCCAGGCAGCTGCTCAGAGCCCGTCAGCACAAGGAAATTTCTGCGAGTTCACCGTGAAGTAAGCGCCCGTGAGCAGTGATGGCTCTCAAACCACTGGACCCCTGAGCACCCTGCTCTGCTCCCAGCGCCTCGGCACTGTTCTGCTGGTCTGTGCTCCTCTCTTCCCACAGCCGTGTGCTCGGCCTTATGCCAGAGCGCTTGCCCACAGGGCTCTGACCACCCTCCCCCCAGGCGCACAGACTCACGCAGGGCAGGCACCACCACCCTCCCGGACTGGGGAGCACTCTGCTCAGAGCAGGCTCAGCAAGCCTGCCGACTCCCTGGCCTCCTGCAGACACTGTCTAATGCAGAACCATTGGGCACCGGGCCCCGATGCTTCCCACTGGCACCTGCCCAACCTCTGCTGGTCATTGTTACCCGCCGCATCACAGAGAGCCAACTTCAGGCCACAGTCATCTCTACCCCAAAACTACAGTGTGGCTTTCCACGTCACCATCCTGGGTAGGTGGCCAACCACCTGCAGACGAGCAGAAGAATCCGAGAGAATAGTAAAGCGGCACCGTGACCCCAGGAGCTGGGACAGTGGCCCCGTGGTCACTGTGACCATGTCCCTCTGTCCCGCATGGCCAGCCTTTCCTGACCACAGGGAAGGACAGTCCAGCAGCACAGCACCGAGGGATAAGGCCACCCTGGACCCACAGGATGCATCTCGGGTTACCTGACTTCCGACCACAAGCTTCCAACACCAAGGCTCTTCCTCCCGCCCTCCTTTCTGGCGGCTCCTGGGCCTGCAGACCAGCTTCCCATCAACACTCACTTCCCTGTGAACCCGGCCCTTTAGCCGGCATGGACGCCTTCCACAGCTGGCGCCACCTGCTGCCGCCGTCCCTCCTGCCACTGCCTGCACCTTCCCCGCACCCAGACCCCGTGCTCCTCCGTCACGTCCCCCACTGGCCAGCCCTGTCCCCATCCGGGTCAGCAGCAGCACCCCAACTCCCCCCACCACGCTTCCTTCTAGGCCTCTATGAGGCTCCTCATCATCTGTCTGCTGTGCACACAGCTCGGCTCACATCCCACCATGGCCACCAGGTCACTGTCTGTGCACCTCGCAGGGCCTATGCCAAAGCCAGGAATGTGTCGTGTCGGCAGGGGAGGACAACCTTGGTGCACCAATGGCTCTCTCTCCAGCCTGCTAAGGGAAAACACACAGAAACGGTTCAGCCCACCATCTGAGTTCCTCCCCTGGGCACCTCTCTTTACCGCTGTCATATTTTTTAAATTGAACTGAATTCCAAAAGCCGATGAAGAACCCTCTGGCAGTGGGCAGTATCTTTGAAAAACCAACCACTCCTACTTGTAGAAATTGAGAACCATCCGAGGAAAAGGAGAGGAGGATGCACTGGGAAGATGGTCTGTCCCTTGTCCTTGGGGCACCAGTGTGCCCATGGCTCTCTGCCCAGAAGGCCGAGGCCCAGGCGTGGAGCTGGAAGCCAGGACCCCTGTGTTGACAGGTCAGCCCGCACCACTTACATGAGCCGAGCCTGGTCCTCATTCTCTGTAAGAAGCTTCCTGTTCCTGTCCGTTAATGTCTCAATCTGGTTTCTCAGGTTATCTTGTTCTTCTTCTAAGCTCTCCTTCTCACCAGACAGCACCTAAAACACAGGGCAACCATGTCTCCCACACCATGCGCCCCTGGGATCCACTGCTGGGAATCTGTTCCCAAAGAAGACACAGGCCACGTGCTCAGAGGCCGCTGCGGTATGATCTACGCCAGTGGGAATGACCCAGACAGCCAATGACCTGGGGACGACCAAGTGCACCGTCCAATCAGCCAACCCCGGCCCTCCTGTGGCCACCGGGCACTGAAAACACAGCCGGTCTGAGCTGAGATGTGCCGTGAGTGCAAAATAGACAACAGATTCTGGGGCCTAATCACAACCTTAAAAAACAATGTAGAACATCTTCTTAATAAGCTGCCCCACTGTGTGGCTCAGTTGGTGGAGGGTCCTCCCAGGCCCCATGAGGTTGCTGGTGAGATGCTCTGTCAAGGGCCTGCCCAGGTTGTGGGGTTGATCCCCAGTAGGGGGTCTGCAGGAGGCAGCCCGTCAGTGATTCTCTCTCATTATGGATGTTTCCATCCCTCTCGCCCTCTCCCTTCCTCTCACTGATATCAATAAAAAATTTTTAAAAATTATATCATATATAATATTCTTGTTTCACATAGAAACACAAAGGGGAGGGGCTGGATATGAATTTTGGGCTCAGGTCGGTCTGCTCCTGTTCTACAATAGCATCTGGTTGGTATAGCAGGAAAGTTGCAACTTTGGGCTTCCAACAAACTGGGTTGCAACCCACTACTTAAGAGGGACCAGGATGGGTGCTCCAGCTCACAACGTCATTGCAAGGATCCAATGAGAGGACATGGGTGAGCACGGAGCAAAGTGCTGAGCTGAGGGTTCAGAAATAAAACAGTACTTGGCTGTTTCCATGCACCACCCCAACCCTGCAAAAAGCCAAGGTCAGGTGAAAGGTGTTTCTAACACAACCCCACCAGTCATGGGGTTTTTCCCCTTCAAATGCTCCTGGCTTCCTCTCGGCCTCTGTGTGGCATTCACACACAGTCTTTGAGCACAGACGCCAGTGAGGACCCATTCCCACCTGGCTGAGCCAAGGCTGTCGCCCGGGGCACAAGCCCGGTGTCCTGAGCCCACCAGCCCGGCCTCACCTCGCACTGGCTCTTGAGCTTCCTCACGGAGACCTCCATCCGCTGCAGGTCCTCCTGGGCCCCTTCGTAGCGGGCCTGCCACAGCCTCACTTCCTCCTGAAGGTGCTCCAGGGACGCCTGCATGTCTTTGTTCTTACTGCGCAGCTCCTTCTGCTCCCCCTCCACCATCTGGGTCCAAAACGTGACCCTGGGGGTGGAGAGCCACAGGGCCGAGGGCTGAGGAGCACTCCCAGCCCCCATCCCCAGTGTGCACCTTAATCAGAACCACGACCTCCCTGGGCCTCCGTTTTCCCGTGTGTAAATGAGGATTGAACAAAATCAGCGGTTTTCACACTGTGTCCACGGGGTTCTAGGCGGCCAGCCCAGCTGCCCGCCGTGGGCTGGGAGACAGGACAGGCGGGCTCGGGCACCACTTCCACAGAGCACCTGCGAGAATCCTTCCCAGGGAAGGCGTGGGCGCACCTGTCGACTCGGAACTAAGGGTTCTTCGGCTGAAATACTTTTGAAATACATGGAATCAGAACAGTTTTGCTCTAAATCTATATAAAATATGCCCAGCTCTTCTCCCCAATTCCAAGTCCCTTTCTAATTTCAACTCCTGAGACAAGTAAAATATGAGATTCGGGAATGTTATATAAATCCCCTGAAATCATCATCATCATCATCGCCGTCATACTGCCCGACTGGATTCCAGGGAAAGATTTAAACCAGAAAGCTCACATGACCACAGGCCCATGGACTCAATTTGAACACAGATGTGCCCTGCTTGCCCCACATCACCGGTCTTTTTCAATTTAAGTTCATTAGTTCATCAATATTTAAAAATGTTAAGTTTCACATCAACATTCAAATATCTAGCTCCTCAGAGGTGGGGAGAAAGCATAAAAAAAAGGTATGGCTCAGCAGTTCCAGCATCAGCCCATGTACAGAAAGCTCATGGGTTCAAGTCTCAGTCAAGGGAACAGAGCTGGGTTGTGGGTTTGTTCCCCAGTATAGTTGGGTTGTGTGCTGTAGACATCCAAGATATGTGACATTCTCACATCAATGTTTCTCTCTCTCTCTCTCTCTCTCTCTCTCTCTCTCTCTCTCTCTCTCTTTCTCCCCGTCTCCTTCTCTCCCTTTAACTCTCCCTAAAAGTCAATGGAAAAATTATCCTGGGGTAAGGATTAAAAAAAGAAAAAATTTAAAAAGGATGACCTGTCAGCCCGGGCCTGCCTCCCAGCTCCCAGCCTCAGAGGTGTGTATTCTCCACGAGGGTCTGCTCTCACCCTGACACTCCTTCCCCACCTGCTGGACCTGCCCGGCCACTGGAGGCACCTGAGCTTGTAGCCAATACAGATTAACACCAGGCTGTGGGGAGGAAGCTTCATAGGGGCCTGCCTCTGGGCTGAGACAAGACCTGGATTTGAATCCTGACTGGAGCCTGAACTTGACCAAGTTATTTAATCTCCCTGAGCCTCTTTCCTCATCGTGTGTGTGTGTGTGTGTGTGTGTGTGTGTGTGTGTTTAAGAAAAGGAATAACAATAGTGCAGTCAATTCTCTTGACTCATGGTATAACGTCCTATCAAGCCACCAAGAACACTCATTTAGTGGATACTGAAACTGTCCTCGCTGGTTCCTGTGAGTCTCTGGCCACATTTTTGTCAACAGATCACGTTGTCAAGACGCCTTGTGTAAAATGCTCACAGCCAAGAGCACCACATTCGGGACCAAAATGAACCCCATGTGGCGCTGCTCTATTCCCCGTGAGCCCCAGCGCAGCCTTGCACGTGGGGACACTTCAGCGCTCCATGTGGGGGCCATTCAAACAGCCATGTCGCCACCAAAAAGCACAAAAATAGCGGGTGTTGGAGGAGGAAGGGGCCCAGGCCCGATACAGTCACCACATCATCCAGGTGGAGGGGAGGCAGCCCAGCCTGGACAATGCCGCATCCCAGGGTTGCTCTCCTTCCATCCAGCCACCAGCTGGCGTGCCTGTACCCGGTGACCGTCCAGCTGTGGCCATGACAGGGACGGGAAAGGCACACCACCGCCAGGAGACTCGCTGAGCTTAGCTCAGTGGGTGCTGAGGGAGCTGCTGAATGGAACCTGGCAGAGCCCCGGCGGCGGCGGCGGCGGTACCGGTACCTGAGGACCTCCTGCTGCAGCCTGTGCTTCTCCTGGGCGGCCAGGGCGCTGGCCGCCCGCTCCTGTGTCAGAGCCTCCCGCTCGGTGCTCAGGAGGGTCCGCAGCTCCTGCAGAGCTGTTCTGTGCCGGAGCTGGTCCTGCTCCCTGAGGAGGAAACACACCGCTGGGCACCCGGACCGGAGACCGCACAGCCTCCGAGAGCGGCTTCTCTCTGCAGAGCTGAGGGAGGCGGGATGGACACGGGTCTCCTCCGGCCCGGGAGCCGAGTGTCCCTCCTGCCCCCGACCCTTCCCCAGGGTCCCTTCCGGTCTCAGGCTAAGCAGCCTCTCTCCGTTAGCCCGCTGGGAGCACCAACTCTGTTTTCTGAACTCATCTCAAAGAAACTAGCACATACTCAGGGAATTCTACCCCCAACCCCATTCCCCGGGGCCAGATGAGCCTCCGCCCCCCTCGGGAACTGAGTCTCCCTGTGCTGAGCCAGGCGGCATGGGGGCCAGCGGCTTCCTGCCGGGACCCCAGCAGCTGCCAGGGGCCAGTGGCACACAGGCACGTGCACACCCACACCTGCTCCTCCAGGCACCCAGTCCAGCCCTTACCCTCCCCTTCAGACCCCCTCAGCTCAGGGCTTTTATTTCCTTCCTGCCTCAGTGCTGACAGGTCCCGCACAGCCTCTCGGGAGGGCTGCGGAGAACAAGGGGAGTCCCTGCCCCGCCCCTGCTGTCCCGCCCCTGCTGGAACCTCCCCTGCTCAGGGTGACTCGGCAGCTCTCCGTGAGTCATCCCCTATCACTCATCCCACGGAGGCAAATCCGTATCCAGACCCCCTTCCTGACTTTCCACACCCAGAGACAGGCTGACAGAGACCACCAGGGTTCCGGGGTGTGCAGCCTCTGTCTGCAGCCCTCCGCCTCCACTCTGCCACCCCATCAGCTGTACTTATACCATCTGCAGGAGCCAAAACTCGGGGAAACTCAGACTCGGAAACCTGCAGTGACAGTTGCTGAAAGACAAGCCTCCTGTGGCCTTTAGCCACGGGGGGAGGCTGCCCAGACGTGGGCAGTGGCAAGTGGGGTGGGGGTCTGCCTGGCTTTCGGGGCTGTGACTTTTCTCATCCAGGATAGCGATTCTGGAAAAAGTCATCCAGGTCTGACAAACAGGGCCATGGACCACTAGGGTTCCCAACTCCTGCTTCCCTGTTGTGTCTTGGAAAACACACGCATCAAGCACATTCCAATCGCTGGTAACCACCCTACTGCAGGCACAAACTGCAAGTCTCACTCCCCACTGAGTCTCCGGGACGAGGCTTAACACCCAGGAAATGTGAGCTGGGAACAAAGTAGTGAGGGGGCCAGTCAGGCGTCCAGTGAAATGAGCACAGAGCCACCAGCATGGGCTCCCGGCACCTCCACCGCCCACCCTGCAGCCCTGCTGCAGACAGACCAAGGGCTCCCGCTGTCTGAGCAACCAGCAAAACCACCGAGTAGCACAGGAGGTCTACCCAGCAAGGAGCTCCCGGCAGAAGGACAATGAACTCCTCCTTCAGAGCCAATCAGAGCCACTTGCACAAACCTTCTCCTTGTGAGCAGACATTAAGAATATCACTAGAGGCCCAGTGTATGAAATTTGTGCAGGGGGAGGAGGCGGAGGGGTCCCTCAGCCCAGCCTGGAACCTCTCCAATCCCAGACCCCTTGGACAACCCTCTTGTAATCCAGGACTGGTGGCTCCTAACCACTCTCCTGCCTGCCTGCCTGCCTGCCTGATTGTCCCTAAACACTCTGCCTGCCTGCCTGATTGTGCCTAACCACCTCTGCCTGCTTGCCTTATCATACCTAACTGCTCCCCTGCTGGTCTGATTGCCCCTAACTCCTCCCCTCCTGCCTGAATGCCCTTAAAAGTCTTTGCCTCAGCTCCAGCACCCAGGATCTAGGCTTCCCTCCTCCAGCGAGCCTAAGGAGCCCAGAACCCTTGTTTCTAACCCTCTGGGCTTCCACAGGCTCCCAGGACGCCGACGGCTTATCTCAGGCCCTGGCTTTGTCAGGACATCCATCTTGGAGGATGTCTGGTAGGACTAATTACCATGTTACCCTTCTATGGCTCGAAGGATAAGGCCTGCAGAGCTCGCTAGTCACCCCGACAGTTGCTGGCACCCACCTGAGCCGGAAGGCCTTGCTCTCCATCTCTAGAGAACCACGCAGCAGGGTCTTGTGGCGTCTAAGCTCCTCCGTGAGGGCCTGGTACTGCCCAGACAGGTGCTCATGGAGCGCCCCCAGGCCCCCGTGCTCCTGCAGGAGGGCCTCATGGGCTTCCACCAGCTGCTCCAGCAGCTCGTACAGCTCCCCCAGCTCCCTGTCCTGGGCCTCCTGCTGGTTCTTGGCGGAAGGATCCACCTGCGGGAGGAAAAGGTGATGATGCCTCACTGGGTGCAGGTCCTGGGAGCCACAGACTCTGTATCCCCGCACCCCATAGCAGTGAGGGGCCAAGAGCAGGGCAAGTTGAAGGCACCAAAATAGCAGGGACTCTCAGGGCAGGCAAAACCCGGCTGTGCTGAAGACAGCTCTACCAGCACTTAAGGAAGTGTGCTGGGAAGGGCCCAAAGCACAGACGGACTATCACATGGTGCTACACTGACTCCCGCGCCCCCTCCATACACGTGACCTTTTTTGGGAAACCTGTGCCCTTTCTCTGCATAAACTCATTGGGTGCCCTCTCTGACTACTTTGAAAAGCCTACTGAAAAAGACAGTCACAGAAAATTAATAAGAATACAGAATATCTGAACAACATTACCAACCCATTTACCCGGATATTTACAGAACCACCATCCACCCAACACGGCCAGGAGCACCGCCCCTCCCCTCTCCCAAGTCCTGCCAATCAAAACCAAGATGGCCAGTGCTCCTGGGGCAGCACCTGTCCCTGTCCCCTCGCCACGGCTGAGAAATCTGGTCTGAGCTGCAGCTGAACGAGGACACTAGTCACCCAGGAATCACTGGTCACTGACCAGGACACGGCTGAGATCCTGGACACTCCCCTTGCAGGCAGCGCCGGGAGGCATGTGCTCTGGAGGGCCTACCTGAGGGGCCTCCGCCTTCAGCGTGACCACAGCGTCGAGCACCTGCTTTAGATCTTTCAACAGCTCTTTGTTGATGTCCGCCAAGTTCTGGCCATTATCCTTTTCGACCTGGAGCTGCTTCTCCAACTCTGCCACCTGCAGAGCCAAAGACCCAGCCCGTGGGAACGTCTGTTTCATGGAGGAAACTTTATTTTTTTTAAATATATATTTTATTGATTTTTTACAGAGAGGAAGGGAGAGGGATAGAGAGCTAGAAATATCGATGAGAGAGAAACATCGACCAGCTGCCTCCTACACACCAATGTACATGCTGTTGACCAGAATCGAACCCAGGACGTTTCTGTCCACAGGCCAACGCTCTATCCACTAAGCCAAACTGGTTTCTGCTCATGGAGGGAACTTTAAAGCACAGCCCAAACGTGTCACCCACAGAACACTTTCACAGGCCTTTTCTCAAGGAAAAACCTTCCTGCCCACTTGGGGAGGTACAACAGCCACTCCACAGGGTGGCAGAGCAGGAAGAGGGAAGCCTGGCCCCTGGGAGGCGTCACTGAGCCACTGCCCCAGCGCTGGGCTGCCTTCCATGGCACTTGTGGTAGTGCCAGATGGATCCGCCCTGGAGGTGTGCCAGGTTCTCAGGGCGGCCCTGGACATGTGGAGCGGGATCATTCTTTGTGCCAGGGGCTGCGGACAGTCAGCAGCATCCCTGGCCTCACTGCACCACAGCCAGGAGCACCTCCCTTCTCTTCCCCCAAGTCCTGTCAATCAAAAACGAGAGGGCCAGTGTCCCTGGGAGGTGATGCCTGTCCCCATCCCCCTGCTGCAGCTGAGGATTGCTGCTCTGAGCTGCAGGTGAGTGAGGACACTGGCCACCCGGAACCACTGATCAATGACCAGGACAGGGCTGTGATCCTGGACGCCCCCCTTGCAGGCAGGGGTGCCAGGGGAGGCCTACCTGCAGGGCTCTGTCCGCCTTCAGGGTGCCAACTTCGTTGAGCAGCTGCTCTAGTTGGTTCACGAGCTCCTCAGTGAGGGTCTCCCACTCCCGGCTCTTGTCCTTTTCCAGCTGTGCTTGCAACTGCAACTCATCCACCTGCAGGGCCAAGACCCAGCCGTGAAGCGGCCCCTCCGTGGTCCCACACACACGTGCGTGGCTTCCATGACTGCTGCCCTCCCAGGCCGCCCTGTGCTGTCTAACAGGGCGCTGTTCTCTTTCAGTGAGCTCTTACTATGTGCTTGGACCCTTTACCCACACTAACTCATACGGTCCTCACACCACCTACAGGGCACATCATTAACCCATGTCACAGATGAAGATGAAGGCAATGGGACACAGACGTCCATGGTGTCCGCTCACTCTGCCGCAGGGACAGTCATGCTCCCTCGGGACTCTGCTCCATGAGGACTCGTGTCCCGCTCCTGTGGCTGCCCTGGACTCCGAGTTTCTCCCAGCTGCGCACCCTCACCGACCCCTGGGTGCTCCACCGGGCCACCTGCGTACCCGTATGTTCCAGACACCACCCACGCTTACCTGCTTCCGGAGAAGCTGGTTCTCCTCCCGGAGCTCCCGGATCTTGACGCTCCTCTCCTGCGGGGCCACAGGGCCACCCCGCAACTCCTGGGCCGTGCCCTCCAGGGCCTGCTCTTCTGTTTTCAACTGGATGGCACTGTTGGAGGCTAGAGAGCAAAGTCCAGTCAGAGCCGATTCCAGGGCCTGGCTTCCACTCTCTGCCTCCGGCCCCAAGACAACCATCACCCCGAGCTCTCGGTCTGAGGGGCCCGGGGAGGCCGGCTGGGTGCCCTCCGTTGCTCTCAGGGTGCTGCTGCTGTGGGCACCTGAGGGTTCCTCAGGCGGTTATGGCCCCTCTGCTGCCTCAGCTGGGGCCTGGCAGGGAAGCAGCCCAGAGCTTAAGAAGAAGGTGACAGTGGAAAGGCCAATGCAAAACCTCAAGATGGTAAAACTGCTGGAACCACGTTTTACCAAGTTCTAACCTGATTGTCAGGTCAAGGATTTCAGAGACCAACAGAGATGGCAAAGAGATGGCGTTCGTTTTCTGTGCCAGCCCTCAGAGTGGTGGGGGTATGGGTGGCTCAGCTAAGGCTGTGGGGGGCGTGATAAATGACAGTATGTCTGCAGGTGGTAGAGTCTCTGGGGCAAGTATGCCCAGTACTTACCAGCCCTGGACAGGGTCTGAGAGGTCCCTGCCAGCCGGCACCACTCCTGCCTTCCACCAGGGGGCAGTGTCCTCCCTGTGTATCTAAACTCCCAGAGCAGGGATCCCTGATTTGCCCACCCTTTCCCCAGGAGTGCTGAGACACCAAACCACAGAAAGAACTGACTTCTCACACGGATTCATAGTTCAATGATCTGATTTTAGGTTTGGAAGTGATGGCAACCCTTGAAGAGAAGGAACATCCAGCTGCTTTCAACAGCCTCTCCATGATGCTTAGGAATGTTGATCAGAATTGGAAAAGCAGCCCCTCCCCCATCCCCAAAACCAGCCCAAGTCCCTCATTCGCTCTGCAGAGATCTAAGCGCACCTCCACCTGCACCCTCAGGTGCACATGTGACGTTGCTGACCACAGGAACTGGCTACTGGTTTGCTGGGTGCACCCACCTTCCCCTGGCCAACCCCACACCTCCTGTGGGGGCTGTGAGGGGGCACCCACAAGAGGGAGGGAAAGAGGCCTGGCTCCCCTGAGAAGGAGACACTTAGCAGCCCCTGCCCAGGGAGACAGACAACAGACTGCACCCATCTGCCCGATTATGAGATGAACGGAGGAAATCATGCCCAGGGTTAGCTATACTAAAGGTCTGTGACCTCTGGGGAAGGCTCCTGCCATCCAGAGCTTTCAGTCCCCCACGGACAGATCTAAACCATCCTCTGGTGTCAGCGTGCTGCCATCTGGAAGCTCCTGGGACTGTCTGCATGGGAGCTGAGAAATCCGGCAACACTCACTTTGTGGTTCATGTCCTGACTGCAAGGCTGCCAGACCCTTCAACTTCCCCTTGGGGAGAACTGCAATGAAACAGTTCCAGTGGCCCTGAATAAAACCCTGTTCACTTGGGATGAGGATGGGCTCACACATGAGGTTCAGAGCCCAGGGCTCAGCTCCCTGGAGGAGGGAGACACCGCGACCAGCCTGGCTCCCAGGCCGCAGGGACTGCCACCCACCTTCAGAGAGCGGCTCCATCTCCCAGCTCCGGTGGGCGGGCTGGATCATCCTGGGCACCTGGTTAGCCTCGAGGGCCATGCTGTCCCCCAGCAGCTCCTCAAGGAAGTGCTGGGGGATATGGCCACGGTCCTAGGGCAGAAAGAGGGAGTGGTGAGGATGCCCCCATGCCACCCTCTGGACAGGCCCCACCCCTGTGCATCCACTCTCATTCCCCAGGATGAAGGGCCTCCATGCACCTGCTCACTTCCCAAAACACAGCTGCACAAAAGCGACTGCCACCCAGGGTCCAGCTGGGAGACCTAAAGCCCCTAAAAGACACGCTGACCCAGTGGCCGGGGTGATGAAGACACCCAACGTCTCTGAATGGTGTCTGAACAAAGTGGCGCACAGCACAGGGCTTTAAAGCGGGTGATATGATGACGGGCAGCTCTGCGGTCCCTTGTCAGTTTCACTTGCCTTGGAAAGGCTGTAGGAACTCCCAAAGCATCGCTCAACCCACATCCTGAACACCAGTAGAGACCCTTTTTGCAACAGTCACTCACAAACACCCACCCTTACAGAAAAGCAACACAGCAGTCAAGCCCTATCTGTTGTTTTGTTTGTGTATTTGTTTGTTCTTCTAAGTATAAATATACACTAGAGGTACAGTGCATGAATTTGTGCACCAGTGGGATCCCTTGGCCTGGCCTGCAGGATCGGACTGAAAATGGCTCTCAGAGTTTGCTCACATGCCCTGGGTTCACCTGGGCACCGTCTCTCTGCCCATCCCTGGCCCTGCCCCGGGTGCCCTCTGTCCTTGCACACTCACTCTTCACAGCAGCCCCGAGGAGGAGGCAGGGACAGTCCCTTCTTACATATGAAGAGGCTCTGCACTCACCAACTCCGCGCTCACCGACTCTAAGTTCACCAACTCTAAGTTCACCGACTCTATGTCCACCGACTCTTTACACAACCGACTCCGCTCCCACTGACTCCACACACAACCAACTCACGCCCACTGACTCCGCACACAACCGACTCTACATCCACCGACTCTGCACCACACATTCCGCTGTTTCCATGCCCCCCATCCTAACGGCCTTCTGCCCTGCATTCTAAACGGCTCTGCAGTGGCTCACGCTCATGCTAACTGCTTTGGAATACACAGAAATTAGGACACTCTCCCTATGAAACTTAACATCTTGGTCTAGGGCATAAAAAATAGAAAGAGAGAACATCCAAGATGGCGGCCTAGGCAGTCTCCTAAGCTGCCGCCTCATCAACAATTTAATTAAAAAAACAACTAAAATCAAAAAGGACTTCACCAAAACCTCAGGAAAGCTGGCGGAGTGGAATAGCTACAACTAGAAAGAAAGAGAGAGGCTCACGGATCAGACTGGGAGCCGAAAAGCACTGAGGTAGGGAGACGCTCGCGCACGCGGCCGCCGAATACCTGCCTGGCGGTGGGAGGGGAGGAATCCCCGATTGCGCGGAACCCTTTCGGACTGTACTGAACCCCAGCCCCGGCTGAAATTCCGTGGTCCCAGGCTCATACGAGTGGAGTCTGGACTGCAGAGAAAGGCACCCAGAGACTCAGAGACCCAGAGACCCGGGACCGGGAGCCGCAGTCGCAGTCTGCAGGGTCTACAGCCTCGCGCGCGCGAGCAAGTACGCGCTGAGGTCTGACCGCCGCCCCTCCCTCCGGAGCGGAAGGAGCCAGAAGCTCCAGGTCTGACCGCGGAGGCTGCCGCCGCCTCTCTGTACAAGGTGGCGGCCTCTCCTTAGCGGAAGGAGTCAGAAGCTCCAGGTCTGACCACAGAGGCTGCCGCTGCCTCTATGTACAAGATGGCGGCCTCTCTGTAGCGGAAGGAGTCAGAAGCTCCAGACTACAGAGACCAGCCCAATTCCAGGCGAGCCCCTGGGGCACCCACGCTCTTGCTTGGGGAACCTGGGACAGTCAGGCGGAAACTCAGGCGAGTGCACAAGGGCAGGGCAGAAGCCAAGACTGTCAGTTCAGCCCTGAGACTCCGCCCCATCCAAGCTGAGCAGAGGTTTCTGCAGTTTTTCAAGTCTGATCCTATAAGACTGTCTCCAATACAGAAGTTATCCCAGAGTAGACACAGCTGATACCCACATCCAATTGGCCTGAAGGTCAATTCACAACAATAGAGACTTAGCTACAACAAAGCTGTGCACGCAGTCCACAAAGGGGAGCACCAAGAGTGTCTACCTCAGGTAACTGAGGAGGCTGACCCACTGTGCTATATAGGACACCAAACACACAAAGCCATCCTACCAACTCTGAAAAATAGTGATAATGCCGAGACAAGGAAATAGATCTCAAACAAAAGAGATGGAGGATATAGAATTCAGAACTACGGTTCTAAGGTTATGCAACAATATCCTAGAAAAGCTCGATAAACTTCATGAGACCCAACTAAAAAGTATAGATAAACTGACTAAATTGGAAAATATTATGCAGAGATCCAACAGCAGAATGGAAGAACACAAGAATCAGGTCAAAGAGCCAAAAGACACTCCACTGGAGAAGGAAGAAGAAAAGAGGATCCAGAAAGTTGAAGATAGTGTAAGGAGCCTCTGGGACAACTGCAAGCGCACCAACATCAGAATTATGGGGGTGCCAGAAGAAGAGGGAGTGCAAAATACTGAAAACATATTTGAAGAAATAATATCAGAAAACTTCCCTCACCTGGTGAAAGAAATAGACTTACAAGTACAGGAAGCCTACAGAACCCCAAACAAGAGGAATCCAAAGAAAAATTCTTCTCGACACATCATCATCAATATGCCAAGGGTAAAAGACAAAAAGAGGATCTTACAAGCAGCAAGAGAAAAGCAGTTGGTTACCTATAAGGGAGCACCCATACGACTATCGGCTGATTTCTCAACAGAAACCATGCAGGCCAGAAGGGAGTGGCAAGAAATATTCAAAGTGATGAATAGGGAGAACCTACAACCAAGATTACTGTATCCAGCAAAGTTATCATTCAGAATTGAAGGGCAGATAAAGAGCTTCACAGATAAGAAAAAGCTAAAGGAGTTCATCACCACCAAACCAGTATTATATGAAATGCTGAAAGGTATTACTTAAGAAGAGGAAGAAGGTCAAGTGAATTAAAAATCTCAGGAATAGAATAAACTGGTGAATATAATAGAATTAGGGGCAAAGAAAGGGAGTGGATAGATAATTATCAGGGTGAAGGGGTGTGGGGTGCAGAAAGAGACTGGATTAAAATTGTATAACCTATGGATGAGGACAATAGTGGGTTGAGGGGGTAAGGGCAGAGGGTGGGGTGGGAATCAGGTGGAAGGGAGCTATGGGGGAGAAAAAGGAGAAACAATTGTAATAATCTGAGCAATAAAGATTTATAAAAAAAATAAAATAAAATAAAACATTGAAAAAAAAAAAAAAAAAAAAAAAAAAAATAGAAAGAAACATAAGGCTTATAAATATATATTCTACATCAATAAAAATAAAAATTAATTACTTAATTCTAATTTTGTCTATTCATATTTCTAAAAATTATTGTTCTCTCATCAGCCAAATTACAGAAATATGAAATACACTAGAGGCCCAGTGCATGAATTTGTGCACCAGTGGGGTCCGTTGGCCTGGCCTGTGAGATCGGGCTGAAACTGGCTCTCAGACATCCCCCTATGGGTCCTGGATTGTGAGAGGGCACAGGCCAAGCCCACCGACCCCACCAGTGCATGATGGGGGGGGGGGGGGAGAAGATGCCTGAGATTGGCCAGCTGGGAGGGACCATAGGTGGGCTCCAGGGCGTTTCCGGCCTATCTCGTTCAGTCCCGATTGGCCAGACCCCAGCAGCAAGCTCACCTACCTGTTGGAGCATCTTCCCCCTATTGGTCAGTGCACATCATAGTAACTGGTTGACCAGTCCACTGTCTCCCCCATGGTGGTCAATACCCGTCATAGCAAGCAGTTGAGTGGCCTTACCATATCATTAGTACATTATGCTTTGATTAGTTGAAAGGCCGCTAGACGACCGGACACTTAGCATATTAGGCTTTTATTATATAGGATTATATATGATTTAAATATATTTTAGTAGAGGATCATGCACCAGTGTGGTCCCTCAGACCGACCTGCAGGGATCGGGCTGAAATATGCTCTCTAGCATCCCACGAGGGGTCCCAGATTGGGAGAGGTTGGTTCTCAAGTGACACACCCCAGAACTGATCTCCCTCCTCTCTGGTTCCGGGTACGTCATCTGAGAACCTCACTACTAAGTGTCAGCAGCTGGGCAGCTCCTGTGTTGAGCATCTGTCCTCTGGGGGTCAGTGTGTAGTCATAGCTAATGACCAGTCGTCTGGTCACCTTGGGTTGTTTTTTGTTGTTTTTTTAAAAAAATATATTTTATTGATTTTTTACAGAGAGGAAGAGAGAGGGATAGAGAGTTAGAAACATCGATGAGAGAGAATCATCAATCAGCTGTCCCCTGAACAGCCCCCAACGGGGATTCGCCCGCAACCAAGGCACATACCCTTGACCAGAATCGACCCCGGGACCTTTCAGTCCGCAGGCCGACGCTCTATCCACTGAACCAAACCGGTTTCGGCCTTGGTTTTTATACATATAGATTGATCTCAGAGAGGAAGAAAGAGGGAGAGAGAAACAGCAATGATGAGAGAATCATTGATTGGCTGCCTCCCACAGGCCATTCCTGGGCATGGAGCCTGCAATTGGGGCACTGGCCCCTGCCAAGAAGGCCCTGTCTGTTTTGAGGACCTTAAGTGTTGCCCACTCAAGCTGCTGAGCTAAGCAAGCATCTCTTCAGCGCCACAGGTCACTGCATGGACAGCAACCCAAACCCAGTAAGAGAAAGTCAGAGAAGGACACAGCATAACCCTAAACGTGCCCCAATCCATGGTTCACGTGATACCAGTCTGACATGTACAGCCGTGTCTACTGGGCGAGTGCACCAGGCATGGGACTTTGCTGAGCCGTTTCCTTTACAAGGAAGGGGCTGGGCTAAGGGTCTATCCCGGGTTTCAGGGCTGAGTCTAGGCCTCTCAGTTCCATAGTCACTCCACTGGTCTGGGTGCTGGAAATAAATGGCTATTCGGGTGAGCTTTTGTTCAACACACAGTTCCTATCTGAACGGTTCCTACATGTCCTCTTGGGAAGCCAACAGCTCTTGGCAGCTCTCAGCAGTTTCCTGGACACGAGGGCTAAGACACAACAAACAACGCCGTGGGCCTCTGGGTGTCAGACACGTGCTGGGTGGGGGATGCCATGGCTGGTCCCTCCCAGGCCCCATGGGAGGAGTCTGCTGGGCTTACTCCTGTCCCAGTGCCCAGCACACACGGGGGAGCCGCTCTGCTCTTTCCCCTCATCTCTGCTCCCGCCCCAGGAGCCCTTCCAGAACCACTCGGCGTCTTAGGGGCTGAGTCTCCCCTGAATGCCTTCACAGTTTGGGAACACGCATACATGGGATGTGACCATTGCTCTCGATGGGCAGTTTTCCAAGGCTGGCCCCACTCATGGGCTCTAACGACTGGGAGTGGGCGGTAGCTGCTGCTTTTCCATCTCATGTCCATTCTCCCCACAGGGGCCAGAACCCAAGCTTCAGGGTAGAAGAGAAGCTGTGGACCTCCCACCAGTGGACACAGCTCTGATGAAAGCCTAGCAGCAGGAAGGGTTTTGCTCACATGCCCTGGGTTCACCTTGGCACCATCTCTCTGCCCATCCCTGGTCCTGCCCCGGGTGCCCTCTGTCCTTGTACATTCATTCTTCACGGCAGCCCCGAGGGGGAGGCAGGGACAGTTCCTTCTTACATATGAAGAGGCTCTGACTCACCAACTCCGCGTTCACCGACTCTAAGTTCACCAACTCTAAGTTCACCGACTCTATGTCCACCGACTCTTTACACACTGACTCCGCACAAAACCGACTCCGCTCCCACCGACTCCACACACAACCAACTCCGCTCCCACCGACTCTGCACCACACATTCCGCTGTTTCCATGCCCCCCATCCTAACGGCCCTCTGCCCTGCATTCTAAACGGCTCTGCCAGCGGCTCACACTCATGCTAACTGCTTTGGAATACACAGAAATTAGGACTTTCTCCCTATGAAACTTAACATCTGGGTCTAGGGCATATGAAATAGAAAGAAACATAAAGGTTATAAATATATATATATATATATATATATATATATATATATATATATATATATATCCTATATCAATAAAAATAAAAATTAACTGCTTAATTCTAATTTTGTCTATCCACATTTCTAAAAATTATTGTTCTCCCATCAGCCAAATTACAGAAATCTGATCCACTGCTTTTAGATAACAACACATTCATTTTATTTTGTGGAGTCTTACCTAGAGAGCTCCGCTCCCAAATTCTCACCATCAACTGTGAAAAGTTCATACATTAGAACACCTGAACTCCACCAGTCAACTGCCTAAAAAACAATTTGACACACCATTCATTAATGTGTAGTTTATTAGAAAAATGGACAAAGTAAAGCTGTATATTTGGAAAATACCTTATTTACTTCCTTTAGAATCATCGATCGGCTGCCTCCTGCATGCCCCAAAATGGGGATCGAGCCCCAACCTAGGTATGTGCCCTGACCAAGGTATCCGACGGTGATTTGCTGGTTCCTAGTTTGATGCTCTATCACTGAGCCACACCTGCCAGACTGGAAAATATTATCAAAAATATATTGTACATAGCTCTCTGTGCAAGGACTATTAAATTAGCACATGCAAGAAATACATTTAGAGAACACATATGCAGGAATCCTCAGAACAGAATTTAAACATTTAGACTGTCAACCGATGTGCTGAGAGTATTTTAATTATTTCAATACTAGTAATGGCTTTACTTGGGTAATTAAAAAAATCATTCTTAATTTAAAATAAATGTTAAACATTTTAATTACATGCAATATTTGGATTTCTGTTAGAGGGGGGGGGGGAGTACTGATTGGCAGTATTAATTGTCCAGTTCCAATAACTGTTAGGAAATTACTTAAAGTGAAACCGGACAACCAATGGGTCCAGGCTGCTGGTTACTACTTGGACGAATGTAGCAGACACGGGGTTGGCCCATATGTGGTGCTTATCCCATCCATGTGGGCAGAATGGGAGAGCAGCAGGTCATCCACAGCGTCTGCTCTACTCTCCCCATAAGCCAGCCGCTGATGTTGGGTAGAATGGCACAGATTCCATGGGAAAGTAGAAACTACACACACGGGAAAGTAGGCAATGTACAGTGGTTACCGGTTACATGCAATGCGGGCTGGAGTTGGCAGAGGGTGGGTGCCTCAGGGACCAGCTTGCAGGCAACAAGGTTGTTAATCTAGGCCATTCTCAGGAGCTGCATTCCCACGTTGGCTCCCCTGCCCCAAGGACCACAACTCTCAAGCAGATTAGAACGTGCTTTCTCTAATCAAACAGAACAATCACAGTTAACAGAGCATGATTCATATTTATTAATATACCTAGTCCCCAATATTCTATTCCTGCCCCCAACAAAAGAACAAAAATGAAAAAAAAACTCACTTAAAGATTTTTATTGCCCTAATTGGTTTGACGCAATGGATAGAGCGTCGGCCTGTGCACTGGAAGGTCCCAGGTTTGATTCTGGTCAAGTGCATGTACCTTGGTTGCGAGCACATCCCCAGTGGGAAGTGTGCAGGAGGCAGCTGATCGATGTTTCTCTCTCATTGATGTTTCTAACTTTCTATCTCTTCCCCTTCCTCTGTAAAAATCAATGAAATATATTTTTTAAAATAAAAAATTAAAGGTGTTATTATTTCATAACTACCTCAATCAATTGCTCTTATAGAACCTGCCTCATAAATGTAATAGTCTTCATTTGTGGGAAGCATAATGAGATTTCAAATGATGTCAAAGAAAATGTGATCTAAGCTAGAAACAAATTTATAGATGTAGTTACCGGAACTGAGAACACAGCAAATAACATATAAACGTAAAGAATCTTCTCCTAGCTGGTTTGGCTCAATTGATAGGGTTGACCAACAGCCTAAAGGGTCCCTGGTTCAGTTCCAGTCAAGGGCATGTACTTTGGTTGCAGACTCCTCCCTGGTCTGGGCCCTGGTTGGGGAGTTTCTGGAGGCAACCAACCGATGCGTTTCTCTGATATCAATGTTTCTCTCTGTCTTTCCCTCTCTCTTCAACTCCCAAAAAATCATGGTAGGATTAAAAAAAAAAAAGAGTCTTCTTTATTAAAAACTAGAGGCCTGTTGCACAAATATTCATGCAATAGGCCTTCCTTCCACTAGCTGTTGCACTGGTTTTCCTTAGGCAACCAGGACCCAGGCCTTCGCTCTTGCTGCTGCCTTCAGTCTTTGCTCCAACTAGAGAATTCGCTGCAGACAGAGCCTTCAGTCTTTGCTGCAGCCAGAGCACCACTCCTGTAGCTCCCTCTGCCCCTCATTCTCCCCTTCACAGCAGGCGCCCCACCCTGCCCAGCCACTCTGCACCTGCCTGTGTGCTGCCCAGAGGTCCAGAGCAGCTGGGGGTGGTGCTGCTGCCATTTTTTTTTTTAGATTAGTTTGCATACTTTCTCCTGATTGGCTTGTGGGTGTCATGAAGCGATGGACTATTTGCATATTGCTCTTCTATTAGTGTAGATCACTTCTTTTATCATCAAATGTAAATTAAGATTTCAATAATGGTTAAATTTAGAGCTTATGCCAATGAGATATTAAATGGATGCTAAAATTTTAAACTCTCTGGTCCCAATTTTTTGGGTCAACGTTTCAGAGAAATGATGAAAAATTTATGAACCTAGAGCTATTTTAGGGAAAATACATAATAATGATACAGAAAGCAGGATGAAGCTGACTGAAACCACAAATGAGTGAGTGCCAGCCTGGCACAGCAATGAGCATGTTGTATACATTATATCTCATTTAACCCACTCAAAGTCATCGTGTGGTTCTATGAATTCCTATTGACTAAGCTGTATTTTTGACTTTGGATATGCAGAAATCTCAGGAGGAATATAAGGTTTTCTTTCCTAAAAATTGGTTCCATGACCAGGCTGGGGTGACTCAGTTGGGTGGGTCATCATTCTGTACATGGAAGGCTGGAGTTCAATTCCCAGTCAGGGCACATCCCTAGGTTGGGCGTTCAGCCCCCACTGGGGTGCATATAAGAGGCAACCAACTGATGCTTTTCTCTAACATCAACAATTCTCTCTCTCCCTCAAATCAGGAAGCATATCCCTGGGATAGGATTTAAAGAAAGATTGGGTTCCATTAGGTCTTAGAAGGTAACTTTCAAAATTTAACTTCTAAATTCCTACCACATTTCCGAATAGTTTCAAAGAATGCCTTGAAGAGAATTAAATCGGAAATACAATTTCTTTTTTTTAACTTATACAACCTTTTTTTCTGGCACCTGAACCTAGTTGGCCTGGCTCAGTGGCTGAGTGTCGACCTATGAGCCAGGTGGTCATGGTTTGATTCCAGGTCATGGCACATGCCTCAGTCATGGGCTTAATCCCCAATGTGGAGTATGCAGGAGGCAGCCAATCAATGATTCTCCTATGGATGTTTCTCTCTCTCCCCCTCTCTCCCTTCCTCTCTGAAACCAATAAAAAATATATAAAATAATAATTCTCTTAAAAAATAAAAAACGAAGTTACAGAGTACTCGCCCTGAGAGCAGTGCATTTCCACTCTGGCCCCACGTAAAACAACCTAGGGAGGTTAAACAGACAAGGCCCCTCTCCTCCTAGGCTAAAGCCTCTGGTCCTGGTGGGGCCCTCTTCCAAAGTGATCAAAAGGTTCTATGGTGATTCTGCTTCATGGCCGAGTCCAGCACCACAGGCTAAGTGTGGGGGATGCTTAACTCACAGGGACTCCCCTGCACACGGGCCACTCACAGAGTCGCACACAGAAATGCAGTTACCATTGGATCCCTCAGAACTCCTGCTGACCCTCAACTCCAACTACCTCCCAGACGTCCATGGTGGGTTCACGTCCACAGGGAACTGAAAGCACTTAGCAGTAAAGGTGACTCATCAAAGCTCTCTGCAATTTCTTCAGTGTCTCCACTGGCTCAGGGTCAAAGCCCAGAATCCTCTGCATGTTATTGTTCTTCAGTACCAACATCAGTTCCAACATAAAGGGAATCCTAAAAATATAGACAAAAGAAAGAGAAAGCCATCATTCCAAATTGTCTATATAACTGACCTTCAACCTGGGAAGAAATAAACCAACTCTGCACATGGCCATCACTGCTGATAAACCAGGTAGTCCTGGGCAGACCATCCCACTCCAGCCTCTGCAGTAATTCAACATAAATCGGGCCTCCACCAGACCTCCACCTGGGCCTTGACCACTACCCACAGTTCTCTAGTTCCCTCTCCCCCTCCTCCACCCCAACTCCTCCCACTGATCCCCCCACGTGTGCTCCTCTCACCTATCCCTGTGCTCTGAGTCACCCCTCCTCTCCACAATAGTTGCCATTCCTTCCTCCACTCCAGGCCTTTTCATTTCTTTAACTTTTAATCTGGAATAAAAGTTGCAAGATCAGTAGAGACTTCCCACATTCTCCTTTCTGAGATTTCTCCAAATGTTGACTTTTTATTGATATAATTCACAAACCATCAAACACCCATTCAAAGTGTACACCAAGTATATTTAAGGTTGTGCATCATCTCCACAATTTTAGAACATTTTCATAGCTCACCAAAAAAGAGTTCCAGACACATATTAAAGGCCCTGCCCTGATTCCCCAGAACCCACTGGCCCTAGGCAACCCGGCGAGTACTTCCCAAATCTCTTGACTTCTGTTATTTTATTTATTTTTAAAAACATATTTTTATTGCCCTAGCTGGTTTGGCTCAGTGGATAGAGTGTTAGGCTGTGGAGCAAAAGGTCCTGGGTTCAATTCCAGTCCAGGGCCAGGAATCAAACCAGGACCTCCTGGTTCATAGGTCCATGCTCAACCAGGGAGCCCCGTTGGCCAGGCCAAAGTCTCTGTTTTAGACCTGAGCTCTGGGCATTCAATAGAAGGGGAAGCTTCTTCTCTGGGACACTATGGCCTGTCTCCAGGTGACCGTCCTCCTGCTTTTCCTCTCAAATGTCTGTATTCTAACCCTGAGGCTTCCCACCCCAGGGCCTCAGGACCTCCTCGGAGGGCTCAGACCACAACTCCTCCCAGTGACTATTACGGGATTTCAGAAAAGAGCCCATCTTCCCTTTTGAGTCTGGGTCTCCTGCATGTACTCCTGTCCACTGGAGGCCCAAGCTGAGAACATGGGCTGACCCTGGCCTTCCCTCCCATCCATACCCTACCTGGTAAGTCCTCACACCCACACCCACACCCACTCCCACTCCAACTGAGCTAATCCTCCCATCTCCGCCATTTCAGAACACTGAAGGAGGTATACCTGCCTGACCACCTCCGTCTTCTACATTGCAGCCAACGGGACCATTAGCATAAAAACTTTCTGTGCCATTTTCCCACTCAGAACCCTTCAGGTGCCTCCAGGTTAAAGCCCAAGTCCTTGCAACAGCCTCTGCCCTGCTCCCCTGTGGGCCCCACACGACCCTTTTCCTGGTTCTCGCGCATCCCTGGGGGCTTCTTTGCTCTCACCTATCTGATCTGCAGAAAAGGAAAGGAGGTCAGAGCCATGCCCACTCCTGCTTTCTAAAAGGGGAAACTGAGGCTTGGAAGACTCAGGTCACATTACTGTCCAATGGCTAAGCTGTCCAGGTGAGCTGGACTGATATCCAAACCACATGACCTTCCTCAGTAAACATGTTTTTAATAGATGATGGTTAAATAAATCAATTCTGCACAGATAAAACAGACCAAACGTCATCGTAAACACCTGACAGTGGTGACAGCAAGTTCCTCTCAGGGATCCTTCTTTTCAACAAGCTGAAGTGTTTATGCTGAAAGAGTCAGTACTTTTAAAATCAATGCATCCATATACATGGGAGGATACACATGCCCACGGGGTAACCGCTTTAAAAACCAGTCCGAGTGTACTGCATGAATACACGGCCACACGGACTGGTGGGTGCCGCACAGAGCAATCCGCCCCAGCACTGGAGCCGCCCCTGTAAGCACTCCCTCTCGTCTTCTCGGTCCAGGTGGATGCCTCGGCAGCAGCCATCGGGCTCCCTGGAAAAGGACCACCGCCAGCTCTGTCTGCAAGGCTGCCCATCTCACAGCACTCACTCTGAGGGCGCGCTGAGCCCGGAGGAGGCACGGAGCGGTGTCGAGGGTCCAGTTGGGAAGTGAGACCTGCACAAACACAGACCTGGGGGACCTGGGAAGGAAGACCCCGAGACAGAACTACCCGCTGTGTCCAGCCACTCGGCCACTGGACATAAAAGTTTAGGATCCGGAGCTGGAAGAGGAAACCTGGAGGGGAGGAGCAGGTTATGGAGGGCTGCTTCAATTGTGGCTGCAGGTGAGCTCAACCAGACAGGTGAGTGTGATACACACGTGTCATTGCTGAAGGGCAAACACTAAAGGCTAGAAGACTCCAGAGAAAGGCGCAGATGGGCAGGAGGGAGTGACTTCACAGAGGCCAGCGCCCACAGACAGGGGGCACTCTGTGGGTAACAAATAATAATATAACCTGTAAACTCCCTACTGAGCCCCTTCATGAAATTCAACCAGAATAGCATATTATGATCACAACATTATGCCCAAATGTAACTTAAAAAAGAGAAATTAGCCCAGCCGGCATCACTCAGTGGTTGAGCGTCGACATATGAACCAGGGACTTGAGGTTTGAACCCTGATCAGGGCACAGGGCCAGGTTGCAGGCTCAGTCTCCAATGTGGTGTCTGCAGGAGGCAGCCCATCAATGAATCTCTCTCATCATTGATGTTTTTCTCTCTCCCTCTCCCTTCTGCTCCGATATCAATGAAAATATACTAAAAAAAAAAAAAGAGAGAAATTAGAATTCTGCTGAAAAACAATTTATGTATAAAATACTCAGGTTGAATGTTTTCAACACACAATTGGAATTATTTAACTACCTCAAATATCTGAAATTCTGAATGTATTTGATGCCTTCGATATAAACTACAACTTAGGAGAGCATTTAAAACGAGCATTCATGTTGCTGCAGTTGCTAAGCACGTACATTAATTCCGATGGGACTTTCACACAACTCTGCAGAGACCTCCTGTTTGATTGATCAGTGACTCAGGAGCAGCTCAGTGACGGACCCACGGGCTCGGGACACACTCTGGGTCCCACGAGGACGCTCCTGTCACCACAGAACTGGGGCTTCACGGCCGCCGCCCCCGGAGGGCTCAGGGCTCTGCACAGGGTCCAGGGGCCGCCATGCCCGAGGCACCGTGAGGAGGCCCCGCATCGAGTCCCTCCTGGTGACCTTCAGGCCAGGAGGGCAGGCTGACGTGGGGCGTGGCCAGTGGCCTCCTGTGCTCAGGCCGGTGGACCCTGACCTGCAGCAGGTGGTCAGGCCGACGGCTCTCTCTCCAACTCGGGGACGTTCTGTCCGAGCCCAAAGCCTTTGGTGAGGAGGGTCCGGTCCGTCCGGGAGGACTTGGGCCCCGCGGGGCTGCCCTCCGGGGTTGCCCGCACCAGCCCCCGCTCCCCGCAGGCTCAGCCGCCTCAGGGCCCGCCCGCCGCCCCAGGCCCACATCTCCTTCGAGGTTTCCAGGGTCCCGTGCTGCCAGCAGCCACTCTGGCCAGACACTCCTAGGCCCTGGACCCCGCCATCTTCTCTAGGCCCCCGACTGACTTCCTGGGGGGGCGGGACTTCCGGGCGCAGAGCGGGCTCTGTGAGGGGCGGGGCGGGCCCCCTGCTGGCGGGCGGCGGCAGTGCAGGGAACCACGCAGCCTCAGTGTGTCTCCTCTCCAGCCCAGCTGCACCAGGAGCAGGTGGTGAGCGCAGAGATGAGTTCTCCCTTCATCCTGGGAAGCCCTGCAGGCCCTGGCACAGAGGCCTCTTCCCGCCCGGCCACGGAAGGGGCCGTGCTTGTCGCAGGGCGTGAATCTTGTCACACATGGGTGCACTGACGGGGAGAGAACATGGCCATAGGGAGATGTGTCCTTGAGCCTGGGCGTGTATTTACCGCTATTTACGGGAAATTCCTGCTCTGCTGTTCTGAGACTGGTGTTTCCACCCCACTGAGGTGCGTTCGACAGTGTCCTCAAATCCATGCGGAGGGACATAGTGACAGTGGCCTTATTTGGGAACAGGGCCTTTGCAGATGTAATAAAGTTCAGAAGAGGCCGTGGGTGTTGGATGGGTGGGCCCTCACTGCAGTGGCAGGTGTCCTTGTAAGAGGGAAATTAGTTTCACTCCAGAGAGAAGGTCATGTGACTTGGATGCAGAGATGGGTGGGGAGGATGGATCTCCAAGCCAAGGAACCAAGGACAGCTGGCAGCACCAGAAGCTGGGAGAGATTTCCCTTGCAGCCCCAGAAGGACCAACCTTGCCCTCACCCTGATTCCCGGGAGTGAGTGTTTCACAGGCAGCGTGGGGAGCTCTGGTCCCTGCCCACCTGCCGCTCACTGTCTCCTCAGCTCCTGGAGAGAAGCCACAGGAGAGGAAGGGACTCCCAGCCGCAGCCCCCAGTCTAGGGGTGAGGAGCAGGAGGAGGGGGTGCCTGGGCACTGGGTCATCCCTGCCTCCCTGGGCACCTCCCATCCTGGGCTCTGACAGGTGGACCAGGGCTGGTACCTGCCAGAGGGCTGAGGACCCGTGTGCAGGGCTGTGCCAGGGAGACTCAAGAGCAGGCGTGACAAAGTTCGTCTTCCCTCTGTCCCACCTCCCCCAGTGCTGCGTGCGGATACTCAGCACCCTCACTACCCCACCCAGGTCTCTGCAGGGTCTCCCTCCTGTCTCACACCCTGGAGCCCATGCCTGTCTCCATCCAGTGATTTCTCTGGAGCCAGGTGGGAAGAGGGAGCCAGTCTCCCTTTCTGTCAGCACATGTAACAAACGAAGTAAGTCCGTTTATTCCCACGGGGTGCTTGGGAGGGGACTGGCCCACAGCAGCTGCTCAGTGAATGAACGTCAGCGCCCTCCCCAGGCATTCAGGGCAGTTGGTGGACAGGAACGTGTGCTTCTCTGGACCTGGGGAAAGGGCTGGTTGCCAACATACAACATCCCATGAATGAACTAGGGCTGATGGGTGTGCAACAGGGCAAGTGGTAGGGCCATGGTGTTGGTGTGCACACATGTGTGCATGAGTGTGTTTATGTATTTGGAAAATGTGCCAGTGTTTCACAGTTACCATCCTAGAAATAGCTTAGGGAAAAATGTATAAATATGTTTTTATATTAACAGATTGCGCCAAATTTCCAACCCTCCTCTGTGCCAGCTCACACACTGAGAGTGAGCCTGTTCCCCACCCCCCTCCTTCATTGACTCCTTTTTGAGTTTTCATCCTTGCCCATCTGACAGGTGAAAGGTCAGCGTAGAAATGCCCTGTGAGAGGGGATCGGGGTGGGGGCCCCTAGGCTGCACGGTCACCCAACCCTCTTCTCCAGCTCCTTCACCAGCCAGCCCCCGAGCCACAACCCTGCTGTCTTCCCTGGCCTCCACCCTCCTGAGCCTGGCGGAGAACATTCGGGCAGACCCTGGGAACTGCCAGCTCTTCTCCCATCCTGACCGTGGTCCCCTGTGCCCCTCCTGTGGGTCCTCTTTGGCGCCTGTGCTGGCAGAGGCCTCTCTCTCACCCTTGCTGGCCCCTTCCACTCAGCCACCCTGCCAGGCAGTGCCCCTGGCTGTGTGGGAGCTGCCTGTGCTGGCTTGGCAGAGCCCATGAGGATTCCAGGGACTTCACCAGCCAGGAGTTCACTCAGCCCTGGCTGAAAAGTAACTTGTGTGAACTTGGGGTTAAATAATTTCTATCAAAAACAAGAGCAATAACCTTGGCCGGTGTCGCTCAGTGGGTTGGGCATTGATTGTCCTGTGCACCAAAAGGCCACCAGTTCCATTCCCAGTGAGGGCACAAGCCCAGGTTGTGTGTTCGATCCCTGGTAGGGGCATGTGGGGGTCGCATCTGATCAATGTCTCTCATCTCTCGCTCCCCATTTCTCTTCTTAAAATAAATAAAAACATTTTAAACAAACAAAGGCAATAAATACTCCAAAAGTGCCACTTGTAATTGTTTTCCTGTTGCCTATGCTCTTGGGTTATTCACACCTACACTATCAGCATGATATACCTCTTCCCATCTTGGTGGTGAGGGACTCCAGGTTGGCAGTTTGAATTGCTTGTGGTGAAAATGTTTACACCAGGGGAATTGGCAAATGTTACCAAATCACGGCTTGATTTGTTCTCTTTAGTGTCTACGGTCTCTAGACTTGAGAAAATGATAAAGAAAATGTTAATAGTAAAGATTAAAACTAAAAGTGGGTTTCGTGAATATTATGGTATGTAAGTTGTATGTCTATTTTTTTTTTCTTTCAATGTCTGTAGGCATTACAATGCAAATACATTACAAGAATTAAGGAACTTAATTTTGATTCTGGTGAAGGGCACGTACCTTGGTTGCAGGCTCCTCCGGCCTGAGCCCTCTCATTGAGGCCCGGTGGGTGGGCTAATCCAACAGGCCTGGGTCCTCGTTAGGAGGGAGAGACACCGGGGCCCATGGTGTCTGTTACGGCAGCCCGGGCAGACAGACACCCCCTTTCCTTAAGCCCACATCCTCATCCGTGATATCTCCCTCACGGGGCTGTGCAGATTCAGTCAAACAACGCAGGGGCGCTGCTGCCAGCACCAGGCCCTCCGAGGGCTGCTCATGCGCAACGGCCCTGTCCCGTGGGCCTGGGGCAGGCCCCCACCCCTGAGGTGGTCCCGTCACCCCTCTCTTGGGGCAGAGGCATCCGGATGGCAGGGGCCCCAGGTGGCCCCTCCCCTCCTCATCTGGCCTCTCCTGATGATGGGTGACTTCAGCCTGGGCCTCAGGATGGTGGGCCTGGGGTCCAGCCATGCATACACTGTACACACACACACACACACACACACACACATATATATATATATATATATGCACACACACATGCACGCCCACACACACACACACACACACACACACTCTGTTCTGACGGAGGCCCCTCAGTCCCACTCGCTGGCTGGCTCTGTTCCCTTACTTGGGAGCTTACCATAACCCCCCAGGCTAGCTTGTGCCCAATCCACCCCTGAATTCTGCCCCACTCCACGCTAAGGTCCGCCCTGGGCAAGAGGGTGCTTGGGTCATGGGCCCCCGTGACCTTCCCCACCAGCCTCAGGTCTTGTGGGAGGCAGTGGGCACCTCGCCTCACCGCTGGGGGCACCGGGCCGCGAAGGCAGCTCAGCCCAGGCTACGGGACACCCTGGAAGCTCAGGAGGGAGGGAGGGTCTGCCCGGGGGAGGTGGGCCCCCTGGCGTCCTGGCTGGCTGCCCTCAGCTCTGGGTTTGCATATTCGCATGTCTGCTACCCCAAACCCCAGCTTGGAAAGCCCTCCGGGATGGCAGGGTCCGGCTGGAGCAAGCCCCGCGTCTCACACAGGGCCGGCCCGGGCCAGCGTCCTACAGGTGTTCAGCCGGATGAGCTGGCTGGTGCTCAGGAGGTTAACTCAGGTGGGCCCGGCTGGCCTCCTTTGAGGTCATTGCCACCTGAACTTCCCTTTGTTCGCTGCTGTCTCCCAGGGCCTGACAGAGCAGGCACTCCGCAAACACACGTTTTTAATTAATGCTGGGGACACGCATGGATGGTCCAAACCTGGTGGAGAAAGCAGGTGAATCCACAGACAGCTGCCTTCTTGTGGGAGAGGTGAGCCAAGGGGGCTGTGGGAATGCGGACAAGATCTGTCTGGCCAGTCTGGGAAATTGGAGAAGCCTGCCTGGAGGAGGTGGGCTTTGAAGGATGGACAGGAGCTTGACCAGGCCAAGACCTTAGGGAGTGGGATTTCTGGATAGGTAGCGGAAGCAGGAAGGGAAGAGACTGTTTGGCAAACAACCCAGAGCTGGGAACGATGGGAACCAAGGATGGCGAGGAGGCAGGAGAGGACCGGGCTGAGGGGCACACAGAGGCCAGAGCTCTGAGGGCTGAGGCTCCACAGCAAGTTCTCAAAAGATAGGGCCCTGGGTGGAAAGGAGGGAGTCTTCCGAACCCCCCCCCCCCGGGGGAGGGAGTCAGGCTATTAACGGGCTGCCTGGCCAGCGGAGCAGATCCCAGCCCCTTGAGAGAAGAAGAGACCATTTTTTAAAAGGGCTTTTTTATTAAACTGTCCCCACACAGCGCCTCTTGCCACAGTTGCCACCGTCCTGGTGCCCACCAGGGGAAGGGCCCTGCCAGTGTTCCCGAGTGGCCGACGCTGGGCCCGTCCCAGGAGCGGCGGACCTGCCCTTGTTTGGGGTCCCGGGGCCTGTCCGGCTGCTTCTGGAGGCGCTCCGAAGCCGGGAGAGACTGGGTGCTGACAGCCGAGAGCAGGCTCTGGTGCAGGGAGGGGGGGCCTGTCTCTTCCTTCCACACACACACCCCCTGAGAGATACTCTTGAGATCCTGTGGTGCGTCCAACATACCCCAGCACCACCCTGGGGCGCAGAGAACATGCTTCAGGTAGGAGGACGGTGCGGGAAGGCAGGGCCCGGGTGAGAACAGGGCCCTGCCTTGAGTGCTTTTGGCTGCAGCTTGGCCGGAGAGCCCCTTCTCTCTCTCTCTCTCCGAGCCCCTTTCCCTTTCTGCCCCCCCCCCCCCCCAGGGCATGACTCTCCCTCAGGAAGCATGCTTGGCCGCTGCTTCTTGCCATTTCCACAGCCGTCCTTCCCCCGTGGGCCTCCGCGTGCTCGGTGGGCTGCAAGCATGTATGCCATACAGGCACCCATGTAGGGTGTGTGTGGTCAGATGGGTGGGTGGGTGGGGGAGGCTCCTGCATGTCTGAGGTACAGCTGAGTGTGAGCATGGGGGGGGGGCGGGGAAGCGAGTGTGCCGACCCCGGTCTGCCCGCTTCCCCGCCCGGCCCGGCCAGTCTGGGTCAGCACCCCGGGCTCACAGGAAGTCGGGCTCCCAGGAAGTCGGGCCCACAGGAAGTCGGGCCCACAGGAAGTTGGGCTCACCGGAAGTCGGGCTCACAGGAAGTTGGGCTCCCGCACCACGAGGCAGGGCGGGTCCCCGCCGCCCCCGCCGCCGTCCAGCGGCCGGTACACGAAGTGGAAGTCGCGCTTGGGCTCGCAGCGCAGCAGGTAGCCCTTGATGTGGTGCGGCAGCGCCTCGTCCGCCAGCCGGAAGCAGCGCCCGTCCACCAGCACGAAGAGCCGGTGGTCCTGCGGCTGCGCCACCTCGAACTTGTCGGCGCACTGCGCGCACAGCGCCGCGGCCAGCGTGTCCGCCCGCGACGCCAGCGTCCGCGACTGCCGCTCCGGCTCCAGGTACGACACGCAGATGAAGTCCTGCGGGCGAGGGGCTGCGCTCACCACCGGGGGCACCCTACCCTGTCCCGCCGCCACCCCGCCCCGCCCCGGGCGGCTTGGGCAGGGACAGGGACGAGGGGCCTTGCACCAGACCTTCTCCCTCCCCGGGCCCAGGCCGCTGCTCTCTGGAGAGAGAAGGGGGCGGGTAGGAGCGGTCAACCGTGTGGCCGGAGCCAGGGTGCCTGTGGCGGACCCTCCTGGGTGACCTAGCAGGGGTCGGCAAACTCGTTAGTCAACAGAGCCAAATTACAACGGTATAACGGGTTGAGATGCCTTCTGAGAGCCGAAGATTGACGTCTGCGCGCGCGCGCGGGCCCACGGAGTTTCAATCGCCCGGTACCTGTGCACGCACGCGTGGTGCCCATGTGAAGGAGACACACTCAAGGGGCCGAAGAGCCGCGTGTGGCTCTCGAGCTGCAGTTTGCCCACCACGGACCAAGGCAAGGCCCCCTGCAGCTCACCTCGCAGCGGGGAAGACCCTGCAGGGTGAGCCAGTGGCTTTGCCTGGGCACCGAGGAGGGAGCTCGCCCCCTGGCGGCCGGTACCGGGGCTCGCCATCCTGTAGCCACCTGCCCTTTCCTCATCCTTCCAGCAGTCCTTCCAGCACCCCATCCATCCTTCCAGCACCCCAGGGCCCGTGCAGGGCAGGGAGGGCGGCGTAAAGGAAACTGGAGGCAGATCCCAGCCCCAGCGTCCCCAGGTCCAGCGGGGACGGCTAAGGCAGGCGGGGCAGTTCAGCCCTTAGGGCTGGAAGAGTCTGGGGTGGGGACAAGCTGGAGGGAGGGAGGAGGGGGAACAGGGGAACGGGAGGAAAGGAAGAGGCTTGGTGGAAGGGGGAGTGGAGCTGGGCCCGAAAGGTGGAGGGTTTAGGCCAGGTGGAGAGGGGCAGGGCAGGGTGAGGCGATGCTTTTGCATGTGGCTGGGGATGGGAGCAAGCATGCACACACACGCACGCGTGCAGACCCATGGAACCTACACCTTCCTCCACCAGCCCGGGAGGGAGGACCCCCTGGTGGAAGGATGGTCCCTCCAGTCCCTGCTCCCACTCACTGTGCGACCCTGACCTCTCTGAGCCTCCATTTCAACTGTAAAGCGGGACAACACCAGCCCCTTTCACCATGGCTGCGAGGAAGCGTGTACCACGAGCTCTGGGCCCGGAAGAGGCCTCTTTTCCCAGCACCCCGAGGGAGGCAGGAAGCGGTATGCGTGGGGCGGCCTCTTGTGGAAGGATGGTAACGGTGCACTCCAGGCTCCAGGCCCGGTGTCAGGAGCATCACTGGGATCTCCTTTCTTCCCTGATGGGGAGCCCAGCTCACTCCTCCCCTGGCAGTGGGGATGGTGTGTGGGCCCGGTCCCCTCCCCCAGCAGTGGGGAGGGTGTGTGAGCATCTCCCCTCCCCTGGCAGTGGGGATGGTGTGTGGGCATCTCCCCTCCCCTGGCACTGGGGAGGGTGTGTGGGGACGGTCCCCTCCCCTGGCAGTGGGGATGGTGTGTGGGCATCTCTCCTCCCCTGGCAGTGGGGATGGTGTGTGAGCATCTCCCCTCCCCTGGCAGTGGGGATGGTGTGTGGGCATCTCCCCTCCCCTGGCAGTGGGGATGGTGTGTGGGCATCTCCCCTCCCCTGGCAGTGGGGATGGTGTGTGGGGACAGTCCCCTCCCCTGGCAGTGGGGAGGGTGTGTGGGCATCTCTCCTCCCCTGGCAGTGGGGAGGGTGTGTGGGGACAGTCCCCTCCCCTGGCAGTGGGGAGGGTGTGTGGGCATCTCTCCTCCCCTGGCAGTGGGGATGGTGTGTGGGCACCTCTCCTCCCCTGGCAGTGAGGATGGTGTGTGGGCATCTCCCCTCCCCTGGCAGTGGGGAGGGGGTGTGGGGACGGTCCCCTCCCCTGGCAGTGGGGAGGGTGTGTGGGGACGGTCCCCTCCCCTGGCAGTGGGATGGTGTGTGGGCACCTCTCCTCCCCTGGCAGTGGGGAGGGTGTGCGGGCCCGGTCCCCTCCCATCCGGTCCCCTCCCGTCCAGTCCCAGGCGTCACCTGCACGGAGGAGCGGGAGGCGCGGGCCTTGTTGAGCGTGCGCCGGCGCTCCCAGCGGTGGATGGAGTCCTGCACCTCCACGCTCAGCTGCCTGGTCACCGTGATCTTGTCGTAGTTCTTGATGTGCTCCAGGGCCCCGTAGGTGGTGGTCAGGTAGTAGGAGCCTGCGGAGACAGGGTGTGCGGGTGACCAGGACGCCCGGGCCCACCCACAAAGGGAGCCCCTCCCTTTCGAGAGGGAGGCGGACTTCTGTGGGGTCCCTCCCGCTCCCTCGGCCTCTCCCCCAGCCCTTCAGGTACCAGGACAATGATTTTTGACATGAGGCTGATTCTCCTAGTGACCCGCCCAAACTCCATCTTCTCTTTCTTCCTTACTAACTGACCTTAATTTTTTGAGGGAAGTAACAATCAGCTGAAAATGCTGACTGCCCTGCCTCCCTTGCAAGTCGGGGTAGAGAGCAGGAGACCCCGTTCTGGCTATTTAGATGTAAGGGCAAGTCCCGGGTAGGGCAGACTCTGGGGTGGGGAGCACAGAATAACAGATGATGTGCTAGAGAATTGTATACCTGAAGCCTATATAATTTTATTAACCAATGTCACCCCAATAAATCCAATTAAAAAGTAAGAAATAGCCGAAACCGGTTTGGCTCAATGGATAGAGCATTCGCCTGCGGACTGAAAGGTCCCGGGTTCGATTCCAGTCAAGGGCATGTACTTTGGTTGTGAGCACATCCCTAATAGGGGGTGTGCAGGAGGCAGCTGATTGATGATTCTCTCTCATCAATGTTTCTCTCTATCCCTCTCCCTATCTGTAAAAAAATCAATAAAAAATATATATTTTTAAAAGTAAGAAATAGTAGCTTCTATTAATCCTATATAATAAAAGGCTAATAGGCAAATCAACCCAACGGCGGACTGACCAGTCGCTATGACGCGCACTGACCACCAGGGGACGCTCAATGCAAGAGCTGTAACCGGGTGGTCAGGGCACTCCCACAAGGGGAGCGCCACTCAGCCAGAAGCCAGGCTCACGGCTGGTGAGCCCTAAGGACCCCTACGCACTAAGCTGGGCTCACAGTTCCGCAGCAGTCCTAAGGACCCCTCAGGAGATGTCCGCCAAGGGGTCCCGGACTGAGAGAGGGCGCAGGCCACCAGGTTGAGGGACCCCACACCAGTGCACAAATGTTGTGCACCGGGCCTCCAGTTCATATATATTAAAAGAAAAGGAGCGGACTCAGCTGATGTGCCCCTTCGGGTTTTGCCGTTCCCTTCTTCCAGCCTGGAACACAGAAGTAAGCCCCAAGGCTCAGCAGCTGCTTTGTGACGGGGCGAGGGGTACGCAGGCAGAGGCGCACACCCTAAGAACAAGGGAGAGCGCTGCGTCCACGATCTCCTGAGGGCAAGGCTAACAACCGGCGTCATGTCCCCACAGCTTCTTGGTGCCGGAGACAGACAGCCCCGCACGCGGATTCAAACCATGATCAGCTGTGAGTTATCGGCAGCTTAAAGCACCCTCTTCTTCCCCTGGATCCGTGGTCGGCAAACTCATCCGTCCACAGAGCCAAACACCAACAGGACAACGGTTGAACCTTCTTTGGAGAGCCACATTTTTTTTCAGCGTAAACTTCTTCTAACGCCACTTCCTCAAAATAGACTCGCCCAGGCCGGGGTGTTTTGTGGAAGAGCCACACTCAAGGGGCCAAAGAGCCACGGTGTGTGGCTCTTTGGCCTCAGTTTGCCGACCATGGCCCTGGATGAAGCTACATTTACCTACAAACCCTACAACCTACACGAGAGAAGGCCACGCCCCGGCTGGGTCGGACGGAGGTTATAATAAAGGGGTTCATGGCCACAGGATCACACACCCTGTCATAGTAGGAAAGAGACATTAAAAAAAAAATGAGTGTGCCGAGGCCCGTGTAGAGCTTGGAGGAGGGCCGGTGAACCACCCGTGCGTCTCCTTTCTCGGTGGAGCAGGAAGCCTGCGCGTGCCTGGAAGCCTCCCTGGTGCGCCCAGCCCTCGCTGCCCGGGATTCCCGGTCCTCTAGCCGGCGCACCTCTGTGGTCCCGTTTCCCATCCCCGATCGCGTCTCCCCGGCTGGGACCTGAGTGCAGTCGGCTGACGGAGAACACGGTTCTGGAGCCAGAGCAGGATCTAGGTCTCTGCCCTGAGATCTCAGGTGAGTTAGTATCCACGCTATGCCTGCTTCCTCATCGGCCAATCCCATAATATCCGTGTGGCGGATACACGTAGTGCTTAGTAACGAGTAATGCACAGTGGGTAGGTGACCTAAGGGAGGTGCTCTGGGGGTTCTCACCCTCTCAGGAGAAGGGGAAGGAACCCCAAGCCCTGCAGCCCACTCCTCTTGCTCATGTCCTGATTTTTTTTTCACAACCCAAGAGACCCTTCAGGCCACTTCCCTTTGACCTGAAGCTATGCAGTGCCACCGCCGGCCACTAGGTGGCAGGCGACTCCAACCACAGTGAGGTTTGCAGCTGGTGGTTCTCTTTGGGGAGAAAGTGTTGCCATTGACGGGTAATACTCACTGCCCCTATTAAGATTATTAGCCTAGCATGGCCAACTGTCAGCCAGCGTGGAGAGTGGTCGTGGGTGAATGAGTCCATGAGGCTGCTTCTGGGAGCGGTTTGGAATTGGAGCTGGCTCCAGCCAGGTGCCCCGCAGCTCCCTGAGTCTCCTGTCCATCCCACAGTAGCAGAATGGTGGGAGCTGCAGGAAGAGGCTAGCAGGGGTCTGGGGTGCCATCAGCCTAAGGCTTAGGACCTCTCTACTTCGCATCTCCCCAGCCTGACCTACCCTGACCTCTCACACCCGGTAGATAGGCTTGCTGCAGAGAAAACGGACCCCATCCCTTGTCCTTTGCCAAACCACAGCAGGTGGAACAGCTGGCCGAACACGAAGGTCCCACAGTGCCCAGACTCCGGAGCCCAGCTTGCGGGCTTTTTGTTGAACGCAGAGCCGTGTGCTGCTATTGTTGGTGACAGGATGTAAGCTGACAAGGTCCTTGCATCTGAGGGGGCTAGCAGGGCTGGCCCCCTCCCCAAACAGTTTTCCCTGACTTGTTTGGATGGCAATTATCAGTAGAATGAAGGTAAACTTTGTGGTATGAGAGCAATCTATCAAGTCTTGCAAAGAAGTCTCTGTTTATCTACTGAGATATATTGTACTAAGAATTTATCCTTTGGCTCTTTCTCTCCTTTAGAGATAAAGAGGAGCAAAGAAATACACTCCTCTGGACAGACCTCCTAATTAGTGCTTTGTGTATAAAAGGCATTGCGCAGTTAATAGACACACTACAGTTCCTCCATGACTCGTAGTCCTCCGTACCCCCGCTTTCCTGTCTCTCTTTCTTTTCTCAATTCCCACCTCCCTACCTCAGCCCGGTTCAACCTGCCAGGCTGGCCCTGGCATACTATGAGCCGTGATACACGAGAAGGCAGAGCCCAGCTCCACGGCTCCTTCTGCCCCTGACTCTCTCCGCAGAACACAGAACTGCTCAGACAGCGGGAGACCCCAAGTCCTGCCCACTGCCTTTGCTGAGCCAGAGAGGTTAAACCACTTGGCCAAGGTCCCCAGCCAATCAGAGGCAGAACCGGGAGCGAAATTCAGCCTCCACACCACTCTTTTTACTACATCCTGGGCTACTTCTCCTCTTAGGTGCTAGCAACTGAAGAGCTCAAGACGGGGGACTCCCCAAGGACGCCCATGTCCCGAACATCTCTGAGCTCCGTGACGACCAAGGGCAGGGACTATGGGCACCCTCTTTACCCGCACTCAGGGCTTTGGCGATGGAGCACCCTGGGACCCTGCGTCCTGGGACCTTGCATCCTGGGACCCCGCACTCTGCAAGCCCTGTACGTATATTCACCATCTCCCCCCTCCCCCACCCAGCCAGGACATGAGGGTGAAGCCGGAGAAATAGAGTGCCTGCCCCTCATCCCTGGGCCCAGATACCTCCCGATGGGGGTCTGACAGCTGACAGACTTGAAGGTTGGGAGCCCTGCCCAAGCTGGAGACTCCCCAAATCATCTCACAGCAGGAGGCTGATAGGTGTTGAGGCCTGGCCTGGGTGCTGTGACCTCCCGCCCTGGCTGTCGGCCTAGGAACACAGATGCAGGTGTGTACAGCATGGTGTGACATTTGTCCCCTGGCCCTCACGGGCAGGGTCTGGGGATGGGGGTGGGGAGGAGAGCAGGGCAGCTGGGAGGGGCAAGTGTAGCAGCCGCCTGGCTAGGTTTGTCCCGCTTAATCCAGCAAACACCCCACAGATTCCTTGGAAATCCCCTCACAGGGCTAGAAGCGGGGTGAGGGTTTTTTGGCTACTTAAGTCTGAAAGAGCAGGGGATTGAGGCAGCCTTGGGTCAGAAACGATAAATCATGTAAGACCTTAATGTATTTATTTATACTTTCTTTTTTGTCAGAAACACACTGCAGCCCATAATATACCAGTGCTTCTGCCTGAAGGATATCGGCTTTTCCGCCGGAACCCACACGCTTCAGGAACAGGAAGGAGGACCCGGGAGGCCATGGCCGGATTGGGTGGGGGTGAGGGCCATAAGGAGAGAGTGGCTGGGCCAAGGACGTCCCTGTCCTGTCCCAGCTCAGCCCCTGAGCCTGGCGTGGAGTACCATTTAGGAGTCCTGGTGGCCAGGGCGGGCTGGTCACTGCTGGAGAGTGAGCCAGTGCTGAGACCACCCACAGAGCCTCCCGGCCTCACGCCATCCTTTGTCTCTAAGACTCCACAACAGCCCTGGGGGTTTGGGGCCAATCCTTTCCCAGGATTTGTAAATTATTTCTTCCCAGGAAGGTGAGCAACATATGCACACTGTGGGAAATTTGAAAAAAAAAGGTAACGAGAAGATTCTGTGTTCAGTGACTCCATTGGTCATCTGAGCCCTGTCCTGCCCGACCGTCCTATCCCACCAACCTTCTTCCTGTCTTTTCCACATCCACTAGATGTGACAGAGCAGAATAAGACGTCCATTCATTTTTATGAGACTATCAGCCTCACCTGTCTTGCTTGCACAGCGACCCAAGTGCCTGGCAGGGGCCCTAAGCACATGGAAGGGCTCATAGAGAAGCTGCTAGATGAAGGAATGAATGGGTGGGTGGATGGATGGATGGATTGGTGGATAGATGGATGGATGGGGGGATTGGTGGGTAGGCATCTGAGTAGATAGATGGATGGGTGAATAGATGGATGGGCTGGTGGATGGATAGATGGGTCAATGGATAGATGCATGGGTGGTGGATAGATGGGTAGATAGGTATCTGGGTAGATAGACAGAAGGGTGGGTTGATGGATGGACTGGTGGGAGGATGGGTATGTGGGTAGACAGATGGGTGAGTGGGTAGATAGATGGGTGGATGGATTCATGGGTATATGGGTAGGTAGGAATCTAGATAGATGGATGGGTGGGTAGAAGGAGAGATGGGTTGATGGATGGATAGATGGAGGTGGATGGATGGATAGGTGGGTGAGTGGGTAGATAGATGGGTGGATGGGTGGGTGAGTGGGTAGATGGATGAGGGGTGGATGGATGGGGTTGGGTAGATGGATGGGTGGGTGAGTGGGTGGGTAGATGGGGGATAGATGGATGGGTGGGTGGGTGGGTGAGTGAGTGGATAGATGGGGGTGGATGGATGGATGGGTGGGTGGGTGGTGGGTGGGTGGATGGGTGGATGGATGGGGGATGGATGGATGGATGGGTGGGTGAGTGAGTCAGTGGATAGATGGGTGGGTAGATGGGGTGGATGAATGGGTGGGTGGGTGGATGGGTGAGTGGGTGGATAGATGGGTGGATGGATGGATGGGTGGGTGGATGGGTGAGTGGTGGATAGATGGGTGGATGGATGGGGGATAGATGGATGGATGGATGGGTGGGTGAGTCAGTGGATAGATGGGTGGGTAGATGGGGTGGATGAATGGGTGGGTGGGTGGATGGGTGAGTGGGTGGATAGATGGGTGGATAGATGGGGGTGGATGGATGGGTGGGTGGTGGATGGGGGAGTGGATGGATAGATGGGTGGATGGAGGGATGTACTGGGTGGCTGATAATCACTGTTGAAGAAGCCTGGCCTCTACTGAATTCCTACGCCCTCTGGAAGACAGGTTGTTCCAACTGCAGGGAAGTTTTAACTGTGGAGGAGAGAAACATGGATCTCGTGGACCCAGGGCACAAACCAAAGTCATATGTGACAGTAAACTTCATGCTCTACAAGCTCCTGTGACCTTCCAAGAAATCACAGAAGCTGTTGCTCAGAGACGAGGACCGATGCTTGCTAAAAATGCAAACAGATGCAAAGAGGGTCAGTTTAGCATAAAACCACAAAGCCCAAAGGGGCCACTTGGGGCCTGGGAGCCTCGTTTCACCCTTCAGGGTGATGTCTCAGACAGAGGACAATTCCGGGTCCCTCAGAGCGGATACCCGGGCGGGCTGCACCTCTGGGATTCTTGGTGGAGGCGTGGCTGAGGCTGAGTGGGTGGGAGGAAGGGAGGGAAGGAAGAAAGGGGAAGGAAAACTGAGGGTGGGTGGAGCAGACCGCAGGCCTGCTACTTACTCAGCCTTAACCTCCGCCCACTGAGGACCTGGCCCAGGCCTGGCCGGGCAGGGGGCTGAGAGCCCACAGGGAAATGGCCTGTTCCCCGCTCAGCATCCCCATGGACACTGCCCGCCGCTGCAGCCTTCCCTCTCACACTACTAGCAACTGCTGCTCCCCCTGCCACTGTCCTGTTCATCCTCACCAGAGGATATTTTTTCCCATTGATCTTTAGAAAGTGGAAAGGAGAGGTAGAGACACAGAGAGAAAAACATCTATGTAAGAGAAACACTCCCCAACCAGGGCCGGGGATGGGGCCTGCAAACCGAGGTTATGTGCCCTTCATCAAAATCAAACCCATGACCCTTCAGTCTTTGGGCTGACGCCCTAACCTTTGAGCAAAACCCAGCGAGGGCCATGTCCCCTTCTTTGTCTGGCTGGTTCCTATCCAGTCTTCCCCGCCCCCACTCAGGTGTGACCTCCTCCAGGAAGCCCTCTCGGACTGCACGGCCTGGGCGAACAAGCTCCCGGACCCTCCGGGCTTCTCACCATTTCAGACACAGCATCAAGCAGCAGGGACACGGCCCCTTGACTGGCCCAGCTGCCCTGCTGGTCTGCGAGCTCTACCAGCTCAGGGTCTGTATCAGGTTCCGTGCTGGGTCCCCAAGGCTCAGTGGAGTCTGACGCCTCAGAGGTGCCCGCTGGGCTGCCCAGTGCACCCCCGGCCCGGTGGGTTGGGGGTGTGCCGTAGGCCCCTGGGGCCCAGGGGCTGCCCAGGGGTGACTCACCCTCCCCCAGCTGCAGGGCGGGGTCCATGAGCTCCATCATGTACTCCACGTTGAGCAGCATCTCGGTGAGGTTGCTGCGGGCCAGCACGTACATGAGCACGGGCAGGAAGTCGTCGGCCCCGTAGGGCTTCCCTGGGAGGAGGAAGGAGGCGGAAGGTGGTGAGTGAGAGGTTCTCCCCGTGACCGGCGCCCTGCCCAGGCGAAGGGGATGGTGGCTTTCTGGGTCTCGGGTGGTCACCGCCGGAAGAGGAACCTCCCCGCCTTCCTACGACTCTCAGGACGAGGGCGGCCCTGGCACCAGGCTTCGCGGGGTGGCCTGCGACACAGCCGGGGCTTGGGAAGAGGGAACCGAGAGCGGTGCCCGCTGAAGGTGCTCAGGCCCTTCCTCTTTCCCGGCTCCTCCCCCCGATGCCCCTCGCTGCCCGGCGGACAGTCAAGTTCACACCGCGCTCAGCCACGGGCCCACCCGGGAAGCACCTGTCTGTCTGGCGTTGATGTCTTCCGTCCCTTTATTTTTTTTAAAAAATTATTTATTGTGTTTTCACCGCTGATAGCCCTCGCAAACACGGTGAACGTTCCTAAAACCCGCCGAACTTTCTGTAAGAAGCGTGGCCAGCATCAACCCCACAAAGTAACCCAGTGCAAGAAGGGCGCGGATTCTCTGTGTGCGCAGGGAGAGCGGCGTTGTGGCAGGAAGCGAAGTGGCTATGGTGGGCAGACTAAGCCTATTTTCCCAAAAAAAAAAAAAAAAAAAAAAGTCTAAAACTACAAAGAAGATTGTGCTGAGGCTTGAATGCGTTGAGCCTAACTGCAGATCTATAAGAGCATGCTGGCTATGGAGAGATGCGAGCATTTTGAACTGGGAGGAGGTAAGAAGAGAAAGGGTCAAGTGATCCAGTTCTAGAGCGTCATATTTTGTTTTATTATATGACAATAAAATCTTGATATGTTAACTTCAAAAAAAATCTTTATTGTTGAAAATATTACATATGTCTCCTTTTTCCCCTATTGACCTCTCCCCAGCCACTCCCACCCCAGCACAAGCCCCCAACCCCCTACTGTCTGTGTCCGTGGGTTATGCTATATATGTCCGTGGGTTAAGCTTACAAGTCCTTTGGTTGATCTTTTACCCTCCCCCCTCCCCTACCCTCCAGCTTCCCTCTGGAACCACATGTCCCCCTCCATCTGCAAAACAGGAAGCCCTGCCTCCCTCAATGCCCTCAGGCCAGAAATCCCACATTCGACATTCCTTCCTCAGGCTGAAGGGGCGCCCTTTCCTGAGGGTTTCCTTTATTTACTTACTTATTTTAAATATATTTTATTGATTTTTTACAGAGAGGAAGAGAGAGGGATAGAGAGTTAGAAACATCGACGAGAGAGAATCATTGATCAGCTGCCTCCTGCACCACCCCCCACTGAGGATGTGCCCGCAGCCAAGGTACATGCCCTTGACCGGAATCGAACCTGGGACCTTTCGGTCCACAGGCCGATGCTCTATCCACTGAGCCAAACCGGACTCGGCCAGAGGGTTTCCTTTAAAATGCACAGGCCCCCGAAAGGGAGAGCGCCTCCCTGCCGCTTTTGAGGGTCAAAGGTTAAGATGAGTAACGGTTTCATTCAGTATGTTAAAAAGTAAAACGGGTGCACGAAACTCCGTAATGAACAAAACATCAGCCTCTCCACAGGAATGAGGCACATTGCACAGTTCACTGTGCACGCGCCCATCCTTCCTTACAACGATCACAGCCTGAGAAGAGGCTGAGGCTCAGAGAGCATAAGCGGCTCTCCCCTGGCCACACACACTATGGGGTCAGGAGAGGGACAGTGAGTGGTGCAGAGCGAGGCCTCTGGCCTCAGGCCCAGGTTCAAGTCCCAGCTCTCTCACTCGCGGGCCGCAAACCCGGGGACGTGCCTGCCCTCCTCTAACCTTGGCAGAGAGGCTGGAGACTCTGAGGTGGAGATTTGAGGATTAAAGGGAACCACGCCAGCAGCCAGTGCTTTGCTGAGCCATAATTGGGGCCTGTGGCAGCAGGAAAATGTGAGTGCCTACAGCTACTTATCAAAATATCCCCTCACGTTTTGAACCCAAGTGGAAGAAGTTAATGAAAAAAACATGACTGCATGTCAAACCCAGGTTTAAAAGCTGCTTGCATGCCATTGTCAGACCCCATACACTCACAGGAGCCCAGGAAGTCACCAGTCGGTTGGGAAGGACTTTCTGTTGTACAATCGCACCGGGTCACAAAACAGACAACACCCTGCCTTGGCTTAAAAAGGCTGATGTTTTGTTCATTACGAATTTTTGTGCACTGAACTTTACTTTTTAAAACAGTGAATGAAACGATTACTCACCTTAACACTTGACCCAGGAATTCCAGTCCTGTTACACACCCGAGAGAAAGGTTCACACACAGAGTTGTGCTCACACATTCTTAGCAACATCATTCATAACAGCCCAAAGGCAGAAAACAGCAAAAATATTTATCGGCTGGTGAAGGAACAGACAAAATGTAGTCGATCCAGACAATGGGACATCAGCTGGCAATAAAAAGAACACACTACTGGTACATGCTCTGACACCAATTAACCTCGAAATCATTATGCTACGTGAAAGGAGCAATCCCCAAAGACCACACGTTGCACGTACTGTATGATTCCATTTATATGAAACTAGAGGCCCGGTACATGAAATTCGTTCACGGGGTGGTCAGGGGTTGTCTCTCAGTCCAATCCGGGACCCATCAGGGGATGTCTGACTGCCAGTTTAGGCCTGATCCCTGTGGTAGTTGGAGATCCCTCTCACAATTCAGGACCACTGGCTCCTAACCACTCACCTGCCTGCCTGCTAATGCCCCCAACTGCCCTCCCCTGCCGGCCTGGTCGCCCACAACTTCCCTCCCCTACTGGCCTGGTCGCCCCAACTGCCCTCCCCTGCCGACCTGGTTGCCACCAACTGACCTCCCCTGCCAGCCTGACCACCCCTAACTACCTCTGCCTCGGCCCCCACCATCATGGCTTTGTCCAGAAGAAAGTTGGATGTCCTGAAGATGGCTGGTTGGCCAGGTCTAATTAGCATATTACCCATTTTTAGTATAGATGTCCAGGATAAGCAAATCCAGGGAGACACGGGTAGACTAGTGGTTGCCAGGCACTGGGGGAAGGAGGAGATGGGGAATGGCTACTGATGGGTACAGAGTTTCTTTAGAAAAATTACAGGAGCTCAGTGATGACTATCTCAGCCCCTCTGGGGCCATTCTGTCCCCACAGCCCTCATGGGGTCTCTGGATCACACCCCAAGAAGCATGAACCAGCACTGCCTCAGTGGGGTGGGGGTGGGGGGGGCGGTAGCTCTCCAGACTGTGGCTCTGTGCTCTGTGGGACTGGAGAGTCCTTTGGCCCTTTCTTTTTCTTCTTGAGAATCTTGGCTGACCTGGCGCATCAAGAGGCGGGTTTGGGGGCGCATCTCCTTGATTCCCACCACGTTGCATTCAGCCACCCGCTGCAGGGGACTCCTGCACAGGTACCTCCACCTACCCACGAACAACTCTCTGTCTCCCCGGTACACAGGGCATGGCACCGTGCTGGGCATGGCACCGTGCTGGAGGAATGAGCGAGTGAATGAATGGGTGAATGAATGGGTGATGGATGACTGCTGAGCTCAAGGCCTCAGAGCTGGTGGCTTGGCACCAACTCAGATGAGTCTTTGCAGAGACTCCACGATTCTTTCCCCATCGGGGGCCAAGCCAGGGTGTGCATCATCTTCTCCTGGAAACCAGCCCTTGCTGAGGCCTCCCATTTCCACCAAGGAATCCATCTCCCCGCTTCCCAAGTGCGGAGCTGCAGGGCCTGGGAGTCCCCCTTTTCTTCTGGGGCTCTCTCCCCTGTGGCCAGCCCGGCTAGAGCCCAGGTGTCTTCCTTCTGACCGCCTCCTGGGTCCGCCTTTGCTTGTCCCAGCCCCACTCTCTGGGCCTGCCTCCAACAGCCTCCGTGTCCTACCATCTCTGTCTACCAACTCACCTCCAGTTACAGCTCTGATCACGCTACGTCTCTTCACAAGAGCCATCAACGGCTCCCCACTGGCTTCGGGAATCAAGTCCAGATCTCTTACCCTGACGTGCAAGGCCTTCCGCAATGGGGCCCTCAGACACCCGTCCCACGTGATTGACCCTCCTCTCCTCCAGCTACATGGCCTAGTCGATGGCCTCAGAGCCAGTCACCTGCATTCCTGCCCCTTGGTTTTCGCCACACTCACCCGCCTGGCGAGCCCTCCCCTTTCCTTCCAAACGCCGTGCTGCCGTCTCCCACACACACCAACATTGGTGCGTGTCTTTAAAGATGCAGCGCATGTTTTGTAAACAGTACACCAGCAAACTCCTAAGCCAGCTCAGAGCTGGGTTAGACTCATTGTGCCTACTTCACAGAGGAGGAAAGTGAGCCCCAGAGAGGTTAACCTTCTGGTCTAAGGTCACGTGGCTAAGGGGTGGTGAACCAAGACTTGAATCTAGCTTTAGTACACTCACAATCCTATGTTCCTGCTATGTCAACACCCTTGCTTCAAGTTCCACCTCCTCCACGAAGCCCTCCTGGACTGCCCCAGCTCCCGGTGCTTATTCTACCCTCTGCTTTGCAACTTCCGACTCAGAATGACATTCGGCCTCCATCACCCCCCAACATGTTTGGCTTCCATCACCCCCCACATAGCACTCCACTGTGTTGAATTGTGGGCCGTTCTCTGACCTCCCCAGGCCCTTCCACGCCTCTGTGCCTTCACCTGCACCATTCCCTCTGCCCGGGGCACCGTTCCCACCCTTCCCTTACTGATTGCTCGTCCTCTCCCACACCCTGCGGCACAGCTGGATGGTTCCTGCCCCCGAGTTGCCTAAGCACTCCGAGCCTCTGCCTCAACCTCCAGTCACTGCCACAGGGCTGGGGACAAAGACCCGGCCAGTGGGCTGAACTGAGGCCCACGTGTGTTCACACCGGTCACCACTCTGTCCTGCCCAGGGCTGGGGCCATGGTCAGAGATACTGGATCTGCTATGGGCCTTAGACAAGGGGTGTGCTGGGGAATGCTTCACGACTGGCTCTCTGAAGAAAGAAAACTTCGGATCTGTAGAGTTTGCCCATTTCCATGGCATAAATACCTCCACAGCGGTCCATTTCAGCTTCTATCCACGTGGACAGGAGGGAGGAAGGGATGCACACAATTAGCTCTCCCGGGATGGCACAAGCTGACTTACCCCGTCATGGCCTTGGGCCCATCGAGTCCAACCGCACTGTGGGGACACTGAGGCTCAGAGATGCGGGGCATTTGCTCCCACAGCTGGCCAGAGGGGGCGCTGGGCCTGGCCTCTGTGCCCCGGGTGCGTGAGGAACGGCCCCATAGGCTCCGGGCCCTCAGAGCTGTTTGCAGACAAACACAAGCTCCCAGCACCGCTTCCAGGCGCCAGTGCCCGCTGACCTCCCAGGGTGGTCAGGGACGCTCTCTCCTGCCTGTGAGGCCAGCAGCCCAGGCCCCGTCTCAGCCCTGTGCCCGGTGGGGCCCCAGGCAGCGCCCCGGGGATGCCGGGGCACAGACGCAGAACACCCTCCTGGGATGGGGCTCTGTCTTTCATGAATCAGATATCTCGCCCCTCTAGCTGCGCCTGTGGGAGCCCCGCTGGGCTGCGGCCTGCACTTCCTAGTGAGGTCTGCCTCCCACCTGCGGGCAAGGGGGGAGCCGATCACATTCCAAAGAGCTGGTCCGCGCCTCCACTGGGTGGCAGATTTCAGAGGAGGAGCGTCTGATGAAAATGGGCCGAAGCGTGTTCACCTGGGTCACGCAGACGGAGGCACACCCGGTTAAAGGGCCCCCAACTCTGCCACTTAACCAGCTGAGCCACCTGGGGCCACTCACGCTGAGCCTCAGTTTTCCCGTCTGAAAAATGGGTATAATGACAAAACTCAGTCTGTTACGAGGGCCCTTGTGAGCACAGAGGAGTGGCTAGATGGAAAAGAAGGTTTTCTCTTCTAGGAAGCATTATCTAAAAGAAGAGTTGGCAATTATATATATATATATATTTTTTTTTCTTTTTTTCTTTTTTCTGTAAAGGGCCAGATAGTAAATATTTTAGTTCCATGGGCCACGTGGTTTCTATCCTGACTATTCAAATCAGCTACTGGAACAGAAGCAGCCGCAGACACTTCGTAAATGAGTGGATGTGACTGTTGCCAGTGGCGGGCCAGAGCAGGTCTGCGGGCTATAGTGTGCAGACCTCTGATCGAGAGGAAGGGTCTGTCGTCTTATAACTGTCCCTCTCCCTCTCCTCCCCCCCCCATCCTTCTCCCCCCCCCCCCAATTTGTTGACTGGCCTCTGACTGATGCGACCATCCTGGGGCAGCACAAGACTCTCAGCTGTGACCTGCTTCAGCCCGTACCTCCTGCACGGTTCCCACTTACAGCCACATCCTTTCTCTAGGAAGTCTTACCAAAGACCCCACGCCCCACCAACTAGGTCAGGCATGTCAAACGCGAGGTCAGTGGGCCGCATGCCTCACAAATAACGAAATGAATGGAAAAAAAAAACCCAAATACTATACACAAACTAGAGGCTCAGTGCATGACATTCATGCATGAGGGTGTGTGTGTGGGGGTGGTCCCTCAGCCCGGCCTATGCTCTCTCGCAGTCTGGGACCTCTCAGGGGATGTCCAAGGGGGAACGGAAGGTCTGGGAGGGCAGGGACTTGCTGGTGCTTACTGCCGATAGGAAACGCCCCGCCAGTGCCCCTGGTTGGTGTTGGATAAATATATTTGCTACGTGAACGAATCGAGTTCATCTCCCTGCACGGATGTCATTTATTTGGTGCTGTTTTTCCACTTGAATGGTGACCGCCCTAAAGACAGGGGCTGTTTTCCTGTCAATATCCATATCACGCATGCCTGTCTGTTAAGCTTCTGGGTAAGTGAACCTACTTGATGAAAACATAGGACAGCAGGAAGCAGACAGCCTCCGGAGCAGGAGGCTGTACAGTTACTCTGGCAGCGGGAGCCTTCTGTTAGGGGTGCTGTAAACAGCCAGAAGGTGGCTTCTCTGGCTGGCTGACTGAGATGGGAGTCTAACCCTCTACCCCTGGAATCCCCAAAGCTGTCCGGTCCAGCTGTTTGCCCTTCGGTCTCAGTTCTGCTTTGAGCAAGGCCACATCCCCGAGGAAATCACTCCAGCTCCCTGGGTTCCTCTTTGGAGAGCTCAGCCCGCAAGCCAGCCGGCCGAGGAGCTGTGAGCTCAGAGACCTGAGGCCAAAAGTCCCCGCGTGGCTCGGAAGCCCGGAGGCCGCCCACGACATGGGCCCGCCTCCTCTGAGGTCACCGCTGACCCCAGGACACCCTGGACAGGCAGGAGAAGGCAGCCGCTCAGCACAGCACCAGGCTCCAAGCCCCAAGTCTGCCACTCACCTTCCCCAGAGGACCCTGAGCACACTGCCTCAGCGCGCTGAGCCTCGGTTTCCTCGGCTCTAAAACGGGGAGAGCAAGAGTGTCCACACCTTGTGGGTGGCTGTGAGGGTTCAATGAGACGGGTGGGAGGTGAAGAACGCGGTGCCTGCTGGGTTACTGGCATGTGAGGAATGTTAGGCGTGGTTAGTATGCAAGACAGGGGGGGTGACATGTCTAGCAATCCTCAGAACGTGGCATCTTAGAAGGTCTGAACCCCATTTCTGTTGTGGGGTGTAAGAGCAAGCTTGTGCTACACTGCCAGGCTTGGTTCATACTAAGTGCATCTCTCTCTCTTGGATGTCAGGTTCCAGGAGAACGTAGAAAGCCTCCCTCGGTCTGGCTCCCTGAGTGACTCTGTGGAGCAGAGCCCATCCCCTGACCCCAACCATCGGCCCTTCGACTGGACTTCATGATGGAGAAAGGAACTTCCCTCAGGTTAGAGACTGCAGAGTTTTTCTGTTACAGCCACAAGTGTTTCCTTAACTGCTCATCTATCTAGCTCCCTGTGTCTATTTCTAAAACATCACAAAGAAATCCATCGAAATAGTAATCTCTTTTTCCTACAACAAGCAGGAGTGACGTGCCGTCAGAAATCAGTTTAGATTTATTTTCAACACAGATTTTTAAAACGGCCACAGCCTGGCCTCTCTCTGTCCTCGCCGCCCCAGTCAATGCCGTAGGCCTGCCGTTTCATGCTCTTGGGGTCCCCGTCGAGGTTCCTGCTCCCTCCCAACGCCCAGCCTCTGCCCCACCCTGAAGGGTTTCAGATTCTGAGCTCCCTGTGTGGTCTCTGCCAGGGAGGTGGAGGGCAAAGGGCCTGAGAGACTTTGGGACTCCAAGACCACCGCCTGGGCTCCCATAGTCAACCACCTGGCTGTTGGGTACCCTGTCCCTGAGGGTCAGGACCCGGGTTCCATTCCCTGAAGTCTGGGGTGTTGAGACATACGGCTGAAGGGACAGAAGAAGGCAGCCGGCTTTCACTGCCCTCTGGGATATTGCCTTCCCTTTATGTTAGAAGAAGGTTCTTTATATTCTTTTTAAAGAATCCCATGGCCCTGGCCAGTGTTGCCAAGTGGTTAGAGCGCTGGCCCACGCATCAAAGTGGGTTTGATTCACAGTCAAGGGCATGTACCTTGGTTGCAGGTTAGCTCCCTGCCCCTGGTGAGTACTTTTCTCTATTCTTAGAACAGTATTTAGGGATAAAGAGCCAAGATGTATGTGACTTACTCTCCTATGATTCAGAAAAACAGTTAAGTATGCTCAGAGATAGCAGATGGTTCCTAAACCAGCAGAGGAGGTTGTACAGAAGGAAAAGATATCTCAGATGTAGGTTCTCTGATCATTGAGCACATCCAGGTCTCTCTCACATAGATGTTTCTCTCTTTCTCTCTCTCCTTTCCCTTCCTCCCACTCTCTGACAAGCACTGGAAAAAAATATTCTCTAATGAGGTTTAGCAAATGAAATAAAATAAAATTAATACAAAAAGTAAAGAAAAGAAAGAATCCCACATTTGCCAACACTGCATTCCTCCTACCTTTCTCCCCCTCCCATCTAAGAGAGGAGTGCTTTGGCTCGAATCCATGGCTCCAGTAGAGCAGGCCAGCTATCTGGTCTTAGACACTGAAGAGGTGGAAATCACTTCTTTATCAAAGTAATGGGGACATGATTCTAGAAGTCCCAACTGGTCTCACTGAGCCTCGTGACACCCGTGAGAAGCCGGGCTGCTCCTGGATGAGGTTGGAGGGCCATGTTTATCCAAAGGCTTTATGTCCTTGAACCTTCCCCTCTGCCTGACTCGGGCCCCTCACTTGCTGCAATGGTGGAGGAAGCTCTTGATCAGGAATCAGGAACCTTGAGATCTGTTCCTAGGCTGGCTGCTTGGCACGGTGATAAAAGCACATATGCTTCAGAGTGAGAACAGGCTTGGTTTGAATCCTGGCCCATCTGTATCCTGGGCACAAATACCAACCACGTTTCTGGAAAAGATGGCCCGGCCAGTGACCTCAGGCCTTGGGCTGTGGGGGGACACAGGAAACTTGGCTGGAGAGTTTGTAAGGAGGAAATTCTGGCCGAGGGGAGTTGGCCGAAGGCGGCTACCCCTAATTGTTCCTTGACCTTTCCCAACAAGTTTGTGCACGTGCAGACCCTCAGGTGTTTACCGGAAATCTTTATGCTTAATCTTTAGGTGTCCTTGCTTAAAGGAAACTACAGACACCCGTGTCCTCCTAAGATTACTTAGCCATCTGATTGCATTGAGAAGACAAACTCTATCCCAAACTGCTGTTACAATTAAAGCCCAAAGAGGCAGGCGAAGGGGGCTGTCTGGTGCCTTTAGCCAGGCAGTCCCTTAGCCCTCTCTTTCACGGAAATCGTGTGTCAGAGTAATCATTTACCCGTCGTTCAGGGTCTGCTGGTCAGCCCCAGCGTTGTGCCTCCAAGTTTAACCCTCTGCCCACTGTTCCAACAGGTCTTGTCCACAGGCAGGACCTATATTTACATTTGTCTCAAGTGGCCACGGCTGGGCCACAGATTACTCTGCCGGCTTCTTCCCTGGAGATGGAGGGGCTGGGGAAGGGCTAGCGGGGGTGGGAGGGAGGGTGGGAAGGAAGGGCAGATTGCTTTGAGTGTGTCAGGGGTGGAGGCGGGCAGGACCCACCCTGGCCTTCTGCCCTCCATGGGGTCGCTGGCCAACAGCTCCAGGCCCTCTATGAACTGCTGCCGGGACCATTTTGAGCAGCCAGGCACCGGGAGCGTCTGGCGGGAGGGAGGTGTGGATTAGATGCTTGGGGTCAAGGCACCTGGTCCTAAGATGCTGACTGTCCAAGTCAGGAGAATTAAAGAGCCAGTGGGGGGATCTGCCTGAAAATGTTCAACCTCTATCTGGTCACGAGGAAACTTCTGACAAAGACAAAATGAGGAACTTTAGTTAAAAAGCAAAATGGGTCTTCCTCTTTTTGAAAGCAGCCAGAAGTGACCTCTGAAAATGGTTCACTCTCCCCCTGACCCAGAAAACCCCACAGAATCACGCAAACCAAGAGGTTCAAATCTCTGTGTTCACTTTAAGAGCACCCGTGAAACTGCCCAGGCCATCGAGGGTGTGCGTTGCCGGAAAGCCACCATGTATCTGCAGGAGGTCGCCTTACAGAAGGGGTGGGTGCCGTCCCGTTGTCACCACGGTGGCGCTGGAAGCGCGCCCAGGCCAAGCAGCGGGGCTAGAGCTGGGTTTCCACTGCGCCTGCTTCAGCGTGCAGAGAGCAGTGCTGGACTTAGGGGTTTAGATGTAGACCCTCTGCTCACTGAGCACATCCAGGGGAGCAGAGCACATGGCACGGACCGTGCAGGGCTCGTGGGCAGGTTGAGCCCAACCAGAGCCCTCCCTGGCACCTGGCGGTGATCCTACCGAGAACAGCAGATGGTTCCTGAACCAGCAGAGGAGGCTGCCCAGGAGGAAAAGGCATCCCAGAAAAAAAAAAACCTGAAGATAAAAATGTATGGCTCAGGAGCAAATTCAACATAGATAATAAAAAAAAGTAAAAAGTAAAAAAATAAAATAAAATAAATGGCGGGGGATGGGGAAGGACACTTCTATTCCTTAAAAATACAGGGCGAAGCCGGGCTGTGGAGATGTCCCACGTGACGGAGACTAGACGTGACACGGACCCTGGATCTGCGCTGGGGGAGGGGATGCTGACGAGGACCTTGTGGGCCCAAGCACCAACCGGGAGTGCAGATGGCGGCTCCGCTAGACATAGTGCCCATGCAAACTTGCAAAGTGGACGAGTTTGCCGTGGTTACACGGGAGGGAGGGTTTCCCTATTCTTAGAGCCAAGATGCCTGTGGCTGACTCTCCGATGATGCAGAAAGAAAGTGAAATGTGCCCAGAGACAGCATAAATGACAAAGCAGACGGGACAGTAACAACCCCCAGAGGATCTGTGGATGTTTCCATTGTAACGCACTCTTTCCATGGCTGATGATTTTTGAAGTTTGACATTATTTCCAAATGAAAGATTTCTAAGCTGATAAGAATAGATACTACACTTGATCTTAGCCAAAAGGCTGAGAAGCGATCTAAATGAAAGATTTTTAAAAAGCCAAAAGATTTCTCAGCAGAACTGGTTATTTCGCACAGAACCCCACGCGGAACCCCACGTGTGAAACAGGGACAAGCTGGATTATCTGGGTGAAGCCAGGGCGGGCCCCCACTTGCCTGTACCCCTTTGGTGGCCTGGGGGGGGGGGGTGCCTCCTGGAACCTAGTTTGGAAACCACCATGTTCCTGGGAACAGGCTGAGGAGGCAGCCATTCCTGCATCCTCATGTCCATTGGACACACACACACACACACACACACACACACTTGGTTGTATCTGATCCTCAAAACAGCACTGAGAGAGACGTCCTCAGTCCCACTTTGTAAGTGAGAAGATCAAGATTCTGGAAGGTAAGTACCTCCTTGAGGCCAAGCCGTCCAGGTGTTTTCTATGTGCTCTCTGCACCAAACCCAGGCCCGTGAGTGAACCCCAAAGACCCTGCTCTTAGCAGAACCTGCCTGCTCCCAGGGGCAGGGGTGAGACTGGGAGCTGCAGGACTCGCTGTCTGTCCGGTGCCCACCCGGCGGTGGGGGAGTGTGCTGTCTGTTCCTCTATGAGAGCCCACCCGGTCCTGGCGGGAGCCTTTCTGTCGAGCTCGGCCTGGCCTGGATGTCTAGGCTCTGAGCCTCCCACGGGGCTGGCTTCTGGCCCAGGAGAGCTCCAGGCCTCTCCCGGCGAGGGCGGGGGACTCTGGGCGCCCTGCTGCTCTGCTCTTCCACACGCTGTGCCAGGCAGGCTCTCCCTCACAAAAAGAACGGCAGGCCTTTCTTTTCTTTCTTCTCTCAAAATCAGCCATTCTCCCCCCTTCCCCCCAAACCCCACCAGGCCCGGACCTGCTCTCTGGTTTTTACTGAGGGAATTCACTGCCAGTGAAATCATTGCGTTTGAAGTTAGTTGAGAGATTGTGTGTTTAAAACAGGGGTGGGCAAACTTTTTGACTCGAGGGCCACCATGGGTTCTTACACTGGACCGGAGGGCCGGAACAAAAGCGGCCTGACCGTGCTGGCACTCTCATCTTGGGCTGCTGGTGAAGGAGCGGAGGGGAGAGCACGAGAACCCTCCGCTCTTTCGGCTCCGAGGGCCGGATAGAACAGCCGAACGGGCTGGATCCGGCCCACGGGCCGTAGTTTGCCCAGGCCTGGTTTAAAAGAATTCCAGGATGCCCAAGCTTTCTGAGTAAACTGGGACTCGCGGAGAAGAGAGTTGCCCTTTTCAGGCCCAAAGCTGTCGCTCTGACAGTCGCAGAGCCTGTAGCGTCCTTGGCCCTGACTCTGCCCTGAGCCCCAGCCTGGCCTGGGAGGGAGGGGGAGAGGGAGATGCTTCTCCAGATTCCAAGTTCCGAAGGGAAGGTCTCTGAAGAGAGCTGTTCTAGAGTGAGTGGACCCTGCTCCGTCCCCCGGTCACACTCGGACCCTGTTTCCTGTGGGCCTTTGGCCAGACTGGCCTGCCCTCCTCCGGGGGAGAAGGGGAGGGTCCCTCCCTCGAAATGGCCCCCGTTGGTGGGGCCTGGGCGCTGTGCTCGGAGGTCCACCCTGAACACCTGCTGTTTCTGCGTCACCAGGGAACCAGTGTGGCTTCTGAGGCAGTAGGAGCCGTAGTTCCCCTCTTTGTGAAACAGCTGCCCCAGTGAGGACCCTGGGCCTTAAGGGGTTAAGTCACTCAAGGTCACATAAGGCATTAAGTGACAGCAGGAATTTGCCCCCCCACCCCTGTCTGTGCGGCTACAGAGGTGATGATCTACTCCCTGTGGCCATGTCACAGTTATCCAGGCTGCTTGCTGCACAGGCCATCCATCTGCTGAGGGGGTGACGGGGGGGTGGGGGTGGGGGGGTGTCCAGGTCCGGCCAGGGCCCGCTCACTAAGGTGCACTCCCCGGTGCAGGACCCTGTGCTTCTTCCCTGTTGGGGTGCCGCGAGAAGCCGATTATAAATGGCCCTCTGACTCCCTTTCCCCACGTCTGCACTCCTTCTTTGAAGGGAAAGAGATAGAGAGCTAGAAATGTCGATGAGAGAGAAACATCGACCAGCTGCCTCTTGCACACCCCCTACCGAGGATGTGCCCGCAACCAATGTACATGCTTTTGACCGAAATCGAACCCGGGACCTTTCAGTCCGCAAACCGATGCTCTACCACTGAGCCAAACCGGTTTCGGCAACGTCTGCACTCCTTGAGGCTCTTGACTTTGCGGCCCTTCCCATCAAGAAGGGCTGGGCTGGTCTTGTGACTAAGCACGTCGATGAAATATTCCCAAGTGGCATCATGCCAGTTCAAGCTCAGGCCCTGAGAGCCTCGCCCGCTTTGCTCGTTCTCTTGGACCGCCCATGGCCGTGGGCACAAGCCCGGGCTAACCTGCCGGAGCGTGAGAGATGCATGGCCCAGTCACTCCCATTCCACACCAGCCAATCAGCCACCCAGCAAGGCTGTCCTAGACCCGCCAGCCTCCAAACAGCCCTCTCTGACCACAGGCCCAGGAGCCAGCCCAGCCACGCTCAGCCCACCTGACCAGATCGGCATAACCGCTCCGACCCCTGAACAAGAGTACATGCTAACCGGTTCAGGTGTCTGCTATGGGGTGAATTGTGTCCCTCCAAAATTCATACGATGACATCTTCCCCCCCCCCCCATGAACCCTGACCGAGGCGGGGGATCGAGCCTACAACCGAGGTACATGCCCTTGACTGGAATCGAACCTGAGACTCTTCAGTCTGAGGGCCAATGCTTTATCCACTGAGCCAAACTGGCCAGGGCCCTATGTTGACATCATAACCCTCAGTCCCTTAGAATGTGACCTCACTTGGACATGGGGTTGCTGCAGAGGTAATTCGTTAAGACGAGGTCGTACTGCAGCGCGGTGGGCCCCTAAGCCAAGATGACCGATGGGGACATTTGGACACAGACATGCTCACAGGTGAAATGCCGTGTGAAGATGGGAGTGGTGCTTGCCACAAGCCAACAGCTAGCAGAGGCTGGGAGCTAGGCCTGGGACACATCTTCCCTGGAGCCCTCGCAGGGAGCATGGCCCTGCAGACACCTGGACCTCAACGTCCCGCCTCAAGAACTGCGGGGGAATAAACTTCTGTGGCTGCAGACATCCATTTGCGGTACTTTGTCACAGCAGCCCTGGGAAGCTATAGAGCATCCTTTTGTAATTCACACAAAGACACAGCCTGGGCTGGCCTCCCTGCCTGCCCCTAACCGACTGTGGCCCCGTCCTAATACCAGGCAATCCTTCAAGGTGTGCAGGAACTGCATCCCACCATGCCCAGTTCTGCCCCAGCAGACCCCTGAACCGGAAAAGGCTTCTCCTAGTGCTTTCCAGAGGCCCTGGAGGCCTCTGGGGGGAGAGGGGGGGAAGAGGAGTCGCAGCCCCGGGAGCCCCAGCCCATGCCCCGCCGCCCGGCCGGCCGCCTACCTGGGTTGCCGAGGGCCATGGAGTCATAGATGAGCTTGCAGGTCTTGAGCAAGATGGCGATCTTCTTCTCGGGCGAGTAGGCCTTGTGCATGCTGCTGAACTTCTGCAGAATCTTCTCCATGACGGGCACCTCGGGCACGCTGGTGGTCACGCCCAGGTCGGTGGTGGTGGTGGCCAGGATCACCAGCTGGTTCTCCTTGAGCTGCTGCAGGGAGCCGTCCTTGCTGTGGATCTCATGGAGGCACGAGTTGATGGCTTCCTTCAGGGGCTTCAGCACGCACTTGTACAAGGCGGACTCCACGATCGCTTCTGTGGGGGGAAGAGAGTCGTAGGGTGAGGACCCCTGTGGCAGGGACCCTGGCCCGGGGCCGTGTTGCCCAACAGCGTGGCCACGCCCATCTTCTGGTCCCTGGAAAAACATACTCACAGCCCCAGCAGGTACAACCGCCATTCTGACATAGGAGACCGTGAAGCACATGCCACGGAAAGCCATACTCGGAGCTCTCTGACGGATACATTGCATCCCAATGCCTTTCCCAGGCCCTGGCACAGGTTAAACTCTCACAGAGCTGCCCACAGTGCACAGCTTCGGAGGGCACTGTTCACGGGGAGTTGTGCAGTGTACCACCTGTGTAGCTGTACTTGGAGGCCCCAGGTACCAGCACACGCTTGATGGAATCCTTCTTGATTCTCTCTTCCAATCCCCAAGTCCACGTGACTTCAGGCTCAAGAATCGAGTATGTCCAGAACCTGACTTCTCACCACCTCCAAGGTGTGACCTTGACCTGAGCTACCGCCACCTGTTGCCTGAGTTATGTTGGTAGCCTCTGGCTCTGGCTGCTTACAGTCCATTCTCAACACAGAAGCCAGCGTCATCCCGCTATGGCATGTGTGACCACGACATGACTGTGCTGAGAACCCTCCAATGGCTCCAGCTCACGGAAACAGAAACCACAGCCGTCCCTGTGCCGTTCAAGGCCCCTGAGTGGTCTGTCCCTGTGACCTCTCTCACTCAGCACCTCGCTCACTCCCCTGTGCTTGCTGCTCCAGCCACAATGGTCTCTTTGCTGCGCTACCACCTGCCATGCCTGCTCCTGCCTCTACATCTGCTATTCCTTTTGCCTGGAGGAGTCCAAAGACACCCTGATCATCTAGTACAGCGGTCGGCAAACTCATTAGTCCACAGAGCCAAATATCAACAGGACAACGATTGACATTTCTTTTGAGAGCCACATTTTTAAAACTGAAACTTCTTCTAATGTCACTTCTTCAAAATAGACTCGCCCAGGCCGTGGTATTTTGTGGAAGAGCCACCCTCAAGGGGCCAAAGAGCCGCATGTGGCTTGCGAGCCGAGGTTTGCCGACCACTGATCTAGTAGGATGGGAGTCAGCCAGTTTTTATCTCACAGCAGCTCTGCAACCCCCCGCTCTACAGACGGACCAACTCAGGCTCGGACGGCGTGGGCCACACAGCTCGCGGGGGCTGACCAGAGATCTGAACCCATGTCTACCGGACACCAGGGCCATGCGCAGCTGCCTTGGGTGACAGTAGAGAGATATTCTTGGGAAGTCTTTTTGGCTTTACCCTGTCCCCGGGGGAAGGGTCTCAGCTATTGTTTCCTCATCTGCAAAAGGAGAGAGGGCTTCGGCCCAGCCCTCTGGGCCCTTCATCCCCGAGAGCCACCACATCCCCGGCAGAGACCGTCTCTGGCCCTCAGCAGCCACAGGCCAGTCCCCCTTTGGCCTCTGAATTGCTCCCAGTGACTGTCCCCCTAATAAAAGCAGGAGCATCCTCAGGGTGGGGTCCTGCCCGGCCTCTGATGTGGGCGCCAGAGCTCAGCTGGAAAGCGGCCGGCAGAACAGCAGAGGGATGAGTTCAGTTAGCTGGGGAGGGGGTGGGGACGGTGGGTTGTCTGGGATGACCCCGCCCTCTCGTCCTCTCGCCCCCTCCCAGGGCCCCCCCTTAACCCCCCTCCGCCCGGACTGACCCAGCTCCTCCTCAGAGTACTGCGTGTGGTCCCCCAGCGCCTTGAGCTCGGTGCTCTGCAGCAGGTAGCTCTTGAGCTGGGTCATCATGGTGCGGATCTCCTGCAGCATCTCGGTGCTGGAGGCCTGGCGCGCCATCATCTCCAGGCTGTACACTCTGTAGTCCTGCACCAGGTTGCCGAAGTACGAGGCCTTGTCCTGGGCCAGCTCCACCACCTTCTTGAACAGCTTGCGGTCGCTGGAGAGGAAGGCCTGGAAGACACTGGTGAAGCTGGCCAGGCTCAGGCGGTGCCGCGCCTTGCCCAGGATCATGGACGGCTTCTTCTTCACGCAGGGGCTGCTGAACTGCTCCAGCTCCTCCTCCGTGCTGCTGGTGGAGTAGGAGTCCTGATCGGTGGCCGGGGTGTGCACCCCCGTACTGTCCGAGAGGGAGGCCAGGGAGCCCTTGAACTCGGGGGGGCTCTGGCGCCGGGCGCTGGCCTGGGCTTCTGGGCTCTGGGTCCCCGCTTGGGGGGCCGGGTGGGGTCCCTCTCCGGGTCTCTCGGGGGCTGCCTCCTCCGTGGAGAGCTCGGCGCTCTCCAGGGGGCTTGGGAGGACGGAGGCAGCGAGCTGCCGGGAGATCCGCTTCTTCCTCGGAGGGGGGACGGGGGGTTGCCGGAGCTTCCTTGCCGACTCTGGCAGGATGCCCAGCGGGCTGGCTTGGGCCGCTGCTTCCTGCCCTTGCTCTGTGGTCCGCACAGGCCTGTCCCCAGGACCGTCCGGGGTCCCCTGGGGAGGCAGGGCGAGCGAGGGTGGCCGGGAAAGAGCCGGCTGGTCCCACTGTGCGGTGGGGGCCCGGTCCACCTTCTCCACATGCGGGTCCTCCTGGGAGAGCTTCTCGGAGAGGCGGCGTCGGGGAGGAGCGGCGGGGGCGCCCTTCTTGCCTGGCCCCGGGGGGGCGGGGGCCTGCTGCAAGGGGCCAGGGGCCGCCCCTGGCTTCTTCTCCTCCTCCCGGAGGGGGCCCGGGCCTGTGGCGGGGCACGGGGGCCTCTCGCAGGCCGTCATGGATAGCTGGCTTGGATGGTCCCGGGGGCCTAGGGCATGGGGGGCCGGGTGGGGGCCAGATGCTGGGGTGGCAGGAGGAGGGGCGTCTGGAGGTGGGGGAGAGCTGGGCAAAGGGCAGGCCGGAGCTGGGGCAGGGGGCGGAGGAGCCCGGGCGGGACCGGGGGGGTGCAGAGGGGGTGCTGGGGGCGGGGGCGCCCGGCGGCGAGGGGCCCACCGGGAGGTGGGCGAGGTAGAGTCAGAGGTGGGAGGCCGCGGGCCCGAGGGGCAGCTTCTCGGGGGCGACAGGCCGGCAGGCAGGGCGCTGCCACAGTCCTCGATGAAGATGGGGTTCACGAACCACAGGCGGTCATTTCCCGTGGAGAGCTCGATCTCACACGCACAGTTTTCCCGGTGGGAAGGCGACGGGGGGCTGGCGGCGGGGGGCGCCCTGGGGGCTGGGTCTCTGGGGGGTTCTGCTGGGCTGCCAGCTGCTCGCCGGGGGTTCAGCGAGGACTCCCAGAAGCCTGTGGAAACAAGAGAAGAGGAGGTGGTGAGTCCCGGAGCCGGCCCCCGGGTGGGGTGGGGTGGGGTGGGGTGGGGACGGGGCAGGGGAGGGCTGGGGGGCCTTACAGCGCTGGCTGCTCTGCGCCCTCGGTTGTTTTCCCCTCTTGGACTGTTTTAAACCTCTCCCACCACTTCCTGTCTCAAGAGGGGAAGCCCCGCGAGATCCTCCCCTGCGGTGCTGGGGTGCGGGGTGGGGCCAGGCGCCCTGTGGCAGGGCAGCGCCAGCTCTGTCCCTGGCTGGGGCCCCCCCTGGAGGGCTCTGTGAGTGACGCCGGTGCAGGCCGTGTGGGGACGGAGGGGCCCGCAGCCAGGGTGCCTGCAGCTGGCCGGCTGGGGACTCGGGGGCAGGTGGCTGGATCTTTCTAGGCCCTCATCTAGGCACCTCCAGAATGGGGGTGGCTGCGTGGGGCCTGTTCTATGTGGGGAGGACACACCTACGGACTGTGGCTGGTGAGCACAGACCTGACCTTCCGCGCGCGTAGGGAGCACCTGCCACTGCAAAGCGACCCGCCTGGTCAGTCTCGGGGTTCACCAGGAAGCAGCCCCGCCCCCGGGGGAGGGGTGCCAGCAAACGGGGCGGCGTTCTGGCCCGGGCCTTTCTCCCGACCTAGCCCTCGGGATCCAGCCCGGGGTCGTGGCCACGAGGGCCCACCTGTCCCCATCGGCACTGCTGGTCTGCACCAGGCGTGTCCTGGGGAGGAGCGTGGGACATCCAGACTGAAGCACACTGCCGTGGGGGAGGGGGTCCCCGAGCTCAGAGTTCTTGACTCCTGGGTCCCAAGCCCTGTGGAGGCTCTGGCGGAAGCTCAGGACACTCCACCAAGGGCACAGGCATGGTGACAGAGAACAACTCCGTCGGCCTGCAGCCTCTTGGAGCCCCAGGCAGCTCCTCCTGGACCAGGGAGCCCAGGCGTGAGTCTGTCTGTTCACGTTAGAGGCTCTGAGGGCGCACTCGCTTGTTAAGGAGGCGCCCGGCCTCCGGACGCTCACCTGGAGCCCCTTACTTCTGGGAACAATTCACCAGGAAGGAAACCATCAAAATAGCACCCCGGACAGTCATCGGGCAGACCCACCCTGGCTCTGGCGATGAGGGCCACTGGCTCTGCCCGGGTCCTCTCACGGGTCCCGGCCCCAGGCCTTCGGGGCAGGTCCTGACCCGTCCCCGCGTTACACGCGAGGAGGAGAGACCCCAGGGAGAGTCCAGAACCCGCCCACCGCCAGCCGGGCCGCGTGGCTCAGCGGTTCAAGCATCGACCTGTGAACCAGGAGGTCACCGTTTGATTCCTGGTCAGGGCACATGCCTGGGTCGCAGCTCAGTTCCCAGCGTGGGGTGTGCAGGAGGCAGCCGATCAATGATTCTCTCTCACATCATGGATATGCCTCTCTCTCCCCTCTCTGGAATTCATAAAAAATATGTTTAGCCGAAACCAGTTTGGTTCAGTGGATAGAGCGTCGGTCTGCGGACTGAAGGGTCCCAGGTTCGATTCCGGTCAAGGGCGTGTACCTTGGTTGTGGGCACATCCCTGGTGGGGGGTGCGCAGGAGGCAGCTGGTCGATGTTTCTCTCTCATTGACGTTTCTAGCTCTCTATCTCTCTCCCTTCTTCTCTGTAAAATATCAATAAAATATATTAAAAAAATAAAAATAAAAATATGTTTAGAAAAAAGGAACCAGCCGCGGTCCGCGGGCCGGTGAGCGAAGGAGCTGGGGTGCGGGGCAGGCCTGCAGGTCTGCAGCCTGTGAGCCTCCCTTCTTGGGAACTTGCGACACTTCCCATCTCAGCGGCTCGGCCGGCGTGAGTGAGGGGTGGCGTGCGCCTCCGAACTGGGGATGTGGTAAGCACACGGCAGGCTCTTCACACCGAAAGAAAGTGAGTGTCACACCAAGGCTGAGGGACGCAGGTGTTGGCCCCCTGGCCGGCCAGGGGACCAAAAACCCCGTCCAGGCAAGCAGGGCGCAAGAGAATGAAGAGACGAGAAAACGAGAGGAGGGAGGCACCAAGGAGGGCCATGCAGCTCCACAGGTGGGCGACCCGCAGCCGGGCGGCCTGTCTCAGGATAGCAAGGTGGGTCCATCCTGCACAGATTAGAAAACAAAACAGACCTAACCGGTTTGGCTCAGTGGATACGGCCTTCGGACTGAAAGGTCCCAGGTTCGATTCCGGTCAAGGGCATGGACCTTGGTTGCGGGCAAGGTGGAGGTGTGCCCAGGAGGAGGTGTGCAGGAGGCCATTGATGTTTCTCTCTCATTGATGTTTCTAACTCTCTCTCCCTCTCCCTTCCTCTCTAAAAAAAAAAAAAAAAAAAAAAAAAAAAAAAAAAAAAAAAAAAATCAGTAAAACATATTTAAAGCACAAAAACAAACAAAAAACAAACACACATTTCCCATCGCCCAGACTTGGGTTCTGGAAGGCATGGAGCAAACATTGGGGTTCAGGGATATGGGCCCAGAGCCGGGGGGACTAGGAACTGCTCCCCTGCTCCTAAGACAGCCTCTGGCCGCACCCCGGCAGGGCAGAGCCCAGGCCACGCTGAGCGGAGCGGGGAGCTGGAAAGCGAGGGGCTGCCGTTGAGGGGCGGGCACCTGTTAAGGAATTGCAATGGCAGTGCAGGGTTTTATGCTAAAAAAAAAAAAAAAAAAAAAAAGGAAGTAGATCTTTGCAGCCTGCAGAACTTCGAGGCCGGAGGAAAAGCGGAACACGGTCACGCAAGCTAGTGGTTGGCAAAGCTGCGGCCTCTGTGTCTGGTGGCACAGTGCCAGGCCTCGGCTCAGGGCCCTGCCCCCCGCCTGTGCGCTGCGCGTGGACCGAGGGACGTTCTGCTGGCCCGTGGCCTCCTCCGCCTCATATGGAGAGACCTCTTGCCGGATGTCCACTCCCACAATCCTTGGGGGAGGGGAGCCGGGGCCAGGCCAGGTGCTGGGCTGCGGGCTCTGGGGGCAAAGGTGGCAAAGGTTTCCCTCGTGGGGAGGTGGGGCTGGGGGCAGGGCAGAGGGGGCATGAGTAAATGCAGCAAAGTATTCCAGGTGCCAGGGGAGCAGCTCCCAAGTCCAGGGGCTCAAGGAAGAAATATTTCATGGCATCCCAACCCCAAAGATGGGCGGGGGGACAGCTTGAGTGTCCAACGAGTTTTCAATAACTAGGAAAGCTCTCATATGTGATAGAAAGGACGAAGCAAGTCCCACACCAACCCGGAAGAGCTATAGAACATATGCCTTTCCTAACGTATTTTAAACCCATTAAACATACAGCAGACGAGTCAGAGAACGTCGGCAAGCCTAACCCTTACTCACCGCCGCTTTAGATTCCTTTGCTCTTAGGATCAACTGCATACAGGTAAGTGCTAAATTGTTCCCAAGGTTAGTTTTGTGGCCTCAAGGTTAATCCTTTACCGCCTGGCCTGCCCTTTCCAATGATGGCTTTTCCAAGGCCAAACTCAGAGTTCCTTGAGTCAGCTCACGAGCTAGTGTTCCAGGCTATCGTGTGGTGCTGAGCCTGCAAACCAGTAGCTCCCTTTCAAAGGAACACACAGCACCGCCCGTGCCTGACCAGCAGGGCTTGTGCAACTGTTTGGATATTTATTACATCCTACTCATTCCGTAAAAAGTGAGTAGAAGGCCAAAAAAGAACACTGCTCACCCCAGCGATGGGAAACACACACACCCCGTAAACGGATTCCATGCAGAGCGGCGTGGCCACTGCGGGAAGCAATATGCAGGATCCTCAGACCATTAAAAACAGAAATGACCCAGAGCATCCACTTCGGGAATATATCGGAAGAAGCCCAAGACACTCATTGGAAAGAATACACGCTCCCCTATGTGCACTGCAACATTACTTACAACTAGTAGCCCTGCGCACAAATCCGTGCACCAGGAGCTCTCGCCCCCCCATTCCCTCCTAGCCCCCCATCACAGCTTGCTGCCCTGCCCCCTCCTGTAGCTCTCCACGGCCTGCTTGTAGCTTGCTGCCCCACCCTCCGGCTGATCTGTGATCCAGTTGATATGTGGTCGGTCGTTACGCTTCACAGAGTCATGACCATTTGCATATTACATCTTTATTATGTAGGATAGGCAATATTTGGAAGCGACCCAAGTGCCCATCAATAGATGGATGGGTAGATCAAAAAGCTTTGGTACATATATACAATGGACTATTACTCGGTCATAAGAAAAAGCATGAAATCTTACCATTTGCGACAGCATGGATGGACCTAGAGGGTATTGGGCTAAGTGAGATAATTCAGTCAGAGAAAGACAAGTATCACATGATTTCACTTATGTGTGGAATCTAAAGAGCAAAACAAACAAACAAACAAACCTAATAGAAACAGACACAAGGATACAGAGAGAGAACTGGTGGTTGCCGGATGGGAGGTCGGTCGGATGATTGGGTGAAAAAGGCGAGGGATTAAAAGGCACAGATTGGCAGTTACAAGATCGTCATAGGATATCAAATACAGCGTAGGGAAGATACCCAATAACATTGTAATAATTGTGCATGGTGCCTGGGGGGCACTGGAAATATGGGGGTGTGTGTGCTTTGTAAAGTATGGTTGTCTAACCATGACTCTGTCCACCTGAAACTAATACAAAATAATACTGCATGTTGTCAATTGTAATTGAAAAAAATAAAAAAAATTCCGATTGCAAGTGGGCAGGAGCCCGGAGCTAACAGGACGGGATGCTGCGTGTGGGGGGCAGCCGTGCCCGCCGTGCCCACTGACCCTCTTTGCCGCCGCTGCCGGGAGGTTCCTGTCCCTTCACGGAGTCCTGTCTTAGCTACACCAGTTTGCTGGGGTTCAGTTCTCCGCCACAAGCGTGCTTTGCCTGGAACACTGTGTGAGGTGCCTGTGTGTCCTGGCCCTCGGCAAACGCTGCTCTTTGCACATTTGTTATCACAGAACGCAGGTTAGGTCGGCCAGGCGAGGCCTGAACGTCTCAGAGCCAAGCCCCGGCCTCTGACCGGGTGTGCCCTCACCGCTGCGGTCTCCATCCGTGCAGGGGATGGACAGGACCTGGGGATGGACAGAACCCGGGGATGGACAGAACCCGGGGATGGATGGAGCCAGGAAAAGCTATTCCGATGAGCCTCGCTGTACACCCTTCAGCCCTCGGGGACGCCAGGTCAGATCAGAACTTTCTGCTTCCTCAGCTGCCAAGTCCTAAGGGTTTCACGCGAATCCGCTTCTCAGGGGCGTGAGTGCTGAGGGACGGGTCTGAACCGCCACTGGCTTCCCAGATGACAACCTCCCTCCCCCACTTCATGGCGCCCGGAGAAGGGCTTGTCTAGTCCAGAAAGGCACATCTCAGGGATGCCCACCTGAACCTCACGCGGGGCCAAGGGCTGCCGCAAAGCACCCCTCCTCTCACAGGTCACCCTCCCATCCAACTCCCCTGCCAACCGGCCCCAAACTGGCTACTGACTGCTCGTGGCAGAGACACCGAGAAGGTCATGAGGGACAGCCGAGGGGCGGGGAGAGCTGGCCAGGAGTCGGAAAGCCCTGGGTGCTCATCCCAATGTGTCCATTCCCTCCCAGCCCCCCGACACGTCTCCGTGCTCACACTGGATCTCCCGCCTCTACAGGGACACAGGGTCACCCAAGACAGCGCGAAGGGTGTTGCAAGGAGAGCGTCATTCATGCCACTGTGGACCTGAGACTGTGTGAATTTCAAAACTGTCACCCGGTCCACATTCAAACTTCTGGGAGGGTCAGAGGCCGAAGCTAACATCGTCTGGGGGTAAGATCAGTATTTATTCCCAGTAGCCGCTGAGAACTGGCCCTGAAGCTCCTGATCAGGGTAAGTCAGACCCTGGGGCAGCCTGGGAGAGGGGCAGTGCGGCAGCTGAACCGGCCGTGTGACGCCGGACACGCCACTCAAGCTCCCGTGCCTCAGTTTCCTCTGCCAGGGAGTGGGGGTTCCAATAACAGAACCCACTGTCTAGGGCTGCTTGAAGATCTGAGGCGTCGGTGCAGGTCAAGAGGTTAGAACGTGGTCAGCTCCTTAGAGGTCGACACCCCCGGCCTGGCGGGCTCTCCTCGCTCGTGGGGACCCCGAGCTTCTCGTGGCATCGCACGCACGGCTGCCCACGGGCCCCTCTGGGCGGTGGGCTGCAGCCTGGCCTGGGACCGGCGTGCTCTGATCCCACATGTGCCCCCAACTTCTTCTACGACCGGGTCCTGGCCCCTCTGCCACCGCTGCCCCCCCTGGCCCAGTTCTGCGAAGGGGGCGCCGGTCTCTCCAGGTGCCGAGCGCAGCCCGTGCCGTGCCCTCCTGTGTGTGGCTCAGTCTAGGCAAAGGCCTAGTGATTGGCTGCCGGTCCGTTAATGTGACCGGGTCTCTCTGCCCGGGAGTCCGGGCCCGCAGAGGCGGCTGGGCCAGCACGGAGGCCCCGTCAGAGGGCTCAGCAAAGCCCGGCCCATCGGAAGGCCGTAGATGTGAGCTCTCACTATGAGGTGGAAGGGCGAGGGTCAGAAACACTCCTGTCTTTTCTCCTCCTTTCTTCCCTCTCCCTCTTCATCCCCCAAAAGGCCAGAAGGGTAAGGCGCGGGGTCTGCTGGTTGGGCGGGGGCACGCGCTTTCGTTCACGGGCCTGTTCGTGCTGCTCTTCTTCTGACGAGGATGGGGCTGGGGCCGGGGCTGGGGCGGCGGCTGGTCCCCCCTCTCTGGCCACCGTTGGGAAGGACCTTGGCATTTGGTTGAGCCTCTCCCAGAGCCACACCTGACCACTGGTGGCCCTGACCAGCCCAGCCCTGCCCCGCAGGTCCCCTGGGTAGCTGCCAACAGGCACCTCTGTGACGTCTGGAGGCTCTCCCTGCCGTCGGGCGCAGCAGCGGCCAGTGTGGGTCCAGTCATGGGAGCCGGGACTTAGGATCCAGCCTGGGTCTCAGCGGAGGGGTCACCTCTCTGCACCGTGGTCAGCAGGGGCAGTCCTGGGGCCCCGTTTTACCGAGCCTCCCCCCAGTTCCTCAGCCCTCGGGATGGACTTACCCAGGCCCAGGTTGGCGATGGTCTTGAGGTCTGTGAGGCTGCTGGCCTCCAGGATGGCCTGCGGCAGCCTCAGCGTGAAGGGCAGTAAATCTCTGTGGAAACAAGAGGCGCCAAGGTCATGTCCGGAGGGACCTGTGTGTCCATGTCCACCCCCATCGTGCTGGCTGCTGGCCTCCAAGCGGAGGGGAAACTCCCCTGGGGCGGAGGGCACAGCCCCGAGGCTGACGGAGATCCAGGCAGGCCTAGGCCCGGGCAGCACGATGGGCCCGAGAAGTGGGAGACCCCGTGGGAGTGGGGAGGGGGCACAACTCCCCGCTTTCCATGCCTGGGAACCGGGGAGCTGCCAGGGGAGCCTCCACTCTGGGTAAAGCCAGCGGCCCGCCCCTTTCTGCCCTCTGACCCTCACTGCTCCACGCTGAGATGGGCAGCAAGCAAGCACACAGTCAGGCTTCCCCAGTGAGCGCACAGTCAGGCTTCTGCAGTGAGCACCCAGACATCCCCCAGTGAGCACACAGTGAGGCTTCTCCAGTGAGCGCACAGTCAGACATCCCCAGTGAGCACACAGTCAGGCTTCCCCAGTGAGCGCAGTCAGACATCCCTGACAACGCATAGTCAGACAGCTCAATCTGCTGCCTTTGGTCTGAATGGGGAAGTACTCGGGGATCTCCCCAGAGACCTCCTGGCGGGGACTCAGACACTCCCCTTTATTGTGCCGATAGGGAAACTGAGGCCCAGAGAGGAAAAGGAACATGTCCGGGCGGTACCACAGGGTGAAGGCGGAGGGTGCTAAGCCCTGGGTCTGCTGGGTTCCAGCCCGGGGCTGTTCCAGGGGCGGAAAGGGGAGGAGCCCCAGGATGATGGTCCCAATTCTACATCGCAGCCTGGCATTCAAGGCCCATCACAGTCTGACCCTGACCCCCCCCCCCACCCCTTCCAGCTCTACCCACCTTCTCCCCAAACCCCAATTCAACCCTACGGGTAGGCATTGATACTTTTGTGTTAAATAATTGACTTGGCATTGAACCCCCTAGGGCAGCTACTAAAAAATGCATATTCCAGACCCATGCCCAGGGTCAGGTCTGGGGTGGGCCAGGAACCCGCCTTTTTAACAGCTCTCAAGGGGACCCTGAAGGACGCTGCCTGGGGTGGGAACCACGTCCCCCAAAACAAGGGCAATCAATGAAAACAAAAATTAAGTAGCTCTCCGGATACGGATGTATGTCCGTACTGCCTCATAAACTGCTAAGACCACTGAAAAGCTTTCATGAAGAGAAAATTTCCAAGTGAGATTTTTAGAACAAGTGTCCTAACCCCCCCTCCCCCCCGACACACACACTCTGGAGGGTCAGCGTGTGCACCTCCTAGGGCCCCAACACCTCTCCCTGCAGACCCGCTGTTCTAGCTGATGCTTTTCAAACTTGTTGGATTATGACTGTCAGCGAGAAACACATCTGGCATCATGGTGCAGTACGTACACACACACACACACACACCCCTAAAATAGGTGTAGCATGAGACTTAGTCCAGCCACATGAGACACATGCTGGTCTTTTCTTAATTTTTCATTAAAAAAAAAAAAAGAGCCAGTGGTGCCCTGGCCAGTGTGGCGTAATTGATTGAGCTTTGCCGGTCAGGGCATATGTCCAGATTGGGGGCTTGATCCCCAGTAGGGGGAATGTGGGGGGTGGATGATCAATGTTTCTCACATCGATGTTCCTCTCTCTCTCTCTCATCAATAAAAAAATATATATTTTTAAAAAGAGCCAGTCATGATCCACTCAGTTGATTTGATGACCATGGCTCTTTGTTCCAGCAGAGAGGCCCGCTGGCCCCCCTCCGCCGCTGGCAGGAAGATGGCAGCTTAGTCACAACCCCTGGCGCCTGGACACCTCCTCGAGAGGGCCGGCCTGGGGCTCCTCCCTTCCTTCCTCATTTCGGTTCGCTGCACGCTCTTCACGATGCGGAGGACCAGATCTCACGGGCCCGGGAGCACGGATGTCGCACGTGTGGCGCCGGTCCCCACGCCTGGCCCGCAGCGCAGCAAGTCTGACGTGCTTGCTAAGGGCTCCGCCCAGACCCACCCCGGAGTAACTGCTTCAGGCATGGGCAAGTGCGCTCACCCTCCCGCTGCTCAGGACAGGCGCCAGCGTCTCCCCGCAGCCCCTGCTCCTGCCCGCTCCCTCTGGGGCAGCGGTTCTCAGCCTTCCTAATGCCAGCCCTTTAAGATGGCTCCTCGTGCTGTGGGGACCCCCAACCATACAATTATGTTCGTTGCTATTGCATAACTGTAATTCTGCTACTGTCACGAAAAATAGAACCGCTAGCAGAGTTGCCTAAGGCCATCAGAAAACACAGATATTTACATTATGATTCATAACAGTAGCAAAATTGGAGAGGGAGGGAGGGAGGGAGAGAGGGAGGGAGAGAGAGAGAGAGAGAGAGAGAGAGAGAGAGAGAGAGAGAGAGAGAGAGGAACATTGATATGAAAGAGATAGGTATTGACTGCCTCTCACACATGCCAGACTGGGGGGGAGGGGGGGGGGCTGGGGATCAAACTTGCAACTCAGGTACGTGCCCTTGACTGGGAATCAGTGCGTGGACCAATGCTCTAACCCAGGGTGGGCAAACTTTTTGACTCGAGGGCTACAATAGGTTCTTAAACTGGACCGGAAGGCTGGAACAAAAGCATGGATGGAGTGTTTGTGTGAACTAATATAAATTCAAAGTAAACATCATTACATCAAAGGGTACAGTCTTTTTGTGTGTGTGTGTGTGTGTGTGTGTGTGTGTGTGTTTAAAATATATTTTATTGATTTCTTACAGAGAGGGAGAGAGAGGGATAGAGAGCTAGAAACATCAATGAGAGAGAATCATCGATCAGCTGCCTCTTGCACACCCCCGACTGGGGATATGCCCGCAACCAAGGTACGTGCCCTTGACCGGAATCGAACCAGGGACCTTTCAGTCCGCAGGCTGACGCTCTATCCACTGAGCCAAACCGGTTTCGGCTTTTTTTTTTTTTTTTTAATTCAATAGTTTTACTCACCGGATCCAGCCCGCGGGCCGTAGTTTGCCCAGCCCTGCGTCTAACCACTGAGCTCCCCGCCTGGGCTCGTTACCTATCCTGAATCTCCACTCTGCCACGCAACAGCGGTGTTACCTTGAGCAAGTCACCTCTCTCAGTCTTAGTTTCCTCACGTACAAAACGGGAACTACAAGAGCACTAGCCTCGTGTAACTGTTGGCAAGGCCGAAAAGGGTGATGATGGTTGTCAGAGCTCAGTGCTGGGCGCCAGGAGAGAGCTCAGCAGCCAGCAACTGTGCTCACCAGCACCAGCGTTTCTGCCCACCGGGGCCCGGGCGTCCCGGCAGGTGGAGGTGGAGGTGGAGGTGGTGTTCTGGGCTGAGCGCAGTTTTCACCAGCGAGAACAGTGTCTTTGAAGGAGGGAGAAGGAGCCTCCTATCTGAGACTCCTATCCAGCCTCTAGCCAGACTCCTAGTCAAGACCCTGGAGCATAAGCCAGCGGCTTCTGACACCAAAATGTATTTTTAAATTCCTGCTGACCTGCAACCAGCTGTGAATAAACGCAGCAGCTCTGAGGGTGGTTACCAGACACCCGCTCCACCCAGCAGCTGCTCAGCAGTCACAAGCTAAACTCCCTCCCACGGAGGGTGCCAGCCCTTCCTGCCGCCCCTACAGGAAGCTCTTCTTCGAGCCCTCACGGGGTGCACCAGGTCCCCCCCCGGACCCCAAGCTGCCCTGGGGGCCGGAACACGGATGCTAAGGGGATAGGCAGTGAGGTGGGGAGCAGGGGTGGTGGGGAGGGGTCCTTACTGGCAGAGCTAAGAAAGGACCACCCTCCAGGGTTCCCAGGGCAAAGCCAGGGACTGCCCCCTCCTCTGCATCCTGTGGGCTGCACCCTTCCCTCTGGGGGCTTCCCGGGGACTCCCCGCCCCCGCCCACCGTTGCGTGGTCATCGGTCACCACCAGACGCCCTCCCGTGGGGCCCGGCGTACTCACCTACTGACACAGTAGAACGCGATCAGTCTGAAGATGTCCTCAAACACGAGAACCGAGCCTTCCAGGTACAAAACTGAGGAGAGAGGACAGAGGCCCGGATGAGTGTCCTGGTCAGAGGGTGGGTCAGTATCTTTCTTTTTTAAAAAAAAAAATTATATATTTTTATTGATTTTTTATAGAGAGGAAGAGAGAGGGATAGAGAGTTAGAAACATCAATGAGAGAGAATCATCGATCAGCTGCCTCTTGCACGCCCCCCACTGGGGATGTGCCCGCAACCAAGTTACATGCCCTTGACCGGAATCTAACCCGGGACCCTTCAGTCCGCAGGCCGATGATCTATCCACTGAGCCAAACCGGTTTCGGCTGGGGGCAGTGTCTTTCGAGTTGATTATCTCAGGGCTTGGCCTGCGGCGGCCACGTGCCCATCAGCTGCCCTGGGGACCACAAGAAAGGGAGGAACAAACTTCTATGGCAGCGATGTCCAATCCTTCTCATCTCCCCGCCCAGAGAGAGACTGATTACAAAAATTCTGCAGCAGCGCACCGAAAGGGTCTCTTGTTGGCCTATCTGGAAAACGAAAGGTATGCAATGGATTCCTTCACGCCGGACGGCTGTTGTTGTAGTGGCTGTTGTCATTTTTTTTTTATTTGTCCGTCTAGGGGGGAAAGGAGTCGGTCAGGTGTTGCATGGTTTAAAACTTCTGGCAGCACCGGTTGAGAATTGCTGTTCTATCGTGGTAATTCACTGAGACTCAGGGGGGTGACTGTCTGAACGAATACACATCGCTTTGGGCACAAACACGCAGAAGCCTCCAGAATAAAAGCAGTGTGAAACAGTTAACTCCACGGTCAGCAAAAGGCGGCCCGCGAGCCACATGCGGCTTTTCGGCCCCTTGAGTGTGGCTCTTCCACAAAATACCGTGGCCTGGGCAAGTGCATTAAGGAGAAATGGTGTTACAAGAAGTTTAAGTTTTAAAAAAGTGGTTCTCGGGGATAGACAACAAGATGGCGGCAGAGGTAAACGCCTAACTGCAGCCGCACTCAACAATTTCAAAAAATACAACTAAAATATAGAGTGGACACTATCCAGAACTACAGGAAAGTTGACTGACTGGGAATTCTACAACTAGAAGTAAAGAGAAAACCAGAAGGAAAACCAGAGGAGCTGTAAAAGCCGAAGGTACGGAGGCACGGTGTGCTCGCGCGGGGAGAGGACGGAGCCGGAGAGGAGGGGCGGCTGAGCGCCTGGCTGGCGTTCCCCAGCGGGAAGGAGATAAAAGCTCCGGACTGTGCTGAACCCCAACTCCGACTGCACTGAACCCCAGTGCTGGGCGAGACCCTGGGGTCCAGGCTCATACAGAGGGAATCTGGGCTGTAAGGCGGAAGCTAAGCGGAGCGGCGAAAAGCAGAGCCCCTGAGTCTCGCACTTTTGCGCGCAGAGGAGGGACTGTTCGCTGAGCTGCTGAATTGCCCCAGCGGGAAGGACTCAAAAGCTCAGGACTGTGCTGAGCCCCAGTTCTGACTGCACTGAACCCCAGTCCTGGGCAAGACCCTCGGGCTCCAGCCTCATACAGAGGGAATCTGGGCTGTAAGACAGAAGCTTAGGGGAACTGCGAAAAGCAGAGCCCCTGAGTCGCGCACATTGTGCGCACTGAGGACAGACTATTGTTTGGACCGCGAGATTGCCCTGGCGGGAAGGAGACATAAGCTCCGGACTGTTCTTAACCCCACTTCCAACTGCTCTGAACCCCAGTTGTGGGCGTGCTGGGGGAGAGACTACACTGTCTGGTAGCAGGTGAGGCTCTAGGGTGCCTTTCTCTCAGAGGTGCTTGGAGCGCGTACCAAAGGACACTGAGGAACTCTGAGACTCAGGAACCTCAGAGGGCGGGGCTAACCGGAAGCCAAGGCTGTAGGCTCCACCCTGACACTCCGCCCCATCCAAGCTGAACTCAGAGAGGCTTTTGCAGGTTCCCAAGTCTAGTGGAATAAGGCTGTCTCCTGGCATAGACACAGCTGATACTCCCAACCTACCAACTCAGGGAAGCAGCGAAAATGCCGAAACGAGGAAACAGATCACAAACGAAAGAAATGGAGGACAAAAAGCGACTGGATATAGAGTTCAAAGCCACGCTTATAAGGTTGTTCAACAATCTCTTAGAAAAGGCGGATAAAATAAATGAGACCTATGAGGATATGAAAAGGGATCAACTAGAAATAAAGAATACATCCTCTGAAATAAAAAATATTATACAGAGTCCTAAAAACAGATTGGAAGATTGCAAGAATCAAGTCCAAGATTTGGAACACAAAGAGCCAGAGGACACTCCTCCGCAGAAGCAAGAAGACAAGAGAATCCAGAAAGTTGAAGAGGGTGTGAGAAACCTCTGGGACAACTTCAAGCGAACCAACATCAGAATTATGGGCATCCCAGAAGATGACAGAGAGCAAGATACCGAAAACATATTGAAAGAAATAGTGACAGAAAACTTCCCCCACCTGGGGAAAGAAATAGACTTACAAGTCCAGGAAGCACACAGAACCCCAAACAAAAGGAATCCAAAGAGGATCACACCAAGACACATCATAATTAAAATTCCAAGAGCTAAAGACAAAGAGAGAATATTAAAAGCAGCAAGACAAAAGCAGGTAGTTACCTATAAAGGGGCACCCATACGACTGTCAGCTGATTTCTCAACAGAAACCATGCAGGCCAGACGGGAATGGCAAGAAATATTCAAGGTGATGAATAACAAGAACCTACAGCCAAAAATACTCTACCCAGCAAAGCTATCACTCAGAATCGAAGGCCAGATAAAGAGCTTCACAAATAAATTTAAGCTAAAGGAATTCATCACTGCCAAGCCAGAATTATATGAATTGCTAAAAGGGGTTCTTTAGGAAGAGGAAGAAAATAAAGATAAAAATTATGAACAAACACCAACTATCAACTATCAACAAGTGAGTCTAAAAACCAAGGGAAGTAAAAATCATGATGAACAATATTAACTGGTGAATATAATAGAATCAGAGGTATGGAAGGGGAGTGGACTGATGATTCTTGGGGAAATGGGGAATGGAGCAGGGCGGGAAGAGACTTGAGGACAATGGGGAATGGGGAAAGGGCAGATAATTGAATGGAAAGCAATTGTGGGGGGGGGATGAGGAACATTTGTAATAATATGAACAATAAAGATTTAGTTAAAAAAAAATAAATAAATAAAAAAGTAGTTCTCAAAAGAAGGGTCAATCGTTGCCCTGTTGATATTTGGCTCTGTGGACTAACGAGTTTGCTGACCCCTGGTTTAACTGATCACGGTCATCTCAACTTGGCAATTCTGAGGGCTGCGGGGACAGCGGGAGAAGGCTGTCCAGTTCTGTGTTGGCCTCGGAGAGGTTCATCGGCCCGGGGCGCTGACCTGGGGCCCCTGGCCCTCCACCCAGGAGGACCTGGTCGGACCTCACTTGCCTCGCCTGCAGGGCCACCCCAGGGCGAGGCTGACCCTGATGTTTCCCAGCTCTGACAAGGGAGAGGGACCAAGGCGTTTGCCCAAGATCCCACCCCAGTGGGGGTGGGTTCCTTGGAGAGACTGGGTGCCAGGATGTGGCTCCAGTGCCCGGAGCTGGGGGTGCAGTGACCAGAGGATGTGGCACAACGCCACACCCTGTTTTGGCCACAGGCAAGGGCCCAGGGACGCTGAGTGAGCTGCTCTCCAGGGCTGTTGGCGCCCGCCTCACACAAGACCTGACTCCCACTCAGGACTCATTTGCCCACCAGAGGGGCTCCCGTGCTGGGGACCCCCCCCCCCCACTGCACTTTCTTGGGCATCAGAAGGGCCGAGAAACATGTGTGCATCACCCCTCAGTTCCCGTTTCCTGAGGGTCTTCCAGCAGCTGTGTGATGGAGGGAAGGCTCGTCCCTGTCCCAGACCCGGCTCTGACCCTGGGCTCTTCCCCTCCCAGCACCGCAGTTCTTCCACCTTCTGACCCGGAATCCCCACCCCTACCCCGCTCCCGCCGAGGTGAGGGGAAGCTGGGTGCATGTCCCCATGCACCCAGGTGACACCGGCCGGCCCCCCGTTTCCATAGCTTAGGACAGCATGCCTTGCGCTGGTGGTCTGCGAGGTGGTCATGGGTGACACGTGGACCAACAGGGGCTGCTCTGATCGCTGTAGTGTTACATTGGTCTTCTTTCCATGTTCTCAACAGTGAACATTTACCTTCATCATCTATTTATGGCAAAGAGGTCCTGGTTTCCCGTGAGGACAGATGTGAGAAGTTTAAAGGGAGTTTAAAGAAAAACATTCAGCAGGTGACAGCACGGGGGGTTCTCTGAAGATGCCTGCAAAGGACTGGAGTCTGAGGAGCCCCCACCCTCAGGAAGCACTAGCGGTGGGGCGGCCCACAGCGCCATCTGGTGCTGGCACGTGGTACATCGCCTACTCGCTTTGGCACCGGCTGAGGAAGCCCGGGTCCCAAAGACCTGCAGCCCCAAGAGCTGGAGACCATTCCACCTGCAGAAGGAGACCAGGAAGCAGGAGCCCCCCAGGGGGTGGTGATGACGCACGCAGAGAGCCCGCCTCCTGCACGGGACGTGCTCAGCCGAGAGCAGCTCTCCTTCGCGGTGGGGGCCTGGTCTGACCTCGGCCGACACAGAAGGAGCCTTTGAGAAGAACCGGGCACTCCCGCTTGGGCCTGCTGGCACTTGACACAGAGCCGTACTTCTGACGTCGTTTACTGATCGTCTGTGTGCTGGCCGGGCCCTCCAGGGCAGGGACCGGGGCCCACTCACTTTTGTCAGGAGGACAAAGCACAGTTCCATAGCGCCAGTCGCCTTCCTACCATTAAAACGGTCCAGTTTTACAATCACAGGCCAGGGTCAAGGCTCTTGTTTGTTCCCCGTGACCTCTTTTGCCCCCGCCCTAGCCAGATGCCCACGTCTGCCCCCCTCACCCCCCCCGCCCCCACTGAGAGCTCCTGCACCCCAGGGCCCGGCGGGCCCCAGTGTGAGCCTCCCTCAGCATCCAGCAGAGCCCCTGGAAATGGGTAACCTGAAGGTACGAGATACAAGGCAAGAATATGTCTCAATAAAGCCATTGTTAAACAGAGAAACGTGCTTGCCGAGAGGACAATGTCACTGCCTGTATGAAGGGCTTCGGGGATTTTGATATCGAGCATCTGTGAGTTCTGTAAGCAGAGAGACTGTCGAGCTTCTCTACACGTTTCTCTAGTTTTCTACCGTTCTCTGTCAACGTGTCTCCAAGGCCGACTGGCTTCCGGTGTCCTCTCCGCTCCTGCCGCTACAGAGCCAACAGGCTGCCAGCCCCCCACCGTGTCACCCCTTACACACACCCCTCCCCAAGCCAGCTTCTGGAGAGCCTTGGGAGCGCCCAGCGCCCACTCCGCCCTGGGCAGCAGCTCATGCAGGGACCCGGCCAGCGGCTTCTCCCAGTGAAGACGCCAGTGCCGGCAGTGACCTTTGGACAGCTCGGGCAGCAAGCCCTCCGCTGTGTGCAGTGTCCAGGGCCCCTCAGCGGAGACCTTGGTGAGAATACTCACACCCTCTCTCACCATTTCTCTTTCAAAGGGCGAGGAGAGAGATTCTGGTCAAGGGCATGTACCTTGGTTGCGGGCACAACCCCAGTAGGGAGTGTGCAGGAGGCAGCTGGTCGACGTTTCTCTCGGAATTGACGTTGCTAACTCTCTATCCCTCTTCCTTCCTCTCTGTGGAAAATCAATAAAATATATTTTTTTAAATTCCATTTAATCACTCAATCATCCAAATGAACCGCCAAGGTGAGGGGCTGCGTGTGCGTCTTCTGTTCTTCATGGTTACCCACATGCATGGTGCCTAGCATGTTGCCGGCTCTCCAATGCTTACTTAGTGATTTATTTACAAAGCGTTTTATTTGAAGATACTTAGAAGAGTCACGAGAAGTTCCAGAGGTGCACAGTAATGTCCTGGGCACCCTTCACCCAATTTTACATGGGTGCATGTGTGTATACATGTGTGTGTGTGTGTGTACCGGTGCTATGAATTGTATCCCAAGTGTAGCTGTCTGTGATCACCACCACAATCAAGATATGTCACCGCACCGTCACTGCAGAGCTCCCTGTGCTCCCCCCTTAGAGCCACAGCCACGCTTCCGCTCGCCCCTGACCCCTGGCAGCCACCAATCTGTTCTCCATCTCTTCGGTGACGTTGCTTCACGGACTTCTTGTAAGTGGAGTCACTCAGTATCCAGCCTCGACACTGGCTCGCTTCACTCAGCATGATTTCCTCGAGGGTCATCCGGGCCTCCTCAGGCTAAGCCAGTCCTCCGTTCCTCTTTCGTGCTGAGTTGGTGTCCATGGTTTGGATGGAGCATTCTTTGCTTGAGTAGTCACCCGCTGCAGGACATCGGGGGAGTGTCCAGTTCTGAGTTATTATGCACAAAGCCACTATGGACACTTGTGTACAAGTTTCTGCATGAAAATATGCTTTCTGGGCAACAGCTGTAATACTGTCAATAATTTAAAAAAATATGAAAAAAGAAAATACACTTTCCTTTCTCTGGGATCTATGCCCAGGAGTGCTATCGCTGGGCCATGCGGTATGTACAGCAAAGGAACTGCCAGACTGCTTTTCTGAGTGGCCAGCGATGCAGGCAGGTCCAGCATCTCCCTGTGCCTGCCAATTTGTTGTCGCTGTGCTTTATTGTAGCCATTCCAGGAGGTGTAGAGTGACATCTCAAGATGGTTTTGATTTTCATTTCTCTAATTTGGATTTTGGAAAGATGTTGACCATCTTTTCATGTGGTTATTTGTTATCTGAATATCTACCCTCTTTGGTGAAATGTCTCTATATATCATTTGCCAATTTTCTAATTGGGTATTTTTTTTTAACGTTGACATTTTTTTAAAATCACTTCATTAAGATGTTCACATACCATATAATTCACCAATTTAAAGTGCACAATCAATGATCTTACCATATTCACAGAGTTGTGCAACCATCGCCACAATCAATTGCAGAACATTTTCACCATCCCAATGTGTGTTCCCTCGGCTTAGTCATTTTATTGATCTTTTTGTGCTTCAATGTTCTCATCTTTAAATGGTGACAATAGTATTTTCATCATAGGTTATTGTTGAGGCAAATTAATGGAAAGCATGTAACCTAGCATACATTGTATCCACTTTTTTGACCACTACAAGCAGTAGTGGTCAAAAAAGTGGATGCAATCTGTATATAAGTTTTTATGTGGACATATGTTTTCATTTCTTTTGGATATATATTAGAAGTGGAATTTCTGGGTCATCTGGTAACTACGTCTAAGAAACAAGCAAACTGGAGGACCAGAACAGCATAAAAATGGAAAAGAACCAGTTTGAAATGAAGGATACACTAATTGAAATAAAGAATAATTCCAGATAATCAGCAGTAGAGTAGGTGAAGCCAAGAATCAAATAATCAAATTGGAATACATGGAAGCAAAAACACTCATAACACACACACACACACACACACACACACACACACACACACAAAGGGGGGGGGATAGTGTAAGGAGCCTCTGAGACAACTTCAAATGAACCAACATTCACATCATGAGAGTGCTGGAAGGAGGAAAGAGAGAGCAAGACATTGGAAACCTATTTGAAAATATTAAGACAAAAAACTTCCCTAACTTGGTGAAGGAAACAGACATACAAATCCGGGAAGCACAAAAAGTCCCAAACAAGATAAATCCAAAGAGGCCCACACCAAGACACATCACAATTAATATGCAAAAGGTTGAAGACAAAGATAGAACCTTAAAAGCAACAAGAGAAAAGTAGTTTGTTGCCTACAAGGGAATGCCCATAGGACTGTCAGCTAATTTCTCAAAAGAATCTTTGCAGGCCAGAAGGGAGTGGCAAGAAATATTCCAAGTGGTGGAAAGCAAGGACCTACAATCAAGATTACTCTATCTTGCAAAGCTATCATTTAGAGATGATGGTCCAAAATAGACCAAAAGGGGGGGGGGTGAAGGAGTTCATCACTACCAATCCAGTATGACATGAAATGCTAAAGGGTCTTCTTTAAGAAGAAGAAGATAAAAATAGGAACAATAAAATGCCAATAATACATATCCATCAACAACTGAATTCAAAATGAACAAGCAGAACAGAAACAGACTCATAGATACAGAGAACATTTTGTCGGTTGGCAGGTGGGAGGGGCGTTGGGGAGATATGCAAGAAAGGTGAAGGGATTAAGAAGTACAAATTGGTTGTCACAGAATAGTCGTGGTGTGTCAAGCTCAGCATGGGGAGCATAGTCAATAATATTCTAATAACTAGGTGTGGTGCTGGATGGGTGTGGGATTTGTTGGGGCGATCACTTAGTAAGTTATGCAATGTCTGGTCACTGGGGTGTTCACCTGAAACTAATATAATGAAGCATGTAAACTGTAATAGAAAATAAAAAATAATTAAATTTGCTAACCCCCCTCAACTACCAATTACTAAACTGTTCTCAAAGTTACTGCTTCACTTTCTGTTTCCACGAGCAATATTTGAGGGTTCCAACTTCTCCACGTCCTTGTCAACACTAGTCTCTTCTAGAGCAGCCTTCCTAGTGGGCGTGAGGTGATATACCTCGGTGGTTTTGATCTGCATTGGCCTAATTATTAGTGATGCTGAATGTCTTTGCATGTGCTAACAGGCCATTTGTGTATAGTCTTTGGAAATAAGTTTATTCAGATCCTTTCCCCATTTTAAATTGGGATACTTGTCTTTAATGTTGAGTTTTGAGAGTTTTTTTTCTAATACAAGGCCTTTGTGTGTGATTTGCAAATATTTTCTCCCAGTCTGTAATTTACCTTTTCATAAGGTCTTTCAAACATCTATTTTTGCAAATGAAAAAAGAAAGAAAGAAAGGAAAGCCCTGGCTAGGTGGCTGGATCAGTTGGAGTGTCATTTCATACACCAAAAAGCTGCAGGTTCAATTCCCAGTCAGGGCACGTACCTAGGTTGTGGGTTCAATCCATGCCCGGGGCACATATGAGAGGCAATAATCAATCTTTCTTTCTTTTTTTTCTAATCCTCACCAAAGTATATTTTCCCATAGATTTTTAGAGAAAGTAGAAGGGAGGGAGAGAGACACAACATTGATGTGACAGAGACACATGGATTGGTTGCCACCTGCATGCACCCTGACTGGGGGAAGGGATCAAGTTTGCAACCAACGTATTCGTGCCCTTGACGGGAATTGAACCCAGGACCCTTCAGTTCACAGGCCAACACTCTAGCCATTGAACCAAACCAGCTAGGGCTGATTGGTATTTCTTTTTTTTTTTTTTTTTTTAAATATATTTTTATTGATATTTTACAGAGAGGAAGGGAGAGAGAGAGAGAGAGTCAGAAATGTCGATGAGAGAGAAACATCAACCAGCTGCCTCTTACACACCCCCTACCGGGGATGTGCCCGCAACCAATGTACATGCCCTTGGCCGGAATCGAACCCGGGACCTTTCAGTCCGCAGACCGACGCTCTACCACTGAGCCAAACGGACCTCGGCGATTGGTATTTCTTACATTGAAGTTTCTTCCTCTCTTAAATCAATAAAAGCATATCCTTAGGTGAGGATTAAAAAAATAAAGGAAGAAGAATGAAAACGATGAATGCTGTCCAAGTTTGTTTGCAAAATAGTGAGCATCAACTGGTGGTGTATAACTGATTCGACAGAGGTATCTCCAACCTGTTATAGTGAACAGCCAACTCTTACCTGTAGTTGGCAGCGTCTATTGTTAAAATTACTGCTTAACGGGCCTTTAACCAGCTATTACCATAATCTAGGCCAAAGTCCCTCTGCAATCTGGACACTGTTAATTCCCTTCACAGACACTTTCTTCACGGACGGGGCAAAGCTAAACTTGAGACAAGCCTGGTTTTCATGACCACAAGCTCCCAGGGACCAAGGCGAGTGAGTCTGACAAACAGAAACCTTTTCGCATCATGGTCACGCTGAGCAGAGAACGGGCCAGCCTGTCTTCGAGGAAATGAAGGATGGACGTTCGTGCGCCTGAGCCTGACCCTCGGCTTTGAGGAGGAACAGATCCATACACAAAAACGTGGAATGAGCCGAAACCGGTTTGGCTCAGTGGCAGAGCGTTGGTCTGCAGACTGAAAGGTCCCGGGTTCGATTCCAGTCAAGAGCATGTACATTGGTTGCGGACACATCCCCGGTAGGGGGTGTGCAAGAGGCAGCTAGTCGATGTTTCTCTCTCATCGATGTTTCTAGCTCTCTATCTCTCTCCCTTCCTCTCTGTAAAACATCAATAAAATATATATTAAAAAAAAAAAAAAACGTGGAATGAGGCCACGCCTTGCCAAAGGTCGCTAAGATGGCCATGGGAACTCAGACACGTAAGCCCCGTCGTTCCTGTTAGCAGATGGCCTCCTCGCCCCAGAGATCGAACACAGCAGTGGTCCAGACATTCCCAGTTCTGAGCCCCTTCGGACGGCTGGGTCAGAGTTACTCCTCAGCTACAACGTCCTCATTGTATTATCGTCACTGACAGATACTGACCATGCTCATGGTCTGCAGGAAGAAAGGGGACAGGGACATAGAAGTGAGAGGAAGCCGCAAAGTCTGAAGGGTGACAGGGAACAGCCTAGGCACAGGACTAACTGAACTCCGTCCTGAGGACCAGAGGTTCCAACAGCTGGTTCACTCGCTTTTAAAAAAAATATATATTTTATTGATTTTTTACAGAGAGGAAGGGAGAGAGATAGAGAGTTAGAAACGTCAATGAGAGAGAATCATCGACCAGCTGCCTCTTGCACACCCCCTATTGGGGATGTGCCCGCAACCAATGTACATGCCCTTGACCGGAATCGAACCAGGGACCTTTCAGTCCGCAGATCGACGCTCTACCACTGAGCCAAACAGGTTTTGGCTGGCTCACTCGCTTTTTAAAAAGTTTAATTTATTGCTTTCAGAGAGGAAGGGAGAGGGAGAGGGAGAGGGAGAGGGAGAGGGAGAGGGAGAGGGAGAGGGAGAGGGAGAGGGAGAGGGAGAGGGAGAGGGAGAGAAACATCAATGATGAGAGAGAATCAATGACTGGTTGCCTCCCGCACACCCCCTACTAGGGATGGAGCCTGCAACCTGGGCATGTGCCCTGACTGCGAATTGAACCCTGACCTCATAGGTCAGTGCTCAACCACTGAGCCACGCCGGCTGGGCCTGCTCACACCTTTTCACGATGGAAAACTTGCCTGGCGGGGGTGGGGGAGGCGTGAATTGATTTCATCTAAGAGGAAACCTGGCATGTAACGAGGTCTTGGGTGGGTGAGAATTGCCCGGGAGGGAAGTGTCCCCAGAGGGTCCCGGGAGGGACCCCATGTGGGCAGTCAGAGGGCTCCCCTTTGGAGAGAAGAGGCTATCACACACGGCCGGCGGGGGTGGGGTGGGGTGGGGACTCGGTGGGCCCCAGGAGTGGCCCTGAGCCAAAGCCGCCCTGAAACCTGGCACCCAGAATGGGTGGGATTCCGATCCGCCTTTGTACAGAGGGCACCAGCTGGCCAGGCTGGTCCCTGCCAGGAGATGCCAGGGGTGCAGACAAGAGGCCAGGGAGTGGTGCCCAGCTGGGAGCAGGAGGGAGGGGCACCTGCAGACGGGAGACGGGCAGGGCCAGACCCGCTTGGAAGCTCACTGCGGCCCTTTTCTTCGCAGGACCCACTGCTGCCCGGCAACACCACGGTTGCCATGGGAACTGCACCTGGACAGTCTGCGGCTGGGATGGAAGACCGTTTCTACTCCATCAGACCTCTCCAAAGGCCCCGCTTTCTGTGACAGGTGAAAACTACCCCCACCGCTCCCAGGAGGAAAAGGGAGGAGACCGGCAGGCTCTCCGAAGCCCAGGGCCCTGTGGCTTCAGCCTCCCGCCCCCGGCTCTCACCTGCGTGGCGATGCCGCTGCAGCCACCGCCCCACCAACTGGGCCGGAGCACGCACCCTCCTGCCTGGAGGAGGTGCTGCTAGACTCCGAGTTCTCCAGCCGCCACTGGTTCCCACCCACAGCAGGCGGTGCCAGGAGCAACGAGAAACCCACTGAGCCCACGCGCGGGCAGCAGGTGTCCTGTGTTCTCGGGGCGGACGTGCTGCCCAGCCACACCAGGGCCGGGCACGGACTTGTTCCTGCTCCACAAAGCCCAGCCCGGCCAGGACCGACCAGGCGCCGCTGCTGGCTCCGCCCATCACATGCCCGGAGATCAAAGACCCGGACTCTTACCGAAACCGGTTTGGCTCAGTGGATAGAGCGTCGGCCTGCGGAATGAAAGGTCCCGGGTTCGATTCCGGTCAAGGGCATGTACCTTGGTTGCGGGCACATCCCCAGTAGGGGGTGTGCAAAAGGCAGCTGATCGGTGATTCTCTCTCATCGATGTGTCTAACTCTCTATCCCTCTCTCTTCCTCTCTGTAAAAAAAAAAACCCAATAAAATATATATATTCTTAAAAAAAGACCTGGACTCTGATACCTGCTTCCTCCACCGGCAGGTGAGGCTAAGGGGACCCGAGGCCCCCCGGACCCCCCGCCTCCTTGTGCAGAGGCTCTGAGTGAGAAGATAACAGAAGTCTGGAAGGGCTGGGGTGGCGGGCAGGGAGTAAAGGGCAGGGGGCGAGTTAGGGCCCAGGGAGCGGGGAGAGAACGCCGACTTGAAGATGTGCTGGAATCAGCTCCCCCCCCCCCCTCGTGGGCTGTCACTGACCGACAGGCCAGGCCGGCACCATGGCCTCCGCCTCACGGGCTGGCCCCGGAGCCCCTCACTGTGCCTACCAGCCTGCCTGCGCCTGTTTCTGGAAGGCCCACACCCCCCGCAGCCCTGACGTGCCGCCCCCTGCCCGGCTCCTCCGCCCACCACAGGCCCCTGTGCAGGTGGGAAAGGAACGGGGAGGCCTGGCCGCCGCCGTCGGGGGCCGAGCAGGGAGCCCCGGTGCAGGTGAGGCCAAGGAGCGGAGAAGTGTCTCTGGTCCAGGGGACGGCTGCCCGGCACGAGAACGCACAACCTCACAAGTGCAACTCCAGCTGGTGTCCCCCCCACTCAGCTCACCTCCCCGGCTCTCTGGGCAGCGCCTGATTGTGCCGCTGTCCACCGCAGCCCTGGGGACGAGCCGCGGCCATCTTTGCTGGTCGTGGTCGGCATAAAGTGCAGTCGCCTCTCAATTACATCTTACAAACGTCAGCATGGAAAAGGCAGCGATGCCCGTTTACCGAGTTCAGCACCATATTCCAAGTTTGCTCGGACCGGACGCCCAACCACACCCCCGTGCCCCTCCCAGCGGATGGGAAACCACTGACAGCCGAACCAAAGGGCCCGAGAGACCCCTGTGGTCTAGCCTCCCTCACTGCACCGACGGGGAAACTGAGGCCCAGAGAAGGGGTGTCATCGTGCCGTGAGAGAGGGTGAGCCTGGGCGCTCTCCAGAGTTGGACTCTGGTCTCTCTGGAATCTAGATTCCGACTATTATTCCCCTCCCCCTAGCTTCCCAGCATGGGCTCTGAGCCCGATGACTAGTGGTGGGTTATTGTTGTCAAGTTTTAACAACAGCATTAACAGTCATCATCACATCATCTGCCATTTATCACGTCTACTGTGTACCAGTGTCTATATTTCGAACCATCACAACAACTCCATTGTCCTCATTTACAGGCAAGGAAATGGAGGCTCAGAGAGGTTTAGTAACAGCCGGGGGCCCACAGTGATGGGAGAGGGGTGTGGGGTGAAGGGAGGGAGACCCCGTGCCTCGCCCTGGGTTGCTCTCACCCTGTCCCTGCCTCACGGGTTGGCTACCAGAGACTCCTCCCATCTTCCCACACCCCCCCCCACCCCCACCCCCGTCACTGGGCAGGCCCTGTGCTCCCCTCGGAGAAGCCTCCCAGCCCCCCTCTCAGGCCCCGGCGGCGCTGGGCTCACCCCACCGGAGAGCATGACACCCCATCCCGATGAGCTCACAGGCCCACCTCTGGGCCCAGAATGACGCTCCCGGAGAGCAGGGGCCGGGCCTTCCTTCTTCCCACCATCCTGGGACCTGCCTCATGGCCTCGGGCTGTTGCAAGCTCCATGTCCGACCCCAAGTTGGCAGTCACATCTGCGGCAGCTGCCACCACCCTGTCCAAGCTGTAACGAAAGTCTTTCTCTCTCTCTCTCACGCTGCGCTTCCATATTTAGCGATACGGAGATGCGGACTGAAGTCCGGGAACAGGAGGACGGAATAAACTGTCACAAGCAGACAGGACTCTGCCTGGGAACTATTTATAGGTTCGGACGCCAAAACAGAAGGGGAGACGTTAGACAGATGTGTGAACTGCCAAGAGTCAGGAAAGACTAAGTAAAGCGCAAGGAGACAGGGAGGTGTCGGGGAGAAGGAGCTGGAAGGGGCGGAGGAGGAGATGCTGAGGGGGGCCTGCCATTCATCCCCACCCGCATGCCGGTCCTCTGGGGGCACTGAATCACCCACAGGGAACTGACTGCCAGTCTGGGACAGCAACTGCCTGCCCCTCCTCACCCCTCACAGGCAGGGTGAGGCGGTGTCTGTGCCCCAACTGTCCTGAAGAAGCACTTGACTCTCCTGGGAGCAGAAACAGGAAAGGGAGGTGGCCCGGGGCACCTCCTGATGGGGAGAACAGCTCTGAGTGCCCCGGGAGGACCCATCAAGCCTGCATGGCTCAGTGGTTGAGCATCTACCTAGGAACCTGGAGATCACGGTTCAATTCCCAGTCTGGGCACATGCCCGGGGTTGCGCACTTGATCCGCAGTGTGTGGCGTGTAGGAGGCAGCCAGTGAATGATTTTCTCTTATCCTGGATGTTTCTTTCGCTCTCTTCCTCCCCCTTGCTCTCTGGAATCAATAAAAATGTATTAAAAAAGGAAATATCACAACCTTCAATGTCAGGGTCTTACAAAGTCTGTCCCACCCCAGAGTCTGGGAACTTTGATCTAGGGCCCAGAAGGAAGTAACCGCCACTGATGAGCTGTGAGACACAGGGAGGGTAAGTGGCTTCCTGGCAGTCACAGAGCCGGGGAGCCAGGATGCCAGGACGTGGCGGGGAGAAAGTCAGTGCTCTCACCCAGCACGCAGGCTGCTGTTCTCTAGACCCTGCTGCCCAGTGGCAGTGCATTGAGGGGTCCACGTGCAACGTTCACTGTTCTCACAGTCAACGTCAGAACCAGGAGACAGACATTAGGTGACATTAACCTCCATCACATATTCCACTTAACCCGATATATCCAAAATGTTATCACTTCAACAAACCTTAAACATAAGGAGGCACTTGATGCTCCTTTTTTTTTTTCCACACTAAGTGTTCAAATCTGGTGTGTATTTTACACGGACAGCGCATCTCAATTCAGACTGACCACATCGCAGGGGTTCAATAGCCCCATGCGGCTCGTGGCTGCCACATTGGAAGGCAGGGCCCTAAGAGGTGTTCTCGTCCAGGAGCAAACTTGTCCCCGGGCACATCTGGGAGTGTGGAGGTGTTCCAGGTTGTCACACCGGGGGTGGGGGCGATACTACCGGTGGGCAGAGGCCAGGGATGTCGGAAGACATTCCTCAGGGCACAGGGCAGCCTCCACAGCCCAGGATGACCCAACACAAATGCCAGCCACCGAGTTTCAGAAGCCCCTGTGCAGCTCGGCTGGGAGAGTCTTCTGCTCCTCATGGCACGGACCAGGCCGCCTGTGGTATTCAGGGGAGGACTGTTCTAGTCCACAGGGCCCAGCAGCCCTCCCCTGGTGCCTCGGTAGAACAGCAGGAAGACTAGATTCAGCCGGGCCCCCCTGGGACTCTCCCTCTCCCTAGAGTTTCGGAGCCTGTCCAGGTGGTTGCCCCATCACTGGACTTTTTACATGGCAATGCAGGCCTCCCAGAGTCCAAGCAGAAGCTGCCAGTTCTCCTAAAAGGTGCACAGAGACCTGGCATAGTATCGTTTCATCTAATTCCATTGGCCACAGCAGTTCCGGGCCACCCAGGTTCAAGGGGAGGGGCCACAGCCTTCATATTCCTGATGGGAAGAGTGTCAATGAAAGTATAGCCACCTTTCTCTGCCACGTGATAGTGTTTTTATCTAGGACTCAAATGTCATCCTGTGGTTTCTCTGGGGGCCTCCATTACACCTGTCATATCTCTCCCTGATCCCAATTTATCTCGTGTTTCTGCAAAGACACAGCACCCCCCCCCCTTTTTCTAAAGATACATCTTTTCATGTAAAAATTGTAATAATCACTTTAGTTTGCAAAATGCTCACCCAGAGGCCGCCTCCCAATGGTTCCATAAGGTGGGCATCACTGTCCACTTGACAGATGAGGAAACAGCGGTGGGGTGCTGGTACATGTTTAGCTACAGGCTCTCCAGAGAGAAAGCCCCGATTTACAGCATTTGCCAATTTCGATAGTGTAAATACGCCTGCCATGTGACTAGGGGAGAGATGGGCACAATGAACTCTCACGGGCTGGGACGAGCCAGCTCCGGCATGTCACCACAGCCACAGCTCAGAGACAGGCCCACCCTGAGATGGTCCTTAAGAGCAAGAACCATCACCCTTTTTGACAGCGTGGAAGGACCTGGAGGTTATTACGCTAAGCGAAATACCGCAAGCCAGTCAGAGAAAGACAAACACCACATGATCTCACTTAGGTGTGGAAGCGAATCAACCAAATAAATTGATTCGGCACGGATGCATGGAACAGAATAACAGAGATCAGTGGGGAGGGAAGGGGAAGAGATTAACCAAAGCTCATATATGCAAATGTGCATATCCCGTGGACACAGACAGTAGAGGGAAAAGACCAGGGTGGGGCAGGGGTTGTGTGGTGGTGGGGAAAGTGGAGGGTGAAGGGGACATCTGTAATACTGATGACTACGATGACAACAACAACAACAACAACAACAGAGCCAGAATCATTCAGAGTCCTGAAGCTCAGGTGACCTGACTGACTCTCGAGACCCCTTCTCACCTGGTGAAGCCATCCAGTCCCAATAAATGTATTTATTGTCATTTTATTGTTCACATTTTTTATCTTTTTTTTTCTTTCTTTCTTCTTAAAGAAAACCCTGAACATTTCATGTTATACTGGTCTGATGGTGATGAACTCCTTTAGTTTCTTCTTGTCTGTGAAACTCTTTATATGTCCTTTGACTCTAAATGAGAACTTTGCTGGGTAGAGTCATCTTGGTTGTAGGTCCTTGCTTACCATCACTTTGAATATTTCTTGCTACTCCCTCTGGCCTGCAAAGTTTCTGTTGAGAAATCAGCTTGTAGGTAACTAACTGCTTTTCTCTTGCTGCTTTTAAGATTCTCTTTATCTTTAACTTTTTGCGTTTCCAGGGCCTCTCTGTCCAGCTCTGGTTCTTTGCAATGCACATCAAGCCCTGGGGTCTAAGCTTAGCTTAGGCTTCTGATGCCAGGGTGACTCTAGAGTTCTTAGATGTACTCAATCACTGTCTGCTCTACCTCCCTCTCTGGAGTCCTCTACCTTCCCTGACTTGGAGAGCCACGGGCATAAGGGCCATGTGAGACCAGCAAAGAAAGCACCTGGCCCCGGTGAAAGTGGAGTTAGCCCCAGTTCAACCCAGTTCCCTCCTAAGGCACAATTTCCTCAGTCCTAGCACCTGCTCCCTAGTGCTGTGATGAGGACACGAGGGACTATGGAAGCCCACCCGTGCCTGGTACACGGTGGGTCCCAATAACTGGGGAAGGCCGAGGAGAATGGCCTGGATTAGGCCTAGTTACTGGGGAACTGGATCTGCCCTGGGGACTGCTCAGGGCAGCCTGGGCAAACAACAAAGACTGCATTAAAGGAATGTCCCAGCAGGGGAAGTTTTGCTCAGCAGGTTCCCCTAAAAGTTTCCACTGTGCAAACCAAGGCCAAGACAGCAACAAGCACAACAAAAGGTGTGTAACAGGATCAGGGCTGCTGATAAAAGCAGCACAGACTAATCATTGATTCTCGAGAGATAAGGGGAGATGGACACAAAGGGCTGCAAAGATACCAGTCCATTTCTACAGAACTTTCCAGAAGGCCTCGCCTCTGACTGCTTCTTTAAGTAGTCTGGGAAGAAAGGAGAAGTTGATGGGACAGGCACAATAACATGACTTCCCAGGAGGCCAGGTGGGCTCCCTGGGCACTGAGCAACCGGAATTTTTCTTGGCTTTATAATCCAGGTGCCTGGGTCAAGTAAATGAAGAATAGCACCTTCTCTGTGTGGGCCTTTATCCTTCCAATGCATTTTTTAAATTTTTTTATTTTAAAATATATTTTATTAATTTTCCACGGAGAGGAAAAAAGAGGGATAGAGAGCTAGAAACGTCGATGAGAGAGAAACATTGACCAGCTGCCTCCTGCACACCCCCTACCGGGGATGTGCCCGCAACCAATGTGCATGCCCTTGACCGGAATCGAACCTGGGACCTTTCAGTCCGCAGACCAACGCTCTATCCACTGAGCCAAACCCGTTTCGGCTCAATGCATTTTTTTTTATTAGTTTCAGGTGTACACCCCAGTGATTAGATATTACATAACACACTAAGTGATAAATCTCATACCCATCTGACACCAGACATAGTTTTCAGGATATTATTGCCTATGTTCCCTGTGATGTACTTTACATCGCCATAACTGTTCTATAACCACCAATTTGTACTTCTTCATCCCTTCGCCATTTTAAACCCCGCCCCCCACCGACCCCCTTCCCATCTGGCAACCATCAAAGTGTTCTCTGCATCTCTATGAGTCTGTTTCTGTTCTGCTTGTTCATCTATTTTGTGTGTGTTTTTAAGATTCAATTGTTGATAGATATGTATTTATTGCCATTTTATTGTTCACATTTTTAATTTTTTTTCTCTTTCTTTCTTCTTAAAGAAAACCCTGAACATTTCATGATATACTGGTCTGATGGTGATGAACTCCTTTAGTTTCTTCTTGTCTGTGAAACTCTTTCTATGTCCTTTGACTCTAAATGAGAACTTTGCTGGGTAGAGTCATCTTGGTTGTAGGCCCTCGCTTACCATCACTTTGAATATTTCTTGCTACTCCCTCTGGCCTGCAAAGTTTCTGTTGAGAAATCAGCTGATAGTCTCAGGGGAGCTCTCTTGTAGGTAACTAACTGCTTTTCTCTTGCTGCTTTTAAGATTCTCTTTATCTTTAACTTTTTGCATTTCCAGGGCATTCTGTATCCACCTCTTGCTGGGTAAAGTCAGGATGGCCAGAGACACGGAGTGACTTGCTTAAAGTCGTGTAGCAAGCTACCAAGGGAACCATATTAGGACCCATTTCATAGGCCCTTACCCCTGGCTTTGCAAAGCTCACAATGGCCCTACAGCTGCTCACTCTTCCAAGTGGGGAAGCTGCCTGGAAACTCCCGGAGCAAAATTAATCTGGGAGGCCCTCCGGGTGTGCTCAGAGGTAACAATTGGCTTCTCCTTTTGGGCAAAATACCCAGAGTGAGTCCCCTAGAAACATCTCCTTACAAGTCCTAGGTGTGGGTAATCCTCCCAGGGCCAGCCGGGCCTCCACACAGGGACCTATGGGAGCCACAAAGCACTTTCCCTCATTTCTTCCATTCTTGCCCCCAAATGCTCAGCTATCCACGTGAGCCTTTTTAAGAGTAGAATCTGGCCGAAACCGGTTTGGCTCAGTGGTAGAGCATCAGTCTGCGGACTGAAAGGTCCCGGGTTCGATTCCGGTGAAGGGCATGTACCTTGGTTGCGGGCATATCCCCAGAAGGGAGTGTGCAAGAGGCAGCTGGTCGATGTTTCTCTCTCATCGACGTTTCTAGCTCTCTATCTCTCTCCCTTCCTCTCTGTAAAATATCAATAAAATATTTTAAAAAAAAAAAAAGAGTAGAATCTGGTATTATCCCAGCCCAGGGCTCCATGGTTCACACACACACACACACACACACACACACACACACACGCATGCCACAGTGTTCATCTCACTCTTGCATTTCTGCCAGGTTTTCGATATGTTCACATGTTTTCTCATAACAGTTCCCTTAGAGGCATCATTAACCCATTTGTGGTGAATGACAGTGAGGCCATGAAGTCAAACAAGTTGCTTCAGTTAAGCAGCAGAACCGAATACAAATCCAGGTTTTCGAACCCTAAGACCCAGGCCAAGGGGGAAGGCGGGCAGTCAGGGAAGGGGAGGGGCAACTAACGTTTGAGGAGCACCTACTGTATGTCTTCCCACCGGGATTAGGAGTCCATTTCACAGTTGAGAAAACCAAGGCTTAGTGAGGTAGAGGACGGAGCAGCATCACCAAAGACTTCACAGCTGATGAGTGCAAAGGGGTCAGATTTGGCCTGGGGTCCACGGGGTTGTGCAGGCTACTTTCTCTGTCCTTCCAGACCAGGTTGTCTCTCTGCTCAAGTGTGAGGTGTCATTAACCAGCAGATCAGTGGCACGGTGTTTCCCAGACACTTGCTACAGGCCCTGTCCTCCTACTAGGCTCTGAGGACCTCAGATGTTATATCAGACGCACCAGACACAGGCACCACCCTCAGGAGCTTCCAGCCAGCAGGGGGCAGAGATGTGAAAACATAAAACAGACAATGAAGGATTGAGCCCTCATTGGCAGAGGAGAACAGGGAGACACGCAAGCACAGGCACCGAGGCAGGAAGGGAGCAGGGCCGCTCCAGATGGGATGTTGGGGTCGCTACTCTTCCAGGGGGCCTTCCACACTGAGACAACCTGAGGGAAATTGCCCCACACAGGCAACATCAGGCAAGGGACCCATCATGAGATTCCACCTAAGTCGTCTGTGGGGCAGCCAGAGGGCCTAGGTGGGTGATGGGCACAGGGAGAATGCCGGCCGTCAGGAGGAGCCTTAAACAGACAGGTGTCCTGTGTTCTGGATGTTTCCATGACATTCCGTCCACATTGTAACACCAGCGCTGTAACTTTCCTTCCTATGGAATTGCACATCCTCATGGCCCGGGGCACTACTTACAGAGTCTTCCACAAGTGAGTAGGAATCTGTTCACTGGCTAGAGAATTTCCAGAAAGCAGATTTTCGTGGAGGAGGGCAGGGGGAGGCAGAAATAGCTGGAAAGGAGACCCAGATGCACACGCTGAGCTAAAATAACCTGCAGCCAACGCCCTCCTGCGACTAGAAGCCCAGGAGGCACTAAGGCCTGGACCCCAACCCCTGACACCCCTGTAGTCACCTCCAAAAGGGGGAGGCTATGTTTCTCCAAAACAGCTGAAGTGGGCTTCCTTCCCTTGGGCACATTTCCTGCAGCTGTTTTAAAGCCCCTGAAGGTGACAGTCACTGTAAACACAGACTGAGGTCACTCCCCTGGGCCTAAAGCTGGCATGACACCCCCACCCCCACAACCCACATACCCCTTCTCTTACCTCTGTGGATCTTTCTCCCACCTCAGTCCAAACCTCCTCATGTGTCCCATTTCTTCAAGTCAAAACAGACTCTTGGCAGTCCCAGTATTCATGAAACCTACATCTCTGCCTTCTCCTAAGGCCTTGGGGAACGTGCTTCAGCCCACGTTCCTCTTCTTGGCCCCGCCCACTCCCCAATCCCAGTTCCTGGCAGCCATCCTTCCCTTGGGCAGGTCTCTCAAACCTCCTCTTCCTCCGTCCTGTTCCAACTGAGCTCTCTCCTAAATCACTAATCTCATCGGGATATTTCTGCTCATGACCTACCATCTAGATCCTAACACCTGAGGTGGCTGGCAGGGCCCACCTCCCCAGCCTTATCTTCAATTTTACTTCCAGTCACTTCACACACACACACACACACACACACACACACACACACCAGCGTCAGCCCATCTTTTCCTCATTCTTTCCTGTCTCTGATGTAGGCTGTGGTCTCAGTTTGTTCCCATTTCCTCTTTCTCACCATGATTTCCCATCCTCCAAGGCCCAAGGAGGCCTACATTGATCTCCCACTGTTGAAAAATAATCAATTTTAATGCCCCAAAGTGCACACTCACATTCTAGCAGTTAGGACAATCTGGCTTGCACTTTTGGTTAAGTGTGTGTGTGTGTGTGTGTGTGTGTGTGTGTGTATGTATCCAATGTGAAGGGCCATGTCTTACAGAGCCCATCATACGTGTCTTCCTTCAGAGGCCATTCAACACATACAGACAGACCTCTGAGATATTGTGTGTTCAGTTCCACCTCCGTAAAGCAAATATTGTGTAATAAAGCAAGCCCCACAACTGTTTTGGTTTCCCAGTGCATATAAAAGTTATGTTTACGTCATACTGTAGCACATTCAATGTGTAATCGCCAATAGACTTGCTCGATGCAACGTCGCCATAAACCTTCCATTTGAAAAAAACAGAATATCTGCAAAGTGCAAATAAAGTGAAGCTCAATAAAATGAGGTATGCCTGTATTTAATTGGTTGGAACAACTTTAAATGTTTAATAACACAGGAAAAGCTCACAATAAAATGCTCACGTGAATAAAGGAAGGCTAAAAACTATAGAGGCCACTATGATTCAAAATCTATTAAAAAAAACTATCAAAGTTTTATAATAATAAATTCTTAGAGTTGAATTACACAATGATGTATTGTTTCTTCTGGGTCGACTCCAATTTTAGAGGCGAAAAAGGAAATTGAAGAAAACCGAAAGAAACAAGCTCTGGTAAGTTTTTAGCCCAAACCTCCACAGGTAATAACTGATGTGCGATAAGAAATCAACTTCTTAACCCTATCTGGTTTGGCTTAATGGATAGAGCATTGGCCTGTGGACTGAAGGGTCCCAGGTTTGATTCTGGTCAAGGGCACATGACCAGGGTTTCGGGCTCAATCCCCAGTAGGGGACATGCAGGAGGCAGCCAATCAATGAGTCTCTCTCATCATTGATGTTTCTATCTCTCTCTCCCTCTCCTTTCGTCTCTCTGAAATAAATAAAAATATATTTTTTTAAAAATTAAAATGTTTTTAAAAAAGAAATCAACTTCTTAGAGGAGTTCTCAGGAGCGAGGTGTTGCAGGAAATTATGGTGTTTTTTTAAATATATATATATTATTGATTTTTTATAGAGAGGAAGGGAGAGGGATAGAGAGTTAGAAACATCGATCAGCTGCCTCCTGCACATACTGGGGATGTGCCGGCAATCAAGGTACATGCCCTTGACCAGAACCGAAGCTGGGACCCTTCCGTTCGTAGACCGACGCTCCATCCACTGAGCCAAACCGGTTAAGGCAGGAAATGATGGTTTTGAGGTGTGAGCTGCATGCTCCTCAGTCCCCGTAGCTAATTATAACTGCTGGCTTCACCGAGTGTTTACGACACATGGGTACTGTGATAGCTCTTCCCCCAAAGTGTCTCCATTTCATCCAGGAGACAACACTATGATGTTAGACAGTCACTCCAACTCCAACATCAATTCCAAAGCATGTTTTACCCCCACACCAAAAACAATTCTCTGACACCAGCTGGGGGTCCTACAGTTTAGCTCAATGCTGACTTTATTTACCGAGAGACAGTGTCAAACTCTGCAGGTTAGGGGCTCAGTCCTATAAGACTGCCTCCTGCCCTACTCCTAAGATGCCAATTATAAGCCCAGGTGACCACTATAGATTGGACCTTCCCATGACCTCCTTCTTGTCATTTGCTAGAGCGGCTCACTGAATTCAGGGAAACATCTGACTTCCTGGGTCACCGGTTTATTATAAGATGACATGAGTCAGGAACAGCCAGATGGAAGTGAGGCACAGGGGATGGTAGGTGGGAAGGGCCGTGGAGCTTGCATAGGGCAAAGTAACGGACTCTGAGTGGCCACTCTCCCTAAATCTCCATGTGTTCATCAACCTGGAAGCTCTCCGAACCCGGTCCTTTTGGGTTTTATGGAGGCGTCATTACCCAGGCCTGATGCATTGGGCCATTAGGAATTGACTCAACCTCTAGACCAGCGTTTCCCAAACTTCTGACATATGTGTATCCCTTCTATAATTTTCATAATGCTGAGTATCCCTCATCAAAAAAAATGGATGTATTTTAATAACAAGCAAAATATATTTATTTTTTCTTGTTTTGGTACATACACAAAATAATAATAAACGAAAAATAAAATTATTCATAATAAAAATATAAATAAAAGTTATATTATAAATAACATTTATTTGCACACCAGACCATCTCATGCCTCACAAGACTGTCTTGACTTGACTCATGAGAACGTAGAATTAGGTGCAGCTAAGCACGGTGCAGTGCATATTCCCACCAAACTCCAGTGCAACACGTACCCCCACCAAACTCTTCCCGTACCCCTGGGGGTACGCGTACCACACTTTGGGAGACACTGCTCTAAACTGAAAGTTCCAACCTTCTAATCACATAGTGGGCTCCCCTGTCAACTGGTCCCCGTCCTTGGGTGCCATTACACAAGCTCAGGCTAAAGGGGCTTGTTATGAGCATCAAGACACCTGTATTGCTCCTATCACCTAGAAAATTCCAAGGGTTTGAGAGTTCTGTCCCAGGCGTGGAACAATAATCAAATAGGGTATTTCTTACTACAAATCACAGTATTACAGTCACGATGCTACTGAGTGCTTCCCACGTGCCAGGCAATATTGTCTCGTGTCCCCACACGTATTCACTCACCACTCCTCCAAGAGCTATGCTGTACACAAGGACACTGAAGCACAGAGAAGTCAATTAACTTGTCTGATGTCCCAAGGTGACACAGAGAGAGACAGAGACAGACATGGAACTGCCTGCATTTCCAAAGCTCATGCTCTCAAAAGAGCCTGGCGTTGACAAGAGTGCCAAACCCACCACGAGGCAATACCGCCCCTGCCAGCACAGCAAAGGCAGCCTTCTCCATTCCAACCTGACTCTAATTTTTTGGACTAAACACATGTTGGTGCGAATGCAGGTGTGAACATCACTCTAGGATAACGGGTGAGTTGGTGAAGGGGTCAAACCCAAGAGCTCCCATGCAATGTCCCTGTGTGGACTTCTAAGTCATTCTGGTGACACTCTTGTCAGGCCCATACATACAGATCTCTGCTCCAGGAGGACTCAGCTAGAATTTCCCCCTCCTCGGTTTAAAAGGTACCCCCGCCCAGCCAGTGTGGCTCGGTAGTTGAGCACTGACCTATGAACCAGGAGGTCAAAGTTTGATTCCCAGTCAGAGCACACGCCCGGGCTGCTCTTTCAGCCCTGACTGCAGAATGAAGATGTTTTTAGCAAGAGCCTCAGCTGACATGTGACATGAGAGAAAGATACACTGACGCTGCTTTGTGTCCAGGACTCCGTGTGCGTACACACCTGCGTGAGAGCCACCGTAGTTTAGTGTTGTTTGTTATTGCGGCATAACTAGTCTGGGCTGACTGCTTCAGGGTTTTGCAAAGAAACTCTGAACAAGGAGCCAGAGAACAACCCAAGCACACAGACTCGGAGAGGTGGTCCAGGCGAGTCTTTCTCCCCCAAAGCAAACAGAGCGGGGCCACAGATGACACTGACCAACCACTTTGGGGGGGATCCCCTTGTCTCCTTCCTTGGCCTCAGCTTTGGGTGGGGAATCCCAACAAAAGGCCCCAGTTCTAGGCCCTGGGCCTTTCCCTGCCCACTTCCTTCTCAGGCTGCCCCTCTCTGCAGCCACCACAGCCACAGGAGGACGAGTGGTTCCCTCCTCCCAAAAGGGACCACAAAGTAGTCCCCAGTACGCAGCTGGGACTCACCCAGAGCCCTGGAACCACGTGTGTGGTAGGCTCGTTCCACTCCTCCTTTCGGCTTAATCCTGCAGGAGGATTAACAACAACAACAACAACAACAAACACTGTTATTATCCCCTGTACTAGCCTAAGCACCTTATTATCTTTTTTTAAAAGATCTAATTGGCTTTATTGAGAGATTCATGAACCAGGCAGCATCCCATCTAGCAAGGGGAAAGAGGCTCCCTGTCCGAAGCACTTACTTTATTTATTTATTTAAAAATATATTTTTAGCCGAAACCGGTTTGGCTCAGTGGATAGAGCGTCGGCCTGTGAACTGAAAGGTCTCAGGTTCGATTCCCGTCAAGGGCATGTACCTTGGTTGCAGGCACATCCCCACTGGGGTGTGTGCAAGAGGCAGCTGGTGGATGATTCTCTCTCATCGATGTTTCTAACTTTCTATCCCTCTCTCTTCCTCTCTGTAAAAAATCAATAAAATATATATTTTTTTAATTAAAAAATATTTTAATTTATTTCAGAGAGGAAGGGAGGAGAGAGTTACAGAAACATCAATGATCAGAATCATTGACTGGCTGCCTCCTGCATGCCCCCTACTGGGGATCGAGCCCGCAACCTGGGCATGTGCCCATGTCCGGAATTGAACCCGGGGTCCTTCAGTCTTCAGGCTGACGCTCTATCCACTGAGCCAAACCCGCCAGGGCTCTAGACACCTTAGACACACTAACTCCTTCCTGTACCCTCTGGGGGAGGCACCGCTGTCATTCCCGTTGTAGGGCCCTGGTGCCCAAAGTCCCACGGGAGAAAAAGCAGCCCTGGCTGTGTTGTTTCTACAGTCTGTGCCCCAGCACAATGCTCAGGAGGAAACCACTGAAAAGGAAGACAAGGAGAAAGGTAGGCTCAGCGAAGCAACACTGCAAAAATACATATTACCTGCTGCTCTCCTGTTACTGTCTGGGTTTGGGGCGGGGAGAGCTCAGGGGTCAGAGGTATGGGGAGCAGTGAAGTAATATAAAGAAAGAGCAAAACAAAACACATTCAGTGAATGGACAGGAATCAAGATTAGAAGAGTTATGTTATATAAAGGATTTTTGGTTTGGGTGTTGATAGTCTTTTTCAGCAAAGCTGGGTACTAAACTTTTTAAAAGTTAAAAAATGGAAAATGAGCCTGGCTGGCATAGTTCAGCGGATGAGCATCGACCTATGAACCAGGAGGTCATGGTTCAATGCCCAGGACATGGGCTTGATCCCCAGTTCGGGGAAGTGCAGGAGGCTGGGGCAGAGAAATGGGAAAGACGCAGCTGGGCAAAGGAGAAGAGCAGAACTTCCAGACTCTCCCTCGGTCCAGCCCGATTTCCTCTTCCTCCAAGAAGCCTTCCCGATCAGCCTGACCTTGAACAATGCTCCCCGCTTGCACTTCTAGAGCACATGTGTAACACACTCAGGGCATCACTACTCCCCACTTCCAGCTACTTTCCTGAGGTTGGTGTTAAAATGTCAAGTCCATTTGGCCCTTGGGTTTCTAAAGGATTGTAGTAGCTAACTAGTGTCTAGGTTAGTTCCTACAGTCTGGTTACTCTCATTAAGAGGCAGGACTATACATGTCCACACAAGGCTCATGTCTGTCCCTCTCCCATGACCTCAAGAGAGCACCCAGGGTGTTTGCAGCCCCAGAGGCACCTGCTGAGAACATCTGAGAAAGGGTTCTTGGAGAGCAGTAGGTACTTCAAACGACTTTACCCCTTTCGCAGTCGGTAAACCAACAACCTCATATACTCTATAACCTTAGACTCTAGCACAGCCATGGGCAAACTATGGCCCACAGGCCGGATCCGGCCCGTTCGGCTGTTGTATCTGGCCCGCGGAGCTGAAAGAGCGGAGGGTTCTCTTGCTCTCCCCTCCGCTCCTTCACCAGCAGCCCAAGATGAGAGTGCCAGCATGGTCAGGTTGCTTTTGTTCCGGCCCTCCGGTCCAGTTTAAGAACCCATTGTGGCCCTCGAGTCAAAAAGTTTGCCCACCCCTGTTCTAGCAGTTCACCAGAACCAGACCCTCTGCTTCTGCCTGGACACAAGTGTGGACCACATTTCCCAGTCTCCCTTGCAATTAGGTATGGTCACATGACTGGCTCTAGCCAATGGAATACAAGCACAGGTAACATTTCCAGGACTTGGTAAACCCACCCACAAGCCTCCTCCATATGTTTTTTCCCTTCCAGCCTATTGGGTGGAGTCAACCATGGGAAACTGGAAGCTGTGTGCTGAAGGTGGCAGGGCCTCCATCAGCCAGGATCCCTGAGCCTTACCCATGGACCAGGAATCATTGAAGAGACCCAGAGAGGGTTGGGAAACTAGCCTCTTCTATGGTTAAGCCATTAGACCTCTTTATCATCATCCCAGCAGCTGACTGATCTCCCCACCTCCACGTTCTGAGTAGCCTGGCTCCATCTTCCTTATTGTCTCCTCCCTCCACCCCAACCTAAGCTCTGAGAGGCAGGGTCTGGGTTTTGTTTCTTGTGTGTCCCCAGTGGTAGGACAGTGCCTGACACAGAGTAGGCGCTTAATAACAATCTGCTGGACACACGAGTGAGAGTTCTGTTTGACCCATTCTTCCTTTGTGAGTCTTGGTCTCCATAGCGACGTCCCCCGGACGGCAAGAGCGGGAACCAGCCCCAGCCTTCAGTTTCTCCTCCAGCTCCCGAGCTAGAGTGTCAGCCTTCATCTCACCCACTCAGCCTCAGGACCCGCCTGGGCCCCCTCCTGCTTGGCACCCTCCCAAATCCTTCCCACCGCGGTCTGAGGAGCCGGCTGAAGAAATAAACGCGGTCCCTGTAGACAAGATGCTAAGCTGCCAAAAATCAAGCAGGTGGAGGTCTGAGGAAGCGATTCTATTCTTGTTCTCACGAGCCTGGAACGTAAACACTTTGAGCGTTCCAGTCCTGCATCGAAGCCTGGCTATCCATCTGCGCCCTCCGACCTCCAGACAACCTTCTGATGATCTCCCCAAGGGCTCGCGTGTCCAGACCACAGGACATCACCCTGGCCACTGGACATGACCAGACCTCCTGGCACCCGTCCTCCAGGTCACCTGACATCCGGTAATGGCCCTGGAGCGGTCCTAGGGCAGAGAAGGCAGGGCCAGTAATGTTCCAGAATGTGCTCCATATGATAAGAATGCTCAACGTTTCTTTCTCCTTTGGAGCATGTCTGGGTTTTTGCCTGGCCTGTGGACTGAATCTCTATCATTTATTTCTAGCCCAATCCTCCAGACTCTTTAAATTCATTCAGTATCCGTGGCCTCTGTGCCCTCAGCCTGGGGCACAGCTATGCCTGTCACACTCACAGCGAGTGCGGATGTCTGTCTTTATCACCCACCATGCCCCACCGCTATGAGACTGGGAGACCCTGGAAGCCAGGGCTCTCTTATGCATCTTGGCATAGTCCCAGTGTTGGGCATAAGTGCCTCTTAGGAAACAGGCATCCCAAAATATTTAATAAATATTTAAAAATATTTAGATAATAGTTATCCTATATAATAAAGGTGTAATATGCAAATGGTCATTATGCCATGAAGCGTAACGACTGACCACATATCACAAATCAGCAGGAGGGTGGGGCAGCGTGCTACAAGTGGGTGGCGGAGAGCTACAGGAGGGGGCAGGGCAGCAAGCTATGAGGGAGGGCAGGGGGAGCTATGGGAGGGCGGCAGTGAGCTATTGGCGAGCTACTGGTACACGGAATCATGCACACGGCTACTAGTATAAACATAAATTACTTAAGTATATACTATATAAGTATAGTATATACTTATAATACTTATATACTACTTGTTTATTATTATTATTATTATTATTATTATTGGTTAATCCTCATCCGAGGATATTTTTCCATTGATTTTTAGAGAGAGTAGAGGGGGAGGGAGAGGCAGAGAGAGAGAAACATCAATGTGAGAGAGACACACTGATTTGTTGCATCCGATTGGGGCCAGGGATTGAGCCTGCAACCGAGGTGTGTGTCCTTGACCGGAATCAAACCTGTGACTAAAAAAGGCGATGTTTTATCCACTGAGCCAAACCGGGTAGGGCTACTTCCTTTTCTTTAAGTGTTGTCACTATTGCTAACTAAGAGTAAAAAGCTGCCCACACACCCTGGACCCATTTATAAGAGGAACTAAGCTGGTACTTGGAATATTCTTCAGATTCTTCTAATAGGCCTTTGGGCCCTTCATATGGGGCGTGGCCACGAGAGGAGGGGAAAGCCCAAACGCTCTTACTGTGCCTTGGTACAAACCCACCCTGGATTGGAGGTCCCTAAACATTTCCCCATGAGGTGCAGGCCCGCCCCCGGCAGACCCGAGCACACACAGGGGTTTTATCTTCCAAAGCGCTTGCTCCTTGACCCTCACGAAGGGCCTGCGGTACAGGCAGGAGGCGACTGCTGTGCCCATTTGACAGATGAGAAAACAGAGGCCCGGTGACTTGTCCGAGATCATGAGTGTGTCTGGGCTGTCCCTACGCCCCAGGGCCCCAGACGTTCCTGCTCCATGTCTTCCCTCTCTCCAGCCTGAGCGGACAGGAGGAAGCCCCACGGCGGCCTCCAGGAAGCCAGCCAGCAGGCAGCGACACAGCGAGCGGAAACTGACAGTGACCCGGCGATCGCGTCCGCGCTGAGAACTTCCCCTGGTTCTAATTCTACACCCCTCCGGCCCGAGGGGGGGAGGGGGGGGCTCTGTGGTTAGGGGTGCAGCATCTGCTGCTGTGGTCGGCGGCCAGAGCGGAAGGACGGGTACTCACTCGATTTCTCTTCTTTGATGGTGTACTCGAGCACCTCGGACGAGCTCCCGTTCCGGGAAGGGAAGTGGACACAGAGCACCAGGGGCTTCGAGCAGCTGTCCCTGCGCACCAGGAAGGTCTGCAACAGAGAAGGGGACTGCGTGAGTCCCACAGGATTACAGAGAGATGGGAGTCGTCTGGAATGTTCCAGAAACAAGGAGGCAGCATCTTTCAGGAGAGTGGGGGATTCTGGCCAACGAGCCACGTGCCACCCGGCCCATGTCCCCGGGCTCCCGAGTCTCAATTTCTCATTGGCCCACAGAGCGGGGTTCAACTAAATCATTGTTTCCTCAAGAATTCGGTGCTGGAGACAGGGTTAGGCTAGAGGGGTTTTAACATGCAGAGTCCCATGTCCCACCCCCAAGATGCTGGTTCCGTTAGGGCTGTGTGTGTCCAGAATCAGCTGATTCCGACCCGGGTGGTGGTCCAGGGTCCATGCTTAGGAAAGTTCTAACGTTTGTGAGTCAGGTTGAAGGTCAGCTCGTCCCCACGAGGCACACGGCATGTACACTCTGGGCAGGCGGGTGGACGGGGTCACAGACATGGGTCAATTCACACTATTGTGCCCACAGCAATAAAACCTAGCTAATGATTACCACAGAGCTTTCTCTGAGACGGGAGCTGGGATGAGTACTTTGCATACATTCACTTGCTCCTTCCGACCAATAACCCTCTGGCGTGAGCTGTGTTGTCCCCGTTTTACAGATGAAGAAACAGAGGTGCGGGCGGATCCTGACGGGGCCCCTCTCCTCCGCTGCTGTGATGGCTGAGAGCGCGCCCGTCTGGGCCCGGCTCCCGGGCGGGCCCTGTCCTTTCTCCTCCCAAGCGTTCGCTGGCGTCGAATGAGACACTGCCACTTAGCCTGGAGGATGCTTCTCTCTCTCTCTCTCTAGTAACTGAAGCGTCACCAGACTCTAAGCCAGAGCTGGTGTCCACAGCCCCCCACTTCTGCTTTGCTGGTGCTTCTGCTCCGTGAAGGGGCTGCACGTCCCACGGCCACCCTGGGGAGGGGTCCCTGCTTCACCCCCAAACTCTGCGGTTTCAAATGTCCTGTTCAGCCTCTGCCCTCCGTCCAGGAGATGATGGACACCTTCTAGAACAGGGGTGGGCAAACTTTTTGACTCGAGGGCCACCATGGGTTCTTAAACTGGACCGGAGGGCCGGAACAAAAGCAACCTGACCATGCTGGCACTCTCATCTTGGGCTGCTGGGGAAGGAGTCGGGGCTGGGTGACCTTAGCCAAGGAAAGGTCATTCCTTCCTTTCCTGAGAAAGGACTTGGTCACTGAGGCGCCGCCCCTCCCCCCACTCCCACGGGGTCTAGAGCTGGAAGACCAGGAGTCCCGCCAAAGCTGCGGAGGGAAGGGGAGGTGGTGGAGGGCCGTGGGGAGGGGGGCTGGGGCAGCTCTGAGGTGTGGCCCACACATGAGGGGGTCTGGAGGACCACTGAGACGGCCCTTCCCCCCTTTCCCCACCGAGGTCCGCGGTCCTACCAGCCCCCAGTGATGCTCCAATTTCCCTGCCATTGTTATTATGGCCATATTTCTTCGTTATCAATACAAGGTTGCTATAACTGTTAATGAAGCATTATGATAATACGATTAATATTGATAGTAACAGCTAACTCGTATCGCCTCCCTCCACCGCCCCAAGCCCTAAAGCCCGTTCCTTAGATTCCATGGTCTTAGTTCTCTTACTGACACATGGGGTGGGTGCTATGATTGTTATCCCCGTCTTATCGGGAGGGAAACAGAGAGCATTCCGTCGTGCCCAAGGCCACAGATGAGTGAGTCCGAGCCTGGATCTGAGCTCAGGCCTTAGCTCCGGATCCTGAGCACCAAGCACCGCCCTACCTCCGCCCAGCCCAGAGGGTGCCCTGGCCTGACGGCCGTGCTCTCCCGCCGGAGCCCGTCCCCCTGGGAGCAGTGACACAGAGAACCCCTTAGTCATTGAGGGGGGCTGCCAATGAGCCCACAGCCCCTCTCCCGGAGCACGCAGAGGCGTGGGAACTCGAGCGGACAGGAGGAGGGGAGGGAGGCTTCCGGGGAGCGATGAGGAGCAGGCGGGATGCTGCCTACAAAGGGGCCCACACTGGGGGGGGGAGGGGGGCTCCCCAGGGGACCCAGCAGGAAGGCCGCTCACTTCCAGAGGCCGCTGTCCTCTGCTCCGGGGCGGCCTGGGCTCCCGGCACGCCTGGCCTTGCTCTGAGCTGACCCGGGAGCACGCGGTCTGTCAGAGAAAGGAGGTCACTCTGCCCCTTCCTCCGAGGACCAAGTGGGAACCAGCGACCGAGGGAAGGGGAGTGTGTGTGTGTGTGTGTGTGTGTGAATGAGTGTGGGGGTGATTTGCAAAAACACATCTGGCCTTTGTCCCCCCCTTTCCTGGCAAAGCTTCAGAAATCCCTGGAATTTCCTGAGTGACGGGATAGGAGTGTCTTCTGTTGTTCACAAGTAGCCGCTCGCTACCACACCTGAGTGTACGCTAACAGGTGACTCCTGGTGGGCCCTGAGTTTCAAAGGGGGTTGGAATTGCAGCCCCTCCTTCCCTCTGCAACCAACACCCCCCCCCCCCTCAATAGACCTCTGTAGCCTGAAGCTCAGAGGAGCCCCTGGTTGTGACACATTGGTAAGCTCGGAGGGTGATGGGCCCAGGTCCACCAGGAGAGGGCCTGGCACTTGCATGAGGGCCTGTCAGAGACCGGCTATGAGTTCTGCGGGCCCAGGAAATTCCATGTCTGGTCTGCAAATGGGGCTACTAACACCGAAGACCACCCACAGAAGCCAGAAAGGAGGTCAAAGCCCTCAGGGTGGGGAGAAGTAACTGAGATCCTGCCCAGGAACATGCCCCGAGGGACAAACAAGTGGGTCTCCACAGGTGACCCCACCCCACCCCGCTGCTGGCCTGTGTTCCTCCCAGGACCAGGTTCCACCTAGAACCACGTGTTCACCGCGGAGAGAAGGAGGAGGGGCTTCCTGGAGAGCGTGGGCCGGTCGGCAGTAAGGAGCCACAAGTTCAAAGAGCGGCTAAGGCCTGCGCTTCGGCCCAGGCACCCGACACGGGGCATCACCCAGTTCTCACCACAGCCCTCTGGAGCTGGTCCCATTACTGTTCCCTCTGACGGATGAAGGTGGGGGGCGCGGACAGACCGAAGGAACCCAGGGCCATGTGGACAGGAAGTGCAGACACAGGATGCAGCCCCAGGTGTCACCGTGAGCATCTCGCTTATCTCTTGCCATCACCTGCCTGTGATCTACTTCCTCGGGGGCCGGCGTGAGGGGGCGGTGTGAGGGGTGGAATGCTCCTCTGGCTGGTCTCTGGCAAGCCCTCAGTCCTGAACCCGAAGTCCCCCCTCTGTCAGCACGGCTACAGCCTCCCCCGGCACCTCCTCTGCCGTGGCCAAGTCCAGAGCTTCTCATCTGAAGGGCCAGGGCAGGCCCTGAGGGAAGCGGGCGGGGGGGGGGGGGGTAGAGTGGGGAGGGGGCCTTACAGGTGCCTGCTGGGGGCGGAACTCCACGCCGTGGTCAGTTCTGGCCACTGTCCTTTGGAATAAGAGGGCCTGCTCCTCGCTCCCCTTCAGGGAGCTTTCGCTGCTCAGCTAGTCACGGGGTCGCTTCTGGGAAGTAACCACAGTGTGAAAACAGGGTGCCCGTGCAGCACAGCGGGGGAGCGCAGCCGAGCCGTGACTCCTGCGAAGCATTCTAAGTTATGGCGAAGCTCCTGGGCTTACACCCGGGGAGTGCGGCCACGGCCATTGCCGGGAGGGAGACCACCACGGTCACTGCCAGGAGGGAGACCACCAATTCCCCTGGTCCCCACCCTCACCGGTTGCCCGCTTGTTATCCTCTAAAGAGATGCTTCCCACAGAGGGGGCAAAGGTGCCGGTGGGCCACCCAGAGCTCTTCCTCCAACACCCTTGGGGGTTCCATGTGCAGATTCTCCGAGCCCCGCTTGCTTCTCTTTCTCTACCCGCTGCAGGTAGCTTTGGGGACTTGCTTGGAGCAAAAGAAAGCAGCAGAAGTGACGCTGTGGTGTTCTGAGCCCAGGCCTCAGAGCAGGTGTGGGCAGACTACGGCCCGTGGGCCGGATGGCTGTTCTAAACTATTGAAATAAAAAATAAATAAATAAAAAAAGACTGTACCCTTTTATGTAATGATGTTTACTTTGAATTTATATTAGTTCACACAAACTCTCCATCCATGCTTTTGTTCCGGCCCTCCGGTCCAGTTTAAGAACCCATTGTGGCCCTGGAGTCAAAAAGTTTGCCCACGTCTGCCTCAGAGGTATGTCAGGTTCCATGCTCACCCTTTGGACCACAGGCAGGGGAGGACCCTGAGGGAGCCTGCGGGCCCAGCCGACAGCGGGCCCAGCCGCTGGACATGTGAGTGAGGTCATCTCGGGCCAGCCAGCTCGTCACACTGCCAGAGGATGTGACTGCATGCTGACCCCGTGAGAGATCGGCAGAAGAGCCGCTCAGCAGAACTCAGCCCAAACTGCTGGCCCACAGGATTGTGAGCAAATCCGATGGTGACTGTGATAAGTCACTGAATTCTGGAGCAGTTTGTTAAGCAACAGAAGGTACTGACAGCCATCGGGTAGGTAAACACGCAGCCTCAGCCTCTGGGTACCCTCGTCCTCTCTTCCTTTGATGAGGATTTTGTGTTAAGGCCCACCCATGGGCCGGACATTCCCCACCCCAGGTACTGTCCCAGCACAGTCAGACCCCAAGAGGCTTTTGCAAAGGTGAGTTGAGCTTCACAGGTAAATGACTGCAGTGCCGGAGGCAGGGTCAGCGGTCCCGGAAGCCCCTTCCCGCTACCTTTGCCAGCGGAGGTTGGAAAGACCAGTTGATTCCAGTAACGGTTGGCACAGGGATGCTTAGGGAGAGAAGTCTGCAGCCACTGCGCCCCTCCGCTCCACACAAACGTCTGAAACCCAACACTCCATACTCTAGATCAGCCGTGGGCAAACTACGGCCCCTGGGCCGGATCCGGCCCGTTTGGCTGTTCTATCCAGCCTGTGGAGCCAAAAGAGCGGAGGGTTCTCTTGCTCTCCCCTCCGCTCCTTCACCAGCAGCCCAAGATGAGAGTGCCAGCATGGTCAGGTTGCTTTTGTTTCAGCCCTCCGGTCTAGTTTAAGAACCCATTGTGGCTCTCGAGTCAAAAAGTTTGCCCACCCCTGCTCTAGATGGTTTTGTGTTCATTTGCCATTGTTGGCCTGGACAATCCCGAGCTGTCTGCTTTCTCACTTTTGTTACTGTAGGACTATTTTCCAGTTGCTTGGGAAGATTTTCTAATCAGGGCAGAAACTGTTAGTTTTCCCGAGGCCACAGGTGTAGGGGCTGCGGCGCCTGTGGAGGTCGGCGATCGAGTGGCCGGAGGCCGCTATGGACGCACGTGGCCCACCTTCCATGGCTGTCACCAGAGCTGTGTCCTGGCCTGGAGTAGAGTTTCTCAGTCCCGGCTGCACAACAGAATCACCTGGGGAGCTTTTAAAGCCTATCGATGCCCGAGCCCCATTCCAAGCCAAAGAATCAGCACTTCTAAGGCTCAGGGTGAGGGATCTGTAAGGGAACCCTCTGTACTCTCTTTGCCACTTTTCTATACATCTAAAACTCCTAAAAATAAAGCGAACACACAAAAACACCACTCGGGTGTAGAATGAATAAAGGTGGCTTTTTGATTGCCTTGTTTCTCCACACACACACACACACACACACACACACACACACACACGTAAAAATTGGGCCATATGTTCCCACCTTATCAGAGAGCAGCAGGCTGGAGGGAGGAGAGACGGGGAGTGGTGAAAGGGGTGGACAGGGTCAAGGTCACATAGATATTGGGGGGGGGGGGAGAAAGGGGCTGGATCTCCAATCCCTTGACCACTGGCCCCAGACTGGATGAAGCACTGTCTCTCACTGGTGCCAGGAGGAGTGGGTCCAAGTGACCTTGGATGACCCTATGCGCTCTCACAGCCTGAGGACCACCCACACCGTATGTGCATCTTTAAAACACTGGAGGCATTGCTCTGGGGGTGGGATTTTGGACAGTTCGGTGGGGGTGACGTTATGCAGCAAAGGGCTTCCCAGGATCCCTGAAGACCTTGCCATGCAGACTCCGCCCTTCTAGCTGTGTGAGCTCAGGCAGCTAGGGCCAGGTCTCCTTGCCTCCGTTTCCTTCCCTGGAAACGGGGACACCGATAACAGAGACGAATCGCTGTGAGGATGAGTAAGATCAGGCAAAGAGCAACGTTGGGTAAAGTTGGCCAACCTTTTGTGCAGAGCATGAGCTCAGGGCTTTGCTTCTGCTTGAAAATCCAGCAGCTCCTGGGGCAGAGCAGGGAGGAAGGTCAGAGCAGGGAACAGAAGGGGCGTCTGCTCCAATGCTGGGACGCGGCTAGAGGCCCCATCCGTAGCAGGAATTCCTACTTTCGGGTACCATCGCCAACCCGATGGATTTTACCTCGTCCGAGGTCAGAGTGAGTCCACCGACCAGCTCAGCCCATGAGTTGGTGAGCGTGGTCTATGCCCCGGACCCAGGGCAGCACCACAGGCTGCACGGAAAGTGAGGAGAGCAACAGTGCCCGATGGCTGAGAGATACGATTCCGTCTGCGTCACATAAGACACGTGTGTCCTGCACATGTACAGCACAGGAGCACCCCGATTGCCTGGGTTCAAATCCCAGCGTGGGCCTCACACCCTGTGTCACCCGGGGGAAGACACTCAACGGTGTGCCTCAGTTACCCCATCTGTACAATGGGCAGAACGGTCCTTCCTGCCCCAGAGGGCCGCTGCGAGGCCAAACTATGCGGATTCACGGGAAGAACTTAGACGAGTGCCTGGGACAGGAAGCAGTACTCAGCGAACACGCGCTGTCATGGATGTGGGACTCTCCATGGGAAGGGGCCGGAGAGCTACACACGCACTTCAGGCAGAACTGACTTCTGGGAGCGGCCTGGTGGCTGGCGGGGCCCGGGGAGGGAGGAACGGGGAGTGACGGACAGCTAAGGGGTTCACCCGGGGGTGATGAGATGTTTGGAACTAGAGAGAGGTGGTGGCTCCACGACATCGTGAGTGTGTTAAATTGTGCATTTGGAAATGGCTACTTTTTTTTTTAAAACCACATGATCTCACCCATTTATGGATAATAAAGAACATTATAAACCGATGAACAAAAAGATAGATACAGAGACAGTAAAGCATCAGACTGTCAAATGGCAGCAGGGAGGGGAGGGAGAGGTGGGGGAGATAAGAGATCAACCGAAGGACTTGTATGCAAGCATATATGCATAACCAATGGACGCAAAACTCTGGGGGGTGAGGGCATGTATGGGAGTGGGGTGGGAGGGCAATGGTAAGATATGTATACATATAATACCTTAATAAAAAAAAAAGAAATAAAAAGAACGCCAACTCATTGGTACTAAAATATAAATGTAACCAGTATCCAAAAAAAAGATTTCCAGTCTCTGCTTTGTCACATCACACCCTCTACCCCAACTTCTTCAAAAGAGTCAACAGATCTTGCCCGGCCGGTGTGGGTCAGTGGTTGAGCAAGAACCAGGAGATCATAAGAACCAGGAGATCACATTTCAAATCCCAGTCTGGGCACATGCCCAGGTTGCAGGCTTGATCCCTGGTGAAAAATGGCTACTTTTATGGTAACTGAATTTCACCTCGAGAAAAAACAAAAAGACTTGTCGGAAGTGGGTTCGTTGAAAAAAAAAAACAACTGGTGGAAGAACGTTTATGATACTCCTTTTTATTTTATCAGTTTTGTCCAGTTTGATTTTTCTTTACAGTGAACACACCTATACCTTTTATAACTAAACAAATTAACTGTACATTCTCTTTTAAAAGGGAAGGGGCACGTAAGAGAAACTGCGTGGGTGGGTCGGGGTGGCATGGGGTGGGCGCTGACTCATCCTTCCTGCCCACCTGCCCGTCCCCCCGTGAGGAGTTTACCCTGCTGGGAGGAAAGTGCTCTTCGGGGCTCAGTCTCCAAGAGGGAAAGTGAGACTCAGCAAATGTAAGCTCTTGCCCAACCCACCGAGCCTGATCCCAAAGAAACCTTGTGGCCCCGTCACACAGCCCCTGTTTTCATGTGCACATAAGGGATGTAAGATGACTTCTCAGGTCTGTCTGCTTCTAGCTCTCTCTGGTCCCCAGGCACCTGGCTCAGTCCTCAAAGCGCCAGCCCTGCCTCCAGCACCCAAAGGCCCGGAGGGCCCCCACCAGCCACACCGCCCTGCTCTCCAGCGGGAACACCTGCCCTCCAAACAGAACCCGGCCCTCCCACCAGGCCCCACTCGCTCCTGAGTTCTGGAGAAACCACCCTGGTTGTGACGCTAATAAACCCAAGCAAGGAAAGCTAACTGGAGGCTCCCGGAAGCTGTACCTGCCCCATGGCCACGCGAGGGGAGACCCCGGACTCACCCCGGCCGCCTCCCGGTGCAGGATCCTGGCCGCCTCCGCCCGGCCCAGGCCCAGCTGCAGCCACACCGGGCACGTTTTGACGAGTTTCTCCAGGACGCTGATGCCCCGGGGAGCAAGGCAGTTCTTCGGGGTGACCGGCGGACAAGGCCCCACGCCATCTTCCTCCTCCTTCTCTTCCTCTCTTTTATCAGCCTCTGGACTGGGACTGAAAGCAGAGTCAAGTGGTCAGCCGGTTCTGCAGGCCCACGGAGAGGGGTTTAGAACCGATGGGGGTTCAATGCCACCTGCTGACGTATTTAAGCATCCCGGCAGCCCGTGGCCCTCGAGGGAGTTAGAGACGAATGAACTCTTCACCTTTCGGTGCTTATAACAACACTAGAGGCCCGATGCGATGCACGAAATTCTCGCCCTCACAGCCCCAGCTGCCGGGACCCTCGCAGCCACCGTGGCCCCGCCCCCTGAGCACTGGTGGTTCTGGAAGATTGTTCCGGAAGGTCGTTCTGCTGTTTGGCTGATTGGCATATTAGGCTTTTGTTGTATAGGCTGGGTTAAACATACATAGAGCCAAAACCGGTTTGGCTCAGTGGATAGAGCATCGGTCTACGGACTGAAAGGTCCCAGGTTCGATTCTGGTCAAGGGCATGTACATTGGTTGCGGGCACATCCCCAGTAGGGGTGTGCAAGAGGCGGCTGGTCGATGTTTCTCTCTCATCAACGTTTCTAGCTCTCTATCTCTCTCCTTTCCTCTCTGTAAAATATCAATAAAATATATATTAAAATAAATAAATAAATAAATAAATAAATAAGCATACATAGAAACAATCAGCTATAGGACAACACTGGAGTGAACATCACAGAAACACAATGTGAGGGAAGTAGCTAATCCCAACCTAGGGGGGGTTCGGAGGCCTGGGGGAGGGATGAGCCAGAGGGTGCATTGGAGCGGAACTGTGAACAGGATTTTAAAAACCTTTTCAATGGACATGTAGCTTACACACGCAGTGAAATGCACGAGTCTCTAGCATACAGTTCGACACATTCTGGCCACAACCCGGATCAAGACGGAAAACTGCGCTGTCCCATACCGTGGCTACACGTGGGAACTGAGCTCTGAAAAACGGGCGGTCCAGCCCGGCCCACGTGGCTCAGTGGTTTCGAGTTAACCTATGAACCAGGAGGCTGTGGTTCGATTCCCGGTCAGGGCACATGCCCGGGCTGCAAGCCTAATCCCCAGGGTGGGGCGTGCGGAAGGCAGCCGGTCAGTGATTCTTTCTCATCATTGATGTTTCTGCCTCTTGCTCCCTCTCCCTTCCTCTCTGAAATCAATACAAAAATATATTTTTAAAGGAAGGGTGGTTTGGGGGCGGGAGTTTAGGGCACCGGGTGAGAAGGTGGAGGGGCTGAGGAGCACAGGTTGGTAGTTTCAAAACAGTCCCAGGGACATGAATACAGCACAGGGAATACAGTCAATGGTATTGTAATAACTTTTATGGTGCCAGCTGGGTACTGGAAACATTGGGGGGAACACTTTGTGAAGTAGTGATTGTCTACCCAAGATGCTGTGCACCTGACATGAATACAAGCTAATACTGAATGTACACAGTTATTTTTTTTTAAACGTGGGTTGTCTGAGCTGAGACCTGTACACAGGGTTTTGAACACTATTGGTATGAAAAAAAAAGAGACTGTAAATTGCGCATTAATAATAACTTAGGTTGATTATATTCTGAGACGGTAATCACTCAGACATGCTGGGTTAAATAAGATATTAGTAAAATTAAGGCCACTGATTTCCTTTTACTTTCCTAATGTGGCTACTAGAAAACCTACAGCTACGTCTGAGGCTGTGTTCCACCCGTTGGACGCGCTGATACAGACATTTTCAGAAGTGTCTCCTGGCCCCCTCCCAGTCAGCATCCCTGCCCCCACCCGGAGGCCCTGACAGGCCAGGGCAGGCGAAGGAGGAGAGTCTCAGACTTAAGAAATAGCAAAACCAAAACAGAGTTTAGGAGATCTCAGACCCGGCCCGGAGCACCCCCCCCCACACACACACACACACTGATTCTAGAAAAAGGAGGGAGGCATCTGAGTGGCTCAAACCCAGAGGGCTGCGTGGTCTGTTTGCATCCTACCGGAGGGGGGAGGGAGACGGGGGGAGGACCAAGTCTGCAGGGGTGGAGCCTTAATCAGACCAAAGCGGGTAGTTAGCTACGAAGCCAGGAAAGTGTGGCTCTTTGCCCTGAGTCCCTGTGATGCTGCCCAGAGCCCCGCCGTGATCAGGGTTGGCGTTTGCTGTTGGGAGAGGCCCGGAGGGGTGGGGGGATGAGCCAGGATGGAGCCACTTCCTGGGGCATGGGGAGGGGGCGGAGGGCGGCAGGACCCAGAAGTCCTGATAAGGGAACTGACTTTCCTTAAGAGGAGGGTGGAGTCCTGGTGGGGGCTGGGGGGCGGGGAGGGGAAGTGAGGGGGCCCTGGGAGGTGCTGGATTAGACCGTCCAGCAGAGCTGTGCTGTGTTCGGCAGGTGGGTTTTGCAGAGACCTGAGCAGGCAGATGTGAGGTCTGAGGGTCACTGTGCTGAAATCCCCACCCCCGAAGCCTCCGGGAGGCCCTCCCTTTCGTGGATGCGGTGTGTGCGCCTGCGTGTTTGTGGGCTTCCCTCTGGGTCCGCACAGGAGCCGGGGCCGGGTTACCAGGACGACAGGAGTGTCCCAGACCGTGGCGGGCACCGTGGGGCTGGGGGCGTGGGGGCAGCAGGGCCGTCCCAGGGGCGCCACAGGCTGTGAAACTGGGGCCTGGTGGGTCTCATTTGGAGCTCAAGACTGGGGCGGCCCAGCTGATGTTGATGTAACCTCTTCCCAAGCCCTAACTCGTGGCTGCAGCTTCTCCTCTGGGAGAGAAGTTAAATCGGAGGAGCCAGAATTACCCAGAAAACAACCACTTCGGGGACACATTAGTTTCTCCTGCCCCCCACCCCCCCAAAAAAAACCCCAAAAATATCTCTGGCACCAAAAGGCTTGATGGTCATCCTCAGACCTCCTCCCTCGGCCCAGGGCCTCCCTGGGGGGCAATTCGGACTCTAATGGCGGCTGGGGTGAGAGCTACAGGCTCCTTTCTGCCCTGCCACAGACTAGGCAAGCCCGGTCCCCCTCAGGCCTCACCCTCCTCATCTGTGCAATGGGCAGGGGTGGCCCTGGGTGACCCCTGGGAGAAATGAGGGGGTGGCCTCGCATTCATTCATTCTACGAATATTTTCTGAGGGCCTGCAAGTGCCAGATGTTGGTCTAGGCCAAGGGTGGGCAAACTTTTTGACGCGAGGGCCACCATGGGTTCTTAAACTGGACCGGAGGGCCGGAACAAAAGCAGCCTGACCGTGCTGGCACTCTCATCTTGGGCTGTTGGTGAAGGAGCGGAGGGAGAGCAAGAGAACCCTCCACTCTTTTGGCTCTGAGGGCCGGACAGAACAGCCGAACGGGCCGGATATGGCCCACTGGCTGTAGTTTGCCCACCCCTGGTCTAGGCACTGGGTTAGAGCAGAGAACAAAATGATTAAACACACACACACATACACACACACACACACACACACACACACACACACACACACTCCAAAACCTAGTTATAGAGCCAGGAAGACATGGCTCTTTGCCCTATGAGTTCCTGTGATGTGGCTCAGGGGCCCCGTGATCAGGGTTGGCATCTGCTGTCGGGAGAGGCCCCGGGGGAAGGATGAGCCAGGATGGAGTCACTTCCCTCGGGGGCAGGGCTGGTGGTGACGGACAAGGACAATGAGTGACGCAGCGTGTGTCAGATGATGAACGGTGCTAGCGAGGGCAAGGGAGTCCAGACACAGGGCTTATGTTATCTGGTCTAGAAAAAAACCTGCAAGGAAGCCAGGGAGGGGGCAGGAGCCAGGGAGGGGGCAGGAGCCAGGGAGGGGCGAGGTCAGCATGGGGAAGGACAGGGCCCTGGTAAGGATGCTGGGAGAGTTGGCTCTACACCCATGTACACGGAGCCCTAACTGGTTTGGCTCATGGACACAGCGTTGGCCCTTGGACTGAAGGACCCCGGGTTTGATTCCAGCCAAGGGCAGGTTTGATTCCAGCCAAGGGCAGCCAAGGGCAGGCTTGATCGGGGTGTGTGCAGGAGGCAACCAATTGATGTGTCTCTCTCACATCAACGTTTCTCTCTGTGTGTCTCTCCTCCTCCCTTCTGTTCTCTCTAAAAAAACAATGGGGGAATATCCTCAGGTGGGGATTAGCGATACACAAAGGAGCCAATGCACGTGGAGCCTTCCCTGGCTACCCTCTAACAACGGCCCACGCCAGCCCAGGCTTCTTTGGCAAGAAACGGGCCCATTAAGTCCTAGCGGGGACTGGAGGGTCTTTGAGGAGCCACAGCGATGAACCTGCACCCCGGCTCCCAGCTCCCTGGCATGGGGGCATGCACTGCTTTCAAGGTGACCAAGAAGAAACTCTGCTCTAGCATCCCTGGGACGATGCCATCCCTCTCTTGCAATCACACCCTCCCCTGCTCTGAAGCCTGCAATGGCCCGCGCTGCCTAAGGAGTCAGTCCGATCTCCTAATCCTGAAGGTAGTATTCCTCTTCTGAACAGCCCCTCCCTGCAGACTCCCCTACAAGGGGCTGTTCACCACCCGGAGAAAGCTGCGCTTCCCCGCCTGGGGCTCCTCTCTCTCCCACTCTCCCTAAAAATCAATGGGAAAATATCCTTGGGTGACGATTCACAAAAAAACAAAAGACCCGAAGCCAAGCGCTCTCAGAGGCTTTACTCATAATGGCCCCAGACTGGTCCAGGGGTCCACCGATGGGAGAACGGGCAAACAGATGCTGGGGCATGGCAGAGTGGAACAGCAATAAATACGCAACTACAGACACACACCCCCTCATGGATGACCCTCAAAAGCTTTATGCCGAGTGAAAGGAGCCAGATGCAAGAAAATTCATACTGTATGAATCCATGGATATGAAGTTCAAGTGGTACGCTCTGTATGTGTACTTACATTTTATCACGTGTAAATTTTACACCAAGACAATGAAAGAGAACCATAGATAAGTGCTGGACTCCAGTTAATGATATGCATTCTAACATATTCAGGGGGTGCCCAAAACTTTCTTTGAAATGAAAAACAAAAAAAGAACACCAAGAAAAAGGTAGATGGATAGAGATATGTAATAAAGCAAAAAAATAAATAAATATTCAAGGTAAGGGGTAGTATCTGAGTGTTTACTGCAAAATCCTTCCAACTCTTCTGTATGTTTAAATTCTTTTTTATAGTAAAACACTGGGGACAAAGTTTGCCCCATCCTTGAAGGCCCGTGCAGAAGAAGCCTGTCTGCTGTTGATAGAGGCCCCGGGTTTGGATCCAGGCTGTGTGATCTCTGTCCAGTTACTCTGCCTCTCTGGGCTTCAGCTTAAGCATTAAAAAAAAAAAAAAAAAAGACGAATAATAATAGTCCTGCTAGCAGAGGTGTTGTGCAGACTTGATAAGATTCCTCTCAAGTACTTTGCTCAGCACACACCATCACAGCCAATGTCAACTATTGTTTCTCTAGTTCGGATTCTCCTTTTTCTCTTCTTGCTGCAATTCTTCCACTTGGTAGCCCTGATTTTAGGACGGAGCGCATTGGGTAGGGTGACTGAGGCATGCATCCGGGTGCTGCACTCAGCTTATACCCACGATAACATCTGGTCCCAGAGACCAGCCGCAAGTTCAAGTGCCTGGGAACCACATGGCTTGACATGCAAAAGGGCGTCGGTTTGTTTTGGCACCGAAACACCCCGGGAGGGTCCCTTTGACGCAGCGAGCCCGGCGGGTGCTGGCTGTCCCAGAAACCTTGCGCTGACGCGTGCCACAGAGGCCCTCGTGGAGGCTCTGACCAAACCACCGCAGAGGCCAAAGGCTCTTCAGATACTGCTTTCCAGGAATTGTCCACGCCGCCCAGCGTCCTCCTCGCCCGGCGGCCGTAACAAAGGCCTGTGCAGGGCCCCTACGAGGTGGCTTGGCAGCGGCGGGACCTGGGCGGGGAGAGGATCTCTAAGTGCCAAAGGCTGCAGCAAGTGGAGAAGTTCGAGAAAGAACAGCTGAGGGGGGGAAGGTTTGGGTCTCGCTTGGGTCACAGGAGCAGAGGAGCCCTGAGGAGACAGAGGGACAGGGGCACCTGCTCTGACCCGGCCGAGGAGGGGTAACGGGCAGGGCAGCTGCACCTGCCGACTTGGGGGACTCGAGTCTCTGGGTGCACACCTGTGCCTGCACGATGCCCATGGCTGTGATGGTGGCCGTCAGGCTCTGGCGGGATGGCACCGCTGGGGGTCCCCGGAGCTGGCCCGGGCCTGGCTCCGTTTCAGGGCCGTGATTACTGTTCTACAACAGCCTGGCCACCTCAGCGCTAACTGCCAGGACCATCGCGGAGCCCACAGGGCCCTGGATATGACATCTGCCCCCAGAACCAGTGACTCCGACACCCACACCTCCCTTCTCACCAGCCGGACCCCGCTCAGGGCCCTGCTGAGGCAGCCCAGGGGGGCCTCGGCTGCTTAATGGCCCTGTTGCTGCAAAAACAACGAGCCTCAGAAACTTGAGGGCAATTCCACCGGAAAGAGAAACCGCGCCAGGGCTGGTTTTCCTTCTGCTCCTGGGAACAGAGCCCTGAGCTCGAACCTCCAGTGATGCCAGCCCCTGACACCCAGGCTGCACTGCCCACTGCCGAGTGCTCAGACAGGCGGGGATCCCTGGCCCGGGCCGCAGGGGCCAGGTCAGACTCAGCATCCGGTTCCCGGGGGGGATTTCCTCACTAGCCCCCGGGAAGGAAGGAGTAACCTGGCATGGCGTGTCCCCGGCTTCCTGGCCTGGGACCTGTGTCCCCGTCACAGGCTTAGGCGACGTGAGGGAGAAGGAGAGAAAGATCTGCTCCAGGTGGAGAGGCACCCAAGGGGGCCGCTGATCGCAGAGGTGGGGCCTCAAATGGGCAGCCCCCGGTGGGGCCCCCTGGACCTGGTGTCTGAAAGGAAGGCGGGAGGTCTCCCAGCTCGGAGGGTGTGGCTCGGGGCCACCTCTGCCCCAGGGCAGCCGCTCAGGAAGTTCCAACGATGCCTCGCGGGGGAGAGAACTGAGGCCCCTTGTGCAGACTTGGCAGCGGCCCAGGGAGTGTGGGATGGAAGGGGAGGACTGGGGAAAGGCCACCTCCGTCCCACCCACCACCCCGACCTCGGCTGGCCATCCTCCAGCCACCGTAAGACCAAGGGAGAGGCCTGATGCCCAGGCCTCAGGGCTCCCGGCCAGCAGGGGCAGGCGAGGCTGTGGTGGTCCGTGCTGAGGTGCAGCCCGATCCCTCTGAGCAAGGAGTGTGAGGACCAGACAAAGCCCCTCTCTCCAGCTTGAAGTGGCACCCCTTTCTCAAGCTGGGACAGGACCCGCCAGCGGCCTGGGGAGGAGTGCTGCCTGACTCTGTCCCCGGAGCCTGAGGCCACGCCGTGCCTCGGTCCTCCCTCCCTCCCTCCTTCCCTCCCTCCCTCCCTCCCTCCCTCCCTCCCTCCCTCCCTCCCTCCCTCCCTTCCTCCCTCCCTCCCTCCCAGGTGAGGGGAACAATGGCTCACTGCCATCCCCACACCTTCTCCTCTCCCTTCTCCTCCATGCTCAGTGCCGCTCACCCATTCCCTCTGCACAGCGGGGAAGGGACCCAGGAGATGGGGCAGGAGCGGGGCTGGGGGATGTCACAGGAAGAGGCCCTGACCTCTCAGCTGAACATCCTCTCACTGCAGATCCACAGTCAGAGACTCGGTGCTTATTTCACACCATCTGCCCAGCCTGAAGATAAAGAACTAGCTCTCACACCAACCCTGGCCACACCCCAGCCAGTGGGACCCTCGGCGGGGTGTTTAACCTCCCCAGGCCTCAGTTTCTCATCGGTACAACGGAGCTGGTGATGCCCGCCATTTGTAAGGTGCACAAAGCAGCATCTGGCACACAAGAGCCCCTCACACGGGTGGCTATTCTAGCTGGGGTAACCATGTGTATGGTCATGCCTTTTCTCCCAGGAACATCTGTTGCTATGTCAACAGCATGAGACCTGGCCTGAGAGAGGTGAGAATCCATCAGTCAGCCCCCTAAAAGCCATCGGAGCACCAAGTGGGTAAAGTAGCCCCAAGAATGAAAATGGTTGCACCTACTTGGAAGACAACCTGTCAAAATCTACGAGACAGGGACCCTGGAGCCCGGGTCTCAGCAGCCCCCCTCCCAGGATGCACTCAAGAGCGTAAGGCAACAGCAAAAATGGTCACTGCAGCAGCGCTCACACTGAGAGGTTGGGAACAACCAATGTCCATCCACAGAGAAAGGGACACAGGCTGGGCCTCATCCACCCTGGAATGACACACAGCTGCGAGGAGGTAGAAACCAACACCTCACCGTTTCATCTCAAAATCCTGTGTAGAGCACACATTGATTTCCTGATTTTGACCCCGATGCCTAGGTTAGTGGGAGAATGTCCTTGAGTTTGGGAAATCCCACTGAAATAAATGGGAGTAAAGGGGCACAAAGCCTGCTTCTTTCTCTCACAAGGTTCAGAAAAACATGAACGAGAGAGAGAGAGAAAGAGAGAGAGAGAGAACAAGCAGGTGTGACAAAATCTACACTAATAAAAGAGAAACATGCTAACTGCCATACCTTCAAGATGCCCACCAGCCAATCAGGAGTAAGTATGCAAATTAACCCAACAAAGATGGAGGGTTAATTTGCATACACAAGCACTGAGTGGCTGGGGGTGGAGCAGGACGCAGGTGTTCTGAACCACCCCAGCTGCTTGGAGCCTCTGGGCAGCATGGGAAGGTGGAAAGGTGGCTCCAGACAGAGCAAAGTCAGTGCCGGCAGCCAGGGGAAGGGAGGCCCATTCTTGCACAAATCTTTGTGCATCAGGCCTCTAGTTTTACATAATAATAGACAAACATGTAAGTTGACCCTACTTCCACTACACCCACAGCCAATCAGTTGTGAATATGCAAATTAACCTGACAAAGATGGCAGGTTAATTTGCCTAGCAGGCACAGAGCGGCTGGGTGGGGCAGGACGCCTGCTATGAGGGGAATGGGGACAGAGGGAGCTACAGGAGTAGTGCTGTGGCCAGGAGCAAGGACTTGCCAGCTCCTGGGTGGCCCAGGAGTGGGGCCTTGCAGGCTCCTGGGCAGCCGGGAGCAAAGCTGGGGGAAGGAAGGCCTATTCACGAATATTGTGCAATGGGCCTCTGGGGTTAATATAATTGGTGAATATGGGTGAAGAGTGTCCACATGGGGAGTCTTGGGTCTATTCCTGTAACTCTTCTTGGAGTCTGGAGTCATGACGAATGAAAAAAATTTTTAAATCAAACAAACCCAAAAAACTAATGTTCAGTGCCAGGAGCAAATCACAGAAGGAACAAAACCATGTAGATGAGGAATAAAAACACACACAACAGTTCCGTGTCTTGATTGTGGATGTGTATGCACCCCAAATTCAGGATGGTGGCCCCTCGGGGAGGGGGAGGCGGGGAGAAGCCAGGATGGGGAGGGGTGTGAAGGAGGCCTCGGCCAGATCTGAGGCAACGTGGCAAAAGACAGGATTGAATAAAGCTGATGTATGGGTAATCAGGGTGTTGTTAGGCTTTTCCCTAGATTGCGCTGTGCTAGAAATACTTAATTAAACAACAAAATGAAATGCCCACGTGCACACACCTGTCCCCGGGTCCCAGAGCCTGGCACAGCCAAGCAGATACGGTGTGGGGTGCTCAGGCACCAAACGCATCAATTCCCCGGAGATGACTCGGGCTACTTTTCCTTGGTGTTCTCCACTCAATCTGGAGCTGGGGGCAGTGTAGGAAGCAATCAGGATGAGTCCACCAAAGAATCAGCCCCAGGGACTTTTTGAGAAATCCTAGGAGAGCTGCCACAGAGGTCAGCAGAGCAGAGCCAGGGAGAGTCACGGGTGCTTTTTCTGCCCTGTGGCAGCCGCGGGTCTTGGGCCAGGAGTAGCAGCCGGTGGTGCCAGAGGGAACGATGCCCTGGAATTCCCGATTGCAGGGGAAGATGCTGGCAGGGATCCGAAACAGCCTGGCAGGAATGTGGGGCTGGAGGACTCCCGAGGCCCTGGTGTGATGACAAAGGCCGGCTGCCCCGCCCCTCTGTGCCCCGAGTGTCCCCCTCTGTAAGCAGGGAGACTGTGCCCCTCCCTGCCTCAAAGGTCAGGTGAGGGTCGAATGGAAGAGTGTAAGGAAAGGATCCAGCCGCAGCTGACCCTCAGCCAGTGCTAACTACTAGGTGGGATGGAAGCTCAGGGACAGTTCCTGGAGGAAGCCAAGACCCTAGGCCCCAGGGAAGGAATTCCGGTTGGTGAGGGAGGAGGACCTGAGAACGTGTGGAGGGCAAGCACACCCGAAGACCAGTGGGGACATTGGGTTTGGGCCAGTGGTGAGCCAGTAAAGCACTTGTCTCGGACCCAAAAGAATAAGCCCTGATGTGGAGTGTCTGCCAATTCCCATGGTGTCAACACTCCCACCGTGACTGACAGGAAGCCATCAATGGTTTCACAAGCACCTTGCAAAATTCCCGAGTAGATACAGCAGGTCTCTGGGAGCCGACCAGTGGCAGCACCAATGGGATGAAGGCTTCCCTTGGCCTCCACTGTTCCCCTACCTGGAGTCCTCTACCATCCCCCTCGGCGGTTGTTGGACTGGAAGGGATCACGTTGTGGGAATGAAGGGAGGTAAGAGCTGAGTAGTGACACGGCACATGCTGCACTCCCAGAACGGGTGTGACACAGAGGGAATGGCTCTGAGCTCCATCTCAGGAGACCGGGGTCTGGTCTGTCCTTCACTAACTGGCCTTGGGCAACTCACTCCCCCTCTGTAGGTTCAGAGAGCGGCCTCTTCAGAAAAAGGAGACGGGCCGAAACCGGTTTGGCTCAGTGGATAGAGCGTCAGTCTGCGGACTGAAAGGTCCCAGGTTCGATTCCGGTCAAGGGCATGTACCTTGGTTGCGGGCACATCCCCAGTAAGGGGTGTGCAAGAGGCAGCTGGTCAATGATTCTCTCTCATCGATGTTTCTAACTCTCTATCCCTCTCTCTTCCTCTCTGTAAAAAAAAAATCAATAAAATATATTTAATAAAAAAGAAAAAAGAAAAAGGAGACGGTGGGACAGGATCTGAGGCGGCAGGTAGGTGGAGTTTCCATGTGAACCCAGGTGACTGGCGGCAGCTGCCCAGATGCTTATGCTGCGGGCTGGTCAGAGGGAGAATGTCAGGGTCTCTCCGTGACGTCCGCCCTGGGCTCTGCGCCGTTACTGAGCGTGCCCAGACCGGGGACGGAGGTCCTTCCAGCACAGCGAATTCCACGGCCCTGTGACGCATTGAACCTTGGCCAGCCGCCACCGCAGGCTTGTCTGCTAAGCCAGGCTTGGCTCGGCCCCAGCGACAGCCGGGGAGGAGGCGGGCGGCCGGGCCAGCTCCTCGGTGGCTTCCTCTCTGCCAGATGCTTCTGCCTGGACGTGCGGGAGCTGAGCCGCAGCTGCTGCCTGCTTCACCCCTGGCCCAGCCTTGGGGGGACTCAGCACCAAAACCACAGCTCCTGGCAGCCGTGTGGCGAAGGGAGAGAAACAGCCGGGTCCAGAATCAGACTCGCTCACACACACATATTAGCAAACACATGGCAAACGCCCCCAGCCCAGGTCCACAGGCTGAATACTGACACGGGCCTTGGCGGACCCATCCTGTGTGACCAAGATCCCTGGGTTTCTCTCGCCCAGAAGCCAAAGCCTTCTAGGCTGAGGGGGGCGGCACAGGGGCAGCTTCAGGCCCCTGACCCTCGGGGTGTCAGCCTCGAGGAGCCTGGGGCTCAGCTTGTGGGCCTCTGCCCGCAGCTTCTGGGGGAAGCCAGCCCCCCGGGCCTTCCGGACCCAGGAAGTGCCGAGAGCCGGTCAGGCTGTCTCGCTTGCACGTCACAGACCACATCAAGGGGTCGAGCAGTCAAAGGCCTTCCCAGTTTCCGCACCTGTGTGTGCTGCAGGCCCTGCTGCTCGGCGTGCGCCAGGCCCGGCCCGGCGCCCAGCCTGCCTTCCAGGAGGGCTGCTGGGTGCACAGCTGTCCCCTGGGGGTTGTGCCTGCCCAGATGAGGCCTGGTGGAGCCTGGGGGGCACCTGCTTCAAGGCTGTGGGCCTAAAACCCCTTTCTCAGCCGCTCCAGTCACTGCCTCACGGCTTCCCTCTGCCTGCCTTCTGGTCCCGGCTGCTCTGTGCTCTTGAGAGCCCTAGACACCCTAACCTCCTGGGCCCCTGGTTCCTCCCCCCTCCCTCTGTGACCTCCTCTGGCTCACAGGCCCCAGCCCCTTGAACCAGCCTAACCAGACTCAGCCTGCCATGCTGACCCTCCCACCCTGTCCCCGGGGCTGTGTGCGACGAGGCACTGAGTGCTGGCCGGGGCTGTGTGACAGTAGTTTAAACACAGGCTCGGGAACCAGGCCGCTCAGGTTAAAACCCCAGTTTGGTTGCCTTGGCAAGTGGTTAAACCTCTCTTTGCCTCGTTTTCCTTACATTTAATGTAAGTATAAAATATAATACTTATAGCCCTGACTGGTTTGGCTTAGTGGATAGAGTGTCAGCCTGTGGACTGAAGGGTTCCAGGTTCAATTCCGGTCAAGGGCATGTGCCTTGGTTGTGGGCACATCCCCGGTGGGAGGTGTGCAGGAGGCAGCTGAATTGATATTTCTCTCTCATTGATGTTTCTGACTCTCTATCCCTCTCCCTTCCTCTCTGGAAAAAAAAATCAATAAAAATTTTTTAAAATATACATGATATTTATAAATATTCCAAGTATTATATTTTATACTTACATTAAATGTAATATAAGTATTGCTACCTTACAGGATTGCTGTAACGAGTTCAGGATAGCGCCCGGCATATAGCAAACATTCCTTCATGTTATCATCCATCCACCCATCCACCCATCCATTCAGTAAGTGTTTATTGAGCATACACGATGGACCAGGCACCACTCTAGACTTATCATAACAATAATGACGGTAATAGTTACACACAGTCAAGGAGCAGCTGACATTACTCTCCTTCTCTTCCCCCCAAAGCAATCTGTAGAAAGTTCACTAGACAGACGTGGTTACTGGAGAAGACAGGATTTGGGGGGCTAGTTTCCTGCCCGGGACTGACGCCGGAGGCAGCAGAGACACAGGAATCCAGGCCAGCAAGGGCCCTGGGCAGGCCCCGGGGGGATAGGTGACACATGGACGGTGAGATGGGCTGAGGCCACCTCTGCAAGGAGCCAGGGAGGGTGGCCGCGTGGTGCTGCTGGGGAGTGAGGGGCGGAGAGGCCAATGGGCAGGGGTGGAGCGAGGCACTGCACCCCACACCCTTTGTACCTTTTGAATTGGAGCCCCCATCACCTATTCAAAAAAGAACCGCGGACCCGATCCCCAGTGTGGGGTGTGCAGGAGGCAGCCAGCCGATTTTCTCTCGTTATTAATGTTTCTATCTCTCTCTCCCTGTCCCTGCTTCTCTGGGACCAATAAAAAAATATTAAAAGACAACACAAAACAAAGAATTAAAACAATTTGGCCTTTTGCCTCATTGCTTCAGAGAGAGCAAGAGGGGTGGGTCACCTGCTTCAGCCATGGGAGACAATCCAGCAGGTTCCCATTCGTGCGGGAAGGATACAGGCTCATTCAGCTGGACTGAGTGAGCGTCCAGGAATGGGTCACTCAAGACATCTACCTTACCGCAGCATGCGATCTCTTTGCATATAAAATTTTAAAACTGCAAATAATAATAATAATAATAATAATAATACAACAAAAACCAGTTTGGGACTCTGAACAAGAAAGGTTTTCATTAAAGGGATTGCAGTGTGGAACTGAGCTCTCTTGTTTGGGCTGAGATTGCACAGTGGAGGTCATTGTGGAACCTATCTCAAAGCCATATTTAAAAACTGTAGATTGCCCAGCTGGCATGGCTCAGCGGCTGAGCGTCCACCTATGAATCAGGAGGTCATGTTTCAATTCTCAGTCAGGGCACATGCCTGGGTGGCAGGCTTGATCCCCAGTGTGGAGCGTGCAAGAAGCAGCTGGTCAATGTTCTCTCTCATCACTGATGTTTCTATCTCTCTCTCCCCCACTTCCCTTCCTCTCTGAAACCAATAAACATATATTTTAAAAAATGCAGGTAACATTTGATGGACAAGGACGTTCACTGCAGTGTGATTTACAGTTGCCCAGAACTGGAAACCAATGGTGAGCAACACCGCTCGTCACACGCCCAGCTCCTCCCCCAACTCAGTGGCCCAGTGACGGTTGCTTCTACTGCCCTGCCCAGACTCAGTACGGAACGTGTGATCAATAGAATTGTGTTAATGATCGAGTGGGTCAGAAATATCAGTACTATGTAAAATTGGAAACACTCGACCACTTCAGGCCTACCAGGGAAGCACGCTTAGATAGTTAATCTAATGCAAATGCAGGATCACAGATCTGTCAAGGTAGGGTTGCACAGGTCAAAAGTTTGCAGAGACAAAGATACTCACTGGATTCATTGGGGCCTTGTCTGAAATGGGGAAATGACTGGAAACAACCTAAATGCACACCCTAAAGAGACCAGGTAAATGAATGGATACTATGCAAATGTTAAAAAAAAAAAAAAAAAGAAAGAAAGAAAGAAAGAAAGAACAAAAGAAAAGAATGAGGAAGATCTCCGTGTCCTGACAGGGAAAGGTCTCGGGATGTGTGGTTAAATGACAAAAGCACACAACAGTAGGCATGCCATGCTCTCCTGTTGGAGAAAAGAAAAGAGAAATTACTGGTGTTTGCCTAACGGAGCCCTGAAAGAAGGCACAATAATTAGCGGCCCGATGTGGGGACAAGTCCCCAGGGCCCAAAGGTGGGAGACCTTTTCACTGCGTGCATTTTTAAAAATCACACTTTTATTGCGCCTCTGTGAATGTATCACCTACTTAAAAAATAAATTAGTAATGTTTCCAGAGATTTCTGAGGGCCAGGCATTGCTCTAGCTGCTTTTGCATACATTAACTTCCAGTTAATCTTTTAAAACAACTGTTTAATTCTGGTTATCGTTCCCTTGTTACAGAGGGGGAAACTGAGGCACGGAGACGCCGAGCAGGTCTCCAAGGCTGTGAAGTTAGAACGTGACGGAGCTGGGATCCGAACCCTGGCACTCTGTATGTGTACAGTCCCAGGACCTTAACTCCCCTGCCAAATCCCTCCAGATGCCTGCTTGTGAGGTAAGATCAAACTTGAAAAACATACAACAGGAGAATGAAGAGAGGGGAGGGTAGATCTTGCCCATAGAGTGGAAGTCAAAATACTGTCGAGGTGTGAACTCTACACAAATGGGTCTACAGGATCTGTCCCATCCCAACTCAGACCCAAAGGTGCTCTGTGAAGAGGCACAGAGAGATGCAAAGGACCAAGATATCAAAGACACGTGTGACGAAGGGGGTAGGGTTTGCTCTGCTGGATACCAAGTCTTGTTCTAAAGCTACACTGAGCCGAAACCGGTTTGGCTCAGTGGATAGAGTGTCAGCCTGCAGACTGAAAGGTACCGGGTTCGATTCCAGTCAAGGGCATGTACCTTGATTGTGGGCACATCCCCAGTGCAAGAGGCAGCTGATCGATGATTCTCTCTCATTGATGTTTCTAACTCTCTATCCCTCTCCCTTCCCCTCTGTAAAAAATCAATAAAATATATTTTTTTATAAATAAAGCGACACCGATTAAGACAGAGAAGTAGGTCAGCGGACCAGATTAGTCCAGAAATATACCCGCCCGTATACGGTCACTTGATTTATGTGTGGCCACAGTGGAACACTGCAGGATGGACAGTCTTTGCAACAAAATGTGCTGAGACAACTGGGTAGCCACATGGGGGGAAAAAGAAACTTGACTCCTCTTCACAGCGTCCACAAAAACCAGTTCCAGGAAGACTGTCCTGGCCTAAGTGTGCAGAACAAAACGGAAAATCTTTTGGAAGAAAATAAAGAATGTCTTCATAATCTGGTGGACAAGAGTCTTCTTTTTAAAAAAAATATTTTATTGATGTATTACAGAAAGGAAGGGAGAGGGATAGAGTTAGAAACACCGATGAGAGAGAAACATCGATCAGCTGCCTCCTGCACACTCCCTACTGGGGATGTGCCTGCAACCAAGGTACAAACCCTTGACCAGAATCGAACCTGGGACCCTTCAGTCTGCAGGCCGACGCTCCATCCACTGAGCCAAACCGGTGAGGGCATGAGTCTTCTTAATAGTATGCGTGCGTGCACCGCGCACACATACACACACACATTTAAAAAAGAAGACTGCTGAATTGGACTGCATTCAGATGAAGACTTCCTGTTCATTAAGACACCACGAAGCAGGGTGGAAGTCCAGCCCCACGCGGGAGAAGGTATCTGTAGCCCACACAACCACGCAAGGGCTCAGAACCAGCGTACGCACAGAGCTTCCACACACCCATAAGGAAAAGATGGAACGAATGAAAACATGGGCCAGGGGCTGGGCCTGGCACGTCACACAGAGGCTGTCGTGAAGGTCCTCAAAGGCAGGAGGGCACGGGGACCCCGCAATGAGAACGACAATGCGCAGAGCGTCCCGAAGACCGACTCCGCCGAGGCCTGGGGGTGGGGGGTGGGGAGGGCTTCGAGGCGCCGGGCGCCCTGCTCTGCCCGTGGGAGGTGCTCATCCCGCCGCTAGGAGGCTCTTTCCTCCTTCGTCACACTTCCCTGTACATGCCAACATGTTACACGGAGCGTGTCCTATTGCGGAGACCAGAAAGCAATGGGTGAACATTTCAGGGGAAACAATGAACACGGGAGAATAGGTGCCGGGGGCAGAGTCTCCCCGAGGATCAGCTCGATCTGGGTGTCTCCCTCACACACAACAAGGCAGAAAGTGCTGGAGCCGGACAAGCTCACCGGCCTCTCTGCTAGGGAACAAGCTGGTCCAACGCTCCCCTTACCGGTGGCCCATCAACCTTCTCTGAACCGCAGTCTCCGCCCCTGGACAAACAGGGAGCCAGCGACCTGCTCCCCACGGGACAGGGCCAGGGAGCTGGGCGGGTCGGAGGGCATTGTGTACCAGGAGAGGTGGGGACCCAGAACCAACGGGTTCGTTCCACACACTCATTTTCAGCTTAGGGCCTTCCCCGTTCTCAACCTAGCCCAGCCGTGGGCAAACTACGGCCCGCGGGCCAGATGCGGCCCGTTCGGCTGTTCTATCCGGCTCGAGCACGGAGCTGAAAGAGCGGGCCGTACCCTTTTATGTAATGATATTTACTTTGAATGTATATTAGTTCACACAAACACTCCATCCACGCTTTTGTTCCGGCCCTCCAGTCCAGTTTAAGAACCCATTGTGGCCCTGGAGCCAAAGAGTTTGCCCACCCCTGAGCTAGCTGCGCCGCCGGACGTGCTGTGCGCGCAGGTGGAATGTTTCCCGTCCGCCCCGCCCAGTGCGGTCAGCTGTGGCCAGGGCCTCATTGTCATTAATTTATAAACCAGCCGCCCGGGGCTCCTAAAGGCACTGGAATGGCCGTGGCTGCCTCTCCCCTGCATCGTCTCAGTGTGTGAACTCACGTGCTACGTGCGGGCCGTGTTTTTAACTAGGAAGGGAGAACCAGCCGGCGAGGGAAACTGTGTGCACATGCTGCGTGTTATCTGCACTGGCCACCCCCCTTCAGAGAGTCCTTCAGGGAAGGAGTGTCTCGTGGCCATTTGTCCCTGACTTAGGGGCCCCTTCTCTCAGGAGCGGCCCCAGGGGGCTGGCGGCAGGCTCAGGCTCATTTCGGGTCTGGCTTCTACACACGACCCCAGCCAGGAGGCTCGCAAGGCTCCGGGGAGGCTTGCCCTTGGCCCCTTCTGGCCCCCCTCCCTCCCTCCAGGAGCACCCGCAAGCTGGGGCGACCCGCAAGACGCGTGTCCCACGGTGACCCCGGCCTCTGGCCAGGCCTGCTGCTGACTCAGAGGTTCCCCATCCTCCGGGGAAACGGGAAGGAGGTCACAGGCCTCTCCTCCCCACCTGACCCGGGGCCGAGGGGGGAGACGTGCAGGGGGGCAGCCCCACGGGGGACGTGACTCACCCCAGAAGGAGACACAGGGGCCCCTGTGCCCTCTCTCCGGCCCCTCCTGCTGGATCTCCGCTCGGATTTCTCTTTCCCTCACCCTGGGGGCCTGGGGCCGGGGGCCGGGCCGAAGCCCATGCTGCACCTGATGCCATGTCTGCGAAATGAGGCCGAGGACACACCGAGCCCGGAGGGCTGTCTCGAGGGCAGCGTGGACCGCAGAGCGAGCGACGGCTCCATGAGTGGTCCCTGCCGGGGGCCTTCTTCCTGGACGGCGGGGAGACGTGTGTGTGTGTGGGGGGGGGGTGCAGAAAGGGCGTGGCCCGGAAAGGGAGCCGGGCTATGCCAGCCTCGCCTCAGGCTTGCTGGGCACCCTTGGGCGAGTCTCCCTCCCTCTCTGGGCCTCCATGGCTCAGTAGGGAAGTGAGCGGAAGGACACTCACAGCCCCTGGAAGGGTGAGCCGTGACCCACCTGTGGGGGCTGTGCTTTGACCAAGTGAACCCCCATTTCTAAGCTGGGGGGGGGAGGGGTGCCTGGCACAGAGCCAGCCCAGGGGCCGAGGGCAGCGACCCCGGGCAGCGGCCTCCCAGGGGCGGGCTGTGGACACGGCCCCCGCCTGCGCCTCGCAGGAAACTACTGCCGCGTCACATTCCTTCCACCCCTGGTGACACTGAGTCAGCCCGCACCCACCTCGCAGCGTGGCGACCACATTTCCTCTGCGGGGGGAGGAGCCGTCATGTGCACACTCTGCCCCGACGCTGCGAAACAAAATGGGCCCGGGGTCCCACCCGCAGGGCGCCTCTCTCCCCTCTCTCTCTCTCTCTCTCTCTCTCTCTCTCTAAAATATATTTTATTGATTTTTTACAGAGAGGAAGAAAAAGGGACAGAGAGCTAGAAACGTCAATGAGAGAGAGAAACATGGACCAGCTGCCTCTTGCACACCCCCCCACCAGGGGTGTGCCCGCAGCCAAGGCACATGCCCTTGACCGAAATCGAACCCAGGACCCTTCAGTCCGCAGGCCGACGCTCTACCCACTGAGCCACACCGGTTTCGGCAGGGCGCCTCTCTTTGTAGGTGTTTGTTCCCTGTGACCAGGGGCACCCCTTGCCGCCGGGGCACAGCTTGGGCCCCAGCTCGAGGGAAGCCACTGGTGGGAGGTTCCCAAGAGCAGGAGGCTGGAGGAGGCGAGGACACTGGCTCGTGAACCTTGGGGGTCCTCGGGCGCTGGGTGGGGAGAGAACAAGGAGCTGTGGGGAGCGGTGCCCATGCTGGGCAGACACCGTCCCCACACCCAGCGGCTGCGGGGGCAGCGAGGGCTTGGAGAGACTGGGGGGGGGGGGGAGGGCTGCTGGGCTCATTCACCCGTTCCATCGGCCACCTCGGGGAGGGCTGGGGAGGCCACCCCGTGGTGACGCTCGGAGGCTGGGCAGGTCCCACAGTGCCCTCCCAGGATGCCGGCACACCAGGAGAGAGGGGCGCAGCAGGGCCCTGCAACCTTGGGGTGCAACACAGGGCTGCGGGGGGTTCTGGGGCTCAGGAGAGAGGCCTCAGACTCGGGCAAACCTGGATTCAGGTCCTGGCTCTGCCACTGATTGCGGGGAGCTTCGATCAAGTTGCTTATCTTGCCTCAGTTTCCTCACCTGTATCTCGGGCCCTGTAACCCCAGCCTCAGGGCTGTGACTGTTAACAGATAACGCGCTTAGCAAAGGGGCCTGAAGCCAGCCCGGTAAGACAAGCTTGCTGTCCCTGTAAGTGTCCAACCGATGAACGCCAAGAACCCCACTTTGTATCTCCTTGACCGATTCTTCTATTAGGTTCTTCCACCAGAACCACCGGATATGACATCACACCTTTTCCCGGGACCTGTCCTTTCCTTGAATGTCCCCAGAGGGAGCGGGGCCCAGGCTGAGAGCGCAGGGGGACCGTGCACAGCGCGAGGACGCGTGCGTGTGAAAGAGAGGCCACCCCTACGACGGGCACTTCTCCGCTGGAGGGATGGACGGCGGACCGGGGGCCGCCCGCAGACAGTGCGGGGGAGCTTCGGGGTCACTGACCTCCATCATGGAGATATGGGTTCTTTGGGGGTAGCTCTGTGCCATGAAGTCACCGCGAACACCGAGTTAGCAAATTCTGGCCCATCGCGCCCGGGGAAGCTCAGGGGTAGGTTCCTGCCAACCTCTGACCTCATTTTTGTCAACGGATTGGCACATCCCCTCATTTTGTGTGTGATTCTGTTTGAAGACACTTCGTGTGACACGTGTCGCTGATTCGTTAATACTGAACTCACAACCGACAGCACGTGGGACTCGGGCCTGAACGAAGCTTATCCAACACACGTGTCCTCCGTGAGGCCCTGAGAAGCCTTCTTGCTTTTATAAACATTGGACAGCATTTCAATACTAAACGTGGTAGACCTTTTTAAAATACACACACACACACACACACACATATATATATATATATATATATATATATATATATTTAATTAACTTTTTACAGAGAGGAAGGGAGAGGAATAGAGAGCTAGAAACATCAATGAGAGAGAAACATCAACCAGCTGCCTCCTGCACACCCCCTACCAGGGATGTGCCCCCACTAAGGTGCATGCCTTTGACCGGAATCGAACCCGGGACCTTTCAGTCCACAGACCGACGCTCTGTCCACTGAGCCAAACCGGTTTCGGCCATGGCAGACCTTTTTACACAGCAAAACCATCAAGAAAAAGCCTAAAAGTGTGAAAAACGTGGCCCTAGCTGGACCACGACAAGGACGCTTGTTTGAAGCGTGAGCCCTGGGCCAGGAGGGCCGGGCGTCCCTCATGCGGCCTCAGGCGGGGACGTGCGTGTCGGGAGATTCAGTGTTCCTCGCTCTGCCAGGTCTGCAATGACCCCCCAGGCACTCCGGTTTGGGGGTAACAAATGAATTTTGGCAAGTAGGCGAGCTTACAGATTCTGAATCTGTGTGTAACGAGGATGGACCGCAAATGTCCCCTCACTAGGCTGGCCCGGTCGTGGCCAACCTGGACACGGGCCCTGGCCTCAGAGCAGGGCTCTCCGCCCCACACAGGGGGCCGCCGTGCCATCTGAACTCGAACCCCCCATGGGCCATGCCAGCCAGCCAGTTCCTCAGCGACCTTTAGCTGCGGAGGCCGCCCGGTTGCCAGGCTGGCCAGTTCCCGTCCGAGGCAGAGTTGACATTTGGCCGGGAAAACAGAGGAAGGTATGTGTCTGCAGCAGCTTTGGGGGAGCCTCTGCCAGCCCTGAAACCGAGGGGTGTCCCGAGAGCCACTCCCTGGGGCTTCCCCTCACCGAGTCATGAGCGGGTCGCACAATCTTAAGTTCTGATGAAGAGCCTCAGGTGTGGGGGCTGTTGCGGCACACGCTTCCTCGCAAAGCCCAGCACACAGTGGGGCTCTGTATGGATGGAGGAAGTAATGACCAGCACACAGTGGGGCTCGGTATGGATGGAGGAAGCAATGATCAGGGCTTCCTCGCAGAGCCCAGCACACAGTGGGGCTCGGTATGGATGAATGAGGGCAGCGGCGAGCACTCAGGCCTGTGCCAGGCGGGCCCTGGCCTGCCTCACGCTGGTTGGTGGGAGACCCAATCCCAGGAGGAGCATGGGAGCGTTTACCCAGGAGCCTTCTCCGTCCGAAGCACAGAAGAGGAGGCGGAGGCCGAGGGAAGAGACACGTGGCCAGGCCTCGCACCAGTTAGCCCCGTCAGAGCATAGAGTTTGGGAGCCAGAACCCAAACCAAAGTAACTAGTTTGCAGCTTCTAATGAAACCTAAAACTCACAAACACCCAACATGAAAAAAAAAAGTTTGTAGCCAAGTCCTTGGAGTGCGAGCCTCAGTCGATGCAAACATGCCTCTCTTGTCTCCTCCTCTTCGACCTCCTCAAGGGATAGACTTGCAGGTGACCCTGAAAAGCAGCTTTGCCATTTCCGGCATCTAATCGGGTGCAACAGGAGAGGAGAGAAAACGTTCTGTGTTAGGATTAAGTCTGCAGGTGACAGAAAATCCAAAATAACGGTGAAAAGTAAGCGTGCACTCCTCTCTCGTACAAAAGCCTGAATAAGGAGTCCAGGGCTGGAAGGGGACCCCGACATGTCTGGAACCCTTACTCCACCCTGCAGAGCTTCCATCCTCGAGTTCTCCTCACAGTCCAAGGTGACTGCTTCCACTCCAGCCATCACATCTGCAGCCCGCCCAACGGGAGAGAGGAAGGGGAAGTGTGCCCCTTTTCTTCAAGGACATCTCCAAGAAAACTGCACTGCCCGCGTACGTTTCACTGTCTTGAACTTCCTCATGTAGCCAGACCTTGCCGTGAGGCAGCGGGGAGTGTTCAGCTAAAAGGCACACCCGGCTGAACCTCAGGACCGTCAGCAGGCTCTGCTTTATCCCTGAACTCAAACTCCCGGGATGGGGATGGATCTCAAGGAAAGAGTGTCAAACCCTAGACCCACGTGAGTTTTCAGGAGCTTCTTTTAAAAACTGAGTGGACTTGGAAAGATGCTGTCCTATAGCTATGCCCACCGCAGCCATTAAAATGGTCACACTATGATGAGACCGCCAAAGACGGGAGGGAGGTAACGTATGTCCACAGCATGCCATGTGAAAATGTGTACAGGAAATGAGAGTAAGAAAAAGAGGAACGCAAATTCACGTATACACAATCACCACTGTGCCCATAGAGATTGAAATTAGGTAAACATGTACTTGGACAAAGATAGTAACCTTGTTCGATGCCTGAAATGTCGCTGTTTTGTGGGTATGTTTATGAACATCAGGCATGTAATGTTATTATTATTTTTTTGAAAATCAACCACACACAGGTGCACACACATCCCATATCCATGCAGGTAACAGCCTCTAATGGGGTCTCACAGCCCAGAGAATTAAGAACCCCCTCTCGTGTAACCATGACAACGGCCCCGTGAGGCAGGGATCCTGGCTCCACTTGGCAGAGGAGGGGGGGAAGGGGTGTCCTGGCAGGCACAGGTGCAGTCACTGGCCCAGGTTGCCCAGCTCTAAGTGGCAGAGCGGATCCGCAGTCCTCACCGCCGAGGGAGAAATCCAAACGTTCCCACGGGTAGCCGAGCGGGCCCCGGGCGCTTCTGGACCATCACACGCAAAGCACCTCCTCCTTATCCCCAAAGCAGCCTTCCAGGACCCCCAGCGTGTGCTCCCCCACTTTCCCGCTTTGTGCTTTTCTCCTGCCCGGGGCGCCTTTCTCTGCCAATGCCCGGTTTCCGCTGTTTCCATCCTACTCATCCTTCAAGACCCAATGGATGCCACCCCTGCAAGGAGTCTTTCCTCTCAGCACAGATGAGTGTAAAGGCGCCTTGGCACGCTTTTACACAGTGCCCTGGGCTGCAACTTTCTCTTCTTTTTCCTAATAAACCGGAAACTCTTGCATGTTCAACAAATGTTCAGTGGATGGATGGATGGATGGATGGATGGATGGATGGATGAGTGGATTGGGTAGATGGTGGGTGGATGGAGGGATGGAGGGATGCAGGGAAGGGGGAAGGAAGGAAGGAAGAAAGGAAGGAAGGAAGGAAGGAAGGAAGGAAGGAAGGAAGGGAGGGAGGGAGGGGAAGGGAAGGAGGGAGGGAAGAAGGAAAGCAGGGAGGGAGGGAGGGAGGGAAGGAGAGAAGGAGGGAGGTATTTGGATAGATGGGTATGCAGCTGTAGAGATGGATGAGTGAGGATGGCTGAGAAAGACATTAGTTGAGAAAAGAGTCTCTGGATATATTTTAGTTGAATGCTCTGTCGAAAATGTCAAGACCAGAGAAAAGGAAGCATAATGAATGTCGCCACAGGTAGAGAGCTAAGAGCTAAGTATCCCTAGAGCAGCGTGCAGTGCCAGTCTCTGACTGGCAGTGACTGAGATGAGGCAGCGGGGACAGGGAGGCAGGGTAAGAGGTCTCCAGTGAATCCCTCCCTGACAGCTTGCTCCCTTAGCCAGCGACACATGCACACACACGCACACACATACATGTGCGTGCACACACATGCATGCACGCACACACGGCAGACAGTACATTTCAGAAGCAAAGTCCTTTATTTGTTTTTTTCTGGAGGAGGCTGACCCAGGAACCATTTATCCCGTGCAGGAGTTTCTCTGGTACCACGGGGATTCCTTCTCTTTCTTTGGGGCTCCGCCCCCCCCCCCCCCATCTCCTGCCTTCCATAAACAGGCTCCGCCCTGACACCTCCGACTGAATGCCAGTCAAGGAGTCAGGCTGCTGCTTGGCATTTGAAGTCCCATCTCTTATCTGAGGAACAACATGTCCTTGGCTCTGATCCAAATGCAGGGCCAGTGATGCAACGGGGCCGCCTTTTTTTTGGGGGGGGGGGGGGGCGGCAGTGTGTCGCAGGAAGCCCAGCAGGCAGCCCTGCCCACACCCGCTCGGACGCACCCACCGGGCCTTTCTGAGCCCCGGGTGCGGGGGGAGAGGTCTGGGAGGCTCTCCCGCGGCCTGGCCCCGGACTGAGGGTGCAGGGCCTGGTCCCCGGCGGGCGCAGTTGCCCCAGAGGATGTGGCCTGAGTGTGCTCTGCCTCTGCGCACGCGCACAGGGCTTGACCACAACCGCTCCCTGCGCCGTTTCTTCTGAAAGGGAACCGACCCTCTAGGGCGGGTGGCGTTGGAACACGTACGGACTGGGGTAGAGGGGATGACTGGCAAGATGGGGGCGAGGGGCTGTGTGCCATTTGGGAAGCTCCTGACCACAGAGGAGTCTCAGCCATTGGGGAGCCTCCTCCAAGCGCCACCCATGCGGAGGGGGGTGCACCTGAGGCTGCACAGGGGCTTACGGCAGGCGGGGAGGGTGGAGGCCGAGGCCATGGCTGCCTCCTGACAGAGATTCTCCTGTCAGAGGCCCCGAGGCTGAGACCACACAGGTATGGAGCCGGTGAGGCCCTCCTGCCTGCCCTGTGGACGCAGAGGCGGAGGGAAGGGCTCTCTGTGCTCACCCCCCTCGTTCTCCTCCCTCAAGGCAGGGGGAAGGGACTGGTTTCTCTGTAGAGTGTGTGTTGTGTGTATGTGTGTGCGCGTGTGTATGCGCATGTGTATGCGTTCATGAACGTGTGCATGTATATATGTGTATATGTGTGTGTGCGTGCGTGCATGTGTATGTTGGGGGGCAGCAGAGGCACCCTGTGTCATCGGGGCCCCCACCTGTGCAGGGACCGGCTGGCTCTCTTGGGGCAGTACCAGGCGTGCTGGGGGGGCCCGGCCCCCTGTCAAGGAGCGCTGTCTGCAGCCTCAGCCTCCCCGGCAGGCCCTCCCTGCAGCTCGTCCCTGACCGCCTCTGCGTCTCCATGGCTCCCACGCAAAACAACCAGATCCAGTCCCACTCCGAGAGCCAACATCCCCCTCCCCACCCGCCTTCCGGCCGGCCACCCCCACCAGGAATGCCGGGCCTGCCCCAGCGCGGGCTCCCAACCAATGCGCTGTCTTCAAAACTGGTTTTCCAAACTACACCCTCAGCGGTGAAAACAGCCACTCCTGCCAGGCCCGGGTCAGGGCGATGCCCCGTCTCCTGTCCGGGTCTCTGTCTCCTGTGAAAGTGTGCCCGTACGTTCCAGACGGTTCCTCGGGCTGAAGGAGACAGCTGTGCCCGCTGCGAACGGCGCTTCCGCCCCCGGACTCCACGGCTGCTCTGGGGCAGCAGCTCCCGCTGTCCGCCGGCCGGTCATTCGGGAAGCACCGAGTGTCAGACCCCGCGGGACCTCGGACATCACCGAGTTCACGCTAACAGGGCAACTGAGGCCCAGAGAGGAAGGGACCCGCTTCCTAGAGCACAACCCCGAGTCAGCAGAGGGCACCCCCCAGATGTCCTCCACCTCCCTGACGTCCTGCGGCATGCGAGCCCCCAGGCGTCTTCCCATCAGCCCGGAGCGATACACCGAGGCCGACTCCCGTGGCCAGGCACGGGGCGGTGCGCTCAAGACTTCCCTCCGGCAGCCTTCTGTTTTGCTAAAAAGTCATTGAAAACGAACAGCCACCACCAACTCATCCGATCGTTTCATAACAGAAAAGCCCGGATCTCAGAATAAAGAGCAGTTCTGCCCAAGAGGAGAGCTTGGCACCGTTGGCTGATAAGCACACCACACGCACACGCGCGCGCGCACACACACACACACACACACACACACACACACGATACCAACATCTCCCCAAGTTCTCAGCGGACCACGGGCCTGCATCTGGGACCTGCGACCCGGCGGGGCTCCCCCAGAACCCACACGCCCAGCGAGCTCCATTCTTTCATCTGAGGACGCAGCATCGGCCCCTAAGCCGGCTCCACCCGCTCCCGGCCTCTCTCCCAAAGCAGTGAGGGGAGCTCAGCTGACTGGGTGTGTGTGTGTGTGTGTGTGTGTGTGTGTGTGTGTGGAACACAACTGGGCGTGGGGGCTACACAGGGTCTCCACTCAACTCCCTAGGAAGCTAGCAAGACTGGGGGGGGGGGCTCTTCCCCTCCCAATCCAGGGCCCCACCCTTCCAGGCCCCGCCCCAAGGTCTGGGCTGCCTTGCCAGTGATGCCAAAGGGTCAGGTGCTTCCAGACATAAAAGTGAGGGCTCCAAGGCCATTTAAAAAATGCCACCCAGTATATCCTCCTCCTCCTCTTCCTTCTCCTCCTCCTCCTCCTCCAACATTTACTGAGCGCCAACTGTATGCAGGACAGGAAGACCTGGAGTCTGGTCCCTTTAATTTGGGACTTTATAATTAAGCAGGAAGACATGATGTTAAAGGGCTCTGGCTTCTCTAACGTTGCTAGGCGACTGAGTAGTCCATGTGAAAAGGTTTTGGAGGATTCGAAAAGGAGACATCTCTGCGAACCAGGGGGTGGAAAGCTTCCCGGAGGAGGTGGCGGCACCGTGTGCAAAGGTGGGGAGGCTGTGGGCAGGTCTGCACGTCGGAGGGCAGCACGGCGATGCGGGACATTGGTTTCGTGCAGGACCGGAGTGGGTAGGAGCGACAGGGATTCCTCTAGGGCAGTGTTCCCCAAACTTTTGACATATGGGTACCCCTTCTATAATTTTCGTAACGCTGAGTACCCCTCGTCAAAAAAAAAAAAAGGATGTATTTTAATAACAATCAAAATATATTTTTTCTTTTTTTGGTACATACACAAAATAATAATAAGCAAAAAATAAGATTATTCATAATAAAATATAAATAAAAGTTATAAGTAACATTTATTTGCACACCGGACCATCTCATGCCTCACAAGACTGTCTTGACTTGACTCATGAGAACGTAGAATTAGGCACAGCTAAGCACGGTGCAGTGCATATCCCCACCAAACTCTTCCCGTACCCCTGGGGGTCCGAGTACCACACTTTGGGAAACACTGCTCTAGGGTCTTCTTTTAATACGAGATTGTGGCCCCTAAGTGTGATCAGGGGCTGTGGAGGGGAGGCCGGGGGGCCATGCATCTTTCCTCACTGGGCCTGGAGTAGCTGTCATCTGTCTCTATCAGCAAAATCCACACCACCAGAAGGAGTCATGGGGAGGTCAACTACTTTATTTATTTTAAATATATATATATATTTTATTGATTTTCACAGAGAGGAAGGGAGAGGAATAGAGAGCTAGAAACATCGATGAAAGAGAAACATTGACCAGCTGCCTCCTGCACACCCCCCACAGGGGATGTGCCCGCAACCAACGCACATGCCCTTTTGAACCTGGGACCTTTCAGTGCACAGACCGACGACGCTCTATCCACTGAGCCAAACCGGTTTTGGCAAAGGTCAACACTTTAGGAAAGTCATTAAAGTTGTGATTTCCCCCTTGAGCTCCACCTGAAAGAAGACGCCCATGTTTCGGACACCCCTGGGTTGTGGGTGAACGGCAGGCTCGGGGTAATAGTTAAGTCAACCAGAAGTTCTAGACCTGGCCATCAGAGCAGCACCGACCAACCCTAAGCCGACTTGCCCAGAATGAGGTGACTCCTGGCCCCTCACGTGGCTCTAAGGTGACTTTCTAATGGGGGGGGGGTCCTGGGGGACGGGGTACATGGGGGCTTCACAGGGCCCAGAGTGCGGGCCTGGACTGTGAGCCTGCGGGCCAGAGTTTCTTTTAGGGTGTGGAAGGGGGGTGGGTCTCCCAGTTGGGCACCAGCCAGCAGAGGCCCAGGTCAGTGGGCAGAGCTGGAGCTGGGAGCGGGGTCCCTGGATTCATCACTGTTCTGGGTGGGCCCCGCCCCGGAAGAACCCTCTGTCTTAGAGGCTGGGGTTGTGGAGGGGCTCCTCTCAAGGGGTTCGGATGCCCCACTTTATGTCAGCATGAGGCAGGAAGCCAGGCCTCGCCGGGGCAGCCCCTGGGCTCAGGAGCCCAGAGTTCTAGGCCCCGCTCCACCTCGGGCTCCTAAGACCTTGGGTAAGGCACTTCCTCTTTTGGGGTCCCCATTTCCTTGCTGTTACATTTGGGGATTGGATTAGGTCTGTGAGTGGAATCCTTTTTCAAACGAAATCTTATCCAGGCCCTCATCTGTCAAGCGTATGAGAGCGTGGGCTCTAAGCACTCACACCCTCAGCAGCTCCTGCACAAAATTCAGCACCGGCCCCCGAGCTGTCCCCCTCCCCCATCTCGCCCCCCACCTCACAGAGGCAAGGCATCCTGGATGCCTCCGCCTCTCCCACCTCCCCTCCCATCCGTCAGCACGGCCTGTGCTCCAGCTTCCACATTTCCACTCCCCCTCCAGCCCTGCCCCCAGCCCTCTGTCCTGGCCCCCACGCCCCGCAGGCCCTCCCACTGTCTTGTCCTCAGGACGGCCCACACCAAACCAGGTCACCCCTCCGTGCAAACCCCATCCATGGGCCTGGCTCACCGGGTCCCCCAAAACCTTCCCCCCACTTGACCAGCCTGATCTGTCCTCAGCACCCACACTCCACTCCTCCCACAGTTCCCAGCAGGCCCCCCACATCCCCCAGGCCTTGCCTCCCTCTCCCCACTTCCTCCAGGCCCCTGGTAGACGCCACCTCCTTGGAGCGGACTTCCCTGACCGCCTACCTGCTTCAGAACAGCCCCTCATCTTCACTTTCTGCCTCTTATCCTGGGAACGTCGGGGGCAACGGGGCCGAGTCTTGGCTAAATGCCTGGCCCCCGCCCACACCCCACGTAGACACCGTGTGCTGAATGAGCCTCACGTAAATCAGCAGAACCCCGAGGGGAGGGAGAGTGTCTGTGCCCATGGCACTGGGCATCCTGTCTGCATTTGCTTTGTCCCCAGTTGACATTTCCAACCAGAAGCAGGCAGAGTTTGCTTGTCAAGATCCTCACGCGCCTATTCCAGGGGGCCAACACCCAAGGGACACCCTCCGAGTCCCTGGGGGTTGAACGTGGGAGACATTCTCCAGCCGTCTGAACATCCATTTCCCCCCATCGAGAAGGAGGGGGATCTGGGCAGCCAGGTGGAAAGCTGTGCTCAGCTGAGGACCCAGGACCCGAGACCCGGGACCCGGCAGGGGTGCGGGTGGCCCTGGGAACAGGGGCTGCACCGGAGAGCCGCCTTCTGGCACCTGAGAGACGAGAAGGGTCGGGCTCCTGCGGGGAGAGCAGGGTCTCCGGGGGTGGACGTTAGGAGGGGGCAGACTGCAACCCAAGCCCAGGAATTCCTCTCGTAGGTAAGCTGCCTGACGAGTGGTGGCAAGCTCTCTGCCATGGGGCCTTTCAGAAATGTCATCACAGGGATTCTTGCTCCTCAAGCACGTCACACGCTCGGCCCGAAGGCCACATGCCTCGGCTTCTTTGGCCCGTGCTAGCCTTTGAGTGGGGCAGGCTTGCTGTACCTGGTGCAAGGCTGAAGGAGATAGGACCTAGGAACCCTTCCGACCCATGGGGTCCTCTTAAAGCAACATTGTCAGCAACAAACCAACACTCCTCCGACCCTTAGGATGTGCCCTCAGGCACTGTTCCAAGAAGGCCCGACAAGACCCCGCAGCCTCCCTCACCCTCACGCCACCCTCGCACCCTGCCGGGTCCCTGGTCGGGGGTCCCCAGCTGAGTTGGCCTGTTAACCCTTCGCTCCTCCAACCCTCATAACCATCCTGTGAGCGGATGTTATTAGCATCCCCCACTTCCAGATGAGGCCAAGGCCAGGTCTCTGGCCCAAGGTTAAACGGCTGGCAAACAGAGGGGCTGCACTCGACCAACAACAATAATAGTAACGGTAACGAAGGCCAGGGTACAAAGCTCTTCTATGCCCTGTAGAAGACTCATTTAACCCTGTAGACAACTGTAAGGGGTAGTTCCTGCTCATTTTACGGCTGAGCTAACTGCGGCCCGGAGAGGTTAAGTCACCGGCCCACCGATGAACAAAGAAAGGCGAGAGGAAGTGGGCCAGGCTCAGTCACCCCTGGGAGGAAAATGGGAAGTTGGAGAGGTTAGGACGCTGGCCCCTCACCCCGCTTTCCTCCTAGGGAAACGCCTTAGCAGCTATCACCCAGAAACATTGGGTGACCCGGATACCTGCCCCTGGTGGGTGGGTGGGGGTCGCGGGGAGCCTTCCCCAACGGAACTCCCGGTTCCTCCCACTGGATGGCATTTGCCTTTCCAGAAGCCACTTCCAAGGGAAAGCATGCAGGCGTACCACGGGGTGGGGAGGGGGTGAGGCAGGAGGAGGAAGGCGTTCAATCTAGATGAATGTGAATGGAAGGGCCCCTCCAAGCCACCGCACCCACGAGAGTGGGAGCCAACATCTCCAGCTGCCCCCTCTCCCCCCACCTCCACTTGGACGGCATCAGATGGGCCCAAGCCTCCCGTTTCACCAGCGGACAGCCGAGGCCCTGGGAGCTGAGGTCACCCAGCTAGGCCGGGACTTTTTAAACCAAAACACCTGGGGACGGCGCTCCTAGAGGCGCCCCTCAGCCCTGGCACCCAGAAAGGTTCGAAGACTCTTTGCCAGGAATCTGCCTGCCCATGGGGGCCTCCTCACCTCCCCAAGCTTCCCTGGCGTCCCGCTGGGCTGAGTGAGGCCCCAGAACCTCCGCGGGGCGGCCCAGGGCGCCGTCCCAAAGCCTGAGGTTTCGAGGCGGTGACACCAGTCCCCGGAGACCTGGTTCCCACACGTTCCAAGCTGCGCCCTCTCCGGAGATGCCGCCGGACACGCTCAGCCCACGCGCCCCGGTCCCTCCCCAAGCACCCGGCTTGGCAAAGGCCGGTCCGAAGGTCACCGTCCCGGACGCACCGGAGGGGGAGGGGGGAGGGAGGGAGGGAGGGGATCCCGGTGGGTCCTCAGTCCAGGCAGGCTGGCCATTTATGGACCCCGGTCCCCCCTCCCCAAGTCCGGCCGCACTAGCGCCCGTGCACGCCTGGCGAGCAGGCGGAGCCTCGGGTGTTTGCATCCAAAGTTCGGGAGGGACGGGAGCCGGCGGGCCACGTCCGCACGGCCCCCCGCGGCTCTGACAGGTAGAGCGGCCGCCCCGCTGGCTCCTTCCCGGGCGGGGAGCGCCGGCTGCCCTTCCCGGGCGGGCGGGGAGCGAGCGGTGCCGGGCTGGAAAGTTTGGCCAAGTCCCCTCCGGGCCGCGGACGCACCAGGGCCGCCCCCTTCCCTTCCGCGCTGCACCGAGGCTCGGCCGGGCCGTAGCCAGGGGCTGGGTCTCAGCGGGACCCCCCCCCCCCAGGTCCGCGGCCCCGGGGACGGGGGTGCGGGTGGGGCGGCGGGAGGACGCGGCGGGGGGACGGGGGACGGGGGACGGGGACACCCAGGCAGGAGGGGCTCGGCCCGGACTTACCCCGCGGGGTCCTCGCGCGCCAGCGCCCCGGCGCGCCGGCTCATGCCGCCGGAGCTCGCGGGCCGCGCGGAGGCTCAGGCGCCCGGCGGCGGGGGCCGCGGAGGCCCGGGCGCCCGCATGCCCCGGCCCCGGCGCCGCCGAGGGGAAGCCGCGCTCTGGGCGCCCGCTCCCCGCTACTTCCTGTATCCGAGCGAGCGAGCGAGCGAGCGGGGCTTCAGGAAGAGGCTGGCCTTGGTGGTCAAGGGTTGTTGGTTTTTTTTGTTTTGTCAAAAGCCTTTCGGAGGCGGCTGGCGGCCCGGAGCCCGCCCGGGGCACACGGAAACCGGCGGCCGCGCCCCCGGGGCCGGGCCTGGCGCGGGCGGTGCCTGGCGGAGGCGCCGGGCGCGGGCGCCCCACCGCGGGTGCAGCCTGGGCGGCGGGGCTGGGGCTGGGGCTGCGGCCCGGGAGGCTCCGAGAGCCGGGAAGGAAACTCAGAGAAACGTCTCCAACTTGGCCGAGAGTCCCGTGGGAAGGAGGGCGCTCCCCGCCCCCCCCCCCGGCCCTCCACGGTCGCGGGCTGGCGGGTGGGGAAGGCCAGGAGCTCTGCGCGGGGCACCCGCGGGACAAGGAGCCCCCACATCGCCCAGGGCCAGCGGCAGAACAGAAACAGAGCGCCTCCCCGACACCCCTGACAGGTGGCCGTGCTCCCTCCTCTTGGATGCCTCCGCTGACCATCAGCTCACTATCTTACAAGGCAGTAATTTCCCCCCCCCCCCCCCCTCAAGCCAGGGACCTAATCCATCTGTCCCACACCTAGATGGGAGCAGAGGGTGGAAGCGATATACAACACCCTCAGCAACCCCCTCGGGAGGGTGAGGCCTCTAGTCCAAGTGCCTGGGACACTCAAAAATGCCCTCAGGGCGTTCCACAGTGAGCAGAGCAGGATACTATGAAGTCGCCTCAGTCTAATGCCAGGTGTAATGCCTTGTCACCACTGGGGGCCAGTTAATGCGTTGTTTTTGGAGCTGTCGCATGCATTGCAGGGTATTTAGCAGCATTCATGGTCTCTATCCACTAGAAAGGCCAGGTGCAGAGGGTCAACAGGGCGGTAGCCCCGGGCGCCTAGCCATGGGCAAAACTCCACCCCCTAGAACCACCGCTCCCTTACCATGAACCCTGGAGATGACACGTAGGCCTCAGGTGTGCTTCAGCTCCAGGCCCAGAAAAAAACCCAAAAAACAGCCAAACCAGGTAGGGAGGGGCCATGGCTGACACCAGGACCAGCTGCCATGACTAATGATCCCCTGTGAGACCTCCACCCTGAAAGGGCACGGGCAGCTGAGGAATATTCTATTGAGGTTCCCCCCGGAGACCTCAGGACAGGGACCCTGCCAAGGGTCTCTCTATGGAGCACGCCTGAGTCCTTCCCCACCCCCTCCCCCGGGTGCATTTTCCTTGCTTCTCTTTCTCCTAAGCTCCCAGGGCCTGTCTTTTGCCTCAATAACTTGTTTCCTGAGCCCCCCCCCACACACACACACACTTTTTTTTTCCTTCTACGGCCCACTTCCTCTACCTCTGTGACTTGCTAAATAAACTTTATCTTACAGTTTGAGTCTTGGCTCTGAATTCTTTCTTAGCCGGAACTCAAGTACCCAGGTTGTTGAACCCAAGTCCGGCATGACCTCACTGCTCTGACCCCCGGTGGGTGCTGCTTTTCGGCTGCTGACACGCCCATCCAGTGGAATATCGTTAGGCCATAAAAAGGGACGACACGTGATACGTGCTGCAACATGGATGAACGGGGAAAACATTACGCTAAGGGAAAGAAGCCAGCCACAGAGAACCACGTATTGTAGGGTATATTTACATGAAATGTTCAGAATAGACAGATCCGTAGAGACACCCCATTGGTAGTTGCCGGAGGCTGGAGGAGAAGGGAGGATGGGGCAGGCTGGCTACTGGTTACAGGGTTTCTTTCTGGGGAGAAAATGTTCTAGCGTTGATTGCGGCGATGGTTGCATAACTTTGTGGCTACACTGAAAAGACTGAATTGTGCACTTTAACGTGGGTGAATTGCATGTTATGTGAATTCTATCTTAAACTATTATTTAAAAAAAAAAATACGGCCTCCTGGAGGCCACCCTGACTGCTCCGGCCACTCCACTTCCTCCTCTGCTCAGACTCCCACCCAGCCCCCATCAGTCCGTGACCAGGACCCACTGACCTCTCCTCTCCCCGGGAGGCTAAATGCTCTCCTCACTGGGTGGGAACATCTTCCCCACCTCTCCCCGGACAGGACTGTAGCTCCCTGATCGAAAACACAGGCTTCGACCACAAACTTGCATCCAAATCTCAGCCCCGGCCTTCCAGCTGGGTAGCCTGGGACAAGTCACTTCCTGGTGCCTCAGCTTGTACAAGCCACAAGTACAAGTGGGGTGGCAAGAAGGCACCCAGTCCAGGGTGCCCTTAGCAGGCCTTTGCTATTGCTAAAACAAGCCCACCGGCCACTCCAGGCCTCCCTGGGCCCCGGGGACAAGATCTATCCAACTGTAGCATCTAGAACAGTCCCTCAGGCCCTTCTAGGCTGATGTGAGCTGTCAGTAATCCCACTTTTCCACATCTCCCCCCCAAAGAAGTTTCCTTCAGCTCCCTGGGCCATTGCTGAGAAACCCAGGACAAGCCCCTCAAAGCCTGGGCCCCGAGGCTCCCGCCTTGTGCCCACAGAGGCCTCCACGGGCCCACCGCTCACCTGCTCCGTGAAGATGGCGTTCCTCCGGGAAGGACACCAGACGAAGTCCCACCCTGGCCCTGTTGCTACTGTAGGGGTTCAGAATGAGTCACCCCAAGATGTGCCTCTGTAGTGTGCAGGTTATTATGAGAGCTCAAGAGAAACTTACTCCAGCCCCCCCCCCCCCTACCCTCAAACTACTTAGAAAAACTTAAACTCGAGGCCTTGCTCATACGAAATGATTATCAGAGAGAACTTTTTTTTTTTTTTACCTATTTTTAAGGCAAGGCAAACATGCAATAACTGAGCATCTGCTCTTCTTCATGCAATGACCTTCCCCTCTGAAGGTCATTTACTTTCCTGACTTGCAGCCTCTCAGGTATGTGGGTTCTCTGACTCTCATGTAGGTGGGGTACCCATGCATGTCTGTGTAAAGAAACTTGGCAATTTTCTCTTGTTAGTCTGCTTCATGAGGAGCAGGGCAGGGGCCTGCATCAAGGGACACAGCCTGTCACGGCAGTCTTGAGGGAGGCGACCAGGAAAATAAATACTCTGATCTCCTCCCTTCCTCCCTCCAATCTCTTGCAGTCTGCCCCCCCCCCCCCGCCCTGCCCCCCAATTACAAAGCCAGCTGGAAGCAGAAAGCTTGGGAGCCCATTGGTCAGTCCCTATGGGTCAGCCTCCTGGGATGTAGAGAAAGGCTGGGGCAGAAAAGGGGAGGAAGGGGGGGGGGAATGGGGGGAAGGGGGGACACCAGGAAGGCAAAGCTGTGGAGTCAGACAAATTGGGCTCAGATCCTACACAGGACCAGCCCATTTGCTAGCTGAACGCCGCTGTGCAGTGACATCTGTCTCTGACACATGGAACGGGAGACCCACCGGGCAGGCCCTGCCTGAATCCCTGTCTGGTGAAATTGTCAACTAGAGTAAAATGGTTGCTGTATGCCGTATTTTGTTTTTGCAAAAGCAGGTACCGAACCCACTTCTTTCTGTGACTTTTTCCCTCTTCTCTGACCATCACTAAGCCCCACACGGTTTTGAAAATTTCTCCCTGTTACTTTAGAGAAATCCTTATGAAGAGAGGAGGAGAGGGAGGGCGGAGGGAGGGGTCAGCAGGGAACAAAGCCTCTGCACCGGCTGGCAATCTCAGAGAGAGAGAGAGAGAGTGCTCATGAACTGAGGAGACACCCCAAAAAGCTTTCAAAGCACCCCTCCCCCCAATCTGAATAATCAGTGGGCTTCTTGCCTGGTGTCCCACTTCCCCTCGACCAGCCCCACCCCTCCCTGCGGCAGAAACTGGAAGCTTCCAAGATCTTTCTCAGGGAACCTGGGTCCTGCCCAGACCACCAGCTGCATCGGCTCATCTGACTCAGAGGCCTGTCGCTGAAGCTCGTCTGCTCCCGACTGAAGTGCCCTCTTAACCTGCACTTGTCACATATTTCAGACACTACACGGGTCTCACGCTTCAGTTATCCTTCTGAGTGCAGGCTCCTTGGGAGCAGGGACTACACTGTCCTTTTAATTGTTTCCTCTCCCTCCCCGCCGCCCCTGCCAATATCCAGTGGAGGGCTTTGCAAACAGCAGGCACTTAATAAGCACTTGTCGGCTAAATGAGAACAACTTGGAGACAAAGAGAAAGGCTTTTCCATTTCTGAGTTCTGTTCCACTGTGAGTATTGCTCCGACTCTGCCATGGGCTAAAATTAGGGTCAAGAATGCCCCGAATTCATTGTCTACCAAGTGGTGACACCAGGGAGGCCCTAGGAGGTGATGGTGGGTGGGATGAGCCTTGCCATCGGACGATGCTCTTGGGTGTAGGTGACAAAAAACCCAGACTCTAGGTGGATTGAGTACAAAGGAACTGGATTGTTTGGTATAACTAAAAGACTAGCGCTTCAGTTAGCTATTGCTGTGTAACAAATTACCCTAAAACTTAGTTCTTAAGACAATACATTTATTATCTCACAGTCTCTGGGAATTGGGGGTCTTGGCATAATTTCGATGGTTGCCTCTGCTTCGGGCTCTCTCCTAGGCTGTAGTCAAGTTGTTGGCCAGGGTTGTATCTGAACACTTAGCCAGGGAAGGATCTGTTTCCAGACTCACATGGTGGTTGGTAGGATTCAGTTCCCTGCCGGCTGTGGGCTGGAGGCCATCATCAGTGCCTGGCCGCGTGGAAATCTCCAGTGTGGCCACTGCTTCATCAAAGTGTACAAGCTGAGAGGGCAGCAGAGAGTCCCCTAGCAAGATGGACGTCACAACCTTATAACACCCAGTCATAGAAGTGGCATCCCACCGCCCTTGCCCTATTCTGTCAGAAGCCAGTCATAGATCCTGCCTACCCTCAAGAGGAAGGGATTAAACAAAGGCGTGGACACGAGGAGGCAGGGTTCGTTGGGAGCCACCTTAGACGCTGCAGGCCCAGGTGCAAAACCATCAGGGCTCAGCTGCCGTCCATCACTCAGGTTGGTCCCTCTCTCTGCTCTGTAGGCGAGTTCTTCTACGGTTCCAAGACAACTTCCAGTGCCCGTTGGAATCATGTCTCTGGGGTCCGTCCTGCAAGAAAGGGGGAAAGCCTCCCTCCTATGCCTGGAACGGAAGTCCATGCAGTGTGGTTGGCCAGGTGACATGCCTGGCCCAGTCACCAGGAGAATATCATGCACTGATGGGCTTAGGTTAATTAGGACCCACACGGGGTCCTGGGTGTGGAGGTGACCTTTCCTGATCATGTTGGGGAGAGGATGAGACCTCATCAAAATTAGGGATCTGTTGGGAAGGAAGAAGAGGATGGATGTCAGGTAGATAACCAACAGGGTCCACTACAACTGCATAGAAACGGCCAGAAAAAAACTGTTTTTTAAAAAAGCTGTTTTTAAAAGCAAGTCATGGCTCCAGTCATTAATCTACAAAAAGCACAAAAGATAAAGCAAATATTCTTCCGGTTTTCAAAGGCTATTGTCTGGTTCTTCAGAGAAGTCATTCATGTCATCCACGAATGAGTCAAGGATTGACGTGCATGTTGGTTGTTTCACGTTGGTGGCACCCACCAGTGTAAACAAAAACATGTTCATTTACAACATTCTTATTGCTCCTCAGTTGCAACCAGAGGTTTGTTACAGACACAAGTGTTTTGTAAAAGTCTGTGAAAGCCCCCGGTGAGAATTAGTTGGCTATGTGGACTATATAGTAGAGTAGTGCACATCTTATAATTTAAGAAAACAAGGTCATGTTGTAGGTAAAATTCAATATGCTCTGACATCAAGATTCGGCATGAGAGAGTCATTTTCAAGATCATTTTCTTTCTTCCCTCCACCCCGATGAAGGATGGTCCAGGAGGCCTAAGGAGAAGGGAGCCCTGGGTGGGTGGCGAAGGACTCAGCCCTTAACGTTGGCTGCAGGCAAGGGGGAAGGCAGCTGGCCCAGGAAAGACTCCCTTGCCTGGTTGTCACGTCCTCTCTCTTGGCAGCACTTGGAGTGAGAGAATGGAAAGAGACTTTGAAACAGTGACCTCTGGGAAACGAATCCACATTTTTGACAAGAGGCCAGGTAATTGAGCATTAGCAGCTCATCATCTCCGAGTTGGCTCATCTACCAGACGGCAAGCCAGGAGGCTGAAGCTGTTCGCTGGGAAGCAGAGTTCCCACTACGTGCCAGGCACTGTGACCCTACTGTGCGTGATGGTCATAAAGGGCTCCAAGGGCAAGGACACATACCACATGATTTTGCTCCCCCCCCACCCCCCCCCACCCCCCAGGAACTCCTCATGTTCTATTGGGCAATCTGTCATCATGTCTGTTTCATCGTGCGTGCCCAAGTTTGGGGTTTAGGACAGTTGAACAAATGGGCTAACAGGCTAACACCTGTATACATAATGTACTAGTTATCCATAGATGCATAACAAATTACCCTAGAATTTTATAGCTTTAAACAACAATAAACATTTTTGGTTTTTTGTTCTCTTACACCGTTTCTATGGGTTTTAAATTCGGGAGCAGCTTAACTGGTTGGGTCTGACTTAAGGTCTCGTGAGACTGCAGTCAAGATGAAGGTAGGCAGCCTTTTGGGGCTATGAGGCAGAAGCGATACGCTGAGGAAGATAGAGCAGCAATAAAGAGACTGGGTCGCCAGTGGCCACCATTGAGAGGTAATTGCTAATCCTCTTCATTTGTCTTTTGTCTTGAGGGCAAGGACTGTATCTTATACTTTTTTTTTTTTTTTTTTTTTTTTGTAGAGTGTGCTTGGAGGAGAAGACTGTCCATAGCTACTTAAGGGTGAGGCCGTGATTTATTTCTCTCACTTCTCCCTTTCAGGAACATTTACTTCCTCTAAAAATCAAGTGTGGTGTCCTCGAGCCTTCTGTGTGAGAAAGAAAGCCTGGGTGGGACCAGGTCGGTCAGTGTGAGGAAGTCTGAGCCCACGCTGGTCTTCTTAGCCACGGCCCCAGCCTGGGCTTCTGAGCTCCTCTCAGGGAAGGGTCCGAAGACAGGTGTGCCCTCAGCAGGAGGCTCCTGGGACCTCCGGTAAGAACATTCCCAAATGTGGACTCACTTCCTGAATGAGCCCCTGTGAGGGTGGCCGGGTGCCAGGGGGAGGGCCGCTCGGGCTGCTTCAGCACCACAAAACGACGTCCCATCTCAGCCCCACTCTTGTCCACTGTGTGACCTCGGGCTAGTTCAGGGGTGGGCAAACTTTTTGACTCAGGGGCCACCATGGGTTCTTAAACTGGACCGGAGGGCCGGAACAAAAGCAACCTGACCATGCTGGCACTCTCATCTTGGATTGCTGGTGAAGGAGCGGAGGGGAGAGCAAGAGAACCCTCCGCTCTTTCGGCTCTGCAGGCTGGATAGAACAGCCGAAGATCCGGCCCGCGGGCCGTAGTTTGCCCACGGCTGGGCTAGTTTCTCAGCCTCTCTGGGCCCACGTTTCCTCTTCTGGAAGACGGGTGGAGGCACACGGCCCTCACAGCTGGAGGTGATCGAGAAGGTGGCTAACAGTGTCTGTTGAATAGAAGGCTGGTGACAAATGTCAGTTTCCCTTCCTTGACTTACTTTTGCCCCTTTGTTTGTTTTTATCAGAGTAGACCATATGCCCAGCTCCCTGGGCGCTTCCGTGCCTTCCATCCTGTGCCTTTTCCGTGTCAGGGGTGCCCAGAGAAATGTTGTGGGAAGTTTGAATCCAACCCAGCGGGCCATAATTAACAATGCCTTGAACAAGGTGATGTTGAGCGTCAGAAAGGGAGGTGTGATCTCCCTCCTGCCCTGGGAGTCTCGTCCACAGAAGCCCCAGATGCTGGCCCTGCATGGGTGGTCCTCACAGGGATCTGGGCCCAGGCCAGGGCTGGCTACGTGCTGTGCAGGATCCCATGCAAAACGAACACGGGCGACCCCATGCTCAGAAAGGGTGCATATTTCAAGACAGCTTCTGCAGAGCGTTAAACCAAGCATGGGGCCCTTCTAAGTGTGGGGCCCTCTAAGCCTGGGTTCTGGGACCACATAGGCAGCGTGCCCATGAAGCTGACCCTGGCGTGGGGTGTCCCACACCTGCTATTTTGTCTGGTCTGGGCAGCCCCAGTGAAATGGAAGGAGACCAGGTTTCCAAAGCTGGCTCTCACAGTGCACCACTGAGGCACCCGGTGCTCTCTGTGCCTCATTTTCCCCACCTGTGAAATGGGGACAATACGCACTGTGTGATTCGCTGACCTGGTACTCCAGGAGGCACCTGATGGATCGATATGCTCAGAACCAAGACCACGTGGCTTGAGGACCCACAAAGCTTCAGGACCCGAATTACCAAGACAAAGTCTTCACACACTGTGGATTGACTTAATCAGGAAAGAGTTAAATGAAAGGGTTTCTGACTTACTCGTCTAAAGTAGAACCTGTGGGAAAGATGTTTCCCAAATATTTAAAAAATTCCAATTCACTGCGGACTGATGGTTTTTTATAAGTATAATAAAAACGACCAGGAGAATGCAATAAAAAGGTCCGGCATAAAATTAACTCATCCTGTTGCCATAAATATTTCTATTCTCTCAGTTTCTAGGCTCGTCTTGGTGCAGACTGATGTTTGTGAGCCTGTGCAGGAGCCTAGGGCAGTGATCGGCAAACTCATTAGTCAACAGAGCTAAATATCAACAGCACAATGATTGGAATTTCTGCCGAAACTGGTTTGGCTCAGTGGTAGAGCGTCGGCCTGCGGACTGAAAGGTCCCGGGTTCGATTCCGGTCAAGGGCATGTACATTGGTTTCGGGCACATCCCCGGTAGGGGGTGCGCAAGAGGCAGCTGGTTGGTGTTTCTCTCTCATCAACGTTTCTAGCTCTCTATCTCTCTCCCTTCCTCTCTATAAAATATCAATAAAATAAATATTTTTTTAAAAAAAGATTGGCCAAAACCTGTTTGGCTCAGTGGATAGAGCGCCGGCCTGCGGATTGAAAGGTCCCGGGTTCGATTCCGGTCAAGGGCATGTATCTTGGTTGCAGACACATCCCCAGTAGAGGGTGTGCAGGAGGCAGCTGATCAATGCTTCTAACTCTCTATCCCTCTCAATTCCTCTCTCTAAAAAAAAAAAAAAAAAAAAAAAAAAAATCAATAAAATATATATATTTTTAAAAAGATTGGAATTTCTTTTGAGAGCCAGATTTTTAAAATTTAAACTTCTAACACCACTTCTTCAACATAGACTCGCCCAGGTATTTTGTGGAAGAGCCACACTCAAGGGGCCAAAGAGCCGCATGTGGCTCGCGAGCGGCAGTTTGCCGACCACTGGCTCAGGACTGATCTCCTCACCACTCGGTGTGAACCAGGAGTGTTCAAATCACCTGGGAACGTGCTAGAAATGGAGCATGTTGGGCCCCATCCCGCTCACACCGAGCCAATCTGCTTTTTTAACAAAATGCCCCGGTGATTCATGTGCATGTTAAAGTCTGGAGTGATGCCGAGGCAGCTGAGGCTCAGGAAACCTGTAGAATAAAGGAATTAACCAGAACCCTCCCAAAATCTCAACTTCTCAAGGCCCACGAGCTGATGGCATAACCTTACTCCGGGGAGCAGGAGCAGCCACACTGCAGGGCTCAGTGTGAACATGAAAACCTACAAAACAACATTAAGACTTTTGAGATGGTGCCTGGCTGGCATGGCTCAGCGGTTGAGCATCAACCTATGAACCAGGAGGTCATGGTTCAATTCCCAGTTAGGGCATGTGCCCAGGTAGAAGGCTCAATCCCCAGTGTGGGGCATGCAAGAGGCAACCAATCAATAATTCTCTCATTATTGGTGTTTCTATTTCCCTCTCTAAAATCAATAAACTATATATATATATATATATATATATATATATATATATGTATATAAATTTCAAGATGGTGACAACTTGGCCCAGGGCCCTTCTGTGTGACCACAGGGGGCCTGATGAGGTAGTAAAGGGTTGGTCATTCTGGACCCATTTGCATTGGCTAAGTTAGGAGATTTCTGCTTTGTTTTATTCATTAGCAATCATTATCATTGAAAAGTTCCAACCCTCATCCTTTTGAAGTTCTCTTTTTTTCTTCTCAGTATGCAAATATAAATGGTTTCCAATGGCTATTTTTCCAGTGTAAATATTCTTTAAAAAAAAAACCCACACAAAATGTATGCCTAGTAAATGTGAATGGAAGCTCCACATAGGGAAAGACAACTCGTGCTCATTTGCTTTATTGACAGTGTATAGCCTGGATATGTTGCATTGCAGTACTGGCTGCTATATTTCTGATAACGATTTCGTTCGTGTTTACTCTAGGTTTTTTCTTCACAACGAAAACAAACTCATGCCAGTTTTTAGTATCCAATAATATCAATTCATTCCCGTTGAATGACAGCTTTATTAAGCTAAGAATCTCAGGTCACACACAGAGCATTCACAGTGCAGGAGGTCACAGTTATTGGAAAATAGGTAGCGGGGATAAATAGATTGACTATTTACAACTTTTCAGCTCCCCACTCACGCTCCTGAGCGTGAACAAAGGTGGTAGCGTTCCGCCCAGCACACTGAGATGTCTTGCAGGGGGCTCAAGCGATGTCTAAGAGCCCCCAAAGTTCTTAGTTTGGGCTGTTTGCTTAGGGGTTCTCTCCGGCCACAGAGCCCTCGGTTCTCTCTGCCTGCTATCGGGTAGGTCATGGCGGCCCGCAGGAAGGGCACGCGGCTGGCTCTGCAGAGACGGTGCCCAGCCCACCTCCTGGGCATCTGGGCTGTGCGGGCCTCTCCTCCCGCGGCCTTCTCCTTGGCAGCTGCTGCCTCTGCTCCTGGGGCCGGCCCCATCTGGCTGGCAGCCCTCTTTCCTCTCTAGGTAATCAAGGTTCTCTTTGTGTGCAGACAGCGAGCATCCACGCCCGCTGGCAGCGGCTGGCCCGGAGACACACGCAGAGGGCGCCTGCCAGGCAGAAAGTGTGCTCTGAACTGGACACCAGCCGTCCGGACGAGCAGTTCCCCCAGGAAACTCCCCAGGAGCCGGCCACAGCTCTCTCCACGGGACCCCCGACTATGCTCAGGCCAAGCCACGTGGGGAAAGCTCCAGGAAGTGCCCTACAGCTCAGAAGGGCACCTCTGGGGGTGAGGGCAGTGGTACCTCCATGGCCAAAAAACAAAACAAAAACCATCTGATCTGGAAAAACACTGCTGTGCCCACTCCAGCCACCTTCAGCGGAGGAAAGGCCTGGCCCTCTGTGAAGGGGCTTGCGTGTCTGCCTGGACGTCTGGGAATCCCAAGGGGAGCGGAGAGGGGTCTGTTCTGGGACCCTCCCTGCATTCCACACCTCGCGGCTAGGAGCAGAGGCCGCACACGCTCTCTCTTGACAGCTTCAAACAAATTGTTCTGCGGCGGCGGCGGCGGCGGGGCGGGCAGGGCGCAGACTCTCTCCGGGATTAAGGGTTTCGTTGGCCTTGACGATGGAAAAGCCCCAACCCACGTGCTGCATAAAAAGCAACTGTTTGAGTTCTGGCAATGGTGGGAAGAGGTGTGGGCTATGCCTGTATTTGCCACCAGGCTTTTAACCAAGCGGCAGCCAACCCAGACCCACCGATCTGCCGAAGGCAAGGCCACACAGCCACGGCTGGACTTCCCTCCCCCCCCCCCCCCCGGGTACAGGGAGAGTCTTCCACTCTCCTCGCCCCTGTCCGTGCCAGGACGCCAGGCAGCGACATTCTCCCAGACCAGAAAAGAGGGTTTATCAGGCACTGCGGCCAAGAGGGGGAAGGCTCCAGGTCACAGCGTGGGCAAACTATGGCCCGCGGGCCGGATCCAGCCTGTTCGGCTGTTTTATCCGGCCCGTGGAGCCGAAAGAGCAGAGGGTTCTCTTGCTCTCCCCCCCGCTCCTTCACCAGCAGCCCAAGAGGAGAGTGCCAGCATGGTCAGGTTGCTTTTGTTCCGGCCCTCCGGTCCAGTTTAAGAACCCATTGTGCCCACCCCTGCTCCAGGACCTTGGCCGCTAGACACCGACCCCCAGAGGCGACGAGAAGCCTAGAAACACGTAGACAAAAGGTGATGCGAAGCCAGTCCCGGGAACCGGAGCGTCTGTCATTGAAAAGCTAGAATTCTCTAACCCCAGTAAGAGTTCAAAGCTCCCAGGCCACTCCTCTGGCCTCACTGTTGGGACAAAACCAGCGTCCCAGTGTAGTTTTCCATGTTAAGAAGCACATACACCCACCTAAATGCCCTTTGAAAATCTGTGCCCCTGCGGACCGTGCCCTCTGGGGAGCCTTCTCTGCAGCACAGCCCCGGGGTCCCCCACCCACCAGGTTGGCAAGAGGCGGGGCTCAAAGTGAGTGGCAGAATCTGGCCCCCACCGAGTCCTCTGCCCTGTGGGCTGGGCCCATGGAAAGACCCGCATGACTGACGGGAGGAAGATTTACCGAGGCCTTCGGGATCCTTCCCCACGCTTTGAGGAGCCGAGGGAGCCTTGAGGGGCAGCAGAGTGCAAAGCCAGAGAGAGCAGGTGCTCACATGTGGTGGTGGGGGAGGGGAGGGGCGCCCAGACACTCTGGGTGAATCCACAGGGAGAGAGAAAGAGAGAGAGAGGGAGAAAGGGAGGGAGGGGCTGGGGGGGCAGGGCGTTGGGGTTGGGGTGAGGGATGATGACTTCCAGCCACCCAAGAACCACCCAGAGAGCATTTTCAGAAACTTCTGGAAGTTTCTATGGGCACGATGTGGCAACGAAGCTCCCAGGATGTGGGCCATCTCAGATGCCCTGGACACACCTGCTAACTTCCTGAAAGGGAGGAAGACAGGCATGGAAATCATGTTTGGAGGCACTAGAACAAGCGTGTCAAACTCAAGGCCGAGTCAATATAACGGTATGTAAGAAACATTTTAATAAAAACTTCGTAACTTAATTTTCACAATATTCTGTTATACGTAACTATTAATAATGAACTACAACGCTCGCTAATGACTGATGACTATAATCATGTTGTATTCGTTTCCCTTCTGCGCCTTCCGCGAAGGCGCACCATTTCTCTCCACTAATACCGGCAGTGAGTATTTTAGCAGCTGATGGCCACGTCATTGGTCTTGGACTGGCTTTTTTGGTGTGCGCAACAGGAAATATTTTGCTTCCGGAGAAGAAAAATAGGTTTATTTGCGTTACCCTTAATAATTTGTGCAGTTATGCAGTGTCCGGTACGTGAATGTTCAAGGAGAAATATTAATTTTTATTAAAATGTTCTATTATTTTATGTTAACCATGACTCACTCATGTCAGCCCTTTGTATTCAGCACGTCTCTATGGAAATAAACCTACGTTTCTATGAAAATTGAAGCTTTTGTTTTCTTGCGGACCACATACACGTCAGCCTGTTTATCTGGCCCGTGTTAGCCTTTGAGTGTGACACGCTTGCACTAGAGGGACTGGGAACATTTACATCATGGCACATGGGAGCAACCCCCTGGTGATTTTCACCCCAACAGGCAAGTTCTTGGTGTCTTCAAGCCACAGGCATTTGCTGGGGCGGTCACCTTCTCCAGCCGGGGAGGGTCATGGCCAGAGGGAACAGAGGTGGGTGGGAGGGGAGAGACCACGGCGGCCAGCCCTAAGTGCCCTCAGGGTCAGGCTAGGGAGGGCCCCACGCACCCAGGGGCACCAGCACCAGCTGCAGGGCTCAGCTACGCGACTCCCGGGGGAAAGTCCCCCCACGTGACAGCCGACCCCGCACTGCCCAGCACTGGAACCCACTAGTCCCTTTCATACCAGGGGAAGGCGGGAGGGGACTCCCCCTCTCCCAGGCCCTCTCACCTGTGTGCACCCCACCCTCAGGGCGGGGAGGGGCCCTAGGGCTCAGGGCAGAGAAAGACCCCGAGGGAAGAAGGACCCACTCCCCCCGGGTCCCGGCCTGGGTGACTCCGGTGCCCCTGCATGCTGGGCTCCTGCGGATGCAACAAGGCTTTCCCAGCCTCATCCGGGGAAGAGGCCTGGAGCCTGGCAGCCCAGGAGGAGGGGTCTCTGGCCGGGGTCTCCACGGCCGCCCTAGAGGGGTGCGCACACCGGGCCTGGGTTAGCGCGGGGTGCTGGTGCCCCCTATCGGCTGCTCAGGTCCGTGAAGGCAGGGGATTTGCAGACAGAGCGAGAAGTCCTCCTAACAGGTGGCGGCAGGAAGTGATGGAAACTCACCAGGGGGCAGCAGGGCCCATGCTCACGGACGGACGGACGGACGGACGGACGGACGGGAAACACAGAGGCCAGCTGATGGTGGCTTATGGGAAGGGTGGGAGGAATCTGACCCTCTCCCCCTGCCCTCCAAAATGCCCTTACCCATTCGTCTCTCTCTGCAGCGGACCCAGAACTTTCCTTGAGGGCCAGGCTCTCAAGATACCACACTGAGCTTCCGCTCAGACCACGCTCGGGCTGGTGGAGGCGGATTCCGACGCAGCCCTCAGAAGGAGCGCCTGCTCCCGCTCCTACAGACGTTTTCTACCTGAGGGCGGTTGTTTGTTTTCCTTTTCTGCACCCCCCTCCAACCCCCCAATTACAAGAGCTAAACTAATTTTTTTTTTAATTGCTTATTCTGATAGCAGTGCAGTTACCCCGTGCTAATTAGCTTGGGGGAGAAGGGGGAGTGTTCCTGCATGGTGAAAACAACAAAAAAAAAGCGTTATTTTAAAACGAAGGCCTAATTAACCAAGCGGTTCTTTAAACGTGTGATGTAAAAAAATATTTTTGAAGAGAGACATTTTCACCTGCAGTGTGTATGTCGTTTCCTAAGCACAATAAACGCGCCAACCCTTTGAGGAGGTGACATTGGCACATTCAAGTCAAACGAGAACTCACCAGGGGCGCTCTGCATACCAAACACATTGTTTTTAGTCTCAAACGGTAACCGCCGCCGTGTACTTTATAAACTCGGGAGGGTGCCGCTGGGGAAGAGGCCGGTGCCTAGGACGCGTTCTCTGAAAACCATACACGCGTTCAGACCAGGGACACCAACCGTTCTGGGGCCCGGGAAACTTAGCTCTCAGCCACGACATTCTAGGGCCCGCGCCTTGCGGCTGAAACTATTCCCCTTTATCCAGAAAAATGTAGGGACGCTGAAGAGGGAGAGAGATTGGGGTATGAGCTGGGGCACCCAGGAATCGAGTAAGCATCTGATGGAGTTGTAACTCAACCAATAAAAACCAGCCACAAGGGCAAAAACATACTTACACCTGCACAGCCTGACACACACACACACACACACACACACACACCCATCCCACATGGACCGCCACCCCACTGGACGGGCTGAGCCACAGCAGGTAACAGTCTGGAGCTCAGTCCCTGCTCTGCTGCTCACTGCGACCTAGACTCACTCCTCCAAGACCGATTTTTCAGTTAAAAGGGAGAATCATCCCTACTTGTGTAACGCGGGGGGAGAAAGAGAAGGGTGTTGAGAATAAAGATAAGAGACAGGTGCGCTTTGAAAGCCAGTGAGTCTGTAAAGACGGAGGCACCGGGCCAGCCACCAGTGTGCTAAGAGGACAGAGTGTCCCTGGGGCCCTGACACCCCCTGCATCATAAGTTCATGGCGATGACCTATGGCCTCCCTGGCCTCCCACTAGGCTAATTTCTTAGGAAAATCACCTTTGTCCTCAACGCGAAGACCAGGGAGCCCCAAATCAGGACAGAGCAGCAGGAGAAGCCTTCAGGTGGAGTAGCTGCGAACACTGCTGTGAATCCAGGAGGGAAGCCTGGAGGCGGAGTCCAGGCCCAGGGCAGGCTCAGCCCACTTAAAGGGACACACGCTTGAGCACTTCCTCCGGCTGAAATCCGAGAGGCCTTGAAGAGCACAGCCCCAAACCCCACCTCGGGTCTCCGGAAGGCATCGGCTGCCGGATTTCACCCCCCCACCCACGTGAATCATCACTAAGAGCCTTCCTTCCTCTCGCCAGCAGTCTTCCGTGCACAACAGCCTCACGTTACAAGGGCATCGAATCGGACAGACGTCTGCGATAGGAACGTTACAAAAATAAGAATTACCTCTATACGTACAAAATGAGTTGTGCTTTCTTTTCAGAAACCACAAATGGTTTGTGTTCATAAACCTTTTTTTAATATATATATATATATATTTGAGAGCTCGGAAGCGAATATTTCTCTATCTTTGAATCAGCCTCCCGCCCTCGGCCTTTCCCGTGTAGCAAGCTGCGAAAGGTTCGAGACACTTAGCTCTAAGCATTCCAGGCCCCGGCTCCGCGGCCTCTCTCTTCTGGGCGTGGACGGAGCGCTGGCCCACCCCTTCCCGCTCAGTGGGCGATGATGGGGTTTGCTGGGCAGATCCACGGTTGGGTCTTTCGTCGACGGGATGGATGGTTCTGAGAGTCGGGCATTCACAGAGCCACGAAAAACGCCGAGGGGCCGCGCGCCGCCTCCCACGGGCGGCCTGGAACGTATGGCTGTGAACTCGAGCTCCGCCGCGTCGGCACCAGCACCCGTTCCGAGGTCAGCCTCTGAGCCACGGCTCCTGCCCAGGCTCCGAGCCACGAGTGGCAGCGCGTCCACGCACCACCACGTGCACAGGACCCGTTCTCCGAGAGTGTTCCCGTGGCGGTCCCCATCGCGTACGGAACGCTACTTTTCAAGTATGACGGCCTGCAGGACATTTCGTGTTTACTGTGTCATTGCTCGTGCTCCGAACGCATCAGGACAGGAGGAGAACATCGTGTTCTTGTTTTCTCGCTTTTTTCTGCCGTGAAAGCAACAATAAACAAACCTGGAAAACGGTTCCCCTTCTCCCAGTTGGTCCAGAGAAAGGGGTCGGGTGTCTGCCATCATGGCCCCACACCCCTGGCAGGGGGGGGGGCCCCCGCTCCAGCGGAAGTCGGCTCTTCGTGTCTTTGCCCCCTCTAGCCCGGAGGAGACGCTGGAGGACAACACTCCCCACATCACGGTCACCGCCCCCCTCATCTCTCAGGGTGCCCCGAACAGAAAGACAACCGGCACCCAGAAATCCTTCTGACCCAAGGGTCCCAGAGCGAGGGGACACGCGCCACACCCCTGTGACCGCAAAGATGCTCAAACAGCGGCCCCCGCATCTCGCCTTTTGGGGGGCAGAACTAGCTCCGAGGAGGAGAGGATGCCCGGCAGCCTGGCCCGGGGCCGAAGACCACGATGGCTCTTCCTCCCGGTGTAAGAGAAGACAGCCGGCGGGGGCGCGTGGGGGGAGGGAGCGAGGGGGGGACGCTAGGCCGGTGTCCAGAACAGCTCCCGGCGGGCCGAGCCCGGCTTTAGTCGTCTTCTCGGCACATGGGCAGGTTGACGAAGGTGAAGACGTTGAACTCGATCATGATGGAGAAGCACAGGAAGATGGCGTAGAGGACCAGCACGTAGACGCCCAGCTTCCAGTCCAGCCGCCACTTGTTGAGATGGATGCCCAGGACCTGGTGGGAGAGAGGGCGAGGGTTGGGTGGGGGGGCAGGGAGATGCAGACAAAAGGCCTCTGTGCCGGGAAACCCTGTCACTTCCTCCAAAGTGCGGGCTGGAGCGGGGGGGGGGGGGGGGGGCGCCTGGCCGAGCCTGGCTGTGGTCAGCGCAAGCCCTGCAGGCCTCAGGCTTGTCCACGCCGGGCGGGACCCTGGCCCAGCCCGGGGGGACACACGCCGGCTGCCCGCGGGGAACAGGCCCCCCCCATCCCAGACCTTCTCCAGCATCAGCTGGGCCTTCCGCCCGGTCCTCCCTTTGCTTCAGAACTTGGGAGCCTCGGCCTTCTTCAGCCTCTTCCAAGGCTACTGACGGCTCACGGTCTGGCAAACTTCAGCTTGGACCACCCTCTCCTACTCGCGAGCGCACGCGTGTGTGTGCATGTGTGTGTGTGTGCGCCCGTGTGTGTATATGTGTGTGTTTAGAGGGACAGTTTGAAACACACTCTCATTCTAATTTTTTCCCAGTCTTTCCACACAACCCTTTATTACCTTCGCTCTTAGCCCTGAATTGAGGCTCCTCACGGTGGGATCACAGTCACCGCATCAGAGCAATGTCACAGGCCCCGCCGGGCTCCGACCCAGCTTTGCCACTTCCTAACCAACCGCGTGACCTCGGGCAAGAGAGTCAACCCCTGGGCCTTGCTTTCTTCTGTGAAACGGGATTGGCGTCACCCGGTGTTTGTAAGGGCTGACGAGTCAGCAGAAGTGAAGACGTGAGCACAGTCCTGGGCACGGGGCGTACAGAAACCTGAGTGTTGCCGTGTGTGCCAGTCCCCGGCCCGGCCACGCGCCCCCGGCGGATGAGCTGGGGGAGGACCTCTCTCCCAGAGAGGAAACGGAATTCTTTTCCTCTGGCGACTTCTTCGGTGTCCGGGGAAGAGTGCCGTGGTGGGTGCCAACATTCTTCTTATTTTTGTTTTGTCAATTCTCGTCTGGGATATTTTTTTGCTTTTTGACTTTTTAGAGAGTGGAAGAGAGCAAAGGAGGGAGAGCCAGAGACACACGTCGATGTGAGAGAGACACATCGATGGGTGGCCTCCTGCACCAGCCCTGAGTGGGGCGGGGGATGGGATCTGCAACCTCAGGTACGTGCCCTTGCCCAGGGATCACAGCCCGTGCATGGGCCAACCCTCTCTAACCACTGAGCAACACCAACCAGGGCACTTTCCAACATTATGGGCACAGACTGTGTCTGCGGTATCTGAATGTCTATGTTTCCCCAGCTTTGCCCCTCACTGCCAGGGGGGAAGAAAGAGGGCTTTCAGAGACACATAAGTGACCAGGTAGATCGGATGTACTGAAGCATGAGGCTTTTTTCTGGAAATGTAAAAACTCACGGTGAGCGCCACGGAGCCCAGCAACAACACCACGGAGTAGACGAGGCCCCGGCTGTTGATCTTCACCTGCAGAAGCAAACACAGGCCTGACTCTGCGGCTGCTCGGGGCCCCTCCACCTGCAAGCCCAGCTCATCCCCGCCCCCACCCGGGAAGCCTGTTCCAGGCGAGCAGGCGGCCGTGGGCCATGGGCTGGCTGTGGATGAGGTCTGGGCGCTGCTGGTCTGAGGGAAGGACCCGGAGGGGCAGGCCCGGCAGCGGCTGAGACACTGGGCAACAGCCCCGACGAGGCTGGGCTCAGGAGCTCCCCCTGCAGGCCCCCTCAGGCTGCTCTGGGGGCCTTCGTGGACAGTGGGCACTGGGGTGACAAGAAAAAGGGGACATTGTGGCTCCCCACGGCCCCGGCTGGGAAAGGCCCACAGCACCCTCATTCCCGTGAAACGCGGGTGCCCGGCGTCTGGCCCGCTTGCCGAGGCGGCGCAGGGAGCTTACTGTGGATCCGTAATTGATCACCATGGTCTGCAGCCCCCACGGGATGCCGAGGCCCACGAGGATGTCGAACACGTTGCTCCCGATGGTGTTGGAGACCGCCATGTCGCCCAGGCCTGGAGGGGGCAGCGGCCACGGGTCATCGCGAGGAGCAGGCCACGGGGATCCCCTGTCCCCCCTAAACCGCTCTGTCAGCCCCACTCCTTCCAGGCCCCACGCTGCTAAGCCCTTCTTCCGAGATCCAAGACCCACGCCCTCAGGAAGTCCGCGGGGGCCGGGGGTGGGCTGAAGGGTGACCCCTAAGGCTCATATGCTGGAGTCCTAACCCCTAAGGCCGTGGTCGGCAAACTGCGGCTCTTTGGCCCCTTGAGTGTGGCTCTTCCACAAAATACCACGGCCCGGGTGAGTCTATGTTGAAGAAGTGGCGTTAGAAGAAGTTTACGTTTTAAAAAATGTGGCTCTCCAAAGAAATTTCGATCGTCGTCCTGCTGCTATTTGGCTCTGTGGACTCATGAGTTTGCCGACCACTGGCCTAGGGCCTCAGAAGGCGACCTGGTTCAGAGACAGGGTCTTTGCAGAGATAACCAAAGTGAGGTCACGAGGGGGGCCCCAATCCAACAGGACTGGTTTCCATAGAAAAAAGGGGGGAGCGTGGACACAGACAGCGCAGGGAGGACATCACGGGGACCCGAAGCTGGTCGTCTACAAGGCAAGGACAGAGGCCTGGGACAGACGCTCCCTCTCGGCCCCCGGCGAGGCGGCGGGCACCAGCCAGCCAGGGGGGAGGGGCAAGGCAGGTGGGAGGAGAGGACGAGCCTCTCAGCCTGGCCAGCTGCCCCGGGAGAATCTGGCCGGATGTGAGGAACGCATGAGAGGAGACCAGCAAGATGGCCGCATAGATAAACACTTGTAAGTGCTGCCTCTCACATCCACACCAGAGCTCCAACTGGGGATCGTATCTGAGATCTGAAAAAGCCACAACCTTGGAGATCACTGAGGAGCTGTGGGCCCCTGATCGATGCGGACACTCGGATTCCACAGACAGGTTGGATTTTATCAGGGATAAGTGGGTGTCAGTGTCCCAGCAGCGGCAGCTGCGGCAACAGCAGAGACAAAGCTTGTGCGCTGGGACTGCGCTGGGACTGCGCGCAGAGATGCCCGCTGGGACCTCGGAAATCTGTATCCAAAAAACCCTCCGCTATTGGGTCTGGCGTGACCCAAGAGAGTGGACGGGGTCCTCAGGGTTGCCAATTGTAGGGTTCTCCAGAGAGCAACCCACTCTGATCTGACACGGAGGGAAAACGTAGTTGCAAAGGTATACAGTCTGTATATAAGTGCGCGCAGACCTGCCCATTGCGCACCAAGGCTGGCTCCCCTGCACCCCTTTGCTTCTGATGACAAAGGAGAGGCCACCCGGATTGGCTGGCCCTGAGAGGCTGCAGGGGGAAACTGCTTTTCTGGAAGCTGGGAAGCAGAGCCAGGGAGAGACCAGCTGCGATTCAGCTCCGAGGCAAAATCGGCATTGATTCCCATAGAAAAAGGCTAGTATAGCCAAAAAAACCACAAAAAACAACCCTGTGAGGAACGCACGACCCCCTGTCCCTCGCCCCAGGGCCCCCTTCCCCGCGGGGCGCCCCTCCCCTCCCCCCGTCCACTCTGAGATTTCACTCCACAGCCACAGCCCCGGCCCCAGGCTTTCACACTGTCCCCCCTGGAGGGAGTCCGCGCTGGACGGCAGTGGTGACACAGGCTGGCTCTGGGTTCCGCCCACAGAGCGCACCCAGGTCCTGCGCCCTTGGCCCAACCCACGGCGCCGGGTAAGCCCCCGGAGAAAAACCGAACGAGCCGAAACCCTGCACAAGTTCTAGAACTTCGAAGAAGAGAGGAAAACAGCTGGAGGTTCAGGACACCCCCCCCCCCGCCCCCGCCTTCCTGGGACTAGAACATCCCCGTTACTACCTCGTCAGTTAGAAGCAGTCTGGGCTTCAGCCCCGTTGGTATGGCTCAGTGGTTGAACACCAACCTATGAACCGGGAGGTCACGGTTTGATTCCCAGTCACAGTTCCTACCCCGGCTGTGGGCTCGACCCCCAGTAGGGGGCGTGCAGGAGGCAGCCGATCAATGATTCTCCCTCATCGTTGATGTTTCTATCTCTCCCTCTCCCTTCCTCTTGCTGAAATCAATTAAAATATATTTTTTAAAAAAACAAAAACAACAAAAAGCACAACGAAGTCTGGGCTTTAGCCCTGTGTAACCTCACATTGGGGATTTCAGAACAAGTTCATTTTTATACAGCCGCCTGCATGCAAATGCTTCTGGAGGCCTGGAGTTCGTCCCGGGAGCATTCTCCCCTCGGGTGGAGCCCGGCACGTGCTTCCCAGCCGTCACAGTTTCCCCCGCGGCTAACGGAACTGCTCGCCCTAAGAGCCGTGAGCTGTCACTGGCGTGGGGTGAGGGGCTGCAGGGTGATGCCGATGGCACGGGGGCCGAGACCCGACGGGTACCTTGTCTCGCCACGATCAAGCTGGCCATGCAGTCTGGAACGCTGGTGCCCGCCGCCAGGAAAGTGATGCCCATGATGACGTCGGGGATCCCAAACGTGTACCCGATGATCGTCACCTGCAGGAGGGGGAGCGCTGCTTATCCTGAGGGCTTTTCGCCTGGACACAGTCCTGCTGTGACCAATGAAAAAGCCCGGGATAGGGTTTTGTTTTAAAAACATCTTACGTTTCCCTGACCGGTTTGGCTCAGTGGACAGAGCGTCGGCCTATGGACTTAAGGGTCCCAGGTTCGATTCCGGATGCAGGCACATCCCCAGTAGGAGGTGTGCAGGAGGCAGCTCATCAATGTTTCTAATTCTCTCTCCCTCTCCCTTCCTCTCTGTAAAAAATCAATAAAATATAATTTTTAAAAAATCTTATGAGTGTTCTTCTTCCCCCCCCCTCCCATTATAGGAGTAATATGCATTTTGGGGAGTGTCACCAGGATGGCGGGATGTCCTTGTCTCAGAGTGCAGGGCAGAGCGCACACGGCCTGGCCGCTCGGGCTGTGCAAGAAGAGACTCTGAGGAGGGCAGACCCACCAGCGCTTCACCTGCGTGGCCTCGAAGGCCTTTGCAAGCGCAGCAGGCTGTGTCTGACGGATTTTAAGGTCGTACCAGGCATCACACACACACACACACACACACACACACACACACACACACACGTTCCTGGGGATGCCTCCATTTTCTTTCTCCAATCACCTTACTTCCTGGCTGAGAACTTGAAGGATGGAAGGACAAAGGAAGGGTGTGTGTGTGCGCGCACTCTGTCCAGGTGTTCAGGAGCAAAGATGCTACCACCTGCCACTTTGCCCTGGGACCCCTTATCCTTCCAGAGGCTCAGTCTCCTCTTGTCCTCAGCCTCCCCAGCTGTGCCAGGGTGCCAGCCAGGTTGACCCATTTAGAATGTCCCCCCGTTTTGACACATTCAATAATTTTTTTTCTTGTCTAAAGTTTTACATAAGTCTCCTTTTTTCCCAATGGACCTCCCACCCCAACCATTTCAACCCTGGGCAAGCCCCCACGGCCCAGTGTCTGTGTCCATTGGTTATGCTACTAGGCATGCGTACAAGTCCTTTGGTCGCTCTCTAACTGCCCCTCCTCCCCTGCTATTGGTCCCTGGATCTATTCTTGCTTATCAAATTATATTGATCATTATATCCCACATGCAAATGAGATCATGTGATATTTATCTTTCTCCAACTGGCTATTTTCCTTGGCATAATGCTCTCCAGTTCCATCCACGCTGCTGCAAAAGGTAAAAGTTCCTTCTTTTTTATAGTGTTGCGGCGTAGTATTCCAATGTGTAGCTGTACCAGTTTTTTAATCCACTTATCTGCTAATGGGCACTTAGGTTGTTCCCAAATCTTAGCCACTGTAAATTGTGCTGCTATGAACACAGGGGTGCATGTATCCTCTCTGATGGGTGTTTCTGGTTTCTTGGGATGTAAATTCTATAATTTGTTCCCCCAAAGGGTTGGCACATCTTGCTTGGGTAGAAATTAGGCTAACTGGGGCCCTGGCAGGATGGCTCGGTTGCTTGTAGCATCATCTGTACACCAACAAGTCCTGGGTTTGATTCTCAGTCAGGGCACATAAGCAGGTTTCGGGTTTGATCTCTGGTTGGGGTGTGTACAGGAGGCAAACTGATCGAGATTGCTCACATTGAAGTTTCTCACATTGGTGTTTCTCTCTCTAAAAAAATTATATATATATATATATATATATATATATATATATATATATCCTCAAATGAGGATAAAAAAAGAAACGAGGCTACCCCGTGGCACTCCCCTATTGTGTGTAGTAGAAATTCCCCTGAACGGAGGCTCGCTGAAGTCCACAGCCACAGGGAGAGGCCTGAGCAAGGAGCGTCCTCAGAGCTAAGACTCTGCTTTAAGAAGTGGCGGTGGGGCAGGCTCGAAGGCATCGATCGGGGAGAAAGGGGGACATACATAATACTTTCAACAACGAAGATTTAATAAAAAAAAAGTGGGGGTGGTAGAGTTACTGAGTGTCCAAACTCACTGCTAATTAGCAGAACTGATTTAATAATACTGTTATATTCAGTAATTAGAGAAGAAAAATTTCACACATTCGTTAATTTCATCTTCCCTAATTCTCATACCCACTCAAATATCATGAAATGCTTTTCTTTCTTTCTTTCTTCTTTCTTTCTTTCTTTCTTTCTTTCTTTTCTTTTCTTTTTTTCTTTTCCTTTCTTTCTTTCTTTCTTTTTTTTTTTTACTGCAACGCTGTTTTGGGAATGCATTTTAGTAAGAGATACCACTGGATTAAAAAAAAAATCAAATGTAAAGATGGGCTGGCCTTTAACCCTACTGGGAAAACTTTTAAGTCTGCAAATTACATTCATTTAAGGCAGTGGTCGGCAAACTCATGAGTCCACAGAGCCAAATATCAACAGTACAACAATTGAAATTTCTTTTGAGAACCACATTTTTTAAACTTAAACTTCTTCTAACGCCACTTCTTCAACATAGACTCACCCAGGCTGTGGTATTTTGTGGAAGAGCCACACTCAAGGGGCCAAAGAGCTGCATGTGGCTTGCAAGCCATGGTTTGCCAACGGCTGATTTAAGGTATAGATTTTGTTATCTCAGACTGACATCCTTTATGGGAAATTTGGGTAATAGCCAGATCCAGCTCTTCTCCCACCCGAAAACACACACACAGGCGCACACATGAGCACAAATACACACACACACACACACACACACACACACACATTAGCACACATGCACACAGGTACATGCATACATACACACACACACAACACACACACACACACACACACACACACACACACACACACACACACACCAGCATCTATTTCGCCTGCATCTGACCAAGCGGAGCAGCAGTGCTGGCTGCGCCTCATGGTACAGGCGGCTGATACCCACAGTTACGGGCAGTTTTCTCTGCTGCCAGTTCAGAGCATGGCGCCTGCGCAGAGACCGCTCCTTCCCGTCGCCTTGTCAGACAGGGAGGATCTTCCCCATTTTGGAGAGGGGGCCGTGGTTCAGAGACGCTGGCTACCTCCCTAAGTCTCATGAAACCTAAGTGGCAAAACGAGGGTTCAAATCCACTGCCATGTGTGACCCCCACTCTGCCCACCTTTCCCACCACGATGCACCTAACACACTCCCCTCCGGCTGAGGGAGCGGCGGCCCTTCTGCCTCTGGAACCAGGACCCACTCGCCCTTTTGGCAGCGGCACCGGGTGCGAGGAGGAGAGGGAGCGCTGGCGGCGAGCTCCCCAACCACAAATGCAGCCATCCTGAACCACGTCTGCTCTGTGTGCTCCTGGCCTCCCCACGGAAGGAGGAGGAGGAGGGGGGAGGGGGGACAGGGAAGAGAAGGAGGAAGAAGAGATGGATGGGGGAAAGGGAAGGAAGGGCCCTACAGGAGGTCCTTTTGGCCCAGCCAATGAAGGTTTGTGCTGAGAGCCGTGATGCGTGGCCGGGGCAGCTGGCCGGGACCCAGGCCAGGGCCTCTCCGCCGGCAAAACCCCAGCTCCAAAGGCACCGACAATTCCAGCACCGACAATTCCAGCAGCAAACTGAGAGGCAGCTCAGGACGGGTGGGCTGAGGTCACGGGCTCAGGAGAACAGCAGACCAGGGCTCTACTCCCCAACCTAGAACTCACTCCTGATGTAACTAACGGTGTACTCGGTGCTAACTGTGTAACCAACTGGGCAAATTACTCCATCTGTATGCCTCGGTTCCTTCATCTGTAAAACGGGCATCGTAAAAATGGTTGTTACGAGGACCAAAGGAGTTTATAGACGGTCTGCACACGTGCCTGAACACAGAAGGGGGAGAGGAACACCCCTTGGCAAGGAGCATGGAAGGGCTGTTTGCATTCATCTCCCACTGGTGCCAGTCTCCCTCACATTCCCCCGGGGACCCTGGGAGGGACGGGGGCCTAGTGACCATCCTGCGACACCTCCAAGGGATCAGGCCCAGCCCTTGACTTCCAGTCCATGCCACCCCCGCCATATGATCTGCCCATCCCGCCGGGCGCGAAGGCTCATCTCCATCCTGCCGTGCCTGCACCGCCTGAAAGTGCCACGCTGCATCTGCCTGGGCATCCCTGGTGCAGAGCTCAGCAGCGTGCGCCTCTGCCAGGACCCCTCCTCACTAAAACATAAGCCAAGGCCAGGGAGGGGGGCAACTAGCTCAAGGTGGCCCGGCAGTGCCTGGGTCCGCTCTCCTGCCTCTGGCAGGTGCTGGGCAGGGGCTGTCTGTCCGGCCCACCCGGCTCCCGCCACTCACCAGCCACACCATCAGGTAGGAGAAGACGGCAATCCACAGCGTGGCGGTGAGGAAGGTGACCATGAAGAACTTCTCCCAGCGGGGCTTGCTGCAGTTGGGGATGGTGACGCACAGGAGGAAGATGAGCGGCCAGGTGAACACCCACTTGGCTTTGTCCCCTCTTGCCTCTGCCGGGGCGGGGAAGGGTGGGGGGCGGAGCAAGGAGGGAGGAGAGAGAAGCACACACAGGGTTACACACCTGTCAGTCTACCTGTCTAGTTTTTTCCCCCCAAGTCAAACGAGAATGCTGCCAATGTGACTCTGAGCAGCTGATCTCACAGAAACACACACCTCCATAAGGTCACCCCAAAAGTGCTCTTAGCAACACAACCCATTAAGTATGTGTTGCTTGAATAACTTCAGTCGGTCCAGATCCTTCAGAGTAAGGGAAGCGAGACTCCGCGCGGGGACAGACGTGCCCAGGGTAGCGGGAATGGGGATGTGGAATTTGGATGGGCTTTGGAAGCTGACAGACCTAGGTTGGCATTCAAATAAATGGCCTGGAGGAATCTCATCAACTCTACTTCCTCCTCTGATAATAACAGCCGCAGTAACAGTAACAACTCAATAATCAATGCGTGAAATGTTTGCTATGTGTACCAGGCACATAATCCTAAGTTCTTTGTCTTTACTAGTTTCTCCATCTGTTCAATGGGGACATTCTCTCTTTCTTGGTTGTGGCAAGAAGGACGTGATACGATATACGCAACACACTCCCACGTACACAAAACACTCAGCAAAGGGAGAGCCCAAAACACTCAGCAAAAAGAGAGCCCAGCCTGGCACACAGTAGGTACTCTGGAAATTTCAGCTCCTTTGCTCCAAGGTCACATACTGAGCCCTCGGCAGGTGCAAGACTAAAATACAGGTGTTCTGGCTGGCGGGTATGTCCTCACTGGCTCCTACCAAAGGAATCCACGAACACTTCATCCAAGGAAAGGTGCCTCCAAAAACCACCAAGTACAAGTGTGGGGTGCTTCATGAGCCACTGGGCATGGTGTGAACAGGCAGGCTCAGAACCAACTCGTGGGTGATGCCACGGAAATGTGGAGGGGACCTTGAAAATTCTCTGCTCCATAGAGGCAGCAAGAACACCGGCCAAAATTATCACAACCAACCCTTTTCAGAACTCTGGAAACTATCCAAAGGCTTGCAGCAATCCTGGGAGTGTTTCCTTAAGAACACTGACTGGGTCTCAGTAAGAACAGCGAGCTCTGGGGCGTGTTAACTTGCCCTGTTTCCATTCCCTCTCCCCAGCTCTGCAGAAGCCTCGAAGACAGCAGCCTAGTCCCCACTGGAGAGTCCAGGAGAAGGATGGCGCTCCTTGTAAGTCCATTCCCAGAGAAGGGGCATTCTTTGACCTGTCTGGTGCAATTTTGGAAGGTCCAGCTTCCACGGGTGTCCTTTTACCTGATCCAGAGCTCAGCCAATGGGAATAGTCTCTTCCTTGGGGCATTTGTTGAAAGCAATCAGAGGCCATTGTTGAGCATCACGCTGCCGAAGGTGGTGGGTAACAGGACAGACAAGAGTGAACCAAAAACACACACAAGGAAAAGCTGGGGAATGTGGTATCTATAGAGGGCTTCGCAAAGCTCCTACATATTTCTGGGAATCTGAAATTCTGTGCCAAGGATTATTCGAATGCTCAGGAAAGGCTTGGGACTGAGCTTTTACCCCGACCTAACGTCGAAGCTCTGAGCAAGGAAGAAGTAAAGGGTGCAGTGGGGTTGTAAACGGCCAGCTTGAGTGTTGAGGATCTGCCCCCAAATACACAGAACCCATCAGAGATGACTGGGAGACTCACTGGATCCAGACACCACAGGAAATCCCTGCACAATCACTAGATAACCCTGGGCTAACCTAGCAGGTATTTCAGTGGCCACACGCAACAACAACAAAAATACAGGCTTTCTGGAATTATTTGAGAAAAGTCACTAAACCAAAGACAATAAATTGTAATAATAAGCAGCCTTGAAGGGAGAAGAGCATGTTTTCTAGGGTTGTCAAATTACCTCATTCTAAATGCCCAACAACAATAGGAACAACAATTTAGGAGACATGCAAAGAAACAAGAAAGTACAGCCCATACACAGGGGGGAAAAAGCAGTCGTTAAGAACTATCTCTGAGAACTTCTAGACACTAGATTTACTAGACAAAGACTTTAAACACAGATTTTCGTGTTTCCCTGAAAATAAGACAGTGCCTTATATTATTTTTTGCTCCCAAAGATGCGCTAGGTCTTATTTTCAGGGGATGTATTATGTTTCCATGAAGTAGGTCTTATTTTCGGGGAAACACGGTATTTAAAAATATGCACAAAGAAGTTTTTTTTTAATGCCTAAAAAAATGAAAGGAAAGTATGAGAATAATTTATCACCATAGAATGTCTGAATAAAAAAACAAAAAGTATGAAAAAGAGCCAAAAGAATTCTGGAATTGAAAAGTACAATAACTAAAATGAAAAATTCAGTAGAGAGGCCCAACAGTAGATTTGAGTAGGAAGAAGAAAAATATCGTTAGCCTTGAAGTAAGTCAATGAGATTATCTTGTCTCAGGAACAGAAAGAAAAAGAATAAAAAGAAATGAACAGTGTCTCAGAGACCTATGGCACACCATCAAACATGTCAACATAGGCTCAAGGAGGGTGCCAGTCAGAGAGGAGAGAGAATAAGGGAAAGAAAGAATACTTGAAGATTCATACTAAAAGACTCCCCAAATCTGATGGAAAACCTTGATATCTACTTTCAAGAATACACATTCATCTCAAATTCACCTGGAACACTCTCCAGATTAAATGATGTTACATCATAAAACGAGCATCAAGGAGTTTAAAAGGATTTAAATCATGCCTAGTATGTTCTACAATCTTTCCACAATGGAAAGAAATTAGAAATCAATAGCAGAAGAGAAATTGGAAGGATCACCAATATGCGGAAGCTAAATAACACACTCCTTAATGACCAATAGGTCAAAGAAGAAATCACAAGGGAAATTAGAAAATACTTTGAGATGAATGAAAGTAACAGCACCACATACCAAAACCTCTGGGATGCAGTTAAAGTAGTACCTAGAACTTTACAGCTGCAAATGACTATATTAAAGATCTTAAATCAGTGACCTAATTTCTTCCTTAAGAAACAAAAATTGGAGAGCAAATTGAATCCAAAGAAAACAGAAAGAAGGAAACAATTAAGACTGAAGTGGAAATAAGTGAAAAAGGAAATTAAAAAATGGAAGAATCAATGAAACTAAAGGTCGGTTGTTTAGAAAGATCAACACAATTGACAAACCTTTAGCCAAAATGACCAAGCAAAAAAAGAGAAAAGGTTCAAATTACTAAAATCAGGAATGAAAGAGGGCCATCACCTTAAACCTCAGAGAAATAAAAAGAATTATTAAGGAATATGATGAACAATTGTGCCCAAGAAATTAGATAATGTAGGTACAACAAACAAAATTCTACAAAGACAGGAACTTATCCAAACTGACTAAAGAAGATAGAAAAGCTGGATAGATTTATAATAAGAGATTGACATAGTAATAATAATAATAATAAAACTTCTTTTAAACCAAAGCCAGGACCAGATGGCTTCCTGGTGATTTCTACCACATGTTTAAAGGAGAGTCAGCATGAATCTTTCAAATATTCTTCCAAAAGATAGAAGGAGAGGGAACATTTCCAAGCCCTCTCTATGAAGCCACTGTTACCCTGATATCAAAGCCAGACACCAAGAAGTCAGAAAACGGCAGACCAATATCCCTTATGAAGACAGATGCAAAAACCTTTCACAAAATTCTGGGAAACTCAATCAAGTAACATATAAAAATGATTATACATCTGGACCGAGTGGGACTTATCACAGGAATACAAACTTGGTTCAACATATGAAACTTAATCCATCCATTATGCCAAGGTAATACAATAATGGGCAAAACTGCAATCATGTCCATTGAGGCAAAAAAGGTATTTGACAAAAATCTAACGCCTTTTCATCATAAAACACTCAATGATCTAGAAATAGAAGATAATTTCCTCAATTCGGGGCATCTACAATGAGCCCACAGTTAATGTCGTATGTAAAGGTGAAAGACTGAAAGCTTTCAACAAGGTGAGGATATCTGCTCTTACCCTTTAGACCAGGTCAGCATTTAGCTGGGGAAACTAGGCAAGAAAAAAAAAACATGTAAAAGTCACTCAGATTAGAAAGAAAGAAGGAAAAGTATCCCTGTTTGTAGATGGCATGAACTTATATAAAGAAAATTCCAAGCAATACACATACACACAAAAAATGATTAGAACTACAAAGAAGGTCAGCCAAGTTGCAAGGAACAAGATCAATATACAAAATCCAGGTGTACTTCTATACAGTAGCAATGACCAATCCAAAAATGAAATTAAGGAGATAATTTACCATAGCATCGAAAAGAAAAAAAATGTTTATGAATCAGTGCAACAAGAGAAGTACATGGTTTACCTGCTGAAAATTATCAAACGCCATTGAAGGAAATTCGAGATGGTCTAAATACATGGAAAAACGTACTGTACAGGGATCGAAAGACTTAACCTTAAGATGGAAATATTCCCCAAACTGATCTACAGATTCAATAAAACCCCTATTAAAATTCCAGCTGACTCTTTTTGCAGAAATTGATAAGCTGATTCTATTAATTATGAAAACGCAAGGGAACCAGAATAGCCAAACCCATCTTGAAAAAAGAACAAAGCTAGGAGCTCTCTGGCTTAAACCTGCCTGAACCAGGTTTCTCTAACATTAAGCGAGTCCGAACTAATTCATGGTTTCAATGCTAACAGGGTCCGGGGATCCTGGGGTAATGGAACAATGTCCGTACCCAGGGACATCGTCCCAACACCACCAGGAGTCCCTTCTGCCCCCATCCATTCCTTCGAGCGCAGAACGTCAGAGACATCTGAGAAATGCTCCCGTCACGGGCCCTGATAAACATGCAGACATCAGCAAGAGGAAAAAGGGTCTCTGTTGTTCTTTCCCTAAGCTTTCAGATTTCTCTTTTGAAGTAGAAAATGACAATTTAATTATGTAGAAAGATCTTTAAAATGAACTGTAACAAAACAGATGACTAATCACGGTGAAGGATAAATTATGAACAGATGCAGTTGCTTGTGAAAAACTTCAAACAAATGAGCTTGGATAGTCAACTAACTAGACAGTCCAATGCAGGGAGTGGTTAGCTTTGAGGCGCGTGGGGAAGTGGATGTCAGTGGACGCTGTCAAGCAGGTACTCACGGATCCTGGACGTAGGAGTGTTTTCGTGATCTAGAGAGCATAGCTCCAGACCAGTGGTTCTCAAACCTGAATATAAATCGGAACCCCCTGCAAAGCTTGTTAGAGCCCGAGCTAATGATTTGGCAGGTGAAATGGGGGGCGAGGGGAGAGGGAGGGAGGCCCAAGAATTTGCATTTCTAATAGGATCCCAGGTCCTGGTAATGCTATTGTCTCGGAACCACGTTTTGAGAATCACCAGCTTAGATGAACTCCATTTAAAAACACATATGATTAACACATCATCACATTTACCTGCTTAAACGTACATGGTTTTTAGCAAATGAGAAAGCTGTGTAATTATCACCTCTCTGCAATTCTGAAGACTCTCATCACCCTCCAGGAAAATCTCCCTCCCTACCCATTAAGCTTTCACCCCCCATTCCCTCTCCTCACTCAGACTCTGGCAACCACTAATCTACCTGTGTGTCCATAGACTTGACTATTTTGGACATTCCCTCGTGTCTGGCTTCTTTCAGATACCATATGTCTGCAAAGTGCACCCACGCTGCGGCATGTATCAGTCCTGCATTCCCTTTTTTGGATGAGTAATCATCCACTTTATGGATGTGCCCTGTTGCGTTTACCCACTTATCACTTGCTGGGTATCTGGGTTGTTCCTGCTTTTTGGCTGCTATGAATGTTCATGTGGATGTGTGTGTGTGTGTGTGTGTGTGTGTGTGTGTGTGTGTGCGCGCGTGTGTGTGTGTGTGTGTGCGTGTGTGTGTGTGGGTATGTTTCATTTCTCTTGGGCAGAGAGCGAGGGGTGGAACTGCCTTGTCACGCAGTGACTGTGTTTAACTCTTTGAGGAACTGCCAGCCGTTTCCCAAGTGGCTGCCCCAGAGGCAACACTTGCCGCTCCTCCTCCCCACTGGCAGCCTCTCTGCCTCAAACACTCGGCAAACTGGCGATGGCAGCGTGGAGCTGTCGGGTCCCTGGGTTTGCAAACCACATGGGCCCAGCAGCTGGCCTCCTCCCTCCCCCTTCCTTCCTGCCGCCCCCTGAATCCCAGAGCGGACGTTCCAACTCAGCAGAGGGCCCTCTTGCCCAGGCAGAGGACAGCCCTTTGGTGTCAGGTAGCCTGGGTCCTAGCCTTGCCCGTGGCACCTGCTCACCTGTGTGTGGCTTCCTGAGCCCCCGTTTCCTCATCCCTGAAGTGGGGACCACGCCGGCCATTCAGCAGGGGCTCTGTCAGACCCCAAGTACTGGACATAAGGTGCTGAGTGCAACGCTTGATTGAAGGATGTGCTTGCCAAGCTACAAACTGGGGCTGACCCTCCTCTGCCTCACGAAGGGACTGAAGCCACATGGGCCCCTGGCCAGGTTTGCTCTGAGGTAAGTCATCTGTTAAGACTTAACTTAGAGCAGAATGTTACTGCTTTTCTCCAGGCTGCACGACAACATGGAAGTGGACGTGCTGAGCTGGCCTTCAGCAGCCTCATTCCAACCTCCTTCACTACGGTCTGCAGAGCCATCTCCCAGAATGCCTTGCAGCTGAGGTTCAGGACTCATAATAGATTCCCCGATTTGAAGAGGAGAGTTGAGGTAGGGCCTGGCTACCTTTCTGCCGCTTCAGATGCATCCGGTTAAATCGGGGCATCCATGCCCAAGCACTAGACCATCCCGGAGGGCTGACCAGCACCCCAGTGTCCAGCTCATGTTGCTATGGGAGTCAAGACTCAGCTGTGGCAGTGTCCTCCTCGTCCTGGCTCACAGCTCTGGTGCTGAGCTCTTGAACTCAACAGTTCTGATGCCTTCTGGCTCCCTGCCCCCTCGTTCTGGCACAGCCACTCCAGTGCCGGCATTACATTGCCCTTCCCATGACTGTGTAAGGCACCTATGCCCCTGTGCTTGCATTTCCTGCATCCTTTGTCTTCTAATAATGCTAGAGGAGTGTGTGTGCTCAGCGCCCCTTCCCTCGGAACCATACCTCCAGGGGCCACCAGAGCCATGTTGGCCAGCACAGCTGAGTGCCCGGGGTGGACACTGACGTCTGGGTTGATGGCATTTTCTCTCTCGGGGCTCTGGACCTCACATGTAATACCAGGGAGCTGTTAGGAGGCGGGAGTTGTCATGCTTCGGTCTGGGGCCAGTGGAGGCCCCAGTCTGCCATCTGGACCAAGCATGATGGCATCTGCAGCCAAGGAACAGATGAGACAGGCACGGATGGAGAAATGAAGAGTCAGGAAGAGGCTCGACACCCACTGAGACCTCGAGTCCGCCCCCAGTGAGTCCAACTGCTTCCCTGCTCTGGGGACCCTAACGTTTCCCTATAACTATATATATATATATATATATATATATATATATATATATATATATTTTTTTTTTTTTTTACAGAGAGGAAGAGAGAGGAATAGAGAAACATCAATCAGCTGCCTCTTGCATAACCCTACTGGGATGTGCCCGTAACCAAGATACATACATGCCCTTGACTGAAATCAAACCTGGGACCCTTCAGTCGGCAGGTCGACGCTCTGTCCACTGAGCCAAACCGGTTTTGGATATTACTGTATTTTTGAAAAGGTTCCTCTTTGGCTCAAGGCAGCCTGTCCAACTCCTGTCCACTGCCATGGAGGCCTGGGCCCCTCGCCTCCCACCTCCCAGCCTGCACCGCTCTGGCCGCTGCGGGGCCTCCACGAGTGGATCCCAGGGCAGGTGGCCCAGGTGCCTGGTTCTGTCTAGTTGAGGCTGCCCCTTGGGCAAGCCCCCACCTCTCTTTGGGCCTCAGTTTCCCACTTTGGAATTAAGAAGGTTGGTCTAAACATGTCCAAGATCCCCTTTAATCCTAGTCTTCAGAGACTGTTGCTAACCACAAGGAACTCAGAGGAAAATGGTTTTCATTTAGATTAAAAGTATATATATTGAGCCTCTTTCTCCGCTGTGCTCTATTAGCTGTTTTTACAAACCACTCATAGCCAGAAAGTGGAAAGAACCCAAATTTCCATGAACTGATGGATAGATTATTCAGCCATACAAAGGCACGAAGCGCTGATACATGCTACAACATGGATAAACCTTGCAAACAGCATGCTAAGTAGCAGCCAGTCATGAAAGGCCATATGTTGAGCGATTCCATTTATATGAAACGCCCAGAATTGATAAATCTAAAGAGACAGAAGGTAGCTTAGTGGTTGCCAGGAGAAGGGATTGGGGATAAGTGCTAAGGGGTGGAGGGTTTCTTTTGGGGGTGGAATATTCCAAAATGGATTGTGGTGATGGTCGCACAACTTCGTGAACACAGAACCTTGTGAAAACCCCTCCTTAAAGCTACGACTCTATGGTCGGTGGGTCGGATCTCAATGAAGCTGCCATTCACCAGTAAAACCGCTCAGCCAGCCGTTGTCCTAATCGGGCTGTGGACTGGCACTTCAGCGAGCCACAGGGACCCACTCACAAGGGCGCGTCTTTGAAACCCCGACCTTGACTTAGGAGCCAACAACCTACGACACGTGCAATTACTCCGATGGCTCCCGAGACCGAGGCAAGAACAAGGTCGTTTCCACCAGAGTGCCGTGTGTCTCTGGGGGCCTGGGACAGGCAGGCACTGCACGTGGCGTTTCCTGTGGAAATGGGCCCACGGCACCTGCCGGTTCTCCCGTTCCCCCCGGTGTGCTGAGGGGCGGAGAGGAAAGACCCCTTCTAGAAAACTTGGCTTGGAGTTTTCTAGAGTTCCGTGTGTGCAGTACCCCCTCCCGGGGTTCAGAGACACGAAACAGACCTCGCTCTCCCCAGCCAGGTGCTTTGGAGAACGGAGGAACCCGGGGGAGGGGGGGGTTGTAAGAGGAAGAAGCCCTACAACGCCGGAAATTTCCAATTGTCTGCGCTGAGTTTTATTATAACAAAGGAAGACCAGGTTTAGGGCTGCCATCCAAGCTCTGGCAAGAGCACGTGAGGTCTCAAGGGCCCATAATCCAACTCAGCTGCACACGGTTGGCACACAAGGTGTACAAGCCAGCACGGAGGCAAGCACTTCGTCGTGGGCTCCGGAGGCAAGGCGCCGGGAGCACCCACCGGTTGGTGGGGTGTTGTCCCCTCAGCACGCCTGGGGTCAGAGGTCAGTGTGCAAACCCCGGCTCTGCCCCCTCCTCCTGGGTGACCCTGGGCAGCTAGACCTCTCTGTGCCCGAGTCTCTTCCCCTGGGGAGTGGCATCATGGTGACAGCAGCCCCCTGCTAGAGGTCGTCATGAGAACATGTGAGTTGAGACCGGGAGGCACCCGGCCTGGTCCACAGGAAGTCCTCAGTGGGTTTGACCTCCCGTTGCTGTTCAAGAACCCCCAAGGGCCTGCACTTTTTGAAAAACACACATTCACCCCAGGTTCTCCCTTGAAGTGGGCTGAACTAGATTGTAGGTCCGGGGCACATACCTATCTGCCGTTCGCCTGCCCCCTATGTGACCACTAAGGCCATTCGAATGCCCCCTCTGTGACCGCCGTGGGCCAATCCGTGCCGGCGTTCCCAGCTCGGGAGGCTCGGGGTGGGAGAGAGGCTGCCCACCTAATGGCAGCGTGACTCAGGAAGTCTCACAGTCCCCCCCACCCCCGAGCCTCAGTTTCCCTCTGTAAAATGGGGATAATGATAATGCCTCCCTCGCAAGGCAGCTGCGAGGGGGGTTTGATGGAAGTGCACTAAAGCAGCAGCCGTGCCGCTGTCTGTCCTCTCCCCACCCCTGCTTCTCACGGCTGGGAGGGGAAGACGGGGAGGAAGTGACTCCTGGTTTCCAAAGGCAACCGCTGGAAACACATCCGCCGGGCACAAAGGGAGCTTTCCGCAGGGACCCACCCTGGGCAGGAGCTCGCAGTTCCGTTAGGAGCCGGCCCAGGAATGTCCTGGAGCCTCTGGCCCGAGGGGGAAGGTGGACCAACAGCCACAGAAGCCCCAGCCCGCCAGGAAGGGCAGCTGAAGGCCTCGGGGTGCAGAGGTTCTGGGAGCCCCTGGTCCCAGCTCTAGTACGACAGCAGCGGTCTAAGCACCCACCCCCGGAGGTGACCCGCCCGGGGTCCCCTGGAGGAGCCAGATCTGATTCCCCATCACCGCTTCTTGGGGGAGCACCAAATCCTGGGGCAAGGGGAGGGGGCGGCTGGCCCTGGGTCCAACCCATCCAACCCACCATCGAGGTTCCAGGGGAACGGAGAGGAGCGGGCCTCACTCTGCGGGATCAGAGCTGCCACGGGCATGTCCCTTCGCGGGTCCCTGCGGAGCCCCGGTCAGCCCGCAGCCTCAGGGCCAGGCCTCGGATGAAGAGGCCGATGGAGGATGGTGGCTGAGGTCCCACCAGGCTCCACGTCTGTAAAATGGGGACCCGCCGCCCACCTCCTGGGGCTGGAGGACAGAACTCCAGAACGGGAGGTCCTCGGTCCCACCGGGGCCAGCGCGGCTCAGCCCTAGACGGCGGCTGCAGCCACTCGGGGCCCTGCCTGGCATCTGGGCCCCAGGCCCCGAGGAACCGGAAGCCCTTCGGTGACCAGAGTCCCCGCGCTGGCCATGCGATGGCTCAGGCTGCGGGGGGCACCCAGGGCGGTGGTCCTCTTAGGAACGCGGAAGTTAGAAAACAGGAGGTGGGGCAACTCATGTGTCCAACAGGCAGGTAATCTCATATACGTTCCTGGGGTGCAGAGAAGATCACCCCCTTTCTCTCAGTTGTCCAGACCCCAAAACCAAGCTCCCACCGACCACAGGGTGACCGTTAGCCCACCAGACCAGCTGGCTGCGCATGCCCCGTGCCCCCACAGGGTCCCAGCGGGTGCGCTGACGTGCCGGGGATGTGAGGTGAGGCCGAGACCCACATCCATCCCCTCGGCCCCCGGTCAGCAGAGGGAGGTCTTGGGGGCCCAAACCCCTGTGCTGGCCCCTCTGCAACCTGAGTGAGGAGACACAGGTCACTCTCTGGGTGTGGCCTCCAGGGGACAGGAGGCTGGGAGGTGCCTGCCCAGTCCCAGGATGCACAGAAGGGCTTGGAATGCCGAGTCCCAGGCCTCACTCCAGGCTGCTGGTTTCGGTTTGGGAACCAGGTGCTGAATTCCGGGAGGAGCCCTGGGTAGGGGTGCCCAGCTTTGCCCGGGAGACTCCGATCCAGAAACCCCCAGGAAGCCCTGGGTCCCACACAGAGCCTCTGTTCTCACCATGAGGCACGTGGCAGAGCCGGGGCAGGGGTGTCCTGGCGGGAACCCCGACAGCACGGCCCGAGGGCCCCGCGCCCTCGGAACTCACCGGGCACGGAGAACGGGGACATGAAGGCGGCCTCCACCGGCTCTGCCTCCGGGGGCGGCGGCGGGGGCGGGGGCTGCTGCTCCCGCGGGGGGTCTTCTGGGTTCTCCGTGGGAACGTTCCCGTTCTTGATGCTTTCTTGCCTCCCGTTCTGAAGGGGCTTTCTGCTCACCCCGTTGGCCGAGTTGATCAGTCTCTGCCTCTGTGTGGACGGGGGCAAGACAAGACAATCCGTGACCGTGTTAGACGGCTCCTTAGCGTGCACACGGCCCTCAGAGGTTCCTAGGACAGACACAGCCCTGGGATGGGGTGGCCTGTGAGTGACCCCAGGACCTCGAAATCCGCCCACGTTCGCTCATTCCCTTTTGGACCAACACGAGCCAGCCTTTCGGGAACGGCCAGAGGCCTGGCCTCTCCTCGGTGCCCACGACAACCCAGCCCACGACACTGAGGACAGTGATTGTGCCGGCTCCCCGGGGGTCACTCGCCAGCCACCTGAAGACAGTCACAGGACAAAAGAAGTCCCCAGAGGTAGCTGCTGCCCACCAGCTCCCTCTAAATCCGGCCCGTTCGGCTGTTCTATCCGGCCAGTGGAGCCAAAAGAGCAGAGGGTTCTCTTGCTCTCCCCTCTGCTCCTTCACCAGCAGCCCAAGAGGAGAGTGCCAGCATGGTCAGGTTGCTTTTGTTCCGGCCCTCCGGTCCAGTTTAAGAACCCATTGTGGCCCTCGGGTCAAAAAGTTTGCCCACCCCTGCTCTAGAGCTATCCTATGCATACAGAACAGCTAGGTACCCCTCTCCCTCTCCCTCTCCTTTTCCCTCCCCCTCTTTCCCCTCAACAACATCTTCAAGAAGCAAGCCGTACTTCAGACGGGCCTTTCTCCTGTTAGTTTCACTCTAGTGCTTGGCAAACACTTGGTCAGACACCTGGACCCGGTGTCTGATTGCTGCTGCCCGCCTCGCACTCCCTCCCGATCAGATCCTTTGCTCCCGGGGCGATGCCCGGGCTCCCTCCCCCACACAGGTGCCACGGGTACGGTGCCACACGCCAGCCTGGCAGAGGACGCCCTGGGGGCCCGACACCAGGAAGTGCCACGACCCCCACGCGCCTCCCCCGTGGCCGCCCGCGCGCTCGGCCCTCGTATGCGCGCGCACCTCGTTGATGATGATCCTGCTGGCCATCCGCAGCCGGGTCCTGGGCCCAAACTTGTTGGTGATCATGACGCGCAGGCCGGCCTCGGGGAAGCTGAACTTGGGGGGGCTGGAGCTCAGCACCTCGTCCACCATCACCACGGGGCTTTTGCTGTACCGGGGCTCCTCCTTCACTGTGGTGAGCACAGGACCAGGGTTAATGCCGAGGTCCCACCCCGCCCGGGGGCACCCCCTACGTCCGGGGCAGCCGGCCGCCTGCCCCTCTGGCGCAGACTCCGGTCCCGGCCGGAGGGCCCGGCAGCTGGCCGCCCCTGAGAGCCTCGCTTCCACCCCTCCCTCCAGTCGAGGGGCCAGTGGCGCTGAACCACCTGCCAACCTGAGGAATGTTCACAGCCCCTCGGTGCCCCCATTACAGGCCCTCTCCCGGGCGGGCCCTCCACCTCCAGCCCCCCTGCCGATCGACGCCCCCTCTCTCCTGCCTTAAAATCGCTCCCCATCGCATCACGGGCCCCCTCTCGACTGGGACCCAGCATGGCTAACCACAAGGGTCTGCCCGCCCCTCCTCTGAGCCTCTGACTGGGAGGGGCCTTGCTTTCTCCCGGCCACAGAGGCCCCCAGGAACCCTGGGGTGGACAGTCTGGAAGGCACGGGAGAGTGCTGGCTCTAAGCTTCTCCCGAGGCCCCTGCTCGGTCTTGGAGGGCCCACCTCCTCCCGGCCCAGAGGGCTGCTTCCAACTCTATTCCCCCGGGGGCAGCAGCCAGGGCCAAGCGCGGGCCCTGGGCGAGGCGACTGAGCCCGGGACGGGGGGGAGAGGGGTGGCCTGCCTGCTGAGGGCACGTGGAGGGCTGCTGGCCGAGCCCGCGTCTCCAGTGAACCTGCCGCCCTCCGGCCCGGCGGCCGGTGTCTCTGACCCCACTCTTCTCCTCGTGAGGCCGAAGCACCCACCTCCCCAGGCCTCAGCCCTGTCCCCACTGCCTCCCCGAACCCGCTAGGGCTGGAGTCCTGGGGGGCTTTGACATCTAACGCCAGAGCCCCGAGGGTGCTGGTGACAGGACCACTCTTAGCACCAGCACAGCACACAGAGCCGGCGGTGCCCTCCCAGGGGCTGCCGCAGCAGCCGTGCCCCCCCTCTGCACGGGCCACAGGCTCCCCGCTGAGCGGGTGCCCGGGAGTGCCCCTCCCCCCATGACGGGGAGGCAGGAGTGGTCAGGTGACCCCACAGGAGAGAGTTAGTGGCACAAATAGGAACAGACGCGCACGAGACACGCACCCTCACCCGACAGCAGCAAGGCTCAGCAGACAGGAGGCGTGTGGGTTAGACACAGGGCGGGCCAGGCCTCTGCCGGCTGGCGCGTGGGTGCTGATCACGCGTGTTATTGCTCGGGCGGAAGCGGGTTACTTACAATTTAGAAGAGAAGCGGGGAGGAGGCAGAGGCGGCGAGCGTGCGGAGGGTGCCGAGAGCCTGGGGCCGCGTCCTCGATGGCGGCCGAGGTGCCGGGTTAGGGGCGGGAGGGTTAGTAGAGGGGCTGCTGCCACGGGGATCTCAGTGGTCGGGGCCTCTGGCCTTCGGGGCGGCCCCTCTCCTGGCTGAACCCCACAACTCCGTCCCACTCTCAGGAGTAGGAGCCCCCGTGCCCACCGCCCCTCTGTGCGGCAGGAAAGCCCGAATCCCCCCACCTGCTCCGGACCCTGTCTCCGTCCCAGAGGGAGGCGGAACCTGGCAGAGCCACAGAGCCAGCCCTGTCCCACCCGGGCACCGCCTCGGGGGACAGCTGGGCTCCCAGCGAGGGAGCCCACAGAGTGAGACCCCTGACGCCCTGGGCACCTTGACCTGGTGCTGCCACCAAGTGGCACACAGGGCGGTGCCGCCGAGCCCAGGGGGCTGCCCCGAAGGTAACGGGATTGCAGAGTGGCTCTGGCAGCTCAGCCATGGCCCCGGGATCGCTCCCTCCCTCCCTGCTCCACGCCCAGGCTGGGTCCTGGGCCGGGGCAGGCCGGCGGGGTCCACAGGGAGCCCGGCCAGCGGCCAAGGTGGCACTGGCTGGCAGGCTGTGCGCAGGACCCCGAGACCAGCGAGACGGGCTGTGCTCCCAGCAGGGGCAGGGCGCGGGGCCTCCCCACCTCGGTCCTGGGGACCTTGGCTTGCGGTCCCGGGCTCTGCTGCCTCGAGCAGCAATGGAATGTGACGTGAAACACCCGGAGAAGCTTTAGAAAACCCACGGCCCTGGGGATGGGCCTCCCCCGCCGGCCACGCGGGCAGCAGGTAGCTCCCGGGCGGGCTCTGAGGACGCGGGCGTGTCCCGGCGGCCTGCGCTGACTCACCACTCAACCTCTCTCTCCGCCATGGAGGACACCATGTCCCGGACAGGAACCAGCCTGTCCCGGGGGACTGTGTGGGGACCCAGCAGCCACCGTTTGTGGAGCTAAAATCCCAAACAGCAGCCCCACGGTTCCCCAGCTCTCCCATGGCTCTCCCCTGGGGCAGGGCACGGGGCACGGGGACTGGGCACAGCCCAGCTCGGCAGGCCGCCTTTCTCTGTGGCTCACCGGGGGCCTCTGGCGGCCAGGCTGGGGCCTTGGCCACACCCGCACCCCCGCCCAGGAGGCTTCCTCCTCCTGCTGGAGAGCGTCCGCCCTCTGGACCGGCCATGGACAGAGCGCCCTTGCCCGAGGTGCCCACGGAGGCGGCGTGAGCCTGGCCCGCCCCTGCCGGGGGGGGGGGGGGGGAGACTTCGGAGGGGCCAAGGGGTATGGACTTTGGCCCCACATCCCAGACACGGGCACCCAGGCTCCTCCAGACCACCTGGTCCCACCACTGGATTAGAGTCGCCTCAGTCAGGACCGGCCTGCCCAGGGCCCTGGGCAGAAGGGAAGAGACCCCTCAGGGGCCAGTCCCGCCCCTCAGCTTCCCAGTTCTGTTTTTCCGTAATAACCCTCTCAGGCCGCACCCTGGCCGTGGGCGAGGAAGGGAGCGGATTCCCGGCCCTGCTGGCCGCTGCCCCACCTGGTTGCCGGCTGGATGGAGACAAGGTTCTTAAAGCAGCCAGGGGTCAGCGGGCGCTTAGGAGAACGGGCAGGAGAGGACGAGGGCCAGCTCCAGAGGCCGGAGTGCCCAGACCAGGGGCCAGAGAGGCTGCGGAGGCCGGGCTGCAGCCCGTGAGAAGGGCGGGCCCGGCAGGCTCCCCGGGACGGTCTGGGAATCCCTGCTCAGCGCCGTGCCCGCCTGCCCGGGCCTTGCCGTTCCTCTGGGCCACGAGCCAGCGGTCTCTCCAGAGCGGTCCTCCAGGCCCGGGCCTTGAGAAACTTAGGGGGGCCCAGGCCTGCTCTGTTCACCCCAAGTCCTCGGCTTCCCGTCGCCGGCCTGCCACACGGGACAGAGGCACGAGTCCCCGCATCTCGGGCAAGCCAGGTGGGCCCTTGGGTCTTGCCAGCGTGGCCCCGGGAACTGCCAGGGACGTGCCCGTGGACACGCTCTTCCGTGAGGCAAATGCCGATCAGCAGCGTCGCCGCCACTGGCCCCCTCCCTGAGGGTCCTGTGGCCACAGGTGAGAGAGTGGGAATTTCGAGGGAGGGTATGAGTGCAGGGGGGGAAGGGACCGTGGTGTCACGACATGGCCGCTCCTGTCTGCTCAGCCTTACCTGACCCCAGCAATGGCAGGGAAGGGTCATCAGAGCTACTACCACAGTAATCATTACCATCCTCCAGCTCGCTGCTGACCGTGTTGCCGTTTGCAATGGTCTTTTGTTTGACTGTGAAGAAGGCCTGTATCTTCACATTGTACCTGGAAGTGAAGGCGGGAGGAGGTCAGGGCTGCGGGAGAGGCCTGGCAGGGGGCAGGCAGGGCTGGGCACCCCGGCCCCCACACCCCCGGGCACACAGCCAGGTGTGCCCGGACCGTCCCTGCAAGGGACCCGGGGAGCCAAAGCGTTTCAGCCGAGTTGACAGCATCCCTAACAGGAAGCGGAGAACAATGCGCTGTCCGACGCCCTGCTCCCCGTGATGTGTTTGTGGGCTCCGTGGGGGCAGGGAAAACCTGCAGCCCAAGAAAGTGCCGGATGCCTCCTCCCTGCGGGGCACAGGCCTGCCCGGAGCAAAGGAGCTCAGTTCAGCCTTGGGGACCGGCTGGAAGGAGGCGTGACTGGGCCCAGCGCCAGCCCAGGACCCGGAATCCTCCCCTCCCCCCCCCCACGGCTGAGTCTTTGGGTTTCCCCGTGTCACTGACAGCGGCACCCCGGCCCACACCCAGGCTGCCCCCTGGCTGAGGGCATCGCTGAGGGGCAATTCTGCAGTCTGACCGTCCGTCACTCATGTCTGTAAAACATTTTGATTCAGCCTCCTAAAACTCAGTGGTGTTTTTTTAACCAACCGCAGAGACATAGACAAGATAAAACCTGAATATGGCTCACCTCATGGGTCCTTTTTTTCTTTTTTTAAATGGAGAAACACATGCACAACATAAAACGCGCCGCTTTAATGATTTTCCATTTGGAGGCACACAATTCAGTGGCATTGATTACATCTACGACGGGAAATCCTCACCGCTATTTCTGTGACTTCTTCAACTCCTCACCCCCGCCCCCCGCAACCCACTCGTGACTGACCGCCCCTCCTCCGCACTGCTCCTCTCTCCCTCGCTCTCTGCCTCCGAGTGTGGACTCTGCTCGGGCCTCGTCACAGGGCATCAGACAAGAGCTGTCCCTCCGTGACGGGCTCCTTTCACTCTGCACATGTGCAAACTCCCACCCCCGCCACGGTGCAGCATCTGGCAGAATCCCCTTCCGTTTTAACGGCCCAATACTATTCCTGGGGTTTTTGAGATGCGTCTGACCTGGGCAGCTTCCAGGGGGCCCCGGGGGGCCACCATCCCGGACCCTGTGCCTGCCCCCTCCACCTGTGAGTGGCACGAGGCAGCGACCCCGAGAAGCACCGTTTACCCAGCCTAGAGCAGGAGCAAGGCTGCCCGGCTCTTTTGGAAAGAGTGGGATTAATTTACCAGATTTAGATAAGAGATAGAAAAAATAAATAAATAAATAATGAAAAAGCGGTCACCTTGGCCTGGAGTGGGTGGGAGAGAGGTCCCTGTTTGCTGCTGTTTGGGAATGGCTTTGTCTTCTACCCACCAGCCCTGACTCCCCTGGCCTGGTGTGGACAGTACCCCAAAACAGTGTCTGAACCAGCCGTGGGCACACTACGGCCCGAGGGCCGGATCCGGCCTGTTCAGCTGTTCTGTCCGGCCCGCGGAGCCAAAAGAGCAGAGGGTTCTCTTGCTCTCCCCTCCGCTCCTTCACCAGCAGCCCAAGAGGAGAGTGCCAGCATGGTCAGGTTGCTTTTGTTGCGGCCCTCCGGTCCAGTTTAAGAACCCATGGTGGCCCTCGAGTCAAAAAGTTTGCCCACCCCTGAACATCTCCCTCCCACCCCAGCCTCCCCAGGGGAGTGTCCCCCAGAACACCGGGCTGGCCCGAGGCTAGCGGTGACTCGGGCGTCAGCCAGCCCAGGAGGAGAGAGAGCGGCACTTACTTCATGATCAGAATGTAAAACACGTACAACATGATCAGCACCAGGCCTTCCCACCTCGGAGAGAGAAAGGAGGCTGTGGTTAGAGCGAGGCAGGCCCGCGGGTGCAGGCGGGGCGCGGCCGTGCGGAGGGCGAAGCAGGTGTCCTTCCCTCCCCGCGCCCGGCGCCTGGCCCGGGACCCGGGACCCAGGACCCAGGTGTGTGCCCGGGACCCAGCCCGGTCGTCCTGCACACTGACGCTGGCTGGGTGACACAGAGAGAAGGCTGAGAGTGGGGTCCTCTCAGCTCCAGGGGGTCTGCAGGGCTCCGCTGGAGTCCCCCCGCTTCCAGAACAAGGAGGGCCAGGGCCACCACCCCCCAAAGGCTCGAAGGAGAGGGGCCAGGTGTCCCCTAGACTTGATAGGAAGAGGCCCCGTGATCCCCTGAGATTCCGGCCACGGAGCAGAGGAGCTGTGGGTGAGGCGGGAAGGGACCCGAGGGCTGCCTTAAGAGAGGGCACGGGACCCCTGGGTGCACAGTAGAGCAGCGTCTTCCCAAGACAACGCGATTAGCGCTGTCTGGCATGTGCAGTGCCCAGCTCCGGGCACCGTGGGGTTTCTGTAGCTCTGAGCACAGGCCTCTGAGGAGCCACACAGCTTTAGTGTGTTCGTCCACCTGACACACGCGCCCGGCATGGGCGACCATCGCTTTGGGATGAGGACCAAGGACCAGCAGAGCCACAAAGGGACGGGGAGGTGATCTGACCCCCACCCCCACCTCCACCCACAGGTGAGGAAGAGGAGGTTCTGAGTCCCCGGGCAGGTTAGGGGCCAGGCCGTCCTGGGCCACAGCACGCAGCCCCTCACATCGGGCCTCCTGAATATAACCCCCAAATGGACACACACAGGGTGCAGATTCTGGCTGTCATGCCGGGGACATCGTTACGGTTTACACGAAGGGAAGATACAGTCACGCTCCAGAGGGTGCACACATCAACCTTCGCTTTAAAGTCTGGGCTGTACGATCTCAGCGAAGGACTCCTTCCCGCCCTCAAGGCCATGAAGGTGGGTCCCCATGTTCTATTCTGTTATTTTAATGTCGCTTCTTACAGCGAGGACTTTCGCTCCCCTGGAATGTACAAGGTGTGAGGGACAGAGCTGATGGTATCTTGTTCTGTGTGGGTTCCCGGTGGTCCCAGCAGCAGCTGAGACCCCCCCCCTCCCCAACTCACTGCCTTGTCACCCATGACAGCCGCCATATCCCCCAGCCCAGAAGTGGGCCTACCACTGGGTTCTCGGTTCCATACTCCACACTGGCCTATGCTTCTCCCTGTGCAAAACACCGCACTGTTTGAATCACTTTAGCTTTATCCTACACTGAGTGGCCAGAGGATTATGATCTCTGCACACATAACAATCCGGCCACTCGGTGTATTTGTATCTCCAATGGGCACCAAACGTATTGTAGACTTTTGCTGGAGATCAATCACCTATTTGCCCTGAGCTTTCTATCAGCTGGTGGAAAGGGGAAAACTGATCAGGTGCACGCTGTACAGTATCTTTGATATCAAATAAATGAGGTACTCCAGAGAAGTACACTGAGTGGCCAGATTATTATGCGTTCAGAGAGCACCATAATCTGGCCACTCAGTTGTATATCTTGGTATCTGGTAGGATGGGAATGGTAAGGGAAACCATGTTTGTCACTTTGAGAGGACAAATTAAGGCATGACTGCTTAGAATCATACCCTTTTTATTTTTACGAGTTTGTAAGCCTGTGTTTGTAAAAATAATGTTGAAGAAGATCCAATGGACCCCAGAAGGACACTAACAAAACAGAAGGAGAAACACAACTTTAAAAACTTACCACACAATTTCTTCATCATATATGAACTGGAAGGCAAAAGAAACAAAAGGAGGGGGACATATTTACTCAAAAAGCAACAGAAAAACCAAAACCAAACACAGGCCTATCAGCACCCAGAGCGGCCACACCTCTGTGTTTCCACAGGAAGCCGGGCCCCTCTCTCCATTCCTGGCTCCCACCTCCAGAAGGTGACCTGGCCTTCGGTGACCAGGTGACCAGGTGAGCAGGTGCGCACCCTGCAGCCCGCAGAGCGGGGGGCCTCTCCGAGAAATGACCTGCACTTCGTTGTGGTCCAACTAGCGGCTGGACCAACCTGGCAGGGCTGGCCCTCACTAACGGAATAGAGTTGCTGTGATCATGAATCAAGCTGAAGATATCCATCCATTCATCCACCCATCCATCCATCCACCCATCCATCCACCCATCCATCCATCCATCCATCCACCCATCCATCCACCCATCCATCCACCCATCATCCATCCACCCATCATCCATCCACCCATCATCCATCCACCTATCCATCCATCCATCCTACCTGCCTGCTTATCTGCCTGCTTATCTACTTACCTACCTGTGGTGCCTGCGTGTATAGGAAAGAAGGGGTGTTATTTTCATAAAAATGAAGAGCAAACCCTTTGGAACTTCTGGGGGCATAAGACCCACTTGTACTGTTTGAAGGGAGGCAGGGGGCAATGGTGGGGGACTCCATGCTTTCCTAATCGGGCACTGACATTGCCCGACAACCCCGCCCTGCATCTTTGGCATGTGGTCCAGAGGAGGATATTAGTTACCTATCACCGGAAGGGAGAGGGGGAGAGAGAAACATCCATGTGGGAGAGGAAGATTGATCAGTGGCCTGGGAGCACCTGAGCCGAGCCCAAGTGGGACAGGTAGGTGGGAGAGAGGGCTACGCCCCCCAATTGGGTCCTGTAGACATAGAGGTTCCCACAGGGGACGCCTGCAGAAGCCAGGGGCTTCTGTCTGAACCCAGGCCCACTGCACCCCGCTCCCGGCTGTCATGTGGAACTGCTTTGGAGGTGCTGCTTCTGAGAAGGCCGTCCTGACCGGGCATCGATGGAGCCTCCCCAAACTCTAGGCTCTGAGAAAGCGGCACTCAACCCGGGGACATTTCGGGACACTTGTGGAGCTGTTTTTGGGTTTTACAACCCCTCGGAGGGCCCCTGGCTTTCAGCGGCAGTGAAGGCCGGGCTGCTGGCCAGCCTGGAACGCGTGAACCGGTCCTATCAGAGTTTCTCACAGTTGGCACAAGTGGTAAGCGTCCTGCTGAATATTCAGGTAAATGACAAATATAAATAAAATATCGGGAGCCTAGAACTTAGCTGTTTGTTTGTTTGTTTGTTTATATGGTTTAGGTAAATACTTAATTTTCTAGTGAGGCAATTGTCATGCCATGAGGAGAAATTGCACTTGGCTCTTTTAGGATTTTATCGCTCATACTTTTGGGAAATCATGTCAGCACCACTCGGGTGTAAGGGCCAGCCCGGCACAGGGGCCTAGGTCTGAGCTGACAGCTGTCAGGCTGCTGTCCATGGGGGAGGTGGGGGGGGCAGCAGATTATATCATCGCGTGTTCTAGCAGGTTCCTGCCAAAACCTTTAAGCACTGAAAGATGTATTCTTTTGTTATAAATTACCTTTACTTGTCCTTTTTGTATTGTTTAGGCGTTACGGTTTTGTTTTTTGTTTTTTTAACATATGTATTTGTATTGATTTTTTTAGAGAGGAAGGGAGGGGGAGAGAAACATCCATGGGAGAGGGACATATTGATCAGTGGCCTGCCCCCCATGTGCATCCCGCCTGGGGGCTGCACCCTCAACCCGGGCATGTGCTTTGACAAAACCAGCAACTTTTTGGCGCACGGAACGACGCTCGAGCGTCAGTTGACCCACACCGGCCAGCGCTGGTTTTTGTTCATTCCATGCAGGCGGATTATTTTATCTGGAACTCGTTTCCCGGGGTGTGAGGGGCAGCCTCTCGGATGGCCCCAGCGATCCCCCGGCCTGACTTCACGCTCCCCTTGTGTGCGAGGCCCGGACCGAGGACTTGCCCCTAAGAAGCAGTGACGGTGGCCACTCGGGGGATCGGGTCACCCACACTGTGGCTGCCCTCCTGGTTCCTCCCTTCCTCACTCTGAAGGCCCCGGGAGCGGATTCTCACGCGGGTTTGGGGGGAGGGGGCTTTGAGGCGACTCTGCCCCCGGTGATGCCTGTGAGAGAGCCTGAGCCTGAGACTCCCCTCCGGAACTCAGTCCACAGAAACGGGAGCAGTAAGCGCGTGTTGCTTTAAGCCCCTGAGTTTCGGGGAAACTTCGCCCGTGGTGACAGATGACTCCCAGAAGGCATGGGACTGCCACACACAGTAGAGGCTAGAAGACCTTGTAAGGTTGAGAGCTGTCACTCTGGGGTGCGTGCCCTAACCACTGGGCACACCGTGCCACCTGCCCTCCCTGAACACAGCCTGCCCTTTAAAACTCCTTTTGGATCGAAATTGCTTCCCTGCGGGGGACACGCTCTTTGGCAGGTAGCCTGACTGTGTGCCATGCGCTTCACAGTCGTGTGCCGTGATGTGACCTCAACCCCTGAGGGGGGAGGGGGACACGGGGATACCCTCACACACACCAGCAAGCCCCCGGGACCCCTGTTTCATCTCCTCTGCCCCCCTGCAGCCACCACCCATTCCGCTGCCAACCCTGACAGCTCCCAGCTGCCTCTCTGCTCTGCTGGGCAGTGAGGGTGACCCCGGGAACTCGGCTCCTTAGGAAACGGGTCCCCAGGCGCGAGGGTCCCCAGGCCTCGGAGGAGATGTGTGAGGGGAGCTGCGTGGACCACGCAATGGGCTTGGCTCTGCGCGGGCCTTTTTTGCCCTCAAGGTCGTCCCTGGATTTGCTCCGGATGCAAGGTGTCTGATTCTGGGGACAAGTGGGCACGGGCAAGGCAGCTGGTCAAAGCGACCGCGGGGCCTGGGTGCCAGGGGGTTCTCTCTGGTCACAGGGCCGGGGATGAAGATGGGGGGGGGTCCCACGACTCCGGGGGGAGGGGCACTCACGGCGATGAGCACGATGACGGAGAGGGTGTAGTACACGGAGTCTCGGCACACGGCCCACCACGTCAGCTGGACCACCTGCACGCAAAGGGCCGTCAGCCGCCATTGGCCGGAGAGATGGGGGGAGGGGCGGGTACAGCTGCTGGGGGGGCGCTTCCCAGCCCCCCAAACCCCCCAGGGACACGCCCACGGAGCTCCTCCTAACGGTGCCACCAGGAACCATTGTGCCTGGCTGCTGGGGGCCACACTGTGCTCTCCATTGGACGCTGGGGACAGGACGGAGCCATGGAATGACACTCAGAGGTGGCGGGAAAGCCGCCCCCTGCACCTCCCAAGTAAGGCCGCCGCCCGCTGCGCGGGAAGCCCTATGGCACTGGCACGTCCCACGCTGGCACCTCCTGGTGGTAACTGGCTACCCTCCTCTGCCTCCCTCGGCCGAGCAGGGCCTGCCCAGGGCCCCAAACACTTCCAGAATCCCGCTCAGGGCAGGAGGAGACAGGCTGGCTCCAGGCCTCAGGGGCCTCGGGTCTCCCCGCCGCTGTCCCTGACGCCACCTCCTAAGGGGAGAGAAACCACGGACCTGCCCCGCGAATAAGCCGCACACGCCGATGATACACAGGATGTTGAACACGGCCGAGCCCACGATGGTCCCGACCCCGACGTCTCCGTGGGTGATGAACACGCCTGCAAGGGAAAGTGGGCACGGGTCCTCACCTGCGAGGCCCAGGCCTGCCCCGTCCGCACACCCAGGCCGGCTGCAAGGTCTGTGTCCCCCTGACTGCCCCCCGACCCCCACCCCCGGGGACTTGTTCCCGCTATCACACAGATCGCCCGCAATGCCCTGAGAGACCAGCGACTCTAATGCTTCCATTTCCTGGAGCCGCTTTATTAAGACAGAGTTCACATGCCGTAAAATTCACCCGCAAAAAGTATCGATCCAGCGTATTGCACGACCGTCACAGAATTGTGCAGCCATCGTCACGATCTAATTTGGGAACGCTTTCATTGCCCCAAAAGGAAGCCCCGTACCCATTGGCACCCCCGGCTCCACCCACGAGGGGTGCCACCCCGGGGAACCACTGGTGTACTTCCTGTCTCTCACACTCTCCCGTTTCACAGATGAGGAAACTGAGGCCGGGAGCTGGCCACTGCCTTGCCTTGTCCGGGCACCAGACCTGGGCTCCCTCCAGACCCGGTGTCTCCGGCCGGTGGGGTCTCTTACCAATGATGGAAGCAAACAGCTCCGGCGTGGAGCTTCCCGCAGCCATGAAGGTGGCTCCCGCCACATCCTCACTCAGATGGAGTTTCTGAAACAGAAGTGACCGCAGACCCTCAGGCCGAGACGTGGGGGCAGGGGACGCACTGACTGGACACCTCGGCAGCCAGGGAGAGTGTGGAGTCAGCTCCTCCCCTGGCAGCTCCTCCTCCCTGGGCCTGAGCCGCTCTCCTGGGCCTCGATCCAGAATCCCACCCTCCCCCATCTGGAGGTGAGCGCATGGCTCCCTCTGAGGGGGGCAAGGGGAGGTAAGACAAAACCTTTGGGTACCTGTGCCGGGTCCCTCATTACTTAGGGGAGCCCAGCTCAAGGAGCCAGTCCCTGATCTTTGCTCAGCACCCGGATCAAGTCCCCAAGTGCCCGGCCCTCACAATCCATGTCCCCAGCTGTAAAGGTCACACACCAACATGGCCCCCAAAAGCTGGGGGATTTCATGCGGGTAAAGTAGGGCAAAGCCCTGAGCAGTCTGCACACAGTAGGTGCTTTTCCTGCCTTGGCTGGAAGCCAAGGCTGAGGCAGGAGAGAAACAGGCTGGGGTCTAAGAGAGAAGAAAAGTTAAGAAAACTCAACGAAATGACTGAAAGGAGGAAATGTCAACCAGCAAAGGTTGGGACAGAGGGTGTTCCCCGCCCTTGCAGCTCCGCCTCCTCCCCCCGGGTACCTGCCTCTGCCACCTGGTTATGCCAAATGCTCCCTAACGAGCCAGGTGTGGCTTCCTGGGAGCCAGACGTGCTGGGTAGGGTTACACCCTGGGAGGGCTTTCCTCTGCCAGGTCTGGGAGAGGACGCTGCCGCCCGCAGACTCTGGCCTGAGTGTCTCAGAGTGACACTGAGCGACCGGCCTGCCGGGCTGCACTGCCAGGTGCTCCTGGTCCCCCCCCCTCCCGGCCTGGCACCGACGTGCCCCGAGTCCCCCATCACCCCAGCCCCTCCCGGACTTGGCCGCGGGCCCCAGGACTCTCCCACGCACCTCGCAGATCTTCTCCAGGGACGGAACGAAGAAGTCATCGCACACAATGGCCAGCGCGTAGAACATGTACAGAGCCTGCGGGGGAGGCGGGGCAGCGTCAGCGAGGGCACCTGCCCCCGGGAAGGCGCGGCCGGGCATCCATCACACCCAGACCTGCCTGCGGGCAGAGGCCGGGCACGCAGGCGGGCTTAGGGGAAAATTCCGGCACCACGGCGACCGACTCCCTCATCCCCTTCACTGACAGAATGGGAAACTGAGGCCCAGAGAGAAGCGCTTGCTGGGTGGCAGAGGGGGCTGAAACCCAGGCCACGGGGCCTCGTGCTCTGACCTCTCGCCTTAAAGCAGCAGCTCTCCCCGCCCAGAGCATGCCCTCGAAAGGCAACACCTAACCTTTGAGGAAAAGCATCTAAAATCACCATTGTAAGCCTGGCTGGGAGGGCTCCGTGGTTGAGCACTGACCTATGAACCAGGAGGTCACGGTTCGATTCCCGGTCAGGGGACGTGCCCGGGTTGCGGGCTTGATCCACAGTGTGGGGGGTGCAGGAGGCAGCTGATCAGTGATTCTCATCATTGATGTTTCTGTCTCTCTCTTTCCCTTCCTTTCTGAAATCAATAACAATGTTTGAAAAATCACCATTTTAAGAACTTAACCATGATCATCCAGCTTTCCCTGTAGCTTTAGTGAAGGCACCATTTCCTTGAGACCTGGCATTTCCCAGGGAGTCACTGATGTTGGCACAAGCCCCTGATGATGGGAGGTTCATGGGACCGAGAGTCTGGATTCTAATGCCGCTGCTCAACATCCCACTGATTTGCCGAGTGACTCTGGGTAAGTTACGACTCTAGGTCTCAGTGTCTGCCTCTGTTTAAAGACAGAGTGGGGACAGATCAGTCATTTCAGAATGGCTTTCCATCCAGAACCCACCCCCCTGCCCTGTCCACCCAACGCAGCTCGACTGAGCTCACCTAGGTACCCGGCACTACACTCGGCATCAGGGACGCACGGTGAGGACCCGCAGAAAAGAGATGGGGCTTTACCCTCAGCACTGCGGGGAGCCGCTTCTTCCCTTGAGGAAAACGCGATAGGAATGCCCCGTGCTCCAAGGAGGGCCAGCCGGGGCTGCCCCACCCACAGCAGCGCGGCACTCGGACACCTCGCAGTTACTGAGCCTCGACCAAGTAAAATAAACGGAAGACACATCAGCCGTGGCCAAGGCATCCGGGACAGGGGTCTACGTCCGTCCAGGGGTGGCCGTCCCTGGATTTGATTATCTTTGGGAGGAAGCAAAATGAAACAAGTACTGGGGTGCAGATGAAGGCAGTGAGGTGGGAGAGACCCCGCTACAAGCCTCAGGCTTCTGACTTGAACTGACACCCCCAGGGACTCCCCCCAACTTTGTCTCCCAGGCAAAGGGTTTTCCGAGAGGCCGGAGCCTCTCTCTCCCCTGAGATTTCTAAAACACTGGACAGAAAGGGGGGCCGACGAGGGGCTGCTGTTCCCAAAGCTGGCGCTAGAGCCGGAGCCTTCTCTTCCTCCAAAAAAAGGGGTCAGTAAACCTCTTCTTAAGGGCCAGAGAGCAAGTATTTTAGGCTTCAGAATTTGCTGTAAAACAACAGCCATGGGATGGGCGTGGCTGTGTTCCGATAAAACTTTATTTATAAAAACAGGAGGTGGGCTGGAATGTTATTTATAAAAACAGGAACGGTCTGGCAATCCCTGCTCTAAAGGGTTCCTGCAAAATTCCCGAGGGGCTCTGAGGTTCCAGGTTTTGTCTCGGCAGCGCCAAGATGTGAGGCAGAGCAACGAAACTAAGGGCTTACTTCACACTCTCTTGGTGAAGAAGGGGGGAGTGCATTAAACACACACACACACACACACACACACACACACACACACACAATAAAACACAGAGAAACTAGGGAGATAATAACTCTCTTACAGAAATGATATATAGGCCTGTCACTCAAACTCTGCCGCCGATCTTCATTCTAACCTTCATTTCCATTAACGGTGCATCTTGTTAATTAAAACTTCGCTCATTCATTACCCACTGCTGGCTGCTACTAATGTGAGAATCCCAGCTTTTACTTTCCTAATTATCTCTTGCAAAGACTACTCTCTGGTTGGGCTTAAATATATAAGCAGATGGTGCTGAGCGGCCGGGAACCTAATCAAGAGGAAGATGTGCTGTGTTTGATCTAAAGTGGCCGCCTTCATACTACAATGGCGCCGGCAAGCCTTTTCTGCCGAGGGACACAGCGTTAACCACCTGTGGCTCCACGGACTCAGAGTCTCGGTCACAGCTCCTCGGCTCTGCCACCGAAGCACAAGCAGCCGTTGATAACACAGAAACGAATGGGAATGAATGGCCGTGTTCCAATAAAACTTTATTTACAAACACGGGCAGTAGCCACAGGCTGTGTTTCTCAAAGTGTGGTACGGGTACCCTCAGGGGTATGGGAAGAGTTTGGTGGGGATTTGCACTGCACCGTGCTTAGCTGTGCCTAATTCTACGTTCTCAGGAGTCAAGTCAAGACAGTCTTGTGAGGCGTGAGATGGTCCAGTGTGCAAATAAATGTTATTTATAATATAACTTTTATTTATATTTTGTTATGAATAATTTTATTTTTCATTTATTATTTTTGTATGTACCAAAAAAATAAAAAAAAATATTTTGATTGTTATTAAAATACATCCATTTTTTTTTGATGAGGGGTACTCAGCATTATGAAAATTATAGAAGGGGTCCACATATGTCAAAAATTTGGGGAACACTGGTACCCCAACCCGAGAAGAACGGCTTTCACCTGTCACCTGGGTGTGAACCCATGATTCCTTTCTGAATTGCTATTTCAGCGCCACCATTTGGCATCGAGGCCCAGAGGGAAGTCTGAGGAGTGCACTGGAGGCTTACACCACAGCCGCGAGAGGTGGTACGTTTGGGGGGATCCGGGCAGCACGCACACGCGGAGCACTTATGGTGCGCCAGGCAAGCTCTACCGCACCTGCCTGCGTCCCCTCCTGCTTGCACGTCTGGGGAAGACGCGACCACGCCCACTTAAGAAAAGCAGAAAACGAGGCATCAGATGTCTCAAGTTCTTGTCTTGGCTCGAGCCACTCACTCACTCTGTGACACCGAGCAAGTCACCTATCATCCTGGGCTTTGTTTCCTTGTGGGTCCAGCATCCGCCCCCTCACGGGCTCTGACAAGGGCTGCACGTGACCTGGGCCTGCTGCGGCTCAGCCGCGCTCTGAGGCCCGGCTCCGCCTGCCTCACCCTGGGAGCGCCCGCCCCGGGGGCCACTTACACCGAGGATGTGCAGCAGGACGGCCCCGTGCTGTCGCTCCGGGTTCGAGAACAGGTCTGTGGGGAACTCGTGAATGGCTGGAAGACAAGAGGACACGGCCGCGTTAGTGCTGACTGGGAGCTGGGGCTCAGGGCTCACTCAGGGCTCAGGGGCTCACTCAGGGCTCAGGGGCGGGTCTCGGAGCAGGACGCAGGCCGAGGTGGCTCAGGGGAGAGGGAGAGGGCTGAGAGCGCTGGCCCTGGTCCCCTTGGCCCCGGGGCCCCCTCAGGTCCACGCCGGTGCCAGGTGTGCTCCCACTAGCATCTTGGGCCATCGCACGCCAGGCACAGGCCCTCCGCTGGCCACCGCCACTCTCACCACCTGGGTGGTGGGCAGCCTGTGAGGAGCGGAGCCCTCTGGGCTGGAAATCAAACATTTGGGGTTCAGGTACCATCCCTGACACCCCATGACCCTTCACGGGGGGTCTGAGCACCAGGTCTGCCTTCCAGGCCCTGGAACGCTCCCTGATCATGAAGAAATCATTCCTCTGCACCCCCCATTCGAGATGGCCCATGGATAAGTACACCCCCACGTCCTCCTCATCCCATCAGCTCGCCCGGAAGCTTCTAGAAATCAGGGATCCACACTGCCCTGCACGGCATTCTCGGTAGCCTCGGCCAGGCTGCACACAGTAGGTTCTCAACAGACCTTCAAAGTCAATTGAATAAACAGTGGCAAAATACGAACACAGCTAACAATGCGTATCAGCTGACCTATTAGAATGCCTGCCTCATTTTAGAAGTCCCATAAGTGAACTAGAATGACCTGGCTTGTGGCGGGCGCTTGATAAATGCTTATGCAATAAACTCCCAGAAAAAGAAAAAAAATCCCTGCTCTGTCAACGTAATTTGGCCCGAAGCTCTGAGAGTGATGGTTTCTCCTTTCTATTTCTTAAGATTAAGAACTTTTCTGTTTTTTAAGATTAGATTTTCCCAATAAGACACAGAAAACATCTGCTCCCACACACCCAGAACACTCTCCCCCTGTAAACCAAGCTGCCATTTAATGAAATATAGATTCTTTCATTTCTGGTGTTCCGTTTTGTTTTCTGCAACCAAATGTATGCGCTGGGATTGCTCTGTCAGGTCAAGGGCACGGGTCCGCTTCCAGGTCTGCCTGCTCAGGCGGGAGCAGTGCTGCCAGGAGAGATGTAGCTCACGGGCTGGGACATCTCCGTGGGATCGATACCCATCTCTGCCGCGACAAATCCGGATCGCCCCTGATTCCTCCAAACTGGCGTGTGGAGCGCTGGCGATTTATCCAGTCCTGGGAATTCTCTGAAAATTAGAATCAAGTAATGCTGCCTTTTTTGCTCCCAGGACATTATCTTCCGGCCCCCTGGCAGGGAGGGAACGTGGATTATAAATGGCTTTGTCCTTGCTGGGAACAGAATTCTGCTTCAGCCACCACGCCTGGCCCAGCAGCCCCACGTGCACGCTGCAGGCTGCAGAGGAGAGCAAATGGCACTCGGGCCCTCCTTTGCCAGCAAAGACAGCGCGTAACCAGCAGCGCGGCCAGCTGCCGATGACCCTTCACCCCTGTACCCACCAGGTCTTCTGGACACACCCCGACCCCGGGAGGCAGGCGCTGCAGCCAGAAACACCCCTGCTTTCCCGCTGAGGCTCGGAGTGGGGAGCAGCCGGCTCAAGGCCCCGGCCCGGCCACCTCAGCCAGGACTCCCGGGCTCCCTGCCTTCCCCTCCTTGGTCAGGGCAGGTCGCGCACGGACGGACACCGCCCTGCACTGGCAGACAGGAGGCCCAGATAGAGTCCTGGCTCGACGCGTTTGTGGGACCCTGGCCGAGTCACTCCCTCTCTCTGTCCCTTTACTTCTGCAGCCTCAGCCTGCGGCCACGTGAGGCAAAGAAACGGTCACCATCGCCGGCTGTCAAAGGCTGCAAGCAGGCAGGCGGCCACGCTGCCCTCCCCAGGCAGCAGCTGGTCACTGGGACCAGGGCACTCCCCGTCCAGGAGTCAGGCCCCCTGGAGACCGGTGCACGGGGGTGCAAGCCATGGGGCTCGCGCAGCCAGAGCTCTGTCTCACCCTTCCTTGTCGCCAATAGCAACAGCTCCACTGCAGGCGCCTGTGTGGGTCCTGGAAGCAGGTGACTTAGGTTTCGCTCCTTCCTCCTGGCGTGACGGCGTGACCTCGGCAAGTTACTTAAACCTCGGGGCAGTTCCTCAGCTACCCGGGCGGGCGGGCGGCGGCAGGGATTCTGCGAGAGGGAACGTGTGCTCGAGGACACTTAGCCAGTCCGGCTGTAAGGACCTTGACTCGCAGGCTCCTCCCCCAGACGCCTTCCGTCCCCAGGATCCCGGGAGCAGCCTTGGTTTGTGAAGGCGGAGAGAAGGGAAAGCCAGTCTCCCGGGGAGGAGAGTGGGCGAGGGAAGACGGGCCGCGTTACCACCTCGGTGTGGACGGGGTTTAAATCCAGCTTCCTGAGAAACCTTTTTTTTTCCTCTTCTCCTGGGGTTAGCTGAGATCCAGAGCCGGATCCACGTTCAAGGGCGAGATGCTTGCGTGTCTAGAGGCGCCGAGCCTGCCCGGCTGCTCACACCCCTCCAGAGACAGAGGAACGGACAGGGTGCGCGCAGGAGGCCTTCGAGGTCACGCCTCAGCCTATAAGCCGCAGAAATGCAGAAATCCCGGGGCGAGGGGCGGGGAGAAGAGGCGTGTCTGCAGGTGGAGCCCGGACCGGGAAGCCAGGGGTGACCCCACCCAACACCAGGCCTTTGTCACCTGAGTATTTCACCCACAACAGACACACAACAAGGACCTCTTTACCCAAAGGGCAGGCTCTGCACGTCCGGAAGCTCAAGAGGCATGCATGACAAGAAGTCATGCTCTGGAAAAGAAAAAGGCACATTGCATCATATATATATATATATATATATATATATATATATATATATATATATATTATTGGCATCAGAGAAAAAGGAGAGGGAGAGATGGAAACATCAATGATGAGAGAGCATCATTGATTGGCTGTCTCCTGCATGCCTCCCACCAGGGATCAAGCCTGCAACCCAGGCATGTGCCTTTGATGGGGACTGAACCTGGGCCCCTTCTGTCCACTGAGCCAAACCAGCCGTGGCCACATTGAATCTTGTAGGTCAATTCCGCTGGGAGCCCAGGCCCCCCCATGCAGAGGTCTAGGCCTCGACGACTCCATGGGCCCAGGGGAACCTGTCACTCGTCTTCCTTGACTTCCTTGAAGCATTTCATGAAACTGACCACTTCTCGTTTGGACCCGGATGAACATAGGGATGCATGAAGGAAGGAAGGATCATCTGTCCATTCATCCACCCATCCTGAGAAGATGGCCATTCCCATTTCATTGCTGGAGGAACAGAGGCTCTGAGACCCACACACAGTGAAGTTCATCCTTTGCGGGGTGGCTTCCGTGGGCTCTGAGACACGCAGGGCTGTGTACCCACCACCTCACTGATCGCTGCTGAACCACGACGGAGGCGCCCTCCCACCGGGTGCCCAGCTTTCGCAAACCTTTCAATTAGTTGATGCCCTTGGGGAAATATAAACTATGATCTGAATTATTCAAAAAGGAATAAAAATTGCCTCAAAACATGCCATTCTCTCTCTGCGTTCTACCCCGGTTAAAAATAACCCCGCGTTCTAAACCCTGACATTTATTCTGGAACTATGAAAGCTAGACTGGAAGGCTGGCAAGTAATTTCCATAACTTCACATTTCTATCACTTTCACTGATGTGTCGTAGGAGCCACCCCGGGCCCAGAAACCAAGAGCAAAAATATGCCCGCCATTCCGGGCTGTAAAACAGCGTTAAGAACTTTGTGCCTTTCCTGGGCAACGATGGGAATGTGTCGGTTTTATGCCATCACCCTCCTGTCCCAGACAAAAGTCAAAACAGCCAAAACCGGTTTGGCTCAGTGGATAGAGCGTCGGCCTGCCAACTGAAAAGTCCCAGGTTCGATTCCGGTCAAGGGCATGTACATTGGTTGCGGGCACATCTCCAGTAGGGGGTGTGCAAGAGGCAGCTAATCGATGTTTCTCTCTCATCAATGTTTCTAACTCTCTATCCTCTCTCTTCCTCTCTGTAAAAAATCAACAAAATATAATTTTTTACAAAAATGTCAAAACAATGAGATTAAGTCTGGCTTAATCAGCATGAAAAGGAGTTTCAAGTTCCCCCACCTCTCTCTCTCTCTCTTTCTCTCTCTCAGCACATTCCGAAAGAGATTAAGTAACAGGAAAAATAAAAGCAGGATTGGAAGACCTAGAAGAAGGGTCGCTCTCTCCAGGAGCAACCAGTGGAGTTTAGGCTGGAAGAGGCCCCAGGTGCCACGTGGTCTGATGGCTCTCCTCGGAGGAGGCACGTGGGCTTACCGGAATCCCTGGGGCAACATGCCCTAAGCCATCCTTGCTGCCCCCACCTCTCTCCCTGCCCTGACGCTGAGCGTCCTAGTCCCACCCACGGGAAACCGCTGAGCCTCCCCCTTGGAAGGGGAGGAAGAACACTCAAGGGCAGAGATCTCAGGTATGTCAGTGAAGATCACAGCGGGTTAGCAGCAGAATGCCGAGAGCCTGAGCATCCCGAGGGGCCACGGCCAGGCTGCACAGGACGACAGAACTCTGACCCACGGCCTATGCAGACAGCCCAGTGGCGACTGGCCCAGACGGTCAGGATGTGGTCCGTGCAGCACAGCTTGGACCTGTGTCTGCTTCTAACTCAAGACCGGCCACAGAAAGCTACATACACCCCCATGATGGGTTCCATCCCCCCCCCCCCCCCCAATTCATGTCCACCGGGAACCTCAGACCAGGGCCTTATTTGGAAACTAGGTGTATTAGACTGCTAGGGCTGCCGTAACAAAATACTACAGACCTGGGAGAGGGGGAAGGGGGGGGGGCTTAACAACAGACATTTATTTTCTCGGAGTCCTGGAAGCTGGAAGTCCAAAATCAGGATGCCAGCGGGTGAGGCCTCTCTTCGGGGCCTGCAGATGGCCGCCTTCTTGCTGTGTCCTCCTGGCCTTCCTTCTGGGGTCCCTTCCTCTTCGTATAAACCCACCAGTCCTACCAGACTAGGGGCCACCCCCTGACCACTGATCATTTTACCTTACTTAATCTCCCTAAAAGTGTTATATCCCAATACCATTACTTTGGGGGTCAGGGCTTCCAACACATGGGTTTTGAGGGGCCACAACTCAGGCCCTGCATGAGGTCTTTGCAGATGTTAAAATGGGGTCACACTGGATCAGGGGGTCCTTGCATCCTATAGGGTGTCCTCTGAGAAGAGAGGAGGGCACCCGGAGAAGGCCACGGGATGCCACAGCAGGGAGGAGAGTGGCTGACAGGCGTAATTCGGACACATAATTCCTCTTTCCTTAGATCAGGACAAAAAGTCCGCCTAATTCTGTTTAAGTTCTATGCTAATTCTCACCCTCAGCTTCTGTTAAACACATTTCCGACCTAGAGCCCCTCGGGCCTGGGTTTTGTTCTCGGCTTTCCTCCGAGAGCAGGTGGGCAATTACTTATACCTTCGCTTCCACAACGCATGGTGAGGCTTGAGGAGGTGACCAGCTTGTCACCAACAGGAGATTCATCACGTCGTGGAATAAAATGGAAGGTGAACCACGCGAGCTCAGGGAACCTGCATTGGGGCCTCTTTCTCTGCTTAGACGGCTTCTCAGGACCACCCTCCCTCCCTTCTGCAAGAACATCAGCAGAGCGAAGATCCGTGAGGCAGTCAAGACTTGGACAACCACACGGGGCTGGGCGGCCAGCGAGCTCCTGTGGCCTCAGCTCCCGCCGCCGCCGCCGCCGGTACCTCTGACAGCCAGCCCACGTCCTCCCGGAAAGGGGAGCGTGGGGTCACGGGCGAGACCCCAATACTCCGGGTCCTTCGCCACGTGCACCACACCTTGCACTTAGGTTAACATGGCAAACACCATAGAATTCACTGGCCCTCCTCAATCCTCACCCCACATGCCCACCACACACATACACACACACACACACACACACACACACACACACACACACACACACACACCAGCTCCATGTCTCCTCCTGCTGGGGATTTCTCTCCGTCTCAAGAGTTTAAGGATTTAAACTCCTGCCTCTGCCATCATGTCCGAGCCCATTCTGGGCCGCAGGACGGAAAGCAAGCGCCTCTATCTTCTGAGGTTGACCCCCCACATGGAAAGAGGCCATCCTGGACTCTGGCCTGCATCCAGGGACAGCCTGGCAGAGCGAGGTGCCAGCACCAGCCTGACCTCTGACCTCTGGCCGCACAGCCCGCAGCTTTGGGGCATGACCAGGGGGTGAAACAACTCCTAAGGAGACCAGCGGGAAGTACACCCCAGCTGCCCCAGGGGGATTCTGAGCAACAGGCTCCCCAGAGGTGTTATCCCCAAAACAGCCACCACACTCCTTCCGACGAGAGGGAGTCATCCCCTCTCCTCAGTGGCTCCAACACCGCCCCCACCGCCCCACCCCGCATGCGCAGGTCCGCACCCGGGGACAGTCATGGCAAGGTGACCAACAAACCTCGGGTCCAGGGCCTGGAAGTGACACGGATCCCGGGGCGCGTGGCAACCTCCCCCGAGCACAGATGCTCTCTGATTTCCGGGGTCTAGGGCTGTGCCTGAGGTGTGGTCCAGAACCATGTGACAGGAGAGAGTGAGACGAAGCATTGCAACACTTTTCATACAATTAGACCCGTGGCAACCAGGCCCGCGACCATCTTCCCGGGCATGCAGCCTTCCGGTGCGTTACGAGAGTGTCGGTCAAAGGCAGAAACCAGTCTCCCACCACAGGAAGTGTGCGACGCCGCCGCGTGGGGAAGTGGTTCTCACCCGGGGCAGGTGCCCCTCCTGCACAGGTGACCTCTGGAGACATTCTGGTTGTCCCAACAGGGGCAGGGGCGTTCCTGGCCTCCGGTGGGCAGAGCCCGGGATACAGCTAAGCATCCTGCAGGGCACAGGACGGCCTCCTTCCCCCAAATCGCACCCGGGTCAGAGATGCTGGCCTGGGAGTCGGATGCGTTCAGCGGCGGCTGCCGTCCTTGTCCACGGGACCCTGCCGCCTGCCTCGCCCGCCTCCCGGTAGCTCAGTCCCGCCCACTCCCTCCGCTCACACCGGGTGTCGCTACCCACCCACGGGCTGTCAAACACAGGTCCTCCCCGCTCACAGAGCTTGCCACCCAAAGCAGGTGTCTAGGAACATGCCAGAGAGTTCTCACCCCTTCCCGGCACCCCCTGTCTCCTTTAAGTCCCACGAACTCAACCCAAATCCACGTCCTCCCACAAGGACACGTCTCTTGCCCGTCACAGCCAGGAGCGTGCACAAAGACAACTCCTGCTTGTCCGGTCTGGCCCGGCCTCCTCGTTCCCTCCTGCCCGCCGCCTGGCCCGCGTTCCCCCGGTGTGTTCCTCTAGGCCTCAGCTTTCCCCCTGCGACAGACAGACAGCCGAGGCTCCCGGGCCGCGCTCTGGCTTCCCTTCCTTCCACCAGCGCCACCCACCAGGAGGAGTGAAGCTGTGAGGGAATCAGGATAAATCAGGCCAAGTGTGCAATCCCCCGGGGAGGGGGAGACAGATGCGGAGCTGGCGGTGACGGCACCAAGACAAATGCCACAGGGAGAGGTCTCCGCGAGCTTTGAGCTTCGGCGGAATCCGAGAGAGGGAACCATTCCGTCTAACTCGGAAAGGATGACGGGGCGGGGAGAGCAGGAGACAGCTGGGCTCCGAAGGATGTCCTGGATTCTCCCCAGGAAGGAGGAGAGAGGCTTTCTAGCAAAGGGAGGAACTGGATGCTGAGGCAGGAAGGTGGGAGGGAGCCAGGAGACTGGGAATGCTGTGTTGGTCAGCAGCCAAGGCGGAGGGAAGAGCCGGGGAGGGGACAAGGGGAAGCGATACTGGTGGAACCAGTCTGGAGGTCCTTCGGTGCTGGGATAGAAACTGCCCCAGGGGCCCAGGGAGCCCTGGAAGATGTCTGAGCTCAGGAATGACAGGAGTAGCGCATTTCAAACCAACAATTGGCAAACTTGTTTCTGCAAAGAGCCAGAGAGTCAGTATTTCAGGTTTCGCAGGCCATATGGTCTGCACTGCAGCTCCTGGGCTCCGCCCCACGGCGGAGAGCCGCCATCTGTAACATAAACAAATGGGCGTGGCGGGTGCCAATAAAACTTTATTCGTGTTCACCGAAGTACGAATTCCACATCATCTTCACATGTCCCCAACTATTCTTCTTTCTAAGGTTACCCCGACCGTTTCGACACCTAGAAACTATGATTCGCTCGTGGACCATCTGCACTCAGGCAGTGAGCTGGATTTGGCCCGCGGGCGATCGCTGGCCCGTGCCCGTTTCAGGAATGTCGTTCCGGATGGTGGGGAGACGGGAGACCTTTCTGAATTAGACATAATTGTTCCCTCTCTTGGATTCCACTGTGGCTGAAACCTCTCCCTGGGGCCCTTGCCTTGTTAATGTCATTCAGGGGTTCTGGGTAGAGGCCGCTGGGCTCCTATGTGATGGAGAGGGAGGGACAGAAGCACGGACGCCTTGGCCACCGGAGCCCTGGGATGGAAAACGGAGGGAAGGGAAGAGGGAGGAGCCTGAGTCTCCTGCTGGGTGACAAGAGGGCACTGTGATGCCACGAACCTAGACAGGTGATGACACGGGTCAGGGAGGCCTGTGGCAGAGGCGTCTGGCCCAAATGCAGGTCAGCCTGTCAGAGAGCCCGATTATGCCAGAGCCGGCTACCCTGTGTGCCGGGCAGTCGATAGAGGTGAGACCCATTGTTTGTCCTGCCAGCACCCTCGAACCCTGGCCCTGCTCAGGCAACACCCCTCCCCCGTTCTGGTCTGTACGGTTTGAGAGGGGCCGGCTCCCCCCCAGGGCCACAGGCTTGGTGCAGAGGCAGTGAATGGTCCAAAGAGTCAACCCCAGCACTTTGGAGGAAGGAGAAGCCCAAACTTGGTCAAATGGGAGCCGGGACTTCCCGGGGCCTCCGTGCAGACAGAGCCTGCCAGGGAAAGGAGCCAGCATGAGAGAGCTGAGCCGATCCTGATGCCAACGGGACCCCTGGAGGCAGCCGTACCTACCGCCAACCCTGGACCTCCCAGCTCAGGAGCGAACGCTTCCCATCACTCCCTCAGGCCCGTCCAGGCTGGGCTCTTGCGAGCTGCAACCCAAGCCCTAAGACATGCGGCTGCTGTTAGGATGGAGCCCCGGAGGGCAGAGGCCTTGCCCTGGGGATCATGTGGGACCGAGTGGCCACCTTCGAGGGCTGCTTGACAAATGGCCTTGTCTGAGAGCATCTGCACCTCCCTCATTTACCTCCGGACAGCGCCCCTGAAACACAGCAGGCGCTCGATAACTGCTGGTGCCAGGATGGAGGCGCATAGTCCCAGGGCACCAAGCGGTCTGAGCTAGGGGCAACTCTGAAAACCAACAGCAGGCGGGATGGCTTATTTCTCTTTCTCCTTCTCCCCTTCCTCCTCCTCCTTCTCCCTCCCCCTCCTCCTCCTCCACCGACTGAGTGCTCAGAAAACCCATGAGCTTCGGGGACCTGCTTCTGCCTCATACAAACAACCGAGGCAGCTCCGGCGGGCTCCCGGGACGCCGGCTATAAATGGGTTCTGGTAAGAGCCTAAATGAAGGAAGGGATTTACCTGGTCCCAGAGATGGCTGTGAAAGGGGCAGGCCTCACGCTGGGCATGGAAAATGTTGGCTGCTAGCAGCAGCTCCCTGGGCAGAGAGAGTGCACCGGCCACGGAGCTCTGCTGAGGGTCTCACCCTGATTCCCCTGCACCCCAAGACTCAGCCAGATGTCCCCAGGCCAGTTCTCCTTCCCCGAAGCTTATCTCAGAACGCTCCAGCCCCTGGGATACTCCCCGCAGTCCTGGGGGTGGTGGCTTGTAATTCGCACTCCGGAACCAAAGTTCCCCGGGGCCTCCTGTGAGGGAAATGCTCCCATAAATACTTCTGCTCCCCCTAAACGTTTCCACGGGGAGACTCCCTGTGGGGCGGGCAGGTAAGGATGGACCTGCCTCAGAACCACGGACGGGATGAGACCAATACAGGGTGACACCCCTCTCCCCACAATGGTATACACACTTGGAGTGATTATAACGCCAGGTTTATTAACATCCACTTTTCAAAGTGTGAAAGAATCTGCAGAAATGAGTCATTGTTTTGGTCAACACCTGACCCGGAATCAAACCGTGGCCTCCTGGTTCATAGATCGATGCTCAACCACTGAGCCAGCCCGGCTGGGCAAACCGAGAGAACGCTTAAACAACAAGAATGTCAGCAGCAGCTGCACGGCACCCGTAATAATAACAATGTTGAATGCAAACTGTTTTCAAACCGATGCCCGTTCTGGCCCAGGCACTGCTGGTAATTGGAAGCAATGGAATCACAAGCATCAAGAATCAATCTGGGAAGACAACAAGATGGCGGCATAGGTAAAAGCCTAACTGCAGCTGCACTCAACAATTTCAAAAAATACAACTAAAATATAGAGTGGACACTATCCAGAACTACAGGAAAGTTGACTGACTGGAAATTCTACAACCAGAAGGAAAGAGAAAACCAGAAGGAAAACCAGAGGAGCTGTAAAAGCCTAAGGTACTGAGGCACGGAGCGCGCGGGGAGAGGACGGAGCCGGAGAGGAGGGGTGGCTGAGTGCCTGGCTGCATTCCCTAGCGGGAAGGAGATAAAAGCTCCGGACTGTGCTGAACCCCAACTCCGACTGCACTGAACCCCAGTTCTGGGTGAGACCCCGGGGATCCCAGGCTCATACAGAGGGAATTTGGGCTGTAAGGCGGAAGCTCAGCGGAGCAGCGAAAAGGCAGAGCCCGGGAGTCGCGCACATTGCGCGCAGAGGACGGACTGTTCTCTGAGCTGCTAAATTGCCCCAGCGGGAAGGACTCAAAAGCTCAGGACTGTGCTGAGCCCCAGTTCTGACTGCACTGAACCCCAGTCCTGGGCAAGACCCTGGGGTCCCAGCTTCATACAGGGGGAATCTGGGCTCTAAGGCGGAAGCTAAGGGGAGCCAGAAGCCGGCGAAAGGCAGAGCTCCTGAGTCGCGCACATTTGCGCACACAGAGGACAGACTGTTGATTGGGCCGCGAGATCGCCTTAGCAGGAAGGAGACTTAAGCTCCGGACTGTTCTTAACCCCACTTCCAACTGCTCTGGACCCCAGTTGTGGGCTTGTTGGGGGAAAGACTACACTGTCTGGTAGCGGGCGAAGCTCTAGGGCGCCTTTCTCTCAGAGGTGCTTGCAGCGAGTACCAAAGGACACTGAGGAACACTGAGACTAAGGAACCTCCGAGGGCGGGGCTAACCGGAAGCCAAGGCTGTAGGCTCCACCCTGAAACTGCCCCATCCAAGCTGAACTCAGAGAGGCTTTTGCAGGTTTCCAAGACTAGTGGAATAAGGTTGTCTCCTGGCATAGACACAGCTGATCCTCCCAACCTACCAACTCAGGGTAGCAGCGAAAATGCCGAAACGAGGAAACAGATCACAAACGAAAGAAATGGAGGACAAAAAGCGACTGGATATAGAGTTCAAAACCACGCTTATAAGGTTGTTCAACAATCTCTTAGAAAAGGCCGATAAAATAAATGAGACCTATGAGGATATGATAAGGGATCAACAAGAAATAATGAAGGGTCAACTAGAAATAAAGAATACAATCTCTGAAATAAATAATATTATACAGAGTCCTAAAAACAGATTGGAAGATTGCAAGAATCAAGTCCAAGATTTGGAACACAAAGAGCCAGAGGACACTCCTCCACAGAAGCAAGAAGACAAGAGAATCCAGAAAGTTGAAGATGGTGTAAGAAACCTCTGGGACAACTTCAAGCGAACCAACATCAGAATTATGGGCATCCCAGAAGATGACAGAGAGCAAGATACCGAAAACATATTGAAAGAAATAGTGACAGAAAACTTCCCCCACCTGGGGAAAGAAATAGACTTACACGTCCAGGAAGCACACAGAACCCCAAACAAAAGGAATCCAAAAAGAACCACACCAAGACACATCATAATTAAAATTCCAAGAGCTAAAGACAAAGAGAGAATATTAAAAGCAGCAAGACAAAAGCAGGTAGTTACCTATAAAGGGGCACCCATACGACTGTCAGCTGATTTCTCAACAGAAACCATGCAGGCCAGACGGGAATGGCAAGAAATATTCAAGGTGATGAATAACAAGAACCTACAGCCAAAAATACTCTACCCAGCAAAGCTATCACTCAGAATCGAAGGCCAGATAAAAAGCTTCACAAATAAATTTAAGCTAAAGGAATTCATCACTGCCAAGCCAGAATTATATGAATTGCTAAAAGAGGTTCTTTTGGAAGAGGAAGAAAATAAAGATAAAAATTATGAACAAACACGTAACTATCAACAAGTGAGTCTAAAAACCAAGGGAAGTAAAAATCATGATGAACAATATTAACTGATGAATATAATAGAATCAGAGGTATGGAAGGGGAGTGGACTGATGATTCTTGGGGAAATGGGGAGTGGAGTGGGGCGGGAAGAGACTGAACATAAACTGCACCTATGGATGAGGACAATGGGGGATGGGGAAAGGGCAGAGAATTGAATGGAAACTTGGTGTAGGGGAGCAATGGGGGGGGGGAATGAGGAACATTTGTAATAATATGAACAATAAAGATTTATTTTAAAAAAATAAAATAAAAGCTTTAATCATCCTCAGAGCATTTTGAGGCACCATAAAAAAAAAAAAAAAAAAAAAGAATCAATCTGGCCGAAACCGGTTTGGCTCAGTGGTAGAGCATCAGTCTGCGGACTGAAAGGTCCCGGGTTCGATTCCAGTCAAGGGCATGTACCTTGGCTGCGGGCACATCCCCGGTAGGGCGTGTGCAAGAGGCAGCTGGTCGATGTTTCTCTCTCATCGACGTTTCTAGCTCTCTATCTCTCTCCCTTCCTCTCTGTAAAATATCAATAAAAATATTTTTTAAAAAAGAATCAATCTGTTCGATATTTGTGCGCTCTCAGTTCGTCAAAGGTTGTCAGTTTTGTACCTTAAACTTTAGCTTGTATGCGTCCCTATTTTTTTTAAAAAAAAAAGTCTAGAGGATACATTTTCTTTGTTCAAAGCTTAGTCTGGCTTCACCCATTATTTCAAATCAGTTAAACCTGAAAAGGAGTGAAAATTAAGTGAGTTCTATCGGCTGTTAAAGTGTGTATATTTGAGGAGGAGGGGACCCTATACCCCCCCCCAAATGTATACACACTTTGAATAATTATAAAGGCAGTGTCCATACTTCAACTGCATTTTCAAACTTTCATTTTAGGATGAATTTCCTTTGTTCAAAGCTTAGTCTGGCTGAGAAGAAAGTAACAGCGATTGAGTTATCAGCTGTTAAAATGTGTGTACATGTTTTTGAGACACCCTGGGTAGAGAAATAAAGGAGCCAACATTTGTAAGTTGTTATCTTACTTGATCCTAACTACCACCTGAAGGGAAGTCTCATAATGCCCATTTGGCAGATAAGAAAACTGAGGCTAAGTGGCTTGCCTGCGGCCACCCGCCTGTCAGCAGGCAGCCAGCTGGGCCTGGCTCCAATGCCTGGAGTTTCTCCATCCCGGCCTGCTGCTCCGAGCCATCATCTGAAAACAAGGAGCCCCCTGGATGCGTGCGCCCCAGGGGACATGAGCTCACACACGTGCACAGGTGGGAGAGCGTTAGCTGCAGTTTCCAACACAGGCACTAATTGCCTGCTATTCTGGGATAATCGGGTAAATAATGAAGTAAACCACTTCCTTCAACAAATACACCCAGAAGACTAGCTCAAACCACACGGAATACAAGAATAGATTCAAATCCCCGGTCAATTTAATCACCCCCATCTCCCATCCTGACTCACACCCCCCTTGTGAGTTTGAAACAAATCTCTCTCTTCCTCTCTGTCTCTCTCTCTCTTTTCTGTCTCCTCTCCCAGCCCCAGCCCCAGCAACAGGCATACATATACCATATGAGCATCCCTTGTTAACACTCGTTAATTGCAAGCACATTGGGAACAAGCCCACCCCACCCCCGCCTCCTAGCCTATATAATAAAAGGCTAATATGCAAATCGATCGAACTGTGGAATGACTGGTCGCTATGACACGCCTTGACCACCAGGGGCAAGATGCTCAATGCAGGAGTTGCCCCCTGGTGGTCAGTGCACTCCCACAGGGGGAGAGCCACTCAGCCAGAAGCCGGGCTCACGGATAGCGAATTCAGTGGCAGTTACAGGAGCCTCTCCCGCCTCCCCAGCAGTGCTAAGTATGTCCAACTGACGGCTTAGGCCCAGTCCCCGCCCCTAAGCCGTCAATCGGACATCCCCTGAGGGCCCCCAGACTGCAAGAGGGCGCAGGCTGGGCTGAGGGACCACCCCCAGGTGCACAAATTTCATGCATTGGGCCTCTAGTGTGTGTGTGTGTGTGTGTGTGTGTGTATAAATTATATATATATATATATATATATATATATATATATATATATATATCCTGCTGCCTTGGTGGTATCCGTCACTCTGCAAAATGGTTCCGATGCTGTTATCAGGGTTAATGCAGGACACCGCTGAGCGGAAGCTTATGCTAAACAGCTCCTGCCTCCTCATCTTGACCACTCAGGGGAGGACAGAAAAGCTTCCACTCGGGTTCACATGTTCCCCTTTATTGCAAATGAAAACAGCTCCTAAGCCCCATTCTTAAATCCTAACATTTCCCTGGACAGGATGTAGCCAACTCCCAGCGGAAGGGTTTTCACTGGTCTAGCTGGCCTGCTTGGCTGGGCACACACCGCTCCTGAGATATTTACAGACATTTCTGCACTAGCTGTGTTTAAAGCACAGAGAGGTTAGGGAACTTGCCCACCGTCACACAGCAAGTGGGAGAGTTGGGGTTTGTACACAAGCAGTCAACACCTCGTCACTACACTGTATCCATGGGGCCCACCCACTAAGGAGCGCCCCAAATATGTGTTGTTTTTTCCCCTGTTTCTCTTTTTAATCTGTGTTTAAATTCACGTGACTCTCCCTCTTCTCACAAAGTCACTGAACGGAGACCCCGGCAAGCCCAGAGGAAAGCTTGTTCAGACATCTTATTTCAAAAATGTAATGACGTCCCTGAGAAAAGGGGCCGTCGGTGGACCACGTGAGTAGAAGTGAGCCCATCCGCTTTACCTCGTGATGCCGGGCGGCAACAGCGGGCGGAGAGGAGAGTGCGGGGTTGAAGACGAGGAGGAGGGGATGTAGGCGCAGAGCATATGTGGAGGGGGCGGGGTGCGAGTGCCCAAGTGGAGATTTTAGCAGAGTCTGCCGAGGAGGAGGTGGAAGAAGAAACATGAGAGGAGACTGGCCCCAACTCTGTCTGGAAGACTTAGGGGGCAATTCTCCCTGATTTCTGGGGTCCCGTTTCCAGGACATCAACCCCCAATCAGCGCTCTTTGCGCTTTACAGAGCCTGCGGCTTTGAACTAACACTAGGGAGTTGGGTGGGCAGGGGGCTAACGCTCATGACCGCCGGGGACAGGGTGGGGTGCCACAGCCATCCCCCCCCCGAGAACTGCCCCCAGAGGACTTGGTCAGCCCGACCACGGGGGCGGGTTCACTTCTGCCCAAAGGGCTTCAGAAGCAGGTGCGCCTCTCCAGCGCTCTCTCCCTTCCCCGGGGGCCCCGATGAGGATGGCAGGGCCCGGAAGGAAGGAGCCGGGTCCCCGTGTCAGCGCCCGAAGGCTCCCGGCCCAACACTCACACTGGCCTGCGTGGGAGTGAGAGGTTACCTCCCCCTGGGGGAGCTGCTGAGACTGGGGGCGCCCTTGTCCCTGCTGTGGTCGGCACCCCAACTAACCTTCAAAGAAATACCATTTTCAAACACACGGCTGTCGTATCTTGAAGCATCCGCCTCTGTGATCTGATCACTGTGCGTGGACCACTCTGTGTGTGGGCCACTCTGCGTGCATGGACCACTCTGTGTGTGTGGACCACTCTGTGTGTGAAGACCACTCTGCATGGTGGACCACTCTGTGTCTGTGGACCATTCTGCGTGTGGACCACTCTGCGTGTGTGTACCACTCTGTGTGGGGGGGGGGTTTGTGTGTGTGTGTACCACTCTGCGTGTGGACCACTCTGCATGTGAAGGACTGGATGTCCTCAATGGCCGTCCCCCAGGATGCACATTCAGGGAAGAAAAAAGTTTAGATTTGCCATATGTCACTCACTATACGTCAGCCATCACAGCCAGGAGGTGGGTGGCCACACTCCCCACTCAGTAATCCTGCCGGCCTCCCACGGGCATTTTCAGATGCCAGGGTAACCATTTTATGTCTTGCTCATGACATACGGCTTACTTACTGCAGCAAACGTTTATCTTGTTCAACAGCTTTGCCCTCGTGCCTTGAAGCAAGAGTAAAGTGAAGTGACGACGGGCCACAATCAGCAAACCATGAAGAGCTGAAACGTACGGAACCATGGCTTTTACCAGCCCCTGGTCAAGGAAACCGGGCAACGGGCCCAGATGCGTTTGCATATATTGCTTTTTGTGTTTAAATTCTTTATTGTTTAAAGTATCCCAGATAGTCTTACATATGTCTCCTTCTCCCCCCCTCCCACTGACCTCTCCCCGGCCACCCCCATATTTCCATATGTTTTTACGGGCATTGTGTTTAGAGGAAAACAGAATGGGTTTGTTATAAGCGGGTGTATTTGAACTTTGGTTTGCACCCAGGAAAGGTGGGAGTGTAACCCAACTCTGGGTCAATATCCCATTCCCTCCACACACACACACACACACACACACACACACACACACACTTATCGAGGTTCCGTGATTACAGATCATTAACAGGGAAGGGGCGTGAGTCCATCTGGCCGCACGGACAGGACCCAGACGCCTCTCTGCTCCCCATGCGTCACCCCTACAGAACCACCTGCCGGGCCACGAGTCCTGGGCAACCGAGGAGTCAGCAGCAACTCACATAGGGCTCAGGGAGGTCACACAGCACATGGCACATCTGACCCCAGGCAGCCTGGGAGTTGAACACAGGGTCTCTTTGCCGCTACAGAACTATCACTATGTAAACCGCTCGGGGAGGGTCTTTCGAAGAACTGCCCTCTGTGAGGCTCAACATGACTCTCAGGTACACGGGGTGTCCTCTGCTACGTCCCCTGTCTTTGCACACAGATCTACTCCGGCCACCGTCATATTGTCCTGCAACTGTTTCCCTCTCCACCTCCACTTTCTGGCCGTTCTAGCCCACGGGGTAGCTCGAATTAGAAAAAGGCTGCCCTTCCTCAAGACGTGTGGCTCCCGTGTACTGGGATACTGCCGTAATTCAGAGTCAAATCCACAGTCTATGCTTTGAGCGGCGCCCCCTAGGGCTGTGCAGGGCACAGCTGTCCAGCGCAGTGGTCGGCAAACTCATTAGTCCACAGAGCCAAATATCAACAGTACAGCGATTGAAATTTCTTTGGAAAGCCAAATGTTTTACACTTAAACTTCTTCTAATGCCGCTTCCTCAAAATAGACTCGCCCAGGCCGTGGTATTTTGTGGAAGAGCCACCCTCAAGGGGCCAAAGAGCCGCATGTGGCTCGAGAGCCGCAGTTTGCCAACCACGGGTCTAAGGTGATCTGTTCGCAGACCTACAGCTCAAGCTCCTTGAGGACAGTACTTGACTCTCCCGTTGGTGGCCACAGCTCCTAGCACCGCGCCAGGCACAGAAGAGGGTGCAGTCAATTCCTGTTGTCTTCATTTGCAGGCGCTGCTGGCTAAGAACTCTGACTTTTCCTTTTGAGGCCATAAGACGAGGCTCTTCTCTTCTCTTTACCATTTCCTCCTGCCTCCAAAACCCCGGGGAAAGCTAGGACCTGGGTCCCGGGCACCACGTGTGAGCGCACAAAGTGAGATGCTTTCAAAACAACCCTCTCCCAGTTCCCGATGTCTGCTCTCCAGCGGGACCGGCTCAAGCACCAATGAGATTGGAGATTTGTTTCCTTCCTTCAGCCGATAACTCTCCAAACACACTGTGTACACCAGGCATCACGAGTATTGACAAAAGCTCTTCCTCTCCTGCATCTGCAGAGGGGACCCACCGAGCAACCTGTCATCGCTGCAGCTACTAAGGACGTGGTCTCTCGTGCCGTGGGCGAGGGCGTGCTCAGGGGCCCTCGGTTCACTCTACCCCAGGGAGGCAGGGATGGTCCTGACGAACGGGGGTTCAAAACCACGAGGAAAAGGAGCCACCACCCGGGGCGGCCCCAACCTGGTGGCTGTGGCCAGAGCCTCCTACTCAAGCCCCACTGGGTCTCCTCCACCCGGGGCACCTGTCCTCTGGGTGGGGTGGGTGGGTAGATAGGTAGGCTCGTGTCCCCCAACTCTGAGCTAACATCTGATTTCCGCCCATTTATCGAGGTACCCCTCTATTTATCGAGGTACTTCCTGCTAATAATAATTACAGATCATTATCAGCAGGAAGCCACTGTTCCCACATACTGGTCCTTTGCTGAAAACTGTGCCCCACCCCCTCTTTGCTCCTCCCTGACCCCCAGCTTCCGACGGAGGCACACTCTCCTTCTCTGCCAAGCTTTCTCTCGGCCGCATTCGACTCTCTTCTCCAACTACCTTTGCCACGAACACGTTTCACGGCCATCCATCAGCGAGCGCGATCAAAACTCTCCCGGGAGAACATGCTGGGGGCACCGGCTCCCATCCCCCCATCGTCAAGGTGGATGGAGGTGACTGGAGATGCTCGGAAGAGTTCACACCATCAAATACCGATTCTTCCTCCGTTGCCACCTTGCGTATGAGAAGTAACAGTAGCATCGGGTCATTTCCTACCCAAATTCCTGTGAACATCCAAGGGCCTTTTCTTCGTGTCTTCGAGATTATCTGTCTTCCCCCTTCTTCTTGGAGAAAAGAGACGTCAGATCTGTCCGTGCTCCTCCTGCCGAGCGGGAACACTGCGTCCCTGGCCAGTGGGTGTCAGAATCAAGGTGCGTCCTGCAGCGCGCGCAAGTTCACGGCTGCGTGGACTCCACGGGGGGACCTTTTTAATTCAGTGGGCGTGAAACTAACCACATGTCCTTCCCCCAGAGCCCGGGTCCCGGTAGCTCTGTTTCCTCGTGAAGATGCGTTTTCAGACCAACGGAGCCCGAGTCAGTGAGCGGGGCTCTCCCCGGGTCTCCCACGCGCGGGCCTGCATTTCAAGGCCCTCTAACGAGGCTCAGCGGGGTTCGGTCGTTGAGATGGTTAATTAAGTTCCGGAATCTCGCTGGAAGCCACTGGACCATCCTCAGACACTGTACAGTCACCTCGGAAGAGTTCACACCATCAAATACCGATTCTTCCTCCGTTGACACCTTGCATATGAGACATTCTTCCGCACGGCCCTTGCCCGGGAGGATCTCATCGTGGGAAAGAAGGGGTCACTGAGTGAGGGAGGGTCACCCTGTGGCAAAGACAAGTGTCCCTTCTGTGCGGCTCTGCCTAGCACAGCCGTCTCTCTCGATGGGGACTCTCTGCACCTTGCACCCTGCTCGGCCCAGCGTGCCCAGCCACGTAGCAGTGCCCCCTTCCCACCTGAGCTAGCCTCCCAGGGCGGTGTGTGAGACCGCCAGGTGGGACGGACGTGAGGGGACCCATGCCAGCAGCCCCGGGCTGCTCAGGGGTCCTGGGAAGCAAGGGACCTGGGCTCACAGGCTGTTCTTAGGACATGGGAAGTGGCAGGGAGGAGGAGGGGATGCCAAAAAGATGGGGCCCCGGAGGCTGGCCCAGGCTGGATTCCTCCCCCTTCCTCCTTCCCTCTCCAACAGTCCTACCAGCTTTGCTTCCCCAACGGCTCCCACGCGCCCACTCCCCCAGCACCCCGTGCGCTGCTTCTGCCAGCCTCACCTCCTAGCCCCTGAGCCCTGCTGCGCCTGTGCCAGGCCGCTCCTCAGAGGCCCTCGGCGGCCCCTCCTGTCTCCGGGGATGAGGCACTGGACCATCCCTCTGCTGCCAATGGCTTCCGACCACCGATGTACCAACCGCAACGGCCCGCATGAATGTTTATGCCAACCGGAGCATGCCAACAGCAGGGTTGTTCAAAACACAGAGGCAAGGCCGAGATTGGGTGTGTGGATGCAAAAGGGGGAAGAGCAGCGTCCTGCCCTCCCCCGGGCCCCGCCCGGAGCCCTGCGGGGGCCCAGGCGCAGAGGCTGTGGAGGAGGAGGTGTGACTGCGGCTCCCACTCAGGGCTGGCCCCGGGTCCCCGGCTTGGGTTGCACGGCCGGGCCTCAGAGGGCAGCTGTGAGGGGCCGGGCTGGGCTCCTGCTGGGCTCCTGCCGGCCTGCGGCCAGCTCTCTGCCACCGGACCGCGCTGGAGTCAAAGCCTCCTTATTCTAGGAACTCGAAGTATCAGTGTGCCACGTGCTTCTTCTATCTTTAGGGTGAGAAGCATCCTATAGGTAGCAAGAGCCTCACTGCCAGATGGGCTCTTACTTACTTTTATTACATCTCGACGTGCACCGTTAGGTAATCACAGACAGAACGTGCGGAGACGGCCTCATTCCCCGAAAACGTGGCCCTGCCGGCACCGTCCCAGGCGCGCCGGCGGCTGTCTTCCAGGACCCGCATCCCGGCCTGACCGCTGTCCTGCATACAACCTGCAGCCATTCCGACTGCCATGCCTTGCTCATCCTCCACCCCACCCCCCACCCCGCCCCATCCCCTTTGCCAATTGAAACCCCCCCCCCCCTGAGTGCAGACTGTCGCCTCCTGCAGGACACGGGGGCAACTGCTCTGTCACACCATCTCCCCTCCTTCTGCAACAGGAGGGAGCTGCACCGGGCTCACCACAGGCTTGTTTTCAAGACACAGGAGGCACCCAAATAGCTCCAGGCCGAGCTGCTCCGGCAGCCGCACAGATGGCCGCTCCACATGGTGACTCAGGGATCCTGGCAGTGCCGCCCGAGGAGCGGGGCACAGAGGGAGGCTCGTTCTCCCGGGATTCTGAGAGAGAGATAGAGAGATACCTCTGCATTCCAAGTGCACATTTCGGATTCGCCACGGGGATGTATTTCACGCCATCCCACAGCCTCGGGGCCGTGGAACCGGCCGAGTGAATGACCGTGAAGAGGTGCACAGTGCGCACGCATGTCCCGATGCTTCTCCGTGAAAGACTCGCCATGCAGGCACAGCTCAGAGATCAGGAGCACGTCTGCTGTCTTCCCACAGCGTCTCACCCGACCGAGAGGAAATGCCGTGAGGGCCTTAAAGGCGGGAACTGGAGCCTCGTCCGTCTTAGAACCGCTGGAGGTGGAGCCATAAGACCCCATGCGTGATAGCGGGTCTCGGATTGTCATCTCTACCCTGGTAAAAAAAAGAGGCCGTGTGGGCTCTGGCCAGTGTGGCTCAGTGCATAGAGAGTCGGCCCAGGAACCAAAAGGTCTCAGGTTCGATTCACAGTCAAGGGCAGGTAGCTGGATTACAGGTCCCACCCAGCCCCATCAGGGCACATGGGGGAGGCAACCAATAAATGTGTCTCTCTCACATTGATGTTTCTCTCTCTCTCTCTCTCTCTCTCTCTGCCTTCCATACTCTCAAAAAAAGAAAAAGCAATGGAAAAAAAATATCCTTGGGTGAGGATTAACAAACAAACAAACAAAAAAAGGGGAGCGCCATGCGCAGAGGGGTGACAGCAGATTCAGGAAGGGACTCGAATGCCCCCACCAGGTCGGTCAACATGGCATCCCACCACTACCGACGGCACCAACAAGAAGAGTCCCGACTGTCACCGACAGGAGAAATGAAGGCGGGGAACACACCGGGCACGCTCTCTGCACACCTGCCCCACCACAGGTCAAGGGCTGCAGACGCCCTCGAGGTACATTGACTGTTACAACAAAGCAGCGGTGAGTGTATTTTTAGATACAACATTAGGTTGTAGGATGACGCAGAAAGTCACATTCCTAGGCTTGGTCCCCCTTCCCCCTCGTGGTTCCTGCACCTCAGTCTTTGTTCCGGAGCCGGGTTCCCACACCGTTCGCGTTTCTGCTCGTCGTTTTACACCCGGCAGAGCACCTGGGCCCACCCAACCTCGTCAGCCCCCACGCCCCAGGGACGACGAGTACACGAGGAAACCAAGCATGGTGCACGGCAGGTGGGAAGGGGGCCAGGGTGGTGGGAGTGTCGCTCACTCAAATGGAAACATAACAAGTCTCGGGCTAACTACTGGCGCGTGAACAACCCAACACGCAGAGGTGGCTGCGCTTACCCGGGGTGCAGACCACCCCCCACGGGAGCCAGGCAGAGCTCTGCACCGCCGGCGATTCGCTGGTGAATGAAAAGCAAGACCAGCAGCAACGAAACACTGGGACCCTTCTCCACACGGAGCACAGAAGGTGTACCGTAAGCACGCCTCCTCCAGGTCCAGAAAATTCCAACGCTCCACACATACCGGGTGTACCGGTTAATGATGGCGGACTTTGTAATCAAAGAAAACACGGTAATTTCAAGAGAAACATCAGAAGTGGATTATTCAAAGTAATGTCCATTGCTAGCTACACATTTCCCCCATCTTTCAGGGACTTTGTGGATACCGTCCCAATAGAACTTTTCTTGTTTTGAGGCAAACCATTCAGCGACCCCATTTTCTACTTCTCCGTGCGTGTTGAAGTGCTGCTCAGAAAGTACGTGTGCCATCGATCAGAACACGTGGTCATCGGAAGGTGGGTTAATACTTCCCAGGCAAGATCTTTTCACGTGACTTTAACTGGTTTTTGAAGTGTGTGATGGTGCATTATCGTGAAGCAAAATTACTCTGCCGTCTCTTCTGGCCCATTCTGGTCGTTTCACGATCAAAACGTGGTTCAAGTTGATTATTTGTTGTATTGATCAGTATTAACAGTTTCAGAATCTCATAATACACCACACCTTCCTGATCCCACCAAATGCAGAGCATTGTCTTCTTTCCGAAGCGATTTGGCCTGCAGTCGATATTGATGGTTGACCTGGATCAACCCATGATTTAGTGCGTTTGGGATTCTCAAAATAAATCCGCTTTTCATCGCCAGTCACAATTCGATGCAAAAAGAGACCTTTTGTGCTGTCGAAGCAACATTTTACTAATGACTTTTGGGTTTTCCATTTGTCTTTTCTTCAGTTGATGTGGCACCCATTTTCCTTCCTTTAAAATCTTTCCCATTGCTTGTAAATGATTGGAAGTTGTTTGCTGAACAACGTTTAATCTTTTTGCAAGTTGTTTTTGAGTTTGGCACACATCTTCCTCCAATAATGCTTGTGATTGTTGGTCTTCAAACTTTTGTAGTTGATCTAGACAGTCTTTGCCTTTCACATCGAAATCATCACTTTGAGAGCATTTAAACCAGTGTTCATAAGTATCTTGAGATGGAGCATTTCACCATAAGCTTCCTGAAATATATGATAACTTTTTCTTCCAAATAAAGTAATGAATTAAAATTTCCTGCAAGTGCTCTTTTTTTGGGCACCAAATTCGACATTTTTAAGCATAAAAACATCTATGATGTTAACACCTTCAGCAAATTTGACACATGAAGTTTTGAAGCTTGTTGTCGATACAAGATGACATACATATCAAATCGCATATATACCAACATAAGTGTAACTCCATCTATTGAAAAAAAATCCGCATTATTAACCCGTACACCTAGTATATGTCAGAGCTGCCTCATGCAGAATCCTGATTAGGGCGCTCCAGTTCCAGAAACTCACTGCTCTTTAGGTTACAAATAAAAGGTCTCAGCAGCCTGGCTGCCGTGGCTTGCTCAGTGGCTGAGCGTCGACCTAGGAACCAGGAGGTCACCTTTCAGTTCCTAGTCAGGGCACATGCCGGGGGTTGTGGGCTCGATCCCTAGTCGGGGACATACAGAGGCAGCCAATCAGGGATTCTCTCATCATTGATGTTTCTATCTCTTGCTCCCTCTCCCTGCCTCTCTGAAATGAATTTTAAAATATTTTTCTTTTTTAAATCTTAGCAATGCAAGACTGAATAGCTAGCTCAGGTAATAGAAACCCTTTCTGCAAATAACAGTTTTGGGAGCTAGTAGAAGGTATACTATTTGCCCACAAAAACCAAGCAGGGTTTTGTTTGTTTTTATCTTTGTTTTTAATTGGCCCTGGCTTGGCAGGGGGCCCGCCAGGTGTCCCAGTTAAGCCACAGACCCTGCTCTGGGGATCGCCCACCTTTGCACCACTGCGTTGTTGGGGCAGTGGGGTTGGGAAGATTGGCTTCCACTCATGCCAATGTGGTACAGCCAGGATTAACCTTTAACCCCCGCTCCCTACCTCACCCCGGAGTCAGGCAGAAACAGCTGGCTGGGAGAGTGATACCAAAAGATGAACCCACATTTTCTCACCCCTTACAAAGAGAACAGGATGACAATGTATAACCCTATTTTCAGAACCTGACCACCTTACCCTCCCTGCAGGCCACTCACTCTCCCCACCTACCTGCACCCTTTGTTTTCTCTGCCTCCACCCCCTGTCACTCATGCTGTCTTGGTGTTTAAGTAGGGAGTCACCCCACAGCTCAGGTCTCACAGTATATCTTAACTGGGTGGAAGAGGCCAAGAAATTTGTCCTGACGCAGAAGCGCCTGGGATGGAGTATAACTTACTCCCTTCCCCACTCTCCCCACCGTGTAAAATTCCGCAGCATTCACAGATAATGTGGAAAAGGTATCGCTGGTGACTTACACGGGCTATTTATGGCTCAGAGTAGTTTTCAAAGTTACTAGTATACGAAGAATAATCTGAATTTCTCCCGAAATAACATCACCTGATCTGAGTGTCCTTAATGATTGTTTTTGAACAAAAATTTAGGTAGGATTACAGGAAAAATGATAGTAATGTTACAATTGCAATAATTTCCCATCTGGATTTCCATTTTTAACGGCTCACATAAGTTTGCATTCTGCATTTAAAAACATTACAAATGGGTAGGATTTCCTCAAATGAAGGAAACCATTCTGATTGAGAAAGAGAGAGAGAGGATGAGAATGGAAGTAAGGAAAAACTGGGGATCATGGCATTGCTCTCATCAAGAGCTTGTCTGGCCCTGGCTGGTTTGGCTCAGTGGAGAGAGCATCATCCTGCGGACTGAAGGATCCCAGGTTCAATTCTGGCCAAGGGCGCATGTCTGGGTTGTGGGCTCGGTCTCTAGTAGGGGAGTACAGGAGGCAGCCAATCAATGATTCTCTCTCATCATTGATGTTTCTATCTCTCTCTCACTCTTCCTTCTTCTTTAAAATCAATAATAATAATAATTATATATATATATATATATATATATATATATATATATATATATATATTTAAGTTTGTCATGGGACAAACAGAAACCATGCCCATTTCAGAGGCTGGGCATTCACATGGGCAAGTTCCCTGTCCCCGAGTGGACCTCCAAGCACCCCGGTTCCAGAGGGGGTGCTCTCACCAAGTCAGGTTCCAGAAAGGACAGAAAAGAGAAGTCAGTCCTAACTGATCACCGCTCCTTTTTACTTTTGCACCAACTCGGAGGGCCTGGCAATTCCGTCGTTGAGGAGCCGGGGAGCCACCTCCCGTTCCAAGGCCCTTTTCAGGCGGTGACTCTGAATGTGAGCTCTGGCTAAGCAGCAGGGCACACAAAGCAACCAGCCACGCCTGTATGCTGGGAGCATTCATCGGCTCAAGGCCGCCGCTTGCATCGCCAGCCAGAGAGGAGGGCTGTCGCCCTGACACGTAAACCAAGGTGTTGTGAAGGCTGCAAATAGAGTCACCAGGGCCCGGGCTTCTAGAAGGCAAGTGGCAGGCAGCGGGGACATCAGGAGGAAATCAAGCGAGGCTGACAAAATCCAGGGACTTGGGAGAAAAAGAAGAGAATTTACTTTGGTGTCTTCTTTCAATGATGCTAAAATCACCCAATGTCTTTTTCAGATCAAGACATGCTCGTTTTCTGCCAACTAATCTCTAAATCCAGAAATCCTGCCTTACCTCTAGAAAATTATACTACGCCTAGAGGCCTGGTGCACGGAATTGGTGCCTGGGTAGGGTCCCTAGGCCTGGCCTAGGGCTGGCCCGGGCCTTCCTGCGTTCCATGCCGCCTCCTGGTGGTCAGCGCACGTCACAGTGAGCAGTGGAACTCCCAGTCAAACTCCAGGGGGCACAATTTGCATATTAGCCTTTTATTACATAGGACGAGTGTCTGGCCATGGTGAAAGAGAAGGGTCAATGAAACATTAGGGCACCAGGGAGGAGGAAAGAGCTCCTGGGAAAACATGCCTTCCAGAAGGTCCATATGCAGCCAGGGCTGGGGGCGATGGTTCAGCCTGGGCCGGGGGCTCCATGGGAAGAGTGGGCCGCAGAGAGAATGTGGGGCTGGGGTCACAAGAGTTGTTCTCACGTGGCATCCCTCACGCAGTTGCAGTCAGATGTCCACTGAAGTTACTGTGGTTGGAGGGCTTGCGTGGGACGGATGCCCCCAAGGACACACTCACCCGGCTGGCAGTGGATGCAGGCAGTTGGCCAGGAGCCCAGCTAGGGCTGCCAAGTAAAATATCCCCAATGTCGCTGGGGACTCTCAGAACACGACAGCGGGTTCTGAGAAGGAGAGTCGCCAGAGATGCAGATGAAAGCTGCGAGGCTTCTTATGGTCTAGAAGTCTCAAAGGTCCAAATGCCTCTTCTGCCACATTCTACCAGTGGGAAAGTCAGGAGACCGACCAGCCTTGCTTCCAGGGGAGGGGACTTGATCGGGGAGGTAACATGATGGGGGAAGGAATTTGATAGAGGAGGGGAGATGATGGGGGAGGGGAGGTGATGGGGGAGGGGATAGGGAAAGGGAGATGATGGGGGAGGGACTTGATGGGGGAGGGGAGAGGATGGGGAGGAGAGGGGATGGGGGAGGGGAGGGGAGGGGGGAGGGGAGGGGATGGGGGAGGGGATAGGGAAGGGGAGATGATGGGGGAGGGGAGATGGTGGGGGAGGGAATTTGATGGAGGAGGGGAGATGGTGGGGGAGGGGAAATGATGAATCCAGGAGGGAGATGGTGGGGGAGGGGAGATGGTGGGGGAGGGGAGATGGTGGGGGAGGGGAGATGGTGGGGGAGGGGAGATGATGGAGAAGAAGAGATGGTGGGGGAGGGGAGATGGTGGGGAAGGGGAGATGGTGGGGGAGGGGAGATGATGGAGAAGGGGAGATGGTGGGGGAGGGGAGATGGTGGGGGAAGGGAGATGGTGGGGGAGGGGAGATGGTGGGGGAGGGGAGATGGTGGGGGAGGGGAGATGATGGAGAAGGGGAGATGGTGGGGGAGGGGAGATGGTGGGGGAGGGGAGATGGTGGGGGAGGGGAGATGATGGGAGAGGGGAGATGATGGGGGAGGGGAGATGATGGGGGAGGGGAGGTGATGATGGAGGGAATTTGATGGGGGAGTGGCAAGGTCACTGAACAAGAGGAGATTCTGTGTTTTCCAAAGATGGCCACAACCATCAGCTACACCTGCAGGTGCCCCCTACTATGTCAGGGCCCTGGGAGAAAGGCGTGTGGACAGCGGTGAATCGGACAGATGGACTCTCTCCATGGAGCCTACTCCCAGTTGTGTGCGCGGTGATGGGCGCCAAGAGAGACGCGGGGAACCCCAGTGGAGGTGGTGATGATCCACACCAGGCCTCAGCGCCTGAGCCCGGAGCACAAGGGTTGGGCTGCAGCACACACAAAGCCTACAGATCACACCCGATGGAAGGTGTGGTGCCTTTTTTTTTTTTTAGTGAAACTCAGAGCTTAATGGAAATGGCGAGTTTCTCCTCCCTCCTCTCTCTGCACCCCCTCCCCCGGCTAGCTGCCCGCCGGAGACTTGGCCCCCTCTTCCTCCTCCTCCTCCTCCTCCTCCGAGGAGCTGTTGCTCAGAAGTACTGTCTAGCCAGGGCCCCTCCCCCCGCCCCCTTGCCTTTAGGGGGGCCTGAGACCAGCCCTCCCTGGGCAGCACGGTGTGCCCCTCCGGACCACATCTGCCAAGCACCGGTGCGTTTGTTCCAACCCTCTCCTTCCCCCATCCACTGGACGCGAGTGCGAGACACAGAGCCCTGGAGAGGCGAAGCCATCGGGGGAAGGAGCCTGGCCCCGAGCGAGCCCACGGGAAGCTCCCGGCCAGGAACGCGCCCTGGCGTGGCGCACGGTGAGGCGGCCCTGGCTGTGCTGAGACGCTGGGCCAGGAGGGTCTGCCACGCCAGCCGGCGTCCCACCCAATAGGATACACAGTCAACCCGGGGTTCCTAACAGCGTGCCGCTTCCCCGGCAGACGGGGTGTCTGGGTCACGTTTGGAAAAAGGCTTGTCGGGGACAGCGCGGTGAGACAGCCGGGCCCAGGGGGCTCCCGGACCCCGCGGGGTGGCCCCAGCCCAGCCCGGGGCAGAGGGCAGAGGGCGGCCACAGAGGACGCTCTAGCCAGCACCATTGTGACCGTGCTGGTTTCAGAGCGATGGTGGTGAAGGGATCAAGTTTCAAAAAACATGGAAGAAGATATTTTGCCAGCTCTTAGGGCACAGATTAGCTGGAGAGAGAGCCACGTTTTAACGGGGGGCCCGGGGGGGGGGGGAGGCAGAGTGAAATGAAGGCAAATGTGTGGAGTGTCAAAAATATCTCCGATGTAATGAAGGCTGACAGGCTGAGGAGACCGAGTGGGAGGCCGGGAACAGGTCCTGCTCGGCGGTCGCTGTGCCCTCAGCTCAGGGAAGGTGAGGGGGGGGGGGCGAGTGGAGAAATGTGCCCCCCCAGGTGGGACCGGAAACTGCCCACCTGGGCTGTGAGACCAGAGCGGGCAGCAGGGGGGGCACCTCACTGGGGAATGACGGGCTCAAGAGGAGCAGGGAGACCTGGGAGCTGGGTGATCTGGGAGGAGGGAGGAGGGAGGAGGAGAGAGGGAGGAGGGAAGAGGGAGAAGAGAGGAGGGAGGAGAAGAGAGGGAGGAAGAAAGAGGGAGAAGAGAGGAGGGAGGAGGAGAGAAAGAGGAGGAAAGAGGGAGGAGGGGAGAGGGAGGAGGGAAGAGGGAGGAGGGGAGAGGGAGGAGGGAAGAGGGAGAAGAGAGGAGGGAGGGGGAGAGAGGAAGGAGGGAAGAGGGAGAAGAAAGGAGGGAGGGGGAGAGAGGGAGGAGGGAAGAGGGAGAAGAGAGGAGGGAGGAGGAGAGAGGGAGGAAGAAAGAGGGAGAAGAGAGGAGGGAGGGGGAGAGAGGGAGGAGGGAAGAGGGAGAAGAAAGGAGGGAGGAGGAGAGAGGAGCAGGGAGGGAATCGATGTGAGGACTCTGCAAGGGGTTGGGAGAGAGAACGCACCACAGTACCGCTGTGAGGGGCCAGCTGGCACCAGACCAGCTGAGCAGAATCAGGGGTGCAGAGCCAGAAAGCCAGCCAACGGCAGAGGGTGCAGCGAGGCAGCGGCCGGGGAGAGGGGGCATTTGAGCAGCAGAGGGCAGGGGCCCAGGCCGACACAGGAGGCGGGAGCTTGCTAAGGCAGCAGGGGGGAGGGGGGAGGGGGGCCTGGGAGGGGGGTGGGCAGCAGCACCAGCTGGGCACAGGGAGTGGCTTTGCCCCAGGAGCTGGGCAATGTGGGCCAGGGTCAGCACGTGAGTCCAGAACCATCACCTGGAACTGGCGTGCACACCCCAGACGAGCAGACGGGCAAGGATGCACTTCCTCCTCTTTGGTGCCCCCTCCTCCTGGCCTGCAGCCAGCAGCCACTAGGGACTCTACCTGTGCGTGAACTTTGTGCACCGGGCCACACACACACACACACACACACACACACACACACGATCTTTAAACTTTAAGAAAAAGGCATGAAGTATAGACACATGCCACAGCATGTATGACCCTGGAGGACACTGTGCTAAGTGAAATGAGCTTGTCACAAAAAAGACAAATTCTCTACGATTCCACTTACACAGGTTCCCTAGACGAGCCGAACTCCTTACAGACGGAGACTAGAACAGGGGCTGTGGGGGGCTGTGAGGACTTGGGGGCTGTGAGGGTACCTCTGACGGGTATGGCGTTCAGGTTTGGGGAGTTGAAAAGTTCTGCGGCTGGGTGGTGGTGGCGGTTGGACGGCAGTGTGAACGCACTCACACAGTGTTACAACGGTGGATTCTATGTTATGCACTGTACACAAACCCGAGCGCCAGTGGCCCACTGCCTGCCCCCTCCTGTAGCTCCCCGCCCGCTGGCCCACCCTCCTGCTGATCCGGGCTCCGGTCCTTATGTGGCAGGTCATCACGCCCCAGGGCCTAGCGGATAATTAGCATATTCCTCTCTTCTTAGATAGGATCTTTCCCACAATTAAAAACACGACAATAAAATTGGTCTACGATGGTCTCTACTGGCCGGCGGTGTTAAACGTCAAGGTGAGACTGCGCCGCTCCGGAGGCAGACCACTCCCACTGCTCCACCCACCGCCCCTGGGACCCCACAGCTCCCCGGTCCCGGGTCCTCCCAGACCCCGCAGGGCGGCGGGGGGCTGTGCGAGCCGGTCTCCGGGGCTGAAGACGGGTCCCCGCAGGGGCCAGGGTGGGAGCAGGGCTGCTCCGCAGCCTCTCGGAGGCCAAGGTTGCATGCAGGTGTGCTCACAGACGCCTCCTGGGCAGAGTTTTACAGCTCTAGGACCCCAGCCCACCCCGATCTCGGGTGGGCGACCTGAAACTTCAGCACAAAGAGTGAAGGAGCCCCAAGGGCAGCGTCACAGGCCAGCAGCCCATCCTGGGCCGGGCAAACCGCCCCGCACAGAAGCCGGGTTCTGCTCAGATCCCCTGCTTACACACCAAACACATTCGTGGGAACATCAAACAGGCCCTGCAAGGGGGGGGGGGGGGGCGCAGGCTGCGGCCACACTCTTCTTTCCCTTTTGCTGACGTAACTCCTGGGGTGGGGTGGGGGAGGGTGTGCTGAGAAATGCTCTGGTGGAGGCGGGGTGGGGGGAGAACGAGGTTGGCTTTAAATAATATAAAGTCTGCTGCCGAAACCGGTTTGGCTCAGTGGATAGAGCATCGGCCTGCGGACTGAAAGGTCCCGGGTTCGATTCCGGTCAAGGGCATGTACATTGGTTGCGGGCACATCCCGGGTAGGAGGTGTGCAAGAGGCGGCTGGTCGATGTTTCTCTCTCATCGGCGTTCCTAGCTCTCTCTATCTCTCTCTCTTCCTCTCCGTAAAATATTAATTAAAAATATATATTTTAAAAAGAAGCGCAGGGAGGGCGGAGAGGAAGGGACCCGGGACGGGCACACACTGTCCTGGAGCTCAGCCTCCCTGGGAGGGGGGCCCCGCCCACAGCACGTGGCACCGGCTCTCCTGGGACCTGTGACAAGGGCCATGCTGTTCCCAAGCAGCCAGCCGTCCGCTGTCAACCAGAAGCCCCGGCCGTGCATCGAAAAGCCCCTGGGTGACCTTGACCTCCAGCGGGCTTCTTTCCCCGCTTTGGGGATGGGAACCAGCGGGCAGACCCCGCCCAGGTGCTTTATGGCACAGCTCTTGGGAGCTGGCAGGCGCCGCGCCTTCGCCGAGACGCTGGGAGTTGAGCGTGGTCCACGCTGGGCAGGTCAGCCAGTCAGGACATGGGGAAGCGGGGTGCAGAGGGGTGCAGTAACCCACCTGGGCTCGCACGGCCAGCCCGGGCCAGAGCCAGCCCGGGCCAGAGCCAGGCGGCGTGCCTCCCCACGCTCGGCCTCCTCTCCTCCCGGCAGACGGGAGCGGGGGCGGAGGCGGCGAGGAGCCAGCTCCCGGCCCTCCTTGCACGCTGCCAGGGGGTCACTTGGTAACCCCCCCCCCCACCCTATAAGCTGTCTTCTGAGCTGAGGGGGAGGAAGACCTGCTGGCGGATCACAGCTGACCCACGGGAGGCAGACTTCTCCCGCCGGGCAACTTCAACACGGCCCTGCGAGCTCCCTCTCCATTCCACTCCCTAAGCCAGGGGTCGGCAAACTCATTGGTCCACGGAGCCAAATATCAACAGTACAACGACTGAAATTTCTTTGGAGAGCCACATTTTTAAAACAAACTATATAGGTAGGTACATTGTTATTAACTTACTTAGAGTACTCCTAAGCTGACCTTTGCTAAAACACTCAAGGGGCCAAAGAGCCGAATGTGGCTCGAGAGCCGCAGTTTGCCCACCGCTGCCCTAAGACAGCGTCCGCTCTAAACTGTGGCCAGGCTCCCGTGCCCGCCCCCCGCAGCCTGGATAAACGCAGCCCTGGAGCATCAGGTCCATGTTAATCACCAAAAGGGAGGCAGGCCCGTCCTTCTCCTTTCTCGGCTGGTCATTCCCAGCGTCACCCCGAAGGCCTGCCCGCTGGGCTCGGTGAGGGGCGGCAGGTGCATTTCATGCCGGAGTCGGGGAGGGGGTGGGGGGCGTGGGAGACGCAGGCGGGGCGGAAAGAAACATTCACGGCGCCGGCGGTAATTGGAAATTCATTCTGCTCGGCGTTTCCTCGCTCACGTCCCATCGGAGTCGGCCGGGGTCACCGCACGGCCTGCTCCAGACCAGCGGCCTCCAACCCGCGTTCCGTGCGGCCCCAGAGGTCGGCGGCCGCTGCTCGAGGCGCCCCCTGGCTTCCATGTGGGAGCCGGGCCTCTCTCCGCGGGGGCCTGTCCCCACAGCCCCACGTGGGGTGCAGGTGCAGCGCTGGGCCACCCTGAGGCTCTGCACAAGGGGTGGACGGAGAAGGTGTCCTCCCGGGACAGGGACGCGGGCCTCGCCTTTGGCCTGACCACTCATCCCACTGCGAGCGCCGGAGAGCACTGCGGGGCCTGCGGGGAGGGGGGTGACTCCCATCGCTGAGGCAGGCTCCCCCCCCCCCCGAAGTTCCCAGCCCAGCAGGGAGGCCAAGTGGGAAGCAGCGAGGGCATGGCCATGGGCATGGGCATGGGCGTGGCCTGTGCAGCGGGGGGGGGGGGGTAGGGGGGGTGGGGTGGGGTGGGATTAGCACGTGGCAGCAGGAGAAGAGGAAGCAGTTCGTGATGACAGGTGATGCTCCAAAGAGGGCAGGTCCAGCATCCCCCGAGGGCTACGTGGGCGGGCGTCTGGAGCCGGGGAAGCAAGGGCCACCTGATGAGGCTGGCGCGGGCCACGTCTCCCACACCAGGCTGGTCTGCCCTGCGTCTGGGCACCGGCGGGGCTGCCTCCCCCAGCTTGTCAATGCCACAACCGCGTCCCATGTCTCCCGGTGCCCTCCAGGGTCTGCTTGAGGGGTGTGCAGGGGAGGGGTGTGCAGGAGGGGGTGTGCAGGGGAGGGGTGTGCAGGGAGGGGTGTGCAGGAGGGGGGTGTGCAGGGGAGGGGTGTGCAGGGAGGGGTGTGCAGGAGGGGGGTGTGCAGGGGAGGGGTGTGAAGGGGAGGGGTGTGCAGGGGAGGGGTGTGCAGGGAGGGGTGTGCAGGGGAGGGGTGTGCAGGGGAGGGGTGTGCAGGGAGGGGTGTGCAGGGGAGGGGTGTTCAGGGGAGGGGGGTGTGCAGGGGAGGGGTGTGCAGGAGGGGGGTGTGCAGGGGAGGGGTGTGCAGGGAGGGGTGTGCAGGGAGGGGTGTGCAGGGGAGGGGTGTGCAGGAGGGGGGTGTGCAGGGGAGGGGTGTGAAGGGGAGGGGTGTGCAGGGGAGGGGTGTGCAGGGAGGGGTGTGCAGGGAGGGGTGTGCAGGGGAGGGGTGTGCAGGGAGGGGTGTGCAGGGGAGGGGTGTTCAGGGGAGGGGGGTGTGCAGGGGAGGGGTGTGCAGGAGGGGGGTGTGCAGGGGAGGGGTGTGCAGGGAGGGGTGTGCAGGGAGGGGTGTGCAGGAGAGGGGTGTGCAGGAGGGGGGCTGTGCAGGGAGGGGTGTGCAGGAGGGGGGTGTGCAGGGGAGGGGTGTGCAGGGAGGGGTGTGCAGGAGGGGGGTGTGCAGGGGAGGGGTGTGAAGGGGAGGGGTGTGCAGGGGAGGGGTGTGCAGGGAGGGGTGTGCAGGGAGGGGTGTGCAGGGGAGGGGTGTGCAGGGAGGGGTGTGCAGGGGAGGGGTGTTCAGGGGAGGGGGGTGTGCAGGGGAGGGGTGTGCAGGAGGGGGGTGTGCAGGGGAGGGGTGTGCAGGGAGGGGTGTGCAGGGAGGGGTGTGCAGGGGAGGGGTGTTCAGGGGAGGGGGGTGTGCAGGGGAGGGGTGTGCAGGAGGGGGGTGTGCAGGGGAGGGGTGTGCAGGGGAGGGGTGTGCAGGGGAGGGGTGTGCAGGAGAGGGGTGTGCAGGGGAGGGGTGTGCAGGGGAGGGGTGTGCAGGGGAGGGGTGTGCAGGAGGGGGGTGTGCAGGGGAGGGGTGTGCAGGGAGGGGTGTGCAGGAGGGGGGTGTGCAGGGGAGGGGTGTGAAGGGGAGGGGTGTGCAGGGGAGGGGTGTGCAGGGAGGGGTGTGCAGGAGGGGGGTGTGCAGGAGAGGGGTGTGCAGGAGGGGGGTGTGCAGGGAGGGGTGTGCAGGGGAGGGGTGTGCAGGAGGGGGGTGTGCAGGAGAGGGGTGTGCAGGGGAGGGGTGTGCAGGGAGGGGTGTGCAGGAGAGGGGTGTGCAGGAGGGGGGTGTGCAGGGGAGGGGTGTGCAGGGGAGGGGTGTGGAGGGGAGGGGTGTGCAGGGGAGGGGTGTGCAGGAGGGGGGTGTGCAGGGGAGGGGTGTGCAGGAGGGGGGTGTGCAGGGGAGGGGTGTGCAGGGGAGGGGTGTGCAGGGGAGGGGTGTGCAGGGGAGGGGTGTGCAGGGGAGGGGTGTGCAGGAGAGGGGTGTGCAGGAGGGGGGTGTGCAGGGAGGGGTGTGCAGGGGAGGGGTGTGCAGGAGGGGGGTGTGCAGGAGAGGGGTGTGCAGGGGAGGGGTGTGCAGGGAAGGGGTGTGCAGGGGAGGGGTGTGCAGGGAGGGGTGTGCAGGAGAGGGGTGTGCAGGAGGGGGGTGTGCAGGGGAGGGGTGTGCAGGGGAGGGGTGTGGAGGGGAGGGGTGTGCAGGGGAGGGGTGTGCAGGAGGGGGGTGTGCAGGGGAGGGGTGTGCAGGAGGGGGGTGTGCAGGAGGGGGGTGTGCAGGGGAGGGGTGTGCAGGGGAGGGGTGTGCAGGGGAGGGGTGTGCAGGGGAGGGGTGTGCAGGGGAGGGGTGTGCAGGAGAGGGGTGTGCAGGAGGGGGGTGTGCAGGGAGGGGTGTGCAGGGGAGGGGTGTGCAGGAGGGGGGTGTGCAGGAGAGGGGTGTGCAGGGGAGGGGTGTGCAGGGAAGGGGTGTGCAGGGGAGGGGTGTGCAGGGAGGTGTGTGCAGGAGAGGGGTGTGCAGGAGGGGGGTGTGCAGGGGAGGGGTGTGCAGGGGAGGGGTGTGGAGGGGAGGGGTGTGCAGGGGAGGGGTGTGCAGGAGGGGGGTGTGCAGGGGAGGGGTGTGCAGGAGGGGGGTGTGCAGGAGGGGGGTGTGCAGGGGAGGGGTGTGCAGGGGAGGGGTGTGCAGGGGAGGGGTGTGCAGGGGAGGGGTGTGCAGGGGAGGGGTGTGCAGGAGAGGGGTGTGCAGGAGGGGGGTGTGCAGGAGGGGGGTGTGCAGGGGAGGGGTGTGCAGGGGAGGGGTGTGCAGGAGGGGGGTGTGCAGGGGAGGGGTGTGCAGGGGAGGGGTGTGCAGGGGAGGGGTGTGCAGGAGAGGGGTGTGCAGGAGGGGGGTGTGCAGGGAGGGGTGTGCAGGGGAGGGGTGTGCAGGAGGGGGGTGTGCAGGAGAGGGGTGTGCAGGGGAGGGGCGTGCAGGGAAGGGGCGTGCAGGGGAGGGGTGTGCAGGGAGGGGTGTGCAGGAGAAGGGTGTGCAGGAGGGGGGTGTGCAGGGGAGGGGTGTGCAGGGGAGGGGTGTGGAGGGGAGGGGTGTGCAGGGGAGGGGTGTGCAGGAGGGGGGTGTGCAGGGGAGGGGTGTGCAGGAGGGGGGTGTGCAGGAGGGGGGTGTGCAGGGGAGGGGTGTGCAGGGGAGGGGTGTGCAGGAGGGGGGTTGTGCAGGGGAGGGGTGTGCAGGGGAGGGGTGTGCAGGGGAGGGGTGTGCAGGAGGGGGGTGTGCAGGGGAGGGGTGTGCAGGAGGGGGGTGTGCAGGAGGGGGGTGTGCAGGGGAGGGGTGTGCAGGGGAGGGGTGTGCAGGAGGGGGGTGTGCAGGAGGGGTGTGCAGGGGAGGGGTGTGCAGGGGAGGGGTGTGCAGGAGAGGGGTGTGCAGGAGGGGGGTGTGCAGGGGAGGGGTGTGCAGGGGAGGGGTGTGCAGGAGAGGGGTGTGCAGGGGAGGGGTGTGCAGGAGAGGGGTGTGCAGGGGAGGGGTGTGCAGGGGAGGGGTCTGTGCAGGGGAGGGGTGTGCAGGAGAGGGGTGTGCAGGGGAGGGGTGTGCAGGGGAGGGGTGTGCAGGAGAGGGGTGTGCAGGGGAGGGGGTGTGCAGGAGAGGGGTGTGCAGGGGAGGGGTGTGCAGGGGAGGGGTGTGCAGGGGAGGGGTGTGCAGGAGGGGGGTGTGCAGGGAGGGGTGTGCAGGAGGGGGGTGTGCAGGAGGGGGAGAGCCCAAAGTGAGGCTGGAGGGCAGGACGGGGCAGACGGAGAGTCTTCCAGGAGCTTCCAGCTCGGACCAGGCCTGTAGGTCTCCCCCAGCCCTGAGGGCCCTGGGGTCCTCCCGTGTGAAAGTAACAAGAACGTGTCCTCTGCTTAGCACGATGCCTGGGAGGCCACGTCAATGATGGATGGGGAGAGGGACGACAGCTCCGGGCCAGGCTCAGCCGGAAGGGGCCGGTGGAAGGCGGTGTGGGTGAGGAAACCACAGCTGAGATTAGCCCAGAGGTGGGCAAACTTTTTGACTTGAGGGCCACAATGGGTTCTTTTTTCTTTAAAAAAACAAATATATTTTATTGATATTTTACAGAGAGGAAGGGAGAGGAGAGAGATAGAGAGCTAGAAACATCAATGAGAGACATCGACCAGCTGCCTCCTGCACACCCCCACACCAGGGATGTGCCTGCAACCAATGTACATGCCCTTGACTGGAATCGAACCTGAGACCCTTCAGTCTGCAGACCAACGCTCTATCCACTGAGCCACACCGGTTTCAGCAACACAATGGGTTCTTAAAGTGGACCGGTGGGCCGGAACAAAAGCATGGATGGAGTGCTTGTGTGAACTAATCTAAATTCAAAGTAAACATCATTACATAAAAGGGTACAGTCTTTTTTTTTTTTAATTCAATAGCTTTATTCACCGGATCTGGCCCGCGGGCCGTAGTTTGCCCAGCCCTGGTAGCCAGTGGCCTCAGTGTGATCCAGTGAAGAGAAGAGCCCGAGATACAGGTTTTCTGAATCCACTGCCCTACAGACCACAAACCACGAGGGTCTGTGGCCTAGTAGAGACGCACTTCCCATGTCGGCCACTGGAGGGCAGGGCGCCCAAGGCAGGACCCCTGGAGTCACAGTATCAAGAAAATCCCCACCTCCACCCTCACCCCACTACCCACCCCCACCCACTGGACACTTTGGAGCCCAGGATTGTCCAAGAATTGTTCCAGGGACTAAGGTACAGGGCTGACCAACTTCTCTGTAGAGACAGGTGGTCAACGAATGACCTCCTGAGGTGGTAGCTTGAACCCGTGCCCCCATTCCTGCCCCTGGCATCAATGGCAAGGTGCATCTTACTTCTCTCAGTGTCTGCTCCACCCCTGCCTCACAGGTTTGTTTGGCAGACTGAGATATTGTACTTCGAAGAGCCTAACCCGGTGCCTTAGTCGTAGCAACACAGCGGCGAGCACATGCTGAGCGCCTCGCACGTGCCGGTTCAAGCGCTAAGCACTTTACACATAGTCCTCACCATGACGATGAAGCAGGGACTGGGTTCTCCCCACTTAGCAGGTGATAAAACCGAGGCCCGGAGAAGTTAACTCAGGGGTGGGCAAACTTTTTGACTCGAGGGCCACCATGGGTTCTTAAACTGGACCGGAGGGCCGGAACGAAAGCAACCTGACCATGCTGGCACTCTCATCTTGGGCTGCTGGTGAAGGAGCAGAGGGGAGAGCAAGAGAACCTTCCGCTCTTTCGGCTCCGCGAGCCGGAGAGAACAGCCGAACGGGCTAGATCCGGCCCGCGGGCCATAGTTTGTCCACGGCTGGGTTAACTACTTTGTCTAAGGTACAGTTTGTAAGTCATAGAGTCATGTTGATTTCAGGGCCAGAATCTCTTAATATATATATTTTATATATATATATACATATATATATATATATATATATATATACCTTATTATATATATACATTATTATATGTATATATATGATCTTTTTTTAATATATATATATATATATATATGATCTTTTTGGCAAACTAGAGTATTTTTAAAGGTTTTTTTTGTTGTTGTTGTTGAATTGATGGGGTTGACATTAGTTAACAAAAGTATATATGTTTCAGGTGTACAATTCTGTAATATATCATCTGACCCCGGCTGGTTTGGCTCAGTGAATAGAGTGCTGGCCCGCAGACTGAAAGGTCCCATGTTCAGTTCCGGCCAAGGGCACATGCCCAGGTTGTGGGCTCGGTCCCTTGGTGTGGGACTGTCAGCGGCAGCCAATCAGTGATTCTCTCTCATCACTGATGTTTCTATCTCTCTCTCCCTCTCTCTTCCTCTCTGTAAAAAATCAATAGTAAAAAATATATTAAATTTTTTAAAATAATATATCATCAGTATATTGTATTGTGTGTTCACCACCCAATGTCAAGTCTCCTTCTGCCACCCTATCCCCCATAATGCAAAGTGTTGAGACCCTAGAAAACCCTCAGTGCATTGTCTGCGATTCCAAAGAAACAATCTGAGGACTGGCTGCGAACCACGTGGGTCTCTTAGGGCCTACGTCCGCACGGATGGCGGCGCGCCGGTGACGGTGACCCCGAGTCCCATCCAGCCTGCGTACAGTCTGCACCGGCCTGCGTACAGGATGGCTGCCTGGTGCTATTGTCTGCTGCCACCCGGACTTTCCAACACAAGCTTTTATGGTGCACAGAACACAGCGGGAGGGGGACGCGTGGAAGCTGTGTAAGACCAAAACACTCGCTGTTTATACCCCAGCTCACACCTAGCAGTTTCTCTTTGACCTCAGACTGGTGGCTGGCCAGGTTCCCGAGGCCTCACAGTCCATGTACAGGGTGGGAGGGGGGAGTTGGAGCATGGGAAGGTGCCCATGGTCTCCATTCACCATATACCCCTATCCCCTCTTCTGCCTCCCCACCCCCATCCCTCTGGGAATCACCAGTTGTCTGGGTCTACGAGGTTTTGAGGTTGTTGTCTGGGTCTACGAGGTTTTGAGGTTGTTTATTTTATTTTATTTTTGCTTAATCCTATCACCTTTTTCACCCAGCCCTGCACACACACACCCCACATGCCATGAGGCTCCGGCCAGAAGAGGCGCCAGGTGATTCGATTTCTCTGAAAACACTCCTTCCCTGGCTCGGTCTTCCTCAGTAGCCTGGAGATGTGCTCTTCTGCTTGTCTGACTGACGGGCAGTTGAAGAAATAAGTTCTAGACCAGCCGTGGGCAAACTACGGCCCTCGGGCCGGATCCGGCCCGTTCGGCTGTTCTCTCCGGCCCGCGGAGCCGAAAGAGCGGAGGGTTCTCTTGCTCTCCCCTCCGCTCCTTCACCAGCAGCCCAAGAGGAGAGTGCCAGCATGGTCAGGCTGCTTTTGTTCCGGCCTCCGGTCCAGTTTAAGAACCCACTGTGGCCCTCGAGTCAAAAAGTTTGCCCACCCCTGTTCTAGAGCGAGACTGACCCCCCGTCCAAACCCCAGCTCAGCCGCGCGGCAGCTGTGGGGCCCTGCACCACTCACTCATCCCTCCTGGGCCCTGCTTGTCTCATCCACGAGGTGAGAGATGCCGACCAGCGGTACCTGGTGCGGTGTTTGCCAGGGCGATGAACGCCAGCCCTTCCCACGGCTTCCCCAGCCCCGGCACTCCGGCACTCTGTCAGGGCCTGTCCCTCGGTCCCGGCTGTCCAGGCAAGGCATCCTTGGGTTCAGAGCATCCTGGGCTCTACTCACCGGATGCCAGCAACACCCTCCCCCGGGGCTGGGACAACCAAGAACGTCTCCAGACATTGCTACGTGTCCCCTGGGAGGCAGCCGAGAACGCGGATTCTATTCTAATCCCTCAACCTCCGGCTCTCCCAGCACCTGAGCTAAAGCTGCGGTCATGAGCTGGTCCCGTGCGGGAGGATAATCCACGCCTGGAACAGGCAGGCCCGGCTGGGCTGGGCCACCTGCCGCCTCTCCGTAGGAGCCGGGACAGGGCCGGCCCGCCCCCCGCCTGGCAGAGGGCTTCGGGGCCTGGGCCCGCCCAGCCCAGCCTCCTGTCCGCTGAGTGGGGCAGGCAGAGGGCCGAGGAGAGGAAATGACAGGCGCCTCCTCAGCGTCCCCCACAGCCCCCGCGGCCCGAGAATGCCGAGACGGGCGTTGTGAGGGGCACCACCCAGTTTGCTGAAGAGGAAACCAGAGTTTGGGGACGCGGCAGGCCAGGGTGCCAGCCTGAACCCTTCGCGGCTGACCTAAAGAGCCTGGTCTCCGCTGCAACCCCGGAGGCCAGCACGGCTGCAACTCCACTTTGCAGACGCGGGAAAGGAGCCTCGAGAGGCTGGCCAACTCACCCCACATCACACAGCAGGGACACGGCAGGATTTGAACACACGCACACACACACACACACACACACACACACACGCGCACACACATGCGCACACACACACACACACCCCTCCCTCAGAGCCCGTTCACTCAC